>CM033030.1:5547881-6831861 GCA_019207045.1 Branchiostoma floridae x Branchiostoma belcheri
CGTGTAGTAGAATAGTCGCACTGATCACATTTGTAAGGTTTCTCACCTATGTGTGTTTTTACATGTCGATTAAGGGCAGACTTATACTGCGTCTTGTAGTCGCATTTTTCACATTTGTGACATTTGTCACTGCTGTGTTTCAACATATGTTCTGACAGTTTATACCTTGTAGCCGCTCTGTAGCCACACTCCTCACAACCGTAGGGCTTAAATGTACCTTTAGATCGTTCGGTCGTTTGCGCATGTCCAGTTGATGACGTTTCTTTGTCTTTCACATCTTCAGTTTCTTCGCACAGAATTCTATCTTCCCCCTCCAGCTGACTTTCTTCTATCCGGCTCTCGGACTCTCCATCGTTTCTCTGGTTCTCAGTTTGTGCTGCAGACCACTTTCCAGATACAAAACCACCGCTGGGCTTTTCCATTTGGGGGCTGGAGGTTTCAGGGGAGGATATTTTCATTTTCTTGCTCTGCTGGCTTTTCTCACATGTTGTGTTGTCGTCATTGGTGTTTGTCTCGTTTGTAGAGTCGGGGTGTTGCCTTATGATATGTCGGGTTAGAGCCCGCTTCCAAGTAGTCTTGAAGTCACACTGACCGCACAGGTACCGTTTCACAACTGCGGGCGTAATCATGTGGCTGTGCACGTGTCTTTTCTTGGTAGCAGTATGGTCGCACTGGTTGCATTTGTGGGGCCTTTCGGCGTCGATCGATCCTTGTCTTCCGCCAGCATGCTGCCTTCTCATGTGTCGTTTTAGAGCACCTTTCCAAGCTGACTTGAAGTTGCAATGTCCACATCGGTGCGGCTTTTCACCGGAGTGTGTGATCATGTGGTCCTCTAGATGTGCTCTTTGTGTGAAAGCCGAGTCACACTGGGCGCATTTGTAGGGCCTTTCGCCGGTATGCTTCCTCATGTGTCTGGTCAGGGAGTAGGGATCGGAGGCCCTGTATCCGCACTCACCACACGTGTGGCGTTTTTTACCTCGGTGTTTTCGCATATGCTTGGACAGAGTTGACAAGGTTCTTGCTCTGTATCCGCACGCATCACACCTGTAGGGTTTGTAGACCCTTTGTTTATCTAAGTGGTACTGGCATGTAGTAGATGAGCCGCACGTGTCACAGCTAAGTGCCCTTTCCTTTGCATGCTTTCTCTTTCGTAATCGTAATGACATTGTCTTTTCAGGCTGACTGAAGTTTTCATTAGAAGGGTCTTCGCACATTGTTTCATTTTCCTTGTTGACTGGTTTTTCATGTGCCTGATCCTCGCCATTGTTTGTCTCGCTCCCAGGATGTCTGTCAGGCAGTTTTTGAATCTGAACCCCACAGTTAGCCTTTTCCTTATCACAAGTGGGTATGTCACTGCACATTTTCTCCCAGGATATCTTTCTTTTCTTGCTCGGCTCCGTTTCCACATCCGCAGTCTCTTTGTCTGCGATGCTTTTCTCTTTCCTGAATTGCCTGACACGTACGAGGCCTGTATGTTGCTCTATCTGATGTCGAGTCAGGGCAGACTTGAAAGCCGACATAAACTCACACTTCTCGCATTTAAAGGGCCTTTCGCCCATGTGTTTGCACAAGTGCTTCTCTAAATGATTTTGATATTTTGCAGAATAGTCACAGTGGGGGCACTTGTAGGGTTTTCCATCTGCATTTCTCGGTTTTTCCATTTCAAGGGTGAAGTTTTCAGCACAGGTTTCCTGATAGGGTGTTTCCTTGTCCCTTTGCTCTTCCATAGTTGTTGTCCTGTCCTCTTTGTCTCCTGTTTCGCTTGTAGAATGATTGAGAACTTTTTCGCCAGCATGTTTCCTTCTCATATGTCGAGCTAGAGCAGATTTATAAGCTGTTCTGTGGTCACAATGGCTACATGGGTAAGGTTTCTCACCGGAGTGCGTATAGAGGTGCTCATCTAAATGACTTTTACATCTGGCAGAATAGTCGCACTGGTCACACTTGAAGGGTTTGTCACCTGTGGATTTGGACTTGTTCATCTGAAGTGTGGAGTCTTCACCACAGGTTTCCATTTCTTGAAATTCTTCCTGCAGCAAATTTTCAGAATTTGTCGCCTCATTTCCAGATTGTTCGACTGCCAGGCTTCCCGGGGAATTTCCACAGCTTTCATAATCCATTTCTGTGCAAAATTAGGAAATATAGCAATAGAAATAAGAGATTGACGCCTTCCATCATCAACATTTTACTCATAGCTACAGCTTGCTAAACAATAAGTCAATAAGACTCCACTTGCAGGGCTCGAAATACCACCTACATATGCAGGTTAGTGCAGATAAAATCAAAGCTGTGAAGGTATTTCTGATGTCTACCTGCACCTAACCTACACTGGTTCATGCACTGAGTTTACATATACATGTTTCATGATGTGGACTTTTACTAGCTGCATTGACTGTTACCAACTATGAAGTATAATAAAGGGTTAATGCCCCGCCCCGAGGTGTATATGGTGAGATAATCCCTGGTCAGGTGCGATAACCACCGAATAAACCACCGAGTGAGCGTAGCGAATGAGGTGGTTTATGAGGTGGTTATCGCACCTGACCAGGGATTATCTCACCATATACACCGAGGATAAGGCGGGGCATTAACGTTATTATCATATAGCCTATCCAACTGACAGTTATTTCACACAAATTCCTTTATAACAAATAAACACTTTAATACATTACATAAAAATACATTTGCAATATATATATTGTACAATAGTGTCTATATATAATACAAACATTAAACTATTTCATCATCATCATTTAACTAATAATTTTAACTAATCATCTGTTTGTGAGATAGCATATCAGCATCAACATGTGGCTTATTTGCAATACAAACTACATGTATTAAGTGGAGTCCTGGTACCCCCCATGCAGAGCCTTTTCACTTGAGCACGACAAAGTACGTATATATGAAGTGATTTAGGAAGGTACCGGCTTAATCACGTTAGAAAGCCATAATGAAAATGTGTAAAATCAGCATAATTCCTTTTCAAGTATCCCTATATTCCCCATGTGGAGCCCTAATTAACATAATCAATCAATCATAATATTTTGACAGTTATGCATGGTTTACACACAAACAACAGTACAAAAAAAATTCATGACTGTCCCCTGTATAATGGTGCGGTCCAAAAAGTGGTCGGTTATTAGAATAACCGACCGCTTTTGAGGTTACTGCCTGATAACCCATGGGAAATGGGGGCCTCTGATTGGCCAACTCCATCTGGCTATATGATAATAAGAAATAATGGCAATGGTTTCTGAACAGATTTTAGTATGATCAATATTTCCTAAATTCTGAGTGGTGCAGGTAAAATATGCCTGGTGCAGGTAATTTCCAATGTTACCTGCACCAGTACTAGTGCAGGTAAGCAGAAAAAAGTATTTCGGGCCCTGACTTGAATAGCGAGATACAGTCACTGTGGGCAATATGTCAAAGTTCCCTAATGTCCAGGAATGTTTGTTTACATGTCAGGATATGCTTTGCCCATGATATTTTACCAACAGTGTATTTCAAATAGCTTAAAGTTTAACTGAACCCCTTACCATCAGTACTTAGTAATGGATTTGACAATAAGCCTTCTCACATTAGTTAGGGCGCATGTGCGGCGACAGGAATTCTAGGTAATATGCCAAAGGGCAAGGCACACAAAAAGTAAACAGTCCTTGTCTTCACCATTGTTTTGATTTGCATAACAATGTCCAGACGGGTTTTGTTTTCTTTTTGTGTGCCTTACCCTTTGACATATTACCTAGAATTCCTGTCGCCGCACATGCGTCCTAACTAATGTGAGAAGGCTTATACATTTGTACAAGTCGTGACAGGGAAAAATGGCTTAAAAATAAGTTAATAATTTTGTTACGGACCCAGGTCATTTTCCAGTTCTTTTTGAAAGAGTCTAAAGCTTCATTTGACTTTACACTGAAGAAGAGTCGGATAAGGAGTCGTACAAACTGTGGGAGAATCGAGGAATGGGTACCTAACCGAAATCTCTACCAGTAGTATAAAATGTCTATTCTTAGAATATTATGTCATCAATCGTGAGAATCATACAAAAAATACTGCAAGTTAAAACAGGAAGTTCCGTTTGTCCATGAGAATTTAGATACTGTACTATTACCAGCGTGAGGCCAAGCAAATGCACCCCTCCCCAAAATCATGGGAGATACTGAAAGACGGAATACCAAGTAATACCACGTAATACCACGTAATACCAGGTTAAACATCACGGAACTCAAATATTTTGTGTGCATATGTGTTCCCCACACATATAAACCAAACATTTTGTGGTTAATGGGCTTTAGAATTATGTTTTTGCCTAAGAATTCCGCTAACAATACGCCGCGCGCCGCTGCCCCGCGCGGCATGATAGCGCTGGCGGGCCGGGTCAATCAACAACACGGTTCTTCTTCTTCCGGTAATGTCCAACTGCCGATGAGTGACAATGATTGACTAGTGTTTCAAACACTTATGTTTTAGTCTTGAAAAAAAATCCTTATACCCGTAGTTGGAACACTCAACAACATAATTGTACCAGCGTTGTCGTCGTGTTGCATGTTGTAACTTGTAACGTTAAACCGCTGGAGACTTTGCGGCACAAGCATGTCACTGCCCTGAGACCGACCTGATAGAAATTAGAATCAAAAGCAACTAATGGGCCCGGACAAATTTTAACGTGACGAAATGACTAAAATACAACTGTTTGAAACACTGCAAAGATAAACCAGGGCACGATGTTGCAAATATGACAAACATTAACGTGTCGCGGCTCGCCGTGTTGTTGATGTGACCCGGCCCGCCAGCGCTATCAAATATCAAGGCGCGCGGGGCAGCGGCAGTTTGCCACAGGAATTCTTTGGCAAAAATATTATTTTTAAGCCCATAAACTACAAAATGTTTGGTTTATATATGTGGGGAACACATATGTACACATAATATTTGAGTTCCTTGATGTTTAACCTGGTATTACGTGGTATTACTTGGTATTACTTGGTATTCCGTCTTTCAGTACTACCGCAAAATCATCAGTCTAAGCCGATCATCAAAACATTCCCTAAATGTGACGTTTACTGCACAATGTATCACAAAATACTGACATCTGAACTAAAGGAAATGTCTTACCTTTCAAATTTTAGTATTCCTGGTGGTAACGGAAGTGAAATAGAGCAGAAATCACGTTATTATTTAGAAAAACGATGCTGCTAAAAACGACCGAAAATGGCGGGCAAGAGGAATGCCAGCAGTTTAAGGTCGAAGGTCAAATACCTGATTACCCAACCAGCAGCCTGGGTCACCGCATATCCTTCAGTAACCAATCAAACGGAGTGTGGTAGGGCCACTATTTTCACTCCATGTAATGAAGTGGACGTTCTATTAGTGATTGATAATAAAGGAACGCATTCCTCTGTATTACACATAAATTCAAAACCAAACAATTTCTGTTGTAAAGAAGCAGAACAGTGGAGTCCGCGCAACACTTAATTTCTATTAAAGATCATGAACTCTAAGAGAAGAGGGATATTGATTTGACTTTATTAGAGATCCACAACTAGCTTAACAATATGTGTGGCATTAGCTTAACAATATCAGTGGTATTAATCATATACTAGTATTCTCAGCACTCCCCATCATTTTTCTTAGCATGCGTTCGTCAAAACTCTATTTCATGTAGCATGCACCGTTCATACTTACTTCGCAAACCATCGGCTTCGCAGTCGACAGGCATATGACTAGCTTCTCAACAGTACACAATTGCCGTTTTTTCCAGTCGAAATGTTTACGAAAAATCAGTGTTATTTTCGGAATGACATATGCACATTACAGGCAAAACGTTTTCTTAAGTAAGTCTATTTTGCCATTTATGAAGTTGCAACAAACCTCCGTTATGAAATAAGCAAACGATGTCTCTTTTCGATAAGATCTCTCTATATTGCCTTTCAGTACTGTGGATTTAATTATCATTGTGTTTAGCCAAATGGTTGGTTAAACTGTCCTTCCGTGCAGTAGAATAGTCGCAGTGGTCACATTTGTAGGGTTTCTCCTTGGTGTGCACAAGTACGTGTTGGTTCAGATTGTCCTTCCTTGAAGCTGAATAGTCGCAGAGTTCACACTTGTATGGCTTGTCACCACTATGTGTCCTCATGTGTTTTATTAGGTAAGCCTTTGCGGTTGTCTTAAATCTGCACTTGTCACAGGCGAAGCGTTTCTTGCTCGAGTGTCTGAGGTTGTGGATGTACAGACAGCCTCTTCGAGCTGTAGAAAAATCACATTTGTCACATTTGTAGGGTTTTTTACCCGTGTGAATTCTCATATGTTCGTCAAGATGGCGCTTTCTACGTGTCCTGTGCCCGCATTCGCCACACATGTAGGGCTTTTCATCGGTGTGTTTGAGCATGTGATCGTCTAAACTGCTTTTCCATGAAGCAGAATAGTCACATTGCTTACACTTGTATGGCTTCTCTCCGGTATGCGTGAACTTGTGCTGTTTCAGATACACTTCGTAGGCTGTCGCGTAGTCACACAAGTCGCAAGCGTAAGGTTTCTCACCCGTGTGTTTCATTGCGACGTGTATGTCTAAACTCCGTTTGAGTGATGCAGAATAATCACATTCATCGCACTTGTAAGGTTTTGTGTGGATTGTCAAATGTCTAGATAGTGCAGACTTCTTAGTTGTCTTGTGCCCGCATTCCCCACAAATGTAGGGCTTCTGACCTTCGTGTTCGAGCAAATGAAGGTCTAAACTTCTTTTCCGTGCAGCTGTAAACTCGCACTGGTCACACTTGTAGGCCTTTTCTCCAGCATGGATTTTCATGTGTTGGGATAGGGACGGTCCGTCAGTTGTCCTCAATCCGCACTCTCCGCACATGTATGGCTTCTCATTGGCGTGTGCAATCTTGTCGTTTTTAGTTGAACCAGAAACCTTGGGCGGATCACGCTTGCAGGGGTTTTCACCACTATGCTCTTCTAAATGCTGAAGAAGAGACGATCTCTGAGTCGACTGGTATCCACCATGGTGTTTGGTTTTGTGAAGATATAAACTGCTTTTCTGAGCAGCTGAATAGTCGCACAGGTCACATTTGTAAGGTTTCTCACCTGTGTGCCTTTTCATATGATTACGTAGAGTTGATATTTGTGCGGCCCTGTACCCGCACTCCCCACACATGTAGGGTTTTTCGCCGGTGTGCGTTTTGGTATGCACGTCTAGACTAGACTTACTTGCTGACGAATAGTCGCAATGGTCACACTTGTAGGGTTTTTCACCTGTATGTGTCATCATATGTTGGGATAGTGCGGACAGTACAGACGCCCTGTACCCACACTGTCCACAAACGAATGGGTTTTTACCTCTATGTCTTTTCATATGTCGGGATAGGTAATGCTTATTGGCTACCCTGTAACCACACTCTTCGCAAACGTATGGGTCCTTGTACTTGTAGGACTTGTCACCATGATGTTTAATCTTGTGAAGATACAAACTGTTTTTATTTGCAGCTGAATAGTCGCACAGATCACATTTGTAAGGTTTCTCACCAGTGTGCTTTTTCATATGATTACGTAGAGTTGACATTTGAGTGGCCCTGTACCCGCACTCCCCACACATGTAGGGTTTCTCGCCAGTGTGCGTTTTGATGTGCTTGTCTAGATGAGATTTACTCCTTGCAGAATAGTTGCACTGGTAGCATCTGTAGGGTCTTTCACTCGTATGCGTTCTCATATGTATGGATAGTGTGGACTTTGCAGCCGGCCCGTACCCACACTCGCTACACATGTAGTTGGAGACTTTTTTACCACTATGCAGCTTCATGTGTCGGGATAGGTGTTGCTTGTTGGCTGTCCTGTAACCACACTCCTCGCAAACGTATGGACTATTTTCTTCAAGGTTGCGCATCTGCCTCGCACGAACCAGTGTATGTGGGTGTGATGGCGTATCTCTGTCGTTTGGGGTACTGCCTGTACCACTCGTTTCTGCGAATGCAATGTCCGCATCCTCGACCTGCTGGTTCCCCATTGCTGTTGTGTGGTCCTCGTTGTCCTTCGGTGCAGTTTCTGCAGTGTGGATCGCCACATGTCGAAATAAATCAGACATCTGCGAAGCCATGTAACCACAATCCCCACACTTGTAGGGTTTGTTACTACAGGTGGTGTACTTCTTGTGATGATCCAAACTTCTTTTGTATTTAGCTGAATAGTCGCACTGGTCGCACTTGTATGGTTTACCTCTAGTGTGTTTTCTCATATGTTGCATTAGAGAACTTTTCTTAGTCGCCCTGTACCCGCACTTCCCACACATGTAGGTCTTACCACCATTGTGCGTACGCATGTGCCCGTTTGGACTGGTTTTGCAAGCAGTAGAAAAGTCAGACTGGTTACTGTAGGGTTTTTCACCTGTATGCTTCCTTATATGTCGGGATAGGCCAATCTTTGTAGCTGTCCTATATCCACAGTCTTCGCAAACGTGGGTTGAGCCTACGGTGTGTTTGTCTCCATGCTCACCTATCTGTCCCGAGAGGGCCCGTACATCTGGATGCGATGGTGCATCTCTGTCGTTTGGGGTGCCGCTCGCAAGACTTGTTTCCGCGAATGTAATTTCCGCATCCTCGACCTCCTCTTTCTTCACATCTAGTGTGTCTTCCTTCGTGTCGTTTGGACCGTTTTCTAGATGACTGGTAACAACCTCCCACCTAAAAGGGTCTCCCATTTCTAAAATGAAACGAGGAATAGAGAAGCTGTTATTTAGACAACCCGACCCACACTACACTATGATATATATACAATACAACACGGTGTATTCCGTATCACCCGAGGTACCAGCCAGACCGTGTGTCGGATCGCCCGACGGTCGACGGCCGGAGGGTAGTCCGACCCGTGTGAGGGCTGGGACCGAGGGTGATACGGAATACACCGTATTTTATTTTTGTCATACCCACCTGAGAAAACCCATGTTTTGATGCGAAATGCGCCAGAAGTTGAACAAAATTGGTGCCCTCGAACAAAAAGTGCTACAACAGCAATGTTCCAACGTCCGAATCAGGTATTCCAAATGCCAACCGTGCCGCGTACAGAGACAGAATTTATTACATGGAGATGAGATTTTAAAATGGGAGTCAGATAATCCACCAAACAGATTCCTTTGTAACAAAATTGACCATTGTTTTGAGTATTGCCAATTCTCAAGTTTCCACATACAATCAGGTCCAGGTTCAAGTCCGGATCTGGCAATGATCCTCGGGACCTGAACAGGACCTATTATTTTCTGTACTGGTACCTACCCCTACTGACAATTTTTTTTGTTAAATTCTGTCCTTTCACATCTTATTCTTTGACTTTAGATTTATTTTGGCATTCTATGGCATTAGTTATATGTTTTTGGATACTTTTTTTTCAATCTGTAGCATATATGTTTTCATTTTATAGCTGCTTTGCACAATTTACCATGTGGTTAAAAACTTTTTTTTTGTTGGAAACGGCCGAAAATTGGTGCGAGCGTGGATGTCATCCATATAATCAAATCAACATGGCCTAAAGCTGTCTTCCAAAGTCCATATACTAATGAGGTAAAACCAAGATTTGTACCCGCATCCATCACACACCAGAGTCTGGGATGTAGCGAGCCTTTTCTTACCTTCACCACTGGAAGACACCCTGACCAGCTCCTTGCAGAGTACCCCCTCTTGGCTGTCATGCTCTCTCTGTGCCTTCGCACATGGCTGTACAGCTAGCCCTGCATGCCAGATCCTATATCCCACCACCTGATCTCCGTCTTCTCCTGGACCATCCTCCATGTAGGGGGCCATCTGACCGCAAGTTGCCTGGCTAGGAGTAGGACGGAGCAGCATGGGCCCATCTCTCTTGCAAATGTTGGCATTACCCTGCCTGTCTCTCTCCTCAAGCAGTGCGAAATCATCCTCGGTAGGTCGTAAGTAGGTGGGACGACGTGTACCTTCGTGCTTTTCAAACTTCAATCCCTTGTTCCATGGCGTGTTTTTGGCCTTGAACTGGCCGCCATGTCGTAGCTTTTTACGTGGCATGGTGATAGCTCGTCCTGACAGTGTGACCTTCCTCTCTGAATGATTGTCACCTGCAGCAATGTGAGATTTCAGGTACATGTGAATGTCTGCCCTTTCACTCTCAGTTTATTGTTATATCAGTTTATTGTTATGCATTGTTATATGAAACATAGCCAGGTACTAGTGGGGGGGGGGGTGTCCATGTGTCACCAGGTGTACTTCCCGGCAGGGGAGGGGAGGGGCTGGGAAAGGAGGGCTTAGGCTGTTTATTTTACTTCAAACATGCTATTTCTTGGGATCTGAGCAAGACAGAAGTGTCGTGACATCATACTAGTGCCTGTCAGGGCCACATTTCAGCAAAAAATGAAAGAAAATGGTGTGTGTATGAAGTAAAATGAGCTTTGATCTACTTTTAGCATGTTGCACTGCACACACCTTAAAAGTGCCTAAAAACAAAAAAAAACATCATTTCAATAACAGATTTCTGGGCTCTATCACTGCAGAGACAGTTACCGTGTGTCAGGATGGACAGCTTTTGGCAATTCTAGCCCTGATTCTACCACAATGCTTGATAACAGCAGCTTCTGCTAGTATATTCACTGTTTCCTAGCCCTCCTGGCCTGCGGAAGATGCCATTACACCTGTCATATAAGTGTGTGCCACGGGGTCGTAAATCATTCAAATTCTTTCATATCTGGGATACTATATCACAACTCTTGTCCCCATTGTATGATGGTAGTTTTAATGTTTAATTCTCAACGTTCGCTCTGTGAAGGGGATCCGCCAGCCATCCGCCATGCAAATTGATGGTGGTCGAATGTAGTTCAAGGCCTAAAACTTTCAGATTTTTTTTCTTGGAAAAATGGGTAGAAATTCTGGCAGTTTTGAGGTCAATGTGACTGGGGAGGGTTTCTACTTTCTGATTATGGCCAAAAAGCTGAGTTTTTGTGGTTATCAGGGGATATGAAGTTGGGACTATTTCCTTGTTGTGTAAGGGTCTGTTAACGTTCCCTTGGTGGTTAGGCGTTTGAGGGGGTGGTAGGGTTTGGGGGTATTTTTCTGCAAATTATGCCGTATGATTTCTAATGACAGTGCATGGGATTTTATCACAGCTGAGATGATGGGCTTTCATAATCATATGAGGGTAAGTTTATAACGTCAGAAAGGTGAGTTATTGGCACTGTCTTTCGGTATGCCTAAACACCACAAACGAGCGCAAACGGGTCTATTATGCAGTGTTCATGGTACATTGGCCTTGTTTGACGCTCTAGATACACTGTCTGTACACTGTCTGTGCAATATTTCATAAAAAACACGGCAAATTATAAGTATTTACCCGTTTTTTTTTTCATAGTTATTCCGCTTGTTTCAAGTTCGAAGGGATTTCTGGCCGCCATCTTGGATCATCCGTGTTAGGGGTCTGGATGGGAAAATTGCACTTTGGCACTATAGTTGGGTGAATGAGATTATCTTCAAAATTAGGGAGATGAAGAGCGATAGCTCTGATGTCGTAGCCGCGGTTTTTGACATTTTTTAGCTAGGGTTATATGGGTTGCGAGACCGAGCGCGAAGCGCAAGTGTCGAGTCAACCCTAACCCTAGCTAAAAAATGTAAAAAATCCGCAGCGGCATGCCCGGCTCCAGCCCATCGTGAAAGCGAGTGTTACTGTTAGCCGTACGGGTATACGAGTGATGGGCATTGGAATCATGCCGCCGTGGATTTTTGACATTTTTTAGTTGTCAAAAGCGCCTGCGCCAAGCCACGAAGGTACTTTCTAAGTAAATGTGGTACCGACAATTTCCCCATCCAGACCCCTAACACGGATGGCGGCCAGAAATCCATTCGAACTTGAAACAAGCGGAATAACTAAAAATAACTGGTAAAAACTTATAATTTGACGTGTTTTTTAATCTATCATTGCACAGACAGTGTATCTAGAGCGTCAAGCAAGGCCATTGTCCCATGAATACTGCATAATAGACCCGTTTGCGCTCGTTTGTGGTGTTTGGGCAGACCCACTGTCTTTCTGTGCCTTTATGTACACATTTCAATGTGCCAAGGCTTGGCTGGCGTCTCCCCTGAACAGAGTGTACGATTCTGCCATGATTCGGCCTTTGTATCCACTTAGAAAGCATGTAGAGCACCAAATTTTAATAGACACAAAGGGGAAACTTCCCTGAACATGTTTGTGGTGGTGGTTTTCTCATCTGTCGCGGGCAAGTTGTCGGATAATTTTCTTTAGGGAACAATATGTCATGTCAATTACTTGGACTGTACTGTCGCAATGGGCTATTCCAAAAAATAATGGAGAAGGGGGGGCGGAAGAGGTCGGATTGGATAGGGGGGGTGGGTAAAAATTCTGGATCGGATAGGGGGGCTGGGTGAAATAAATACGGATCGGATAGGGGGGTTGGGTGAAATGAATACGGAACGGATAGGGGGGTTGGGTCAAATGAATACGGAACGGATAGGGGGGTTGGGTCAAATGAATATGGAACGGATAGGGGGGTTGGGTCAAATGAATACGGAACGGATAGGGGGGTTGGGTCAAATGAATACGGAACGGATAGGGGGGTTGGGTCAAATGAATATGGAACGGATAGGGGGGTTGGGTCAAATGAATACGGAACGGATAGGGGGGTTGGGTCAAATGAATACGGAACGGATAGGGGGGTTGGGTCAAAGAACGTGATTATCACGTTCTTTTGTGGAGTTTGAATGTACATCGATATAGTATCTTTAGTAATTCTTTACTCACAGCTGTTTCAAGTGAACTATTAAATTTCCTAGTGATAGCATTAAAACACGGCACAACATGTTATATATCAAGGAAGCTGCAGCCCCCCATCCCGCACCCCATTTGTTTCACCAACTTGTGGCCATGGCCCCCTCAAAAGAAAACCTACGTTCGAAGCTACTAAATTATGTTCAAATACCATTCAATCTCTACAACTGGATAAAAACGGAAGCTACTAAACATCCCAGCACGATCCCAGCACATCAAATTGTCAAAAAATGTCTTACCTGTCGGTATAGTCCGCTCCCTAGTTATACAGCGATCAGACTAGTTGGGAATGACGTAAAATAACGAGATTTCAAACCTCTCGCACTGCTCAAGATGGCGGACAAACTCGAACAGGGGTCAGCGGGGTAGAGGTCAAAGGTAACGTACCTGATTAGCAAAAACGGGTGGCAAAGCAGAAACTCGACTTACAGGGGAGACGCCAGCCAAGGCCTGGCACATTGAAATGTGTACATAAAGGCACATAAAGGATAAAGACAGTGGCAATAACTCACCTTTCTGACGTAACTGGCATACAAACTTACCCTCATATGAAAGCCCATCATCTCAGCTGTGATAAAATCCCATGCACTGTCATTAGAAATCATACGGCATAATTTGCAGAAAAATACCCCAAAACCCTACCACCCCCTCAAACTCATAACCACCAAGGGAACAGACCCTTACACAACAAGGAAATAGTCCCAACTTCATATCCCCTGATAACCACAAAAACTCAGCTTTTTGGCCATAATCAGAAAGTAGAAACCCTCCCCAGTCACATTGACCTCAAAACTGCCAGAATTTCTACCCATTTTTCCAAGAAAAAAAATCTGAAAGTATAAGGCCCTGAACTACATTTGCATGGCGGATGGCTGGCGGATCCCCTTCAATAATAAAAACCTCACGTAATCATTACACATTGAAGAAGAAACGGGAAGGGGAACTAGGAATTCTTAGTAGTACCTGACTTCACTTTAGGGTTTAGGTAAATTTAGCCGTATATGATGCACATCAAGTTGACTTCATACATTGATGAGATATTAATTGCAGAAAAGAAACAGGCCCTGATATATGAATTATAATACATCCTAGTTCATGTTGATTTGATTAAATGGATGAAATCCTCCTGGAACCACAGAACTGATGCGAGTATGGACATAATAAAAAACAAACAACAAAGTTCGGCCAAAAAAGGGTGCTCTCATTATGAATTCTAAGTGGGCAGGAGGATTGAACAAATGACTGAACAACACACATGTATATGTCGAAGAATACAGTATTCATTTTTGTTCTTTCACATCTTCTCCAACTTTTCTTTTTAACTTCGCTATCTTGACATCATTATATATCTTTTCTTCATTTACATGATATTTACTAATTTTGCGGCAGCTCTGTACGATTTACGGTATGTTTGAAAACGTATTTTTCGGGAGACGGACGAAAATTGATGCGCGCGCGGATGATATCCATATAATCAAATCAAAATGGCCTAATCAATCAAAGGAAGTGACGCAGTTATCATTAATATTTTTACCCCATGTAATGAAATGTAGACATCACATAAGTGACTGGCTATAAATACATTGATCTTTATTACACGTCTATTCAAGACTAAAGTTCTCTCACTCGTACAGAAGCAAAATGTTGTTATTTGAATTGGTAAGTCGGTAACATCTTTGATAAGGCGTCAGAAGGATGACGGCTGAGACACAACGGTTTACCGGTTTCAACCTTATATTCAAAAGTCTTCATCAGAATCAGTTTAACATCTTTGATTACAATCGTATTGATCATCAATTAAGTTTATTTAGCTATGAACCAAACTACAAACTGCATTTTACATACTCTCAGCACTCCCCACATGCCAGGGCTTCACATGGCCGTGCATGTATCCAAGAGAATACCAACCTGACGTTCTAATACACTGCCTTCACAGTTGGCATACTTATACCCCGCAACAGTAGACAGTTTTTTTCACTCGTACTGCAACAGTAATAGTCTCATTTTTGTTGCGTTTGCATCATAATCAAGCCCATAAGTCATACGCATAGACAGGAAACGAATTTTGTCATAGGTTTATTATACCATTTACCAAGCTACAACAAATTACAGCTATAAACAACAAAATTATCTTACATAGCCTTAAACTGTCGACTTATCATTGTGCTTATCCAGATGATTAATCAAATTGTGCTTCCGTGCAGTAGAGTATCCACAGCGGTCACATTTGTAGAGTTTCTGGTTGGTGTGCTTAGCCATGTGTTGATTCAGATTGTCTTTTCTTGCAGACGAAAAGTCACAGAAGTCGCACTTGTATGGCCTTGCACCACTATGTTTGGCCATATGTCGGACTAGGTGGCCCTTCCTACTTGCCTTATACCCACACTCCTCACATGAGTAGCGTTTCTCGCCTGTGTGTGTGAGGATGTGGCTGGCTAGACTGTTTTTTCGGGCAGTAGAAAAGTCACATTGGTCACACTTGTAGGGTTTTTCACCTGTGTGACTTCTCATGTGTTCGGTAAGGCGACGCTTAGTAGTTGCCCTGTACCCGCATTCCCCACACATGTAGGGTTTCTCACCGGTGTGGGTAAGCATGTGGTCCTCTAAACTATTTCTCCAAGCTGAAGAAAAGTCACACTGCTTACACTTGTATGGTTTCTCTCCAGTATGTGTGAACTTGTGCTGCTTAAGATGAATTTCGTATGCTGTAGAGAAGTCACACAAGTCGCACTCGAATGATTTTAAACGTTTCTCGCCAGTGTGTTTTCGTGCGTGCAAGTTTAAACACTTTTTCCATGGAGTTGAATAATCACACTTATCACACTTATAACACTTGTCAGGTTTTTCGCCAGTGTGAGTTCTCATATGTCGGGATAGTCTAGACTTTTTAGCTGTACGGTACCCGCATTCCCCACAAATGAAGGGCTTCAGATGTTTGAGCAAGTGGCTGTCTAAGCTTTGTTTGCTTACAGCTATAAACTTGCACTGGTCACATTTGAAAACTTTTGCCCTGGTGTGGATTTTTCTGTGTTTGGATAGAGATGATCCGTCAGTTGTCCTGAACCCGCACTCTCCACACATGTAGGGTTTTCCTTCTATGTAGTTGTGTTTAACGATGTGCTGGTCCAAATCTTTTCTCGTTGAGGATGTATAATCGCACTGATCACATTTGTAAGGTTTTCCTTCCGTGTGCAATGCTACATGTTTGAATAAATCAGACATCTGCGAGGCCATGTAGCCACAATCCCCACACGTGTAGGGTTTGTCACTACACGTGTTATGCTTCTTCTTGTGATGATCCAAACTTCTTTTGTATCTAGCTGAGTAGTCGCACTGGTCACACTTGTAAGGTTTCTCTCCCGTGTGTTTTGCCATATGTTGCACTAGAGAAGTTCTCTGAGCCGCCCTGTACCCGCACTCTCCACACATGTAGGGCTTATCGCCAGTGTGCATACGCATGTGCCCTTTTAGGCAGGATTTGTAAGCAGTAGAAAAGTCACACTGGTTACATTCAAAGCGCTTCGCCGATGCATGCTTTCCCATATGTTTAGACAGTACTGAAATTTTAGCCGTCCTGTAGCCACACTCTCCACACACGTACGCTTTGTCATCCTTGTAACGAACGCTGTGCGATATAAGATCAGTTTTTCTGGATGTAGTGACGTCACCCTGATCACTGTTGGAAGGTTTCTTATCCGTATGTTTTAACATATGCTGGGACAGGTTGCATCTGTATGCTGTCCTGAACCCGCACTCTTCACAGCTGTAGGGTTTCTCACCTGTATGCTTTCTCATATGTCGGGTTAAGCTATTCTTTCTATCTGTCCTGTATCCACAGTCTTTGCAAACGTAGATTTTTTGTCCACGATTGCCCAACTGGTTCGTACCGACCTGTACATGTTGGCGTGATGGGGCAGCTTCGTCCTTTGGGGTGCTGATCACACCGCTCATTTCCTCAAATGCGATTTCCTTATCCTTGCCTTTTTGTATCCCTTTGGGTGTTTCGTGGTCCTTCTCGAGCTCGCTTCCTACATGACCGCTTGACATCTGCTTTGCAGGTTCGCCCATTTCTAATAGAAAAGGAGAAATATTATAGACAATCTGTAACGCTAGTTCACCTTTACAGTTACACGCCGGGTAACCTTTATCCCTTGTGTTTGAGAACAGGGCAATACGTAGGGATACCAAGTCGACTAACAGTTTATGGTTTCAAATTATGACATATTCCCAATATTGCAGTTTGAAAAATCTCTTTCCGTCGACTTGGTATCTCTAAAATCCATGTTTTTAAAAACAACGGATATAGGTTACTCCGCGGAAAAAGGTGAACTAGCGTTAATCTGTATCTCAGTTTTATTTCATCTGACCCTTACCTGACCCTCATGACCTCAATGAAAAGCGGCCTGCAGGTTGATTTGAGCTTCTCAGGAATAAGTTACTAGTAAAACAAACAAGCTGTAGTTCTTATCTAGCATCATTACTCAGGAACGAGTGTCGCCGAGTGGCAGCTCGCTCCAGACCTTTGCGATTTGATAGCCCCGCACACTTCCTCGCATTTAGCCCCCGGCTGCCAAGAGAGAGTTGTCGGCCCACCCAACAACAAAATCCTAGTACCAAAACTATTTTATAGCCCTGGGGCCTCCCTGCCCTACTTCCTACGCGACCTAACGTTATATGGGTCCCTTCAAACAAACCCTACTACTATAGTAGCACGAACAGAGCACCTTGAACTGTCTAAAATTATCTTACCTGTCGTTTTACTACGCTCTTTAGTTGATACAGCAATGAAATTTGTTGGAAATGGCATCAAAAAGAAAGATGTTGAACAAAGATTAAGAAAAGTTCACACCTGCTCAAATCTAAAATGGCGGACAAGCACATTCAGGGGTCAGTGGGGCAAAGGTTATAGTTCATATGCCTGGTTAAAGGTTGAACCCTTGCTGTAATGTAAACCATACTTAGGGCAAATTTCAGTATTTCCGGACTTGCGCAGATGACCCAGTTTTAGTGCCCTCAGAATGCTTAGGTAGGCTTGGGAAAAGTGGCTGTAAAATTGTTTTTCTTGGGATATGTTTGGATTTTGGGGGTGCATCTTATAGGCAAGGGTTGTAGCTTCTATATTGTGTTGAAAAAACAGATTTTTAGTGATATTTGTGGTTGCAGTAGGCCTTAGAAGTTAGGTGTTTTGGTGTTGTTTACATGCAGTGAAAGGGGGTGAAAAGGTCTCCCACCTATGTTTTGGTGGCGTATAATATAATTCCGCCGTAAATTTTTTCCCTTTTTTGTCGTTAAATTACTCTTCAGAGGTCGGACAACCTTGCCAATGTAAGTTTTTCATGTTCTAAAAGTCAGGTAGGTGATTTTTGACAGCCTCTTTCTCCCATGATTCCCATTGTTAAGTATATGCATAGGAAATATTGAAATTTAGCCCTTATGTATGGCCTACTCTCACCACCACCGCAGAAAAAAAGCTACTATATATTATGTACTGTCAATTTGCACCAGACATTCTTTTCTAGACTAGATTGTATTCAGGAATATACCTAAGTCTCCAAGCATACGTGTCAGCTGGATGAAAAAGAGAAGAATTTGGCCAAATAGAGACAAATAACTTGCCATGGGATACCAGTCTTTTGCAGTCTATCCAGCTATCAGTTCACTCCTAGGCCAATTAACTCCAACTAGACTTTTATTCCCAACTTCTAACACCTTTTAATGCAAAATCTAGTCCTCCTTTCTAGTATTTTTAATGTTACAAAAATAGAATGAGCAGGATCCTTACACCTGCCTGGAGATTAAAAGCACACACACATACAAACATTCTTATTTAAGTACAATGCCAAAGAAAGTGTTTCACCTTTCTCGCTGTTCAGTGTTTTACATTTATTTCTACATAGCTTCATAAATAAATTGCATTAATATATTTCCTCTTATATAAATTGCAGAAAAAAGGCATCCTCATAATATACCATGATTGAGGATACATTTAATTGCAATGCACTATTGCAATGCACTACCTTCTGTCTGAATAGATAGATAAATATATGGTCCTCCCATAGCTCTTCCAGTACTGTGTTTCTATAATTAAAAAAAAAATCTTCAGATGGGAAACTTCGTGTTATTCATGTCACTAAAGTTGTAACAGAGGTTATGATTTCTTTTTAATTGGACATGTTGGTTGGGTTATATGGATGTAACCTGCGTTTGTGCATCAATTTTTGTTAATTTTCACAAAAATTCAACCAAACTATACTTGAAAAGTAGCTTCAAAATGAGAAAAAATGGCCAAAAAACAGGCACTAATACTAATGTCATAGAATGCCAAAAGTGTTTGAGTTTAGTCATTTGTCCAACATTCCAGACTCTAAAGATCTAAAGATTAGATTCTAAAGATCTTGCCACATTTTTTGCACACTTGCATGAGTTTTTGGTTTTACCAATGTATGTCATCCATACAATAAAATCAACATAGCCTTATTGATAATATATTACACCATAATACCACATAACCTACAATAAAATGATATCTATTCAAGGGCAATTATTGTCAACCACTACAATAAATATGCACAGGAAGTGAGAAATATTTGCTTACAGAAACACATTCATTTTTAAGGACAAGCTCAGAGTTACTTGGTATACTATGCATATGGTACTGTAAAGTTAAATATTTGCAGTGCCCTAGTGTCCTCATTTTCCTGGCCTTTGCAGTGACTTCTCATTATAAATATCTTGACATTGTCCATATACATTTCAATACATCTTTTCTGTACTTTGCAATTATCTAAAGCATGAACTTGAAATGCCAATACAAGTTAGTACCTCCTTTTGTCTCCTACCCTTGAAACACTCAAGAATAAATGAATTTTACATATTAAGGGTGGCTAGCAGGGATTTTGTACAACTGGTAAAAGGATCTTCCTTTCTATGCAGTTTAACTTGTAGTACTCAAGTCTACAAGAGACAGTTAGAATTCATTATTTTGATATTTGATAAAATACATGTCTTGTTTGTGTTACAGTACATTATCATGCACAAAACCCTAACAATAATTTACCACACTTATTCAAAACATACACTGCGTCTATATAAGCTTGTTTTTCAATCTGAAGCTACAGCAAGTTGATCATCTTATGCTTTCTCTTATGTTTATTGAGGTCACTAGTATCAGCTGCCCTGTGCCCGCATTCCTCGCACTGGTATGTCTTCCCATCAGTGTGCTTAGACATGTGTACGTCTAGATCACGCTTCTGCACAGCCGAATAGTCACACTGGCCACACTTGTAAGGATTATCCCCCGTATGTGTCTTCATGTGTCTGTTCAGGCCATGTTTGTGAGCAGTTCTGTAACCGCATACGTTACATTTATGTTTTTTCTCACCGGTGTGTGTGGCCACGTGCTCACTAAGGTTGCTTTTCCTGGCCGTAGAAAATCCACACAGCTGACACTTGTAGGGATACTGACCAGTATGGGTTATCATATGCCGCGTTAGGTGGACCCTATAGCTTGTGCTATACCCACACTGCGAACAAACGTAGGGTTTCTTACCCGAGTGTTTGCGCATGTGCATGTCGATGCTAGTTTTCCATGCAGTGGAGAAGTCACACTGATCGCATTTGTAAGGTTTTTCGCCTGTGTGTATTCGGACGTGCTCGGTCAGGCTGAAACCGTTAGGTGCTCTGTAGTCACATTCCACGCATATGTACGGCGGACCTTTCAGAGGTTTTGTCACGCGTTCATCCCTATACCCTGGAGGAGCTTTTTCAGATAAATGCGAGGATGCTTCAATACCAGCCTGGGTGGAATTCGATCCGAACGCTTCTTCAGATAGACTGTCCATTTCCTTGTCCTGCTGCCCTCCTGTGTCTGTTGTCTGGAATTCTCCATAATTTGTCTGGTGGGTAGTCAGAGAAGACCCTACACTACTACAGGTTGCTTCAAATTCACATAGACTCTCACTTCCCTTGTCCTGCTGTTTTTCTGTGTCTGTGGTCTGGTACTGTTTGTTACTTGTCTCGAAGTCAGGCAGAGTAGAGCCTATACTAAAGCAAGTGTCCTCACATGAACTCTCCCATTTCTTGTCCTGTTGCCTTTCTATGTCTGTTGTCTGATCTTCTGTGTTAGATATCCCACAGGAGGGCAGAGTAGAGCTCACACTGTAGGTTGCCTCACAAGGGCTCTCTTTTTCCTTGTCATGCTGCCTTCCTGTGTCTATTGTCTGTTGTTCTCTGTTATGAGTTTCATACTCATAGGCAAGCAGAGAAGAGCCTACACTACTGCAGGTTTCCTCGCATGGACCCTCCCTCTTTGCCTTCTGATTGCTCCCTGTGTCCTGTCTGCTGTAAATGTCTGTATCATGCTGGGTGGGGTGTTCTTCACATGACGAACTTTTTTGTTCATTGTCCTGCTGCCAAGTTCCTCCTGTAATTGTTGCCTGGGCCTCCCTGCTCTTGGTCTTTCCAAGTAGTTCCTTGACAGGAGACCCCAAGCTTTCCATTTCTGATGACAAGGAAGTAACGACAGAAGAAAAATTAACAATAACATTCAGTATAATGTTGGACCATTAGGTTTACTAGAAATTAACAGTTTTTACATAAAGTACTAAAGTAAACTTAACATTTTTTTACAAAGATACATGCAAAAATAGGGCTGACACTTAATACATCCTCTATCTTTGTATCATGTGTTCTAGGACACCTCAATTCCTGGCAATAAAAACACAGATTTAATAGCCTGAAAGAACTTGCAAACCTTTGATCTCACATACATCCAACACTTTATGACTCAGTGTCCAAAATTCACATAATCTAAGTGGTATCCAATTAACAATATGATTGGGTATGATAGCTGTGGCCAAACCTTGACTTCGTTATAACAAGGAGGTTAAAATCTCTTTTTTTAACCTCCTTGGCTATAATTTTACCTGTTTGCACCCCCCTCCCCCAATTCTTCTTTTCGTTCAGTCCATCAAAACAAAGCCTCTGTTCCGAGCTTATTGTTGTATCTAGCCCCGACTAGTGTGCGTTGGTTATAAGCCAAGGTCTTACCTGTTTATTCTACAATACTCTCCGGTCGTCCCGGGGATCAAGGATCTTGAAAATCGCCTTGTCTTGGAGAAAAATAACGCCCTTCTTTGGATTAAATATGGCGGACAGAAAAATCTCGAGTGTCCTTCAGGTCAAAGTTTACGGACCTGATTAACCAACTGAAACGTTGGGTCACCGTAAATCTCCTAGCAGGTTACGGATTCGTAACACTAAATATGACAAAATAACAATACATATCTATCTTACAACGGTAGTGTAATCAAGACATGTTCATGTGTAAATATTCTAGAATTTCATTTTTGCATTGGATGGGTCATCTCGAAAAAATATCATTGCCTATTCTTGCACAAATTAATCCAAAACTTCAGAAGGAAGTACGTGTATTATTTTCCGATAGATACTAATTTTTGAAAGTAATAAATGCATCGCCCCTCATTCATACCGAAAAAATTCATGACGAAGGAAGTGCAAACACTGTGAAAGGCATGGGAAGGGTCTGTGTGGTTTTAGGGAGTCTCGTTTTGTTTTACAGAACACGCATAAATGACCACAAATGGAATTCCGTGAAGTCAGCTGATTATGTATTCATTAGTGCATAATTCGCTGGAAAATAACGCTTTAAGAATTTAGTTCTCCTAGATGGAAGAGGGATGGATCCCGGATATGAACTTTTAATTATGCATTAACATCGCCGACAAAGAGCTCCTAAGGTAGTTCTTTCACGTAAGGTTAGCTGTAGGATCCTCGACCCTCACTCTGAGGTTTGTAGGCTGTTTCGGTCGAGTCTTTTTCCTAGGATATGAAATTCAAATTCACATATATCTGAATGGTTTTTCCCTACGTGTTTGGCCATGTAAGCTTAACTGCAAACAGCCTTAAAGCTGTAGAGGGTGGCATCAACTAACCAAGTCCAATAGCTATAAAATTTTAGTACAATATAGAACTGAGACGCGATCAGAAAAAAAAAACGCAGACAGACAAGAAAGAAAGCTGGACACATTTGAGCGTTTATCACCATATTTTTGGTAATCCATGATGGAGTGACACTCACTTTCAATTATATCAACTTGCATGTGTATACATATCACATACATGTATATCACATATATTAATTAATTCATTCATTTTAGGAAAGTGAAAATGGAGGCTGAAACTTGACCCTAAACACCGCAATTAACGACTTACAATATGGCGGTACTGACATTTTGCTAAACGGGTCTAGATCTAATACTCGTATGTAGTGTCTAATAATATATTTCAGTGTCGTTATTGCACAAGAACGTTTGCGGCACATACTTGATGCTAATTCAATCCATGGTATTCTAGCCCCAGTTCGTTCATCTTATCGCTACAATATGTACATTGTCTCTAGGAACTCACAAGTAGTACACATTATTCACATCAATAACGTTTCACAATTTCCCTTGGGTAGTGTTAAAGACAACCGTTTGAACCATCACTGTGCCCAGCCATACATAACGCATGTTGGACCTGTAGGCAAAGTGCTTTGCTTTTTGGTCATGATAGGTTTCCTATTCAAAAATCACACTGATTAATTTCAGTGTTAGGTTGTCATGCCAACGTTAGGTTGTCATGCCAATGTGCTTTTTCTTCATATGTGCGGAAAGGTTTGACATGTAACCCGTCCTGAACCCGCATTCCCCACACAAGAAGGGTTTCTCTCCCGTGTGCTTGACCATGTGCTGATTCAGTTGTGCTTTTTTCAGTGCAGAAAAGTCACACTGGTCACACTTGTAAGATTTCACGCCTGTGTGTAGTCTTTTGTGAACAGACAGGGAAGACCTGTAAGCCGTTCTAAACCCGCACTCCTCGCACATGTACGATTTCTCCCCAGTGTGTTTAGCCATGTGTTGGTCAAGATCACTCTTTTCTGCAGAGGAATGGTTACACAGATGACACCTGTATGGCTTTTCCCCACTGTGTTTAAACATGTGTCGATCTAGGTTAGGCTTTCTTGAAGTAGAATAGTCGCACTGGTCACACTTGTGGATTTTGTCGTGTGTCCTGGCGTGTTTGGATAGGTAGAACATGTTATCTGTGCTGTACCCGCACTGCCGGCACAAGTAAAGTTTATCACCAACGCCATGTTTACGCATGTGTCGATCTAGATTATTCTTTCTTGATGCAGTGTAGTCACACTCGTCACATTTGAACGGTTTCTCGCCTGTATGTGTTTTTGCGTGATCTAACAGGTGAGTCCTGTTAGCTGTGCTGTATCCACACTCCCCACACATGTAGGGTTTCTCTCCTGCATGCTCAAACATGTGTCGATCTAAATTATTCTTCTTTGCTGACGAATAGTCGCACTGGTCACACTTGAAGGGTTTCTCACCTGTATGGGTTCTCATGTGTTCTAACAGGTTAGACCTATTAGCTGTTCGGAACCCGCACTCTCCACACATGCAGAGTTTATCGCCGGTGTGTTTAGCCATGTGCAAGACTAGATTATTTTTATACGCAGAAGAAAAGTCGCAGTAATCACATCGATATGGCTTCTCGCCAACGCGCGTTGCCGTATGTTGGGATAGGTGAGACCAGTCAGCCTTCATCGGCCCAGGTTCATTACATACGTCAGTTTCAAACTCAGTTTGCTTGTCCTCTTGGCTACCCGTATATTCTATGAAAGCCGGAACAATTTGATAAGGTACGGCTTCTACGTCTGGTGGGACAGAGTTTTCCTCAAATTGCACGTAATTCTCCTCGATATGTTGTCTTCCAGTGTCTTCTGTCTGGTCTTTTTTTAAGTTTGTCTCGTTCAAATGACGTCCAATGGCCGGATCATCGATGAGAGCCCTCTCTACTTTGATTGCCCTCTCCAAAGCCGGAACAATTTGATGTGGTAAGGCTTCTACTTCAGGTAGGAAATTCGCACTTTTGTGCCCGGTCTGTTGCCTCTCCGTATCCGTCGTTGGGTACTCTCTGCTGTTCGTCTCATTTCCAGTAAGTCCAGTGGCCGGTTCGTCTTTGAGAAACTCCTCCATTTTGTTTGCCCACTCCATTTCTAGTAAAAACCAAGACAAAAAAGGAAGTTCAGTCACCGATATGTGCATTCCGGAAAGTTTCAATTTTCTACGTATCTGTACAAAATGTCACTGTTAATAATAGAGAAGACATTATAACTGTCATCATGCTCGTAACTGGTACTGAAAACATTTCCTGCACACATGTACTGATTTGGGGAACGTAAAAAGGAAAAACATTCCATACTAGAAATACATTCAATTATATTCTAGTCACACTCTAAATGTGAAAATAATAGGCAAATGCGTAAGAAATATTTGGATTTTAAATACAGCAGTGTGAACGGTTGTTTATACTGTTAGAAAATAGATTGAAAAGCATGAATTAAAAATTCAACAATGAAAATACCATTTCCTTTCTGTGTAAATCAGCATTTTACAGGTCAGCAAACAAATATACACATACACGCAGTTTGAATTTGCTGTTTGAAATAATGTTTATGACCAGCTATTCCATTCCATTGGCGTTTACAGTGTCATAACGCCTGGCCAGTGACTTTTCATTTCAGGCTGCCGCCCTCATCTTGTGGCTGATTCTTCAGCCTTTAGGTGACGGGGTCTACTGCGTAGGTCGGTAGGGGTTAAACGTTGGATTTTAATGTTGAAAGAGATGTCGAAAGTGCCACCTCCGCCGGGAGATTATTCCACTCTCTGATCGACACTGCCATAATCGTACTGTATACATGATCGTACACTGCCATGCATAATCAAGGGTTTATGACACGCCATTCCCTTTGGTGTTAAAATTACGGTGCCATAACCCCTGGCCAATGAGGTATAACTACTTAATAAACATTATTCCGTGGTTATATGCCACAGGCTAGGTATTACGTCACCGGCCATAAACACCGAAGGGAAAATTGAGTCATAAACCCTTAATTATCATGCAGCGTACAATCACGTTATTTCATACATACAGCATTTTTAACAAAAGCAAAAACCTTTTTCTGACTGAAGGTGAGAAAACCTGAACATTCAATCTTTTCCAGAGATATGTGTATTCTTCACATGGGATTTTTGGTCCCATCTGAATTCTGATACCCCCACGAATACGTTACAGGTTTAGCTTTATGCCCCGTACATAAATTTACTAGTACATATACGCATTGTCAGCGCACGATCATGTTATTTCATACATACAGTAAACTTTTTTGGTTAAATGTGAAATACCTGAACATTTAATCTTTCCAGAGGCTTATGTAGCCCTCACATTTAGATTCTTGGTGCATTCTGAGTACCCCGCGATTACGTTACAGATTTCTACACCCGTACATTTACTAGTACATATAACGTTACGCACTGTCAGCGCAAGATCATGTTATTTTATGCAGCCATACAGCAAACGAAAACCTTTTTTTTGGCTCAATGTGAAATACCTAAACATTCAATCTTTTCTTGTAGTCTTCACGTGGGATTCTTGGTCCCTTCTGCGTACACCATAGTTACGTTACAGTGCCTACATAATCAATGTAGATTTTACATATACGCACTGTCCTCTTAAAAATATGCCCGTAGGCCCATCTTGCTGCCGTTTTGCACAATAAAGCGGTCATTGATAGGTGTAAAAAGGTCTTACCTGTTTGCTTGTGCTGTTGGTAGATTTTTACGGCGATGAGCTGTCTTGAAAATCGACCGAAATTTAGACAATGACACTCCCATACATTTAAAGATGGCGGACGATCGCGGTCACAGGTCAGAGCTTCGCTAGCGGAAAGTCAAAGGTCAGATACCTGATTACCCTAGTTGAAAATGCGAACCGCTTTCGAATACACTATAGAGCTATAGATGGAATGAGTTGATTAACGTGTAACAATACAAATTGATTCACTTTCATTTAAAATTGAATAAATATTGCAGCTTCTGGCTCATTGTAAAACGCCAAACTTGCAAGAAGCGATTCCCTGACTAAATAGGGATCTAATAAAAGATTAGACATGTCGTTCCATATGCCTGTCAAAATAGTGTACACTTGGAAAGTTATAGAACGTTTTAAAATACTTACAATGTAATTAGACTATGTATACGCTACACTGGTAGCCTTGAATTTCCATAGAACAACACCTCTAGTTTTACACGGCTTAATGATTTTTTTCATTGAGGTTTCTATCACATATATCATTGCAAATGGTAAAGTGGGAAATAAAAAAAAAATAAAAGGTTATACTTCGCGCTCAAGCAAGACTAGATAGTAAATACGGTGCTATCCATTGTACAGGCAGGTTCTCCTAATTGATTCAGCACCAACTTGTCTTGTTTAAATTTATTTTTCTGTTATCCATTTTGTACTTATGTATGTAATGTTGTTTATTATTCTTGTTTTATGCGTATGTTTCTTGAGTAGAGGGCTTAATATAAGCAATTTGTGCTTTCTGCCTCATACTCGCAAAATATATGTGAATAAAAAAATATAAAAAAATACGGTGCAGAAAAAACACACATCTTGACATCGACGAATGTTGGAACATTAAGACATGAATGGAAGTTAAATATGCTGCCTGAAAATAAACCTGAATGCCTGCTCTTAATATAATATGTGCTAGTACAGTATACAGTATCTTCAGGAAACATACATAAATCTAAAGAAGAAATATAAACTGTCACTATTTGGAGGCTTACAATCTTTCAGGCAACATCAACTCAAGATGTACAATTGAAACGACTTTACAACAGTGCAAGGGAAAACACTTTGTAACTATGCAAGTGATCAGGTAAATGATTTTACAACACTGAAATGGATTTTATTTTGTAACGATACAAAGGAAACAATGTTTTATAGAGCAATTGAAATATGTAAAGGCATGGAGCATAAACAATATATCTATATCTATCTATTTGTTAGAACAAAAACATACATCTATCTATATATCAATATGACCTCAAAATGACCACTTTTGTGTACGCCTTGTGATCTGACTGCAGTGTAGCACCTAAATCGCAGCATGTAAACTTAGGTAGAAAGACAAAAAGCAACAGGTAACAAAGCTTTTCTCTCCCAAAATCCCATCATGAGTTCTTGCAAGTCGCTTTTTGTTGATGTAGAATTCGGTCGAAAAGCGCAATGTTATTGCCTTTTCATATAACAAAGTATATCTAAATACTCGATGATCGTCCTCATATACATCACGAATTCACCAATGTTTCCAATGTCCTTTCTATCTGTCATGTACTTAAATAACACTAAGAGCTGTAAGCCGTCTTGTAGCTGCCCTCTGTATGCATGACAGTTCTATAGGGGTGAGCTTGATAATGTGTCTTTAAGTTGCCTTTCGTTGAGTCATGGAAGCCACAACTGGTGGCATTTACAAGTTCCTCACCTGTGTGTCACTGTCAGGACAAGTCATTTCTATCGTTTTCACAACAGGGGTGAGGGCCCTCCCGCCTGTATGGTTTCCATCCTAAGGAAAAGTAATATTTTTATATGATATCAGAGTGTCCAGAAACAGCAATGTGCTTGTGTAGACTACCTTTCGTTGTGGAGGAAAAGCAACACTGTTCACATTTGTAGGGTCTCTCTCCATTATGTAGGGTAGGGTTTGTCACGAGTGTGTTTGAGCATGTGTCGATTTAAGTTAGATTTTGTTGAAGCAGAATAGTCGCAGAGGTCACATGTGTAGGGCTTCTCACCGCTATGGCTTCGCATATGAACGGTTAGACTTTTCCTGTCAGTCGTCCAGTATTCGCACTCTCCACACGCATAGGGTTTCTTACCTGTGTGCTCAAGTAGGTGTCGGTCTAAAATGTTTTTGTATACAGTAGTAAAGTCACAATGGTCGCATTTGTAGGGTTCCTCAGCTGCATGTCCGCTCATATGTCTCTGCAGATGAAACCTGTTAGCCGTCGTGTACCCGCACTCTTCACAAACATACGGTTTTTCACCTGTATGTTTTTTCATGTGTCGGGATAAACTAGACCTGCCACCCGTCCTGTATCCACACTCCCCACACATGTAGGGTTTCTCGCCGGTGTGTTTAATCATGTGTTGGTCTAAAGTACCTTTCTGTGCAGCAGAATAGTCACACTGGTCACATTTGTATGGTTTATCACCGGTGTGTGTTCTCATATGTTTGGAGAGATGAGACCTGTCAGCCGTCCTGTATCCGCACTCACCACACATGTAGGGTTTCTCACCAGTGTGACGTAGCTTGTGTTGGTTTAAATGCCATTTTTTAGCCGTTGAATACTCACACTTATCACACTTGAAGGGTTTTTCTCCAGTGTGTTTAGCCTTGTGTTGGTCTAAACGACATTTCTGTGCGGCAGAAAAGTCACAATGGTCACATATATATGGTTTCTTGCCTGTGTGATTTGCCATGATGTCCTTTGAACATGCTTTAAAGTCACACTTTGTAGATGCGAGGCGTCTCTCCGCAGTACTTTCCACCGCAGGTTTGTTTGTGTGTTCTGTTTGACCGCGTAAGGGAGAGTAGTCGGAGTCTAACTCACTCGGTTGCTTGGATGCAAGGTCTTCTGCCTTCTTCTTTTGCCTTCCCGTACCCGTGTCTGGTTTCTCAACTGCCTCGTTACTAAGGTGCACCGTCGGCAGTATAGATTGAATCTCGCTGCTTTTCTCGTCCATAGTTTCTGTGAAAAACAATGAATTATTCAAAGTACGTAAAAAAAAACCATGGCTAATACTATTCATACTTTCTAATTATCTTCAACCAGTGTTATATAGTGCAATTAGCCTTCGGGCATGAACTTGCAAATAAACTTCTTCTTCTTATATATAGTCAAAGAAGAATCCAAAGTCACTGCATTCAAAGAAGAATTCAAACCCGACATTGTATCATATAGTTGATTAGACCCTAGTGTTATGTATCACACTTGATGTACATGGCCTTCTCCCAGTACATTGAGAGTACACACCGTTTCGACGTACTCTCCTAGAAACTCCTCCAGCAACTCTCAAGCACAAGGAACCAAGAGTTAAATACCAAGAGAGACTATTGACTCAAAAGCGAACCATGTGTTACTCAGCACCAAGAGACCACGTCTAGCGAAATAATAGACGTTAAACGAGGACAACAACAACAACAACAAAAATCACACTATTTCTATACTCTCAGTCTTTGAGACTGTATATGCATATGCAATTAGCCTTCGGACATGGTTTTGCAAATTAAACAAATTCGTTAAGTCATTAATCTCCAAGCAGATCTTGCGTGGCATAAGACAGTACCATAAGCCGGCAGAGGATCCGAGTAAATTGGCCACGCGTGCACGATTTGCACCTATCCCAAATTACACTTGTGGGTCCATCCATACTTGCTGTCAAATATGTATCAAGTCAATGAATGATAATCGTCTTCAATGGATTCCTATAAAACAGACTTGACAAGCCATGGAGCACCTCCTCTGAACTGTATCGTACAAGTCGGGAACATCTGCTAATTAATCAGAGAGCGGCCTAAACCGGAAAACCTTCCTACGTGACCGAAAGGATCTCCTCTCTACTATCTTCAATCTTACCTCTATGACGGTCCTATGTGCTGTTTGTTGGAGGGTTGTGTTTTCTTCAAAACCGTTTTCCTTTTCGCCTTGCCGCAGTCAAAATGGCGGACAAGCGCAGAGGTCGTTACCTCCTTAGGTGAAAGGTCAAAGGTGAAGTGCGTAATTACTCCATATTGACTGGATCCACAAAGCACCGATTACATCATAGGACTAGTGTACTGTTTTTCAGTCATCGTGTCGGTGCCATCAACACCTGATGATCAACTATTGTTGTAGTGCTTTAATTCAGTGTGACGAGGGCTGCGTACTTGCATGACTTGCGTCCAGACTTTTCATTCCAAACCTCTAAACTACATAAATCTGATAATAATGATTCATGCCTATTCAAACTGTACACAGAAGCAGTGGATTATTTCGTGGCAAAGACAGCTGATCAGTCGAAAATTTGGGTAAGCCCAATCTTTGTGTTGTCAGTTATAGTTCAACCTGTCACAGAAAAAATAATCAATAGAAACATATCGGTACATGTGTAATAAACCCATGAGTAAATCAACAAATAAATCACGTAAAATGTAGAAACAGAGAAATAATAATAATTCAGGTCATGCCGTTACGAGTACCGTGTGACTTGGAAACAATCACGTTTCTTTTCCATACATATCTTAATTAGGTGAATCATATATTAATATTAATATACAAATCATTTTTCTCTTCACATGGCGGTGCTTTATTTCTGTGTACAGACCTAGGAGATCGCATGCTGACTTGATACCACATTATGAACAACTTCTGATGCCTTATAATAAAGTCACCACAAATACTAGTATGTACAGCCTCTCTCGGCACTTGCACGTAGTAGTGATACTAGTCACAACGTTTCACAACATGCTGCAAAAAGTATAGGACATAAATTGTCTAAAAAACTATCATCGTGCGTCGCCATAACGCATGTTGGACCTGTACAAGGATTACTTTACTTACTCCGGTTACAATAGTTTTCGTATGAAGAAAGAATGTTACAATAAGTGCAGGGTTAAGGTTTCTTTCCAGGGTGTTTTTTCTTTATGTGTGCGGATAGGTTTGACATGTAACCCGTTCTGAACCCACATTCCCCACACAGAAAGGGTTTCTCTCCAGTGTGCTTGACCATGTGTTTTTCCAGTCGACATCTTTGCAATGCAGAAAAGCCACACTGGTCACACTTGTAAGATTTAAAGCCTGTGTGGATTCTCTTGTGAACAGACAGAGAAGACCTGTAAGCCGTTCTAAAATCACACTCGTTACATATGTAGGATTTCTCCCCAGTGTGTTTAGCCATGTGTTGGTCTAGATCACCCTTCCCTGCAAACGAAGTGTCACATAAATGACACCTGTACGGTTTTTCCCCACCGTGCTTAAACCTATGTCGATCTAGGTTAGGCTTTCTTGCTGTAGAATAGTCGCACTGGTCACATTTGAACGGTTTCTCGCCTGTATGTATTTTTTTGTGCGTGACTAGGTGAGTCCTGTTAGCTGTGCTGTACCCGCACTCCCCACACATGAAGGGTTTTTCTACAGCGTGATCAAACATGTGGCGATCTAGATTACTCTTCTTTGCTGACGAATACCCGCACTTGTCACATTTGTAGGGTTTCTCACCCGTATGTGTTCTCATGTGTTCGAACAGGTGTGCTCTGTTACCTGTCCGGTATCCGCACTTGCCACACATATGGGGCTTCTCGCCAGTGTGTGTTGCCATATGCATGACATTTTTATAGGAAAATGAGGAAAAGTCGCACTGGTCATATGGAAAGGGTTCCTTGCCAGTGTGTGTTGACGATTGTTGGGATAGGTCAGAACTGTCAAAAGCTCTGATGAACTCGGGCTCATTACATACGAAAGGTTCATCTTTAATACGTTTGTCGTCTGGACTACCTGACAGCTCAGTGGAAGCCTGGGCAATTCGATGCGGTACGTCAGTTGCGGAGTTTTCCTCAAACAAAACGTTTTTGTCCTCGGTCTGTTGTCTTCCAGTGTCTGTTCCCTGATCCTCTCTGCTGATCGTCTCGCTCTCAGGATGTCCAGTGGACGGTTCGTCGGTGAGAATCCTCTCCACTTTGATTGTCCTCTCCATTTCTAGTAGATATCAAAACACAAGTAAATTTAATGTATTCCCATGTCTACTTTCTACACATAGATCTGTATGACGACACAACTACACATGCCGCTGCTACACAAGAGATGCTGCCCACGTCACGCTGAAAAAATGTTCTTGACTTGACTTTATTTAGATCCACATTTAGCTGACAACATTATGTTGCCAGCTATTCTTCCAGTGGTCCACATAAAATACGTCAATACACAATGACACAACATTACATACATAACATATTTACATTACATTCTGGTGGCGGTAATGCTAAATAGAATTTCTATTCTATCCTAAAATTAAGTCATTGTCTGGGGACATAGCTTTTAGAGCTTACTGTAAAAATGGATATATATCTTAGAAGAAGCATGGACGGATACGCAGTGTTAACGATACGTGGGTATGATGCGTAGGTATATTTTACTATTTGCTTGTATCTATAGAAAGTATAATGTAGAAATACACTGTTCTTCATTCTTTATTGTATCAATAAAGAGCATATTGTGACGTAAAAATTTACGGGCCCCGGTTTGCTTTCGGAAATATACTTCGAGTAGCATGGACCTCTGAAGCAAGAATAAAAATAATATACATGGACCACTTCATTTCTTTAACCATTTGAAGGGCCAGGTTCGAATTTGCTATATGATAATATGATGAAAACCACTCGCCATATTCTTTTTGTATAGCCTGTGCTTATGTGCCACAGGCTAGAGATTATGTCACCATAACACCCCAGGGAAAGCGGGTCATGTCATTAACCCTTATAACATAATAATGACAGCGCACGCTCTTGTGATTACCCCCCCACCCCCCAAAATTTTCTCAAGTCAAGGTGAAATATTCGAACATTCAATTTTTTCCAGGAGCTCACGTATCACTCACATGGGGTTGTAGGTCCCAAACAGCAAGACCATTATGATACATAATATGATTCATACCCCCTCCCTTGTACACGTACACACTATTCTCTTAAAAACACGTCCGTAGGCCTATCTTGCTGCCGTATTTGCACAACGAGGTGGTTATTGATAGATGAAGAAAGATCTTACCTGTTTATTTGTGTTGCTAGTAGATTTATATGTCGATGAATTGTCCTGAAAATCACCCGAAATTTAGACAATGACAATCCCACAACATTTCAAAATGGCGGACGAGCGCAGTCACAGGTCAGTGACTTAAGGGCAAAGGTCATAAACCTGATTACCCCAGTGTAACCCACGTTCCGCTCGCGAAAGCACTATGTACGACGTGGCTTGGAGTTAATTTATGTATTTATTTATTGAGTTCACATTATATAGTTATCAAAGATTTACATGCATTTCAGAATTCTGTGAATTACTTGTAGCACAGCGCTCACTAAACAACAAAACGACACAAGACATGAATGGAATTTCAATACACTTTATTTCAAGATAACCCAAGGTATATGTAACGTCCTTGTATAACCTAAATACATGAACTCAACTAATCATTACCATACAGTATATTTGGTAAACATCTATGAAAAGAAACTACTAATTTGAAACTGAACAGGAAAAGTACAACTCAAGACGTGCTAGTGAAACGATTTTATAACAGTGTCATAAAATAACAGTGTAAAAGGCTTTGCAACATTGCAAGTGATCTTGAATATTACAAGTTACAACAGTGCAAGTGAAAAAGCTTCCTGACCGGTCAAGTGAAGTAACTTTGCAACAGTTTAAAAGAAAGATTGCAAATGAAATGACATCGAAACAATATTAGTGCAAGGAATCTTCGAATGCCTTTGTGACAGTACAAGTGAAACGAGCACGGGCTTGAGACTAAAAACAAAATATACTAGAAAGGCCGACATTTGCTTGGGTGCAAATACAGCATATTTCAGCCATACCCATTCCCACGCAACATTGGACTGTTCCAAGTCACCCCTGCGCAAAAATGCAATATTTTAACTGTAAGTTATACCCAAAAGAGAACTAATATTGTGAATTGATTCCAGGTCAAAACAGAGCTTGTCCAATATGCCCCGGGCCCATATGGAAGAATGTAATCTTCCACAGGAGCGCCTATGCATAACTGATTGGTTTTTAGAATTGCGGCAGCTCCTATATTTTTCCGAGAGTGAAAAAAAACGCATCTTCCATTAAGAAGATTTTCATCATGAAATTACATGACGCCATTCAACAATTTCCACTTCGATAACTAGGTCTAAGTACCGTCATAATCTCCTTGTGATGTGGGTACATTTATTATTGCAGTGAACTTTTTTTTAAGCAAGTAGGGCATACATTTTCATAATTGTCAAGCAGGTGCAGGTGCTGTGTAGTAGGAGTGTTGTTTTTTCAAGCTAAAAACTTCAATCTTCTTCTTGTTTTGTATGAGCCATTACATAAACGGAGACGTCTCGAATTTTTACAAAAATTCTACCACTCTGTCGCTTCATTTCTTTTCTGAAAAATCCCAGGACCAACAAGTTAATTTGATTTGGCTTTATCTATATATTTCATTTTCCTTCGAATTCTTTGTTAAGTATATGCCCCTGCATACCGCTGTTAAATTGTTTTACTTTGTATGCAATCAGCCATCGGACGTAATCTTGTCTTAGTGTTATAATTTCCTGCTCGTAGCGTGCGAGACCTGGAGGATAGGAGTTTCTACCTTGTTCGGGGGTTTCTTTTTGGAGGTCAGTGGTGATACTCTGGTACTGAGAGTGTTTTATTGGGCTCAAACTCTGGCAGTTTAAAGTTACTTACAATTTGATTGTACAAAGTTTACGTCAAAAAAGAACAACAACAACACTAGAAGTACCTACATTTGTTCGGGAAAAAATACATGCATTCTCGCCACTGTCAAACTTACGTATCAAAATTAAACGCAAACTGTCCAATTTTCCCTGTCCAAATCTGCCGAAAATGATTGATAGTGCCATGCGGAATGTTGGTAAAGTCATCGACACTAACGTTCGATGCACGCGTACCGTCCGCTACCGCTCAAATGACCCTGTCTGAACTCCAAATCATCGCAAACTACAATTTCAAACCGGGCACAGGGTACCATATGGCCACTGTAAGGCTGTAATATGCATCTGTTTGTGTATATACGGGATTGCAAGGCCCCGCTTATGAATATTAACTAGCATTCGCCTTTCTCGTCGCTGATTGGCTGGCGTCCATAAAGTAATTAACTCTCGCTCCCCCCAGACCGCTGGCACCTGGCACGTGTGGGCTCTGGGGTCACTGGAGTTCACGGGAGAAGACCGAAAGAAAATCAATTTCCCCTCAGAAAAGTGCAGAAATCAATAATTTGAAATTGGTTTATGCCAAAATTTTACTTGGATCATTTTACCAACTGTCTAATGCCTATCTACATCAAATTTAAGGTCATTCCATTGTAATTCAAGGGAACAGGGGGCCATAATATACCGTTTTGGTCAAAACATGACCTTTAAACTTCAATAAAATCATTTTAGAGGCAGATATGAAAAAAATGAGAAAAAAGCACCTCGGTATTGACCCACTCTACCCTTGTGCCAAATTTCAGGTCATCCGGTCACGGAACGACGGAGATGAATCGCTTTGAAGATTTGACAGGAGAAAGAAAGAAAGAAACATTACGAATACAATATATTTCACCATACCATATATGGTATGGCTGAAATATAACTAGAACGCTACCTGTACGAGTAGTCATCACACATTGACCTAAATATGACCCTTTTTAGGTACGTCTTGTGACCTGACTGCAGTTTGCTAAATCTACAGTACATGGCGTTACAAAAGTACGTCAGGTACAAGAACAACGGTTGACATTAGGCTTTTCGGTCGCATAGTGCCATATTATATTATGAGTCATTTAAAGTTACTTTTCCTGGAGGTAGAAGTCAGCCAGTACAAGGTTATAACTTTTCCATACATCAAATTGTGTCATTAAATACTTGTTTATAGTAAACAACACAAACACGACAAAGTCCTTATAAACACCGCGAATTCTTCAATGATTTCAACTTTCTTTTCCATCAGTCCCTGTTGAACATTTTCCCCTGCTAGTACCAGCTATCAGAATACAGAGCAGCATTCTGTATGCATGTAGAGTTCCATAAGAGTGTGTTTTGCTAATGTGTTCCTTTAAGTTGCCTTAGCCATAAAAGTCCCGACGGCGGTATTCACGTGGTCTCCTGCCGGAATTCGTCTCATGATGTCGGGTCACAGATGTGTTGTTCTCGTAAGCCACAAATTACATGCAGGGTTTTCATGCTATGGTTTCAAGTGTATTGTTTGCTGTCAGATGAGTGTGCTGAAACCGCGATGTGTCTGTGTAGACTTTCTTTGGTTGTGGCGGAATAGCAACACTGTTCACACTTGTAGGGTCTCTCTCCAGTATGTGTCATAATATGCCTAGTTAAAGAATTCCTGTTAGTTGTCTTGTACCCGCAGTCCTCACAACCGTAGGGTTCATCACCAGTGTGTCTCTTCATATGTAAGGAAAGTGTAAACTTGTCAGACGTACTATAGTCACATGCCTCACACACGAAGGGTTTCTCTTTGCTATGTGTGAGCTGGTGCCGCTTTAAACTGCCTGATGTCGAACAGGAGAAGTCGCACTGGTCACATTTGTAAGGTTTCTCACCTGTATGTTTTCTCACGTGAGTACGTAGGCTACCAAGGTAAGTTGTCGAATAGTCACATTGACCGCAGATGTAGGGCTTGTCTCCAGTGTGCTGTGCTAGGTGGTTTTTTAAACTGCCCTTCTCCGCTGCGGAATATTCGCAGAGGTGACACTTGTAGGGTTTTTCCCCTGTGTGTGTCCTCATATGCCTAGAAAGTGAAATTTTTTGAGCCGCCCTGTAGCCGCACTCCCCACACATGTAGGGTCTGTTACCGGTGTGTTTGAGCACATGTCGATCTAAGTTAAATTTTGATGAAGTAACATAGTCGCACTCACTGTGGTCACATTTGTAGGGTTTCTCACCGCTGTGAATTCGCATATGAACGGTTAGACAGGGCTTGTGAAGCGTCCTGAATTCACATTCTGAGCACGTGTAGGGTTTCTCACCTCGGTGTCGTAGCAAGTGTTGGTTAAAAGAGCATTTGCTTGAAGTAGAAAATTCACATTGGTCACATTTGTACGGTTTCTCACCTGTATGTGTTCTCATATGTCTAGAAAGGTCAGACCTTTCAACCGTCTTGTATCCGCACTCCCCACACATGAAGGGTTTTTCTCCAGTGTGTTTGGCCATGTGTCGGTCTAAATTCTTCTTCTGTGCAGCAGAATATTCGCATTGGTCACACTTATAGGGTTTCTCACCTGTATGTTTAGCCATGTGTCGGTCTAAACTATTCTTCTGTGCAGCAGAATAGTCACACTGGTCACACTTATAGGGTTTCTCACCTGTATGTTTAGCCATGTGTCGGTCTAAACTATTCTTCTGTGCAGCAGAATAGTCACACTGGTCACACTTGTAGGGTTTCTCACCTGTATGTTTTCTCATATGTAGGGTAAGGCTAGACCTGTAAGCTGTCCTGAATCCACACTCTTCACACTTGTAGGATTTTTCTCCTGAATGTTTAGCTACTATGTGACGGTCTAAAGTGGTTTTCTGTGCAGCAGCATAGTCACAATGGTCACACTTATATGTTTTCTCACCTGTATGTTTTCTGATATGCCTTGATAGGTCCTGCTTTGAAGATGCCTTTAAGTCACACTCCATACATGCGAAACTTTTGTTTACACGACACTTCTCTGTATTTTCTGTTAGATCCTGAACGGGAAGATGGTCAGATTTTACCCGAAATGTTTCCTCACATATGATGCCCTCTTCCTTGTCCCACTGTCTCCACGTGTCTAATTTCTCGCTGCTTTTTGTCTCGTCCTTAGGATTTGTAGGTGACTGTTCATCCACAGGAATTATGTCTCTGCTTCTGTGCTCCGTTCCAGGGTGTGCAGCTGGCAGTTCGTCCACTGGAATCTCGCTGCTTCTCTCCTCCATTTCTAAACACGAATAAACAAACGATTTAAATCTAAAAGACAACGCCACGGTATGTTTGTTTATGTTATGTAGTCAGATTGACACCACTATGTTAAGTCGGTTCAGTCCTATAGTAGTTTAGTCCTACCACCGACTCGTAGAGTACAGCCATGCTGGAATAAAGGTCCTCAAGTTAGTTGTGAGACGTTCGACGTACTCTCCTAGAAACTCCTGCAACAACTCTCAAGCACAAGAAACCAAGAGTTAAATACCAAGAGAGACTATTGACTCAAAAGCGAACCATGTGTTACTCAGCACCAAGAGACCACGTCTAGCGAAATAATAGACGTTAAATGAGGACAACAACAACAACAACAATTCCTTTAGCGGTCCTTCTACTGACTGGTGCAAGGTGGCATGAATTAGAAGATTAGAACACACGCGCGTGCGCAGCGACAGAGGCTTACCGTGACTACTAATTTATCATGCCCCCCCTCCCACGAAAAGCATGGGACACCAACAACAACAATAGCTACGTACTGACGTCTTATAACCCTCATTACTGAAGTTTGTACGGCACCATTGTTAAATACTGGACGTACATAAAGTATTACCTGTCGATTCACAATGTAGCCTGGTAGTTATAGCCCGAAAATCGCTGTACTTCCACGGAATTGTCTATTTTCCTTATCCAATATGGCGGACACGCGGAATTCCAAAAGGTCGTAAAATACTGAGGCCAAAGGTCAAATTGATGCGCCTGATACTTCGATCGAACCGCATGTCGCTGTATGTTCGTCGGTACTGTATGGATTACTTTTAATCTTCACGCTTCGTCTCTGCAGGATGCTCAAACTTTATATTTAGTTAACCTTATTTTAAAAATTGAGTCCAACTTTAAATAAGTTATTCTTCACAAGTGTTAGCTTTACCTGTTTTAATTGTAATAACTTTCCTATTCTACAATCCTTATATAACATACATATACCTCGATGCCTAGCGCCCACAGTGTATTGTTTTGTTACAACTTGAATAAAGGAAACTCTGAATTAGAATTAGGAAAATTTCCTTTTAGGTGTGTACACATACCTTTCTCATTAGTCATTTAGATGTTCAACAAGTGAATTCATCGATCCTTAAACGTAAGCATTTCTATTTGCATTGATAAACGTATACAAATGCACAGATTAAAATCGCATAAAGTAAACAATACTTCGTTTTTAAGTAGCTTTATTTCAACAACCAAGCGTCACAATGTATACAAACATGCTAAACTAATGCGAGTGGGGTATTTTTCGTCTAAGTATCAAATAAGGGCAAGTCAAGTACAACTGTGGAAGTAAGAAAGAACAAAGGGAGCTGTGCAAAACAAGTTTCTTGCCCAAAAAAGAGTAGATACGGTGCAGAAACTACAATACTACATATTGGCATCGGAAGTAACACCACACGAATGTAAATAATCTCCAAACAATGCAAGTGATATTGAAATGGCTCTGTAACAATATACGTGAAGCGTGTACGGGTCGTCATCACAAATGACATCAGAATAACCCATGAAGGTACGTCTTCTGAGATTGAGTTTGACTTCAGTGTGATAAGATATACAGCAAATAGAGAGGGTCATATAAAATAAGCCAGGTAAAAAAAACAACGGGTGACAAGTCTTTTCTGTCGCACAGTACTAAACAGAGTTTTTTTTTCTTAATTAAGAATTTGCTTTCCTTGAGGTAGAAATCAGTCAGAAACCGCAACGTTTCCATAAAAAGAACCATGTCATCAAATATTTGCATATGGTAAACGACACAAACACGACAGAGTCCTTATAAACACCGTGATTTTTTTAAACTATCTTGCCTATCTGTCCCTGTAGAAGCGTGTTCCCCACAAGTGCTATGGACTGTCTGGATACAAATCTCGAGCAGCAGTATACGCGTGTATTCACTGTTCCATAAGGGTGTACATGTGCTTGATAATGTGTTCCTGTAAGTTTGTCATACAAGTTCCACTGGTGGTATTCAAGTGGTCTCTTGCCTGAATGTGTCTCATATTATGCCGGGACAAGTCATGAATTGTTCTCATAAGCCACAAGCATGCAGGGTTTTCATACTAGGGTTTCAAGTGTTTTATATGCTGTCTGATGAGTGTCCCGAAACCGCAATGTGTTTGCGTAGACTTCCTTTCGTTGTGGAGGAAAAGCAACACTGTTCACACTTGTAGGGTCTCTCTCCAGTATGTGTCATAATATGCCTCGTTAAAGAATTCCTGTTACTTGTCTTGTACCCGCAGTCCTCACAACCGTAGGGTTCATCACCAGTGTGTCTCTTCATATGTAGAGAAAGTGTAAACTTGTCAGACGTACTATAGTCACATGCCTCACACACGAAGGGTTTCTCTTTGCTATGTGTGAGCTGGTGCCGCTTTAAACTGCCTGATGTCGAACACGAGAAGTCACACTGGTCACATTTGTAAGGTTTCTCACCTGTATGTTTCCTCACGTGAGTACGTAGGCTACCAAGGTGAGTTGTCGAATAGTCACATTGGCTGCACATGTAGGGCTTGTCTCCAGTGTGCTGTGCTAAGTGGCTGATTAAATTGCCCTTCACTGCCGCGGAATATTCGCAGAGGTGACACTTGTAAGGTTTTTCACCCGTGTGTGTCCTCATGTGTCGGGATAGGGAAATTTTTTGAGCCGCCCTGTAGCCGCACTCCCCACACATGTAGGGTCTGTCACCAGTGTGTTTGAACATGTGTCGATTTAAGTGAGTTTTCCATGAAGTACTATAGTCGCATTGGTCGCATTTATATGTTTTCTCACCGCTATGAATTCGCATGTGACTGGTTAGATCAGGCTTGCGAGCCGTCCTGTATTCGCACTGTGGACACGTGTAGGGTTTCTCACTTTGATGTCGTATCGCGTGTTGGACTAGGCAGCCTTTGCGTGCAGTACGATAGTCACACTCATCACATTTATATTTCTTATCTTCTTTCTCACCCGTGTGCCCAAGGAAGTGTCGGTCTAAATGGTATTTGCGTGAGGTAGAATATTCACACTGGTCACATTTGTAGGGTTTTTCACCTGTATGCTTCACCATATGTCGGGACAGATGAGACCTGTCAGCCGTCCTGTATCCGCACTCCTCGCACATGTAGGGTTTTTCTCCATTATGTTTAGCCATGTGTCGGTCTAGATTCCTCTTCTGTGTAGCAGAATATTCGCATTGGTCACACTTATAGGGTTTCTCACCTGTATGTTTTCTCATATGTACACTTATTTGAGACCTGACAGCCGTCCTGAATCCACACTCTTCACACATGTAGGGTTTTTCTCCAGTGTGTTTAGCTATTATGTGTTTGTCTAAGCATTTTTGTGCAGCAGCATAGTCACACTGGTCACACTTATATGGTTTTTCTCCTGTATGTGTTCTGATATGTCTTAATAGGAAACAGTTTGAAGATGCCCTAAAGTCGCAGTCCGAACATGCAAAGCGTTTATCCACTTTACGCTTTACTGCATTCTCTGTTTGATCCTGAACGGGAAGATGGCCAGATTTTACCCCAAATGTTTCCTCACATGGGATGCCCTCTTCCTTGTCCCGCTGTCTCCCCGTGTCTAATTTCTCGCTGTTGTTTGTCTCATCCTTAGGATGTGCAGGTGACAGTTCATCCACAGGAATTATGTCCCTGCTTCTGTCTTCCATTACAGGATGTGTAGCTTGCAGTTCGTCCACAGGAATCTCACTGCTTGCCTCCTCCATTTCTTAAACAAGAATAAATAAACGCTGAATGAAGAGCGGTTTCAACAGAAGCGAGACCCCTACCTAACTGATGAACTCTACTATACTCTACTCTAAAGAGATTTATTAGTGACATGTATGTACACAGTCAATAAATAAACGGTTTAATCTAAAGGGAAGGCCAGGTGCCATGAATTAGAATACACACGCGCGCGCAGCTACAGCTGTATGCACACACGCGCACACGATTTTAATACCGTGACTACCAATTCATCATGCCCCCCTCCCACATTGTGGAGCGGAACAATAGACGTAAAATCTGGGCATCAACAACAACATTCGCTACTGACGTTTTATAACCCTCATTACTGATATTCATAAGTTCTTACGGCACCATTATCAAACACTTGACGTAAAAAAGGTATTACCTGTCGGTTTACAATGTAGCCTGGTTGATATAGCCCCCAAATCACAGTAGTTCCAAGGAATTGTCTATTTTCCTTTTCCAATATGGCGGACACGCGGAATTCCAAAGTCATAAATACTGAGGCCAAAGGTCAAACTGATGCACCTGATACTTCGATCGAACCACATGTCGCTGTATATTCGTCGGTACTGTATGGATTACTTTTAATCTTCACGCTTCGCCTCTAAAGGATGTTAAAAGTTAACATTATCCAAATGGGGTCCGCCTTTGAATTCGAATTAGGGAAAGCTAATTTTTTGTATACACATACCATTCTCAGTCATTTAAATATTTAACAAGTAGAGTCCATTCCAAGACACCATGCGGATGTTTGTTGCCATTGTTTAGAATTGATTTTAAAGTTTTGTAATTATATGTCTAGGGCATTTGATACTTCAGAAATATTTTTAACACTGTTTCAACTTTATAAATATTTCCCTGGTCCTGTAAAACTTTGGAAATATTCATGGTGTAGAATTGGATACTTCTAATGGTTTCTAAATAATGATAACAGCATTCTACCATTATTTACCATTTTCTACCATTTTTTGTAAATAGTTCGGTGGGCTGGGAAGATAGCAATTCACACATCCTTGCAAAGTATGGCTGGGTGCCATGCGACAATGGCCCACCACAAAGGATCCACCAGTGCCCAGCAGTGAAATCTAAAAATATACAGATGCAACAATAGGGCTTACTTTTATGGGGGCAATAAACTAATTTTACCATTTGGCCAGGTTTACCATTTTTTGTAAATATTTGTAAATGTGAAATAATCACAGAGAGGTTTCACAATTATTCTAAATAAAGATATTTTTGTACAGTTACTTTCAAACTGTTTCTAAAATATTCAAAGAAATTCAAATAAATGAGTATTTTCTTAGTCAATTTTTTGAAAATAATTTAATTATTGTGGCTCAGATATTCTTTTATTCAAAATAATTCAGACTAATTATAAATATCGCCGAAAAACCCTCATGGTGTCTTGGAATGGACTCTAGACTTCAGTGATCCTCAAACATAAGCGTCTAACATTGAATTTTATTGGTATCCTTTTAAACGTATACAAACGTGCAGATTCGTTGTTGTTGTTGTCCTTTTCACCGGCTAGACATGGTCTCTTGGTGCTTTTTCTGCTAGGTGCTCTTTGGTTTGTTGACCTCGCTGGTGCTTGTACTCTGGTACTTTGCATATGCGTGTTTGGGGTGTTTAGTCTTGCTCGGCAAACCTTCTCGTGCCTTCAATGTATTTGGCGAACGCCAAATACATCCTCTTGTTTGCTTCGTTCGTCAGGTCGCTTCGCATTCCTGCTAGGGATACAACATCTATTGTTCTTTCCTGTTGAGGGATTCCGTAGTCTTCATATATGCTATCAATTTCCTTCACTAGGCGTTGTCTGGTACTCTCGTATTTTGGGCATTTATACATGTAGTGGTTTATGCTTTCCCTTGTACCGTATGTGCTACAGTTTGGTGTTGTCATGGGATCAATCCAGTTTTTTGTAGGCGTTAAGTTCCGTGTGACCGCTCACGAGCTGGTAAAAGAATTCAGATTCAAGAAACGAATACCGTAAATCAAACCGTGTTTTCAAGTTGCTTTATTTCAAGACCCAAGCGTCGCATAATATACAAACGTCCCAAACTGATACGAGCCTATTTCATGTACGTTTCTATCAAATAAGGGCAGGTCAAAGTGTAACTAAAGAAATGAGAAAACAGATCTTATGACATATAATACATTGAAACTGATGCGCAGAAACAACAGAACTATCAAACCAAAATAAGCTCTATATCTCCAATACCAGCTCTATAATATAAAATGTTTCCATGTGATGTAACGAATATCAACAAAGCATAACATACTAATAAGACTACGAAGTAATAAGAAATAACACTGAGATGCGATGAAGTGTATAAGAACAAGAAGATACTAATAAGATCAATGGCAGCATTGTATTATAAAGTCGTTTGGGTAGTACTAGTTATAAGCTAAAATGTGTTACAAAAAATGTCTAATCTAATCAATAACATATATAATACATACAGTGTGCAAAATACTTTTCTGAGTCAGGTTGCTCAGTGTGCAACCTGGGGCAAAAATTAGGTTGCACAACTGAATTTCAAGTTTCACCACCTACAATTCACTAATTTCTGAAGAAAAAAAGTGACTTTTCATACATGTAGATTTTACACATGTTTTGACCATGTATCATAAAAGACTGGCTTGATGATATGTTCCTTGCAAAGGAAGGGTTGTGTGCGGTCTTGTGTCCAAACTGTATCTTCGTATAAAAGAATAGTCTTACTGCTACGGCTTTACACCTCTATGGTTTCTATGTTTGGTTCTCATATGTTTGCACAGGTAGGCCTTTACAGCCGCCCTGTATCCGCATTCCGAACACACGTAGGGTTTGTCGTCGGTGTGTTTAGCCATGTGTAGTTCTAAAGAATATTTATGTGCAGCAGAATAGTCACACTGGCCACACTTGTAAGGTTTCTCACCCGTATGCCTTTTCATATGTTGAGAAAGGTTAGATTTGTTGGTCGTCCTGAACCCGCACTCCCCGCACACGTAGGGTTTATCACCAGCATGCATAGCCTTGTGTTGATCCAAACTTTTTCTCCATGATGAGGAAAAGTTGCACTGGTCACATTTGTAGGGTTTCTCGCCAGTATGCGTTCTGATATGTTCAGATAGGCGATGTTTCGTAGCCACCCTGTAACCACACTGTCCACACATGTAGGGTTTTTCTCCAGTGTGCGTAGTCATGTGTCGGGCTAAAGCACATTTTTGTGTCGAAGAATAGTCACACTGATCACACTTGTAAGGTTTCTCACCTGTATGTGTCCTCATATGTTTGGACATGTAGGACTTGTGAGCCGTCCTAAATCCACATTCCCCACACAAGTGAGGTTTAGCACCGGTGTGCCTGATCATGTGTTGTTGTAAACTCTTTTCCCATGCAGAAGAAAAGTCGCACTGGTCACATTTGTAGGGTTCGTCGCTTGCATGTTTTCCCACATGTTGAGCAAAGTGAGACCTATTATCCGTTTTGTATCCACACTCCACACACGTGTAGAGTTTCTCACCGGTGTGTTTAAGCATGTGTCGGTCTAAACGGCCTTTGTCTGCAACTGAATAGTCACACTGGTCACACCTAAAGGGTTTTAAATGTATCCTAATATGCCGGGATAGGTTGTTCCTTGAAGCCGTCCTGTGCCCGCACTCCCCGCACATGTAGGGTTTTTCTCCTGAATGTCTATAAACCATGTGTTGGTCTAAAGATGATTGCCTTACAGAAGAATAGTCGCACTGGTCACATTTGAAGGGCTTTTCACCTGAATGTATTGTCATATGTCGGAAAAAGGAAGACCTGTGAGTCGTCCTGTACCCGCATTCTCCACACTTGTAGTTTTCCTCTCTGGCGTGTTTAGCCATGTGTCGGTCGAAAAAGCTTTTATATGCAGCAGCATAGTCGCACTGGTCACACTTATAAGGTCTCTCTCTTGTATGGATTCTCATATGTTTGGTTAAGTACGACCTGTCATACGCCCTGTATCCGCATTCTCCACACTGGTAGGGGCTTTCTTCGGAGTGGTTAGCCATCTGTTGGTCTGGATGGATGGATTGTACCTCGAATGTTTCCTCACGTTGAACGCCCCCTTCCTTGTTCTGCTGCTTTCCCGTGTCTAATTTCTCGCTGCCGTTAGTCTCATTCCCCGGGTGTTTAGTTGACAGCTCGTCCACAGGAATCTCACAGCTTCTTTCGGCCATTTCTAAAAACAGTAAACATATAGAACATAAGAGTACACACCGTTTCGACGTACTCTCCTAGAAAATCCTCCAGCAACTCTCAAGCACAAAGAACCAAGAGTTAAATACCAAGAGAGACTCTTAACTCAAAAGCGAACCATGTGTTACTCAGCACCAAGAGACCACGTCTAGCGAAATAATAGACGTTAAATGAGGACAACAACAACAACAACAACATAACTTACAGAATCAAAAGAAAGAAAACGTTACCATACATACTATATCAATGTGTACGTTTTTATCCCAGAACATTTAAGCAGTAACCAAGATATCATTTCGTGTATTACAACTACTATTGTGTGTTTGGCTAAATGAAATTCTTGACGGACGTCATTGTAACATCTTTGATGTAGCCATATATGGACGCATGAACCAGAAATCGTGCCTGTGCTTCACCAGGTCTGCCGATGCAGTTTCCAGTAGACCCATAAACTACATTTGCTAAGCAGTCTAGGACATGCACCATACAACAAGACGGACGAATTTGATTTCGTGGCTTCAGTTCCAACAAAAATGATTGGTTAATTTCACTGGGTTATTGTCCCTGCCTTATTAAGGCCTTTAAAATCGCAGTGAGAATCCCGCCCACATCACCCCATCCCACCCCACTCCACCAATCGAACCCACCCACTCACATACATACTTTAGAGCTACTATCTAGCTGTCATATTAGCATATATATATATTAGTGGGCATAACTTTAGGTAGTCAACGAACGTCTTACCTGAGGCTTGTTGTACTTGTAGGAGCAATAGAGAGTTGACAAGTCTTGAAAATAGTCTTGATTTGCGGAAAAGATCTTTACGCACTTGTTCAAGATGGCGGGCAGTCCCAAATACGGGTCAGCGCTTCCGGTATTAAGAGGTCAAAGTTTACAAACCTGATTACCCAATTGAAACCGGAAATGACGGGCTATACTGTATGAGTCATGTCTGTGCTCGGTCTGCCGATGTAGTTTCCCGTAGATTTCTCAAATACGCACTAAAAAAAGTCAATGAAGTTTTTTTGTCATTTCAAACCGCTACACGTTGTACATTTCATGGATCCAACTGGCTGTCATCAAAGTGTTCCGGACAAACATGTACTACTTTACCACGGGAGGGGGTATCCACAATTGACATATCTTATATCTACAGTCAAACCTGCCCGAGCGACCACCTCTTCTCAGCGACCACCTGGCCATTTCGACCGCTTTTTCTCGGTCCCGATTTTTTTCCCATTGACGTAAGCATTAAGCGACCTTTTCTTAACGACCACCTGGCCAACGCGACCGCGACCGGCCCAAATTGGGACCCATAACGACCGCATCATTTTCAAAATTGAGGTTGTCATCGATTTTTGATGATAACTAGCGCGATTTTGTGCCGAAATCGGCCAGCTTGCGTCGGATTTTGACTGCCATTACGATATTATGTTTAGAATACAGATGGCGGCGGTCAATGGGTGGGTCAATGGGGCAGTCTACTGTAATATGGGAGGAAATTTCGTTGTAAGAAAATCCGAATTTAGTTGTTACAGAAGTTTTCTTTTTTCAATCTATATCATTATAAGGTGAATGAATGCTGAAACGTATATAGCCTCATACTTTTTCAAGAAAGATTTGTGTAGCTCATACCTTTATAAGGAAGATCTGTGTGAGTGCTTTTGTTCAACTGTACTGTACATTCACAAGTGGGTAAGTACGCTATCGGGACGTACCGGGCATCAAATTCGAAAGATGCACCGTAGTTATTTCAGATACGGCGATCAAGAATACAGCGACGCATAAAGGCTTGTATGGTAACAGACAGCATCAAAGTTCCCTTACTGTCTAAAACCTTAGTGTACAAATATTGAGCTTTATAACACTGTATCGAATAAAAGCTCAATAAAAGCATGGGGTTAAATTTACAGTTTACAGTGTGCGTGTTGTCTTTGGCATTAAAGACCTCGCTTCTTTGCGTGCGTGCAGTGTGTTTGCTATTTGCCATTAAACACAACGGAAACCATTTATACTTTGCATCGGGCATGTTTTGAGTTGATACTCTTCTCAGCGACCACCTGTCCAAATCGACCGTTTTTTCCCGGTCCCCCGGGTGGTCGACTTGGGCAGGTTTGACTGTACTTTCCCTTCCCGAATATAGAGTACAAGTCACATTGGAGCATCAGCTTGATATTGTAGTTAACAACAACACAAAAACATAGTCTAATGCGTTGTTTATTTTTAACTTCAAACGGCTACATTGCCTACATGTTTTCGGCATTGGTTGACCATCGCAAACATTTGGAGGACAAGCCTCAGCTCACCACATTGTTTAACTGTGAATCTTCAAATATTATAAACATAAATGAGTGTGAACAGTGCATGAATATTCAAATACTCGTGGTGGTTTATTTTACTAACCTTTTACCATGCACTCTTCCTCGGGCTCCCTACCTCTCCCTTTCCCAAACAAAATGGATCACCCCCACCCCTTTTCTTATACTCGCAACCCAATAACAGAAAGCTGCACATGCATACATTGGTCTTACTACACAATCGTACTACAGTGTCCGTTGTGTTGCGACCGTTTTGTAAAACAAATTAAACTAAGTGAATGTTTAACTCTTAACATTACCATTTAATTCTTAACATTACCATTTAACTCTTAACATTACCATTTAACTGTATATTCTCTGCATTACGAACAAAACTGCCAACAGTTCAAAAGCTGAACGGCTGTGCAAAGTAACTGTAAATTCGTGAAAACTGTAATATACATGGGATTTCCATATACTTCAAGTATTTACATGAACATGAACACACATTTCACCAGTGTGTTGCACTAGCTTTATAGGTTGCAAAGTAAAGGGCCTTTCTGTGCTGGACAGTGCCCCCTTCTTTGAAAGGTATTCCACCTGGATGTCTTCATTTATGTACAAACAGGGTATATCTAACTGTTGTACGTCTTGTGGCCACATTTACATATACCACACATGTAAGGTTTTCACTTGTGTGTTGCCATGTGATGGTCTGGAGGTCACTTCTGTGCAGCAGAATATTCGCACTGCTCACATTTGTAGGGGATCTCTTTAGTATGTTTTCTCATATGAACGGCTAGGATGGACCTATCAGAAGCCCTGTATCCTCACTACCCACAAAAATAGGGTTTTCACCGGTGTTTAGTCCACATATGTCGGTTCAAATAGTTTTTTGTTGCGGCTAAATAGTCACAGTCGGAGCATTTATAGGGCTTGCTACCTGTATGTCCTCTCATGTGTGCGGTTAGGTGAGACCTATCAGCCGTCCTGTACCCACACTCACCACACGTGTAAGGCTTCTCGCCAGAGTGTGTAGTCAGGTGTTCTTTCAAATCACCCTTTCGTGCAGTTGAATAGTCACACTCCGTACATTTATAGGGGTTGCTACCTGTATGTCTTCTCATATGTGCGGCTATATAATACTTGTCTGCTGTCCTGTACCCGCAATAACCACACATGTAGGGTTTTACAGCCGAGTGTTTAGCCATGTGTCGGTATAAACAGTCTTTCCGCGCAGCAGAATAGTTGCACTGGTCACATTTGTATGGCTTCTCTCCTGTATGTCTTTTCATGTGTACGGCTAAGTGAGACATGTCAGTCGTCCTGTACCCGCACTCCCCACACATGTAGGGCTTCTCGACAGAGTGTGTAGTCATGTGCCGTTTCAAATCACTTTTTCGCGCAGTCGAATAGTCACACGTGCTACATTCATAGGGTTCGCTACCTGTATGTTTTGTCATATGTTCGACTAGGCGAGATCTCTCAGCCGTCCTGTACCCGCACTCCCCGCACATGTAGGGTTTCTCTCCAGTATGTTTAGCCATGTGCCGGTCTAAATTGCCTTTCTGCGCAGAAGAATATTCACACTCCCCGCATTTATAGGGTTTCTCACCTGTATGTTTTCTTGAATGCATTAATAGCTTAGAAACTGAGATTGCCATATAGTCACATTCAGTACATTTGTAGAGTTTATCCACGGTACGGTTCTTTGGCATCCTGTCCGTCTGCTCTGTATGGACTTGTACGTTTCCAGAGTCTACCCCATACGTTTCCGCACACTTAATGTCGTCATCCTTGTCTCTGTCCTGCTGCCTTCCCGTGCCTGTTGTCTGTTCCTCTCTTCTGTCTGTTTCGTTATCAGACTGGGTAGAGCCTACACTGCAGGTTTCCTCACATGGACTCTCCCTTTCCTTATCCTGTTGCCTTCTCGTGTCTGCTGTCTGCATCTGGTCCTCACTTAGGGTTGTCTCGTTATCAGGGTGTATCGTCAGGAGATTGTCCACAGGAATCTCACAGCTTCTCTCCTCCATTTCTAAAACCATTCATTCATAAAAAAAAGTTAAACGTTGCCAATACAGCCATATTTACCTTTATCATGGTAATATCATGGAACAGTAGGATATCAATTGAACAATGTGATCAACATTTGGAAGCTCCGACAATCATAATCAGAAATTTAACAACCTGAGATTTAATCACATTGCGTGCAAATGGATTTTTTTACACGACAGCCAGTTGGTACGAGAATAAGAATATCAGGAGAATGCCATTTCTTAGATATAGAGTCGCTTGACAACCGTACCTGTATACGGGATCGTCAGTTCGAACTTCGAACGGCGACGTTAGCGTCCTATTCTAACGCTTGAAATAAACTAGAGTTGAGTCTTAGGTGTCTGTGTGTTCCACCCAGCATCTCCTAAAAGCAGTCCCCAACCACTGCAGCAGCCCAAACTAAATTAAATTACCACCACCACTACTGCGAGCCCCTGGTATGGGATGTCACCAATTTTATGACATGAACGACTCTCTAACGATCTCTAACGTTTCATCCGTTACCCCTCTCACCACGTAGAGCCAAACTTTAGATGCTTTTCTAGAAAACATATCAATGTCATGATCTATCAGCTGTTTTAAAGCAGCGAACACAAGAGTCTGCAGGAACTTACCTTTTAGCTTGGAACGTTGACTTTACAGTGCGCTGAAATCGCATTCAGAGAGAAATGTTGTGTTCGTTATGGCAGACGTTCGACAGAAGATTCGAAGGTATGTTCGACAGAAGATTCGAAGGTATGTTCAACGGAAGATTCGAATGTATGTTCGACAGAAGATTCGAAGGTCAAATAATAGGTCCCTTCGATATTGGAAGAGTCCACTGTTGAGGGGTGTTCTGCAAACACTTCACAATGTTGGGATTTTTGCAGGACTGGTCGCTAACAAAGCCTGGGCGTTTTTGTCATGGCCACTTAAGTTTCATAATAGAAATGAACACGGGATACATATAATAAATGAATGTTTTCATTTGATGTCACATATAGATATATTCTGATAGCCTTCAAACAAACCTCGGGCGATTCTGTCATGACCACTGGAGTAAACATAATCGAAGTGACGTCCTCGGGCATCTTTCACTGGTCATGCTGGAAGAGTCCATAATTCACGAGGGGTGATCTGCAACACTGGGCGATGTTCTGTGTTTTATGTTTGATTTGAGCTGCGAAGTATGTACATTTTTAACTCTTGCACAATAATGTTAGTATAACTGAGTAAATATCTAGTAAAGTTAATGTTTTAGATCCATTCTAAAAACACCAACAGTTGGAAAATCACCTGACAACTGGAAGTCATGATCACACCCATCTAACATGTCTGTAATGACATCAGAAGTTGTCCGACGAGTACACTCATGTTGAGACACGCCTTCAGACGATGTTTGTGTTTTATCGTTGATTTGAGATGCGATTTGTGTACACCTTTAAATTGTTACAAAAACATTTCAGGTTAACTGAGAATGTAAGCTTACAAAATAAGCTTGTACAGCTGTTCAAAAAACACCATCTGTCATAGATTCACTGGCAAGCTGTCAGCCAAGATCGCTCTTCGATCCCTGAGCGCAATGACGTCAAACCTACAATGACGTCAAAACCTGCCAGACGGGTACACTTACGTAGGGACAAGGCCTTCAGAAATTGTTTAACTTCAGGGCATGCTTGTAGCTAGTATACTTTGTACATTTGTTTTCTTTCTCACGCTGAATTTGCCACAGAACGGGCGGCCCTGAGAAGGTTTTCATGTCTGAAGGGTCTGCCTACCTAAACGCCGGGGTGGTCAGCTGGGACTAGCTCAATTATGCTGAGCAAACTCTGAGGTGAGGACTCGGGTATCTGCTTGTAAACATGGACTGGATGCAGTAAATAGACGTGTAAGAACAACACTTAGCTTCGAGACAAGGGGACTTGACATGATAGTTTTGATTCTACCAGAACTATGTACATACTATAACCTCTTGTATTTATCTATTAATCTTTGTGGCAGTCCTTTTAGTGAACTGGGTAATTTAGTTCGTACGTACATTTCAAGCATAGAAATCGGTATTTGCTACCAGATATAGACAGATTTACATTCAAATGTCCGGGGAAAATGTAATACGGTGACATAAAAATTTATTTTGAAGGAATGCTCATTGCATGTTGTTTTATAGTACTAGTTGTGTCAGGAACTTCAGGCGGTACGGAAGCGCCGACTAGTAATCCACGATGTCACTACAGCGCTGAACGGGCGGAGAAGGTAATAGTATACCCAGAACGGCCTGAAGCCTGAGAAGGTATACTTCTTTTGTCTAACTAAGATGATAAACGCTGGGCGGTCAAAAAATGTCAAAATACAATATAAATAAAGAATACCATACATAGGATTTCAATCTTTGTAGATTGCATTGTTATCTCAGCATATAAGTTTTTACTGAAGCGGTTTAGATTCATATTGATGTTGCTACATTTTTTCCACTCCAGCAGTTACATCTGCAGGGTACTGAGAGGATTTCTTCTACATCGTGAAGGTGATTCATTCAGAGGATCACTCTTAATTCGTGTTTATATTTCATATGAACTAGGTTCTAGAAAAGCGACCATGGAAGAGTGGCACTTTCTCAGGGCTGCTGGGGATGGAGATGTAGAGAAAGTCCGGAGGGGGCTGGAGGAAGGACTGGGCGTCAATACAAAGGGTTTTGTGAGTGCGCTTACTAACTTCTTTGCGTGCGTGTGCTTGCTATTTGCCATTAAACACAACGGAATTCAAACCATTTATACCATGCATTGGGCATGTTGTGAGTCGATGCTCTTCTAACCGACCACCTGTCCAAATCGACCGCTTTTGCCCGGTCAACCATTTGGTCATCTTGGGCAGGTTTGACTTTACCACCGGCTCGCTTGTCATTGATGAGTTCTTGGGGACATCACACACGCTTCGTAGAGAACTTATATATGTGTAACGTAAGCTTTTTCATCATTCCATGTGGCAACCCCAAGACTAATATATTAAAAAAGCAGTGAACTTAGATAGATCTTCTAATTTGCATTCAGCAAAAGTCTAATTAGAATAGAACTCCCCGTTTTATTTAGTGCTGGCTGCATATCAATAAAAAGGTAGATTTGTGGTCGGTACACACAGGCTGTCCATGTGTCTTTGCTGTAACCATTGCTTTAATTGCTGTGTTACAGGACGGAGACACAGTTCTGCATAAAGCGTGTGAAGGCAGCCATGACAAGATTGTGGAGCTGCTTATCGAGAACGGAGTTGATCTCAATGTGACTGATAATGTAAGGACTTAACCGAAAGCCCGAGTAGAGATATAAATTTGAAGTGCCATTTGAACATTATTGATCTGTAACAAAATTCCTTCCGTGACTTTGTCGATAAATATCTTCTACACTCTCTCTTAAGTTTCATGAAAATTGGCACAATCTTGTGAAAATTACAAAAGAAAATCTGTGTTGAGTCGGACCCCAGCAAAATATGCAGTTTTTGAAAGAAAGTTTTGCGACCCAGGCCTACACAGTGTCAGAGGATAATGTGCGTGTAAAGCAAAATAATCATACGAACTTTTGTGTCATTTTTATAATATGACGAAAGTATGGCGTCATTTAGCTAATGCGGGCTGTCATGTTTGATTTTGACCAATGATGTCATTAGATTGGCATAATTTGTTAACATTAGATGATGAAAATTACATTGAATTTCATTGATGTAGAAAAAATATGATTGTGTATTTCACCAAGAAAACTTAAGAACATTTATTACACAGACATAACGCCTTTGCTCACTCGGCGGTCATATTACACTGACCTAGCGTTACGTCACCAAAAACACCGATGGGAAAGTGGGTTATCAACGTTACTATCATACAGTTAATTCTTTCAGACAACATGAAGTGAGCTGACACAAGTCAAGTCTTTAAAGAAAGATTGGAAGCATATCTTGCTATGTTTTCATTGCACAGTAAACAATTCAGAATAAGGTATCGGAACCTTTGTTGTAACCAATGCTTTGACTGCTGTGTTGCAGAAAGGAGAAACGGTTCTGCATGAAGCGTGTACAGAAGGTCGTGACAAGGTTGTGGAGCTGCTTATCAAGAACGGGGCTGATCTCAATGTGACTAACAAGGTAAGAACATAATCTATCAGCCGATTAATTAATTGAAGCTTAATGTCCCGTCCTGAGGTGTATAGGGCCTAGGGTGAAAAACGCACTCGCTCACTCGGTGGTTAAAGATCACTGACAGGCGTTATTAGGTCACTGGGAACAGAGCAGGTAAAACGGGTCTTCATACAGCAAATTCGTAGTGACAGAATGAAGTGAGCTGAGGGAAGGACGTCAAAAAAGAATAGAAGCTTCACCTCGCACTGTAAGCAAGTCAATATAAGGTACACCGAAATAGAACTCCCTGTAATGTTACGATGTTACGAATCTGTAAACAATTTAAAACGACATTTATATAGAATATAATCACCGGTTATGCTGTTATAATAACTGAATTCTAATCGCCTTCATTGCTACATAAGTGCATTATTGACCGATCATGCATGGCTTTCTTTCACATCAACAATGCTTGTCGTTATGGCTGTTTGATCATTAAAATGGAGGTTAGTGATTAGTCCACAACTTCCGACCATGAAATAGAACAAGACATACGTTTTTGGATCGGTCCTTTGTTAACCATTGCTTTAACTGCTGTGTTGCAGCACGGAAACACGGCCCTACATGGAGCGTGTTGGGGAGGTCATGACAGGGCTGTGGATCTACTCATCAAGAACGGAGCTGATCTCAATGTGGCTAACGTGGTAAGAACGTAAACTAACAGCTGATAACAAAATGTAGATTAATTAAAGGTTAATGATCCGTGATAGAATTATTACAACGCTAAAATGATTACATTACACTGTAAACAAGTCCAACTTACAATCAAATCAAATAGAACCCCTTGGTATGGTATGATTAAACCGAATCCGTCACTATAATTGTTACATTATGGATCAAACATCAATACAATGCTTTCCTCTCCATTAACAATACTAATGTCGTTATGACTGTACAACTAATAGACATTGAGGTTTGTGATTTGTCCACACAGTCTGACCATGTGATATTACCAGGTACCTGCTCATGACTTCTGTTGTTGACATTATATTATATATATTGCTTTTGTGCTACAGGACGGAGACACAGGCCTACATCATGTGTGTTGGAGAGGTCATGACAAAATTGTGGAGTTGCTCATTAAACACGGAGCTGATCTTAATGTGACTAACAAGGTAAAGCTGTTATATGTTAAATACTTTTATTACTATATATCCAATATTCATCAGAACAATTTTGTCATCATAGCTTCGCTCTAATCCAGGGAGCGCAGATGCCATCTTTGAGTTACCCCACAAAAGTGATAAATGGAATAGGATCTAGGAAAGCTGATTTTATAGGATAAAACTAGTACATAATTTCCACTTGTTATCTGATTTTAGGAACACAGGCGACCGGCTGACGTTGGCGTTGTTGCAGGACTGGGCAGAGATATACAATTCTTGTTAGAGGTAGGTTATGCAGTTTTTCATTACTGGCCTAATTTGAACTACATTCCGCCAAGAGTTCACAAGTTTGTACCACGACAGCAGCTCTTTCTAATATCCACACAGTCACATAGCAACCACATACACAGACAGTAGAATATATCGTAACAGGATAGAATACATCGTAACATTTTGAAACAAGGCAATGTCCTTCTTTGTCTATATATCCATCAAGTTATTGATACATATATAGAATCATTAGGACATGCAACTAATTGTATGACATAAATGTTAACCCATCACCCCGTAGACAGCAACACGGAAGCAGGCGGAGTACAAAGAGCTGGTCTCCTCCGTGGGGTCTGAGGAGGGGACAACAGTCAAACTGTTTCTCTGTGGAGACGGGCAGGTCGGCAAAACATCTTTGCGAGCGATTCTGAAAAAGGTGACAACCTAAATTGAAATATTTTTCAGGAAAAGTTTCAGTTCTAATAGCATATTTGACAAAGAAATGTAACGATGTGTTTCACATCCATACCGTGAATTCCAAAGCGCGTAATGATTCAGATTCTGAAGTAATTTCAAATCAGTGAAATTACTACAAACATTTCCAGACGGGTTTCATCGTGAGTGTTATCTGGAACATCAGGAGGAAGTTCAGAAGACAAGACGTCTATAACCCCACCCCAGGGGTGCACGTATCCGGTAAAATCGTGCGGGGAATCGGCAGACTCAGTCTGCATGACTTCGCAGGACAGGCGCAGTTCTACGTCACACACGCCATGCTGCTCCGCACCACTAACGCCATCTTCCCTGTCGTCTACAAAATCACAGATGGAGAGGACGAACAGAAACGGCAGGTAGGACAAGATCATGGATGAAAGTATCCAGTTCAACGTTTCAGTGCCAAACTGTGCCAAAGCTGATTTAGTTGTATTGTGAGGCAAAGGTTATGGATTAAAGCACTGTCAGATGTGGCTGTTAAGGAAAGGCTATCTTGCTTCAAATCCTGCATCTGATCCTGATACATCTCATCGTTCCCTATAATATTAAAGCATTGATAAAGTTTTATTCGCAGGTCCACGGTTGGCTGAGCTTCATCCACTGCAGTAACGCAGATCCCACCAACAAACCCCGGATTGTCCTGATCGCCAGTCATGCGGACAAGCTAAATGACAAGCAAGCAGGTAAGGTAAATTCGGAGTGTGCCTATGTTGAAATATGTTACATAGTATACAAGGCTTGATTCTCCTGCTGCTTGGTCAATCTACCCCAGTATTCAACACTCCTGTAACCCTTATAAGTATTCGTGAAATGTCAATACCGCTTGTACCTGTAGGTCGAAGCCGAGCGACAGCTCTTGTAGAACACTACAGGAAACTGTTCCAGGAGTCACTGATTGTGTCCCAGGAGGTGTTCCTCATCAACTGCCTTGAAGCGGGGTCTCCTGATTTACAGCGGCTGCGAGAGGTGCTGGCATCATTCAGGGACGACATAATGAAGGTAAAGAATTTGTACCACAGCCATAATTCTTTTCCTTATCTATAATTGTTTCTGCCGCACTTTTTAAATGTGAATATAGGTTCTCACCAATAGGTGGCGTGGCGGCCTCAAATGTTTATATTCCCTCGATTGTGAGTAAATAATACATTTCTTCATTCTTCAGACTACTGTAAATGCAGAAATGTTCGCGGTGGATTAATGTTCGCGGTTTTCGCAGCGGCCGCTTCACCGCGAATTTAAAACACCGCGAAAATTTTTCCATAACAGTAAGAGACTATAGTGCATGGTGCTACCGCGAAATTAAAACCACCGCGAAAAGTCCATTTTTCCGCTACCGCGAAATTAAATCCCGCGAACTTAAATGCATTTACAGTATTCTGTTTCTGGTCTACTTATTTGCGTTTAAAAAGAAAATGTTTCGCTGATGGAGAAAAGAAGTCACATTTCTATTGCTCCTCACAGCAAAGACCAAAGGTCCCCAAGGTCTGCGTTAAATTGCTGGCAGAAATTCAAGGCTGGAGGCAGAAGAGGAAGGCGTTCCCAGTGATGGCATGGCAGGACTATTTGACATCTATGGTGACGGCAACTTATGGCACCGTCAAGGAACGCATTGTACAGCTGGCGTCATCTTACCTACACGATGAGGGAGAGGTAAAAGTATCTCCGCTAGTATGACTGTAATTCGCGTGATTAATGACCATTGATATTTTACTCTACCTTTCTACTAACAGTTCTTCACAAATTACTTCAACTGTAGCTTTCTGATAAAGAGTAATCACACTATGGCACTCTCTTTGAAAACCCTGCAAGGCGTGAAGCATTCTAAAAAATAAACTACCTCTTCATTCTTTTTCTTTTTAATTTGCTCCAATTTATAATTTAGATCATCTCCCTTCGCCACGAAGCCAAATCGTCGGTAGTACTGGACCCCCAGTGGTTGTTCACATCCGTTTTCGGTCCCCTGCTTGCTCCAGACAACTTCGACAAGATTATTGACAAGATCAATCGGACTGCCGAGGACCACGTCACCCTTGAGGAGCTTGCCCGTGTCTTCAGTGCCGTTGCCGACATCCCCCTGCTGATCAAACTCCTCCAGGACTTCCAGCTCTGCCACACTTACGACGGTCGCATCTTCATCCTCCCCAGCCTGCTGCAGCAGGAGATAAAAGAGGCGGCGTGGTCTCATGTGTCCAGCAAGGCTGTCTACTTCGGTCTGCAGATCCGATGCCGCACGGAGATCGACAGCTTCTCGTGCGACCTGTTCCCGCGACTACAGACGCTGCTTATGCAGGCGCACCCCGACAAGCTCAGCCGGCCTCTCCTGTGGAAGAACAGCGCCAAATGTACCGACGGGAGGGCCGAAGCGCTGCTGCAGATCACGCAGGACAAGAGGCAGCTCAACATCCTCGTCAGGAGCAACGATGGCAACAGGGAGGACTGTAACTCCATCATGGACCTCCTGATGGATATGACGTACCGCCTGCTCCACGAGACCAGCCCCGGAGCCAGGTCACGGGACATGGTGCTCAGCGCCCTGGACCTCCGGGAACACAGACCGCAGCCTCACGCCTACAGCAGGGAAGAGGTGGAGGCGGCCGCAGCAAAAGGCGAGAACCTCGTCCATCCTCAGAGGAACGTCCCGGAGAAAGTCAAGGATCTTCTGCTGCATCTCGGTGACCTAAGAGGTGCGTTTTTACTCCTCCTTTCAGTCAGATGCTGAAGAAAAAACTCTGAATTGTCCGTCTAAGATAATGATGAAATCTTAGTTATAAGTTTAATCACTACTTTATATTAAGACAGACACATATGACTTATACTTATAAAGTCATTCAATACAAAATATTAAAGTTTTGAAATCATTGTTTCAGGGAGTTTCTGTAAGGAGATAATAGCTTGAAAAACTGTTCAAACTATTTTTGTCTGTCTTGAAAGACGCAGTACTAGTATTCTTATTCAAAGTTGGCCAAATAAAAGCAGGAAATGAATGATTAGTTCGGTTGATTGACAGTTTCTTTGCCTCACGACAGGCATGCTGGGAAGGGTAGCCCGGAAGAGGCCGGAGCTAGTGGAGACCCTACGTCACATCAACCCCATCCTGGACCACCTCCGCGCTGATGACGTCATCAACTTGGACGAGAACGACCGAATTCGCGTAGCCAGGACTCCCCAGGGTGCAGCGCGCGAGCTGCTGGACATTCTGGAGGCCAACGGTGAAAGGGCATGTGTCAAGTTTCACTCCGTGCTTAAAACATGTGATAAGTATGCTGCAAGCCTCCTGGTGCAAGAAGAAATGTCTGAGGAGGGGGCTACAGCAAATTACTAGTAGACTGTTTTAATCAAGATAGTACTAAATTTTTCTGGCGTACGTTTCATGACTCTGTATTTAGCTGACAACCGGTTAAAGTTAAAAGTTAAACCCTTTCCGCCCCTGATGGCGCATAAGGCAGCGCCCATCTCTGTTTCCTTAGCCCTGGGCCACACAAAGCAATCACTACAGCAGGGGGCTAGCCCACCGGTAGTGGTGTGTGTTCAACTTACATACTCTTTCCTGAATGCTGAGTGCTAAGCAGAGAAAGGAGCATGTACCATTTTTAAAGTCTTTGGTATGACTTGGCCGGGGATCGAACTCAGAAACCTACAAAATGCAAGGCGAACACTCAACCCACTAGGCCATTGCACCGGTTCACAACCGGGCTACATTGCATATCTTAGATAACCCAGTATGTATCACTACTGTACATAACTGTGTATGCTTTCTGTAAGACCATTAGGTGACGTTAATTCAGCAGCTACTTATAATTTTATCAGACAATGACTACGCAGATCAGAGTATTAATTACGCACTCCGACTAATCGTTAAGAGGCAATATACATATCATGAGGCTATTTTGTATTTTATTTGTCAGCTATGGAGTTGCAATAGATTAACAAAATGGACGCAGCCATATTTACCTGTCTATGTGAGCTAATAAGGTTATGTGGAATTTTATACTCAAGTAGATACAACTATATTACAAAATAATCAAACATACCACCACTGTACTGTCACATATCATATTATTGCATAATGCAACGTGTTAATTACTATAAATCTATGTTGTTGCTCAAATATGCAGCGTTATTTCAAACTACATTTTAGCATACATTAACTACTACGTTTATGAAGGTTATAAATCCAGGTTAACAGTAGTGAAGTGAAACTTATCTATACAAGTATACTATTGCTCAGGATATATCTACATAAAAAATACATATATCACCAGAGTAGTCAGCTACTAGTACTATACTATATTGCGTTTCATTATTTCTGTCTCTTTATACTTGCAATTGTAAATGGCCCTCGGGTAAGAACTTGCAAAAACTCATCTATGAATAAATATTTATGCTTTTTAGTAGTGTGTTGTGCTTGGTGGCCACCCAAAGTGTCGTTATGTACTACACAATATTCGAAATTGTAATATTTGTATGGTTTTACACGTGTATGCCTTCTTATACGGCTGAAAAGGTAAATTGTTGTGCCTGCACGGTAGCCACTAGGGCTGGGTATCGGTACAATGTACCGGTACAAAACCGGTTTTTCTTATTGGACCGGTCCAGAAAAACCGGATGTTGGACCGATTAGAAAATTAACAGATTATATTTTATCAGACATTCACACGTTTTGGCGCTTGCAGGTGGAAGAAAATAAGAAGAGTGAAGTAGTGTAGAGTTTATAGTAATTTCTACCAAGTTTTACAGCCAATCGTACAGGTGCAGTTAGCGTTGTAGGATTTTAAAACGGCAGTGTAAGTCTAATACTCCACCAAACAGATTTCTTTGTAGTGAAATGGACCATTGGTATAAGTCATACTGCATCAGGTACAGGTTCAGGTCCGGACCTGGACCTGATCCTTTGGACCTGAACCGGACCTGGACCTGAATTTTCTGTACCGGTACCCAGCCCTAGTAGCCACACTTCTCTCAACTGTAGCGTTTGTCACCGGTATGTTTAAAAACGTGTTGGATCAAATTACATTTGTTGCAGCTGATTAGTTGCACTGGTCACATTTGTAGGGCTTTTTGCCTGTATGTGTTCTCATATGTCTGCATAGGTGAGTGCTATGGGCCGTCCTGTATTCGCATTGTCCACAAATGTAGGGTCTTGTCTACTCTCCAAGCAGAGGAGGCTCTGCCTGTTTTTTCAACCTAGGTTGGACACAGCCAAAAAATTACAAAATAGAAAGCCCGATAAACGACTAAAAAATATGTTGAAAAAACAGCCAGAGCCTAACCTCTGCTTGGAGAGTAGGGTCTGTCCCGAGTGTGCTTAGTCAGTCTGTCTAAACTGGCTTTCACAGCAGTAGAATCGTCACACTGGTCACATTTATTGGGTTTCTCACCTCTTAAGTACGGTAAGGCTAGACATGTAGCGATTAAGTTGTGTGTTTAACCAAATGTTCGGACAGGTGAAACCTCTTAGCCGTCCTGAATCCACACTCCCCACACATGTAGGGTTCACCTTCAGTGTGTTTAACCATATGTTCGAATAAGTGAGCCCTGCTAGCTAGCCGTCCATGCAAAAACAAAACAAAAAGCTGCTAAACCACAGGACTAAATATCTAGACCACCTCCAGTAACACCGTGAGAGACAATCGTCGCCATTTCAATCATGTTCATATTGCCATTGTTGACACGAGGAAACAAAGGCGCAGTGGACCCATGCCCTGACCGTGTGCCCCACCCTGGAGAGCAGGTCCTCCGGTAATCATTATATTCTGATGGACCAAGGATGATATGGGGTGACATGTGTCAACAGTTTTCAACAGGCGGATGTCAACCAAATGTTTAAGTCAATGAGGCCTTTCTCTGCTATAAGAACGCATTGAAAAACTGTTCTATCTTGTATGTTTTCATTTGTTTCCACCATTTTCCATCAAAATATGGAGGTAACTACGGAGGCTGGTTGAGTGGGACCTACCAACATAAATTTCTTCTTGTTGTTCTGCAAAGGAGGTCAATGACTTGGACCAGTGACTGTCACCATGGTTACTGATAATATAAAGCAGCAGACACAATCTGGTGTTCAATTACATAACGTAGCAAGTGGCGGGACTGAGCTGGAGTGGCTGGTCAGTGGTGACCATATACTCTCCAAGCAGAGGTTGAGTCGCGTAGATATAGTAGTTAAGAGGAGCGGCTCTGTAATTTTTCCGACTACTACTATATCAACGCGACTCAACCTCTGCTTGGAGAGTAGTGACCATAGTCACCATACACAATTGAATTATCAGAGAAGTAGTCTGTTAGATTAGTCTCTGACAGACTCACTACATTGGCTATAGGAACAATAATAATAACCTTTATTGCAAACTCATGCCCGAAGGCTAATTGCAAAAATACAATATGAAAGTACAATGATGATAGTGATACAATAACAAAGTGGACATTAAGAGAAATGGGGGTCACAAACAAGTGATACTTATAATCTAAAATGAATACTATTGGGTTTGATTTCTTTTCTGTATACAGTGGAGGATGAAATTCCCAACCTTTTGGGAGACATGTGCATTGCGTGGTGCTAACAGGAAAACAGTTTTTTGTAGTTCGGTACAATAGCTCGACAGATGAGTGCCAATGCACATTGGTAAATAGAATTGGTAAATGAATCCGCCACAGTTGGTGCGGGTGCCCAGAAATCGGCCAAGTTGTATATTTTGGCGAAACAAATGAACTAAAACTGATTTTATTTTTAGTATCCATATTGTGGACATGGGTGACATAAACAACACGAGAAAACATCTCAGACAGCTTTATTAATCGATCACACATTTGTGTTTTGAATCAGCACAGTATATACATAATCATGCATGATGTAAGTATAATGTTCTCAAATTATATAACAATTAAGAAATTCTACACAAGTCAGTAGTGACGACATCATTAGCCTCCATAGCAGGCTCTCTGTGGCCTTTTTGGCGTATTTTGAGTTTAAAAAGGCCCAAGAGAGCCTGCTATAGAGGCTAATAATAGTGTTTCCCAGACCACTTAAGAGAATGACAATGATTCCAAATTTGGTGATCATAAATAAATGACTTTTTTTTCTCCTTAAGCCACTAAATTCAAGTTATGCCGCTTTCCTCTTAGAAAAACAAAAGCTCCCCGTACATGTAGGGTTTTCACCGTAGTGTTAGACCACGCATAAGTCTTAACTACTTTACAGTATTGTAAAAGCTAGCAATGTACTCAATAACTTGTAACTCCTAGTCATTACAGTCATCAAGGTTATGGGTAATCCACGTTACCCAGCTGTGGCGGACAGGGAGTAGCGCCTCTGTCCACTGAATAGCTAGGGGCCAAAAATCGTGAAGGGGTTTCCCCAAAACAGAGAAAGACAAAAAATAGCAACAGCCCCTTCATAAAATAGTATGAATATTTATCAATTATGATTATACATTCATAGCTTTTCAGCAGTGTGTCGTGCTTGGTGGCGATTTAAAGTGCCTTTTTGTGCTGCGGAATATTCGCACTGGTCACATTTGTAGGGTTTTTCACCTGTATGTGTTCTCATGTGGCTCGATAGGTGGGATTTCATACCTGTACGGTAGCCGCACTCATCACACATGTAGAGTTTGTCTCCAGTATGTTCCAACAAGTGTTGGTCCAAATTACCTTTCCTTACAGCAGAATAGTTACATTGGTCACATTTGTAAGGTTTCTCGCCTGTGTGTTTCATCAAATGCTCGGTAAGAAGAGACCTGCGAGCCGTCCTGTATCCGCACTCCCCACACTTTAAGGGTTTGTCTCCAGTGTGTTTAGCCATATGTTGGTCTAAAGTGTCTTTCCGTGCAGCAGAATAGTCACACTGGTCACACTTGTACGGTCTTTCACCTGTATGTGTTCTTATATGTTCAGAAAGGTGAGACTTGCGAGCCGTCCTGTACCCGCATTCTCCACACATGAAGGGTTTATCTCCAGTATGTTTCAACATGTGTTGGTCCAAGTTACCTTTCCATGCAGATGAAAAGTTGCATTGATCACATTTGTAGGGCTTCTCGCTTGTATGTGTTTTCATATGTGCGGTTAGACGAGACCTCACAGCCGTCCTGTACCCACACTCCCCACACATGTAGGGTTTGTCTCTGGAGTGTTTGGCCATATGTTGCTCTAAACTTTCTTTCCGTGCAGCGGAATAGTCACACTGATCACACCTATATGGTTTCTCACCTGTATGTTTTTTCATATGTTTGGAAAGGTGAGACCTATCGGCCGTCCTGAACCCACACTCCCCACACATGAAGGGTTTGTCTCCGGTGTGTTTATACATGTGTTGGTTTAAAGTACCTTTCTGTGCAGCAGAATAGTCACATTGGTCACACTTATAGGGTCTTTCCCCTGTGTGTGTTCTCATATGTTTGATTAAGTCAGACCTGTCAACTGTTCTGTATTCACACTCTTCACACATGTAGGCTTTTTTGCCAGCAGTGTGTTTATAAGAAATGTGTCGGCGTAAAGCTTTTTTCTCGGCGCTAGAATAGTCGCACTGGTCACACTTATAGGGTTTCACACCTGAATGTTTCCTCATGTGCACGGTTAGGTTTGACCGAAAAGCTGCCCTGTATCCACACTCACCACACATGTAGGGTTTGTCTCCAGTGTGTGTAGTCATGTGTCGGACCAAAGTACATTTCTGCGCAGCAGAATAGTCGCATTGCTGGCATTTGAACGGTTTCTCACCTGTATGTTTCCTCGTATGTTTTACCATGCTAGACTTTAAATCTGTGCTATACTCACATTCCGTACATGCGAAGCGTCCATCTGCAGTAATCATTAATTTCATTTCTTGCGCGTCCGCTCGCTCTAAACGACCCTTTACAAGAGGATGGTAAGACTTTGCCTCACGTGTTTCCTCACATGAGATGCCCTTTGGCTCATGCAGCTGCTGCAACTCAATGTCTAATGTCCCGCCACTGTTTGTCTCTTTCCCAGGATGTGCAGCTGGCAGCTCGTCCAAAGCAATCTTGCTGCTTTTCTCGGCCATTCCTGAAAACAACAATGAATTATGAGACTCAGAGAAAAATCATTGATACCCTACCTGAAGCAATGTAACGAAAAAAATAACGTTTTTTAACCCATTGAAAAGCCTTTCTTGGTGGGACTTTATGTTAATTCCGGACAGTTTTAGAGTGGTTGCAGTATAGTAAGACCATACACTTCGATACCCTTGAAACACTTGTTGAATCAGTTGTAAAAAAAAGTCAACCTTTCTCCATCTTGGCGTCTGTTGCACTCACATGACACAGTGGTATCATCGGCATATAGCATTTTTGAGCCTACAAGACCAATCCAACAGCTCTGATTAGGGGGTGGGGGTCTATATGCATACTACATGTAGCCTGATAGAAATTCATGAAAATGCCTTTGATGACATTGGACAGAACAGGCTAAAATTTAAGGTTTTTTTTTTATGGCAGAAGGCTCAGTGAGAGAAGTTGCAACATCAGTGCATCATACAAACATGTCTAAAAACTGTGATCTTCCTACATGAACCTACATGCTTCCTAGGGGAACATGCCCACATCTGGCTTATCACTGTTTTGTGTGCCAGACTGCACAGTGGGGTGTCTGATGACATTTTCGCCATAGCATGTGTAAAACGTAATCTTTGCAAAATTTCTTGCAGTTTTTAAGGTAATGTAACCTCATCTTATTGATACCATCCAAAATAGATTAAGGTTACTCATAAGGGAGAGAATCACTCATGTGGAACCGATTTCCGAGTTCCCCCCGAAGTGGCCAGGCCAGGCCTTATCAGATCTTGCCCTGCTGGCCTGGGCTGTGACAAGCTGTACCACCTGTGGTGCAGAGGTAGGGTTGGTCGGGTCGTATATCATTTTGGTTTCTTTGGTTGAAATGCAACTTGGAAAGCATAATACCACTTTATGTACCAAATTACTGTAAAATCAGAGAGGTTGTGACACAAATTAGTGTGTATCTACCTTTCCATTGGAAAATTTCTCAACCTATATGATGTGGGCCATGAATGAGTGAGTGATAATACTACAGGTCCAGGACATTCACACTTGATCAAACATGCAGGGAAACTCCAACATAGAGGAGATAGGCATGCTTTTATATCTGTATTAAAACTTATAAGACATGATTGAATTTTTAAGCATGTATTAGTAAAAACATCTACACACCTATTACATTAAAGTAAATACACAAAACACCACGATTCAAATCCAAGGAGAGACGCTGCTGAAAAGTATGGCTGCCAAGTTGGGAGAATCTGAAAAACAATCAGTCAACAGACTGGTACCGAGCTTCTGAAAGGCTATAGTTCACATACACACACAATACTATTACATGCTACAGAGTCTAAAACTTCTTGGACCTTTTAGTCATATAAAATACCTAGTATTGTCTTTTCTTTACAGTGTTTTCCACAGTTTTCAGTGGTAGCTCTTAGTACGTAATCCACACCATGTGTGTGGATAGCATGCCGCGCGGAAGAGGCTTGCCTGTCCCAGGGGTTCTTCCTAATGTATGTGATTGACACCTCATTAACCTTCGGGAGGATTCGGGGAGGATTCGGAGAGCCGTAAGCCAACAGAAACCTTTCTTTTTGGGACATTAATTCTCGGTATTCCTTGGGGCCATGCCTTATATAGAAAGACCAAGTGGTGACCTAACATGTAAGCCGAGTGCCTGCAGATTTGAATGAGGGCTCTGTGAAAGCAAGAGCTTGCCACACCGCGCGAAGTTTTGGAAGGAAATCAAGCATTTTTCCTTGATTTTCTTTTATATTTGGTAAAATATAACTACAATAATACAATGAGTACATGTGTTGGTACATAGGTTATTGTTTGTGACCAAGTTTTTGGCAAGTTTTGCATGTTTTCAGGCACTATATTTGTCCCAATCGTATAGCGGCTTTCTATCCCGGAAGTTCATTTTTGATGCCATTTTCTTAATAAATTATCCATAACCTGCCCAAGATATCACCATAGTAGAAATTCTAACATGTTTTTGTGTATTGTGTGTGAATTTCATGGGCTTAGGTTCAAAACTGCAAACGCTAGAGCGTTTAGAAGAGACTAAACCTCTGACCCTCCCAGCGCGGGGTCACAAGGCTTATGAGTAACCTTAATATATCCTATTCTGAAGTGAAAAAAATGAGTGTTTTCAAAGATCTTCCCCTGTAGCCAGCCTGGACTCATTACCCTACCCCCTAGGGTGCCTACTGGAGGTCTGTGGTTGTTGTTTACATCCAGGAGAGTCTAAATTCTGGTGGTCACTCCAAAAGAACTCCGTAGTATACCTTTAAGGTCTCATAACACAGTAATTATCCGCGACCCCCGTCCCCAAAAGTAGTTCGGGTTAAAATAGTGCATCGCGGTACTTGCAAAGGCCGTATTTATTCTTCCGTGCACGACAGCGAGGTGGAATCTGTGGTGAATAGTAGAGGAATACATCGGCGTTCATACTGTATAAGTTGGATTACGTCGCTTTTTCGGCCGGCGGGAATTTGCGCCTTGATATGTTACCGGCACTTCCTGTTCGCCGCCTGCAGTTCCATGACCTCCGCTGGGGGTCAAATCAAAGTGTCTGTTATAGAAAAACGAGCCGGCAAATCTATGCTCATCTTCAGATATTTTGTAGCTTGTACCCTCAACTTCAACATACTAAATTCTTGTGAATTGTATCTGCACCCTACTATAGGTTTTGAGTCGTCGAACCACCTCACTTTGGGGTCCTTAACCATGTAAATCCCCATACCCGAAAAACTGTGTTCTGAGACCTTCATCCACAGCGTGAATTCCCCAGGGACGGACAAGCACATTAAATTTGACCGATATGTTGGTAATTGACCTCGGCTGACTTGAACTGTAACATTTTCGTTACCGTCTGACCCGCCGTTACCATGGCAACGGCCGCCTAGACCGTTCCCTATGCTTAAGTATAGGACTTAGTGCGGTCTAAAGCCCGCTCGACTCCCCCCCCCCCTTTTTCCGCCCTAAAAAAGACAAACCCCAACCCCAATCACTCAGAACGGTAGAATGTGGTCTGTCAAGCTCCTTATAACAGAAAAAGTCAACCAGAATATCAAGTTTGTTGAGATAATGAGACCAATAAGCGGCCCCTCAGATAGTCCTTGTACAGTGCCGACACCTGTGCTAGGCGCCAAAGTGCAAAGTTGGCCATATCTCAGGAACCATTTGGATTTCTGCTCTAAAATTTGGTACGGTTTTGTATCTTGACTAGTTTTATTGTATGAACGTAAAGAAATCCAAGGTCAAGTTGGCTTAAGGTCTCATAACACAGTAATTATCCGCGACCCCCGTCCCCAAAAGTAGTTCGGGTTAAAATAGTGCATCGCGGTACTTGCAAAGGCCGTATTTATTCTTCCGTGCACGACAGCGAGGTGGAATCTGTGGTGAATAGTAGAGGAATACATCGGCGTTCATACTGTATAAGTTGGATTACGTCGCTTTTTCGGCCGGCGGGAATTTGCGCCTTGATATGTTACCGGCACTTCCTGTTCGCCGCCTGCAGTTCCATGACCTCCGCTGGGGGTCAAATCAAAGTGTCTGTTATAGAAAAACGAGCCGGCAAATCTATGCTCATCTTCAGATATTTTGTAGCTTGTACCCTCAACTTCAACATACTAAATTCTTGTGAATTGTATCTGCACCCTACTATAGGTTTTGAGTCGTCGAACCACCTCACTTTGGGGTCCTTAACCATGTAAATCCCCATACCCGAAAAACTGTGTTCTGAGACCTTCATCCACAGCGTGAATTCCCCAGGGACGGACAAGCACATTAAATTTGACCGATATGTTGGTAATTGACCTCGGCTGACTTGAACTGTAACATTTTCGTTACCGTCTGACCCGCCGTTACCATGGCAACGGCCGCCTAGACCGTTCCCTATGCTTAAGTATAGGACTTAGTGCGGTCTAAAGCCCGCTCGACTCCCCCCCCCCCTTTTTCCGCCCTAAAAAAGACAAACCCCCAACCCCAATCACTCAGAACGGTAGAATGTGGTCTGTCAAGCTCCTTATAACAGAAAAAGTCAACCAGAATATCAAGTTTGTTGAGATAATGAGACCAATAAGCGGCCCCTCAGATAGTCCTTGTACAGTGCCGACACCTGTGCTAGGCGCCAAAGTGCAAAGTTGGCCATATCTCAGGAACCATTTGGATTTCTGCTCTAAAATTTGGTACGGTTTTGTATCTTGACTAGTTTTATTGTATGAACGTAAAGAAATCCAAGGTCAAGTTGGCTTAAGGTCTCATAACACAGTAATTATCCGCGACCCCCGTCCCCAAAAGTAGTTCGGGTTAAAATAGTGCATCGCGGTACTTGCAAAGGCCGTATTTATTCTTCCGTGCACGACAGCGAGGTGGAATCTGTGGTGAATAGTAGAGGAATACATCGGCGTTCATACTGTATAAGTTGGATTACGTCGCTTTTTCGGCCGGCGGGAATTTGCGCCTTGATATGTTACCGGCACTTCCTGTTCGCCGCCTGCAGTTCCATGACCTCCGCTGGGGGTCAAATCAAAGTGTCTGTTATAGAAAAACGAGCCGGCAAATCTATGCTCATCTTCAGATATTTTGTAGCTTGTACCCTCAACTTCAACATACTAAATTCTTGTGAATTGTATCTGCACCCTACTATAGGTTTTGAGTCGTCGAACCACCTCACTTTGGGGTCCTTAACCATGTAAATCCCCATACCCGAAAAACTGTGTTCTGAGACCTTCATCCACAGCGTGAATTCCCCAGGGACGGACAAGCACATTAAATTTGACCGATATGTTGGTAATTGACCTCGGCTGACTTGAACTGTAACATTTTCGTTACCGTCTGACCCGCCGTTACCATGGCAACGGCCGCCTAGACCGTTCCCTATGCTTAAGTATAGGACTTAGTGCGGTCTAAAGCCCGCTCGACTCCCCCCCCCCCCCCTTTTTCCGCCCTAAAAAAGACAAACCCCCAACCCCAATCACTCAGAACGGTAGAATGTGGTCTGTCAAGCTCCTTATAACAGAAAAAGTCAACCAGAATATCAAGTTTGTTGAGATAATGAGACCAATAAGCGGCCCCTCAGATAGTCCTTGTACAGTGCCGACACCTGTGCTAGGCGCCAAAGTGCAAAGTTGGCCATATCTCAGGAACCATTTGGATTTCTGCTCTAAAATTTGGTACGGTTTTGTATCTTGACTAGTTTTATTGTATGAACGTAAAGAAATCCAAGGTCAAGTTGGCTTAAGGTCTCATAACACAGTAATTATCCGCGACCCCCGTCCCCAAAAGTAGTTCGGGTTAAAATAGTGCATCGCGGTACTTGCAAAGGCCGTATTTATTCTTCCGTGCACGACAGCGAGGTGGAATCTGTGGTGAATAGTAGAGGAATACATCGGCGTTCATACTGTATAAGTTGGATTACGTCGCTTTTTCGGCCGGCGGGAATTTGCGCCTTGATATGTTACCGGCACTTCCTGTTCGCCGCCTGCAGTTCCATGACCTCCGCTGGGGGTCAAATCAAAGTGTCTGTTATAGAAAAACGAGCCGGCAAATCTATGCTCATCTTCAGATATTTTGTAGCTTGTACCCTCAACTTCAACATACTAAATTCTTGTGAATTGTATCTGCACCCTACTATAGGTTTTGAGTCGTCGAACCACCTCACTTTGGGGTCCTTAACCATGTAAATCCCCATACCCGAAAAACTGTGTTCTGAGACCTTAATCTACAACATAGTTTAGATATGGTATATGCCCCCCCCCCCCCCCCCCCAATCCATATCACAACCATGATTCAAACCAGCTGCTTTAGAAGTGCGACATGGTGAATGTTGATGGTCCAAAACAGTCTTACCTTTCTACTAAAAAACCGCGTTAAGTTATATGGAGTCGACGTTAGCTCAAAATCGCCTCAGATTGGAGTGAAACGATACCCTTGGGCTACCACGGCTACTTCAAAATGGCGGACAATTGTAATCGCGGGTCAAACCATCTGCGGAGCAAAGGTCAAAGTTCAGGCACCTGATTACCCATACTGCGAGTACCTCTCCTTGCATTCGATGGAAAAATGAGTGTGTTAAAAACCACTTGCATTACTTTTTGAATAACCATCGCACACAATGCTGTTTTCTATATTACTACAGAAATATAAAACACACAAGCAAAAACTCTCGAGAAAAACATAATTTTAAGGCTTGCTTACTATAAAAAAAAATTCAATTTTGCCATGTTGGACCCCATGTTGTCTTTCTGGAGTTAGGTGTAAGCATTCTTTTAACAAAAACACACGTCAAATATTTTAAATGACATTTTAATTATATGTCACCGGCCCAGGTGAAACAACAATACTAGCTACAGAGAACACAACTCATAGTATACTACTGCTACTACTGCTGTCAGTAAAGACTATGACAATACTGTACAAACAACAATAAATTATATAAAAGGAAATAAACAGTCGTGATATATTCTAGAACTACAAACACTTGAAATGCTGTGAACAAAGTCAACCCCGACGGTTGGGTGATCTCTACCACACTGCTCTACTGACAGTTCAAAAATAAATACTTCCGCCAGGAGTAAGTGGTTTTCATGATAACTGAACAAGGGGATGGAACTACTTTCAGATTTCACTATATAGGATATGCAAATGTAAATGGCTATAATCTAGGTTGTTAACAGTTTTGGAGTAACAAAGATAGTACAATGCTAAACTTTCTTCCAACACTTGCGAGAGTCACATACACGTGATCTTGGGGACACATGATGCCAGCCAAGAACATGTGTTAATAAGATCACGTGTCTGTAACTCTCGCGAGTTAACGTTCAAAAGTTATAGGTCATCCTAAAGAAGGCAACAGTGGTCGTTGAAACTTGGGCCCGTGTGTTGAAAGAAAGTTTAGCATTGTACTATGATTATTACTGACAAAAATAAGCTTCCATGATAATAACAAATATAATACACGCTATGCTACGGTACAAATTGCATGCAAATCAAGAAAAAGGTTAGAATAACAAGACAGAATATTTAGTAATATATAGTTTCATCAGGTTAGTAGATCAAATAAGTAAGTAGATCAATTAATTAGATTAGTAAGCAGATTATTATTAATTGGACGTATAAACTATTCTTCTTCGTTATGCAACCATCATTGTGCACTGAGAAAGACTACTGATGATCGCGTCGAAACGTTTGTATTTAAGAAAAAAGACGGTTGTGTAAAGAAGAAGACTAGTCGTTAAAAGAATCAAAAGTTGTATTATGTTGAGAGCCAACATTCGCTTCCATTGCCCATTTTGATCTTGACTTAGTTAATAAAAGGCCTGCTCACAACCTCCAGGTTCGTTTTCAGCATTGATATTTCGTCCAAGTATCGGGCTTCTTGCTTGCTTCCTCCCATTATTGAGCAGTCCGGCATAGTGAAGGTTTCTAGCCAATCTGAATCATTGTTGTGTGTTCAACTAAATTGTTTCTATGTGCAGTGGAAGAGTCACTGTGACTGTAACATTGATCTCATCAGCACTATTGTTTTTCAGCTGCATGCCTCTGCACATGCTGAGCTAGGTAATACTTGTCAGCCGTCGAGAACCCACACACGTCACACAAGTATGGCTTTACATCACAGTGTTTACCCATGTGTCTGTCCAAAAGATTTTTCTGCGTAGCAGAATAGTCACATTGGTCACATTTGTAGGGTTTCTCACCGGTATGAGTTCTCACATGTTGGGATATAACAGACTTGTCAGCCGTCCTGTACCCACACTCCCCGCACATGTAGGGTTTGTCTCCGGTGTGTTTAGCCATGTGTTGGGCTAAACCGCTTTGATGTGTAGCAGAATAGTCACATTGGTCACACTTGTAGGGTTTCTCACCGGTATGCTTTCGCATATGTTGGGCTATGTAATACTTATCAACCGTCGAGAAGTCACACACGTCACACAAGTATGGCTTTAAATCATTGTGTTTAACCATGTGCCTGTTCAGATTACTTCTCTGCGTAGCAGAATAGTCACATTGGTCACATTTGTAGGGTTTCTCACCGATATGAGTTCTTATGTGCTGTGATAAATTAGACTTGTGAGCCGTCCTGTATCCACATTTCTCACAAATGTAGGGTTTGTCCCCCGTGCGTTTATCCATGTGTTGGACTAAACTGCTATGATGTGCAGCACAATAGTCACCCTGGTCACATTTGTAGGGTTTCTCACTGGTATGAGTTTTCATGTGTTGAGATAAAAGAGACTGGTCAGCCGTCCTGTATCCACCTTTCTCACACATGTAGGGTTTGTCATCGGTGTGTTTAGCCATGTGTTGAGTTAAACCGGCTTTAAGTGCAGCAGAATAGTCGCACTGGTCACATTTGTAAGGGTTTTCACCTGTATGTTTGCGCATATGAAGGGCTAGATAATACTTATCAACCGTCAAGAAGTCACACATGGTACACTTGTGAGGTTTGTCATCACCATGTTTACCCAAGTGTCTATTTAAAAGACTTTTCTGCGTAGCGGAATAGTCACACTGGTCACATTTGTAGGGTTTCTCACCGACGTGGCTTTTCATGTGTTGGGACAATACATACCTTACATGAGTCCTGAATCCACACTCGCCACAGATGTATGGTTTGTCACCAGTGTGTTTAGCCATGTGTTGAACTAAACTGGCTTTATGTGCAGCAGCATAGTCACACTGATCGCACTTGTAAGGTTTTTCTCCTGTATGTTTGCGCATATGTCGTGCTAGGTAATACTTGTTAGCCGTCCAGTACCCGCACTCTCTACACTTGTTTGGTTTTTCGTCACTGTGTTTGGCCATGTGTCTGTTTAGACTAACTTTCTGTGCAGCAGCATAGTCACACTGGTCACATTTGTAGGGTTTCTCACCGGTATGAATTAACATGTGTTGGGATAAAAACGTCTTTCCCGTCGTTCTCAACCCACACTCTCCACACATGTAGGGTTTGTCACCGGTGTGTTTAGCCATGTGTTGGTTTAAACTGCCCTGGTGGGCAGCAGAGTAGTCACACTGGTCACATTTGTAGGGCTTCTCACCTGTATGCTTTCGCATATGTCGGGCTAGGTAATACTTGTCAGCTGTCGAGAACCCGCACTCTTCGCACTTGTTGGCGTTTTCTTCACTGTGTTTGGCCGTGTGTCTGTCTAGATTACTTTTCTGGGCAGCAGAATAGTCACACTGGTCACATTTGTAGGGTTTCTCACCTGTATGAGTTCTCATATGTGCTGCTAACATAGCTTTTGTAACAGTTCGGTACCCACACTCCCCGCACATGTAGGGTTTGTCGCCAGTGTGGCTCGCAATGTGAACATCAAGAGAATATTTCCATGCAGATGAATAGTCACACTGGCTACATTTGAACTGTTTGTCAACGGTGTGTTTAGACTGTATGTGTCGATCTAAAACGCTTTTCCATTTGGCAGAATAGTCGCACTGGTCACACTTGTGTGGTTTTGGATCGGCATATTCTTTCATATGCAAGCTTAGACTTGAGCCACTTTCTGCACAATACCCGTCTTCCTCGCATACGCCAGTGTACTCGTGTGGCATTTCTTGGCTATCCTCCTGTCGCCTTTCCGAGTCTGTTGCCATGTCTTCTTCTGTTGGGTCTGTCTCGTTCTCAGGATATCCAGTAGACATCCCAAAAGGAAGCTTGTCCATCCCTAAGAAAGACCATGATGAAGACTGTGTTAAGTTCGACCAAGGAGGTTCGACAATTGAAATCTTTTCCTAGAACTAACATACAAAGTGGCACTCGTTGCCACCATGCACACCGTGAAGAGGGTACCCGTATAGTCTCACTAGATAGCACAGAACACCGTTTGCAGATGGAAGTACCAAGGTTGGGTGTGACAGGTTCTTCAGTGTAATACACAAATGTATATAACGCGGCGCGGCAAGCGACCCAAATAATTATACATGCATGAGTCTCCCCAGCTAATCTCCAAGCAGATCCTACGGTAACATAAGATAGTATAAAAAGCTGAGGAGTGAAGCCGGCTTAGGAGTGTGTTTGGCTACCGGGCAAATGCACACCTCTTGGCTGACTACACTCCTTGGCCAATTTGGTACTATCTTATGCCATTGTAGGATCTGCTTTGAGATTATCGCCAGCCCCCAGATGAAAGAAAACACGTCTACTAGACATTATTATGCAAATCGAAACAATGGTCGAGACAAGAGGGAATCAACAAACGGATGTTCCGGTACATCGAGAGTACGCACAGATTTGACGTACTCTCCTAGAAACACCCCCAGTAACTCCCAAGCACAAGGCACCAAGAGCTGCATGCCACAGAGTCAACTGAATCCTACACTGTACGTGTTACTCAGTAAAAAGAGACCCCGTCTAGCGAAATAATAGTCTGATGGCGTTTAACAAGGACAACAACAACAACAACAACGAGACAAGGGCTGTTTTCTTTTAAGGCCTAAGGGGACTGTACCTTTGACATACTACCCAGAATAAATGTCACCGCATATGCGTCCTGACCTCTTTGAGCGGTTTCATTCACCTAAGGAATCCTACGAATGACTTATAACCCTCACTGACGCTCCACATACTATTGTTTTCCAGCAAAACACACCATTGATTCAGCTATATTGGGTCGACACAGTTAGCGAGAGTACTTACCTCTATATTGGGAAACTTTTCTAGTCGTGAAAGCGTCGAACGCAGAAGAAATTCACCAGAGACAAGCGAAAAGTATTACTCCACGCTGCTTTAAAATGGCGGCCAAGGGCAATAAAATATCAAAGGCACCGCAGGGTGAAAGGTTAAAGTTGAATGACCTGATTACCCACATATAACCTTTTGTTGTTTTGTAAACAATATCATCTTTTAAAACGAGACTGTGGCCATGGTATACTGACCTTGGGCCATGAGTGAGTGAGTGAGTGAGTGAGTGAGTGAGTGAGTGAGTGAGTGAGTGAGTGAGTGAGTGAGTGAGTGAGTGAGTGAGTGAGTGAGTGAGTGAGTGAGTGAGTGAGTGAGTGAGTGAGTGAGTGAGTGAGTGTGAAAATGAATGCTGTAATGTTTGAGGAATGTATTGTGCAAATGAAGGAACACTGCGGAATGTAACAGAACACATGTGCTGTACAAACTGCTCAATTGACTTCATAGTTGAGCTTCTGGTTCCAATTAGTTTATTTTCCGTTTTGATTAGGAATGGGCCTTCTGGTTGGTGTTTCATTCGTATTTAGTCAATATTTGAATGTGTCCGCGAAGTGCAGTCATCCCCAAAACAGACAGGAGTCTCTTTTGATGCACTTGAAAATCTGGTTTTGTCCACTCTTCCTGTCCTGTGACAGGGATCACACTCCGCATTCTACAAGATAAAATGATGTCATAGGGGTGATTTTTTCAATCATTCTACAGCTACGCTTAACACTAAACAACCAACCAAACAGCCGACCGAACGAAAACGGTTAAAGAGACAACAACAACCAACTAACGAACAAATAAGCAAACGAACGAACGAGCAGGCGAACAAAACAACAAACAAACAAAACCATTTAAACAGCTAATCAACCAGCCATGCTGTGAGTCTAGCTGCATCTGTCCCTTTATGGTGACATCTATTGTCGTAGCGTACTTCACGTTGGTGGGCATTGCTACCGGTATACCGAGCGAAGACCTCTAAGATTACATGAGCTCTGCAGCTTCCAAAGTTGTGAACTTATTTTTCTAACAGACTGTGTGTAATGGATTGTTGGTTTCAGTCCTCAAAAAGGTGTCTGTGTATAATTTTTATGGTGTCAATTATAATGCTGATCCATTCATCCTTTACCTAAATGTTGTATTTTTGTACACTGTGCCAAAGACATAAAAACACCAGTAAAATTATTAATGATCGGTTGTCGGCAAGTACAGCACCACCTTACGGAAGATTCATAAAAATATAGCACGCATCAATACGGTCTAAAATGCAGCTAGACATCGACCGATATTATAAATACTGACGCTTAAGTGCACATCAAAGACGAATATCAGTTTTGTAATTGAAGCCACTGTTTGTTTTGTTACTCGAAAACAATTGACATCGAGATTTCATCGATCTTATATCCTTGTTGCTCCATTTTCCCCAAAGTCTCTGTAAATATGAGAGACGGTCCGCTTAACTCAAAATGGTAATAATATCCAATATCACGGGTGCAGTTATGTGTTGTGTAAGCAACTGCATAATAGACACCACAGCGTCGCAAAGTGCCGTGCAAAATGTCATGATATGTATTTCTTTTTTTTTTTAAACATGGAGGGGTGGCACGACAATGACATGAAGGGACTCCGGTCCCTTTGATAGTTAGCCACATGTAATATCTCATCTGTTATTACCTGCACGCTACTATTCTCCAAGCAGAGGTTGAGTGCGGGGATTGTAGTGGCCGGGATATTTGCCGACATGCTCCCTATCCGCGGCTCTATTATGTCATCCCCACAACCCAACCTCTGCTTGGATAATACACGCTACCGCAATGAGATGTAAAATTTTGGGCTAGTCTGTGTTGGCGCGCGCGTGTGTTTGGTACATATAGAATACAACACGGTGTATTCCGTATCACCCGAGGTTCCAGCCCGACCCGCGGGACAAATACCCGGGAGCGCTGGGACCGAGGGTGATGCGGAATACGCCGTGTTGTGTTTTATTTATGTCATACCCACCTGAGAAAACCACTGTTTTGATGCGAAATGCGCCAGAAGTTGAACAAATTTGTTGCCCTCGAAAAAAAAGCGTTGCAACAGTAATGTTCCAACGCCCGAATCAGGTATTCGAACTTTCGATGGCGCCGTACTCGGCCCACTCGAAACAGTTCGATTTATTCGAATGGAGCCCGTCTGATAAGCCCGGGCCGTACGGAAAGTTATCAGCCGGTCCGGAACACCCGTATCGAACGTTTTCGCGTCACAGGTATGACATAAAAGGGTTTACTGGCCGTAGTTTTTACAGTGCAAGATTTCAGTACATATACAGTGTCAATGTCATAGTAATACAAACCTATAGTGCAGGGGAAAAGGACGTGAAAATAACAACAGTTCTCACTTACATTAAATGATGAATTCTTGAACAATATCTATTATAGTGAAATGAAAGTTGCTATTGCCGTAGCGTGCAGGTAACTACAAATGAAATGATACCTGTCAAAAAGATTTTTGTCTTTATGTTTTGTCATTCCTCAGTTTTAATATCTGTCCCAAAAGTATACAAAACACAACGTGACACATAACGACATTCGTCAGGTGTTGATTTTCTTTCTATATTGAGTAAAGTGCACCATCTTTGATATTCACAAAGACTCAAAGATAGACCGACAAGGATGTAAGATGAAATCTCGATGTCTTTTGTGTTTATATATACAACCGTAGTGTTTAAACCTGATTTTCTTCTTTGATGTGCACTTAAGCGTTAGTTGTGGCAACATTGTAATTTCCAAGTGGATCCGATTCTTCTGGTGACAAAATTGTTATGCCGATCAACGTTATCTATTGGCCACGACAGCCAAAATATACTGTTTCGGCCCGTATTCGCAGATACTGAATAACCTCCAGTGGCCACCTTCCCACCTAAATATTTGTTTGAAGGTTGGTAATATTGGTCAATTTATAATTGCTTTTCAGACCATATTGATACAAAATCTGATATGGGATATTGCGTGCTGTGTTGTGTTTACTGACAACACCACATAGACTTTTGTCAGAGCCGCCGTTTTGCTGTCACAATGAGCCGCTCACGTCTCTAGAAGTGATGTTACCTAATTATGATAATTTATGATTGCGTCAGTGTTGACGCGGACCAATGGTAGAAGTCTTTGATTTTGCCACGTAACGGTTTGCGCTCTACTCTCCGGCGCATTTCGTCGTTTTCACTCATCCAAACCGGACCGTTCTTGGAAGAGTGGGCCGTAAGCTGTGATCTGAGTCCGGTTTAGAAGCAACTCGTCTCTACCGTGTTCAACTTTCCAGATTTTCCCGAGTGCATCAGGCGGTAAGTACCTTTCTACTTGTAACCAAGTAACTTTTCTACTAGTCGCTGTACCTTTTCTTTACTTGTTTCTGTATTGTTTGTCCCGTTATTTACCTACATTTGCGCATTTTCCTGACGGGGCATCCTGCGTGATCTCCTGGGTAAGTTCGTCCGCGGAGGTAAAAACTTGACTCAAAGCTCAGTTGATCAACACGAATAAAGTTACCAAATATCAAGTAGCACCATTTCATTTCAAATTCGGTAGGTACGTACGGTTTGTAGGAGTAGAAGTAGTTTAGCGGGGCTTGTATCTTGTAAACAACTTACCACACCAATTAAGCACAAGCGTAAGATAGGACTGTGGGGTTTGATCCATTCAATTGAGCAGGTTTAATAATCATCTGGTGTATTTTGCCAGCCAGTAGGTACCCCAAGTATGAGTAATGAGGCTGTTTAACGTGGTCGAGGCACCTCCTCGAGCACGGGACCCCCGTTTTATGTCCCTCCCGGAAGACGATTTCGTGGAAAACTTCGTGAGGCTACAGCAATCCGGACGTCCTTGGTTGGTCCCCCATCCAAGCACTATCCGGACCGCGCGTTGCTTAACTTCCGAGATCGAGGGATCGGGTGTACCAACGCGTAGATTGTTTTACCAGTAGAAATACCGATTGGCCTTTTCTTCCCAACAGCTTGCCTTTCTGCTTACAGCCGTGCATTAGTAGCGAGGTATCTGAGTCCCACCCCGTAGAATTTCCCCGGGGGTTGGCTAGACGACCTGCGCCGGCGGGAAGCGTTCTCACTACCGATGAGATCCCGGGGCGCTCCCGATCATGGGATACTAGTTACAGGCTAGCCGAACTGACAGGAGTAAAATGGGTCCACTTATCGTCAGAGATTTTTTCGATCAGTTTAGGAATCTAAAGCAACATCATGTACTCTCTGTGTGTTACCATCTGTCCTTTCATTTTCCACAGACTTCGAAAACCAGAGGCATGATGTGGAAAGTGCTGCTGTCCGCTTGGCTGGTGTCGGTCGCCGTGTGTGGGGCAAATGCTCAAAGCCTTCCCAACGAAGTGGGTAAGTAGGTTTGATTTAGTCGGGAACACAAATGTATACTTCAATTCCGTGATCAACAATTTCCTATTTTATTCTTTTATTTACTTGCTTTTCATTTTCAAATTCAATGTGAAGATAGCTCGGGCAAATCGAGACGTCAGGGCACTTTGCATTTGAAGCCATTCCAACTAACATTTAGGAGGAAAGTATTCTTTACCGATTTCTGATCTGGGAATGCAATAATTGAAGTCAACTATCACGTGGTACAGTACACGAATATTGCAAATATGGCAGATACGTTATAAAAACAATCTTGTACAATCTTAGTACATAGCGGCATAAAGAAAGCTGACGGATGTAATGGACTCTGAAGGATCCATTGTCACCACATTCTCAGGACACATGCAAAAACATTGAGGCAAGGGAAATTTGTCATTTCCTGGACAGAGGATGAGGACGGTCACCCCGGCATGCTCCTTGTCTCGTTTTCTTCTCGTTACGTCTCTTTTTTGTGACTAAATTTTCTTTTCTTCATGTTTCATCCATTTGTGGTATCTGAATTTTCAGTTCCGCCAAACTGTGACTGCGACCTGGATCTGATGTTCCTGGTTGACGGGTCCTCCAGCATCGGCAGTGAGGGATTCGATCAAGCCAAAGAGTACATCGCGGACTTCATTGACTGTTACAACTGCACTAATGTGAGTGTCTTTCTTGCATCAACACAAATTCTGTTGACATGACGTCTGCATATATTTGAAAGTGCATACTAGTATTTGTTTTTGACATTTGGTATAATCTATTTTATCTATTTATTTTTTGAATGTCTATGGTAGTCCCTTCGTACAGAAACATATTTGGCAACTGTATCAACTTTACTGTATGCTTTGCTGTATTTTTTTCCAAAATGGATCTTGAGGAAAATATACTTTTGCCCCGAGATGTTCGCTAAGCTATTGCTGTCTGAAGACACGTTACGTTGCGTGAACATTAATTATTATTGTGCAGATGTGAAAAAATTTCAAAACAATGTACGAATTCAAACACTTTTTGTTGCCTCCAAGTGATCCGATTTCAATCCAGCGTTTCGCCACTCTTTTGTTACTAAATATAGGTCGGGTTGATCCATTGCAAGTGTGAGTCCAACAGAAGCATCCCCCTGTGCTACTATAACAACGTCCCCGCTCTGGTGAATGCTGTGGAAGAAGTCGAATTCTGCCCGCGCTCAACCACCCGTGTCGGCTACTGCATCTACTACTCACAGTGCACGGTAATAACTCGCCTCCTTCACAGGCTTCTTGAGCGTGGGTGTCTATTTCTTTGGGAGCGCTCATTAGCCATTTTTAACTTGAGCTAAGTTTCTCTGTGCTAGGAAATGTTCGGCAAAACTCCCTTTTCACGGCATGGAGAATCACAGTGAATGTTGAAAATAGAGAATCCTCCAAGACTAATAAATAACGCTCACGTCCAGAAGTGTGCCACTGAGGCTTTGGAGAAAGAAATGTTCTTTTCTCATATATCTATCATACCACACAACAACTATACTACGTAGTACGCTAGATGACTGTCTTCTTTGTGTTAAATCATTATCTGTTAGATTATCGGTGGCTACTCAACTGCCTTCATCAAAGCTTAATTATTTAGCAATAGTTCAGAAGCAGGGTTCAGTGAGGACAGCTTATCTATAACACCACTGTTCTCCATCAAAGCATTGGCAGATAAAGATTGGCTACGAAAAAAGCTAAATCAGGGTAGAATCTCATAATTCGATACAAAATGTAATGAAACTCTCTTCAGGCACAGCATGTTGTTGTGCAGATAGTGATGTTGAGAGTTGCAGGATGCTTGAGGGTCATGTTTTCTCTTGTTATGTTACAGACGTATTGGCATGCTGGCTTTCCCAGTGTGGTGGTGGTTCTGACGGATGGACAGATCTACGGTACTTACAATGGGCGGGTAAGCAGGCATATTATATATTGCTGACATGGTATTGCAACAGCCTATTGTTTAAATTCATGTACCACTCCCCCTATTTTTCCAAACTTCAATCTTACAATCATCTTTTAAAGAAGATTAGATTTATTAAGATCGTAGTTTTTCATAACATACTAAGTGACCCAGATTGTTTTGCATGACCAGTGCTAAAAATTACAAGGTGCACATATAGCTATGGTGGCGGTTTCTTCGATTGATGGTGTAGCACCGTACTGCACTACGTACTGATAATGGCTCTACAATATTCATTATACATAGTAGTTTCTGTTTATATGCAGTTCAAGAAATTTCACTCATGTTCATAACAACGACTTCTCATTAGAATACGGATGACGTGGCTGGCTATGCCGAAAACGCCAGGAACGCTGGGATAACTGTGTATGCAGGCGCAATAGGGCGCAGCAACCTGATCGACATGAACGGACTGGAGACGATCAGCGGCAGCAGCTCGCGGGTCGTGGACACCACCCAGGAGGATCCGGTTTGGCTGGCCACTATGCTCACCGTCGATCAGTGTGGTGAGATATCACTCTTAAATCTCTAAAACTAGTATATGTACAAGTACATGCCTGCCGCATGCCATGATAGGTCACTTCAATTCATCCCTAAACCTAGCAACGAAGAAGAATCAAGTTTACGTTATTCTTTAAGAAACATGCTGAAAAAATATTGTCATTTTTAGGTACATGTGGTGCCCTGGCGAAGTCCGTTTCGGAAAGACGTGAGTATGACTGGAACTTCAATACGTAGGCATCGAATAAGAAACCTTGTTTTATATTATCTGCAATTTATTACACAAAATAGTCTTACTACTTGGAATAATGAACAAGTATATGGCATTATTGTAAATGGTTGAAAACTTATGAAGTTGGATGTCTGTCCATATAGGTCCTTACCCATGGGAGCATGTTGATGGGCCTGTAGCCGGGTATGGACGATTTTCTTTTTTTTGTCTTTATTTTTTTATGATGCAAATTTTCATTCTCTCAAACAGTTAAAGTTTCAACTGTTTGAGTCTGTCCCTGTTGCGCTACTGGAACTACATTTCCATATCTCCGTGTCCTTTTAAAAATCTCAATTACTGAGATAGCAGTTAATATACGTACTATTATATTCTAATGCGTTCTCTTAAACTCTAAATTCCAAGTATAAATTTGCACCTATGATGAAATTTCATACAATTTATATCATGTTAACTTCTCTCGGGTTCAAATTAGATTTCACCTTTATCTCATTCTCATCTACCCATTCAAGTTACTTCATGCATTACATCATGCTATATATCTCTCTAAACATCATTCTGATTTTAAGAGAAAAATTCGTATTCCCATTCTCACTCCATTGGGAAGAATCAGTGACTGACTAGACAATGCACTGTTGATAATTTCCGTTTAGCATTAATCATGAAGGTGATGAAAACAAACATTTACATTAAACCAGTATCAAGTATGAAATAAGTAAGTCTATGATTAATTATCTATGCACAAGACGTAGTTAATCAAAGGTGAAATGTAGCACATACACGTGATGCTTGAACACTATTTTGCCTTTTAGGAGTTAATGTTTTTCCTTTATGTCTGATTTTTAAAACTTTATATTTCCAGTACGTGTGAATTTCTGCTAAGGCAACTGGAAAGGCTTTGTAATTCTCTGACGAAAGAAGAATGTCGTACTGAAGTCGAGGAAGCAACCGAAGAAGAGCCCGATCGGCGAAGATGGTATGAAAGGATATGGGATGGTGTCGTAGACGTTGTGAGTAAACACTATTGGTGATGTTACAATTTCAATGTCTAAAACTGCCACAATTATTCTCATGATATTTTACTTTTTCCTGCTAAATAATTTTCTCTTCCTTTCCATCCATAGCTGCATAATTATGTATACATACATGCCTTGCTTTAATTGCGATGATTCTGCTGATAACTTCAATTTTGATGTATGTTGCAGGTCGAGGGGGCCATCGACTTGGTTGCAGAAGGTATCTCGATCGCGTACAATGCGATAAGACATGTTTTGGTCGAACTGCCGGCTGCGGTAGTCGACCTAATCGAAGGCCTTTTCCGTTTAATCAATGATTGTGTTGCAAATGTTGTTGGTGCTATCGGGGACTTGGTGACTTTACTTACAGAAAAGGCTTTGGATGTAGTAGCAGGCATCCCCCAATTTATTTGTGATCTTCTTGATTCGGCACAAGACCTGCTTGAGGCTGTCCAAGATTCAATCCGCCCACTTGTAACAGACGCTTTGGAAGAGTTTGATAACATCCAACAAAGCACAATGGACGATCTGAATAACGAGATAATGAGCCTGGATCTCAATGAAGATGTCAAAAAATTTTTGAAATATTTCGTGGATCTAATCCGTTGCTACCCTTCGGGTAATGAAATCGAACGACTCTTCGAAGACGACCTTTACACTTTTATCTGTCGTTATCTCACATGGCTGATTGGGCCTGACGGGGATGACGATATTTTCAGCTACCCTTTAAATCTCGGGTCCCTTTTCAAACCACGTTCACCATTGCCAGACATGCCTGCAATTCCTCCAGGCCCTTGGAATTAGCTTTAGGGATGTCTTTCAAATGAACAGCTACATCGGCGTGTATGTGTTTGTGTGTGGAAACACTGCTGCAGTACCATACTTAAGCAAAGCTATATATTAAACAATTTAAAAATAACAACAAACAGCCTTAAAGTCTCACAAATCTCTTAACTTCGTATATTGTTCGAGTAAAACTGCCACATGTATGCTGATTTGGTTTCAATTTAACCTAAGTAAATGCACGAAAGACTAACTTTCAATTAATTCCAAAACAATCGAAATTAGTAACCTTCTTCTTCTCATTCCCCTTAAACAAATGTACTTGCTCATATTTGTCACATGTTGTATCCATACACATACAAAAATAAATATACGCCTATGTTGCTGACTTTCTGACATTGGACTAAGACCCGTAAGCACGGGTGATAAGGACCTGATTCTAAACCTACTTAACTATTTAAAACCTCTGGGGGGAATGTGTCTTTACAATTCTTCCTTGGCTGATACTTCATGTCATTAACGATACTGTTTGGTACAAACGTTGTAATTTCTAATTAATATCACCGAGTTTATAAACATTTTGCCCCCTTGGACGTCATTAAATTATTAAGAGATTGCTTAAAGGTCATTAGATCTTTGAAAGAACATTGGAAAGCTTTGGGGGTTCATTGGAACTTTATGAATCCTGCAAACATCATTAAGAAATCATTGAAAGGACAATGAAGTCAATGTAAGATCACAAAGAGAGCATCAGTAGGGATTTTAGATTATTGAACAATCGTTAAGAGATCACTCCCATTAAAAGATAATTTGGAGATTTTTGCGATACCATAAAAAATTACCACGAAAGCATTGAAATACGAGATCATAAAAAAATTATTACAAGATCATTGAAAGATTTTTGGGAGGCCATTTAAATATATTTGCAAAACCATCGAAAGATTATCACAAGACTATTGAAAGATTTTTGCGTGACCAATAAAAGATATTTGCAAAACTGTTGAACGATTATCACGAGATCACAGGAAGATTATCACGAGACCATTAAATATACTTGCGAGACCTTTGAACAATTATTTCGAGATCATCGAAAGATTATTTGAAGATTGTCAAAAGACTTTGAAGGGACCATTGGAAGATTTCTGCAATCCGTGCATTGAAATATTATTGTTCAACATTGTCAGCTTTTCGATTCCCACTTTATTAGTAACCTGCAATAGCTAAGATATTAGTGATAACATAAATACTTAGAAGAATAGGAGACGATTGTTGAAAGATGTAATTATACACACAGGATATACTTGGTCAGATTTTGTTGAGGAGCATACGTAACTGTTGATTTGGCAACATCAAGACTTAAATGGCCATCTGTGTGTTTAGGTTGCTAGTTCGAGGGTTATGTTGCTAGTGTTGAGATGGTACGATGGAAAGAGAAACATATACATGATAAGGTTGAAATGATAAAAGTTATCTTTAGATTTTAGGAGCAAGGTAAAAGCTATATGAAATCATAACAACAGAATAGGTCACTTTTAGAAGACAACAGTGATGGTGATAAAGTTATAGCAATATGAAGTCTTAAATCATAATCCTAGTATTAACAACGGCAAGCTTTAGGTAAAGGTATTCATTTTTTTCTCAAAAGTTCTTATCATAACAGAAACCTTTGCATTAAGAAAGAAAAGGTAATGTTTATATGATTTACCTTTAAAGATTAAGTCAATTTCAACACTAAGGTCTTTTAAGCAATGATATCACACTCCAGAAACAAGTGTTAACTTTCAAAAGTACCTGCATTACATTAAAAGTAAAATCGAACCAACTTTGTCACACTGTTTTAGATACTGACAAAAGGAAATATCTAAATTGTCCTAAAACACAGGCCTTATTTTTTTAAGGGATAAAAAGAAAGCATCTATGTCGACCTGGAACAAATGATAATTGGAAAAAAAATTGCCAGCGTTACTAATTGATAAACAGATGTACAAAACTTGACTGACTTTTTGAAGTTTTTTAACTGTAGTACAACACAAATTATTCTCACCTCGAATTTTCAGTCGCTCTTCCGTCGACCTTCTTCAGTAACTGAATCGTCACTCCTGAAGAAGGTCGACGGAAGAGCGACTGAAAATTCGAGGTGAGAATAATTTGTGTTGTACTACAGTTAAAAAACTTCAATATGTATTCTATCAACACAGATGAGCTTTCATGTTGACTGACTTTTTTTGTGAAAATGGTGGTATTTTGGGGAGTAAAACATAACCACCGGGTAATGCAGCTACTGCTGTCTGGTCCGAAGTGCGTGCAAAAATATAACATTGGTTTCAGGAGTGAAGATATCGCTTAGGCATATAGGATAGTAATGTTAATTTTCAGATACGATAAGGATTTACGGTTACGTTTTGAACATTACTCGGAAATATATATGTATCATTACGTAAAAAAAAAACCTTCAATTCTTCACTGCCAAGCCCAAGTAATGACAATATGTCAAACAAATTACATTTGGCAGCCATTATACTGAAAAAAGTCTTTAACTTATAGAATTAAGAATCTTGGATGCGTTTAAACATCTTTAGATTTGAATTCGAAAATATACCAACGTGCCAACTTCATTTCAATTCATTCGCAGTTCATTGAGTTACGCAAAAATATACCAAGCCACTGAGGTACATGTATAAGATAGTGTAACATTCTAGTTGAAGGTAACTAGCATGGAAACTTGAAGCCAGGGACTTTTTAATATTAACATTTCTAAAGAAGAAAAATCACCCAACTACTCCTATACATCCATTAGCAGTGAAGGGTTAAAGGCCGTAGTGTGATTTAAAAGGTTACGTAATTACTTTGAAGTAGGAACACATTAAGGCAAGGTTAGGAAAATGTAAATTCATATCAAGGAGACTTCTAAGCCACAAAAAGTAAATTAAAGTGCTAGAATTTGACGTAAAATGTAACCTTAAAAACCCCTGTCATGGTCTGAAATACAACTCTAATTTTGACATCGACAAACAAAACCATACGCAAGCTTCTAGACTGACGTATTGGTAAGATAACTTGAGGGTGTCTTTGAAACGAGTTTGGTCAATATAAGTGAACATGTGACAGGTAAAATTAGGTTAAAATGTAAGGGAAAAGCTGTAAAACTGTGAGGTTGACAACTTTGTATTAGATAAAACTGCCTTAATGTGTTCATTCAACATAATTATTCTATTAACTTTGGTGGTGAAATAAAGGTGCTGGAAGAAATATCTTGGCATCCTGTGTTTGTTTATTGCTTCAATAACATCAACATCAACTGTTACAACCTATCAAACAAGTCTAGAAGACTCGTCAGACAGGATTCAAAAGAAGATGGACGTGATTCAGAAAAAAGTCTATTAACGTTTATTAATTCGGGGCGTTCCCGTAAAATCATTTACTGTTCTGCAAAGTACGTGTATGAAGAAATCGTTATATGGCATCTCAGTACCACGGACAGGTGAAAGGTCAAAGGTGATCCAAGATGGCGACCCCAGAACAAGCAAAACAGGTTAGGGCACGAAAACATCCTTTTTTTCCGTCTAATGGCGCAGCTCATTATATTTGGCAACGTTGTCCACATATATATTTATACTGTTAAACATAAGAAGTCCCATAAATGAACGTTTTAGCGATAAAAACGTTCCTATTGGCAAGTAATTAGCTGTATACATACAGTATCTCGCACCAAGGAGCAAAATACTCAGTACTACAGTAGTGTTTCCATTTCCAACCAATCCCCTTGCTTAGACCTGGTGAAGGAGGTCATTTAACTTCCTTGTTTAGACATACTAGTACACGAATCTTTATAAGACAGGGTTCAACTTTGATTACCAAAGTATTAGCTGTCATGGCATTCCCTGACTCTTTCATTCAGGTCATAATGTTTAATGTAGTTAAGATTTTCAATCGTATTATAATACAGGCAGAATATAGGCAGAATTTGTTTATCGACTTCGTGACCTCGAGTCAACGTACCGGAGAGTCACTCGCAGCCTACATTACAGAAAACGCGTCATGAACATCTTGTCTAATCTCCATGCAGATCATGTAATGCTAGATGCCGTAGTCTCAGAGTTTTCACCAGGTTTTGAGTCCAAGTTTAGTACTTTAGTACAACCAACCAGCCAACCAATCAATCACTAAACTACCATAAAATGTAACCAACCAACCAACCAGCCAACGTACCCAAACGATACACTCGTTGTCTTGTTTTGCACAGAAGCAATTTCAACAGTGGGAGCACTTATTACCATGCCAGGCAGGGCATTCCACTCAGGGATCATACATGGAAAAAAATTGTAGCTGTCAGTTCATGCATGGATGTCACTGTATAACTTCCCCCATATATAGCCTTAATCTTGCTCCCTCCTCTTAGTTCTACGATCAGGGCTACCTCATCATTGAGGACTTCCTGACATCAGAAGAAGTGGCCGAGATCCGGGTACAGACCCAGAAAATTGTCAAGGAACAGCACAACCCAGAGGACCATCCACTAGCCATTTTCATTGCTGATAATGCAGTAAGATGCTATGAAATCTAAATTCTATCCTTTACAACAGTCCTCATTAGTTACTTATCAAGCAGAATTCTAAAAGCACGGCACAGATTTGGATTTAGAGAGACACCAGAACTATTATGTTACAATTTTAAGACTTTATATCCGTGCACAAAATAAAGTGCTCACCAACAAGCTATTGATCAGTCCTCTGATCCTTCTCAAGTTGAAATGACCCAAAGCCTAAGTCACACATCCGGAATGGAAGTGTGACGTCAGCAAATGGTGCTTGGCAGTCGGTGTCAGCCCCCGTCTCTGTTGAGGGAAGGTTGGTGGGCTGTGATGTAGATGGCCTCTTTCACTCCCCCGAGAAAGTAATCTTGTTTGAAATCTGTTCCAGACTTAGGTTTTGGGTCATTACAACTTGAGAAGGATCAGCAGACTGATTGAAAGCTTGTTGGTAAGTGCTTTATTTTGTGCTTGGATATAAAGCAGGGCTCGAAATTCCTTTTTTGGATTAGGTGCACTAGTGCACCCAGCTTAAAGAATTGGGTGCACCAAAAGATTTTTGGGTGCACCACTTAAATTCAAGTAATAACCTAATACTCGTAAGTTACAAGCTACATGTATCAAATTCTTAAACAAGTACCATGACAGACATTTTTATTATCATTCTATCACAAACACTCAGATGTAAAGATTATGATGTATACTAGAGTATGCTTCGATATCTTTACATAGTATTACATAACCGTAAAAAAATATTTGGGTGCACCAAGGAGGTTAACCTCCTTGGGTGCACCCTGTGCACCTACAGAAAATAATTGGGTGCACAGCTCCAATTTTGGGTGCACCTGGGTGCACATGCACCCAGTATTTCGAGCCCTGTAAAGTCTTAAAATTGTAACATAATGTTGATTACCGTCACAGATGAACTTACATTCAAACACCAGAACTATAATCAATTAGCAACAATTGAGCCATTACATAATTTCATTGAATAGGGGGAATAATGATTGCTTCTAAAATCTGTGCATCCTGTCAATAACACATTTTTCTGCACTGTTGACAGGATCATCCAATTGAAAGCCATGGCGATAAAGGATATAAGGTATGAAATGTGATTTTTTTCATTAAGCTTTTATTCTGTTTGTACTATTAGACACAAGAGTTATTCATTTATTCTACTGAATACAAATAGGTAAATATGTCAAAGATCTATACCTTTAAGAAACAATAGTACATGTATTATCTATATGTAAACCTAACATGTTGATATATTCATATACCTGTTTGTTACTTGGTTTGTTGCTTGTTTGTATGCATGTGTAGATGTTGAACTTCTGCATGAACACATGCATGCAAACAACTACTAGAAGGCCTTAAACAAAAGTTGTAGTAGTACTTTTGTTTTGTCATCAAAGATTGTATTGTAATATGTTCACTATTATGAGAGAGAGAGAGAGAGAATGGTTTATTTGTATCACAGCCAACTTGCGGCTCGAAAGCCGAATTATCAGGCTTGTTTACATTGTTCAACGTTACATAATTGCTATTCACAAAAACATTGTAACATTACATTAGACGTATAGCATGAATATTATAATGAATAAATATACGATTACAACGTCTAAAATGCGGATGCGAGTACAATGGTCGAGTACAATGGCTAAAAGTCAAATTGAAATAGCATTAAAACTATTAAAAGTCTGATCGTAGCAAAACTGTTTGACTTGTCTTACAAAGTTAGTTAAAAACAGATTGTCCTGGTGGAGTATATACATAGAATCTACAGTTCGTTCAATGATTTGATCATTGCCGGTATAGCGCTGGTTAAGTAGCGGTTAGTCCCGGTAGGTTGTTGGTATCGCGCAGAGTTGCGGAGTTGCCTGCCATGTTGTTGTCCACGGGTAGGGGGCAGCCATGTGGAGAAGCGAGGAGACCTTTCAACTCTCAAGGCAAAGTCAGTACAGAGTTTCTGTCTACGTGTTGAAAGGCGCTCAAGGCCGATGTGCTGGAGAGCTGCCGTGTAAGAGACAAACTGACGCCCCATCATCAACCTGCAGGCCCTTCGCTGCACCCGCTCTAAGGCGGCAGACTGTCTCTGAGTGAGTGCTATAGCCCAGCATGGAGCGGCGTACTCGAGTAATGGTCTTATATACCCGCAGTATATGGTGTTCAGGTCTGCGATCGGCACCCCGGAACGTCGCAACCTGCTGATGACGACCAGCCTTTTGCTACTTTTGGACACCATGACATCCACCTGGTCATCCCATTTCAGGTTAGAGCGGATGTGGAGTCCAAGCAACCTAGCCTGGGTGGTGGTTTTAAGTGTCTGTCCTGCAAGAGTCAGCACTGGAGGTTGTATGGGGGCGCGCACGAAAGAGAAGTGCATGGCCATGCATTTCTTGGGGTTGAGTAGCATGTGGTTTTCCGTAGCCCAGTTGTCAAGGTGGTTCAGATCACGTTGAAGCGATGACGGGGTAGAGATAAGCCTGATCTCTCCCAGATTGAAGTCATCTATGTATTTCCAGTGTGAGTTCTCGGTGACCGGTTTAACATCATTGATCATCGCCAGAAATACAAGAGGACCCATCAAGGTGCCCTGGGCTATACCGCACGTCAGGCTTTCCCAATGTGACAATGCTCCCTGGTAACGTACGCACTGTCGGCGATCTGAGAGAAAACTGCACACCCAAGGAATTACATATGGTCTTGCTCCGAGGCTTATCAGCTTAGCTATAGCGGTTGTATGGCATACTCTATCAAAAGCCTTGGAGAAATCAGTGAGTATCAGCGTACCCACCTTTGATTTCTCCACTCCTGCGTAAAAGAAGTTAAGTAAGTCCACTAGGCAATGTGTCGTAGAACAGTTTTTCATGTTCCCATATTGCTTAGGATCCACATGGGGGAGAATGTCCGACATTATCCAACCTGCAACAAAGCTTTCGCATATCTTCGCCAATTGTGACGTAAGTGACACTGGTCGCACCTTGTCAAGGTCAGCCGGTAGTTCCTTGGGAAAATTATAAATTTACATATCTTGTTTTTGGAGCACAGCAGACAACAGAAGACTACTTCATGACAAGTGGGGATAAAATCCGGTTCTTCTTTGAGACGGGCGCCCTCGATGAGAAAGGTGACGATTGGGAGCTGTTTGCTCATATACAGCTGTAACTAGCAAAGGTGGTATCTCACTTCTGTTGCAGCACTGGTGCCGAACAGTGCAGTTCAAAAGTCTAAAGAAATTTCAGAGATAAAGAAGGAATTTTCTTACGTTTTGTGTATTTTGTTGTCTTATAACGTTAAATCATACTTTTATGTTCTGATGTGTTTCAAATGTCAATGTACATAATTTCTTTCTAGATTAAGAAAAAATTGGCAAAATAAAACAACATTGCTGCAGTGAAGGAACCCCACAGTGCAGTATGCCTAATGTGGTATCTCACTGCACTTGGGGCATGGGGCACCATTGTTGCTACAATTTTTATGATGATGTAGAAGACTAAAATCTTACTTCAGATTTTGAAGAAAAAATACTTTTGATATACTGTATAATACTATATAGGTCTGAATTGACTTTCAGTATGTTTTATTGTGTAATAAAAAAATACCTACCAAAGTTTGTGATGTCTTATTTACAGGTTGACACACGATTGTACATCTTTTGTTGTTTGTTTACTTTATACTTAAGGTAATCTTACGAAGCCAAACATGGATGCTCTCAACAAAATTGGTCATGGTAAGTACAAAACTTCTGTTGTGTTTAAAGAGTCAATGTGCATTTTTCTCATATCTCTATCAATACATTATGTATAACCATTAAAATCATGAATAATACCAAGGACAGACAAAGTTGCCTCATGTTTTACAATTGTATTTGTCAGGTCTCTGTATCTTATGTTCATAAACCATTACTAATCATAAATCTCCATATAGGGCTGCATATTTTAGACCCAGTCTTCAGGAGAATCACTTTTAGTGAGAAAGTGAAGGTGGGAAAGTTCTGTTTCTTTTCAAAAGTTTATTTCTTTTGCTTTTGTATTGCAATTTGGGTGTTGGTATGTTTGCTTCGAATTTTAACAAAAACAAATTCAGGCGTATTTTAAATGTGTACAAAATGTTTGTATCATGTAATTTTACATAGTTAAGACTTCAGTATTACTAGATAAATGCATCTGCAGCCTGATAATACAATCATGTGAAACCTACTAAACTCTTAAAACAAAGTACTTTTGCTGTTGATTATAGAATGGTACATTATGTTGCTACTATACACTATTCCACAGTACACATTCTGATTTGGATATTACAGTATACTAGTACTTAAACCATCTAATGTGTTCTACTCCAGAATATTGCCAGAAATCTTGGACTGAAGAATCCTGCTGTTCCCCAAGGCATGGTGATTCTTAAAGTGAGGAAGAAACTTTAAGCTGTGAAACTGACACTAGGAATGATATTATTTTACTCTTCAAGTTTCGTATGTTTTAATACCACATTGCTTACACCAATAATAGACAAAAACATGACTTATTTTATTCACCCACAAAAGAAGGAGAATGTATTTTTATTTGAAACCAGTCTGATTGGCACATGTAATGGCCTCAGGAAAATTACTTCTTTACAAATGAAAAATTATACCCAGCATGGTATCATATTTTCACTTGCACCTGTATCCACTGTTGCAAAGCTGTATGTGGATAATAGGCTAACAAGATGGTGAAGTTATGTTTCATGCCAATAACTAGTTAAGTATGGAAGTTACTAACATAAGTTCACTTTCATGTTTTTTCTTTTTTTGCAGCCCCCCAAGATTGGATCAGTAGGTGTGTATACTAGAACTTCTGTACAGTACAGTAAAAGCTGTTTAATTGCACACCCTATTTGCCAGACGTATTTTGTACAGTAATCCAGATGGTGTAAATTGTGTAACCCTACATGAATATCTAGCTGCACTGGTGCACCCACAGTCAAAACGCAGGTGTGCAACACCAACTTAGGGTGCATATGCACATATTATTTTGAGACTTATCCCTCGCAAAGCTCAGTCATACAGTAGACACATACTGGGACACTTTTCTATTGTGATTCCAATGTATGAGTCTGAAAGATACACAAGTGAGACCCAATGGAAAACATAGCTAATATCCATGACCAGTTGCTCCACCCACAGAAACACAAGGACCTGCCAGCCTGTTGTCTGCTAATAATTGCTCTCCTCTTAGTAGTGATTGATTACCATGAAACTCGATGACAAACACATCGGAATGACAGTCTCTAATTGGCGATAAGGAAACCTTTCAGATATATAAATCCTCCAATGCAAACATTAGAAACCCTTTGACTATGAAAAAAGATAAGATACACACAGGAGTTACCTCCTCTTCTGCTGAGTGTCTTTCTCCAGTGTTTCCCATGAGTTTTGACTATTGACACATAGCAAAACTAAATTTATAGCAAAACCTCATAGCAAAACTAAATTTATGTTCTCCCTACACCCATTTAGTGGAACCCCACCAGGACTCCACCTTCCTGTACACAGACCCCATGAGGCTGGTGGGATTCTGGATTGCTCTGGAGGACTGCACCACCACTAACGGGTGTTTGTGGTTCATCCCCAAGTCTCACACAGGTAAGGGACTGTGCATTGTTCATGGGGGAGGTCTGTTGCCCCAAGGTTTATGTGCAAATTGTGCTGTCACCAGGCAGATTAGGAGAACAAAGAACAATAAACCTAACTGAACTAGTGATTTTTATGCATCATCAAGTCATCAGAACAGTTGTTTTTTTGCAATAAACTTGAGTTTTCGTGGGTTTGCATAATATGAATTAAATACAACACCGGGTATTCTGTATGTCCTCAGCCTGACTGCCCTCCTGCAGGCTGGATCGCCCCTCGGCCATCGTGTGATTCTACCCACAATACCTCGGGCGATACGGAATACTAGTACCCCATGTTGTATATTCATCACCCAGTCCGGAACACGTGAACAATGCGTATCAAATGCTATCATGGCCCACTACGTATGACATAAATGGAAGAACGGCGTAACAATAATTGTATCTTTGCAGGATCTGATGTTTTTACTTTTGCACTTACATTTAAGTACCTGGTGTGATTACCAGCAATGAAAAAAATTTTGTAGTGCAAGTGCAAATGCCGGCCATCGAGGCAAACCATGAAGTTGAAGCCCATAGCTGGACTCACTGGACAGACCAGCCGCATGGAAGCACAGTGTGAAGACTATCCGACTGCTGCCTACCCCTGTGACAGGGATCCCAGCAGCAGTATAATCAAAAATGGATACGACAACGACGACGACGAAATGTTATAGAATGATATAAGGATTGTAATTATGTTCTTCCAGACGGCATCACGCAAAGAATGGTAAGGAACCCAGATGGATCGGACCCGCCCACTATCATGAGAGGGGAGGAAAGGGTGTGCAGGGATGAGGAATTCATACCAGAGGAGGTGAAAAAAGGTGGGACTTGAAAAAAATGGAGTATCAAGTATTGCATTAGGACTGTTAGATCACAATCAACATGTGAGAAGGACAGAAAAAAAGGAAAACAGCTCACTGTAAACATTGTATAAGGATCACCTTATGTAGACTAACTCATGTACCATTACATACATAAATAAACCAGGATAGAAAAAAATGAAAACAGCCCACTGTAATGCAAACTAACACCTAATGTACCTATATATAGACAACTCAAGGCACAAAATGAAAGTCTTCCAGGCTTGTAAACAAAATTGCTCTTCTTTAACAAGACTTAGCATCCCCTCCAAAATGCTACATAATACTACCAGAAATGTTGTGTAATTATTCTAGGGATTCTGACCGGAATCCATTTAACCCTGGATCTTCTGATCCTGGTGCACTAGAATCTCTAACATGCTTTGCCTTCCTCCATCCATGGCAGGTGCCCTAGTGCTGATCCATGGTGAGGTGGTTCACAAGAGCGAGGCGAACAGGTCGGACAAGTCTCGCCACATCTACACCTTCCACATGTTCGAACAGGAGAGCAAGTGGAGCAAGGAGAACTGGTGAGGCTTAGACATTGTCATGTTTAAGTGGCAGTGTATTAAAATTTTCCTTACATAAAAAAGTAATTAAAATCTTTAACCTTTTAACATTAAAGTAATCAAGAAATTTTGAAAATCTTTCACAATCTTGAAATATGCATAGTATGTTTACTTGTTTAGTACTTGTACTAAAGTTTCAATATTGTTCTTCAATGGCAAAAAGAAGGTCTTGATGTCTTTAGTACAGGTTTCATCTTCCTTGTTTGAAATACAATCATGTAACATTGAGCAAATTAAATCAAGATTATATTAGATCATTTAATGTCTGTTTCCCTGTCCCACAGGCTGCAGCCTACAGAGGAGCACCCCTTCCCCAGTCTGTACACCTTCCAGTGAACTTCGTAAGTCTCCTGTCTCCTGCCTTCTTGACATCGAGCTCCTTCAGAGCTGCTGGTGGCTTTTTTCTCCATCTTTGTCAGAGAGAGGGTCATCGGGACTTGGCATGAAGCCTACGCAGAACTAAGCCATTCGTGCCAAGAAGTGAAGAGCTACCGGAACCCAGTACACCCTGTGCACTTCCTGGACCTCTCCTTCTTAGGGCTGATCATCTTGAAAGTTTGGGATACGGCATTGAAAGGAGACTTTGGAAATGAATGACTCCAACACTCTCCAACAAAATGAAGCTCTCCAGACTCCTTCTGAGTTCCTCCCTCGGCACTCACCTACCCAGAAGGGAATGGGTGGACCTGAACATAGCCAGATGCAGAGTAGGTAGGACCAGACAACCTACTGAAATGGGGACGGGTGAACTCAGCTGAGTGTCGTTGTGGCCACCCAACCCAAACTATGTGACACATTACTCAGGACTGCGTATTAGGCCCCAACACCTCCAAGCAGGACCTGCTAGAATCTAATGAGAAGGCCCTGGCACGGAACGATATGATGATGATGAATGACTCTGAGGGTAGACGGGTTACAAAACTTGCCTCAATGTGCAGAAGCTGTAGTAAGAGTTGCTGATCGAATAGCACGACCTGACGAACACAACCCAGGGTTCTCCCCAAAGGGTGGAATAAGGGAGGCCCTCCACTATACTCTCAGCCAGCTCCACTATACTATTTTTCAAATTTAGTGTGTTTCTAACTTTCTTCCCTATTTTCTTTGTTAGTTTTGCTAAAATTAATGACAATTCACAGATTTTTGTGCCAAGTGTCATCACTTTTCCAGTCAGCATTGTCTGCAAAAACTTGTGAATGAGCAATGATCAAAACAATAGTCGTTTTGCCACTTCACAACAAAGGAATCACAACAATATATTATACTTGTAGTATTTGACACCCTCTGTCATTGCAAAATGAACACATTTTCATGAAAGCGCAGTGCGTTGGTGCGGGTTATGTTTGCCAGCCCCTCCACTATACTAAAAAATTCTGGGGAGAACCCTGCAGCCTGTACTGAGCGTGGCTGACACCTGCAGTGAGGGCTTCTGATTTGAGTCACGTGAGGTCAGAATTCAAGGCCGCTAAGTAACTAATTTTGTAATCAAATTCTTCCCAAATGTGGTCACGATCAAAGTGTTGAAGAGCCCTAGTTTATTTTAAGGATAAAAATTACAAGGTATTATTTTATAATATATGTTTTTAAACAATTATTTACGAAGGAAGTATATATACATATTTAAACAATGCTTGGTATTAAGGCAAAAGTTGGGTTTGACAGGCTGTTCAGTGTACTATAACCAGCTGCTGCTCTGCTGGTGTGTCATTACGAAGGAGCTTCCAAACCTGCTGTACCGATAATGTTACAGATACGCCATATGTCAGAGATATCTGTGTTTATTGTTTGTTTGTCGGCTACTTCACAATCTAATGTACCAAAAGGGGGTCACTAGGGGTGAAAATTCAACTACATTTTATTCTTTTTTTGTTGTTAGCAGTTCAAAGGTACATAACTTGGGCATACTATCCTAAAGGATCTCCGCACAACGAGCTTTTATAACTTCGGTACATGGGCTTTTATAAATGGATCACTAAGGGGGTACGGACGCTACAACTGTAGAATTACTGGAACTGCAGCATACTGTATATTCAACATTAGAACAGAAAATGGGTGTTTTATCCTTATCTTCTTGTATAATTAGCATTTGCTATGCTAGAAAATCAACTCAAGTTGCAGTGTGACTATGCTAGGTCATTTTCTGGTCATCTGTTACTAAAGCAGCTATAATGATATGCGGGTATTTTGGCTTGAAGCAAAGATCAAATACTATAATTCTTAATCCAGGCACCATAGTAACTAAATTTTGGTGGACATCTATCCTTATTGGGCTTCCACATAAAATTACAGCAGATACAGTGTATAACATAACATAGAATCTCTCATATGACCATTAATGAACATTTCAAGGGGGGTACGGACGCTACACAATTATAGTAAAGACTGGTAGTGAACAATGGAATTAGCCCACTAAACATGTCCATTCTCTAATAATTATTAACTATTTATTATTTGAAGCATCCATTAATGCTACTGTAGCAGTTTAACAAAGAAAATGAGAGTATAAATATGCCAGTTGAGATTCCACCCAGTTGGATCTGTACTCGTACTCTACTTTTTGATAACAGGCCTAATGGAAGATTTTACAGAATCTGTGATAAAGAAGTGATGGTTTACATAAAAGAATATAACACAGTGCTTCCCATGCCATCAAACCAGCAATGTATACTTGCATCTTTCTTGAGTACATGCTATATATTAGTTTGGGCAAGAGAAACAATAGTGCAGGGGGTACGGACGCTACACATTACTTACTATGTAATACTATGTTTAATTTATGCCTTGTATAATGTAGATCTACCAAACTGGTGTTCTTATATCAGCTAAACTCATGGGGGAATATCAAATATCATCTCACATCCATCTTTGGCTGCTTTGGAATGAACCATTTATGAAGTCTGAGGGGGTGTAGCAAATGTGGATTTGTGGAGGAAATCTCAGAAAAATGCAGCTCAAATTCATTGAAAAGTCACATTTTTAGAGAAAAAAGTTAACCGGTCATATCTGTAAGAACTGTAATTAATGTATTAAATCAGAATTGTAGCATTTGGACAGCAATTTTAAAAGCATTTTGCTAAAAAGCTTCAAATGGGGGTACGGACGCTACAGGTGGGGGTACGGACGCTACAGGGGGTACGGACGCTACATTTTGATGTTTACGGTGCTATACTAGGCAGAGTTTTCAGGACAGCAATGGTTTAAAGGGTGTTCTAGTATGTGGTAATAGAGACCTCTAAACTGTCATAATCACAAGCTTGTGGGATTTACTTAGTACAGAAATCAAGGGGGGTACGGACGCTACAGATTTTTTTCGGAAAATGACATCCTGGACTTTGCTTGTAAATAATATGTCATAAGAGTGTGCTACTGATCTTATTCTACTTCTGACCTTATATACACATAATACCTTACTTTTACAAACAAAAACAACACCAATATTAGCAAACAATTAGCTGCTACAGAGTCACATATATCCAGTTAAAATAACATTGGAAACTGTCAACATGTGGGTAAAATGGAAAAATAGTCCCTATGGGACCAAAAAATGGTCGTATCCTTCAGAAAAAGCATAAAATCACTAGTAGTCACATGACTGCATATCAAAAGCAAGTGGTTTCTAACTACCAACTACAACTTTTCTGTTAGATCAAAGGTTTAAGAAATAGTAAAAACTGAATGGTCCCCGATAACGCTTAAAATTGGGCATTTTTAGGATATATTTTGGTCAATATTTTCGCCAAATATTGGCCGATTTACAAAATTCTTTTTGTGACATGTTCCTTGTTGTACCAGGTTTTGGGAAATGAATTTATAAAACAGCTATAGACTGTGTATCATTTGCTATCAACTGATAACATGTCAGAAAAAAAATGGGTACATTTGATTGTGAAGTAGCCGTTGTCCAAGGAGCTTATATATTTGATATAAAAGCTCCTTGGTTTGTCTTTTTCAGATGATAGAATATAAGTTGTATAGGAACTGCTTGGTTATAATTAGCAAGTAGACATACACCATATAATCACGAGCAATAATATGTGATTTAAACCATGTATCCTAACATAATGGGGACAGAAACTAATCATAACAATAAAGATCATTTGTAACAAAATTTCTTAAAAGTTTAAATTGTATTTTAAGACGACTCTGCCAGGATATAGACTATTAGGTTGACTCATATTTTTACTGAAATGTACATACAACAGGGACAGGGTGGCAAATTTCTGTGACCATTGCATATTCATTGGTGCTTCATATAATATCACAGTTAAATCATTAAACGTTAATGAAAAGTCCGTTATCTGGGACTACTGGGACGTTAAAAAATCCAATAGATTACTGTTCACGTGGTTACTTTTCTTTTAGCTTTCTTTGAACAGTGTTCTAAGGCCACTTTCCTAAAGTTTAGAATTTACATAACCTTATACGATGTTGTTTTCGTATTGTAACATTGATTTGAAGTCCAGAATGACGGACAGAAATGTTGTATGGTCTGCAAGAAAGGACAAAATCGCCAGATGTCGCTTCAGCACCATGGACAGGTCAAAGGTGATCCAAGATGGCGACCCCTGAGCAAGCAAAACAGGTGAGTTCCTAAAAACATTGCTTTTTTCTCCCTAATAATGAACGACTGACCATATTTCTAAAGTCTGAAACATTTTCCATAAAATTCTTAATGCTGTTAAACAAAAAAATACCCACAAAGTTACCCTCGAAATTCTTTAAGCTATTTTCTATCGACGTTATGCGTTAAACACGGTCCTCTCTGGAAAGATATCGCAATTTATCTTACACCACAAGGATCAAAATAAAGTGTTTCAAGCTCCACAAATCCCTACATAACTGCACATTATCAGGACTAAAATTTGGTTATAAAAGTACAACTATCATGGGATTCCTCGGTTCTTTCTAGGCTTCTAGCTATGTTTTTGTAGATATTGAAATTTTCCATTTTGGCATCTGCAGAATTTGTTTACCGATTTAAGGAATGATCACAGGTCAACGTACTGGAGAGTGCCTACGTGAAAGGAAACACGTCCTGGCCATCTTGTCCAAGCTCCAAGCAGATGAAAGGATTGCTTTATTTGTAACATTAAGTACATCCACTTTTAGTACCAACCTACAACTAACTTTGTAATAGCCGATCACCTAAACCATTCATCCAACCTAACACTAGTTCGCCTTTATCCGTTGGGTAACCTATATCCGTTGATTTTAAAAACGGGGTATTTGGGGATATCACGTTGACGGACGTTGGTTTAAAATTTCAAGATTTTCGGTATGTTGCAGTTTAAAACTATCACCCATCGAATTGATGTGCCTTAAATACACTGTTTTGAAAAACAACGGATATAGGTTACCCCGCAGATAAAGGTGAACTGGCATTACATGTACTAACCAACCAACCTATTAACCAATTAGCAAAACAAATAAACAATAAGACCTGTTACTTCACAACAGGCTTTTACCCTGAGGCCTAGGCGAAAAAATGTTGTGTTTCCTGTTTCCCCACCTACCCTAGAAAAACCTGCCGACCCTAGATTTCTCTACTCTCCAAGCAGAGGTTAGGCTCTGACTGTTTTTATCGTTTTTTTTGTCGTCTTTACATTTTGTATTTTATCTTGCTGTGTCCGGCCGTTAGGTTTTGACACAGCAAGATAAAATACAAAATAGAAAGCCTGATAAAAACGACTTAAAAAAAAACGTTTAAAAAAAGGCCGGAGCCTAACCTCTGCTTGGAGAGTAAGATTTCTCAAACTCTGCACCATGTAAGGTTCCCGTGCCTGAGTCATGCCCACTCCCATGGCTCTGGCACTCACTGTATTGCAACTCTCAGCCACTAAGAAATTTGAAAAAGGTCCAATTATAATAAAATCCTTTACTAGTAGCTACAAGCCTGTTTCACAACTTCCCCCATAATCTTGCTCCCTCCCAGTTCTACGATCAGGGGTACCTCATCATCGAGGACTTTCTGACATCAGAGGAAGTGGCTGAGATCCGGGCACAGACCCAGAAAATTGTTGATGAGCAGCACAACCCAGTGGACCATCCGCTAACCACCTTCATTGGTGGGAAAAGGGTAAGACTTTATGACAACATCCTTTCATCCCTCAAGGGACAATCTATGCCTATGGTTTGCAGGAACTCTTGTCAACTAAAAAAATTCAGTAATTGGCTTCCATCTTGACGGGGGATACTTATAATAGAACACTAAGAAACAATAACAAATTCTCTCTCTTACACTGTAAGATGTAGAACTGCTTGCTTGTAGAACGGCCAGCTTTTTTAACAGCATTTCTTGTTTCTCCAAGCACAGCAAAGAACAGATGACTACTTCATGACAAGTGGGGATAAAATCAGATTCTTCTTCGAGCTGGATGCAATCGATGAACAGGGTGAGGATTTATAGGGACTGGTTGATATGTAGCCTCCATAGCAGGCTCTCTGGGGCCTTTTTTGGGCTCATAATACAAAAGTGTATTATGAGCCAAAAAAAAGGCCCCAGAGAGCCTGCTATGGAGGCTAGTCAATATGTTGGTAAAGCAAACTTAGTAGGTTTTGCCAAATATTATATATTTTCCCCTCTACATTCAATGTATTTCTTAGAAATAGGTTTATTTTACTGTGTAAATTGCAGGTTTACAAGCTATTAAAACTAACATCTTTGTCCATGCACTAGGAAATCTGAATAAGCCAAAAATGGAAGCTCTCAACAAAATTGGACATGGTGAGTTCAAATACAATATTGTGTATTATTTTATGTTTGTTTGAACCTTTATTTATTCATTATTCATTCAAAGCTCAAATCGGCCTGCAGGCCACTTTTCATTGAGGTCATGAGGGAAGAGGCAAGGGTCAGACAAAGTATATAACACTCTGAGATACAGTTCACATCATTTAAAGTCTGTATCTGTGCAGTCAGTGTACATGTTATCTTCAAGTTGTAAGACTTTATAGCTATTGCAACCATAACTGATGAAACAACACTTGTAACCTAATGTTTGTACATACTTGTATATGTCTATCAATCATTGCGTGTATAAAAGAGGGAAAAGCAAATGGTTTGACTTTTTATTTTATTTTTATTTTCCATCTAGGACTGCATATTTTAGATCCAGTCTTCAAGAGAATCACGTTTAGTGAAAAAGTGAAGGTGGGAAAGTTTGTTCTCTTGATTTCAAAAGGCCCATCTCTACAGATTCACATATTTCTGTGTTGCTTTTGTATTGATATTAACAGTTTTAAATTTGTAGTAGTTTTTTTCTCAGAGTTTTTTTTTCAAATTCATACACTCAGATTCTGCAATGTGTGCTAGTTATAATGCAATTACCTTCATCAAGAAGGTTATGGAATTGGTTATGCCATTGTGTGTGTCTTTATGTAGGCTAAGAGCATGACTCGATTTGGCACCCATCTCTGGTTATTCAAAAGCAAATTTAATGTTTAAGACTCCAGCATCAAATAAATGTGTAGCCTGACAAAAATCATGCTCCTAGTGGCCAACCTTACATTCAGGAAGTGGTCATTAAACCCAGCCAACGAGAGATTGTGTAAACACAGGCTAATAAAAGTGTTTCTTGTTTCTCCTGTGAATTATAGGATCATGGTATACATATTCTGTAAGACATGCCATATACAACTACAAGTACTTGTACACATCTGATGTGCATATTATCATGATATACACATGTACCTGTGTTTTATTTTAGAATATTGCCAGAAATCTTGGACTGAAGAATCCTGCTGTTCCTCAAGGCATGGTGATTCTTAAGGTGAGAAAGACAAACATTCTCACTGATGTTTGTTAAATGCAAGGATTCCAAAACATTTGCTCTTACATCACATCCCTTTACGTGTTCCTTCTAACAACTTGCTTCATTGTACATAGTCCTGGAAAGCGATGCCCTTTTGGCTAGGGCTTTACCATGTCAAAGAGAGTTGTGAATTGTACATTTGTGACTGTGCGTGCAACATACTAGTGTATTTTACTCTCCTCCTCCTCCTTTTAACATTTTTTTGCATCTTTTTCAGCCCCCAAAGATTGGAGCAATAGGTATGTTCACATTCATCACATTGTATGGTTCTTTTCATTACATAATTGTAACCATGTTTGCTAAGTAAGCTTAAAGTTTATCTTTTACATACTAGTTTTGCATCATGGTTAATTGCATGCCTGGACAGACATCAAAAGTTACTGATGAATGATTTATTTTGTACATTTTTGTTATTTGGATGGTTAGTCTTCAGTTGAATGTGACTGGGAGGGTCAGAGTATAATTTATAAAGAGCTATCAATGAATTTAAACTAGAAAGGCAACATTTTTGAAAAAAATGCAGGATGTTTGCGAAGGGAAAAGAAAGGAAAAATCGCAAGAAAAGAAACAACTAGTAGAAAGGCAACGAGGTGTTGGCAAGCCCCCCTCCCCACACGGACCGTCCAACCGATCGTAACGCCCCGCACGTCTTTTGAGTGCAAGAAAAAAATTGAAAAAGGCGTGTAAAACGAACGATGCCCTGTTCGCAAGATGAAAACGTTGTAAATACAAGATACATATCTAAAATGGGGAATAAAAAAAGTGACCCTGCGGGACTCGATCCTGCGCCCTTCTGCGTGAGGCCATATCACTCCCCACTATGCTACGTGGTTTGACATAATTCTGCACTGATTTTTTTACCTTATAACATTATGTTGCTCAAGGTGGCCCGGCCTGTTTCAATCCTGTGCGTTCATTGGTTTATTCGATGACAGGCATAGAGTCTCGGCTAATCGAAAAGCTGTATTTCACAGCGGCTGTGAAATACAGCTTTTCGATTAGCCGAGAATCTATGCCTTGACTCTATGACTGAGCCAAAGGCTTTGTCATCTGTGTTTTCATTGGATCCCGGTTTGAGCAAGCGTTTTGCTGATAGGTTCACATCTGACGTATCCCCGAGAAAAGCCCTTTTGTCGCCTTTAATCAAAAAGCTGGAAACGTAGAGAGCTTGGTACAGCCCCAGCTTTTCCTGCGTTTTGGTGGAATATCTGCAGGAAAACTATATGTTTGCTGCTTCCGCAAACGTAATTGATCTCAACTGTGAAACATGCATTTTGTATGTAATGTAAAGGTAATGTAAAACCCTTCCTGTAGTTTATCCCCACCAGGACTCCACCTTCCTGTACACAGACCCCATGAGGCTGGTGGGATTCTGGATCGCTCTGGAGGACTGCACCACCACTAACGGGTGTTTGTGGTTCATCCCCAAGTCTCACACAGGTAAGGGACTGTACATAATGTTCACGTAGGAGGTCTGGTGCCTGGAGGTACATGGATGTGTTATCAATGGAAAGAGGGAACACAAAAAACTTTAGGGTACTTTTGAACCCTGTCAGTTTTGTTTCATAAATTCAAGTTTCTCTTAGCCAAGGTACAAAACTTCATAGTGACCACAGACTCATTTTTTTTGCGTGCTAGCCACAAAGAAGATTGAGCCAACGGTTACATGTACTTTACAGAAGTGGTGTCTAGGCTAAGTTTCTCTGAGAACATTTAGGATATGTATTGTCAATGCTTAAGAAACTCTTTTCACCACACTAGGTACTATCCCTCACTGTTATTATTTAAAGCATATACATTAAAGCTTTGCAGGAAAACTTAAGAAAAACAAGATTCCTTTACCAAAATAGGAAGCATGGATTCTGTAAAAATAAAGACTGTTAAGTGTAATGTTCCTCCAGATGGCATTACCAGAAGAATGGTGAGAAACCCGGAAGGATCAGACCCACCCACTATCATCAGAGGGGAGGACAGGGTCTACAGGGATGAGGAATTCATACCTGGCGAGGTAAAAAAAGGTGGGATGAAGAAATTCAGTTATTATATGACAGATAACAAATGATTGTTGCCATAATACAGCAAAGAAAACAATTATTAGATTTGGAGAAAAAGCCTACAAACTGGTAGGAAAGTGCAATTTGAAAACTTGAATAATTCTGTTGTTGTTTACGTTATATAAGTTTTCCTTTTTTTAATTAGTATCAATAATTGGCTTACAAATGTGTGTTTTAGTCTTTTAAACACTCAAGTTGTACCTCTACATGCACCTCTTTCAACACAGGAATGATGGTTTGCGACTTCTACATGACTGTGTTCCTCTGACACAATACACCTTTCTCACGCGGCGGCCATGATAGATCTAAAACGAGTTCAATGTGGCAAACAAAAGGCTGTCCATCACAATTAGCAATTCGACCAATAAGAGAATGGCTGCAAATTCGTTAAAAATTTGCATGATTATGTTTTTATTTTGCATATCTTAAGGGACTATGGTGTCAGTCTACACTACTCTAAGTTGCTACATCTTTCGGTGCATAACACTTCTTGTAATATTTATTATTCTATCTTATATCATGAAAATTTGTGTGGTTTGGGGGAAAACTAAATGGGACCTGATTTTAGAAATAAGTTTTGTCTGTTTGCCTCATTGACCTCTTCTTCGATCTATCATGGCCGCCGCGTGAGAAAGGTGTATAACAGGCTGCAACTTTTACCAGTAGGGTTTCAGAGCTTGAATGGGCTTAACCTACCCTTGGAAAACGCGGACTCCTTCGAGGCGCACAAGGCCTAGTTTACCGATCCCCAGCACGCGCGCGCACGGAACACCCGCCGCCCAACACCCGCCGGCCCCACTAACCAGCTGGCCTCAACTATCGCTTTGCCTCTCACAAAGCAAGCGATAGTCGGGGGCCGGCGTAAGTGGGACCAGTGGGGCGGGTGCATAGAGGCAGGAGGGCGCGCGTTAGGCAGGGGATCGGTAACTCTTCTTTGAGAAGCTTCTTCGAGCTGGTTTCCCAGGGTAGGCTTAACCAGGATTCGAACCCTGGACCGTCTGGACCACTAACCCAACTTTGCGTTCCCCTGTCCAGGTGCCCTAGTTCTGATCCATGGCGAGGTGGTTCACAAGAGCGAGGCGAACAGGTCGGACAAGTCTCGCCACATCTACACCTTCCACATGTTCGAACAGGAGAGCAAGTGGAGCACGGAGAACTGGTGAGGCTTAGGGTCTCGTTGATGAGTTTTTTGTTTGCATTGAAGGCAGTGCAAAAATACATGTGTGCATTCATAACGAATCTACTTGAAATATATTGATATTATTCATTCTTTGTTGAGCACATTTACCCTTTTAGGCCATGTTAATTAATTGATTTTGATATGGATGACATCACCAATCTAACATTTGAAATCAGTTGGGATGGCTAAAAGGAAATTTCTCACCTCTAAAAACAAAGATCCGTGCAGCCGGTTCCTTTTTTGGTCAGAACTCACTCTCAATGTTTTGACATATTTTAAGTGGAAATCCACAACTCTAAATGAAATTTCCTTTACATAACCAGTTTAAATCTTCAATGGACTGGTCTACAGTAGGCTCCATTATGGAACAAATCATCAGTGGGTATTGACATCACAAAAATGCATGTAAAATTGAGTAATATGATTAAAACTTATTTTAATAAATTATTGTATCTGTTTCCCTGTCCCACAGGCAGCAGCCTACAGAGGAGCATCCCTTCCCCAGTCTGTACTCCTTCCAGTGAGCTCCTCATGTCTTCTGTCTGTAGGGGTGATTCTAATACCAAATATGTGACCGCTCTCCCTTGTAATGTATTACACAATTCAGCCTTTAGGCTGCAATGTTTTACAAATGAATCGCTCTCATTCAAATGTCATCACAGTATTATTAGAGTCCTATTTCATTTAGATCCAAGGATCATTAAGTACATTATGTTCTTCAAATGACTTTAAAAAAACCAGTGATTTTAAAAGAATTCTATTACCAAGGCGGTATACAGTGACAAATGATAAATACATTTGTAAAATACAACCTGTACATGTGTGAGTTCTGCTTGGTAATGACCAACTTGAGCATACAATTTGCCTTTCAGGCAATGACATGTCTTCAGCCATCTTAACCTACGTAATGTTGACAGTATTAATTATTCATGATAAAAGAACACATTGAAAAGTAAGAAACATTCGTAACAAAATGATAATTTATTTTTTCAACTCAATTATATTTTAAGACGAAACTGCCATGATATAGAGTAAGGATGACTTACATAATATTTTTACTGAAATGTATTTTTCTGTCTAACATCAGGGTAACCAATGCTACAAATGTAGGACAACATGTATATGTACATGTATGGCTATTCAGACTTATAACAGTTACTGTTCTACCCATGACTGCAAGTATATTGGTGCTTCCATGGAATATCAAAGTAGAACAGACTGTTATCTATTGATAAGATGGCTGGGAATGTTTTTTTTGCTCTTCCAAGCTGCAATGGTGTCAAGAGTTGATCTTTTGAATAAAAGTACATATTTTGAGCATTTGATATCTGCTTTGTGGTAGAATGTAGACTTGACTACCCATATGGATATATCTGTTAATCATGGCAAAACTGACTTAATTAGAATATTGTACTTTGGCATTAACGATACCCGTCAAATACAGTATATATCTGTTATATCACAATGATATCCTTTACAGTTAATTTTCCCTGTTGACTTTCATTCCTTACCATCTATCCCTATTAGCAAGGAAAGAGTAAGTTGATACTAAGGTCTACATAATGATTTTAATTGTAGTTTTTCTTCTCAAGAAATTGATACATGACAACATTTATGCAGAGACTAAGGCCACACCAATTTAATTTCTTGGTTCACGGATTTTTTCATAAAAAATATGGAGCGAGAGGGCGAAATAAAAATAAAAATTGTAAAATGGTTGGGGTAAAGGTAACGGCTAATCCAAAACATAAAGAAAAAAAGTTTTCAGCTTGAAAAAAGTACAAAAACACTATTATTGTACAGTAACAGCACCTGTACCCACACTTTAAGGAGCTTATAATATAAAGGCCAATTTGCTACACCAGAAAGTTGGTGAATGGTTTCATTAATGGTGAAAATTTGCTGAGTGGCAATTTTTATTTTTATTTTTTTTCCCAAAAAATAGGAGCGAGCGAATCCGTGAACCAAGAAATTAAATTGGTGTGGCCTAAAGAGAGATTGGTAAGAAAATTCCTATTTCAATAACTCTTTACTCTTGGCTTCTAGTATCTTATCTGCATTACCATTGAAATCATCTGTAAGCTGTTGTATCTGGAAGAACAAATGAATACCTGATTAATAAGAGACAACACTCATGTGTTATTGCCTAATGACATGGGGGTTTGTTATCATTATGCCTGCAGTTGACAAACTGATCAACAGGGGGCACTAGCACAGCTTTTGGAGAACCTAAACTTCCTTTTAAAATAAAACATACCCAGACCATGGACTATTGAGATACAAATAACCAAAGCTGAAAATCAAAAAAAATGTGTGTTATACATTTCTGATGCTTTTCAAAACCAACCAACCAAGGCATAAGTACAGTAAAACACCCTGCTTTGCACACTATGGCCACCATGAAACTGAGCCTTTAGCTAGAAATTTACAAGTGACTTTTATATCATATTGATTAAACTTAATCACCTCACCTGTTTCTCTACCAGTCTGACTGTGTCTTCTGAGATGGTTGCTTTTGCCTTCTTGGCCTCCTTCATGGCCTGGTTACGGATGTCTCGAATCTGGTCCTTTGTCTTGTTGCACCCTGCCTTGGCTTTCTTGGCGAGGTTCTCACGATGTTCCTTTGTAACTCTTGGGAAAAAAACTTTGGTATCATTGCCTAAAATTCACTAGAAATTACAGGAGCTTTTCAAAAAAGTCAGGTGTCCAAAATAGCTTTAGACCAGGGTCAAGCCAGCATTTTCTTAATGGGGAGGTACAACTTACAGAGTCTGAAATATAACTTTTACCTTTATTGGAGGGTAATGGAAAAGCTGCAATATGATAACAAACTGCAAATCTAGAGTGCTAAAGAAATTATTAATATCACAACATGTGGCCACTGACAGAGTTTTAGACCCTTAACTACACATTCATTTTCAAGTCAAACCCTGCAATAGCAATGTAGGTTAAGAATTGTATTCCATATTCTATATATACATACAATCAGTTAATCTTTGTAATAATGTTATGAATTAGGATTTAGATTATTTAGCTGTTTTCAATCACTTCATGTATTTGATTTTGTGTACTTGCAATTAGCCCCATGGGCATGAATTTGCAATAAAACCTTTGACATTATTATTGTTAAATAGCCTGGACAGGGAATATGCATGACTTACTTGGGTATGGGAACCTTGATGGTGTTGCCTTCCTGGATGGGGTTTAAGTTCATCCCTGATTGGCTAATGGCCTGTAGGACAGAGGGGATTTCCTGGAAGGAGGGAAATGATACAGGACCTGTGATTGGCTGGCAGTGGTAGAAAATTTCCGGATTGATGAGTACAATAAGATGTGATTGGATGTCGGGTATCTCAAAACAAGAACTATGATTGGCTGAAAGCCTTTACGTTCCCCAACACAGAAAAAGTGTGGGATAAGACTGCTAGACTTCCAACCTGTGTTCTAGCCAGCCTGAAATATTTTTCTGTCCCCTGAATGGAAATCCTGTCAAAGGCGCGACAATACTAGGAGGTCCAGGGTAAAGCTCCCTTGGAAAATTTTGAAATCTAGACCCTCTGAAATGCTATTTCCTTTATTTTGAGGAGCAAAGTTTGCTGGTAGACTTAGCTTGGTTCAATTAATATCTTTATATGCCTAAAATTGACCGTCACAGAGGATGGAATGGGCAAAATTTTTATCTGTCCCCAGCAGCAAAATTCCGTCAAAAGACAGAAGGATGGATGCTAGCCTCCTTCACCGGCCTCTCTGGGGGCATGGCGTAAGTTGTTGGGACGGGGGGGGAGGTGGTAGGTAATACGCCGGGAAGGAAAACATGCCACGAAAGGAAAAATGCAGGGAAAGGAATATATGACGGGAAGCTTGTACTCGCACTCCCCTCCCAACAACTTACGCCAATGCCCCCAAAGAGGCTGGTGAAGGAGGCTAGATGGATGCTGGCTGAACCCTGCTTCCAACCCATGTGGTTCAGAGGTTAAAGTTCATGTTAGGTCACTGACCTGAGGTGCCCCCACCATGTTGACATGGTACATCTGTGGAGACTTCATCACGATCTGACCCAGGTGGTTCAGCGGAAATCTTCCGTTTACTGTTTGAACTGAAATGCTGTCTAAGGAACCTGCAAAACAAAACATGAGGATGGTAATGAACTAAAATTACTATAATGGAATATGAGTTGTATCTCAACTGACTTAATGTTACAGATGTCAGTGAACACAGTGATATATGTTTGACTGGAACAAGCAGTTGAACAGAGACGACACTGATTTTAATACTAGCAAACCTTAACTAAGAACTTATGTTTTTCATGTTGTTTTTATTTTGTAATTGCGTTATTTTTTATTTCTTCAAGCAAATAGTTGTGTATTTTAATGTTTTTAAAAAACAGGGCTATGTCATGAATGAGATAGATATAAAGGAGAACACAAGGCCTAACCAAGTACTAAGTCTAGTAACATTTAGAATGACCAAAGATGCCCTTGAAACATGCACTAATGATAACCTACCTACAGAAGTTCTAAGTGAGAGGTTTTTGACATATTCTTCCTTCAGTGCATCCAACGCTTTCTGCATTTTGCCTCGGACTGCCTCAATGTCCGTGACCTCTGACCCCATGAATGAGTTGATCTCCACCCGACCTCCGCCCTTTCCCCCCTTCTGGGGCTTCTTACCTACAAGGAAAAGAAACTTGGCCAATATGTGGAAATATGCAAAGTATAGAAGATACTCTGTGTCACCAATAAATGGTAAAAGTGTTTTTTTATGATCATTCTACATTAGCAATTTCTCACTTCAGTATAAAACTGGCCTATATATCTAATTCATGTTGTGCACAGGATGTGTTCAAATACTTGTTCTTAACTAGAACTATCAAGGAGTGACAATTTCTTGCCATCCTATAAGCGCATTGTCATTAAATGTCGGTGGTGTTGGCAATTTTACAATGGTGATTTTACGGTGGTGCACAACACTATCTGTATACATGCCTGTCCTTGGTGCTGAACTCACCATCCATAAAACCCTTTACAGGGTACTGATGCACTACACAGTCTGTGCACACACACCTGTCCATGGTGCTGAACACACCATCTACACAAACATACACAACAATGGTGCACAACACATCTTCCCAACTCCAATTGGTGTTGTTTGCTAGCGCTATCATTTGCTTTTCCGCAATAATACCATTGGAATAAACAAAAGGTAAGCTTCCTTTCACCTTTCTTTGCATAGTACCTAACAGTAGTAACTTTCATCAGGTCATGTGATGTACAGGAGAGAAGCTGATTGGCTGATCTGCTATGACTGACAGGTTGTCTGATGATGGAGGTGGCACAACCGACCAATGGCTGCAGCCGGAGGATGCTTCTCAACAGCGACATTTTCCTTATCTGGATGTGGAGAAAAATAAAGTTTTAGCTTCATGTAATGTCACTCACAGTCACACTTTTAAGCTCATGTCACAACTTATGATCAAATATACTAACTGCATTTGGCATTTGATGGCGAAATGTTTCCAATGAATTTACTTGCTTCTCTACTGCAATTGTTTCAACTGTTAAATTAAAAAAAATTTATTTCCGTTCCTACACAACTGAGTTCCAGTCTAAAATAAATGATATTGTGAGGGACAGGGCGGAACATTCGTACCTTACAAATTGTATCATAGAATATGTGCACTGCATAATTTGATGCCCCCCTCCCCCCACATTACCGGACTTACGCCGCCTTGTTTCCCGCATAAATATCTGTTTTCGGCTACCACAGATATTCATATATCATCGATAGCAATAAAATAATTGATGTACGTTCATACAAACCTATACCTGCCGAACCTCGATGCAAAAATCACAAACAAACGTGCAGTGACGAAATCACACATGTACCACAAAGGGTCAACTGGTTCACCTTTCACCTCTAATTTCTGTTTCCGGGTCAGATCAATGTTTTCACTTTGCCAGGTTTCATACAACAGACGGGAAATATTAGCCGTCTGAAGGGACAGGACGGAGTTTTAAGGCCCGGTGGGTTTGTGAAGTTGCACAAGGAAAGATCCTCTGTACAGGAAAATGGCGTTTGAGTTTCAGGTAAGTCAGGATTTCTTTCTGTTCCACGTTGAACGTTTGAAGATGGGGGAGGGGGGCGTTGTGTGTACATCCCGAATTCTTTGAATTTCCGGTAGTCATAAATCCTACGATGTTGCCGGGCAAACTACCCATCTAGAAGTATGGAGAGATAGAAAAATCGGCCTTTGACTTGAACATATGTAATTATTCCTTTATTGTAGAAGTTAGTTCGATACAAACTGGAATTTACCTTCAGTTTTTTTATAGGGGTGATAAAAAAAATACCCCTTTTTACTAGTGCAAATCTCCGTAAGCCTGCTGGGTTCCTTGATTAAGGGCACCAAGGAAAAGGATCAGAAATGATTAATGGTATAGTATATGAAGCTAGGAAAACTTAATTGAATTTTTGGTATAGTATATGAAGCTACTAGTAGGAAAACTTAAAGTTAAATTAAATTTTTCTGATGTACGATAGACTAAATATGTCAGTCTCTATGTCATCCATACATACCAGGCTGCAAAGCTTGCGGAGAAGACAACAGAACCCCTCCCCCTGGAGAACGCCTCGCTGCTGTCTGATGCACCAGAACAGGACGGGAACAGGCTGTGGATAGGCAACCTGGACACACGGCTCACCGAGTGAGTGATAGACAGAAGGAGAGAGTGTATGAGTGAGGGAAAGAGGAATGGAGGGAGGGAGGTAACACTAACAGTTTGAGTGAGCAAGTCAGATGATCAAGTTAGTGAGTATGTAAGTGACTGATTGAGTTTACTTGTAAGTCAGATTAAGTTAACTTGAGTGAGTGAGAGTGTGAGTGAATGATTGAGTGTGTGAGTGAGTGAGTGAGTGAGTGAATGATACATGTAGGTGGTAGTGCATGAGAGGGAGTGATAGAAGGAGTGAGAGAGTGTATGAATGAGGAGTAATTGTGTGAGACTGAGTGATTGATTGATTGATTGATTGATTAAGAGTGATTGATTGAGACTGAGTGAGTGAGTGAGTGAGTGAGTAAGTGAGTGAGTGAGTTAGTGAGTGAGTGAGTTAGTGAATGAGAGTGAATAAGAGTGAATAAGTGAGTGATTTTTTTATTGAGTGATTGTGAGTGATTGAGTGAGAGTGAATTAGTGAATGAGAGTGAGTGAGTGAGTGAGTGAGTGAGTGAGTAAGTGAGTGAGTGAGTGAGTGAGTGAGAATTAGTGAGAGTGAGTGGTGGAAGGAAAAAAGGAAAATCATGATGAGGAAGGCTGGGAGAGAGGGAAGGATAAAGAAAGAGTGAATGAGCAACAAAGAGAACAATATCCTATGACTTTGGATATTTTTTTCTGCTCTGTTGGATTCAACAAACCTTACATCATAGTATTTGAAAAATCTGAAGATTTTGCCTGTTCCATTTCCCCAGGTTCCATCTCCTGAACCTGGTGAAGAAGTACGGCACAGTGAGACAGCTGGACTTCCTGTTCCACAAGTCAGGGCCACAGGAGGGGCAGCCTAGGGGGTACTGCTTTGTTAGCTATGAGACTAGGGAGGTTTGTTGTGTTTACTTAATTCACTAACTAACTATAGCAGAAACCAGAGGGTACTGCTTCGTTAGCTATGAGACTAGGGAGGTTCGTTATGTTTACTTAATTCACTAACTAACTATAGCACAAACCAGAGGGTACATCACTCAGTAACTAACCAAAACTCAACCCAGGGGGTACTGCTTCGTTAGCTTTGAGACTAGAGAGGTTCGTTATGTTTACCTCATCAACTAACTACCTAATTATAGTACAGCCCAGGGGCTACTGCTTACTAGTAGTCAGCTATGAGACTTGGGAGGTTCGTTATGTCTTCATTTTATAACTACTGTTTTGTTACTAACAAAGGCTAACAACTAAGACTTGAGAGATGAGATGTACACTCCTCCATGTACTCACTCATTCCCTGACTGACTTTCTCTTTTGCACTCACATCATTCACTCTTACTCATTCAGTCATTGGCAAGTTGTACTGATGAGCAGATAACTTGCTGCCATTTATAGTCTAAAAGGACTACAATAAATGGAAGAATGAATCACAGTTCTCATGAGCATTCACTCACTCACTCACAGCCCGTAACCACAGTGGTCGTAGGGGCTCCACGACATCCATCAGCAGTAATCTTTGAGCCTCCCTCGTAAAATGACACAAAATGTTGTAAAGCATCCTATTCAATATCTAAATTTCAATTATTTTTATTTTCTAATTTGTTGATGTGGCTGAAGCATACAACTACAAAATGTATGAACAGCCAAGGTTCTGCATTTTGAGCTACAATATATTCTTCTTGGCACCAGTTCCTTGTCCCAAGTCAATAATCAGGTTTGTTTAGCCTAAGCTTAAATCAGAACCATGTACAGAAGCTGATTGCCAATAATGTTCGTCCTCCCCCGAGTGTAAACACAACCACTGTAAAGGTCAGAGGTTAATAGAGGTCAGCTGTAGAGGTCAGGTTCATGGTTGTGCTGCTAGTGCTCCATGATGAGGTGTTGTTTTGCCCCTGAGGGTTGACATTGGAGGTCTGACAGCTAATAATGGTACAGTAATTGTTTACAGACTTTTACAAAGGAAAACCCTCTCTAAAACAACTTGCCCTAGCCCTGAGTTCAGATGAAAATCTGGAAAACTTGACAGGTAATTCAACTGGGGTATAAGCCTTTGCTTAGATTGGATTATAAAATGAAACACATGTACTCATGTACTATGTAGTGATTTTAATATGTCTTTATGTCATTTGCCATTGAAAAGTTAGTTCAGGCTAGTAGATTTTTTATGTACAAAAATTGTACTTGACACAACCCTGGCTAAATGTAAATGTAACAGTACTGTGGTGGACTATCCTGTACTCTCTGCATAATTGCTGTGTATCAATATGTGTTGTTACCATGGGTACGGATATCTACATTTTTACATATGTACACTTAGGATTAGCCACTTATGTTATTTTATGTTAGTCCTGCGATAGGAGACACATGTACTTTATATCACGGCCAGTGTGCAATAGTTGTAGTTTGTAGAAATACTGGTCCTATTGTGCATGTACTCTAACTTCCTCATGCGATAGTGGGCACTAGTACTTTGTTTTACTCACAGTAGCTTGAGTACTTGTTGACAACTGTTTTTAAGAATAAAGCTTTAAAAAAAAAAAAAAAAAAAAAAAAAAAAAAACCCTGGCTACAATCCTACAGCTTTAAATTCTTCAACAATGTTACATATGTACGGCTCTCTGCCTGGCTCTACGGCTCTCAGCCATATTATAGCTTTTGAGTCTCTTCTGTTTTGCAGAGAGGACAGAAGAGACTTGGGATTTATAATACGGCTGGATACCAGGCTAACGGCTCTGACATCACTATAACACTCACTAACTAACATAGAGTTAACAATTTGTAATTTTTGTTTTTCCATAGGAGGCAGAGAAGTGTATCCAGGCCATGAATGGTAAAATGGCACTGTCCAAAAAACTGGTGGTCAGGTGGGCACATTCACCCAGGGTGAGTTGGATTATTATGGATTATTTCTATCTCTTGCAGTTAAAAAATTCTGAACAAATCTTTGATATGAAAACTTAAGAGATACACACTTCAGACAGCCCTTGATTGAGACCTTTTTATGTGATGGAGCCGGGGTACCTGACAGAATTTCTACTAGTTTTTTGTGTATGAGGATTGATGTGAAGTGCTACTGTCTAACCCATTCTTGTGTTTTCAGCCCCTGTCCTGGCAGAACTCCAGTAAGAACACATTACAGAGTGCCAGAGAAGACAGCAAGGAGTCCAACATTAGGTAAGAGAGATATTTAAAAAGTACCAAGTTGGTGTGTTTCGTATAGCATTCCAATATTCCTTGCATTAGTATCCTTTCTCTACACCTAAATGTATGCCAGATGTACTTTTTTAGTGGAAATCCAGTTCCACAAACTCATGCATTCATCATTTATTTACCCAGGCCATTCATTAGCCTGGAGTCTGGCATAGTTAGCTTTGGTCTGCTCCCAACGGTCGTCACCAGCAGAGAAGCAGCTGTTGAGAGCAGATCAAAGCTAAATAAGGCTTGACTACAGGCTAGTCATGCATTTATTCACTCACTTATCCATCTACATGTTTCTTCATTCTGACATTCTTTCACTCCATGACATTTGTTCCCTCCATCCCCAGTAAACAGGTGAAGATACAGGCCATCGAGGCAAAGCTGAGAATGATGGAGAAACAGAAAGATGACCCCTCCTCCTCCTCCTCCTCCTCCAGACCTGGACCATCCCAGCCCCGTCCTCAGGACAGGACACGACAGAGGCACCAGCCGTACAACAGGGCACAGAGGGGGCGCAGGAGATGACATCACCAGCTGTGTGGTGATGTCATCAAATCTGTACAATACTCTGTGATGATGTCATCAAGAACTGATGAAGGCACTGGAGGTGACATCACCAGTTGTGTGGTCTTCTGTGGTGATGTCATCAAAACTGTACAAAATTCATAATGACATCATCAAGAACTGCTAAGGACACTGGAGATGACATCACCAGTTGTGTGGTCTTCTGTGGTGATGTCATCAAAACTGTACAAAACTCGGTGTTGACATCAACAAGAACTGCTAAGGGTATTAGCTGGAGATTACGTCATCAGTTTTGTGGTCTTCTGTGGTGTCATAAAAACTGTACAAAACTCTGGTGACATCATCAAGCGCTGCTGTGGGCAGGGAGGGAAGCCCTGGAGATGACATCAGGAGTTGTGTGGTCTTGTGCGGTGATGTCATCAAAATTGCACAGAATTCCGAGATGACATCATCAAAAGTGTTTAAAAATAATATCATCTTCAGAAGCTTGGAACCTTTTGTAAACATTTAAAGAATTCTTACATCAATTCATCAATAGATATGACAATATTATGCACAGTTTCATCAGACATTGCTGGACAGACAAAAGCTTCAATTTAATATCAGTATTTATGGAATACACTTTATATCATACTATTTAGTAGTAGACTTGGCTTCAGTGAAATTTGTATTTGTTATCTGCTATTTACAATTCTTTTGAAAACGCCTTGGTCACTTATTCATAACTCATCTGTAGAAATACCAGGGGAGAATCTAAATATTAGCCATATAGTAATAATCTGCACATGTTTATTCACAGTTTTATGTCATTGCTGCAATTTTTACCTGGTGAAACATTACATGTATATCCTTTTGTTCCTTATGTAAATAAACATTTCTCAGATTTATTGGCTTCATATTTTTGTCCATGTTGTCCCACATGGGTTGTCCCATTGGTTCATTGTTGGAACAAATATCTGCCATGTTGATTTTGTTAGGTTAAAAAGCAGCACAATATGATATGATCGTATTTCTTACCTATATTCCAAGCCAGGTCACTGGCGGTCAGAGTAACGTCAGGTTACTCGCGGTCATTTGAATACTGTGGGTCTGTCACCCCCTGGTCTGGTTACAGCCAACTGATAACGCTTCCGACATTCCACAAATTAGCGCAAACAAAAGGATATAGAGTTACAAAGAATTGTGTGATCAAAGATGTTTTGTTATAAAACCCACATTGCTGCGCTAGCGTGATTCCGTCCAACATGTAGTTATCATTCTGCGCACAAAGAAGTTGAAAATGATTGCACTTCAGAACTTTCATATGTTTTGCCTCCTCTGGTAGAACTGTACATGAATTTGAAAAGTGATTTCTCGTATTTAAAAGGCATTGAGTTGAAATGTCCAATTAGCCTCCTACTAGCAAGACGTTAGAGTGTTGAAGCATGCATACACTTCGGAAGTGGAATTTCCAGCATTCACGGCCGTACATCCTGACAGTGTCAGTCGGGAATTTCTGCTTAAACCAGTCTCAGACTTGATCTGTTTCTTCGATGTAAGTTTGGGTCGGCCTAGTCTCTACCAGACTCCAGATCGCTGGAAAATCGTAGAAATGGAACAAATAGAGGAGTAAGTCGGCCAGAGAAATATAGCCGCTAGGGAACAGCACGCGACTCCTATTTGTCCCATTTCTACGATTTTCCAGCGTTCCGGAGTCTGGCAGAGACTAGGGTCGGCCCACTCTCCTTTTGGCTTTAGGGGTCCATAGACTGATAGATGGAGCTATAGAGTCTAAAAGCTGGTTCACTGTAGCGAATAACGTGACCAAAAAGACTTAAGAACCAACAACGTTTGACTTTTGTAGAGACGGATAAAGGGGCACCGTAAAGTTGTTGTTTTTACAATAACTCAACTTGTGTCAAAACATACACAGAGATTTCAGCGCATGTTTTTCTTACTCAGTCACGACCGCAGGCAGATACGAGCCTATTTCGGAGATGCCCTACTAGCCCACATGTACAGACAACACGCGTTCGGCCACGAGGGACCGACCCACGGTCCCAGCCGCATGCAAAACCACGGGACAGGCCAACCAACTACGCCCTGCGGCGAGGGACATACATTTGCATAAACCGGTAGAACAAAAAGGACGCGCAAACAGGACAGGTGGTTTCGTCACTCTCCAGCACACCAGAGCATCAGATCAGTCCACGTCTTGTAATCCGTTCCTCCCGCCCTAAAGTTCGCCCGCAAACTTGTTTCAACTCACGGTATCAACCAACCATGTCTTCTCCTGTGACCAAGAACGCTGCAGTCTTCATGAAGTCGCTGAGAGAAAGCTTCCCGACGTATCACAAGTATGAGGCGGTGGGCCAGGTGAGAATGGGCTTTGTTTGGATCATACATTTTCGCTTCGCCGTATTTTTTTTTCTTTCAAGAGATCATGTCAGCCTAGTTCAACAGAGAAGAGGTACTAGCTCGCTTTAGAAATGTATCATAGTCAAGATGTTGTAATGTTTGTTTGTTTTTAATCAAAAGCACAATTTACGACGGTCTAAAGTTTGTATGATCGGTATCTGTTCTTATTTTTCTGTTCACGGACAATAGACAGTCCAGGCACAAAGCGCTCATAGTGTTGAAAACATCGCAGAATTCAATGAAACGTTATCATATTGTACCCAGCTTAAGCTTCAGCTGCTAGAAATATGGTGCAGAACTGAGCTCCTTTGTAGGCTACGTACGTTCCAATTTTTTTCTTCCAGCTCAGAAAGACATGCTTCCTGCGATGATGCCAGTTTGCGCACTGAATTAACGGTTTTAAAGCTAAAAAGTGACACGGGACAAGTTGAGTTTTAAGATTTCACACTGTCAGTGTCGGTACTCTATACTTCTGCTATAGCATACTATTGAAGATTTTAAAATATGACTGAATTGCAATAGTCATCGCAGACTTTGCAAAATGATCTTCTTTTTTTTCAAATCAGTCAAGTTACTTTTCAGGATAGACTTACAGGTGGCATAATTTACACATGAAGAAGCAAAATTAGAGGCCGGTAGTTAAGTGCACTGTTAGGCGTTTTTGCATAATTATAAACAGCCACTAATATAGTCTTCCACGGTTTGTAATTAGTAGCAATCTCCAAGCAGCTGAACCAGTTGGGATGGTTTCGTTGGTCCTTTGGGACATGTTCTGTGTGGTTTTTTTACAATGGAGTGCGCCTACTTGAAGTTTCCCTCGCGCTAGCAAAATTCCAAACAAAAATTAGGAATGAAAGGAGCCCTTGTAGTGTTTGGGTGGTATGCGGGCTACTGTGTAGCATACAGAGTCCTGAAATATATCTGACTTGCAATATTTTTTAGTTGTCGGAGATTATGTAATGACCACTCTTTCCAGATTTAAGCTATTTTTCTGAACAGACTGAAAGCAAAAAAAGTATAAATTCATCACCCCATCAAGCCGTTACGTTTTGAATAGAAGTCGCAAAACACATCTCATCTATATACCCTTCTTTGCACCACGTTCTCCACTTCACGTGTGTGCTGTCCCGATGCGCGATTTTAGATACTACAGAATTTGGGGCAAAATATTTGCTTATCTATATATCATTTGCAACAGGAAACACATGTCTAGACCTTTAATAACATTGTAAACGTCATTAAGAAGAGTTATGGGTATCACTGGTGACATTTTTACGAGCAAATCGTAATAATGATCGTGTCTTCGTACCGAATCAAGCGTTCATCAAACAAACGTAGGCACAAGAAACTTTATAAAGTAGGTCCGAAGAAATGAAAACGTCACAAAAGTATAGAAGCTAAAATTTGATGCGTCTTTTCACCGTGTTTATTGGCCTTTTAGGCAGCTCTGTTAACAAGACTGTTACGCCATAGCTGATACTATACAGTAGGGCTGACTGGATGTGAATTAGGACTTTTCTAAGCTTAACGTCGACAGATAAAGGCCGCCATGTATATAGCATGCTGACATACAAAAGACATCCAAAGACAAGAGAAAGGCGGGGAAATGTCTTATTTCTGGTGATTAACCTCCATATTCAGTCACATGTCAGAAACGGAAGCCAGAAGCGGCCCTGGGCTAGGAGAGACACAGGTGGCTCAAACGTGCGACCAACAGATAAACAACCCCTGTGTATGTCACTGTGGAAGGTTCGACAAAAGAAAAGGGGCGCTAACATACAAAAGACGTAGAAAAATTTTGAGAATGAAAAACGTCCAAAGACAAGAGAATGGCGAGGAAAAGTCTCTTGCTTAACCCCCATTCAGTAACATGTACAGAAAGGAAGCCAGAAGCGGCCCTGTGCTATAAAAGAGACACAGGTGCCTCCAACGTGCGACCGAAAGAAAAACAACCCCTTTGTCATATCTGACAGGTTAGACAAAAGAAAAGCTGTGCTGACCCATGCCCCTAGGCGGGCGTGACTCTCCAACAAAAGAACCTGTAATTATTTATGCAGATGTCGAGGTTTGTCTTTGAAATGAGGGCTTTTGTGACGTAAATGCACATTTTCCGAAGGGAAATATGATAGAGTCTGGTAGACCTCATTTTCTGCGTAACTGGTTTTGAACAATGACATGACTTTCAAGTTAAGACTATTAGAAGGCTTTCCGAGGCAATTAGTGCTCCTTATAAGTAATAAACAGGTTAGAAGTGCCCCAAAGGTCCACTTTTCACTTCTGCACAATTAATCGACAATACTTAATCGACCATAAGAGCAAGGACACTTATTGTTGATGTGAAAGCAGGTGGATTGAAGACAGATACCGGATAGATAATGTCACGAGTACACCAGAGAAATCATTTTCAAAATACAACAAAATGGCAGCAGGAATTCGAAATGACAGTATAGATCCAATGTCATTTTCAGAGCATGCCCGGTGATTATATAATACTGTCCTTTTTCCAAAGAAGCTATATAACCTCCTTGACTTTTTCAGACCATACCTGTTGATCATATGGTGATGATTTTCTAGGGCGTACCCGTTCTTGACACTGTCTATTCTTCAGGGCGTACCCGTCAATGTTTCATATCGTTTCTAATTGCTTCTAGAGCGCACCCATTAACGCTCTTTCTATGATCACGAAAGAAAAGAGCTGTTTAAAGAGGCCACCAAATTCCACACAGATTTCTTCACATTCACTGACAAAAAGAAAACAGTTCTTTTTCTAACATCACAAAACCCACACATAACTGAAAAGGTGGGATCTTTCGTCTTCCACTGTATTCGAAAAAGGAGTCGAACCCAATAAACCAGGATTGAGAGAATTAGCTTTTAGTTTTAGACTAGACACCTGTGATATTGTTTCTTACACTGTTTGAATCTCTCATGTTACCTGCAATTAGCCCACGGGCAAGAATTGGCAATGAACTTTATTATCAATAATGTTATTATTTTCCAGGGCGTACCCGGTGACGAAGGTGATGATGAGTTCCATGAGTACGAGCCTGGCCGGGCCGTCAGCTCTCCGCTCACGGGGCAAGGCATCACGGGAAACATCAGTCCGCGCGGATTCTGGAAAAACTTCAGCTTCACAGACAAGATCAGGAGAGCAAGTAAGGACGCAAAACAGCTGCTAGAGAAATTATCTATGATTGAAAAAAGAAAAACAACGGAGAACATCATCTGCACTAGATTCTCTCGACGGATTTATACACATTTATCCTGGCGACTACTATCCTTATGCTAGAAAACTAAACAAGACACAGTATGCAATGACAATTGACATACAATTGGGAAATGGCACATCAGTTTAAAAGCCCAATTCGTTAGCATGGGCATGGTTGTAATTGGTATTTTTAATGGAGTCAAAATAATTGCTTTGAAAAGAAGCTCCATGAGCCAAAGGATATCAATAGTCTTCCCCAAGCCAAAGATCTGTGCTATAACCACTGAATATGTTAACATTCTTCTTCTTTCATCTTGAGTGTAGCAACAACTCAGTTGTTTCTTTTCTATGCTTTACAGAGAGACAGTCGGACAGCCTTTAAGTGTAACCTATATGTGCCATTGCCGAGATAGAGGGGTGTGATCTGCTGCTGAACCGGACCCTCCACAGATGCTGAAGACAAAGAACTTCCATATTCAAGCGTTAGAGGGAAGAGATTTATAAATGATGGATTTAATCACGATAAATGTTGAGGAGCATAACCTTAGTTGTTTTGTTCCACTGACACTGCATACCTTGCGTAATAAATACGTAAACGTTTCATGTGACGAAGGAGGTTGCTCCTGCATTTAGGCCATTTAATTTTGGGCAAGAACGTACGAATAAAGATCATGCAAGACAAGCAGGTGATATGAGACTGTACATATTCATAAGTAAGTACATGTTCATTAGGGCAAACTAATTTAGAATAGAGTGACATTCGGGATGGTCGCTGGTTTACAGGAAAGTTCTTCTCAAAAATGTCAATTGCATGTGTGAACTGATGTTGCACATATGTGTAGATATAACATTACAGTGGAAGCGGTTGAAACTAGTTATGATTATTGCCATTCTAGTATTCATTAAAGCTAGAGCTCAAAGGGGACTTGTTCTAACAACACATCTGATTAATGTAGTGGTGTTACTGTAGATGTCACATGGTGCAATCATGGCGCATGAGTCCATTTGACCATCTATGATATAAGCAGAGCAGTACTGTACACGACATGTTGATATCTTTGTCGGAAAGGCCAGAAAATTATAATGTTAATGCACAACCAAGCTCTTCAAGAATAAAAGCAATGATAGGGAAACTAAGTAATTAAACAAAAGGCTTCATCTTTGTTGAACATTGAGTGACATATTAATATTATTGAGTTGACCATATGTTTGTGTGTGCTATTCTAATGTCAAAATAAAGGAGGAATTCTCAAACTTCACTATAAGTGCTCTGAAAGAAATTTAATATGTTCAAGTCAATTGTTTGTGCTCAGCACTAAATTCTGACAACATCCCTCTGTACATATGTGTGTCATATTAACATAATGACAATTACATCATCACCAATCTTTACACCACACCGCCCTATAAGGCACCCCATGCTACAATGAAGCAGGTTTGAATTGTTCGTATGAATCTCCAAATCTCCAAATATGATCTGATGAATCATGCTTCTAGCAGTTCATCCACTAGTCAGTAGAGCAGAGCTTCCATAGAGCCCTTGAACTTGATAATCTTTCCACATGGCAAGGAAAAGCATTTTATTAAGCTATATATATATATATAGTGTCTTAGCAACAAAAGCAGTTAATGAGTAGAATCCTCTAAACACCCTATCAACATATCTCTTGGGCCTCAATTCAAAACCTAACCACCATCATCATCATCATCCGGCCGTGCTGTTTGCACGGATGAACACGACTCTCTCTACCTCCATCCATCCCTATCCTCCATAGCCTTGGGCAGATCTTCCACTGAGCAGCAAGTGGTCTGTGCAAAACTGGTGTAGATTAAGCTCACGCCACCTAAAATTGTTGTTAATTAAAGCTGTGTGTGACCGTGTGTTATGCCAAGGGTAATTATACTTGCTATATAGATACAGATACGGAATTGGAGAAAACTACAAATGATACATTCAGTAGAAATCCTGTTCACAAGTGAACATACACACCATCAAAAACTGGTAGAAACATGTCCTCCTGTCTGTGATAACCATATCAACAAAATGAGAAGATTCTAAAAGGCTTTTCATCCAATACTATAGTTGTAGTCTGACAATGTACTCGTAATACAGGTATGCTTTGACTTCAGATGCCCTTTAACCTGAGACATCTTTAAATCCCTGCAACCTTTTCAAATATTACAGTCAGGAAACCTGACATTATAGATCCAGCTTTTGCTCTTAGACCTCAACGGACACATGGACTAAAATTTCCTTTGACCGAAGATGCCCTTTGACCTGAGGGGGTGACCTTTGCCCCTAGATGCGGCCTTTGTTCTCCAGCTCCTCCAGGAGTTTCTTCTGGTACTCCTTGTGCCTCCTCTTGAGCTCCTCGTCATGTTGGCAGGACTTGGCCCAGTAGGTCAGGCCCAGGGCGGGGCGCCAGCGGGTCTCGGAGCTGGAGTAGGGAAGGGGAGGATTCGTTATTTTCATGTGTTTGGGTTTATAGCATAAGGTGGAATTGCTTTCTTCTGGCATCATGACATTTAAAAACATGTATAAAACATGTATATGAGATTTAGTTTCAGTTTTGGAAATGACACAGTAAATATCAGACTCTAAAATCACATTCCAAGAGGGATAAAAAGGAGTAAAAAAAGGTGACTGGTAACATCAGTAAACAGAGTCTGACATAGAATAGTTTGCCTGAAGCCGCTTATGAGCACAAGAGATAGTGTATGTACTAGTACAGTATTGTGTACTGACCTGTTCTTGCCAGCCCTGTGGACTGTGTAGGGATGGTGCCCCAGCAGGGAACCTGGAAGGGATGAGAACAATTGATACAGTTGTTGCCATCAAGTACAGTATGAACATTCTCACTAGATAGTTTGCAGCCAAATGTGCAAAGGTTAGGTGTTGTTCAGTGTATTGTAATATACATGTAAGCAGCTGCTGCCCCGCGTTCCTGCAAAGCTATATAGTGTCTAACACCGAAGGGCATTCATAGAGATACAGATAAAGATAAAAGTAGATATGTTGTTAATGATGTAATACATACATTATGTACATGTATCTTGGATACAGAGGAAATTATCCTCTACTGTACATGTACATGTATGTTTCAAAAGATGCCAAGCAGGTAAACCTGTATAAACACAATGCAGGATGTGTGGTATGAGCAGAGAGGTTATACTTATATAGAGAAGGTCTCAACTGCCAGTTGATGAATTAAGGGTGGACTACTGTAATATGTGTGCAGAGAAAGAAGGTAGAAAGCAACAGAAAGTCAGACACCCCACGAAGACCACCAGAGCTGCCAAAAAGAAATGCACCATGAAGCTATTACCAATGGAGGGAAAGAAGAAATTATCAATGTGTCAGTGATTTGCAGAAATATTTCACCTTTTTTGACAGCCATGCAAACTTCCTTCTCTGCCATACTAGTGTTTCCTGTGTGAGTAGTCAAAACAAATTCATACAGGCTTCTTAATGTGAAGATGCAATTCATAAATCCATACAATAATTTCAAACACAGGTTGGAGATATGAAAAAAATTCTAAAGTGACCTAGGGTGTAGAACATACAGTCCTTTCTTTGCTGTTAAGCAGGCTTGTTTTCTCCAGCACTTTGGCATTGTGATCAGTCAGCAGTAGTGTATTTGAGCCCCCTAGTGGAGAATGGTGGTACTACATACATAAACTCTCCCTACCTTTCTGTGCTGTAATACAGGCTTCACCTCCTTCATCATAGCACTGTAGTCTGCCAGACCCAACTGCTTAATGACTAGTTCCCAAGGACAGTACTACATACTACAGAGAAGTAACCCCTTCTTAGCTGTCATGCAGGCCTATGTCTCCTGCATTTTTGGCTGTAGTTGCAATTGCCAGACCCTACCTAATGATGAGCTCTCCATAGAGATCAGGAACAGTACTACATACAGTACAGAAGCTCCCCCTACCTTTCTTTGCAGTCATGCAGGCCTTCTCCTGCATTTCAGTGCTGTAGTTGGCCAGTCCCTGCCTTATAACCTCCCAGAGATCGATGACAGTATTACATACAGTACAAGAATGCCCCCTACCTTTCTTTGCCGCCATGCAGGCCTCTTTTTCCTGCATTTCTGCACTGTAGTTGCTGGACCCTGGCTTATAACCTCCCACCTTAGATCAATGACAGTACTACCAAGGAAGTTGGTAAGACCTCCTTATTAAAACCTCCTTGGTACTACATACAGTACAGAAGCTCCCCCTACCTTTCTTTGCTGACATGCAGGCCTCCTTTTCTTGCATCTCAGCGCTGTAGTCGGCCAGCCCCTGGCTGAAGCCCAGTGCGGTGGATTTCTCGTGCTCGAGCTCCCCCATGAGGTGTGTCCCGGGGACGTAGTACAGGCAGCCGTTTTCCTCGTCTGCATCATCCAGGGCCAACCAGAACGTGATTCCTGGAGAGAAGAATAAAAGCATGCCTATAATGCCATGTATGTTCATTAGATATTGTATTAAGCCATAACTTATAATCAAAAACTCTTTACTTCACTTTATTTGTTTAGCCAGAAACTTGAGAGAGTTACACTCTGAGGTTATTTTGTCCTCTTGCCACCAAGCTACCACTAAGCTATCTTGTTGTTATATCATCATATATACAAAGGTGTGCTGCAGTTGTTACATGTATTTATGTGGTCTTTCATTTATCAAATGAAATTAACTTTTATAAAATGACATATTCAGATCTCTGCTCGCTACCATGACTCAATCAAAAGGTGATGTGTCAAAAGAAGTTATTGCTTAAATAACAATTTACCATGGAGAGGCTAGCAAAACAGATTTGACACCTCTGTTACTGTTAGGAGCCATCCCAGTCACCAATCATCTGACACAACTATTCTGAGCAAGTATCATATTAGGTAGATTGATACAGATACAGATATACATACATACCTTTGTCGTGCATGAAGTACTTGCCGTCCTGGTGAGGAGGTGTGGGTTTTGCCCCTGGTGGTTTGGAGAAGAACTGCACATTGTTGGGCTCCATCTCCTCCCCCAGCAGCAGATCTGCCAGTCCGTTAAATGCAGGAGAGTGGCCCAGGTCCTGGAGAGGGGGAAGTTACAAATCAGGGTTCGAAATTCATTTTTGGGATTAGGTGCACTGGTGCACCCAGCTTAAAAAATTGGGTGCACCAAAATTTGTTTGGGTGCACCACTTGAATTTAAGTAGAATGTCAGAAAAACCTAATAACAAAACATACTTACATACTATCAAATTCTTAAACAAGTACCATGACAGACATTTTTATTATCTTTCTAACTCTAGATGTCAAGAATATGATGTATACTAGTACACTTTGATATCTTTACATACATAAACCCAAGAAAATATTTGGGTGCACCCTGCACAGCTCCAATTTTGGGTGCACCTGGGTGTACATGCACTCAGTATTTCGAGCCCTGTATATGTACATCAGTAGGAATTGAGTGTGAAAGCTGTGTGGTGTTATTCAACATATAGGTAGCTATAGCCTGTCCTCTCATACCACAACCTGGCACTTAGACTGATTTGAAGTGCAATTTGTCTGTAGCGGGAAATGTACATGTGGCACATAGAAGATGCTGACTGATTTCTGGCAAAGGACAGAGAAAAAAGTTGACAAGAAAGTAGCATTAACGGCTACTTCACAATCTAATGTACCCAATTTTTTTCTGACATGTTATCAGTTGATAGCAAAAGATACACAGTCTATAGCTGTTTTATAAATTCATTTCCCAAAACCTGGTACAACAAGGAACATGTCACAAAAAGAATTTTGTAAATCGGTCAATATTTGGCGAAAATATTGACCAAAATACAACCTAAAAATGCCCAATTTTAAGCGTTATCGGGGACCATTCAGTTTTTACTAATTCTTAAACCTCTGATCTAACAGAAAAATTGTAGTTGGTAGTTAGAAACCACTTGCTTTTGATATGCGGTCATGTGACTACTAGTGATTTTATGCTTTTTTTGAAGGACATGACCATTTTTTGGTTCCATAGGGACTATTTTTCCATTTTACCCACATGTTGACAGATTCCAATGTTATTTTAACTGGATATATCTGTAGTCTGTAGCAGCTAATTGTTTGGTAATATTGGTGTTGTCTTTGTATGTAAAAGTAAGGTATTGTGTGTGTATAAGGTCAGAAGTAGAATAAGATCAGTAGCACACTCTTATGACGTATTATTTACAAGCAAAGTCCAGGATGTCATTTTCCGAAAAAAATCTGTAGCGTCCGTACCCCCTTTAATTTCTGTACTAAGTAAATACCACAAGCTTGTGATTATGACAGTTTAGAGGTCTCTATTACCACATACTAGAACACCCTTTAAACCATTGCTGTCCTGAAAACTCTGTCTAGTATAGCACCGTAAACATCAAAATGTAGCGTCCGTACCCCCTGTAGCGTCCGTACCCCCACCTGTAGCGTCCGTACCCCCATTTGAAGCTTTTTAGCAAAATGCTGTTAAAATTGCTGTCCAACTGCTACAATTCTGATTCAATACATTAATTACAGTTCTTACAGATATGATTGGTTAACTTTTTTCTCTAAAAATGTGACTTTTCAATGAATTTGAGCTGCATTTTTCTGAGATTTCTACACCCCCTCAGACTTCATAAATGGTTCATTCCAAAGCAGCCAAAGATGGATGTGAGATGATATTTGATATCCCCCCATGAGTTTAGCTGATGTAAGAACACCAGTTTGGTACATTATACATTATACAAGGCATAAATTGAACATAGTATTACATAGTATGTAATGTGTAGCGTCCGTACCCCCTGCACTATTGTTTCTCTTGTCCAAACCAATATGTACATAGCATGTATTCAAGAAAGATGCAAGTTTACATTGCTGGTTTGATGGCATGGGAAGCACTGTGTTATATTCTTTTATGTAAACCATCACCTCTTTATCACAGATTCTGTAAAATCTTCTATCAGTAGGCCTGTTATCAAAAAGTAGAGTACAGATCCAACTGGGTGGAATCTCAACTGGCATATTGATATTCTCATTTTCTTTGTTAAACTGCTGCAGTAGCATTAATGGATGCTTCAATTAATAAATAGTTAATGATTATTAGAAAATGGACATGTTTAGTGGGCTAATTCCATTGTTCACTACCAGTCTTTACTATAATTGTGTAGCGTCCGTACCCCCCTTGAAATGTTCATTAATGGTCATATGAAAGATTCTATGTTATGTTATACACTATATCTGTTGTTGATTTTATGTAGAAGCCCAATAAGGATAGATAACCACCAAAATTTAGCTACTATGGTATCTGGATTAAGAATTATAGTATTTGATCTTTGCTTCAAGCCAAAATACCCGCATATCATTATAGCTGCTTTAGTAACAGATGACCAGAAAATGACCTAACATAGTCATACTGCAACTTGAGTTGATTTTCTAGCATTGCAAATGCTAATTATACAAGAAGATAAGGATAAAACACCCATTTTCTGTTCTAATGTTGAATATACAGTATGCTGTAGTTCCAGTAATTCTACAGTTGTAGCGTCCGTACCCCCTTAGTGATCCATTTATAAAAGCCCATGTACCGAAGTTATAAAAGCTCGTTGTGCGGAGATCCTTTAGGATAGTAAGCCCAAGGTGTGTACCTTTGAACTGCTAATAACAAAAAATGAATAAAATGGAGTTGAATTTTCACCCCTAGTGACCCCCTTTTGGTACATTAGATTGTGAAGTAGCCGTAACTATTTTGGCTTTCTGTAAAGTAACATTTGTCAAATAAAGGTTTGGGCAATACAATTATTTTCTGTTTTTGAAAGAGTAGGCTTTATTCTATTTAATTTATTTTTTTATCTATAAAGTTACTATTGTTCATTGATAAGTTGTATGTATTAGTATTATCCAGTATTTGGTTACACTGCTGCTGGGATTCCTGACACAGCTAGACAGCAGTCGGCAAGTCTTTACACCTCGCTCCAGCTGCTCTATCCAGCAGGCTCACCCTAGTTTAGCCTGGATACCAAACCCTCACTGTAAATTACAGCCCTTTCATGCTAAAATATAGCCCTATAATGCACCAGGGTAGGTCACAAGCCCGATCTCTACTGGCACCCAGAGCTAATAGGCACCCAGCTACTGATACACATGAGAGATACTTGATCAGGGCCCATGTACTGTGTTTGGTGGCGAGACAAGTTGCTTTCCGGGCGGGTCAGGCTTTTTACCGGAAAACAGAGGAAAACACAGTTAAACACCGGAAAACACATGAAGAAGTGTATAATCTACTGAAATACAGTATGTTTTGATGAGTAAACATGACAGGTCGCCATGTTTTGCCACAGAATAATCTACATATGGCCCTGGAATGAAGAAATCGTCAGAAAATGCATGAGACGACGGGCCGGACCGCCGCCACCGGCGGCCATGTTTGTTTTCATTGCAGAATACATGTTTGTTTAGCGGGGTCTGATACTTTCACAACAAGACAGCTGACATCTACCGAACTTCAGTGCAAAAATCCGTTATATATTGGCATAAATATAATATATCTGAATCTACTCGGATTGTGATAAGAATCTGTTTTCTGTATTTCTTAATAAAGCTTGCTTCTTCTAGCCGTCAACGTTACATAATTTTGCACAATCAGCACGTCCAGTCCGCCGGGTGGCGGCGGCGGTCCGGCCCGTAGTCTTATGCATTTTCTGACGATTTCTTCATTCCAGGGCCATATGTAGATTATTCTGTGGCAAAACATAGCGACCTGTCATGTTTACTCATCAAAACATACTGTATTTCAGTAGATTATACACTTCTTCATGTGTTTTCCGGTGTTTAACTGTGTTTTCCGGTAAAAAGGCTGACCGTTTCCGGGCCAAAGACATTAGCAACGTGTATAGCACAGCGGTCTGGTACCAAGGCTAACCCTACTAGAAGTTGTAATTGTACATAATTCTATTTAAGATTGGAAGAATAGCTGTCAGACTCAACCTAGACCAACTCCTCCCACCTTGAAGAAGTCGTCGTTTGTCTGCATCCTCTCCAGGCGGATGATGGTGTCGGGGTTGTCCTTCTCCTCGTAGAACACGTCCTTGTTGGAGATGTTCGGCACAACGTCCCGCCGGTACCGCATCAGTTCTCGGTTCAGCGCTGCTAGTTCATCCTCCGAGAGAAAATCAGGGACCTGTGTGATGGCCAAAGATAGGCATGGGATGTTCTAATTTCTTCAAAAATTATGTTCTTGTCTATATTCTCCTTTAATCAAATCTTTTCCCTATAACGTTATCTCTTCCTAGCCTCCTTCACGACCAGCAGGGAGGTTATAACCTCATTGATGTTACACTTAAACAAGACATCATATATAATGCCGCGTGATTTGAAGTACTAGCTCTGACTGACTTAAAACGTCAACAGCTGGTATTGATCCCAAACCCGGAAGTAAAATTTTGCTACTGCGCAATTTGTTGCTCGCGTCATTTCTACGCTTCTAGCTGTTCTCATACCCACCTTTATGTACCCAGTCTCCGCAAAGAAGGTCTTGACTTCTTCCTGGTTCATCCTGTGCGTGAACTTGGGCCATGTGGACACCAGGCCCTCGCCTGTTCGGGCTTTTTTGGACACGGGCTCCGAAGTCGACGGATCAGCGGCCATCTTGTTTGTGTGGAAGTGAAGATTGTACCATTCAGAGTTGTGGGGGTGACTGGCGAGTCTTCAATCAGCTACATTCTTTAAAATGCCCCAAACGACGTTTGAAAAATTATAGAAATTGGCCAAATCGACATATAACATGCCAGAGGAGTTAACATACCCATTTTCAGTTCCCACAACCATTTTTGAAAAGTGCTCCCGATTTCACCTGATGTTGCACGAAAGCGAGGCATGCGATGACCCGTTTTGTTTGCGGTTTGAAAAATAATTAATGGCGTCCCGCAGTGATCATGAGGCATCTTCCACGGTTAGTTGCGCGTTTCTGGGATAAAATACAGCTATGTTTCATGTATGTGTGACATAAGAAAAGATTATTTTGGTATCAATGCTATAGGCCACTGGGGTTCAACCAAAACAAATCACGGACTCTGAAGCGAAGCCGATCCTTTTGCGCCAATCAGTGGGAGGGGGGCCGCCACCATGCCGGCCTGTGCTGTATGTAAAAACTACGATGGAAGCGCGAAGCGCTCAGGAATAAGTTTTCACAGATTTCCCAAGAACGATGATCGCAAGCTACACAAGTGGCTGATCGCTGTGAAGTCTCACCTGAAGCCGTCGTGGACAATTGACAAAATTCGTCAAAACTGCTCAAAGCCATCTGGTGTGTGGCTGTGCTCTGACCATTTTGCACCCGACTGTTGTTATGACAACCTAAAGGCGAGCCTCCTTTCTTACGATAAGAAACGACACCCTGCCAAACTACTGACTGATGATGCGATCCCGACGATTTTCGGAAAGCCACGGGATCGGGAGTCCTCCGATTGTCAGCGCAAAAAGAGAGCCAATAAACAGGTATGCAAAAAATTTACATTCTAAAATGATACTGATTTTGTCTGCCATGACCAAACTATGTGTCATATTTTTATTTCAACTTGCAGCGAAGTCAGCTTTCATCATCTGAGTACTTCTATTAGTTCAGAAAAAACAGTAACATTTCAGGTGCTTTTTAGTATTTGTATGCATTTTTAATATGGTGGAAAATATGATTTTGTAGACATAAATAAATAAATGATTGAAATGTAATGGAATCAAATGACAATATTTGTATTTTGTATTTACAAAGAGTGCAGCAATGTAACTACAATAGTATACTGTAAATGCATTTAAGTTCACGGGGATTAAATTTCGCGTTAGCGGGAAAAGGGACTAAATTTTCGCTGTGGTTTAAAGTTCGGGGTAGCACCATGCACTGTAGTCTCTTACTGCCACATGGAAAAATGTTCGCAGTGGCTTTAAATTCGCGGTGAAGCAGCCACCGTAAAAAATGCAAACATTAAACCACCGCAAAAGTTTCTGCATTTACAGTACTTGAAGAGAAAGGCATTGTTGACCTGCTTCTGACAGGACTCTTGATTTGTAGATATCAATTTCTTTGTTTTGTTTCATACATCAGACTGATTTTTTTCCTGTCCACTGTTACAGCTCATTCACGAGTTACTGAATCAGCCTAAGGCTCTGGAGCATGTAAACGAACCACACAGAAAACCAACCAGCCACTCAGCAATGGAGCATGTAAACGAACCACACAGCAAACCAACCAGCCATCCAGCAGGCCAGAGAGAGCAGTATGCCGAGGAGCATGTAAGTCAACCCCACAGTAAACCAAGCAGCCATCCAGCAAGCTTAAGCCAGAGAGAGCTGTATGACAGGATTATGAGAAGAGGCAGAAGACCGTCGCCTCGACCCAGCTTTTCACTGACCACCCCACATACGGGACCCAGCTGTACTCCAACCACCCAGCAAACTGGACCCAGCTTTTCACTGACCACCCCACATACCGGACCCAGCTGTACTCCAACCACCCAGCAAACCGGACCCAGCTTTTCACTGACCACCCAGCATACTGGACCCAGCTGTACTCCGACCACCCAGCAAACCGGACCCAGCTTTTCACTGACCACCCCACATACCGGACCCAGCTGTACTCCGACCACCCAGCAAACCGGACCCAGCTTTTCACTGACCACCCTGCATACCGGACCCAGCTGTACTCCGACCACCCAGCAAACCGGACCCAGCTTTTCACTGACCACCCCACATACCGGACCCAGCTGTACTCCGACCACCCAGCAAACTGGACCCAGTTGTGCACCGACCACCCAGCATACCGGACCCAGCTCTACACCAACCACCCAGCATACCGGACCCAGTTGTACACCAACCACCCAGCATACCGGACCCAGCTCTACACCAACCACCCAGCATACCAGACCCAGCTGTACCCCAACCACCCAGCATACCGGACCCAGTTGTACACCAACCACCCAGCATACCGGACCCAGCTCTACACCAACCACCCAGCATACCAGACCCAGCTGTACCCCAACCACCCAGCATACCGGACCCAGCTGTACCCCAACCACCCAGCATACCAGACCCAGCTGTACCCCAACCACCCAGCATACCAGACCCAGCTGTACACCAACCACCCAGCATACCGGACCCAGCTGTACCCCAACCACCCAGCATACCGGACCCAGCTGTACCCCAACCACCCAGCATACCAGACCAGCTGTGCCCCAACCACCCTGCATACCGGACCCAGCTCTACACCAACCACCCAGCATACCGGACCCAGTTGTGCACCGACCACCCAGCATACCGGACCCAGGTCTACACCAACAACCAAGGAGCATACTGGACCCAGCCATACAACGACCACCAAGGTTTGATTCAGAACCACCGTGGTGTAACTTGTTAATATTAAAAAGACGTACTATCTTATCTTTTGTAGTAAAAACAAGACTTATAATAAGAAAAATACCAATATCTTCCTAAAGAACCTTCCTCTCTCCCAAGAATGCCAGGCTAAGTTCCTAGGAGTACTTATTGATGATCGACTAACATGGAAACCCCACATTGCTATGATATTAAATAAGATTTCAAAAACTATCGGGATCATAGGGAAAATTAGACATCTTTTATCCCAGAGAACCTTAATAACCATATATAACAGTCTAATCTATCCATATCTCATTTATTGTAATATTGTTTGGGGAAACGCCTACAAAACTTCTCTACACCCTTTATTAATTCTACAGAAAAAATTTCTACGCATTGTTGCGACATGTTCGAGTTTCTATACTCACTCTTCACCACTATTTGAGAAACTTAGAATTTTGAATATCTATGACGTTAACAGATTTCAACTTGCTCTATTCACAGCCCAACACATAAACCATACTCTCCCCGATACCTTTGACAGCTTTCTTAATTTTCGCTCGCAGTTTCACAATTATCAAACTCGCCAAAGCACAAATCTGCACATCCCCCTATTCAGAACCTCTCTTGCCCAAATGTCTGTTAAATACAAGTGTGTTAAAATATGGAACGATCTTCCCCCCTCCCTTAAGAATCTTACCTCCTCTCTCCTGACTTTTAAACGTAATCTGAAAATCCATCTGTTAATCCATCCGAGCCCCCTGTAGTAGCCACATTTTTTAAATCATACTATCTTAATTCATTCCATTATTTGATCATCCTTATTGCACTATTATCATTTTCTAAGTGTTATGCTGATTTATTATTTATTGTTAAGTCAAACCATTAATTACATGGTTATCCTTATTGCATCATTATCATTTTCTACATATTACGTTACTTTATCATTCATTGTTAATTCATACCATTAATTACTTGTTTATCCTTATTGTATCATTATTATTCTATGTATTACTTTACTTTATTATTATATATCATAATCAATTTTGTTTAGTTTAAAGGAGGAGGGCTAAGTATAAGCTTCACAAGCTTTTTCCCTCCTCCTGCACCTGTTTTATCCATTGTTTCCGTTATGTGTTTTAATGTAACACTATTAGTGTGCGAATAAATAAACAAACAAACTTGTATCATTGATATAACATTTAAGTTCTATAGAAAGTGGATTTATGATATTAGTAGATAACGTTAACTTTGTGCTTGCCTTTTCCTTTTCAGACAAACACTTCTTGTCCAGAGAGCAGACCCAAGAAGAAAAATTTCTCAACAGGAAAATACTGCAAGGCATATGGATGTAAAAGCGCAAACTACATTCAGGTGGATGGGGAGACAGTCCTGTCAAACATCTCATTCTTCAGTGTCCCCAAAAAAGTACTTGACAACAAAAAGAAACTTAAGCACTGGGCTTCTCTGATGAAAAGAGACATTTCTGCACTTAACCAGGGCTCAGTGGTTTGTGAAAAGCACTTCGAAGACTCTGACATTCTGAGATGGTCAGGACATGGACTTAGGCTGAAGACGCCAAAGCTCAGAGAAGGTAAGTGAACTTTACAAACTGTAAATGCAGAGATTTTTCGCTGCTGTATCTAACTTCAAATTATAAGTTTTGAATATGTATTATGCATGTCATTGTCACTCTTTGTGTGTCTTGTTATAATTAGTCTGTTTTGCTAACAAGAGGCAATTTCTTATGAGAAAAAATTCCCATATTACATTTATTTCAGGCGCCTTACCTGTCCTTCACTCTTGGGTGACAGTTAAACCAAAGAGACCAGCTCCAAAACAGAGATGTTGGCCTCCCCCCAAGAAACTCAAAGGACCTAAGAGTAAGAAGGTATGTAATAATCATACCAAGTTCAATATGCATCTTAGTATGATATTGTTTTACTTTTATATGGCACAATTTATCAATGTATTTTTGTGAATATCAGCTGAGGAACATTTAATGTTTGTGCTTGGACACATGGCTACAATTGTTAAGTGGACGTCAATTGTTAAGAATGTCTCCCAACTGTAAGATTTGTTTGTATTGCATTTTAGTTTTAGATATTACTGATCTACAAGAATACAGTGCTGTGCATTAGTACTAATGCATTGTTATTTTCCCTCACTTTACAGATTACTGCATCAGAGGTTGTCTCTTCTGTGAACAATTCAGCAAATGGTTCTGCTCCTGACCGCCACACCACCATGGATGCATCTGGACCAGGATTGGACAAGGAACCAGATGATCATCACAATTATGCCATCCGCCTACGTCACGATAGCAGACTGGAGGAAGACGATGCCAGGATGAACAGTGTTGTTACACCCATGTGTGCTCATTTGTCAGTCAGTGTTCAAGGTGGCGGCGAAGATCTCCATGAAGCAAGTGACCATGTCAGTGAAGGGGTAAGTTGTGTTGTCTATAGTCATTAAACCTTACTTTCACAGAAAATCTATTGTGGTAGGGCTTTAATCATGTTATTTATTTATGAATAAGAAAAGTCAAAATTTAATAGGAATGGATTATCATGGCTTGTGTGTGTGTGTTTTTTTGGGGGGAGCGGGGGGAGATTGTGTCTTGTGTTAAGCCCTTAACCTTAACAAGCTTGAGGCACCTCCTCGAATACTGGACCCCCATTTTATGTCCTGTCCAACAAGTAAGTGTAGCCCCAACTGATATGCTCTACCCATGATTGTACCTATTTGAACCAATAGCCTAACTGTTAGGCTGCTACCAGTTGAACTACAGGGACAACATATTATTTTTCTTACAGGACAGAAACCCACCAATGACGGGCATCCTAGGCTTCTCCAAGGAGACGACCCTTGCCCTCCTACCCCGGATGAAGGTAGAGGAGCTACAGTCGGAGCTGAACCGGAGGAACATCGAGGTAGCAGCTGGGTACAGGGCGAGGCGCAAGGGTGACTTGGAACATGTGCTGAGAGAGGTCATGACAAAGGAGTATGAAGCAGAAGAAGACGAGGGAATGGACATGATCATGAGTAACACTAGCTCTACATTCGAGCACGGCTGTAGTAACACTAGCCCTACATTCGAGAATGGCTGTAGTAACACTAGCCCTACATTCGAGCATGGCTGTAGTGACACTAGCTCAGCATTTGAGCACGGCCAGTGGCTTGAAATGGGGGACGGCAGCCAAGTGCCTTCAGCACCGAACAATGACCAAACTACTTTGCAAAATCTTCGAGAGCTTTCTCAAGAGCGAACAGAAAAGGAAGAGACACCTAGCAGGCAAGCAACAGACATGGATGTCTCTGAGACTCCAAGCACTGATACAAGCCTTGAACAGATACAAGTAAAGAAAGAACCTATGGAACTACTTGAGTTTGAACAGACAGTTACATACAGTGCTGTAGGTGTGACAGAACCATCAACAAGTCCGACCCAGCACCCAGAAACTGTATTTGGGTCACTGCCCAACTCTGTAAGTTCTCAGGACCCGATAGTAAGAATCAAGACAGAGCCTGGTGTGGAAGAAGGGACAGAAGACGAGCAGCAGAACTTAAGGAGTGAGCCCTGTCCTTCTTCCCTTGGACAACTGTTGCAAGAACAGGTCAAGATAGAGGTTTCCACAGAAGAAGATGACAAGCCTTCAAGTTCAAGTAAAGAACCCGAAAAGGTGGGCTGACTGTGGCTATTTTCCTCAGATTAAGGGTTGGACTTAAATGAGCATTCCACTACAGAAATTATTATTCCTCAAAGAATTAATTGTTATTCTTTGATACTGCATGCAATTACCACAAGTTGAGGCCTGAACATAAACATCTCATGAAAACCTTTCACAAATATCTACAATGTAAGGGCAGCAGTGGACAATCAAAAATTAGCTGCACAACTCCAATATTGGATGCAGAAAAGGTGCACATGCAAACAGTATTGGTTGGTTTTGGTTATTGGGTGGGCCGACTACTCACTCTTTGCAGCCAGGGGCTGAATTGCGAGGAGCTTACAATAGGCGGGGCTAAGCTCAAGCTCTGTTATTCAAGTGACACCAGGTATGTTGAACTTCTTTTTTTAGGCCGTCCATGTGATGTTAACCAGGCCAATAAAATGTAGAGTCCCTGCCTGGTCAAGCGACGAAATAAGGGCACTTTTGAAGTTCTTGTCCCTGCCATCGGAGGGATGGGACCCAACACAATCCACTGGATGGCCAAAAATGAGATCACAGCATCCTCTCTGGGCCAAGGCTGCTCAGTTTGTGCAGGAAAATTCGAGATCATCAATTCTACGAACTGGTAAGTTATTTTGATCATGACCTTGTACTTTATTCAACTTTGACCCATTGTGATATTTCACTCCTTTATGTGAGGAAAGGACTAAATAGGTTCTTACATTTTACATGTACATCTGATGTTTCCTTGTGAATCTTGTTTCAGTTGGGGCAGTGCAGACTCAAGTCTCCAAACACCTGAATTCATTGTACCCCCTTAGTGCTGGAGGAAGACTTGCAGCAGAAAAGGTAAAAGTGTGCAGGGTAGTTAGTTTAATTATAGACTCTCCTCAATTTGTTTGGGCTACTTCTTTTGTCCTTATGTATCAAGGAAACAGCACTCGTTATTACTGATCAGGCCTCGAAGTACTTTTTTCTGCATACCTGCACCTCTCTGAATTTAGGAAGTATGGATCATACTAAAATTTTTCAGGAACATTGCTATTTGTTCTTTTATGCCTTACAGGTGGTAGCAGTCAATGCAGCTACCGGTAATAACGATCCATATACACCTACATCATAGGACATTGATGGACCTGTGCAGGTTAGGTGCAGGTTGACACCACAAATACCCCCACAGCTCCAGTTTTATCTGCACTAATCTGCATATGCAGGTGGTATCTCGAGCCCTGCTGTATGCATATAAATTTGCTTCTATTACAAACTACAATGATTTATGTTTATGCATTTTTTATGTTATGTAATCCATTTCAGGCTATGGGGATTTCTGAGCAAGAAAGCCGCACCAGTCCCCGCAGCCCGGAGCCAATTCGGAGGTACATGGATGCTGGAGCACAGACAGAAGAACAGTTCTTAAAGCCGCATTTGCCAGTGATCCAAGAGACGTCAGCCCCAGTGCCCCAAGGGATCTCAATCCCAGAGCCCAATGGATGCTAGTCTCCAAGCAGATCCTACGGTAGCACAAGATAGTATCAAAAGCTGGCAGAGGAGTGAAGCCGGCCTATTAGTGTGTTAGGCTGCCTGATGATAGCCATTGACCGTTGTGTTCTTTGGCAGATCATATGTTAGCCATACGTACTCCTAGGCAAGCTTCACTCTTCTGGCAGCTTTTGATGCTATCTTATGCTACCGTAAGATCTGCTTGGAGATTAAATGGATGTCGCCCCAGCGCCTAAGCTGCAATCATTTCTTCATCCCCCCTTGTGACCCACAGATGGACAGGTGAAATTGATAACTCGAGCAAGTAGATATGGCCATGTTGATCCGATGTGGCTGTCATCGTTTTTTTTTGTACGTTGAAGACAGGAAAAAATTAAACATTCTTGTTTGGCATGCCGTACTCTGTGTGTTAAGTCATTTGTTCAAACTTCTTGACCACTTACCGGTCGATACCATAATGAAGGGTACTTCAATTTTTTTTACAATTTTTTTTTTCATTTGCATGTTCTCATAGAATGCCAATCATAATTATAGTTTTAAGACATTTCAAAATATGAAAATAGTTCTGAGGTTCATTTAGGACAAATAATCCACAAGTTATGTGAAGTCAGCTGCATCATCACATCTTGCTAATTCTGTCTTTCTGAAATAGAGGCAGAGACGTTTTCCCAAAACTATGAAACTCTTCAAGCAAGGCATGTCAACCCCAAAATACAGATTGGTGTAAACCACAATCAAACTAACCAGTACTATGAATCGTAGAAAGCAGCTGTAAAATGAGAAAATATATGCCATAGATTGCAAGGAAAATGTTGGAAAATGTATGACAATGTCATTTGTATTCCCAACCATAGAGCAGGTAAATGGCACTTTGAAATCTTCTTGTCCCATGTACATGTGCAATCCTATTCTCTGCTGGGTTCATTAATAGATTTACAATGGGATTTAGGAATATACCTTTTGGTTCTGGGGGTGGTAACTCACTATGGAAGCGGTTCTCAGCGTTTAATTGGCAATTTGCACTGCAGTTCTCAAAGGCAATAAATGTATTACTGAGTTTTGGCCAACATTATGTTCACCTCATAATATGTTCTTCTTATACTCCAAATGACAAACTTTGATTTTCGAATATGGGAACCAACTGTACATAGAGAGGGAGAGAAACTGTATATTCGATTGAAAACGCTTGTAGCACAGATGGTTGTGGTTACAATTGGTAAAAGGCTTAGCAGTGCAAATGCGATGATTATCATAAAAATTATCATAGATAACATTTAATTCCTTACAGTATTTTGCTCAAAGTAAGAGGAATACATAGTCTAGTCCAATGATTTTTAAATTTGAAGAAAATAAAATTTTCGATTTTTAAATTAAAAGACTACTCACAGACAATTATAAATGTATGTGTCAACGATGCAGCTTCCTCCTTCCTTCCATTATTAAATTATTGCTTTGGCCGCGTTTGTTATCATTTTTAATCTAGCATGCTTTTCCGGATTATAATTACAGTTCTGATACAATGTGCATAATTGTGGACATGGAAGCCTGGTAAACTAATATACTTCAGTAACCAAGAGGAAGAAACTTAATTGCTTCTAGTATCAAGGACAAATTTACAACAAAGCTTTATAAAGCAAACCTTCACGCAAGCATTGGCAGTCTGGTGATATCTTGAGCGCTAGCAATATCCGTGTTAACCGCGTTTGGTTGAATATTGATAAGCCTCGATAATTTCGAAATTGAGAAGGAAATAAGAGAACGGTCGTGGGTACAAAGCACCTGCCAACTGTAAATTGTCAAGTAATAAAGACATCTATCAATACCAGCACGGTTCATGATAACAAATACACCGATAGCGACGGAAACGTACAACGTTGTGAGGTATATAATCTCACGAAAAACGCAGAGTCAACTGCGTCATACTTTTATTGGTTAGACTGATATCAGAAATGTGTTAACGTCTCTATTAAAAGTGCCAAACTTTATGGGGTAAGGCTAACGTTACATTTCCAATCCGGGGCCCGGCCGAAACGAAAAATAGAAATGTATAATTAAAATATACACAAATAATGCCCACGACTATTCTCTTTACGTCTTGTAAAGTTTGGTGTCTTTTATGTTATACTTTTCGTTCCCGGAAGCTGCACGGCCGGGCCCCGGTTTGCAAATGTGACGTAGGCCTCAGCCGCGATATCGAGGCAAACAATCATTTCCGAAAAGGAAAGAAAATGGTTTTCTGTCAACGATATCGATGGACCCGTTTTATTTTCAACTTGATACTCTATGCTTCATACTATATGCAAGGTAGATCTACATGTAATGGTGGTAGAGACTTGACCATCACGGGTATGAACGGACGACGCGTGGCTTCTCTCAGTATCATTACGGCTTTAATTTAAGTGTGAATGATAAAGTGAAGTCACTCAGGGTCATTTCCTCGTAAAAGTAAACAACGCCACAGAATACCCAGGCCGTACGGCAAACACGATGTGCTCCCACTATCATGTGCGCCATGCGTTATCTTTATGGCACCCGATCTAATTTCGTACGCAAAGCATAAAAGTGGCAAAGAACGGCCACGGCTACAGTTGCTGACCAGCAGTTTGAAGAGTATTGTACTCCACCGTGAAGCTGTGCAACGATGCGTTCCGTTTTTCTTCTCACCACTACGACTCTGGTGCTGCTGAGCACGACTGCCTACGCCTGGCTGTACGACACGACGTCTGTCGACTGTCTGCAGTCTCAATGGACAGAGTGGATGAAGGTAGTATAAAATAGCTCCTGTCTTATTTTTCACGATCGTTTGATGACACCCAGGTTAATATTACCTTTGGAAGTGCCTCAGTATATCTTTGATCAGTATGTAAATTACGTGAATTTCAATTAATACTTCTTCGGAATGAACCTGTGATCATTTATAAATAGTGTGTCTTCACCATTCAATTTGTTTTACCACTGGATAGCCCCTATACAAAGAGGTAAAAGATGGTCTATCTTTGCGACAATCTAAAATATTAAGTATTCAGATATTATAATACACCTGAGTCGGGGGGAATATGCTGCATTTAAATTTTTGCCATTTAGCACCATGGAAGAAATCTTGATCGCTCTCTACCAAGCTTCATCGTTATAGTTGATTCAAGAAATGGCATCGTTTTGCCTTTCCTTGTGAAACAACGTAACGCCCTGTACTGACCTTCCTCAAGAAAATCCTTTAGATTTTTAGAGAGTCGCAGCGACTGCCCGTCCTTTAACGTATCAATTGCTTACCATATTAACGATATGGTCTCTCAAGGTTGGCTACAACACCCGCCTCCGTTCCAGGGTGATCCTACGTCACCCGTCCAACGGCGGGACTGGTTGCGGTCCTAACGAGGAAACGGAACAGCTGCCCGCAGGTAAGACCATAAAAAATGAAATGAAAGTGGAGCTGAAGTTAAGTTTGGGTATCCCAATATTCTTTAACAAGCAAAAGGTATCGTTACTTACATGTAGTGTCATGGTAATTATCTCATTCAAAAACTTCTACACGATATGTTATTTTGTAAACACCTTGTCTCCAATGTAATTTTCATATGATGTATCATGGTACTTCAAGTGTATGATTACTGCAGGAAGAATAGATGAAATATTCAGCTAATTAGATGTGAATACAAATAAACTAAAATTTGAAGTCAAAGTTCCATTTGACCAAAACTCTACGTACTGTACATTAATAAAAATATTAGGACGATTTATCAAGAAGAAATTTCGATAGAATTCATCTTCATCGTCATGCTTTACTTTGATATCTCCAGGTGAGACGATCACCCCCCAGGAAACGGCACGAGCCTTCGACACGTTCTTCCTGAAGGGTCAAACCAGCCTTACCCGGAGCCCCGAGAAAGAGCGAGATCTGCTCGTCATCCTCGATGAGTCTGGCAGTATTACATGTAAGTTTCTTGTGTATATTATATATTTGGAGAATATCAACCACCATCACATAAGGTAGCAATCAGCCAAAGCTACGTACAGGGGGCCCATGGTTTGGAACAACTTGAATAAAACGTTATTTTTAAGTTCTGTATCACTGTTTTTTTATTCAAGAGTAACACTGAAATTGATTTTATAAATCAAAATTTAACGTTATCTCATTACCCAACTTATGGCAAATTCATTATTGTACTGTTTTCTCACTATATTGCTTTATCATTTTGTTTAATTGATTTATTTGAATTGTTGTAAGTTGATAAAGGGTTGCCTTTGCATACGCATAAGTGTCCGGCCTCCCTTGAACTGTTATATCTTATTTATAGTTGATTGTTATGCATTTATTATTTTCCTAGTATGAAACAAATAGAATAAGCCAGAAGCAGTATCTCTTGGTGGAGCTTTTTTGAATCAGTTCAATATCTTGAATATGATAAAAGATTTGAAACGTTTGAACAACTTTAGTGAGGTAGCGATATGAATGAGTTGATGGGTTAGAACACGTCAAATACAATGTTGAAAAGGCCAAGATTCTAACCAAAACCATGAGCTGCATCACTCAGCCTTCGTTGTCTGACACGTCTGACACGTATACTCCATATTATCTAACAGCTCCGGTTTTCTACGATGCAAGGGACGCATTGGGTGAATTGCTGGGCTATATCTGCCCCGGTATAGGCCCAAATTATCCATACCACCAGGTACTAACTTAAGTCTTTTCTGCCTTTACCTTGTATAACTAACTTGTACAGACTGATGAACAGCGTAAGGTGCCATCAATGGCCTTACCTTTGGGGAGTTGGTTTGGGCTGGAAATTCAAGAACGTTATGATTAATTACATTTGTCTTGTTCAAAGAAGTATCTAAATGCATGTGTCCTCCCACATGATAATGTTTGGCCTTTTTTACGCAGGTCGCGTTCATGACCTTCAGCTCGAGATTCACAGAGCACTTTGACTTCAATGACTATGGTACCTACGCGGGCGTGAGAAATGCAATTTCGCAGGTCACTTATTCAAGTAAGTTTATTACCATTATAGCATGGTATTCAAACCTATGATAGCTGCCAACTCTATATAGTTTTGCTCAAGAGGACGAAGAGATTGAGCAGCTTGGATAGGATAAAATAACGAGGTCAGACATACTACTTGCATCGCGATGCATTCAGCACTGTATTTATTTTTGATCATGACTGGATTAATCATGTTAAGGACATTTTCTATTATCACGGCTTTGGACATACATGTATATGGATGAAATCTTATAAGTTTTTTTTTTTTTTTAATTTAGATTGTATTTACCACCAAATACGCCTCCGGCTACAAGACACATGATTTGTTTAGTTTGTATTAGAAAGATATGATTCAAAACTGTCTTTTCTTAACAAATCGAAAAAAGACGTTATGAATGACTGAAGCTGTATATAACGGAGAAAACGATGAAAGAAAACATGACGATATATAGTAGACAAGTATATGAGAATCATACACTTTTTCTAACATTGACAACCTAGGTGGCGGTACAGCTACTCACGAGGCCCTTGACTACGCCCGAACAACCATGTTCGCAAACGGAGACTTCAGCGTCTCTACCAAGGGACTACGCTCTGGGTCTCTGAAGGAGGTCCTTCTGATCACCGATGGGCAGCCCAATGACGCCTCTGCAACTGTAGCGGCGGCTCAAAGGCTACAAAACATCGGTGTTTCTGTATTTGCTCTGGGTAAATAAAATCAAATCAAAAAGGATCACATTTTCTATTCGCGAATGTTAAATGATTGCTCCAGGCACCTAATTTTACCATTGACCATATACCACTATTTCTGTAGGATTTTGCTTTGTTTTGCCAGACAGACTAAAGAAGAACTCTCATCAACTATTAATTGATTGTCGACCAAATGTTTATCTTGAAGGCATCGGCAACGTTGTCAACAGCCACATGGAGCAGCTGGTTTCAGAACCAGAGTACAAACACATTTTCCACCTCGAGTCCTTCGATGACTTCCACACCATGGTGGAGGCCGTGGAATCGGTGTACAGTACTGGTGAGAGATGCGTCAACCTTAACCCGTGGAGTCGCCGTGGAGTGGCATGAGCTTCGTTTTTATGTTGCGTCCGTCTGCGTCGTTAAAACAACGTTCAGACATGCTTGAACAAATTCTGACAATAGGTTGAATAAAACATATTGATGAATATCTGTCCCATAGTGTTGTTTTTGAGTGTACACTACTATCTCAGTCTCCATTGCCAATTCGTTGATAGTAATGTCATTATCTATAACTGTTAACTCCATACCAAGCCTAATACGAACCACGTTTGGACCGGTGCGTACTTAAGGTTATAACTTTTGTGGGGAAGGTGAGGGGTGAAGAACCAAGGAGAATAAGTGTAAAGTAGCCTGCCTCATTTTATGTTGAACATAAAATGAGGCAGGCCACTTTACAACAGTTGAACAGTCTCCTCAGAAGCCCACTACATATGCCTTGAAGGATCTTTGATACTAACCCTGTATCCAAACCTACTAAGCTTTTGTTCTCTCTCGCATCTTCTCGTTCAAACAACGACAACACAAACGGTCTGACTCAACTCAAATTGAAGGGTGTTTGAAACTGACAGAATAACACAAAATTGATGAACTTTCGATTTGTCCACTGCCTTTGTTCACCATTTCACTAACCATAGAGAATATGCACACGAGTGAAGATACCAAGTCTACTTAATGATGTGGTCATGTATTAGAGCAACAGTTCATACAAATGCTGTGAAATGAGCCTCTTACTTGAAAGCAAAATCCGTATCAACGTGTTACTCTTATAAATCCAAGCAAACAATCATGATATCATATATTATAAAATGTAAGTTCACTGGAAAGTCCATTGGAAAATGACTTTACGCACTATAGCTAGTTATATATAGCCCCTTGTTCCGCTTGTCGACAATATTGCAATGCATTTGGTAATATCCTAGGCTTAGATTTGTAGCAAGCTCTGTTTTCAATGATGACAAAGAAATATGATACATGTAGCTTTTATACGAATCTCACAGGTTTTTCTGCATTCATTTAGAAACAATTATTTATATTCGACCTTAACAGTCTCGTAAACGTTTCGACGTATATGTAGGTCCCTTAAACGTATTCAAGACACACACTCCTCCTTTCAACAAGTTAACAATATGTTTAGGACCTACTGTAAATGCATTTAAGTTCGCGGGGATCTAATTTCGCGGTAGCGGGAAAAAGTACTTTTCGCGGTGGTTTTAAGTTCGCGGTAGCACCATGCACTGTAGTCTCTTGCTGCCATGAAAAAATGTTCGAGGTGAAGCGGCCTTGCGCAAAAACCGCGAAAATAAAACCACCGCGAACGAACTTTTCTTCATTTACAGTATTTAGATCAGGACCCAACAAATATCTAACGTTGTAATACCATTAAGTATGCACCGTTGGGATTACTTCTATGTTTTCCTCAGCCTTGACTACCGCCACCATGGACGCAATTCTGCTGAGAAGTGGCCCACGCTTCTCCTCGTGTAGGTCACTCCAGGAGCGCTTCAGGTAGTCCAGGATAACCTCTTCTTGTGCCTTGGGTGAAGCGTTAGGGTCAACGTCATCACTGAAAATGATATCCAAAATTAACACTGATTAGAGAGCAATGACAGATATCGATAGCATACAGTTCTATTTAATTAAATGGTCAATCTACTAAATCAAATATGGTATGTAGTATAACACTAGTAACTAACAGGAATTTGTTTAATGCTAAGCGGGACAATTTGCAATAAAACGTGGAGTTGCTGGCTAGAACATTAGCCATGGTAGCTTGCCCGGTCCCACATGAATGTCCGTTGTTAATACCTCAAATTGCATTTTAGCTGAAAATTTACATGTCCATTCAAATTAAGGTTCCATCAACTAAGAAAATCTAACAGCACACAAACTAGCAAATCTTTGTAAATTTATTTGCATTCGATCATTTACTCCTTTATTAAATTTAATTGGTATCAATGTAGGAGTTTCAACCCAACAAAGACCATAGCATAGCATTATCAAACAGTCATGTATTAAAAGTTGTCGCTGCTTACCTGCAGTGTACTGTCATAAAGTAGGCGGCGTTCTTGAACTGCGCGTCGTCATGGTCGCAGTAGGAGTGGAATATCATGGCGGCGGCGCTGGGCAGACTGTCGACCCTGGTGAACACTGCAGACCGAACGTCCCCGCTGAATGTCGAGTCCAGCGTGCGGTCGATGTGAAGCTTCGCTCGGTCGGCGTCAACGTGACTGAACTGGTGACTGTCGACCATCAGGGGCTGTCCTGAATAGATCTTTTGGAAATTCGATAAACAACAGTTGATGAAAATGTTGTTTGGCATCATGATACTTGATTGATTGATTATAACACATATACATAGTGGGTTATATAGTAGTGAAATCGATATTCTCTTTTATCATCTTTCAGGAAAGTTTCCTCGCATGAAACTTCTGGCTAGAACTCAGAAATCAATTTTTCCTATGCGTTTCTAGCTCACATATCAAGTTATATACTGAACATCACCAAGAAACGATAGGAAGCCACACCAATGTATTAGAGTAGTTTATTAGAACCATATTTTTGAGAAATATAAGAAGTCCTATCAATATAATGCTTTGTACTTTATTAAACATCACCAAGAAACGAGAAGATCTAGAAGCCATGCCTATGCATTAGAGTAGTTTAGAGCCCATAATTTTGAGTAATATTAGAAGATTCATCAATCTATGTACTGCATTCCTGTGACTGCACTTAGCCCGAAAGGTCATGAATGCACAATGAGATTATCACACAATCATCGCACCTTTGCCAAAGCTTCAGCGAGCAGGTCAGCCGTCCTGTGGGCTCCTGGCGGGGCCCCGATGACCAGGATGGCGGGTTTTCTGGGCGGGCCGTCTGCGCGGTGCTCCGTCAGGACAGCCTCGGTCGCCTGCCACATCCGGGCCGACTGCGAGCCGAAAACCTCCCTGATGGCGTCTAGTGCCGTATGGTAGTCATCTGCAGGACGAAATTGTGTTATCAATATTTTAACTTGCTGAAGATGTACAGATAAAAATGTGAAGAGGTTGAATGCATCTTCTTTCCCTGTCTGAGCTACATCTCTAGTCTACAGCTACCATGCATCCACACCTGGTACCTGTGGAGGATTGATTGATTGATTGAGATGGCGTTTACTCAAAACTATTTACAATGGGTAGAATGCACGCGTACATCATTGCTGCGTCTAAGTAGAAATTGGAGCCAATAGACAGCAACAAAATAATGTAATGAACAACAGTAACACCATGAAAAAGCAATTTGTAGCATCAATTTCAATATGGGTAAATGTGTACCTGTTGGATGAATACTGGAAGGCAACAGTTGCCAGGCAGTCTCCGGCTGTACGCGGAGGATGGTTTTCTTCCCACATCCTGGTAAGGGCACTGCCGGCGTCGCGGTGAGAACAATGGATCTTTCAATGGGCAATGAGCTACAGAACCCCCTCAGGCTATCAATGACGTACATCGGCATGTTTTCTGCACTATTTACAACAACGAGACTGTTGGAATTGCCCCCTAATGTAGACAGAACATCTTCAACTACCAATTTAGCATGGGCTTTGTCCAAAGATGTGAACTGACTGGGATTAAGTTGGAAATGCTCTCTAGCGAACAGCCAAGACAAGGCCAGTGCGAACGCCTGGGCTGCGGATTGATCTGATGGGGTGTCAATGATCAAAAGGGACATCTTGTTCATTTCTTCATCACCAAAGTCGTGCGTTATAGCACTCCACAGCACCGGGTCCTGGTGACTAAACATTACTCTCAGCCCATTCATTCTCTCATTGAAATCGATATCTCTGGGAATAGGGGTACGATCTTGTAAAAATTGAGTACCTAGGACAATGACCAACAAGAAAGCAATAATTGCGATGGCAGGGATAAGATTTCCCTTTTTCTGACGTTTACTTTCGATTGGTTGTTTTCTTTCCCCTTTCTCCCTCTTCACAAGATAAAAATAGAACCATTTTAAGAAGTTATCTAATTGTTGTTCAAAATTTTTCTCTACGTCTTGCAGAACAGCTGAACCTGTTCTCTTCTTAATTTCTGCACGGATGGTGGACATGTCCGGATGCCTGTAATGTTCAAGAACAAAACGAATGGTGTTATTATTCAATGACTTACGTGTAGACCTATCTGACAATTTAGTACAATGATTCTTTGAAGATGCATCCCACATGTAACATAATCATGGCTTATCACGTAATGTCACTGTAAACTAACTGTTTCTCCAAGTAGTATTGTGCTGTTGCAATTTCAGTAAGGACTAAAGACTAAACAATACCATTACACTGGAAATACCAAGGAAAAATGAAACAAAATTACGACAAATGTCTCACTCAAAGCTTTCGTTGCGCCATTCTGGAGAGGATACTGATTACATTTGTAATCTGATCAATTTCCCGGTGACTTTACTGTATACATATAGTACTTCTCCAACATTGCCCTTTTGTGATATTCAATACCACGCAATATTAATAAATGCTATGCTAGAATACGATTAAGGTACCACTTACTCATACGGAAATGGTTCACTACCCCGTGCTCCAGCCTTGCACACCGCTTCCCACACCTCGCTGTCGTCTGAATCAATTTTTGTCTTTCCTTTATTATCAAGAAACACGATATTTTAGTGCATTAGATATACATTGCGTAGTTGCGTATTTAACATGGTCGACGAAAATTCATCTACCACTTAACATAACGCCATTCAGGCAAAGCTGTCAACTCAAAGTAGTACTTAAACCTTGAGATTAACGATATTTTGTCCCTCCTTTGTGTGGAAAATTAGCGTTAAAGTTGGAAGAAAAATTATGTAGTATGTACAAAAGACAGCTACCATGAGTGTAGCTTGTCTACGCTGAAGATTACAAGTACTGATCACTGGATGGACGGCTCAAAACTAGCTAATATGCGCATTTTTACGATCATACAATTCTACGTATACTGGAATCGCATCGTCTGTACCTGGGCGTCAGCATAATGTTGAAAGAAAATTAAACAGTGCAAGAAATGAGTTGTCAAAACCGATATCCCATGAGGACACATATCATCCAAACTGCTTTTGCTTGAGAGGAAACAAGCAAACCCTAATCAAAAGCGGGGGTCTAAAGGTACTGCAGTATCGCTCATAGGTAGCCCGTGAAACTGATTATTTTCCATTTCATTCTGCGCATGCAATGCCTTGGGAGCCAGGATATTGCACTATAGTTAGGTTTTACCGCGATGAGATTCCAGTAAAGTGGTGGACTCCTTGCATTTTGATTTATTGTCGTAGACTTGCTACTTTGACAGCGTTAGCTAACCTTGCAAGGGCTCCACATCTGTTTGTTTTGTAGAAGGGCTCTGCTCGGCTGATTCAACGGGGTAACGTCGACGCAGAGGGCTTTCGACATAGGAGGAGCTGGAAGTAGGTTTCCTAGCTTCTAACCCCTGTCTCCTTTCTTTCTTGCCTTTACTTTTCAACTCTTGAATGACTTGTTGGGTGTCGTCCCCCGGTCGACCTTCACTCCCAACCGCCGGTGTGGGTTGTTGGTTTTCTCCATCCGGTCCCAATTCTTTTGTGTCTGGCTGTTGGCTTTCTTTTTCCAAACTCATTTCTTTTGGGCCTTCAGTCTCGACTACATGACACAAATTCATTATGAATATATGTTGTAGAGTATGAATGGATACGGCAAATCAGTAGTTGGTATTTCTTATTTGCAAACATGCTAGAATTATTTCTGGTTGCTTGGTGAAGAAGAAAATTAAACATACACCTCAAGACTGTGATGAACAATCTTATGGCTATTGAAGAAACGTAGAAACAGCATTGATTAAATAATGAATGTTTGCAGTGTGGCTAAAGTCTTTGCTACGAGCAGACTACATATGAATGCAACAAAAGGAACATAGAGATACAGCCGCGAACACTGGTAATAAAACCCAACTTAAATACGTACACCTACAGGTGACCCTCCTTCTCGGAGTAATAATGTATTCAATGAATCCAATATTGTGCATCACTTAATATCGAGCCTAAAGGACGGGACCAATTAATAACCGGCAGCGAAGAATTGTGTGACAGTGTGAGGCCACAGCAAGTACATTTCATGGATGACATCAGCGCGCGCATTAATTTTTCCTGATTTCAGAAAAAAACAAGAATTTTTTTCCTCTTCGGGGATGGTCAGATAGACCGAAATAGGCAAATATTTGTGTTGTAGCCTAATAAGCATACTTGTAGAAGTGACACTAGGGAGGTAGCCATGACTATGGTTGCAGAAGTGAAACTTGTTGGATTGCTGTAAAAGTGACACCAATATGGAAGCCATGAATGTAGTTGCCAGCTTGGCAAGTGATACCAGTGTACCATACTAGTATAACTTTTACTACACTCGTTTACTTCTTTAATACAGGAATGAATACCCTGTTAGATGTGATGCCACGTTTTGGCACTTCAAATCTTGTTACGACGTTTATGGTGTCTATGTTGAAAATTTAGCCATCTTGGTTTTTTTTTACGCATCTTTTTTTTTCGCGCTATCCCATTATTTTTGCACTCTGCATTGGATGTCATCCATAAGATTTACTTGCTGTGGCCCAACCTAGTATACATAGAAACGAGTCTATTATATATATAGGCAGGTAGGCATATATACATATATAACATTAATGGCACAAGGGAAAAAATGTCAGCAATGTCATGACTTTTGGGGTTTAAGTTTAATGGTTGTGCCTGCCGACTGGCAGAGTCTGTCAGAGACCCGCCAAATTGTGAAGAAACGTCTAGACAGAACGGAACATTTAATTATCAGCAATTTGGTGTAAGGTCAGATAGAAAAGTAGCAGTCGACTGCTTATTCAGACCGGCAAGCAGTATCTCGAGTACAGTCTTGTTGACTTTGCACGCTTTCTCACTGACGTCGACCCTTTGATGCACCTGTACGTGTTTGCGCACCAAAGGCCGTTGTTTGCCAGAAAACTGTTCTGTGTAATTAATACGGGGTTCTGCCCAAGCAGAATGAATATAATAACCGGCGTTTGCTGCAATTTCTCCATTACTTTATGGTGATGCATGAGGAAATAAGACTGCAAAATATGGAGTAAAATGAAACCTATCCTGGTCTAAGAGGAAGACTATTTATTTCAGGGGTTGACAGATAACTCCCGGTAATCATGAAATGCCTCCAATACCACATGCATGTAAGCAAAAGTCTGAAATGGCTGAGCTACAAAGGACACTTGGGTAAACACTCATATATTACATTAATCCATATTTATCATATTACATCACACTATTAACTGGGGCCGCCGGCCGCCGCCCTAAGATGCGTCCTGCCCTAAGATGCCACGGATTTTGCTGATCTTATTATGCATAAGTACGCCGTGTTTGTTGCCACTGACTATGATGATCAGGAATGTACATAAACCAAGTCCAAACAAACAACTGTTTTTTTTTTCATTAAAAAATACCTACGCATATTCACTTCCCTTTTTTTTAAGAAAGACTTTTCACAATAATGTTGGTAGCGCCGAATCACTGTGGTCACCTGTTGCTAGGTATTGGTGGCTCGTGTCCCTCTTGAAATGTACAACCTGTACAAATCAGCCATACAACTGTAATACACATTGTCAAGTAACGAAAACAGTTTTTTGTTGTTGAGTAGAAGACCGGCCATAGAAAAAACAACGTAAGCATCCCTGTCGTTATCCCCAGGGAGTGTGGCCCCGAAGGTGGCAGACGAGGGAACGCCCTAAATATTTGTTACTCTAACAAATAATTCGTACCGTCTATAAAAATGAAACTTCACAGAGTGATGTTTAATATGTTTCCCAATACGTACACATAGTTTTTTTTGGTGATTTTGGCGTTGTCGTTTTTCGTAATGATTTTGTTAGTCGTGCCGCCGCATTTCGCCCATTTCCCATGAAAACACGACCTGGATTGTGATTGTGATAGATTCAGCCCTCCTCGCGGGAGACAAGAAGCACACACAAACACAATTCTACTGTCAAAAGAAAGCTCATGTATCATAGAATTAGAATTTTTATTTATGTTTATCTAAATTGGTCACCAGCTTCCGAAGAGAGCAAATTACACAAGCGTGTCAAGGAGAAGGGGTTGCACGAGCAACCTCCATGGAGGAGCTCCACAGAGCTGACCTCCATGGAGGTTGCTGGTGCAGACCTCCAGCTCCACCGAGCGAGCTCTATGCGCTATGAATACAAACACTTGGTTCTCGTCACCTTCATGGAATTTTTAGTACTACATAGAGGAGCTTCTCTCGTAGAGGACAAACAACCGGACTGAACTAGCAGCTGTACGCAAAACATGCTACACGGGCTATGAATGTAAACATTCGGATCACGTCACCCAAAACAAATTGGTCTTAGCGCTCAATACGGTAACAGAGGGCTGTTTGAGTAGCGCTCTACGGGTTATGAATGTAAACACTTGGTTCACGAAACCCAAAACAAATCGGTCTTAGGGCTCCATACAGAGATACTGTAAACAACAAACACAGGGAGCCGATAGCTGATCGAGCAGCTCCACGGGCTATATGAATGTAAACACTTGGTTCACGTCACCATCAACAAATCGGTGTTTAGGGCTCTATACAGGGATACTGTAAAACAAAACACACGGAGCCGATAGCTGATCAAGCAGCTCCATGGGCTATATGAATGTAAACACTTGGTTCACGTCCCCATCAACAAATCGGTGTTTAGGGCTCTATACAGGGATACTGTAAAACAAAACACACGGAGCCGATAGCTGATCAAGCAGCTCCATGGGCTATATGAATGTAAACACTTGGTTCACGTCACCATCAACAAATCGGTGTTTAGGGCTCTATACAGGGGTACTGTAAACAACAAACACACAGAACCGATATAGCTGATCGAGCAGCTCCGTGCACGGGCTATATGAATGTAAACACTTGGTTCACGTCACCATCAACAAATCGGTGTTTAAGGCTCTATACAGGGATACTGTAAAACAAAACACACGGAGCCGATAGCTGATCAAGCAGCTCCACGGGCTATATGAATGTAAACACTTGGTTCACGTCACCATCAACAAATCTGTGTTTAGGGCTCTATACAGGGATACTGTAAACAACAAACACAGGGAGCCGATAGCTGATCAAGCAGCTCCACGGGCTATATGAATGTAAACACTTGGTTCACGTCACCATCAACAAATCTGTGTTTAGGGCTCTATACAGGGATACTGTAAACAACAAACACAGGGAGCCGATAGCTGATCAAGCAGCTCCACGGGCTATATGAATGTAAACACTTGGTTCACGTCACCATCAACAAATCGGTGTTTAGGGCTATATACAGGGATACTGTAAACAACAAACACACGGAGCCGATAGCTGATCAAGCAGCTCCACCGGCTATATGAATGTAAACACTTGGTTCACGTCACCATCAACAAATCGGTGTTTAGGGCTCTATACAGGGATACTGTAAAACAAAACACACGGAGCCGATAGCTGATCAAGCAGCTCCACGGGCTATATGAATGTAAACACTTGGTTCACGTCCCCATCAACAAATCGGCGTTTAGGGCTCTATACAGGGGTACTGTAAACAGCAAACACACGGAGCCGATAGCTGATCAAGCAGCTCCACGGGCTATATGAATGTAAACACTTGGTCCACGTCACCATCAAAAAATCGGTGTTTAGGGCTCTATACAGGGATACTGTAAACAACAAACACACGGAGTCGATAGCTGATCAAGCAGCTCCACGGGCTATATGAATGTAAACACTTGGTTCACGTCACCATCAACAAATCGGTGTTTAGGGCTCTATACAGGGATACTGTAAACAAGAAACACACGGAGCCGATAGCTGATCCAGCAGCTCCGTGCACGGGCTATATGAATGTAAACACTTGGTTCACGTCACCATCAACAAATCGGTATTTAGGGCTCTATACAGGGATACTGTAAACAAGAAACACACGGAGCCGATAGCTGATCAAGCAGCTCCACGGGCTATATGAATGTAAAAATTTGGTTCACCTCACCCTTTAACAAATCGGTGTTAAGGCTCTGCTGATAATCGCAAATGACAAGCATTCACAGAACAACGAATTGATATCTTTTTTTGTACGATAACATTTGAAACAAAAATGCTGATTTTGTAAGAACTTAAATCGCGTGTACTATTGAATGACCCAAGAAAGTGGGGTATTTTTATTCTTCAGGTGGATGTTGGGTCGCGGAATTTACAGTGAGTTGGGAAAAGTAGTAGGAATTTACCGGCTCGCTCCCTTCACGGGGACCCAACCTCTGCTTGGAGAATAGATAGGAGTACTTGTTTGTTTGCTTTTATCAAGCTCCTTGGTTTGCCATTGTAAAGAATGCGAAAACTTCGCACCTCAGTGCTAATCGTTAAGAATGGCTGATTTTGGGTTTGATTCAGCCCTGTGACAAATTGGAGGAAATCTGTTGGCCTACTATGAAAAAAATGGTTTCATAAAACAAATATTTAGACCTGTTATGAGATCTCCAATACCAGGTGTGCCTTTTTTTAGAAGAAATTAAATGACTGCCAAGAGAGAGTAGTTGGTCCACCCATCCTTGTCGGATACGGGCAATGAGGTAAGACTTCCTTGGTACGAGGTTTGCAACAGGTCTAAATATTTCTTTTATGCAACCACAAGTTGTTGTTTTTGCAAAGTGGGCAACAGACCCGAGCGCGCGCGCGCAATGCACACAAACACTAGTAATAATTGTTAATTTTTTGTATGGTTGGATGCAAAGGTTAAAAGAACAATCGAGATGGTAATACTTTTAAGAATCAAAACAACCCGTTTATTGAATGAAGCAAGCGGTGCATTGTTCATATGTCGGCTCTCGCAAGGAAAGCTGAAAGTTCGCACCTCCGTGCTAATCCAAAATCGTCTCAAAGCGCGCCCTTACCACGCCAGAACACTGACGCCAGAAGCGGCTGGCTGACTGGCCTATGACGTAGTCTCCAAGCAGAGGTCCGTGGGGAAAATCGTAACCATTTCCTTTGATTCATATTTTTTTTGAAGGTCGAAAATTATGAAAGGAAAATTTCGCGGTTTTCCCACCAACCTCTGCTTGGAGAGAAGGTCATATACATGTAGTCCGGTATGGGAATAAAGTCAAAGTACCAAGTGTAGAAATACGAGGGGCGAGTGTGTTTGTTGTTTACAGTATCCCTGTATAGAGCCCTAAACACCGATTTGTTGATGGTGACGTGAACCAAGTGTTTACATTCATATAGCCGGTGGAGCTGCTTGATCAGCTATCGGCTCCGTGTGTTTCTTGTTTACAGTATCCCTGTATAGAGCCCTAAACACTGATTTGTTGATGGTGACGTGAACCAAGTGTTTACATTCATATAGCCCGTGGAGCTGCTCGATCAGCTATCGGCTCCGTGTGTTTTGTTTTAGAGTATCCCTGTATAGAGCCCTAAACACCGATTTGTTGATGGTGACGTGAACCAAGTGTTTACATTCATATAGCCGGTGGAGCTGCTTGATCAGCTATCGGCTCCGTGTGTTTGTTGTTTACAGTATCCCTGTATAGAGCCCTAAACACCGATTTGTTGATGGTGACGTGAACCAAGTGTTTACATTCATATAGCCGGTGGAGCTGCTTGATCAGCTATCGGCTCCGTGTGTTTGTTGTTTACAGTATCCCTGTATAGAGCCCTAAACACCGATTGGTTGATAGTGACGTGAACCAAGTGTTTACATTCATATAGCCCGTGGAGCTGCTTGATCAGCTATCGGCTCCGTGTGTTTGTTGTTCACAGTATCCCTGTATAGAGCCCTAAACACCGATTTGTTGATGGTGACGTGAACCAATTGTTTATATGCATAGTGCGCAGAGCGATGCTTGTTCAGCTATCGGCTCTGTGCTTGTTGTTTACAATATCTCCGTATAGAGCCCCAATACCGATTTGTTTTGGTTAACGTGAACCAAATATTTACATTCATAGTTCGCATTTGTTGAAGGTGCTAGTTCAGCCCGTCCCCGTTTGTTTTTCTTCTACGAGAGAAGCTTCTCCATGGATTAAAAACAAAAACAAAAAATCATGAAGGTGACGAGAACTAAGTGTTTGCATTCATGAGTGCGTAGAGCCCGTTTCGTGGAGCTGGAGGGCTGTTGTATCCAACTTTCGTCAGTATCAAACTTTCGTAATATGCCGAATCCTGGATATCCAGGAATCGTCCTGAGCAGAAGGACGATTCCTGGATATCCAGAAATCGTCGCAAACAGGACGTTTCCTGGATAGACTACGGTGTTTATCCAGAACGTGTACGTGGGGGTGGAGCTTCCTGTTTTCGAGGGAGGAGACTATGCGGAGGGCGGGGGCATGTTGTTTTCGTCAGAAAGCCGCCATCTTTGTATCTCCCCGCAAGAAGATCGTGTAGTTTATTCTGTTGATCCTCAGGTGTTACAGAACTTAAACGAATGTTGATAATGATACTTTGATGTTTACATGTTACTTACGTATCAGGCCCAAAATGCTTTTTGCGTAATGAATTAACAAATGGCAGTCAAGATGGGATAAAGTTACTGTTGTTTTCCGTATAGCGACACATTCACGGTAACGTGTTAATAGCATCCAGATGGCGTCCCTTTGTCACACAAGGCCTGGTCCACATCCTGGATATCCAGGAAACGGCTTGAACAGGAGGACGCTTCCTGGATATCCAGAAAACGGCTTGAACAGGCTCAGGACGAATCCTGGATATCCAGAAAACGGCTTGAACAGACTCGGGACGAATCCTGGATATCCAGAAAACGGCCTGAACAGGAGGACGATTCCTGGATATCCAGAAAACGGCCTGAACGCCTGACGAAAATAAGGAATTCTCCCGCCATTTTTTATTTGCGAGCAAGCGGTCACTGTGGGTCACGCACGCACCGCAATGGTATCCTGCACCGCGGGTGCCCCGTAATACTCTGAACGCATGTCTAAAGACAACCGTTGTCCACAACGATAGACAATAACAGTCGCACGACTATATTATGTGTTGTGTGTTTGAAGTTGTTTGAGTCTGTCGAGGTCTCACGAGGTCGACCCATATATGGAAACATGGGCGTGCATAATAATGTTTTCTGTACTGTCAATCACCATGATTGACGGCACCGGAAGTACGAATCCTGGATATCTAGTTTTCGTAAGGTTTTTGGACGATTCCTGGAGCCGCCGAAAAGTAGATGCGACAGAGGGCTGTACGAGCAACCTCCATGGATGTGCTCTGTAGAGCTCCTCCATGGAGGTTGCTCGTGCAGCCCCTATAGCGATTTCGGCACAAAATCGCGCTAGTTATCATCAAAAATCGATGAAAACCTAAATTTTGAAAATGATGCGGTCGTTATGGGTCCCAATTTGGGCCGGTCGCGGTCGCGTTGGCCAGGTGGTCGTTGAGAAAAGGTCGCTTAATGCTTACGTCAATGGGAAAAAATCGGGACGGAGAAAAAGCGGTCGAAATGGCCAGGCGGTCGCTGAGAAGAGGTTGTCGCTCGGGCAGGTTTGACTGTATGTAGAATATTTTTATTGATAAGTGTCCTGTAAGAAAGAAAATGCCATGCATAACCAGTAAGAGAAGACCGCTTTGAAACTACAGCTTTATTTTCCACGTGATGTAAAGAATCGGGCTAAAATAACGCACGGATCATCACCACTTTTCCAAGTAATACATGAAATAACATAAGAACCAAACTCAATAACGGTGAGTACTATATCTACGTTTGCCAAGTTATCAAGCATTGTTATCTAAGAGCATCAACTTCTTCTTACAGCACAAATACAATGTTGGATACAGAATATTGTCCTCAAATTGAGTCATTATGTTTATGTTTACAACAGCAACTATGAAGGTTCAGTGATGAGATAGACATACCGCACATGTAGGGTTGGGTAGTTTACAGGCGCGGCCATGTGTAAGTGTAAACTACTTTTCCTTGAAGCAGAATAGTCGCACTGATCACATTTTGCTTTATACTTCTACTGTATTTTTGCACGTGTCTGGCTGGATAGGTTTATTAATATCATGTAAACACTGGTCAAGTTTCCACGGTTTGTCTCGTCCTGTGTCTGTTAACATGGTATTACTGTGCTGCAGTGTAGTCACACTACTTACACGTATATGGTTTGTCATATCTAAGGCTACGGATTACTTGCCAGCCGTCCATGTATCCACACTCCCTAAACGTTGGGTTATTCGCCGTTGTGTTTAGCCACATGTCGGTCTAAATGGAATTTTTGTGCAGCAGAATAGTCGCACTCGTCACACTTGTAAGGTTTTTCACCTGTATGTTTTCTAATGTGTACGGTTAGGTGAGACATTCTAGCCGTCCTGAATCCGCACTCTCCACACATGTAGGGTTTTTCGCCGTTGTGTTTATACATGTGTTTGACTAGATTGCCTTTGCATGAAGCAGAATAGTCGCACTGGTCGCATTTATAAGGTTTCATACCTGTATGTGTTCTCATATGTACAGTTAAGGAAGACCTGTTACTAGTCCTGTATTCGCACTGTTCGCACATAAATGGCTTTTCTCCTATGTGTTTAGTAAGGTGGTGGTCTAAAGAAACTTTATGTGCAGCAGAATAGTCACATTGGTCACACTTGTAAGGTTTCATACCTGTATGTGTTCTCATGTGTCTGGTCAAGTGAGACCTGTCAGCCGTCCTGTATCCGCACTCATCACACATGTAGGGTTTTTCGCCGGTGTGTTTAGCCATGTGTTTGTCTAGATTACCTTTGTGTGAAGCAGAATAGTCGCACTGGTCACATTTATAGGGCTTTTCACCTGCATGTGTTCTCATGTGTTCGGACAGGTAATACTTGTTAGTAGTCCTGTATTCGCACTGTTCGCACATAAATGGCTTTTCTCCGGTGTGTTTAGTAAGGTGGTGGTCTAAAGAAACTTTACGTGCAGCAGAATAGTCGCATTGGTCACACTTATAAGGTTTCATACCTGTATGTGTTCTCATATGTCTGGTCAAGTAAGACTTGTCAGCCGTCCTGTATCCACACTCATCACACATATAGGGTTTGTTGCCGGTGTGTTTAGCCTTGTGTTTCTTTAAATTACCTTTGTGTGAAGCAGAAAAGTCGCACTGGTCACACTTATAGGGCCTTTCACCTGTATGTGTTCTCATGTGTTCGGATAGGTGAGACCTGCTAGCAGTCCTGTATCCGCACTCATCACATATGTAGGGTTTGTTGCCGGTGTGTTTAGCCATGTGTCGGTTTAAAGCGCTTTTGTGTGTAGTAGAATAGTCGCATTGGTCACATTTGTAGGGTTTCTCACCCGTATGAGTTCTTATATGTCGAGATAGATTGGACCTATTAGCCGTTCGAAATCCGCACTCCCCACACATGAGAGTTTTTACTCCGGTGTGTTTAGACATGTGTTGGTCTAAATTGTATTTTGTTGCAGAAGTTTAGTTACACTGGTCACACTTGTAAGGTTTCTCGCCCGTATGTATTCTCATATGTGTGTCTAAACTGCCTTTCTGTGCAGCAGAATAGTCACACTGGTCACATTTATAAGGTTTCTCGCCTGTATGTTGTCGCATATGTACGGATAGGTGAGACATGACAGCCGTCCTGTACCCGCACTCTTCACACATGTAGGGTTTTTCCCCGGTGTGTTGAACCATGTGTCGGTCTAGTTGGCCTTTCCTTGCAGCAGAATAGTCGCACTGGTCACACTTATATGGTTTCTCACCTGTATGTTTTCTTGTGTGTTTGATAAGGACAGACTTTTTGGCTGCCCTGTAGCCACACTCCGCACACGGAAAGCGTTTATTCACAACGCGCTTCACCGCAAGTCTGTCCTTCTGCTCTGTTCGACCCTGTGCGGGAGGATGGTCAGATTCTACTCAACACTTTTCCTCACATGGAATGTTTCCTTCCTTATTTTGCTGCCTTCCCGTGTCTAATTTCTCACTGCTGCTTGTCTCGTCCCCTGGGTGTACAGTTGGATGATCGTCCATAGCAGACTCGCTGATTCTCTGGTCAATTTCTAAAATAACAATAAAACATCCGAAATTAAACGAGAAGAAACGTTAACACTCTGGTAGACACACCGCAAACTTACTCACATACACAATTATAGGTATTAGCCCATGTACTCACCGAGAGGTCGCCGTTTCGAATTCGCCTGCCGTGTTGCCGGTCTTGTGCCCTTGGGAAAGGCACTTTACACGACTTTCATCACTTTACTCAAGTGAAAAATGAGTCGTCCCTCGGATAGGACGTTAAATGGAGGTCCCGTGTATGGGGAGAGCCATACCCCATGCACCTTAAAGAACCCCCACACGTGCGATGGTGCGGTGTGAGTGGATCAAAAACTTACAGTCTTGTGTACGTCTTACGTACCGTGCTTGCAGCCCTCATTATAATGAGGTTAAGCACGTATAAAGAAGACGAAGAAGAACATGTTAATCCTCAAGCACCCGACCTTCTTTTGCGACTAAAATGATCGAGTGGGGTCCAAACGGACCCCAAAATGTTTTGTTCATAAAATCTCAGTACCATTTCTTATCGGCGATCATTGTATATACATTGCTTCGTCAATGTAAGAGGAAGATTTTGAGATGTTAAGGTGTTGCTAATTCCAACTCATTATCATGATTTATGCAAAAGTTCAGAAGGACCACGTTTTGCACTAAACCTATTCCGACCAGATAGGGGAATTTTGAGGCCCTCAGCAACATTTATGTCGCATAACTCATGAACGGCTAAAGCTAAAGCTACGAAACTTGGTAATTCATCACAAAATATTGTTTGCAAAAGTTTTTGGTCAATAAAGTAAGTTTATCATTTTGGGGGGTTGCCATGGCAACCATATTCTAACAGGCATATTTGTGCCAAAATTTGACAATTTCAGTTTAAACAAGGTTTTGTTGGTCAACTACACCTGTTTTCTGACAACAATTAAATTCTATGAAATTCAGTGTAATTTTCATGACTTGAAATTTATAATTTATGCTAATTTCATGACGTCATTGGTCAAAATCCAAGATGGCCGCCCTGATTAGGCAAATGACGTCATAATGTCGTCAAATTACATGTTGATGGCACAGAAATTGTTGTGGTGAATTAAGTTTACATTATTATTATTGTCTAAAGGTTTGGTAGTCATACTGTAAGTGGTTAAGGAGTTAGCCTCCAAAGTTTGTTTTAAAAACTGCACATTTTTGCTGGGGTCCGTTTGGAACCCAGAGGGACTGAACACAAACTTTCTTTATAATTTCCACATTATTGTACTAATCTTTGCGAAAACGTAGGAGAAGGTATAAGACATATTGACTGACAAAGTCACGGAAGGATTTTTTCTTCAGATCAAAAATGTTCAAATGGCACTTCAAAATGTACGCCTGGGGTCCAAATGGCCCCCACTCGGGTGTTTGAGGGTTAACAGCTGTTCAACCTTAGAGAACACGATATCTGCTTGGAGATAATCAAATTACTAAGCTCCAGTAGACCTGTTCTACTAGACAACAAATGTAGGGATGATTTCTGAAATTTCTACATCGATAATAAAAACAGCTACCGCGAAAAAAAGTGTATCATCGTGCAGGTTCGTGCAGAGGACATACCAAACTGTAACCAAAGTACATACGATTGCGACAACGGGAACATACAGATACAGATGCGAACGCGTTACATGGACATTATGCATTACGCGTTACATAAACACTACTAGTAGTCTGTCACCGGGGGTAACCCTCCGGTCACAAACTAATTAGATCGTCATGGCCCTCTCGTCTTAGAAAAGTGGTCAACAATACGGTTTCTGGTGAAGAAAATAAAGAATTATCAGACGAAGAACGTAAATGAGGTGAAAAAAATGTTTACCTTTCGGTTTGTGGTGCTGATTTATCGCTGAAGTGTCAAATTGTCTTGAAAGTGGTCTCAAACTGGAGCAAAGTAGTCGTATACGCGTCCGTTACACTCCGACAAACAACAATGGCTGCCAGGCAAACTGACCTTTCAAGGTCTCATAACACAGTATTCATCCGCGACCCCAAAAGTAGTTCGGGTCAAAATAGTGCACCACAGTACTTGCTAATGCCGTAGTTATTCTTTCGTGCACAACAGTGAGGTGGAATCTGTGGTAAATGGTAGATCGGTGTTGATACTGTATAAGTTGGTTCACGTTGCTTCTTCGGCTGGTAGGAATTTGCACCTTGATACTGTTACCGGCACTTGCTGTTCGTCGTCTGCAGTTTCGCTGGGGGTCAAATCAAAGTGTCTATCTGCGTGCTCATTTGTTGATGATGAATCACGTGATTTCCTCCACCATATAAGTACAGAACAGACCACCTATCTGTCTTTCTTTTGGATTTATCCACACCGCCGATGAGCGGGGGAAGGCGACCCAGTAAGGTTTGGGAGAAAGGCTGTTGGTTGGGGTTGAGAGAGGACTGTCTTTGTCTCAGAAGCATCCCACCCACCGACACTCTTCTTAAAGGGGCATTTCACTCCAGACGGGACTTTTATTTTCCGATAGATATTAATGCCAGAAGTGACAAATGTATGCTACGTACCATTATACGATAGGGAACCCATTAGCCGCACGTGCATCAAAAAGCATTCTGTCTTCTACAAAACTCCCCAAGTACTCTCTGATTAAATTAAATCAATCTCAGCCTACGGCTGAATACAAAGTGCCTGACAACGCCTGACTTAAGTGTGGATACAAAGCTAATTTCAGGGGCGCTAAGAAAAACACGTCTTGATATGTGTTCGTTGATATCTTGTGAACAATTGGCCTTATTGGTGTGCTTAGCGCCCCTAATTTATGCCGAAAATATTCACGATAAAGGAAGTGTCTACACGTATAGGGAATACATGGGTAGGGTCTGCATGGGTTTAGTGAGTTTCATATTGTTTAACAAACACACGTTGCGTAATTCGTCACAAGTGGAATTCCATAAAAGGTCGGCTGATCATGTATTCATTGATACATTATCTATTGGGAAATAATACTCACTTCTGTAGGGGAATGCCCCTTTAAGGCATGAGATTTCAAGTGTCTTCTTTCGCCACGCGACTTCGGCTACTCCCCATACCTTAATCACCTATGAAGCATGAACCAATGAGTGCGCAGTGTGGATAGGAAACTATTGGCAAATCCATGCTCATTTTCAGATATTTTCTACATCGTACCCTGAACTTCAAAATACTAAATTCTTTTAAAATGTTTCTGCACCTTGCTATGAATTTTTAGGCGTCGAACCTCCTCACTTTGGGGTCCTTAACAATATAAATCCCCATAGGCGAAAAACTGTGTACTGATATCTTCATTTGTGCGCTGTGGAGTTCGAAAGACAAGGTTGCTATACATGATCACCCCTACACCGTTTTAAACTATGAGTATGACAACAACCTGGCGTTTTAGCCTGTTAAACAACGCTTTCAAACGTGTTCTTGTATTGTTGTCTTTTTCGTTTGTCTGCCTAGGATGGCCTGGTGAGATCTGCTAATAAAGGAAAGACAGCTAGTACGTTTATATCTAAAGACATTATAATGCTTAAAATAACCTATGGCCAGTCTGGGAATGCCGGCGACCCTTACGAATACAAATGTAGTTATACACGTGTATATACAGACCATATTATGTCATATGTTCCAATATAGACACTACGTGTGCTATCTTACGCCCTGTATATTAATTTTTTATTCTTATTTCTATATTTTTATGTATGTAGAATATTGTTATTGATAAGTGTCCTGTGAGAGAGAATGCCATGCATAACCAGCAAGAGAAGACCGCTTTGAAAGTACAGCTTTATTTTTCCACGTGATGTAAAGAATCGGGCTAAAATAACGCACGGATTATCACCACTTTTCCAAGTAATACATGAAATAATATAAGAACAAACTCAATAACGGTCAGTACTATATCTACGTTTGCATAGAACATAGATGAGAACTTGATTATATATGAAATATCTGAAACATATAGAGACAACAAGCTTTTACATTGTATCCTTATTGCCAAATATGTAATTTACACCTGTTTTTTGAAAGATTTGAAACCAAACTTGAAATACTTTAAAGCTAAAATTGCCAATATAACAATAATAGATACCCCTTAGATACACCTGTTAAGTCAATCACAGACCAATGATCAACGCTTGTTATCCCTCTCTCTCTCTCACCCAGTCCTGTTATACCACATGTTAATGTTTTTTTTGTTGTGCTCCAATGATGTATATGTATGAGCTATTGTGTATTATGCTGAAATATTGAATAAAGTTTGAATAAAAAAAATATCTACGTTTGCCAAGTTATCAAGCATTGTTATCTAAGAGCATCAACTTCTTCTTACAGCAAAAATACAATGTTGGATACAGATATTGTCCTCAAATTGAGTCATTATGTTTATGTTTACAACAGCAACTATTAGGGTAAGTGATGAGTTGGGCATACCGCACATGTAGGGTTGAGTAGTTTACAGGCGCGGCCACGCGTAAGTGTAAACTACTTTTCCTTGAAGCAGAATAGTCGCACCGATCACATTTTTGTTTTACGTCTACAACTGTATTTTTGCACGTGTCTGGATACTTTAAAGTTATTATCCTTTGGATTATTATATACACACTAAAGTCACATGCATAGTGTGTCTCGTCCTGTGTCTGTTTACACACGGTATTACTGTGTTTCAGTGTATTTAGTCACGCTGCTTACACGTAAATGGTTACGTTTGTCATATAATTTACCATAAACGGTCATGGATTACAGCCGTTCCGTACCTACACTCACAGAACGTTGGGTTATTCGCAATTGTGTTTAGCCACATGTTGGTCTAAGTGGCATTTCTGTGCAGCGGAATAGTCGCACTGGTCACACTTATAAGGTTTCGCACCTGTGTGTTTTCTCATATGTACGGTTAAGTGAGACCTGTCAGCCGTCCTGAATCCGCACTCACCACACATGAAGGGTTTTTCTCCGGTGTGTTTATACATGTGTTTGTATAGATTACATTTGTGTGATGCAGAATAGTCGCACTGGTCACATTTATAGGGCTTTTCACCCGAATGTTTCCTCATATGTACGGATAGGTTAGACCTCTGAGCCGTTCTGTACCCACACACTTCACACATATATGGCTTTTCTCCGGCGTGTTTAGCCACATGTCGGTCTAAATGGCATTTCTGAGCAGCAGAATAGTCGCACTGGTCACACTTGTAAGGTTTTTCACCTGTATGTTTTCTCATGTGTGCGGTTAGGTTAGTCATGCGAGCCGTCCTGTATTCGCACTGTCCACAAATGAAGGGTTTTTCTCCGCTGTGTTTAGTAAGGTGAAGGTCTAAAGAAACTTTATGTGCAGCAGAATAGTTGCACTGGTCACACTTATAAGGTTTCACACCTGTATGTCTTCTCAAATGTACAGTTAAGGAAGACCTGTCAGCCGCCCTGAATCCACACTCTCCACACATGTAAGGTTTTTCGCCGGTGTGTTTATGCATGTGTTTGACTAGATTGCCTTTGCATGAAGCAGAATAGTCGCACTGGTCACATTTATAAGGTTTCATACCTGTATGTGTTCTCATATGTTCGGATACTTGAGACCTTCGAGCAGCCCTGTACTCGCACTCTCCACACACAAATGGCTTAATCTTTTCTCCGGTGTGTTTAGTAAGGTGATGGTCTAAAGAAACTTTATGTGCAGCAGAAAAGTCGCATTGGTCACACTTATATGGTTTCTCACCTGTATGTGTTCTCATGTGTCTGGTCAAGTAAGACCTGTCAGCCGTCCTGTACCCGCACTCATCACACATGTAGGGTTTTTTGCCGGTGTGTTTAGCCATGTGTCGGTTTAAAGCGCTTTTGTGTGCAGTAGAATAGTCGCATTGGTCACATTTGTAGGGTTTCTCTCCGGTATGCGTTCTGATATGTCTAGATAGGTTGAACCTATTAGCCGTTCGAAATCCGCACTCTCCACACATAAGGGTTTTTACTCCGGTGTGTTTAGTCATGTGCTGGTCTAAATTGTATTTTGTTGCAGAAGTATAGTTACACTGGTCACACTTGTAAGGTTTCTCGCCATTATGTATTCTCATATGTTCCAATAGGCGATACCTGATAGCCGCCGAGTATCCACACTGTCCACAGATGTAGGGCTTTTCTCCGGTGTGTTTAGTCATGTGTCGGTCTAAGTGAACTTTCTGTGCAGCAGAATAGTCGCACTGGTCACACTTATATGGTTTCTCACCTGTATGTTTTCTTGTGTGTTTGATTAGGACAGACTTTTTGGCTGCCCTGTAGCCACACTCCGTACACGCAAAGCGTTTATTCACCGTGCGTTTCACCGCAAGTCTGTCCTTCTGCTCTGTTCGACCCTGTGCGGGAGGATGGTCAGATTCTTCTCCACACTTTTCCTCACATGGAATGTTTCCTTCCTTATTTTGCTGCCTTCCCGTGTCTAATTTCTCGCTACTGCTTGTCTCGTCCCCAGGGTGTGCAGTTGGATGATCGTCCATAGCGACCTCACCGCTTCTCTCACCCATTTCTGAAATAACAATAAAACATCCGAAATTAAACGAGAAGAAACACTGGTAGACACACACGCAAACTTACTCACACACACAAGTACATGTATTAGCCCATGTACTCACTCGTTCCCAAGTAATACATTTATGCGTTTATTTATGTGTAAATCCATGCCCGTAGGCTAATTGCAAGGGTACAGACAGATAATAAACAAGTGACCGTAGATAACTTACTAGTACTTTTTGACGAATCTATGGTTACCCGGCGTCAGTTGCAACAACATGATATATTTTATGCCGATAATATGGACAGTTACAGACAGAGAAATAACGCCAATAGGAAAGAAAACGAAGCCCTAATAATACTGATATCTTACTAGGACAAAGTATGTACTTGTTTACTGTAACACTTTCACTGATCACCAACGAAATGAGCTAGGAATTCGAAGCTGTTAAGGGTTTCCTCTTCCGGCCGCAAAATGTTAAAAGTTGTTCAACATTAGAGAACATCATTTCTGCTTGGAGATAATCTAATTACTAAGCCCCCACACCAGTAGACCTGTTCTACTAGATAAAAAATATAGGGGTGATTTCTGAAATTTTTACATCGATAATAAAAAATGCTACCGCGGAGAATAAAACAGCGTGCATGCATCATCGCGCAGGTCCGTGCAGAGGACATACCAAACTGTAACCAAAGTACATACGAATGCGACAACTTGAACATACAGATACAGATGCGAACGCGTTACATAGACATTATGTATTACGCGTTACATAAACAATACTAGTAGTCTGTCACCGCAGGTTACCCTCCGGTCACAAATTAATTAGATCGCCATGTCCCTCTCGCCTTAGAAAAATGGTCAAGAATACGGTTTCTGGTAAAGAAAATAAAGAATTGTCAGACGAAGAACGTAAATTAGGTGAAAAAAAGTTTTACCTTCCGGTTTGTGATGCTGATTCATCGCTGAAGTGTCAAATTGTCTTGAAAGTGGTTTCAAACTGGAGCAAAGTAGTCGTATACACGTACGTTACACTCCGACAAACCAGAATGGCTGCCAGGCAAACTGACCTTTCAAGGTGTCATAACACAGTATTTATCCGCGACCCCGTCCCCAAAAGTAGTTCGGGTTAAAATAGTGCACCACAGTACTGCTGGCAAAGGCCAAAGTTATTCTTCCGTGCACAACAGCGAGGTGGAATCTGTGGTAAATGGTAGATCGGTGTTGATACTGTATAAGTTGGATCACGTTGCTTCTTCGGCTCACCAGGTAGGAATTTGCGCCTTGATACTGTTACCGGCACTTGCTGTTCGTCATCTGCAGTTTCATGACCCCCGCTGGGGGTCAAATCAAAGTGTCTATCTGCGCGCTCATTGGTTGATCATGAATCACGTGATTCCTCCACCATATAAGTACAGAACAGACCACCTATCTGTCTCTCTTTTGGATTTATCCACACCGCCGATGAGCGCCGGGGGGAAGGCGACCCAGTAAGGTTTGGGAGGAAGGCTGTTGGTTGGTGTTGGGAGAGGACCGTCTTTGTCTCAGAAGCATCCCACCCACCCACCGTCTTCTTAAAGGGGCATTTCACTCCAGACGGGACTTTTATTTTCCGATAGATATTAATTCTAGAAGTGACAAATGTATGCTACGTACCAATATACGATAGGGAACCCATTAGCCGCACGTGCATAAAAAAGCATTCAGTCTTTTACAAAACTCCCCAAGTACTCTCTGATTAAATTAAATCAATCTCAGCCTAAGGCTGAATACAATGTGCCTGACAACGCCTGACTTAAGTGAGGATACAAAGCTAATTTCAGGGGCGCTAAGAAAAACACGTCTTGATATGTGTTCGTTGATATCTTGTGAACAATTGGTCTTATTGGTGTGCTTAGCGCCCCTCATTTATGACGAAAATATTCACGATAAAGGAAGTGTCTACACGTATAGGGTATACATGGGTAGGGTCTGCATGGGTTTAGTGAGTTTCATATTGTTTAACAAACACACGTTGCGTAATTCGTCACAAGTGGAATTCCATAAAAGGTCGGCTGATCATGTATTCATAGATACATTATCTATTGGGAAATAATACTCACTTCTGTAGTGGAATGCCCCTTTAAGGCATGAGATTTCAAGTGTCTTCTTTCGCCACGCGACTTCGGCTACTCCCCATACCTTAATCACCTATGAAGCATGAACCAATGAGTGCGCAGTGTGGATAGGAAACTATTGGCAAATCCATGCTCATTTTCAGATATTTTCTACATCGTACCCTGAACTTCAAAATACTAAATTCTTTTAAAATGTTTCTGCACCTTGCTATGAATTTTTAGGCGTCGAACCTCCTCACTTTGGGGTCCTTAACAATATAAATCCCCATCGGCGAAAAACCGTGTACTGATATCTTCATTTGTGCGCTGTGGAGTTCGAAAGTCAAGTCACTCCTTTAGTTGTTAACATAACAATGCAGCAACTAATCTTCCAGGAGAACAATAAACAATAAAGTCAAGGTTGCTATACATGATCACCCCTACACCGTTTTTAACTATGAGTATGACAACAACCTGGCATTTTAGCCTGTTAAACAACGCTTTCAAACGTGTTCTTGTATTGTTGTCTTTTTCGTTTGTCTGCCTAGGATGGCCTGGTGAGATCTGCTAATAAAGGAAAGACAGCTAGTACGTTTATATCTAAAGACATTATAATGCTTAAAATAACCTATGGCCAGTCTGGGAATGCCGGCGACCCTTACGAATACAAATGTAGTTATACACGTGTATATACAGACCATATTATGTCATATGTTCCAATATAGACACTACGTGTGCTATCTTAGGCCCTGTATATTAATTTTTTATTCTTATTTCTATATTTTTATGTATGTAGAATATTGTTATTGATAAGTGTCCTGTGAGAGAGAGAATGCCATGCATAACCAGCAAGAGAAGACCGCTTTGAAAGTACAGCTTTATTTTCCACATGATGTAAAGAATCGGGCTAAAATAACGCACGGATTATCACCACTTTTCCAAGTAATACATGAAATAACATTAGAACAAACTCAATAACGGTCAGTACTATATCTACGTTTGCATAGAACATAGATGAGAACTTGATTATATATGAAATATCTGAAACATGTAGAGACAACAAGCTTTTATATTGTATCCTCATTGCCAAATATGTAATTTACACCTGTTTTTTGAAAGATTTGAAACCAAACTTGAAATACTTTAAAGCTATTGCCAATATGCCAATAATAGATATCCCTTAGATACACCTGTTAAGTCAATCACAGACCAATGATCAACGCTTGTTATCCCTCTCTCTCTCTCACCCAGTCCTGTTATACCACATGTTAATGTTTTTTTTTTTATTGTGCTCCAATGATGTATATGTATGAGCTATTGTGTATTATGCTGAAATATTGAATAAAGTTTGAATAAAAAAAATATCTACGTTTGCCAAGTTATCGAGCATTGTTATCTAAGAGCATCAACTTCTTCTTACAGCAAAAATACACTGTTGGATACAGAATATTGTCCTCAACTTGAGTCATTATGTTTATGTTTACAACAGCAACTATGAAGGTTCAGTGATGAGATGGGCATACCGCACATGTAGGGTTGGGTAGTTTACAGGCGCGTTCGGCCACGTGTAAGTGTAAACTACTTTTCCTTGAAGCAGAATAGTCGCACTGATCACATTTTGCTTTATACTTCTACTGTATTTTTGCACGTGTCTGGCTGGATAGGTTTAGCAATATCATGTACACACTGGTCAAGTTTCCACGGTTTGTCTCGTCCTGTGTCTGTTAACATGGTATTACTGTGCTGCAGTGTAGTCACACTACTTACACGTATATGGTTTGTCATATCTAAGGCTACGGATTACTTGCCAGCCGTCCATGTATCCACACTCCCTAAACGTTGGGTTATTCGCCGTTGTGTTTAGCCACATGTCGGTCTAAATGGAATTTTTGTGCAGCAGAATAGTCGCACTCGTCACACTTGTAAGGTTTTTCACCTGTATGTTTTCTCATGTGTACGGTTAAGTAAGACATTCTAGCCGTCCTGAATCCGCACTCTCCACACATGTAGGGTTTTTCGCCGGTGTGTTTATACATGTGTTTGACTAGATTGCCTTTGCATGAAGCAGAATAGTCGCACTGGTCGCATTTATAAGGTTTCATACCTGTATGTGTTCTCATATGTACAGTTAAGGAAGACCTGTTACTAGTCCTGTATTCGCACTGTTCGCACACAAATGGATTTTCTCCGGCGTGTTTAGTAAGGTGGCGGTCTAAAGAAGCTTTATGTGCAGCAGAATAGTCGCATTGGTCACACTTATATGGTTTCTCACCTGTATGTGTTCTCATATGTCTGGTCAAGTAAGACCTGTCAGCCGTCCTGAATCCGCAATCATCACACATGAAGGGTTTTTCGCCAGTGTGTTTAGCCATGTGTTGCTTAAAGGCATTTTTCTGTGTAGCAGAATAGTCACATTGGTCACACTTGTAGGGTTTTACGCCCGTATGCGTTCTCATATGTAGAGATAGGTTGGACCTGTCAGCCGTCCTGTATCCGCACTCTCCACACATGTAGGGTTTTTCGCCAGTGTGTTTAGCCATGTGTCGGCTTAAATTACCTTTGTGTCCAGCAGAATAGTCGCATTGGTCGCACTTGTAGGGTTTGACGCCCGTATGTCTTCTCAAATGTTTGGATAGGCTAGACCTGGCAGCGGCCCTGTATCCGCACTCCCCACACATGTAGGGTTTTTCCCCAGTGTGTTTAGTCATATGTCGGCCTAAATAAACTTTCCGTATTGCTGAATAGTCACACTGGTCGCATTTGTAGGGTTTCTCACCTGTATGTCTGCTCATATGTTCGGATAGGCTTAACCTGTCAGTCGTTCTGTACCCGCACTCCCCACACATGAAGGGTTTTTCTCCTTTGTGTTTAGTCACGTGTCGGTCTAAATGAACTTTCTGTGCAGCAGAATAGTCGCACTGGTCACATTTATATGGTTTCTCACCTGTATGTTTTCTTGTGTGTTTGATTAGGACAGACTTTTTGGCTGCCGTATAGCCACACTCCGTACACGCAAAGCGTTTATTCACAGTGCGTTTCACCGCAAGTCTGTCCTTCTGCTCTGTTCGACCCTGTGCGGGAGGATGGTGAGATTTTACTCCACACTTTTCCTCACATGGAATGTTTCCTTCCTTATTTTGATGCCTTTCTTTGTCTAATTTCTCACTGCTGCTTGTCTCGTCCCCAGGGTGTACAGCTGGATGATTGTCCATAGCGACCTCACCGCTTCTCTCACCCATTTCTAAAACAACAATAAAATATCCGAAACTAAACGAGAAGAAATACTGGTAGACACACACGGAAACGTACTCACACACACAATTATATGTATTAGCCCATGTAGTCACTCGTTTCCGAGTAATACATTTATGCATTTACATTCTTGTATTTATGTGCAAATCCATGCCCGTAGGCTAATTGCAAGGGTACAGACAGATAATAAACCGTAGATAAAATGGCCGTAGATAATTATAACATATTAGTACTTTTTGACGAATTTATGGTTCCGCCACGTCAGTTGCAACAACATAATGTATTTTATGCCGAGGATATGGACAGTTACAGACAGACAAATAACGCCAATAGGAAAGAAAACGAAGCCCTAATATTACTGATAGCTTACCAGGACGAAATATGTACTTGTTTACTAAAACACTGGCACTGATCACCAAAGAAATGTGCTAGGAATTCGAAGCCAGAGTCTAACAGCTGTTAATGGATTCCTCTCCCGGCCGCAAAATGTTAACATCTATTCAACATTGGAGAACATCATATCTGCTTGGAGATAATCTAATTACTAAGCCCCCACACCACATGACCTGTTCTACTAGATAAAAAATATAGGCGTGATTTCGGAAATTTTTACATCGATAATAAAAAAAGCTACCGCGGAGAAAAAAACAGCGTGCATGCATCATCGCGCAGGTCCGTGCAGAGGACATACCAAACTGTAACCAAAGTACATACGAATGCGACAACGGGAACATACAGATACAGATGCGAAAGCGTTACATAGACATTATGTATTACGCGTTACATAAACACTACTAGTAGTCTGTCACCAGAGGTTACCCTCCGGTCACAAACTAATTAGATCGCCATGTCCCTCTCGCCTTAGAAAAGTGGTCAAGAATACGGTTTCTGGTAAAGAAACTAAAGAATTATCAGACGAAGAACGTAAAGGAGGTGAAAAAATGTTTTACCTTCCGGTTTGTGGTGCTGATTCATCGCTGAAGTGTCAAATTGTCTTGAAAATGGCCTCAAACTAGAGCAAAGTAGTCGTATACACCAACGTTACACTACGACAAACCAGAATGGCTGCCAGGCAAACTGACCTTTCAAGTCTCATAACACAGTGTTTATCCGCGACCCCGTCCCCAAAAGTAGTTCGGGTTAAAATAGTGCACCACAGTACTTGCTAATGCCGTAGTTATTCTTCCGTGCACAACAGCAGGGTGGAAACTGTGGTAAATGGTAGAGGAATACATCGATGTTGATACTGTATAAGTTGGATTACGTTGTTTAGAACTTCGGCCGGCGGGAATTTGCGCCTTGATACTGTTACCGGCACTTGCTGTTCGTCGTCTGCAGTTCCATGACCTCCGCTGGAGTCAAATCAAAGTGTTTATTACAAAGAAACGAGCCGGCAAATCTATGCAATCTGCGAATGCCTAGGCGACCATACGCATTGTCATACACGTGTATATTTAGACCCTGGCCGGGAGACGAAAGGGTATGTCACTCTGTAAGGGGCGGTATAACTCCGACGATATGTGTACAATGATGATGATGATATACAGACCATAGCTCTCGCTGCAAACATTGTTGTTAATAATTACATACTCGTGGGCGTACATTCAATTTGGATACTATAAGAATTAACTGAATGATCTTTTTGCACAACGTCGCAGCCTTGAAGGCCGGATTGTGTGATACATTACACTTCAGTACACACTAACTTAAAATCATTAAAACAGTTGAATAAAACTATATACATTGCAAATATTTTATTTTACATAATGATAAACACGATCACTTAAAATCATTGGACGATTGAGATACAGCGTGTAGAACATTCGGTAGGCTAAAGAGACATTAATGCGGGGATACATGACTTCAGATGTCTAGTTCAGTCACTTGTTTAACAGTTTCACTAAATATGGGATCGGCGAGTTATTGTGTCGATTGGTACGGCATAGTGTAGCATTAAGTTACTGTTTGTTTCTCTTTTACTTATAAGAGGGTCTGCATGGGGGGGGGGGGTCTTGGTAACGCTTAACAATGATTCAGCAGGCCCGGTAACGCTTAACGGTAAATTCAGGATGCCCGGTAACGCTTAACGGTAAATTCAGAAGGGGTTACAACGCATAACACTTAAGTAACATTGACGTGCATTCCTATTCATACAGCGCTAGAGCAGTTATATTAATGGGTGAAAATATCCGACGAATGACACTGTGAGAAGCAAAAGGTGCCCAGAACCCGGAGGAATGACAGGGACAATGCCCATGACATCATGACTGTAAATTGACGGAGGCAGATCTAGAGTTCCCTGCCCGCCACAGAGACGACGGCAGCAAATTTCTTATGGATCCGGGTGGATTGAACTATTGTTTCGGCACATGGAGTGCCGAAGGCGCGACGCATCCCAGGGGGGGGGGGGTCCGGGGATATGCTTTTTGAGGGCAACGCTTCCGCAACATATCTTACCCTGTCCAGAGCCGAAGGCCGGGAGGCTCGGAGAAATTTTGAAATATGGACCCTTTGAAACGCCATTTACTGTATTCTCAGGGGTTCTATCTGGCATTAGACTTCGTGTGTATAACGGGTTACGAAGAATTTCTTGGTAACGCTTAACGGTGAATTCGGGATAACAAATAACGACAAGAGAGTGTTATATCAATATATGGGTGATAAATAATAAACGTCAAGAGAGTGTTATATCAATATATGGATGATAAATGATAACCAGGCATTTTCCGCCAGAAGAATCAGCATTAACTTAATCTATTACAGCAGTAACATCTGTATTGATATTTACATACAATTGGGGCATACATACAATATCTATTTATACAAAATAACCTATCGATGTCTATAATATGGAATATGCATATGTACAAATAGAAAGTGGCATATCCCTCACCTCACCTCACCTAGTCATATTCCAGAAGTAGACAATTGATACCTTATTTACTCAAAGCTTATTTACGAAAAACATCGTATCCACACCTGTGTGTTTAGCCATGCATCGATTACTGTGCAAGAACATATTCACACTGGTCACATTCATAGTTTCCATGGTGTTTACAGTTCTGTTTCTGATAACAATGTATTGCTGTGCTATTGTAAATTGTTTGTCATAGCTAAGCCCTGCCAATCGTCCTGTATCCGCACTCCTGCACGTTGGGTTATTCGCCATTGTGTTTAGCTACATGTTGGTCTAAATTGCATTTCTGTGCAGCAGAATAGTCGCACTGGTCACACTTATAGGGCTTTTCACCTGTATGTTTTCTCATGTGTACGGTCAAGTGAGACCTGTCCGCTGTCCTGTATCCGCACTCTCCACACATGAAGGGTTTTTCGCCGGTGTGTTTAGCCATGTGTTTGTCTAGATTACCTTTGTGTGAAGCAGAATAGTCGCACTGGTCGCATTTATAGGGCTTTTCACCTGAATGTCTCCTCATATGTTCGGATATGTGAGACCTGTTAGCAGTCCTGTATTCGCACTGTCCACACACAAATGGCTTTTCTCCGGCGTGTTTAGTAAGATGAAGGTCTAAAGAAGGTTTATGTGCAGCAGAATAGTCGCATTGGTCACACTTATATGGTTTCTCACCTGTATGTCTTCTCATATGTCTGGTCAAGTAAGACCTGTCAGCCGTCCTGAATCCGCACTCATCACACATGAAGGGTTTTTCGCCAGTGTGTTTAGCCATGTGTTGCTTAAAGGCATTTTTCTGTGTAGCAGAATAGTCACATTGGTCACACTTGTAGGGTTTTACGCCCGTATGAGTTCTCATATGTAGAGATAGGTTGGACCTGTCAGCCGTCCTGTATCCGCACTCTCCACACATGTAGGGTTTTTCGCCAGTGTGTTTAGCCATGTGTCGGCTTAAATTACCTTTGTGTCCAGCAGAATAGTCGCATTGGTCGCACTTGTAGGGTTTGACGCCAGTATGTCTTCTCAAATGTTTGGATAGGCTAGACCTGGCAGCGGCCCTGTATCCGCACTCTCCACACATGTAGGGTTTTTCCCCAGTGTGTTTAGTCATATGTCGGCCTAAATAAACTTTCCGTATTGCTGAATAGTCACACTGGTCGCATTTGCAGGGTTTCTCACCTGTATGTCTGCTCATATGTTCGGATAGGCTTAACCTGTCAGTAGTTCTGTACTCGCACTCCCCACACATGAAGGGTTTTTCTCCTTTGTGTTTAGTCACGTGTCGGTCTAAATGAACTTTCTGTGCAGCAGAATAGTCGCACTGGTCACACTTATATGGTTTCTCACCTGTATGTTTTCTTGTGTGTTTGATTAGGACAGACTTTTTGGCTGCCCTATAGCCACACTCCGTACACGCAAAGCGTTTATCCACAGTGCGTTTCACCGCAAGTCTGTCCTTCCGCTCTGTTCGACCCTGTGCGGGAGGATGGCCAGATTCTGCTCCGTCACTTGTTTCCTCGCACGGAATGTCCCCTTCCTTATTTTGCTGCCTTCCCGTGTCTAATTTCTCACTGCTGCTTGTCTCGTCCTCTGGGTGTACAACTGGACGATCGTCCGTAGTGACCTCACCGCTTCTCTCGCCCATTTCTAAAATAACAATAAAACATCCGAAATTAAACGAGAAGAAACACTGGTAGACACACACGCAAAGTTACTCACACACAGAATTATATGTATTAGCCCATTTAGTCACTCGTTCCCAAAAAAATACATTTATGCATTTATTTGTGTGCAAATCCATGCCCGTAGGCTAATTGCAAGGGTACAGACAGATAATAAACCGTAGATAAAATGACCTTAGATAATATATTAGTACTTTTTGACGAATTTATGGTTACCCCGCGTCAGTTGCAACAACATGATATATATTATGCCGATGATACGTTCAATTACAGACAAATAACGATAAACAGAAAAGAAAACGAAGCCCTAATATTGCTGATAGCTTACCAGGACAAAGTATGTACTTGTTTACTAAAACACTGGCACTGATCACCAAAGAAATGTGCTAGGAATTCGAAGCCATTGTCTAACAGCTGTTAAGGGATTCCTCTCCGGGCCGCAAAATGTTAACAGTTGTTCAACATTAGAGAACATCATATCTGCTTTGAGATAATCTAATTACTAGTACTAAGCCCCCACACCACATGACCTGTTCTATTAACAAATATAGGGGTGATTTCTGAAATTTTTACATCGATAATAAAAAAAGCTACCGCGGAGAAAAAACAGCGTGCATGCATCATCGCACAGATCCGTGCAGAGGACATACCAAATTGTAACCAAAGTACATACGAATGCGACAACGGGAACATACAGATACAGATCCGAACGCGTTACATAGACATTATGTATTACGCGTTACATAAACAATACTAGTAGTCTGTCACTGCAGGTTACCCTCCGGTCACAAATTAATTAGATCGCCATGTCCCTCTCGCCTTAGAAAAATGGTCAAGAATACGGTTTCTGGTAAAGAAAATAAAGAATTGTCAGACGAAGAACGTAAATTAGGTGAAAAAAAAGTTTTACCTTCCAGTTTGTGATGCTGATTCATCGCTGAAGTGTCAAATCGTCTTGAAAGTGGTCTCAAACTGGAGCAAAGTAGTCGTTTACACGTACGTTACACTCCGACAAACAACAATGGCTGCCAGGCAAAGTGACCTTTCCAGGTCTCATAACACAGTATTTATCCGCGACCCCGTCCCCAAAAGTAGTTCGGGTCAAAATAGTGCACCACAGTACTTGCTAATGCCGTAGTTATTCTTCCGTGCACAACAGCAGGGTGGAAACTGTGGTAAATGGTAGAGAAATACATCGGTGTTGATACTGTATAAGTTGGATTACGTTTATTAGAACTTCGGCCGGCAGAAATTTGCGCCTTGATACTGTTACCGGCACTTCCTGTGCGTCGTCTGCAGTTCCATGACCTCCGCTGGAGTCAAATCAAAGTGTCAATTACAAAGTAACGAGCCGGCAAATCTATGCAGTCTGCGAATGCCTAGGCGACCATACGCATTGTCATAGTACACGTGTATATTTAGACCCTGGCCGGGAGACGAAAGGGTATGTCACTCTGTAAGGGGCGGCATAACTCCGACGATATGTGTACAGTGATGATGATGATATACAGACCATAGCTCTCGCTGCAAACATTGTTGTTGATAATTACATACTCGTGGGCGTACATTTAAGTTGGATACTATAAGAATTAACTGAATGATCTTTTTGTACAACGTCGCAGCCTTGAAGGCCGGATTGTGTGATACATTACACTTCAGTACACACTAACTTAAAACCGTTAAAACAGTTGAATAAAATTATATACATTGCAAATATATTATTTTACATAATGATAAACACGATCACTTAAAATCATTGGAAGATTGAGATACAGCGTGTAGAACATTCGGTAGGCTAAAAAGACATTTAATGCGGAGATACATGACTTCAGATGTCTAGTTCAGTCACTTGTTTAACAGTTTCACTAGGTATGGGATCGGAGAGTTTTTGTGTCGATTGATACGGAATAGTGTAGCATTAAGTTACTGTTTGTTTCTCTTTTACTTTTAAGACCTTATAACGTGCACAGAGAGAGATGGCATGAAAAACCAGCAAGAGAATACCTTGGCAGCCGCTTTGAAAGTATAAATTTATTTTTCCACATTACGTAAATAATCATGTTAAAAGAATGCATGAAATATGACCACGTTTTCACGTGCATGAAATTACATAAGAATAAACTCAATAACGGTCAGTACTATATCTACGTTTGGTAAGTTATCAAGTTACAACTTCCTAGCATTGTTATCTAAGAGTATTAAATCAACATCTAATACATCAACCATGATGATGATGATAATGACGATCAACATCTTATTCAGCAATAATACAATGTTGAATACAGATTATTGTCCTCAAATCGAGTCATTCAATACTCATGTTTGCAACAGCAACTATTAAGGTTAAGTGATAATATGGGCATGCCGCACATGTAGGGTAGGGTAGTTTACAAAACTCCCCAAGTACCCTCTGATTAAATTAAATCAATCTCAGCCTACGGCTGAATACAATGTGCCTGACAACGCCTGACTTAAGTGAGGATACAAAGCTAATTTCAGGGGCGCTAAGAACACGTCTTGATATGTGTTCGTTGATATCTTGTGAACGATTGGCCTTATTGGTGTGCTTAGCGCCCCTCATTTATGCCGAAAATATTCACGATAAAGGAAGTGTCTACACGTATAGGGAATACATGGGTAGGGTCTGCATGGGTTTAGTGAGTTTCATATTGTTTTACAAATAAACGTTGCGTAATTCGTCACAAGTGGAATTCCATAAAAGGTCGGCTGATCATGTATTCATTGATACATTATCTATTGGGAAATAATACTCCCTTCTGTTGTGGAATGCCCCTTTAAGGCATGAGATTTCAAGTGTCTGCTTTCGCCACGCGACTTCGGCTACTCCCCATACCTTAATCACCTATGAAGCATGAACCAATGAGTGCGCAGTGTGGATAGGAAACTATTACAAAGAAACGAGCCGACAAAGCCATGCTCATTTTCAGATAATTTCTACATCGTACCCTGAACTTCAACATACTAAATTCTTGTAAATAGTTTCTGCACCTTGCTATGAATTTTTCGGCGTCTAACCTCCTCACTTTAAGGTCCTTAACCATATAAATCCCCATCGGCGAAAAACTGTGTACTGATATCTTCATTTGTGCACTGTGGAGGACGAAGGTCATGGCTGATATACATGATCACCCTACACCGTTTTAAACTATGAGTATGACAACAACCTGGCGTTTTAGCCTGTTAAACAACGCTTTCAAACGTGTTCTTGTATTGTTGTCTTTTTCGTTTGTCTGCCTAGGATGGCCTGGTGAGATCTGCTAATAAAGGAAAGACAGCTAGTACGTTTATATCTAAAGACATTATAATGCTTAAAATAACCTATGGCCAGTCTGGGAATGCCGGCGACCCTTACGAATACAAATGTAGTTATACACGTGTATATACAGACCATCTTATGTCATATGTTCCATTATAGACACTACGTGTGCTATCTTACGCCCTGTATATTAATTTTTTTATTCTTATTTCTATATTTTTATGTATGTAGAATATTGTTATTGATAAGTGTCCTGTGAGAGAGAATGCCATGCATAACCAGCAAGAGAAGACCGCTTTGAAAGTACAGCTTTATTTTTCCACATGATGTAAAGAATCGGGCTACAATAACGCACGAATTATCACCACTTTTCCAAGTAATACATGAAATAACATAAGAACAAACTCAATAACGGTCAGTACTATATCTACGTTTGCCAAGTTATCAAGCATTGTTTTCTAAGAGCATCAACTTCTTCTTACAGCAAAAATACAATGTTGGATACAGAATATTGTCCTCAAATTGAGTCATTGTTTACAACAGCAACTGTCAAGGCTCAGTGATGAGATGGGCATACCGCACATGTAGGGTTGGCTAGTTTACAGGCTCGGCCACGTGTAAGTGTAAACTACTTTTCCTTGAAGCAGAATAGTCGCACCGATCACATTGTTGTTTTACGTCTACAACTGTATTTTTGCACGAGGCTAGATACTTAAGTACTTATCATCATATGGATTATTATATACACACTATAGTCACATGCATAGTGTGTCTCGTCCTGTGTCTGTTTACACACGGTATTGTTGTGTTTCGGTGTATTTAGTCACACTGCTTACACGTAAATTGTTTGTCATATTTACCATGAACGATCATGGATTACAGCCGTTCTGTACTTACACTCACTGAACGTTGCGTTATTCGCAATTGTGTTTAGCCACATGTTGGTCTAAGTGGCATTTCTGTGCAGCGGAATAGTCGCACTGGTCACACTTGCAAGGTTTCGCACCTGTATGTTTTCTCATATGTACGGTTAAGTAAGACCTGTCAGCCGTCCTGAATCCGCACTCTCCACACATGAAGGGTTTTTCGCCGGTGTGTTTATACATGTGTCTGTCTAGATTATATTTGTGTGATGCAGAATAGTCGCACTGGTCACATTTATAGGGCTTTTCACCCGAATGTTTCCTCATATGTACGGATAGGTTAGACCTCTGAGCCGTTCTGTACCCGCACTCTTCACACATATATGGCTTTTCTCCGGCGTGTTTAGCCACATGTCGGTCTAAATGGCATTTCTGTGCAGCAGAATAGTCGCACTGGTCACACTTGTAAGGTTTTTCACCTGTATGTTTTCTCATGTGTGCGGTTAGGTTAGTCATGCGAGCAGTTCTGTATTCGCACTGTCCACACATGAAGGGTTTTTCTCCGCTGTGTTTAGTAAGGTGAAGGTCTAAAGAAACTTTATGTGCAGCAGAATAGTTGCACTGGTCACACTTATAAGGTTTCACACCTGTATGTCTTCTCAAATGTACAGTTAAGGAAGACCTGTCAGCCGTCCTGAATCCACACTCTCCACACATGTAGGGTTTCTCGCCGGTGTGTTTATGCATGTGTTTGACTAGATTGCCTTTGCATGAAGCAGAATAGTCGCACTTGTCACATTTATAAGGTTTCATACCTGTATGTGTTCTCATATGTTCGGATAGTTGAGACCTGAGAGCAGTCCTGTATTCGCACTGTCCATACATGAAGGGTTTTTCTCCGCTGTGTTAAGTAAGGTGAAGATCTAAAGAAACTTTATGTGCAGCAGAAAAGTCGCACTGGTCACACTTATAAGGTTTCTCACCTGTATGTTTTTTCACATGTATGGTCAAGTAAGACCTGTCAGCCGTCCTGTATCCGCACTCTTCACACATGTAGGGTTTGTTGCCAGTGTGTTTAGCCATGTGTCGGTTTAAAATGCTTTTGCGTGTAGTAGAATAGTCACATTGGTCACATTTATAGGGCTTTTCACCTGTATGTGTTCTCATGTGTTCGGATAGGTGAGACCTGCTAGCAGTCCTGTATCCGCACTCATCACATATGTAGGGTTTTTCTCCGGTGTGTTTAGCCATGTGTCGGTCTAAAGCGCTTCTGTGTGTAGTAGAAAAGTCGCATTGGGCACATTTGTAGGGTTTCTCGCCCGTATGAGTTCTTATATGTCGAGATAGGTTGGACCTATTAGCCGTTCGAAATCCGCACTCCCCACACATGCGAGTTTTTACTCCGGTGTGTTTGGTCATGTGTTGGTCTAAGTTGTATTTTGTTGCAGAAGTATAGTTACACTGGTCACACTTGTAAGGTTTCTCGCCAGTATGTATTCTCATATGTTCCAATAGGCGACACCTGATAGCCGCCGAGTATCCACACTCTCCACAGATGTAGGGTTTTTCGCCGGTATGTTTAGTCATGTGTCGGTCTAAGTGAACTTTCTGTGCAGCAGAATAGTCACACTGGTCACATTTATATGGTTTCTCACCTGTATGTTTTCTCATGTGTTTGATTAGGACAGACTTTTTGGCTGCCCTATAGCCACACTCCGTACACGCAAAGCGTTTATTCACAGTGCGTTTCACCGCAAGTCTGTCCTTCTGCTCTGTTCGACCCTGTGCGGGAGGACGGTCAGATTCTACTTCACACTTTTCCTCACATGGAATGTTTTCTTCCTCATTTTGCTGCCTTCCCGTGTCTAATGTCTCACTGCTGCTTGTCTCGTCCCCTGGGTGTACAGCTGGATGATCGTCCATAGCGACCTCACCGCTTCTCTCACCCATTTCTAGAATAACAATAAAACATCCGAAATTAAACGAGAAGAAACACTGGTAGACACACACGCAAACTTACTCACACACACAAGTATATGTATTAGCCCATGTACTCACTCGTTCCAAAAAAATACATTTATGCATTTATCTGTGTGCAAATCCATGCCCGTAGGCTATTTGCAAGGGTACAGATAGATAATAAACAAGTAACCGTAGATAACTTACTAGTACTTTTTGACGAATTTATGGTTCCGCCACGTCAGTTGCAACAACATGATATATATTATGCCGATGATATGGCCAGTTACAGACAGACAAATAGTGATAAACAACAACAAAAATGAAGCCCTAATATTACTGATATCTTACCAGGATAAAGTATGTACTTGTTTACTATAACACTGGCACTGATCACCAACGAACGATTTTTTTTCAAATAATACATTTATGCATTTACATTCTTGTATTTATGTGCAAATCCATGCCCGTACGCTAATTACAAGGGTACAGACAGATAATAAACCGTAGATAAAATGACCGTAGATAATATATTAGTACTTTTTGACGAATTCATGGTTCCCCCGCGTCAGTTGCAACAACATGATATATAATATGCCGATGATATGGACAGTTACAGACAGACAAATAGTGATAAACAACAAAGACAATGAAGTCCTAATATTACTGATAGCTTACCAGGACAAAGTATGTACTTGTTTATTATAACACTGGCACTGATCACCAACGAAATGAGCTAGGAATTCGAAGCCAGAGTCTAACAGCTCTCCCGGTCGCAACATGTTAAACATCTATTCAACATTGGAGAACACCATATCTGCTTGGAGATAATGTAATCACTAAGTCCCCGCACCACATGACCTGTTTCACAAGACAACAAATATAGGGATGATTTCGGAAATTTTTACATCGATGATAAAAACAGCTACCACGGAGAAAAAAAACAGCGTGCATGTATCATCGCGCAGGTCCGTACAGAGGACATACCAAACTGTAACCAAAGTACATACGAATGCGACAACGGAGCTATGTTTGGGGTACCCGGATTGAGGAATAACACGACGTGAAGTTGCTCAAAACACGAGAATCCACACGAAACGTGCCAATTCTCAAACGCCGCTATCTTTGCACGTGTGCGGAGTTACTGTCGCGTGACGGTAACCGCACGCGTGTAAAGATAGCGTCGCTTGAAGAATAGCACGTTTCGTGCCGATTGACGAGTTTTGAGCAACTTCACGCAAACTCCGAACGCGTGCATTACCTCGCCCCGTGCTGACTTCGCACGCTTGTGCACAGAACGCACACGCGTTTTCGTGGGCGCAAAAGCGACGGGCATAGCGGCGGACATTGCAACATTGCGCGTGCCGAGGTACCTCGCGTAGTCAACAGACACGTGCATGACCTCAAAGCAACCCGAATTGGCACGTAATCCATGTACACAAGAAGCGGAAAGCGGTGGCGTAAAACGGAGCGCATTGATACGATGAGTAACGTGTCGCAAACGTCGGACTTGAAATGCGTAAATTTCCTTTAAAAAAACAGGAGTCTACAGCGGTAGATTGGAACATCATAGCCGCTATTTTGCAACGCACAATGCTTTGCGAGGTCGGGCGTACAATTCCTCATTATAACCGAATAGAAAGTCGCACGACGTGCGTTACCTCATTACAGAGCCCAGCATTTGCACAGCGTAAACAACATATTTTGTGTAAACAAACATTTTTGACGCAGCGATACAAAGCTAGTAGTAGATGATTACTTATTTACAAAGAACTTACAACGAAAACTGATGATTTAGTTTGGTACTTTGGAGGAGCGAGTAGTAAACTTACAAGCGATACGAGGAAATGCTCCGCCGACACCGTAACATTTTCTACTATATCTAACCAATCTATTTACGGCGTACGTAGCTGAAAATAAATGATAAACATTACAAAACAGAATTCATACCTTGTACTATGTGTGACTTAACCACAGCTTCCCAAAGGCTGGCTCGCTGAATCTAAACAAGTAGTGACGCAGGTTGTAAATAAGGAGCTGAAAGAAACGGCCCGACTGTAAACACGATTGTTGTTCGAATGACGCGGCTAAACAAAATATGCACGCATGCGCGCTGCTTACCCACGTGTTACCTAGGCAACCAACAAGCGCAAAGCATCTCGGTCTGGGCCATACTATTTATTTTTAGCTGCATAGGATCTAGCCAAGCGATCGTAACAAAAAATACGTATCATTTTGTTCCGCCTGGCTGTCATGTCACTTTAATCAAGAGCTTTGACGAATTCTTCGGGGATTTTTCGGAAATACCACGTCAATCCATGGGATTCCCTGGGACGAATTATCTTTTTCTTTCTAAATTATAAAATATTCCATTTCAAAGTTTATTTACGGTTGTGTTGTTTTTCCACTTGTGCGGAAGGCAACCATAGTCCCCGACCCTCCTGATGAGGATGGGACTAGGTGAGGTGAGGTGAGGTGTTTTTCCCGTCCGCTCCCAGGGACGCAGTGTTAATGGGTCGGTATAGTGTTCCTGGCTCAACTTCCGGCATGGTCCTTACTTTTTACTAGATTGAGCAGCGTCAGCAAGCCAAGTTTTGCCATTCGATCAAAATATATTTGTATAATCAAGTATGTGACAACCTCTCAGAATTCATTTCATTTTCTTGGATGACTTAGATCGAAATATGAAAGAAGAGGAATCCGTACTAAGCGATATTTTGGGGGGGTATAAAAATATCTGTCTGCATTAGGGGTGGGTATCGGTTCGGTGTACCGGTACAAAACCGGTTTTTCTTATTGTACTGGTCCGGAAAAACCGGACCTAAAAAAATCGGTGGACCGAATGTTGGACCTATTAGAAAAAACGGATTATATGATCAGGAATCCACGCGTTTTCGGGCACACTGGTGAAAGAAAATAACAAGAGCGAAGCAGACTAGAGTTTATAGTCATTTCTACAGAGTTTTCCAGTCAATCGTACAGAGGCAGTTAGTCTTGCAGGATTTTAGAACGCCAGTGGGAGTTAAATATTCCACAAAACATACTGTGGTGTGAATATGGTAACGTAAGTTGTAACTTATTTTGATAACACTATTGGGTTACATGTCTTGGGAGAAACGACAGATTATAACCTTCTGTTGGCTGCAACGTCGGGGGTAAATTTTGGCAATTGAAATACAACGGTAACTACCGTTTTCATTCTTGTTCCTATATAACTTATAACTACCGTTTTCATTTCATACCCAGCCAAGAAAACTCCCTTATATTATAAGGGAGTTTTCTTGGCTGGGTGTGATGAAATGAAAACGGTAGTTATAAGTTATATAGGAACAAGCATAATAAATACAAAATCTTAGCGGAAGGTGTCGGGAAATTCAGATGGAATTTTAATAGTTTCTTAACATAGGCTCTGGCCAAGCCATCGTAACAAAAAGATACGTATTATGTAGTTCTCTCCATCTAGCCATTGTGTCACTTCACATAAGAGCCTTGGCGAATTCTTTGGGGATTCTACCGAACTACCACTTCAATCCGCTAGACTCCCTGGGACGAGTAACCTTTTTTTTAACATTGTAAAATACTCCATTTCAGAATTCATTTACGATTGGTTTGATACAATTATTACCTCCCCGTCTGTTTGGTATGTTTCATTTCATATCTATCTATAATCTTATATACATCTTATCAAGGAGGTTAAAGAAAGGGTGGAGACAATTTCACCGCGTCGATCATTTTGAGTGACACATCCTGCACGAAACATTTTCTTTATCCTTGGTTCATTATTGGTGTTGTTAGCAGCTTGTAATTAACCTCCTGCTCCGAATGTAAACACTTGGTTCACGTCACCATCAACAAATCGGTGTTTAGGGCTCTATACAGGGATTAGCTGCGGTTTAAGGCTCTGCGGATAATCGCAAATGACAAGCATTCACAGAACAACGAATGGATGTCTGTTTTTTGTACGATAACATTTGAAACAAAAATGCTGATTTTGTAAGAACTTAAATCGCGTGTACTATTGAATGACCCAAGAAAGTGGGGTATTTTTATTCTTCAGGTGTATGTTGGGTCGCGGAATTAACAGTGAGTTGGGAAAAGTAGTAGGAATTTACCGGCTCGCTCCCTTCACGGGGACCCAACCTCTGCTTGGAGAATAGATAGGAGTACTTGTTTGTTTGTCCACTGAGCTTTTATCAAGCTCCTTGGTTTGACATTGTAAAGAATGCGAAAACTTCGCACCTCAGTGCTAATCGTTAAGAATGGCTGATTTTGGGTTTGATTCAGCCCTGTGACAAATTTGGGGAAATCTGTTGGCCTACTATGAAAAAAAAGTGGTTTCATAAAACAAATATTTAGACCTGTTATGAGATCTCCAATACCAGGAGTGCCTGTTTTTAGAAAAAAATGAAATGACTGCCAAGAGAGAGTAGTTGGTCTACCCATCATTGTCAGATACGGGCAATGAGGTAAAACTTCCTTGGTACGAGGTTTGCAACAGGTCTAAATATTTCTTTTATGCAACCACAAGTTGTTGTTTTTGCAAAGTGGGCAACAGACCCAAGCGCGCGCCCGCGCAATGCACACAAACACTAGTAATAATTGTTAATTTTTTGTATGGTTGGATGCAAAGGTTAAAAGAACAATCGAGATGGTAATACTTTTAAGAATCAAAACAACCCGTTTATTGAATGAAGCAAGCGGTGCATTGTTCATATGTCGGCTCTCGCAAGGAAAGCTGAAAGTTCGCACCTCCGTGCTAATCCAAAATCGTCTCAAAGCGCGCCCTTACCACGCCAGAACACTGACGCCAGAAGCGGCTGGCTGACTGGCCTTTGACGTAGTCTCCAAGCAGAGGTCCGTGGGGAAAATCGTAACCATTTCCTTTGATTCATATTTTTTTTCAAGGTCGAAAATTATGAAAGGAAAATTTCGCGATTTTCCCACCAACCTCTGCTTGGAGAGAAGGTCATATACATGTAGTCCGGTATGGGAATAAAGTCAAAGTACCAAGTGTAGAAATACGAGGGGCGAGTGTGTTTGTTGTTTACAGTATCCCTGTATAGAGCCCTAAACACCGATTTGTTGATGGTGACGTGAACCAAGTGTTTACATTCATATAGCCCGTGGAGCTGCTTGATCAGCTATCGGCTCCGTGTGTTTCTTGTTTACAGTATCCCTGTATAGAGCCCTAAACACCGATTTGTTGATGGTGACGTGGACCAAGTGTTTACATTCATATAGCCCGTGGAGCTAGTTGATCAGCTATCGGCTCCGTGTGTTTCTTGTTTACAGTACCCCTGTATAGAGCCCTAAACACCGATTTGTTGATGGTGACGTGAACCAAGTGTTTACATTCATATAGCCCGTGGAGCTGCTTGATCAGCTATCGGCTCCGTGTGTTTCTTGTTGACAGTATCCCTGTATAGAGCCCTAAACACCTATTTGTTGATAGTGACGTGGACCAAGTGTTTACATTCATATAGCCCGTGGAGCTGCTTGATCAGCTATCGGCTCCGTGTGTTTTGTTTTACAGTACCCCTGTATAGAGCCCTAAACGCCGATTTGTTGATGGTGACGTGAACCAAGTGTTTACATTCATATAGCCCGTGGAGCTGCTTGATCAGCTATCGGCTCCGTGTGTTTTGTTTTACATTATCCCTGTATAGAGCCCTAAACACCGATTTGTTGATGGTGACGTGAACCAAGTGTTTACATTCATATAGCCCGTGGAGCTGCTTGATCAGCTATCGGCTCCCTGTGTTTGTTGTTTACAGTATCCCTGTATAGAGCCCTAAACACCGATTTGTTGATGGTGACGTGAACCAAGTGTTTACATTCATATAGCCCGTGGAGCTGCTTGATCAGCTATCGGCTCCCTGTGTTTGTTGTTTACAGTATCCCTGTATAGAGCCCTAAACACAGATTTGTTGATAGTGACGTGAACCAAGTGTTTACATTCATATAGCCCATTGAGCTGCTCGATCAGCTATCGGTTCTGTGTGTTTGTTGTCTACAGTACCCCTGTATAGAGCCCTAAACACCGATTTGTTGATGGTGACGTGAACCAAGTGTTTACATTCATGTAGCCCATGGAGCTGCTTGATCAGCTATCGGCTCCGTGTGTTTTGCTTTACAGTATCCCTGTATAGAGCCCTAAACACCGATTTGTTGATGGTGACGTGAACCAAGTGCTTACATTCATATAGCCCGTGGAGCTGCTTGATCAGCTATCGGCTCCGTGTGTTTTTTTTTTTTTTACAGTATCCCTGTATAGAGCCCTAAACACCGATTTGTTGATGGTGACGTGAACCAAGTGTCTACATTTATGATCAGCTATCGGTTCCGTGTGTTTCTTGTTTACAGTATCCCTGTATAGAGCCCTAAACACCGATTTGTTGATGGTGACGTGAACCAAGTGTTTACATTCATATAGCCCATGGAGCTGCTTGATCAGCTATCGGCTCCGTGTGTTTGTTGTTGACAGTATCCCTGTATAGAGCCCTAACACCGATTTGTTTATGGTGACGTGAACCAAGTGTTTACATTCATATAGCCCGTGGAGCTGCTCGTTTAGCTATCGGCTCTGTGTGTTTGTTGTTTACAGTATGTTTACATTCATAGTTTGTAGAGGTTGCTTGCTCTGCTCTCCGTTCTGTGTATCTCTGCATTTACGATATATCCATAGAGACCTGCCAACAATTTGTTTAAGGTGCTAGTTCAGCCCGTCCCCGTTTGTTTTACTTCTACGAGAGAAGCTTCTCCATTGAGTTTTTTTTTTTAAATTCATGAAGGTGACGAGAACCAAGTGTTTGCATTCATGAGTGCGTAGAGCCCGCTTCGTGGAGCTAGAGGTCTGCACGAGCAACCTCCATGGAGGAGCTCTGTGGAGCTCCTCCATGGAGGTTGCTCGTGCAGCCCTTTCTCGTGTCAAGTTAGGGCGCACTGTCTAACGCAGCTCAAAATCGGAAGTTATATTCACGATAACGTTCTCAGCGTTTGCCAGTTGTAATGCGGAGAGTGAATGGTTCATGAACAGTATGAATGCCTTCCTTATTCAAGTATGTTCTTAAGATGAATGTGTTAAAAATTCATTGATCAAAACTTGACCACTCTTTGGCAACTAGTGAGTTCGAGCGCGTAAAAAAAAGCGTAGCATCCTAGGGCGGCCTCCGTTACGCTCATCGACTTTGATATTCTATAATCGACCTGGTCCTGTCGAATCAGCTGTTTATCACACCAAGTATATTTTTCTACAATAGTTCTTCCAACTGAATTTATCCTTTTTTCAATTGCTAGTTTGAGGTGTAACTTGTAAAAAAAGAATAAATAAGCGTATACCTAAGCATGGAAAAGTTTACTCACATAGAATACAGTTCCTGTGGCGGTCTGCTGATGTATTTGTCTGGTACAGGTAAATTGGTACAGACTAATACTTGTACCATGATCCTGTCAACAAGGTACAAAGGAACAAACCACTTACTTTACACAGGTGGGACATTGACATGTCTGATAGCATTAAAGAACGATTGAATGCCGTTTGATTTGTTCTGCACGCTGGTATACTAATCAACACATTTATTTGCTTATGCATAGTTGAATGGATGACAGCGTAGACAATATTTACAAAAAAGGTGTGGCAATAAATAAGTACATCCCCTTCATGACAGATTGTGGGCCTGGTCAGTTATAACACAGGTGAATGAGGTATTATGCCTTGCTTTCTTGGAAGTCCCGCCTGACAGAAAATCAATGACAAACTCTACTGACTCAGAGCGGCCGTAGTTAGCCCATACAGGCCGAACATGGCAAGGCCCCCAAGATGGTGCGAATGTCGTATAGGTACCGTCATTTTTGCCGTTACTGTGGCGTGTATAGCGTATTACGTGGGTAAAATTCAAGAAGATTTTGAACCAATTGGGGAAGCCTTTCTGAAGTTCCTGTTAAAGCAGGCGAGGCCACCGCCATCGCCACCGCCACCCCCACCGCCAGAACCTCAACCATGCAATGGAACGTTCAAACCAAACCTTGCTCGTACGTATTTTGTGATAGCCTTCGATGAATGCAATGAATCATAACAAACCTGATGATTGATCTTCTGCCGTATTTGATGGTGGTAGAACCACAGTACTAGTCTCCACTGATAGAATCGGAATAAGGATGAGGATTACTCTATTAGGGTTAGCCTTAGATCTGTTAAAGTTTAACTTAGCTTTCCGACAGACTCCAATTGAAGCCCCATTTTACCAGCTGTAAAAATCGCGATCAGTAGAATCATAGATAGTAATCTTTATCCTGACAAATATGCTGTATCAAGTTGATTCAATGGGTAGGTTTTGGGTATAATTCCTTTAGTTCAATACGTGCTCTCTCTGTTACTGAACGCAGACTCAGAAAGCATCATTGCCAGACGCCTACATGGGCAGCCACTTGTTCAGAACCTGGTAACTGGCTCCCTCCGTGACCACATCAGCAGCCACGCTCCCAGTAAGGCCCTGCTGCTGTCCTTCCACGGACCTCCAGGGGTGGGCAAGAACTACATCAGCGGCATGATAGCGGAGGCTCTGTTCGAGGGCGGACTGGGGTCCCCGAACGTTCACTACTACTCAGCCACGCGGCATTTCATGCACAGAGACGAGGACCACATCATGCAATACAAGGTACATTTCACAGAGTTGTTTATGTTCACAAATATATAAAAGATGAGCGCATTTTCTTATTACTTAGTAAGGGATGCGTCAATGAAGATTAGACATCCAGGTAGTAAGATATGAAATAATTTTGTCTTCACTTCCTTTGCAGATATCAAATTTGTAGTTAGGGTAAAACCTGCTCTTCAACAAATCTCATCAGAGTCACTCACAATATAGGTAATGGATGTAACTGCTATTTGGCATAGCTAAAAGATAATCGGTAAAAAGTCGAGGCAAAAATATTCGTATATGCCTAAATTGGGATTTTCTTCTTCAGGCTAAAGTTTCCACGTGACATTGTACCTGCCCATATGTAACCTACAATTTTTCATCTTACAGGACAAGCTGCATCGGGAAATTCCTGAAAAAGTTCAACGCTGTCAGCATTCCATGTTTATCTTTGACGAGATGGACAAAATGCCACCGAATCTAATAGACACCATCAAGCCTTTCGTAGAGGAGAACATGCGTGTTGATGGAATTGACTACAGGAAAGCTATATTCCTGTTCTTAAGGTAGGGAAATGTTTGCATATACGAGCTCAAGTGTCTGTGTGGCCACCGAAACTGGCAGTACTGTATATATATTTGACATCTGCAATACTACCATTCTCCTAGTCGTGATTGACTAGAAGTTGAAGGCTCACCTATTAAATGTATACTTAATGTAATACATAATGTACGGGATTGGTGAGGTGAAGTGAGGTTGTCTTATCATACTCTTCCTGACTACAGTAACACAGCGGCGTCACCGATTATTGATAGAGCCTTGGAGTTGAGAAAAGGTGGTGACAACAGAAAGTCATTCGTCCTGAAGGACTTCGAGCAGATCATCATCAAGAACGCACTTGGGGAGGAACGTGAGTTTTTATTCAGCTTATTTTGTTTATCTCAACTATATTTTGGACAGAATGATTAAGAGAATTGTGATAATCATAGATCCAATACAGGGTAAATATAGTGCTGCTGTATGGCAGTCTTAAAAATCGGCCAGCGAGCCTCTTGTTTGCTTTCTTGGGAGATTTTTGGGAATGTACCAACATCTTTGCATATCTAACATATAGAAAGTAACTATAAAGGTCACTATATTTCTCATTTATGACGAGTTGGAAAATTGATATGCATTTTTATTACCAACTTGCATGTTTACAGCATGGTGCCCTAACCTACGCATCGAGGGCCTCAGACGAACAGCTATGGGCAACTATCACAAGACCGAGATCCACGATGACCGCCCCGTGTATAAGCATGAAAAGAACAAACTATACTTGTTCTTTAAGGGTAACAATTGGCGCGTGGCGCGTGAACAGGTAGACTCTGCACCGGCGTCGATGATTATTGAAGATAGAGTGATGCGACTGGAAGAAAGCAAGAAATATTGGAAGGTGCTCATGGACGGTAATTGGGAAGAAGTGCCTGAAGTTCAAGTTATCTGTCTTGGTGAGTTACGCTCTGTACGTTTATAAATTCAGTGCCAAAACAAGCCTTGCCATTTTAGTGGGCGAAATAAGACTAAGAGTTTATCCGTGGGGTAACCTATATCCGTTGTATTTAAAATCAAGGAATTTGGGGAAGTCACGTCGACGGACGATGTTTGCAACTGCAATATTGAAAAAAATACAATCTTTAAACCACCGTCCGTCGACGTGACATTCTTAAATACCCTGTTTTAAATACAACGGATATAGGTTACCCCCACGGATAAAGGTGAAGTAGTGTTAATGTCTCCTGTTTTTGTTCACAGATGCCCCACCTGCGGGTGGACCCAACGTGTGCACAAAAATCAAGTCCTATCCTTGCACTGAGACTTTCATCGAGGAGCAGAATGTCACGTGCTGGTTATTCTGGACTTGCACCAGGTATCAGTTGGAACACTTCTCACCTAGTTATTGTAACTGGCACATTCATTGTGACATTATGAACCATGAGTATCGGCAAATTGTAATCGTCTCTAAACATCTCAACATTGCGAAAAATGATGCAGAAAAAACATTATGATTAATATAGTAAAATGGACACGAATAAAACCAGATGTTTGTATCTTTCCCAACAGCCAGAGCACAGTGCAAAGAAAGACAACATGCTCACGTGCTGTGACGGATTCACGCAACTTGGATCAGAATGTGTGAAGGGTGGGTTGCTTGAAAGTTATTGGTGTACACAAACATACGAGCTATACTTGTTCAAGCCTTTTCTAGCTTATACAGTACATAGAAGCGGAAGTCACGCGATCAAAGGCAATATGATTGTTTGTTTCTCTTCCTTGAGCATAAATGGGAAATGTTGATGGTCTTACAGGTACTGGCCTTTGGCAAGCAGAGTTACTGAGTCACAACCTAGTCAACCACGTGGTCCCGTTCCTGCATCTGGAGAGGGAGCAGGTAGAGATGTGCGTCAGAGACGTCCTGTTGGAAAAGGGACTGGGACATTTGATAACCCCGGTAAGTGGAACCTTTTATAATTATGTAAGAACAGTTAAAGACAAGAAATGAGATTGCAGCCTCTATCCTCTTTTAACAAAGTGCTTCGTTATCCTTCCGGTCTCAGAGACAAAATTTGCAGCACTATCCAGATGTTAGTACAACGCAAATTCCTTTATCTTGAAACCTCGTGTGTCGGTAGAAATTATGAAGAAGAGTTGAACTGCATTTTCCATCACAGAAGTGGGACTTAGTTAAATTTCGGACTCTCCATCTCCAGTCTTTTTCAACGAATAAGCTTCTGAGTCAATGATTCGGTGAGCAGTGGATTAGGGCTGGGTATCGGTACAGCGTACAGGTACAAAACCGGTTTTTCTTATTGGACCGGTCCAGAAAAACCGGACCTGAAAAAATCAGGTGGGCCGGATGTTGGACCTATTAGAAAATTAACAGATTATTTCATCAGGCATTCACACGTTTTGGCGCTTGCAGGTGGAAGAAAATAACAGGAGTGAAGTAGAGTAGAGTTTATAGCAATTTCTACCACGTTTTAAAGCCAATCGTACAGGTGCAGTTAGCGTTGTAGGGTTTCAAAACGCCAGTGTGAGTCTAATACTCCACCAAACAGATTTCTTTGTAGTGAAATGGACCATTGGTATGAGTCATACTACATCAGGACCAGGTTCAGGTCCGGACCTGGACCTGATCCTTTGGACCTGAACCGGACCTGGACCTGAATTTTCTGTACCGGTACCCACCCCTACAGTGGATCATAAGTAAGTTTATGGCGCCCCCCGTCTCTGCTCACCACCCATTTACAGAGGTGGGCGCACAGACTTTCTGCAACTTATAACCCTTCTAACGAGCAGGATTACTTACATTTACTACAATTCAATGGACGGCTTTACACATTGGATATTGTTTTTCCATCCCAGGCCAAACTGAGACGAATTTCCGACGAGCTGCGCTACCTGCCTAAGGATGAGGCTATCCAGTACGCTGAGCACGGGTGCCGTCCGGTTAGAAGCAAAGTTAGCATGCACATCAAATCATGACATACATGCTTAACTTTTTTATTGCACATACTTTCTTCTTAATATCAACCCAACAAAGGACGATGGCATGGGTTACATATCCTCTAACGGCTCCACAAGTCAATGGAAAAATAGTAGAAATTGGCCTTGTTATCTTTTTGGCTATTTTCTACTAATTTTCCACAGCCTTGTTGCAAGCAGGGTAAAATGAAATCAAGGTGAACAAGGTACATGTATTTGAATCATGTGTAATATGTAACTATGTCATATGACTAATGATAGGAGTTTATGTAATATCAAGTGATATCATAGTAGCTGTGTAGAAAAAACTATATTAGAAAAGGTATGTACCCAAATTTAGCTTTTCAGCTGACCAAGGAAAAAAAAGATCTCAAACATTCAAATTCTTGAAAAATTCTTTTGTATAACCTGATTCCTAGCAGATATAGAAAAAAATTCTAGATACATGAAAGTGAAACAGGTTTAATCATGCCGCAGGCATGTTCCACCTTAATTTACATCAGAAATGTATCCATTTCAACATTCTAATGAAACTATACCTTCCCCTTTTTTTACTTTTGTATAATGTATAATCAAACTTAATCAAGATGTCAGTCCTACCTCAATGTAGTGAAGCTACTAGGTAATAAAACATCTCATAATATTGTACAAATGCAATGAATACAGCTCTATATGACATCCTTGGTTTGGGCTAGTAAAAATTGGTTTAGAGTCTCTAAAGAACAGGAAAATAATTAAAGCAAGTAGACACATTCTGTTTAATCTTTCATGTACATAATAATTGACATATCAAATTACTGTAAATGCAGAAATGTTCGCGGTGGATTAATGTTCACGGTTTTTGCGGTGACCCCTTCAACGCGAACTTCAAATCACCGCAAACATTTTTCTATTATGGTATTAGACTGCAGTCTATGGTGTTACCGTGAAATTAAAATCACCACGAAAAAGCCTTTTTCTATCCTGCTACCGCAAAATAAAATCCCCGCGAACTTAAATGCATTTACAGTATACTGCTGGACAGTAGATTTACAAATACTTAACTTTTGGATTTACTGTTGGGGCAACACCAGAATTGTTTTGAACTGTCACATTTTTAGATTACAAAATCAAATTCATTTTTGAACAGAATTCTAACGTCTGTGGTCCTTTTGTGGTTTTCTCCTTCAATAATCAACTTTGTTGTGACTTAACATCACACCAGCTTGAGCCCCTCCAACTGTTCTGTTAACTCCAGTGTCTGGTCCCATCTCTGGGAGGCTCCTTTTGCTACCTTCTCAACAACTCCTATAGACTCCTTAAGATTACCCAACTCCTCCAAGGAAACCTCCATTGTGCGTACGGCGTCACCGCTCTCATGGACGTCCTTCTCGCGAGGAAAACAGAAGAGAATTTCATTCACTTCGTCCTCAATCTTTTTGCTGAGGATTCTGGGAAACACAGACTTTACAGTTTTGACGACGGACGCTCGCAGGGTCATGTTACGACAAGACAGATTCAGGATAAACAAACCTGGGGAAAATAAACAAATTCATAAAAACATTATTCACATACATTTGTACATATCTTCGAAATTGTATCATCATAGAAAAATAAAATCAAAAGAAAAAGAGACTCAAATAATGCATGAAAACTGATTATAGGACATTCTTCAACCCAATTTCTTGATAACTGATATATGCAACGTTACACAAACTGTACAGGACAGATGAACAGTAGCAAATTGAATCCAATCATAAAAAAATTACAATGTCATGTCATTGTCAATGTCATTGTGGAAAAGTGAAAACTCAGGATGATTAGTTTTAGGTATCATAATGGTTCCCTTGAGGTTTTTTTCTGAAAAATGGCCCTTTAATCTTACTGATCTTAGTGGCACAGTTAAAAAAAGACATCAATACAATGACTCAGCCCATCATTACTCACCATCCTCATGTAGGATGTCTTTGATGTTTTTCAAACACTCCTTCTCGACAAATGGCTGTGGAGGGAAGCTCATCCCCGTGGTAACGTCCTTACTGTCTACATCGAGGATCACCACGTGGGAACTACTGCTGGCTGGAGGGGGGGTAGAGATACATGTCAAGTCGTAAGGCAGGAAACACGTACTGGTGTATTACTTTGAAGGGTGGTAATGCTGTGTAATACTAGTAATAGATATAGAATACAACATGGGGATTGACCGCAGCCTGACCGAAGGCCGGAGGGCAACCTGACCCGCAGGAGGGCTGGGACCGGGGGCGATACAGGATACCAGTGTTGTATTTTGTTTACATCATGCCAACCCAAGCAAACTAAATAAAGTTTATAAAGAAAAAGAGCAAAAGATGGGACATTAATGCAAATCCCGTCAACAACTTTATTCATCAATTTGACCAAAAGAACCTGTCCAAAGAATGTCCTCAGTTTGCAATGGCATGATCATCATGATCGTGCCCTTATCCAGATAAAGCATAATAGAAGTAATTGCGTTGAAATTTCAATTTAGTAAAAAATATCTGGATCCAAATCAAAATTTTGAAAATTAAGAAAATGAAGACACTAGACCTTGTTTGGCCCACTCCTCCAAGTAGACCAGTCCATCAGCGATGTGGACTCTCATCCTGTCATCCTGCTGGAACCCAAACCACCCCTCTGCAACCTGCAGAATGGACAGGTCCAGCTCTACTACATCCATCTGGAGCTGGGATAAGGACCATCAGGGAATGAGATGTAAATATTGCATGGGGAATTTGGCAAAGTGATAAGATTTAAAAAATAATATGTTTTACAAGCTATTACCAATATATAAAATGATTACACAAAATTCACAAGATACAGGAAAGAAGAGACTTTTTAACAACTATGAAGCAATGGCACCTTGTACAAGTGTATAAATGAATCTGACAATGTCAGTAACAACATTTAACCACAAGTCAGTACACATATGTAATGAAAGACATAATCAAGATCATAGTCGATATGATTACCTACACTAGATGAATATACAGATAAAAAGAAATTCAGATAAGCAAATAAAAGAATGGCACCTTGGAGAAGTGTTTGTGTAGAAACAGAGGAAGACCACCTCCACCCAGACCCACCAACACAACATCCAGTCTCCTGTCTGCGGAAAGGCAAAAAGACGTTACACATGTACATGTACTGAATACTGGCCTTCCAATCTATTTTGTTGTTTGGCAGTGTAACAGCCTTAAGACAAAACTATATGTTGGCTCGCACAATTTATAAAATACATTGCTTAATCTAAAAAATACCATGAAAAAAAATCAGGTTTGTGCCTTGGTGCACTCAGTTTTATGAAGTGAATATAGTCATATTCCAGGTTACTGTATTGTCATCTAAGTGTGTCTCTGTCAATAGATTGAGTTGCATGAGCAACACATGCCATGAGCTATTTAAAAAAGCCCATATGTAAGTACAATGTACTGAGTAAAACTGTGCTGAAGAGGCCTCTACACAATATGCAGAAGAAGGACTCTATTATACTAGAATACAGCCCTGTAATCAGTACTCGGTAGCCATAATCTAAAAAGTGGAAATGTTTACCCATTAGTTGCCTAACATTAGGCAGACAGCCCAGTCCTGCTACCATGACTCTGTGATGTTGACAGGCCAGGTACCCACAATCCACCACCAGTTTCTTCCCTGCTCGTCGCCGACCCTTCTTCTTGGGAAGGTTCTCTGGGGAAAGCGTGGGGGAAGGCAAAAGTTTCAACATGCTGACAACTTTAGAAAACAAAATCCACAATCCCATTGTCTTGTTGGAGAAGACAGACCTATCTTGTGTAAATGAACATTAAGAGTTCAAATCCCTCCTATTGTTGTCCATCAGATTCTGCATTTTGTGCTACATGAACCAGAAAATGTTGCAGTTCATTGGAAATGAGCCAAAGGTTTGATCCATTTCCACAGAGAAGGTCAACCATACAATGAGTGTGGTGGGATGTTGTGTGCTCTAGTTGTGGCTCTTCTAAAAAAATGGGGCCTCCATCTAACATTGTATCCAAGGGATGTCCCTTACCAAAGCTAGAGAAAAGTTATATAAAGTGCCACTCCTAAGGGCACAAGATTAGTTCAATGTTAGCACATCCAAGTCCAAGACCTCTGGGCCAACACCCTGCTGTTGCACCACACAACCCCTCAATGTACAGTAAAGGTGCACTCTCACTGCACTTGGGGTACCGGTGCGGCACTGAGGAGTTCATTCACTGCGACACTGTTGTGCTATTTTCGCGATTTTTGATAATTTAGATATTGCGTAATATGCAAAACTATGACTTAGAAGACGACAAAATACACAAAATGGAAGAAAATTTGTTCTTTATCCCTGAAATGTGTTAAGTCATCTACGAACCCCGCAGTGCCGCACCGGTGCCCCAAGTGCAGTGAGAGTCCACTTTTACTGTACATGCAGCAATGCACCCACCTTGCACCATCCTGGCCTGAGACTGCACAGCGTTCCTGTTGGACAGGAAGATGAGGTTCCTGTAGATGACTCCCTCCTCCCCCTCCACATCCTCCACAACGTAAGGACCACTGAACTCGCTGGTACCCTCGTGACACACGGTCCTGGTACCGATGTCTTCACCTACAGACAGGAACGGGACCTGGAAAACACACAGAGACTATTATTTCTGTACCACATGGGCCATCTTTAACACATGGACTACTAGACCTGTACCACAACGTACAGACCGCTGAACTCACTGGTACCCTTCAAACACACTGTCCTGGTGCCAATATCCTAACCAACAGACAGGAAGGGGACCTGGAAACACACTTGACCAATACACAGAACATTAGGTCTGTATCACAATTGCTGGTACCGTCATAACACACAATCCTGGTGTGATGCATTCAGTACTAATGGCCAATTTACAAAAGAAAGTGGAAAAAGTTTCCGTATCAGACTTACAGGCTCTTTTTATTTTCTAGGAAAACTTTCATTTGTTTCTACACAAATATACTCTTGAAAAATTTGTCCATTCCAATGTAGGAATAAATATTTCTACATATATCTTTATAGATTTCTTCAGCTGTATTTGTGTCCTTCTATGATACATTTTCATCATGTACTTGTATATACATGTACATGTCCCACCTGTATTTTCCTGTTGAACCCCGGAGGTGCCAGCTCCATGACCTTGGCTGACAGTTCCTTCTGTATCTCAGCCATGGTCTCATACGGATGTTCCCTCTGCAGGGAGACCACTACCAGTCTCCTGAACCCTGCGGTTTCCGCCAGCTGTCTCCTACCATCGTCTGTTGCAAACAGCCACTCTACCTCCCTAACAACAAATAAACAAACAAAAGCAAACAAATAAGGAAGCAAAATGACGAACATTAGAGCAAATATTTCTCAGAGTCCTTGTATCATTTTTTGTTAAACCCTAACATAACAAATCTCTGTTTACCATCCCTGAACACAATTTACAATTATTTTAAATACACATTTGTGGATAAGTTGCACTAAAAAGTTGTAAGGACAACAGTTTAATTATCTAACAATGCCTGTAAAGTATTTACATTATGCCTTAAGAGTGAGGACTGAGGTACTGTTGTAATGGGAATATCATTATACAACTGTGTGTGTGTGCATTGTGCATATTTTATTCTAAATACACGCGTTTAATGATTTCAGCCAGTCTCTTGGAAAAAGAAAAACACCCCTTACCTTCCCTGAGGTACAATAAAGACAGCAAACTGCCTGTCCGCAGCCCTGACCGTGTCTGTGTCCACGATGTGCAGGATGTATTTGGGTACAGAGGAGCTGCTGCTGCTGGAGAACAACTCAAGGGACACGGTCTCTCCTTCCAGGCCTCTGGAAAAAACAATGTCAACAAAGCAATGAATATGAGACCAAACTGTGTTCAACCCTTCTCAGTTCTACTTCACTGAAATCATTATAAATTAAGAATATACAAGAAACATTGGTCAGCCTCTATATAACTCTATTACACACTCTCACTCTCTCTCTCACACACACAAACACACACACATTATCACACACAAAATCAAAGACACACACACATACTAGTACACACATGAACACACACACAGGCACACAGAGACACACATACAAACACCCAAATTTGTGCAGAAAGAGACAGACACACAGACTCACACAAACCCATCCACACACAGACACAGACACATACCTGTTCTGCAGCTGTTGTCTCAGCATAGCGTAATGCTGTCTCTCCTTCACAGCCTTCACCACATCCTCCTCATATGACAACCTCTGCATGGTGTCTGTCCCATCTAAACACACCTCTAAAATCTAGGGGAGAGACAGGTGCCATTCAACAACAGAACCGAACAGTCTACAACCTCTGTGCATGGTGTCAGTCCCATCTAAACACACCTCTAAAATCTGGCGGAGAGACATGTGCCATTCAATAAAGAACCAAACAGTCTACAACCTCTGCATGGTGTCAGTCCCATCTAAACACAGCTCTAAAATCTGGCGGAGAGACATGTGCCATTCAATAAAGAACCAAACAGTCTACAACCTCTGCATGGTGTCAGTCCCATCTAAACACAGCTCTAAAATCTGGGGGTGAGACAGGTGCCATTCAATAACTGAACCAGACATAGTCCGTTTTGGAAAATTTTCTGTTACAGTAGTCATAACAACTAATATATTTGATGTGATGGTACTTCAGCAACAAGGACATTGCCTGCCCTACTTCCTTTTTCACTCTTTCTTTCATCAGTCAAAGAAAATAAACATAGCAGAGATACATTAGCAGATGAGTATACCACTGAATTGCATAGATCAGATTTTGGTACAGTGTAAAACATATTTTGCACAAGATTTTGGCATAGTGCACATTTATAGTGACTACACTAGTTCAGATTCAACAGAAGTAGGATTTCAGACATCAAAATTTTAAAATCGTTTTCATGACATTAAGACACTATGCACCTTGTTCATCTGTGGCATCTTCCTGAACTTTGTGAAGACGAAGATGAAGACAGGCAGAGGCATCTCCTTTTGAGATGTCTCCCGGTCACTGTCCGATACCTTGTGTACCCTGGTGATCCAGCCTCTAAGGGAGGGAAGGCAAAAAATCAATAATCTTCTCATAAGAGGTCTAAAAATTCTGTGGTACACAATGTAGTAAACAAATTGTGTACAGGGTGTGCTACAACAGGTTTCTCCTATTGAAGTACCTTTAAGCACCAATTGACTATTGGTTACAGGATTAGGCAGCAGGGCGATGGATGAACAAAATGGCTATCAACAGGCATTCAGGCACATGTATGTTCCCCAATATCAGGGTAAATGTAAGGGTTAGGCACTGTAGAACACAGATGAGTCTGAACAGGTAGAGAAATGCTTGTGACTCATACATGTATATACTGATATTGTTCACCTTGTTTAAGGGTAACATAATCTATAATCCAAAGTACGAGTAAAACTATTTATTGTAAGCAAGGGTCAAAAGGTTCAAATCTTCAGTTATCTATTCATAATTTTAACAATATTATGTGAACAACAAATCAATGTTACATATATCTACACACATATACATGCATGATCCAGGTTTTAAGTTATAGCAGGCATGCATAATATAGCAGAATGATGCATTTCTGACAGACTTACTCCTGAGGAAAGTACTGCATGAGCTTCTTCAGGATGTGTTCCTGGGCCAGGGTGATGATGACGTAGCGACCTCCAACCTTTAGCACCCTGCCGACCTCGTCAAACATTCGCGTGACCCGCTCCTGGGTCTCTGATTGGCTGTCAGGCATCAGGGCGTCCAGCGTACCCTTGTCAAGCACTGCGCTGAAGCTGGAGTCTGGGAAATCCATCTGCAACAGAGGAGTATTTTGAATTAGCAATTTTAGTCAAGAAAAGCACAACATCTTTAAATTCACTCATTGCACTGATTTGTAGCTAAAGTTGACCTCCATGGCCATCATTTAGCCAATGGCTAATACTACAAGCTAAATGGCCAAAAATAACTCAGGAACTGGTAGGCTTTGGGAAATACAATGTTCTCTAGATCTTTTGGAGAGGTTTGATTGATTCTCAAAGATATGCTCCATTCAACGTACATGTCAGTCATCAAACAAGTTGCACAAAGAGTATACTGCAAAACTACTCCTGCTAAACAACAATAAAGTCTACTTTATCTTAGCTATTTATTCTGCTGCCTTTGGTAGGTTTGAATGACCATAGAATACCATTAGTCAAGCCACCAGTGACATATTCATATAGCATATAACCTCTGCATGCAGATCTCACCTTCATTACATCCATCTGTAGAAATTTCATCTCCGCCCGTTTCTCCACATTCCTCTCTGTCATCTGCCTCACCACCTCATCGCTGATGAATATTACTCAAGGCACCAGTGACATATTTATAACTAACATATTAGGTATAACCTCTGCATGTTTATCTCCTCACCTTCATAACATCCATCTGTAGAAACTTCAACTCTTGCCCGTTTCTCTGCGTTCCTCTCACTGCACGAAATCAATAATTTCCAGGTGTTTCAAGGGACTTACACACCTGTGAAATGTTCTGTGTCCTGGCTGTGTACATGACTTTCCTGGTTCGGCGTGTAATGTCCTTGTTTTTTTCTTACATACCTGGACTCGCGCTTGTACAGGAATTTCTAGGACCCTTACACCAGACGTGTAGGGAAATAGGCAGACAAAGGCTTGGCGGCGCCTATTCTCAAAGCCAAGCTTGGGTCGCGGGTTTACTGTTTACGGCAACTACTACCCCTGCAACCCAGCCTAGGCTATGCTTGGACAATTAATAAGCAATGAGGTTTACATTTTAAACACAAAATAAGGGGGAGTGTCGGGGGGTATTGAATGGTTGGTATGTCTACCCGTGACATCGTCTGACAGAACAAAGTGGAACAAAATACAACTATAAAAAGAAACGACATCCACATTTTTAGGAATACAATCAAGGTCAGAAAGAAAGGTCTACAAAATACTAAAAAACAATCATAATTAATGAAGCTGTGATTTGTTTGGCCCGATATTTCCAACTTATTTGGAAATCCTACGGTCGGCGCGTATTGAACGGGCCATTCATATTCATTTCTACATGTCGGAAAGAAATAAATGCTAGGGATAGATCTTGGCTTATAAATAGGAAAGTATGTCTTAAACCAAGGAGGTTTCAACTTCCTTGCTTAAACAAACTCGTCATTTTCATTACATAAACAGCAGTTCGTTAGCCGGATGTGTATTGCATTGTCTAGCGCAGACAAAGGCCACAAACACCCAGCGTTCATTGAATCATTCTTATTTCTTCTTTAATCATTTTGCACTCACACTGAGATTCTGTTTCAACATACATAAATCTGAACTGCTGCAATAGACTTCTGCGTGTATCGCGATAATCAGTTACGTGATCTGCCCCCTTTGTATGAAGAGCTAGGAAACTAAACTAACCAAAGAAGTTTAATTTGGAAATTCGTAAACTAGTGATGTACGATGTTTTTATAGAGTGCCTGTCGCGTCATAGCGAGGAAGTTGAACTGAAACGACGTTGGACATAGGGAAAACATAGGACTGCGATCTGATTTATGGGCAGCTTTTTGTCAAAAGAATAGAGAGAACACGGGACAAAATACAGTCCATTTTCTTGGTTACTGTCTCTAACTTTGGCTACTGTCGACGCACAAACTGAGTGAAATGATCTATGTTAAGATATAACCTCCTTGACTCGATGTACTAAATTTTTGTCCCGGGTTATGTTCTTGATTGTACAAACTAAATGACAACGTTGAATGTTAAATTTCTACCGATGTTTCAAGCTGTTGATAATCACAGCGGCATGTTTCACATCTTTCTAGGCAGGTATTGTTTTACTGTGAAGTGAAATACGGGTAATCAGGCAGCTCAAACAACCTCCTTGACGTGATTGTAACAATAGACATCATGGCTGGTACTAGCGGTAGTTCACAGCTCTTTGTGTCTGTGCCCTGGTGCAAATTCTTCAGAAAAAGCCAATAGAATTTCTCCTCGCACAATTATAGGGTCAAACCTTCGGCCAATCAACGTGCCAGTCACAATTTTCAAATTCTTCAGTTGAGTTGGTATTGTGAATTCCGCGTCTTTGCGTGTGGATGTGCGTTCTTGCTGTCCAAGTGTGTCTATATACCAGGGTGCGTTATCTGATGGTACCGAGGAACATTGGTCATTATTTTACATCAGCAAGGAGTTTCTACTCAAGATCGCGGAACAGGACGACAGGACGTCAGCTGCAACTAATATCAACAGGACCACCGTCGGGCCAAAGTTCTCTCCCATGGCTTCAAGGATCAAGGAACTTCCGTATACAACTGTAGCGATGATATTGCAGTCGGCATTTGACTTTGCTTTCGACGGAAATAGTGCGGAGGAATATCGAAACGGCTCTCATGTTTGGGTAGCGAAACCACCCTCATCTAGGAACGACAACTGTATCACCTAGACTCCCTTGCAGTCTTCGGAACGGGGCTGTTTTTTTTTTGGGGGGGGGGGGGGGGCGTTGTTCCGCGATTTTCAACGTTGACTAGTCGACTATGTTCTTTTGTTTCGGGAAAGGGAGTTTGCCGTGGAAGGGAGTTTGCTGTGGAACTGAGTTTGCCGTGATACTGATAGCGAGTCTTTGGCCCGTCCGAAGACTCGCTATCACGGCAAACTCCCTTCCACAGCAAACTCCCTTCCACGGCAAACTCCCTTTCCCGGCACAAGAGAACATAGTCAACGTTGAAAGTCGCGGACCAACGCCCCCCCCCCCCCAAAAAAAACCCAGCCCCGTTCCAAAGACTGCAAGGGAGTCTATGTACTACCCTGCATGCCGTCAAGAAGTGCATACTAGTAGCCTACGAAGACTAGAAGACAACAAGAGACCAGCCGGCATTCTATGACATACAAAAGGCACTCGCGACTTCAACCTATCATACACACCAACAAACACTAATAAAAATTGTTTTGTTTCAATATGAATAAATATATGGTGCTATTACAGAATAAGAAATGCGAGTAAGAAACTGCCGAATAAACATGATAAATGGGGAGGGGGGCAAAATCCAGAAGGGGGGGGGGGCGTCAGATCTCTCGACGCCACTTTCCATGACAAAAGGGATGCACTGGGTGAGGCAGACCGGGGAAATATAATTAGGTGGTAATTGGCCGCTAATGTATGCATATTCCGCCAACACACAATGCAACACACGGCTCATGTCCTGTTGTGTAAGGTTGTTTCAAGGCAATCTGTAAGGGTATTTCAAGCCCTTTACACGTCCTGCACACAGAAATGGTTCGTTTCCGCGAGATTCTATGGCATGTAAAGGACTGTACACGTCTCGTTTGCAGGCATGAAACCTCCGGATTTTGAAGGACATGTTTAATTTCCAGGACTGTGTAAGTCAGTTTCCATCCTGGAAATGAGGCTTTTCAGGCAGTGTCTCCGTCATCTGTCTCACCACATATTCACTATAAACAACTTAAACCCGCATATGGCGCTCATCCGGAGACAAAATTGCTGATTGACAGGCATAGTAATCGCTAATCTCCCACCCTACCAGACCCTGCCACAGACCTCAGGTTGGCCTCCCCTAAGTACCCTTGGGGAAAGTGGACATATATATTTCTGTCTGAGGCCTGCCTGCTAGGGACACCAGTACCACTGTATGTGTGTGTTTGTTTGTTTGTAAGAATGGGCTTGCCAGCAACAGAAATTTGTTCCTGTATTGAATATCTATTTTCTACAACAGAATCTGTCTCAGCTCATACAACAAGAAGGACGAGCATAAATCAATATAAAGCTAAACTTGTACTGACCAAGGTGGTTATGATTACCTTCTCGTTCGTACATACTAGTATGTCATGCTAGTATGTACGGTAATCACATAGCCTTTCTGACACCGTGGGTTGTTATCCACTGTCTCCAGGTCAGAGCACAATTATCTTTTGTACCCCAAGTCCTATAGAAAGCACAGCTTTGGTGACATGTCAAGGGATTTGAACCCAGGATCTCTATTTTCTAGGTCAAACACCCTAAAGCATTTATCCAACACAACAGGGCACCAAGTATACTATACTAATAGACTCAAAAAGAAGTGTAGGAGTACAGACAAAATACGTCAGTAGGTAATATAAGCAAGGCATGATTGTACATGTACCACAGGGGCATATATGATTATGAACAAACAAAATACGAACAGAAGCAATTGCTAGCTTACAGTTTTCAAACCAGTCTAGTACATGTACTGGTAATGCCATATTGCCTGAATAACAAGAAAGTCCTACTGGTATAAAATACAATGATAGAGGAGTATCTTCTAGACTAGGTTTACATAACATGTGAAACTTAGAGACATTCTGTTACTTCACAAATACTTCTTTTCAGGAATAGTCCTGAAATGCAAGACTAACAGTTTCAACAGCATGATCTGGGACGCATCCAAAAAAAAAAAAATAGATTCTGTATCAGATTTGCAACAGTTCAAAATATAAACAAACCATACTACCTCCTTTTGTGAATTCCTGACAAATGACAAAACAATATCTTAGACATGTATCTTTACTAAGACTTTGGAACATTGTCTCAACACAATTAGGAAAATAAACGATTACATGCTGAACAACAAAAACAAGCTAGATTACTCAATCCTCTCCTGCGTGTACACATTTCCTAGTGACCAGTAACTGACTGAGGCCCAGACTGAAGCTGTCAACCGTCTCCCGAGACAACAAGAGCCGAAGACATATCTCCTCACCTTCATAACATCCATCTGTAGAAACTTCATCTCCGCCCATTTCTCCGCGTTCCTTTCTGTCATCTGCCTCACCACCACATCACTGATGAATATTACTCAAGGCACCAGGGACAATCACACATATCTACATGTTTGTATAACTAACACCTTCATCAATCTCTTTAGTATAACCTCAGTCTGTGTAAATATCTCCTCACCTTCATGACATCCATCTGTAGAAACTTCATCTCCGCCCGTTTCTCTGCATTCCTCTCTGTCATCTGCCTCACCACCACATCGCTGATGTCCACGTTGGTCAGCCCGCGGTAACCCACATCATAGAGATCCTCGCTTAGCCGCGAATTGCCACACCCGACGACCAGCGCCTGTTCCTGGGGCTTGATGTACTTGTGCAGGATTCCGCATAATTCTGGGTACTCTCCGTACCTGTGGTAGATAAACAAATAAATAAAGAAATAAATAAACGTTGTACAGATCCTCGCTGAGCCGCGAGTTGCCACACCCGACAACCAGCGCCTGCTCCTGGGGCTTGATGTACTTGTGGAGGATTCCGCAGAGCTCTGGGTACTCTCCGTACCTGTGGTAGATAAACAAACAAATAAACAAAAACACAGGCTTTATGTAAGCCTTGATGTACATGTGGAGGATTCGGCACAACTCCGGGTACTCTCCATACCTGTGGTAAATAAAAAAATGAACGAATAAACAAACAAATAAACACCGGCTTTATGTTAGCCTTGATGTACTTGTGCAGGATTCCGCATAGTTCTGGGTACTCTCCGTACCTGTGGTAAATAAATAGATAAATAAACAAACAAATAAATACATAACTCCCCAATCAAATGAAAAAGGTTGTGCCAATAGAATATTCTGACTAATACGAGCAATAATGATGCTGCTGAGGTGCTAGTGGTAAATAAAAATTAATAAAAGTGTTTGGCACTATGAATAAGTGTTTGGCAAAATTTAAGCTGATGATCGAAATATCAATTACTAATCGTGAGAGACGTTCTAGTAGGTGCCATTGAATACCCCGTATGCTGACAACAAAAGCCAATTTGCTCGTAAAAAGATACAGCTCAAATCATACAACAACGAATGAAGGCAAACTTACCACTCGAAGGCCTTCTCTCCCCTCTTCTTGAAGAACCTGTCCCAGTAGTCAGCTGAGCTGAACTCGGTGTGGCTGCGGGGTAACAGGTCCATGGTGCTGATGTGGGACCAAGAAAATTAGTGTTTACAAACTTACAAAGCCTTTACAAAATTATTCATTCCTCATATGACTGTTACAATTTGTAAACTGAAACTTTCTACATTGACAAACAGTTTTGGTCTCTTCATTGGCAAAGTTTGAGATTTCTCCATATCAAGATAGTGTTAATGTCAAATTATGGTACCTCCTTATTCAGAAAGCTCGAGTATCTAGCTTATAATTTGATAAAAGATATCGATATACAGAGCCAAATGCAGGTAGCCCCCCTCCCCACAACTTTTGTTGAAAAGTGATATCAAACTTCCAACAAACACTCAAAAATCTAAGCTTTCTTTAAATCTGGAAATGTAGGTTTTACCTTTTATTTATATCAGAGTCCAGAAAACAGCGTACACCAGTCAGAAACTGCAGAAAAGTTCCGCTCTATTTCAGCTCCGCATGTTTCCTCCGCGCGTCGCCATCTTTCAGGTCATAGGTCACGGGTCACCTCAGGTCACTCGGCATGGCGGCCAGCTCAAGACGTATCGTCTTCGTGACGGGAAATGCCAAGAAATTAGAGGAGGTAAGACGGTGGTTCAGGTCTTAGATATAAACAAAAGTTTAAGGAACATGTCTGCCTTGCAATGATGTATTGAGATGGCTATATTAGCGAGATATAGCAGGATGTTTAATACCAACTGTATATTTTGTCACAAATATATTTTGACACCATGCATATGTAACGTTATATGATAAAGTATGATAAAGTATAGACAGATTTCAGAAGCTGATGTGTATTTGTTTCAGGTGAAACAGATTCTGGGAGCAGGTTTTCCCTATGAGGTGGTTGCCAAGAAAGTAGACTGTAAGTTAACACTTGTATTGATTGTAGAATACACCTGGTATTAATAATTGTAATATTATCTAATTCTTCACCAAAGCTAGCTGCCCTGGATGGAGAAAATACCAGTAGTACTAGTAGCAGCACTGAGATACCTTACCTTGTGAAAGAGGCATGGCAACAGATTTGATATCCTATTAAAGTTTGATGATATGATGGTCATAATAATGATAATATAATAAAGGATGATGAAGATGTTGATAATGATGATGATGTTGATGATAATGATGTTAACGATGATAATGATGATCTTAATGATGAGTAGAGTAGAGTAGATTCTTCGCTTCAGTTTAAACCGCTCTTCTTTCTCTTCGGTCAGCATACAATCATAGTTGGTGATGATGATGTTGATGATGGAGATGAGGATGATGATGATGATGATATTGATGATTTCCTCCTCCTGCCTCAGTACCAGAGTACCAGGGAGAACCAGATGACATCTCCAGGGCCAAGGCAAGGGAGGCAGCAAAACAGGTCTGACAGATTTCATCATATGTTTGAATGCTACAGTATTAGTATTACATCCATGTCCATTGCACCTGAATGCTAGTCTGGAGTTCAGCCTTGATTGCTTTAATAGGGTACCACCCTCTGTAGTTAGCCAGTAAAACGATTGAGTCAACAGTTACTACAGAGGATGGTACCTAGGCTTTATTATGTCTATAGGTAAGATAATTGTATTTCTGAACACCAATGTTGAAAGATACTATCATGAAATCATGTTCATCATAACTTTTTCTGTGCAGATCCAAGGCCCCTGTGTAGTAGAAGACACTTGTTTATGTTTTAATGCACTGGGAGGACTACCTGGTCCATACATGTGAGTACAGTTATGTTTGTATGTAATGTTATAGTATGCAAAACTTATCAGTCTCTCCTCCATTGATATGGTACAGTCTGCAGGGTGTTTTGTTATTCTGTTCAAAAGGATAGGCCTCATGTAATCCACTTTACTTTGTTGTGTTTTGCAGAAAATGGTTCCTGGAAAAACTTGGACCAGAGGGTAAGTAACACCTGATGAAGCACACATAATGTTATCAAAGCAAAGCATTATGCACTCAAGAGTCTACATTCTTAAGTGATTGATCCTGAAGAAGGCAACAGCCGTTGTTAAGAATTTCTCTGTGTTAGCATTGTACTACCACATGCACTTCTACATATCAAAGAAAAAATGATAATATGCTGACAGATTGCAAGGATAGGTCAGCCTCTGCTGTCTCAATTATCGCTACATACTGTCAAATCTGTACTGGAATCATTACAAGGCCTGTTCAGGCCTGTACCATATGCTGACAGGCTTGGAGGATAAGTCATTTGCTACATGTTGTCTACATACCGTCAAACCTGTACTGGAGTCAATATAGGGACAGCTAGAAATGAAATGATATCATGTTTATGCTGTTTTTAGGCCTGTTCCGTATGCTGACAGGGTGGAAGGATAAGTCAGCATCTGCCATGTGCTCAATGTTAAAGCTACATACTGTCAAACCTGTACTGGAATCATTGCAGGGGCAGCTAGTTATGATGTGTTTTTTTTTCTTTGTCTGTCCAGGCCTGTACCGTATGCTGACAGGGTGGGAGGATAAGTCAGCCTATGCCATGTGCACCATGGCATTCTCACCTGGTAACCCTCAGGATGATGTGCTGCTGTTTAAAGGCATTGCACCGGTTAGTATCTTTGTCAAAGCCAACTTTGAATAAGATGAAGCTAATGATTGTATATATTTAAAAAGTTCGAAAAATTCTTGGTCCACAAAGTGTTTAACAAACAGATGAAAATTTCTTCTAATGCTAGTCTGTAATTATGACATAGGAAGAAATTCTAGCTGTTTTTTAGCAGTTTAAGCTGGCTCTAGAGAATTATTCCTGCTTTCATTCTATTGCAGCAGCATCATTTCTGTCTCTAACAAACCCTCGCACACCCTCTACATTTCTGCAGGGTAAAATTGTTGACCCTCGAGGTTCCAGAGACTTCGGCTGGGATCCCTGCTTTCAGCCAGATGGGTTTGAGAAAACGTGAGTAGATAGGTCCTGATTGTTGTCTCTCTAGGAGCAACAAATTTGTCTGTGTGGCCAAAGTAAGAAAACATGTATCAGGTGTCACCACTCTCTGGACAAACTGTAAATTTACAGGTAAAACATTGTCATTCAAAGTGCCATTCTGCAGTTCCAGTCTGCATAACTCATTGTTATCAAGTAATGCTTGAACATCTCCACCAGATAGCTTTATACAATGCCAAGAGTTACGGTACATGGCTGAGATGTGCAAACATTAGTTGTTTGATTTTCCAACCTAAAGCTACTTTATTACACTAAAGGACAGTTACACTGATAACACAATACAGACACAGAAGTCGATGTGTCATGCCAAAGGGTGGTCATACCAGCTATATGACACAGAGACGTCAAAAAGGCAGCTATATACAATATAGATCTCGTAGACTTAACTGTGTTTTAATTTTTACAGTTACGGTGAGATGACAAAAGAGGAAAAGCATGAGATCTCCCACCGGGGGCGGGCCGTACGAGCCATGCAGGAGTACTTCCTCAAACAGGCGGAACAGAACAGTTGATGGCACGGGGAACTGTAGTGCAGAATAGAACAGCTGATGGGCTACCTGGTAAATCTGTGGTTCTGATGTGGAAGTTACAGATTCTGCTATTTTATCAGTAATAAAATATTTGTACCCTTGTTCATTCTAGTTTTGTTTTCTTCTTGATCATGAATAGCTGCTGTTTGGTGTTTCATTCCGGTTAATATTTATGTGTGCTTTTTAGTGTTTTATTGTAGTTTATGTTTTACAGTCTTTTGTCACTCCAGAATCTAGTACATCTTATGGTTTACCATACAGAAAAGTTCAGGCAACAATTGTTTTTCACGATCTTTATTTCAATATCTAAGCATCAAGCCAGATGTACTCAATGTTGATACCGTACTTGGTGCTGCCTGGGTCAGACATACTCTGCTCAGCAGACGCCTGTGTTGTCATAGTAACCACTACAGGACAGCTGTGTGCAGTACAGACACTGCTCCTTAGCTGTGTGCTCCGGGCAGCACAGGCAGGTCTGGGGGGAACAAAATACATATTAAATGTTAGTGGACTAATGTTAAACTAACTGATCATCACACTTCACCAAAGGATACGTCTTTTGTCTGTCGGTTATGAAGAGATCGAACATTCACTAATTTAATTACCTATTTGAGAGGTACCATGTTGGAAGATTTATGTTATTTATTCCATTTTATCACTGACTGTCTTTGGACGAAATTTTATGTATTTTCTTTAATATTGTATTTAAGGGTCCTGAATTTGTTTTAAAAATTATGATAGATACGTTAGAAATTCGAAAAATACATTTAACACAAAATATATCTAATGACTAATACTGACATTTTAGTTTGAAAATTGTTGCTTTTTGAACTAAAATTATCCGATATGATCTATAACGCAACACTTTTATAATATGGACTTTTAAATTTCTTACCATGAAGAAGTAGTCAGTGACGTGGTATCGAGGACAGTCGCTGTATTGACTGTTCTGCCCAGCACAGTACACCAGGTACTCGTACCCGTAACCACAGCCAGTGGGGCTGGTGGCCGCGTACTTGCGCTGCGGTGCCGCGTCATTCCGGCAGGAACCTGATATCAGCTGCCGCTTGGAGGCAGGGGCAGCATCTGTAATCAAGTACAGTGAAAACTTTGTACCTTTCAGTGGCCAGAGGATGCTGATTGAATAACTCAGAAGTGTGGTAATAAAACTAATGGAGCAGCAATTTATTAGTACAACATGGCAGAGTCATGGTCTCAGATTGACTGAAGAGGTAAGTCATCACTAATAATAATGTCATCCCATTAACATAAACCAAGTCCACTGGTGTTGCATGTAAGACTGGTGATGACCATGATGAGAAGCAGTCAACAGTCTGTTTGAGCTTCTCATGATGAAACAATTGTTTAAACAAAACGGCAATCAGACAGTGCAGACCTCACCCCCTTGCCCATACTACCCTATGTTCCTCCCAAACCACAGTTTAAAGTGACCTCAACGATTCAATATGGTAAGACTGCACTGTGTATATTTGGAATCACAGACAAACAGACATAGCACATAGTCCTCCCAGTGGATAAGACCGCTACTGTAGCTTTCCTATCTGTGATTTTACAGTTTTGTGGCCCAAGGGCTAAGGAAATGGAGATGGGCGCCACCCTACACAACATATGCTGTGAGAAAGACCTTAACTTGCTTAATGTAGCTTGTTCCAGCAATGATGCTGTTATTTCAGCACCAAGGTCAAGAACGCCTCCACCCACAAGGCGTCGCCAAAAACACACTGACCTGGGTCAGAAGTCTCCGTGAGGAAATCATCGCCCCCTGTCAGCTTGTCCACGCGGTGCAGCGGCAGGTCCTGGTGGAATCTGCGCATGCGCGGGTCGGACAGAGCACTGCGGTCCATGTTCTGCTCCAGCACAACCCAGTCGTTCTGTACGGTCACGGTGTCCGTCTCTGCCACAAGGCCGGTGCGCTGGGAGTGAGGCGTATGAGAAACGTTTTGGGCGTGATAGAAATGTCGAAGTACGTTTAAGGACGTAACACACAAATGTCAAACTACGTTTGGGACGTAACACACTAATGTCAAAGTAAATGCTGAAGTGAAAGATGATTTCTGGCCGCCGGCCTTCTCTGACAGCTAGTCATCGAGATGTATAAATCAGAAAATACTACAAGTATCTGATCGGGGACAACTTTAGTGATCGACTGAGGCACTAGCTCGAGGTGGTTGAATGATCAACCAAGTAACTCAAAGGATTCCGGACCTACGTATACAATGTGTCCACACGTTTATCACACAACTTTCGACAATCTGAGGGAAACGGTGCAAACGTACTTGTCCAGTGCTATCGCTAGGCAACCATGTTGACATTGCTTATGGCTTTCACAACTGTCAGCTTTGTTTAACGTAGCCTTCGATTTGATTCTAGGAAGTTCAGCAAACCTGGTCTCTAGATTTGTTTGCGCGTCTCGGGTTATTTTTAAACAAACCTCCAATTGAGTCAGTTCCGTCTCCAGCGCGCCGTCCTGCCCCTCCCCTCCGCGCTGTGCCGTGGCCATCAGGAAACAAACACCCCTCTCCGGCATGCAGTACATGGTTTCGCCCTGGCATTGGAAGACAGATTAACACCTCTTGTAGGATCAGGCCTGTTTGAATTTCACTCCATTCAGGAACAGTCAAAACTATTATAGCAAAATTTACTTGGCGATGAAAAATGATTTTTGTTCTGCTAAATGCATTAGATATGGAGCGCGTATGAATGGAGCTCGGCGTTATTGCTATATTTTGCTTAAATTGGATAAGATACTTTAGTGATACCTAGAACTATAAATATAAGTAGACAAAATTACAGGCCATTGGCATGTTTAGTAAATTGAAGTGAATTGAGGCACGTTTGATATGCATAGCGAACAGGGTGGCATGAATTATCTAAAAGCAAAAGAGTTCGAATTCGTGCCCGTTCCGTAAGATCGTCCAGGTGGCAAGTAGTACTTTTCCTATTGTTACTTTCTCACGATTTCTAGTAACTTGTAACAATAATATACTTGTGTCCTCAAAACATGGTTAAAACAAACAATTGCATGTAATACACGTTTATAGTATCAGATAGTGTTATGGTAAAGTCGGATGTAAGAGTGGACAGTTCACACCTTCTTGCTTCCATATCTTATCAACGCTTGTTTCTGAGTAGGTTCGTGAATAAATACAACCGACACAAGATAACCCAGTGGAAGTGGTCACAGATATAGAGGTATATATGTACATATGAGGACTCTGATAGCAAGCAAACAATATCATGTGATAGCTTAATATGTAATCCAAATATTTGAAAAACATTTGACCTGAAAGTCAAGACTCGTTTCATAAAGGCTGCCAGTAATCTTTTGTATGGCATGGGACGCTCCCAGGTGGGGACAAATGTGCACTCTTGCAGTTGTGTTGTTTTTTCTAATGAAATTATTTGATAATGACAAACTGGTAGTGTTGGGATCGAATTTGGCGGAACTTGAGAGGTCACGAGTTCGATATCATCCCACATTGTGCCCTTGGGAAAGGCACTTAACGCGACCTTCCTCACTTCCTCCCCAGGTGTAAAGACGTTACCTTCTGTAAAAGGCTTAGCCTTTACCTTCCGTTTATACTCTGTATGTGGCGCTGTCAAAGAAGTGAGTGTAGTGCCACATTGTCCTTGTCTGTCCCAAAGCACAAAATAGAGAAGAAACTTTTTAAGAAAGACAATAAGTTTTGATAGTCAAACACCAAAGCCCACAATATCTGCGACATTTACATTGACGTATGTATATCATGCTTAATCAGACAGCAAAAAGTTTTGAGAGAGCCTGTTGTGTGCGGGAACCTCTACCAGCCGGTACCCTCCGCCCACCTCCTCACGGATATAGGTTACCCCGTGCCGGATAAAGGTGAAATAACGTTATATATCATTATTTAGGACCACGGAAAGTACTGAGAGATTCCGTTACCATCCTGCGGCTGGAAAGGACCCGAATGTGGCCCCGGTTGTTGTGCGCGGGAACCTCTACCAGCCGGTACCCTCCGCCCACCTCCTCACGAATATAGGTTACCCCGTGGATAAATGTGAACTATCGTTATAAAGTACTAAGAGAGTCCGTTACCATCCTTTGGCTGGTGAGGACCCGAATGTGGTCGCGGTTGTTATGTGCCGGAACCTCAGCCAGTCGGTACCCGCCGCCCACCTCCACCGTCTCCTGGAACCGCGTGCCCCGCTCAGAGATGGGGATGTGGAACCTCTGGGGAGCGGAAACAGACCAGGCAATCAGGGATTGTAGACATCACCACCATTACCGATTAAAAACTGCAACGGTATTAGTGGCAGCTTGTGCCGTATAGTATCAGGAAACACGCACGTGATCTCAAGATAGGGATTTGAAACTTCTGTAGAGCGGAAAAAGACACGACAATCGAGAGGGCAGACTTCATCCCCTGCACGTAATAACTTGTGCGACAGATAGTAGCAGACGCCTTTAAATGTTGGTCATAGGGAAGGAGACAGGAAGAAAGAGAGAGAGAGAGAGAAAAAAAGGAAAAGTGAATGAAAGAGAGTAGAAAATAAGATAAGAGAAAGAGAGGCAATGTTGGTCAAAGTACGTCAGAAGCATAGTTAGAGAATATGAGATAGAGAGAATATAATAAGGTAGATGATGAAGACTAGAGCGAGATATACACGTATGCAAAATAAAGAAGTGTCAACTTACCCTAGCACTCGCCAGGGCCACAGCACAAAGGAACACTATGATCTTCATGGTCTGTAGTGGCAAACATATGATTCAACTCGTTAAGGAATATTTCTCTTATGGTGTCATTAACTTTTGTTTGTCATGATTTTATCCAATGGTAATTTTCACAGAAATAACCTGCCGCGCCCAATGCAAATGTTGCAAAATATCGACATACTATCTTAAAATTGGTACATATCGCCTGACTAGTCAATGACACCAGCCATCTCATTCACCTCACCTCTCCATTGACCCTGTGGGTCATTGGGGTGCCATTAATACCACAGTTATACCAGAATAATTCATGTCCTCAAATACTAAAAGTCTCTGTCACATACGTGGTATAAGACAACAACCGTAAAATTCTTAGGAAAACTTTGGAACTTTTATCGTTAAAACATTCAGTAGACTTATGTAATGAAAAAGACTGAAGTGGGTCCTCAATTGTCTTTGGTCTGTGGTAAAACTTTACTGGAACTCCTGTAAATTGCACTACTTTTGTACATGTAAGTGACTGCAACAACTGAGTACTATCTTTACTATTTGTAAAGGAAAATTTAACATGGCTGAAGATATAAAAAAAGTTCACTACGTACTAATCGTCCCAATCCGTCCGTTGAAGAAGCGATGTGGGAGTGAATGAGGTTATTCCCACCCGGTTGTTTTTGTAGTGTTCCAGTGTGTACGTTACCATGGGTAACGGTAGTGGAAGAATAGGCAAGGCCTTCACAGATTGCCACCTGTTCCGTTCCCTCGGTACGAGTTTCCCTCGCATAACCCAAGTAAGGGCGCGGTCACATAGGTCGTGCGATCGTCGTACGATCGTTAACTTTGGGCATTTAGGAGGACAACATTGTACGTCTTCCGCAAAGTTCAAATATCTTGGTACACAAAATGCTGTTTTGGATCCATGTACATGTCGTTGGTTGGTTCTGTCACGGCCTGTTTGAAAACGGCATCAAAATCGCACGACGATCGCACGACTTACGTAACCGCACCCTAGGCCGTAATCAAGACGCAAGACGCAAACCCCGTACGACTGAACAGTAAGGTCTATTCACTTTTGAAACCTACTTTTTTCTACAAGTATGCCGGAGACCTTTGATATGCTAAAGGTGAAGCTCCCCTCAAACACATTTTATAGGACGCCCTTAACTTAAGTTTGGTACCCATTTTCATCATAAGGAAATTGGAGTTGTCTTTCCCAAGCGCACAGCATCGGGGTCTATTTGGGATTGATCAACATTTCCCAGCCTTGATACAATACCATGGGATATCTGCATATGGCCATATAATTAATGCATCGATCTTTTAGCCATGTTTCATCAATATTGGTATAGCTATAAAATTGGACCATAAAGGACTGTAGACAACACATTAAGAAACTGCTCTGGTTGTTAAAGGAAGGGGTACTTGCACCTGGAACAATATCATATATATCAGGAACAGGGTGGCATAAAGAATAAAAAAACAAGCACAGTTTGAGGCTTCATATTTATAAATCATTTAATGATTCCGACATGCATGACGTAAATGTTGACTTTTTGACTGACATTGTATTGTCTCTGACAACTGGTGACACACAAGCGCACAACAGATATAGGTATCAAAGAAAAACAGGCAGTGACAATCTCTATACATGCATGAAGAAAACAACACAATACAGGATATCAATATTCTACACCCTTAGCAAAGTCTTTTCGATGTCTTCCATATATTTTGTCCCATTTGCTATTGGAATGATTTGTTCAACAGTTTATGTTGCTACCCGTCAATAACAGTTTGAGATTGGGGTTTTGAATAGATCTGCATCTATACTTGGCTAAGGTAATGTTTCAAGGAATTCTAATTGATGGATATCCGAAATATAACAAAATACTGCTGTGGGAGATCTTTTTACTGCTTCTGACACTTTTTGCCTCCACTATGAATTTTTCAGAATTTTTTTCAACATCCATGGAAGCAAATAATCATTTCTTCCTCAACACTCCACCTATCAGCGTTTCAGGAGGAAGTTTAACATGAAAGCTTCTTTCCTAGAACTGCATTGTTATGGAACAAGCTTCCTCATGATTGCTCACCCGATAGGTACAACTTTAAACTTTGCAATTCAAAGGTGAACAAACATCTGACGTCACCATGCAGTACAGTAACCCAACTCATTTGAGTGGCTCTCGGAGCATTGTTTTGTGGAGAAATTGATTTGAGTAAATAAAATAAAAAAAATATCTAGATTGGTGGGTCATAATTCATATGCATAACCAGGACGATTTGAAATTATCATAAAAACTGTGCATAAAATTATTATACAATCAATTATAGCTTCACAAACAGATAGAATGAGTTAAAATCTTGGTTTACGTAAAAAAGTGAAAAAATGTATGACACACTTAGCTAAATTCAAGCATAAATGTAGATACAGTTACTACCCTACTGATATATAGTTAGATATGTGAGTAGTCACAAAAATACAAATTCTGGTTTTCTTCTTTGATCAAAAGATTTAAATTGGAATGCTTCAAAGAGTTCTAAAATCTGCAACAAGAGATATCATCGCTGTCTCTTATGGATAAAATTTGATCTATGATATCTTCTGAGGGGACTGTCCATTCAAAATGTCACACAAAAATAGTTATACTGACACAACAAACTTGCAGCTTCAACTGTAAGTGAAAAGAGATATGTAAAGGTAGTACAAGAGTGCATTGTACCCTGCTGTTTTAGTCATTTGAGCCAGTCTGGGAGACTGTTCAATTTTTTTGTAGATACACTGTATAAAACAACAATTTTGCTGAATTTTTGTATCACATCCACATAAGCATATATGTATATTCTAAAAATTCATTTTCCCATTATACAGTATTGGAATGATTTTTGTATGTGATTAAATACTGTTATTGAGCAGAAAAAGTCTTCATGGAAAAAAATTTCATGTACCCAATATCTTAGATGAGGACAATAATTGAATCAATTTAAAGTTTGTAATATATTCTTTGGCATCAAATTACTTTACGGTTAATTACTCATTCACATTTAAAAGTAAGAAAATAAGTACAAAGAGCTTAAAAATACTTCCTATTGTTAAATTATTAAAAAGGATGGTAGTTGGAATGACTTAATCAGGAAACCTGAGACAGAAAATACTGGTAAAGCCAAGATAAACATTCAGACAACACAGTTAAAGTAGTGACCATGGAGGGAATGTTGCAGAACACCACACTTCAGTCTACTGGTTAGCCTAGTACATGTATGTACCACGAATGTTGAGACATGCTGTAGTAAAAATACTGGCTCAAAATATTATCTATCACCACTAAGTAATATTGTTTGTAAACAAACTAACAAGAGAAGAAGAACTTCTTGGTGAATGTTGAGACCTGGCAGGGCATCTGTTTGGCGGGTTGGGAACCGACAACGGTGCGGTGTGTCACCCGGTCGTTGACCTCGGTCAGCATGTCCAGCAGGTGGTCGGACTGGAGTTTGGTCTTGAAGACGTCCAGCATCTCAGACAGGAACCAGGAGCCCTCTCCCACACGCCTCCAAGCCTTGAAACCTGTAGACACAAATGTAATATTAATATAGGTAATCAAAGGAGCAGAGTGTTCACCTTGCATTTGGTAGGTCAGGGGTTCAAACTTCAAGCCTTTTGACCAGTGACCCGTCCCACCAAAGACTCTGAAATGTTACAAACTGCATTGACTTGAACACACACCACTCCAGAGGACTAGCCTCTTACTACAGTGGCTCTGTATGGCCCAAGGCCTCTGGAAATAGAGATGGTGAGGCCTTAAAAACCCCAAACTGTTAACAGAGTGTGAAATACAGGAAGGAAATACAGAAAGACTGTTTTCGAAGACTGTCAGGACAGAAAGTTGTATGTCCTTTGTGTCCTATGGGCAGAAAATTACGGTTCTCATACCTTCCGTCGTGGCGTATGCCACCATGATGTCTGCATCCCTAGGTGTGGTGACGGATCGCATGATGTCGGACGTGTCCAGCTGTCCCTATATGGTCCCTAGCCACTGAACTACGCATGTTAACATTGCTGAGGCAAGAGATTTAAAACTATCCTACCTTCAGTCGTAGCATACGCCACCAGAATGTCAGTGTCCCTAGGCGTGGTGACGGAGCGCATGATGCCAGACATGTCCAGCTGTCCCTATATGATCCCTAGCCACTGAACTACTGAACTACGCATGTTTTTGTGAGTAGAGATTAAAAACGGCTATCCTACCTTCAGTGGTAACGTATGCCACCAGAATGTCAGCGTCCCTGGGTGTGGTGACGGAGCGCATGATGTCGGACATGTCCAGCTGTCCCTATATGGTCCTTATAACCACTGAACTACGTATATACGCATGTTGCTGTGGGTGGAGATTTAAAACGGCTATCTTACCTTCAGTCGTGGCATACACCACCAGGATGTCAGCATCTCTAGGCGTGGTGACAGATTGCATGATGTCAGACATGTCCAGCTGTCCCTATATGGTCCCTAACTACTGAGCTACACATGTTGCTGTGGATGGAGATTTAAAACTATCCTACCTTCAGTTGTAGCGTACGCCACCAGGATGTCAGCGTCCCTAGGCGTGGTGACGGATCGCATGATGTCAGACATGTCCAGCTGTCCCTAATTTGTGGTCCCTTAAACCACTGAACTACGCATGGTGCTGTGGGTGGAGATTTAAAACGGCTATGGTACCTTCAGTCGTAGCGTAAGCCACCAGGATATCAGCGTCTCTAGGCGTGGTGACGGATCGCATGATGTCAGACGTGTCCAGCTGTTCCTATATGGACCCTACCACTGAACTACGTATATACGCATGTTGCTGTGGTGGAGATTTAAAACAGCTATCCTACCTTCAGTCGTGGCATAAGCCACCAGGATGTCAGCATCCCTAGGCGTGGTGACGGATCGCATGATGTCGGACATGTCCAGTTGCCCCTATATGGTCCCTAACCACTGAACTACGTATATACGCATGTTGCTGTATGTGGTGGAGATTTACATGTAAAACAGCTATCCTACCTTCAGTGGTGGCATAAGCCACCAGGATGTCAGCATCCCTGGGCGTGGTGACAGATCGCATGATGACGGACATGTCCAGCTGTCCCTATATGGTCCCTAACTACTGAGCTACACATGTTGCTGTGGGTGGAGATTTAAAACAGCTATCCTACCTTCAGTCGTGGCATATGCCACCAGTATGTCGGCGTCCCTGGGTGTGGTGACAGAGCGCATGATGTCAGACATGTCCAGCTGTCCCTCGTCCCCCGGTTCCTCGTCAGCACGGTCCACGCCAGGCTGCTTCTTCTCACCACGGCACGCCTGGATAATGAACATCTTCGGGCTCCCTGGAATATGTTGGATCAATGGTAAGTGAGATTGAGTGGCGAGCAGCTAAGGACCTATTGGTTTATCGGTTTATCATCTGTTGTTCCTAGTCTCTACAAGCAGAGGATTGGCTTTGGCTGTGTTTTTTTTAATGACAGCTGAGTGTTTTTGAGTGTTTTTATCAGGCTTTCAGGCAATGGTTAGATGTGATTCAGGAGTATTCCATTGTAGTCTCCAAGTCCTGTATTCTGATAGCTACCATTCTGAAGTACATACATGTAGCACTTATTACCCTCGCAAAGCTCAGTCATACAGTATACGTAGATACATACTGGGACACTTTCTATCGTGATTCTAATGTTTGCCTGAAAGATACACAATGTAAAATCGAATGAAAAACATAGCTAATATCCATGACCAATTGCTTCACCCACAGAAACACCAGGATCTGCCAACCTGTTGTCTGCTATGCTCCCTTACTAGTAGTGATTGATTACCATGAAACTCATGAGAAACACATTGGAATCACAGTCTCTACTTGGCGATAAGGAAACCTTTCTGACATGTATCCTCCAAAGCAAACATTAGGAACCCTCTGACTAGGGAAAAAGGGAAGATACACACAGGAGATATCTCCTCCTCTGCTGGGTGTGTTTCTCCAGTGTTTCCCCTGAGTTTTGACTATTAAAAAACTAAGCTTTGCAAAGTCAGTTAATTGGAAATGCTGAAATGTAAACCTACCTGCCATACATTTCAGGCTGTCCCCCAGAAAGGGTGCCTGCATCTCAGCAATGGAGACGGTCTGGTTGTCCTGGGACTTCACTCCTTCCTATTATTAATAACAAGAAAGTTGTGTTTCCGTGATAAATAAGACTCATACAGCTGGCAAACTGTTAAAGCTCATAATCACTAACCATAACCAGGACAGGTTGTTCTGAGTGTAATATAACCAGCTGCTGCTGCGCCACGTGCCTGCAAAGCTGTTGTGTTACGCCAAAGGGCAGTTATAATGATTTTATAGAATCTGATACAGAATGATACAGATACAGTCAACATCAACTATGATATGTTTTGGCTATCACAAGATGTGGTCTTGTTAAGGGTGCAACTCTCTTTTAACACTGTTTATTGAGCAGTAATGTGCACTTTAACTATGGCATGCTGACCAATAGCAGGCACTTTGGAATTTAGAACATCAACATCATGACTATAGAGATCAGACTTAACAGTAATCTAGAGGAAAGCTTGATGACCCCTACCTTGTCTCCATGGCTGGACACAATACAGATGAAGCAGGAGTACTTGTTTTTGCCTTTAGCTGTCTTCTGGAGTTCCCGCTTTGTCAATTCCAATGTGTCCATCATCTGGTCCTTAGTCAGGTCCTCCTCAGTGCAGACTTTGTAGTCAATCTTAAGGAAAAAGTCTTCCAGACCTTCAACATCCTTGATGGAAGCTGGGGAGGGAGTAACATGTTATAAAGTTCACATCTTTCAAGACTGCTTTGTGAGTGTACATCAGACATTATCCTGAAAGATCCGGACTTTAACATTATGTACAAAAAGAAAAGAGAACTTTCTATAAACTTTCTCCTCATACTGTTTTTGGGCATGTCAATCTTTCACTTCAGATTACATGTAGTACTATTAAAAGATTATTCACTTTCACTGAACTGAGACGGTGGGTGTTATAAACTTCCTGGCATGTTTGACCAATTGCTCACTAGGACGACATGTATTCATAAGATCACGTGTCTGTAACCCTAGCGAGTTTACGTTCTGAAGTCATCAGTATTGATCCTGAAGAAGGCGACAGTGGTCTTTGAAAATTTGATCTGTGTGTACTTTTGTGTTGGATGAAAGCTTAGCATTGTAATATTATTACTAGTAATACTACCAACACAGATGAGCTTCACTGATAATTATTGACTTTCCTTAGCCTCACCTTCCCGTTCCTGTGAGAAGTTGTTGATGATGAGGACGTATCCTTTGCCTGGTTTGTAACAGTCATCTCTCCCTGCAACCACCACAGGATCTGTATGGGTGAACCAGGTAACAGTCATGATAGGTGTAACAAATATCATAATTCTACTGGGTATTCTAAAACTGCCATAAAAAAACAGCATTATCAAGGCCTTCTATCAAGACATTCACAAGGTTTACTGATGCTTCAATAGAAAGTTTCTATACCTTCACAATTTCTTAACTTGGTGGTCTCAGGGTACCCTGCAAAGTTTTGAGTGTTGCTGTTACTGTCCAGTATATTGTGACTTTAGGCAACATACATTACCACTTTTCATAATGCAACTTTAAGGAATCTCCAAATTCTGTCTTCACAAAACATATCAGGCATGAAAAACAAAACATTAGCAAAAAATAATCAATCCAACATATCATGCAAAGCACAGAAATAGTCTAGATTATAACATGCAGTATATATACAGATAGTTTTGAAAGAAGAAAAGCAAAGCTGACTTACTGACAAACTGATACATGATTCAGAGAAAAGGGTACTCACTGTTGCTTTTAAAGAACTGGCCTATTGCAGCATAAAGGCACAAAATCTGCAATTATGCAGTTAAGGGCAGCTACGTATGCAGCAGACAGCAACATAGAAGAAGACAGGAAAACAGCAAGACAGAAAGATTAAAATTATTGAAAATCATGAAAATGCAAGATTGAAAGCAACTTAGCAAATTTAAATGAAATCATAGCTGTTCAATACAATTTTCTACTCACAGATTCATACAACTGAGAGTGCTGTCTTTTGATATGCTATGTTTAAACAAGGTTTATGATAAATATAGCGATGTAGCACTTAAAGTATGTCTACTGATCGATTTGTGTAAATGATAATGGCATTAAACTCTCACTTCAAGGGACAGTGCTGGACAGAGCTGCTTGAAATGCAGACTGTCTAGCAGACCAATCCGGCCTTGTGTCTGTCAGGGACCCCCACAGCAGTATAATCAAGTGTATTTACATCTTTTGTACTCCTGTAAAGAACTACCACTATCTTATGAGACACAGAACTAAGCATCATATATTTTTAAGTACCTTTTGTTATGATGTCATTGTCATCAAAGCTGGACTGGGGAGACCTTGGCAGTGACTTGCTGCTGGACTGCCTCCTCAGCTGTTGCCTGGGAGACACGGAACTGTCGAATGACATCTGATTGGTCAACGAGCCATGGCGTCTTTCAGCCGACAACTCCCCAGGAGGGCTCATGTGTCGCTCGAAGCTGGGGTTGCTGTCCATTGAAGATGACGACCTCTGACCCCATGACCTCCGTCGTTTATCCGCGGCTGACTCCCCAGGTTGGCTCGCCTGCCGCTTGAGAGGCGGGCGGAGGGGGTCATAGACCTGCGGGATCTCGTCGCTGATATCACAGCCTGGGTGAAAGGGAAAAGTAGAAGGCACTAGTACGTGATTAGGCAGCTACTCAAGCAACCGAATATGTTTTGGAAAAGATCGAATTTTTCAGGTTGCGTCCACTATCTTTCATCTGTGACACTGAGCAAGATATTATCTGTCGAAGCAAACATTTTTTTAACAAAAAAGAAATCTACATTGATATGCAAATGAGGAGAAGAGATATTTGAGCTGAAGACAATTTCAAACTCCTGAACTCTAGATCCAGAGGTCTGGTTACAAACCACGACCGCACTACTAGTACGTTGTTTCTCAGCCACAACCTACAACACTACTGCAAGAAAACCTTTTTTCCCCTCCTACAGTTGAATCAAATCCTGGCAAAAATAAAGCAAGTTACAGTACCTGCTTCTTCAAGCTTGTCCTCTGTTTCTTCCACATCTTTGATCAACTCTGGCTGCTCCATTTCTCCAAAGATGTCCTTAAGTACCCGATAGCTGTGACATGATAAAAACTTAGGTTTCACTTTCACTTTGGGGGTATTTCACATAAAAGCTTAGCGTAATAGGCTCAGCTCTTGTCAGTAAGTTACACAGACACAGAACAACAACATTTCACCCTATTTCTTGGTTGCTCAGTTTTGAAATTGACAGAGGGTCACACATATATTGCACCTGGAAACAATATATCTTTGTGAAAACTCTATCACATTCAACATAACTTTGCAACCTGTGACCATCAGTCAGTCTCTATGATCTATCAATTCTGTGTCTGATGACTTGTAGAACACCAGGCATATTAGTCCCTTATTTCCCTTCATGAAATGAGGCTCAACTCTCAATAGATGTGATTCTCCTGATATAACAATGAGAGGATTTAATGCACACACACACACACACACACACACACATTTTTACACACACACACGTACACACACACACACAAACAGATGAATACTCACCAACCAAGCTTGATCTTGCCCTTCCTCTGTAGTTTGTCCAGCACATCAGATGGAGTCAGACACTTGGAGGCCTCCCCTGGGCGCAGACCCTTCCCCTGCGCAATGGAACGGAACTGTCGGAAGTCTTCATCTGACATCTCTTTGTTGAGAGTCTCAAAAAGCTGACGGTGGAGACTCCTGTGGACGTCCTCCATAGTTACTGGTGGTCAGGTTTATTTTGTCCACAGATATCTGAAATTCAACACATTTCAAGTACTGTAAAATGTATTCATCAGACTGATAATCATGAATCTGAATTTTAATATTAAGCACCGTAACAGAGATCAGAATGCATGTGTGGCAACAGGAATTCTAGGTAATATGTCAAAGGTAAAGGCCTCGCTTTAAAAAAAAAACGTGTGGACATTGTTATGCACATCAAAATAATGGTCAAGACAAGGACTGTTTTCTTTTTCACTTTCAGGGCCTTTGATATATTACCTTAAGAATTCTTGTCACCACACATGTGCTCTGATCTCTGTGAAAGAGCTAATATTACATTTCAGTAATTCACAAGAGATTTAAGGCTGTAAAATTTGACAATATTTAGTTTACTGATGAAATACAATAGATATAAAATTACATAGATGTAACTGTTATACATGTCAGACAGCTCACAGTACTATTATATGCAAACTTCCTTGTTTAGTAGGAACATTACACTGGCTTGGGCTGTCACACTTGGAACACCTCTATCTTAGGAAACACTCACTAAAGCATGGTTACATTGCTCCACTGTACACGTGTGTAGTGTGGATGACCACTGACATATCACTACATAGTATTACTCTGTTTTTAAACTAAATTTTCGAAAGACATGTATACTAGTAAGTTAACAGACTTGTCTGCTTAATCAATTTGATTCTTGTGAGATTGGTTTACCACAACATGACCACAACATGACTGAGCGGTATGAATAGAGGTTGAAGTTTGATTTGTTGATCCGATGATCACACCACTGACTGTTTGCCTTTTCTATTTTGTAAACAAAAGGGTGGGGGGGGGCGTTTTTCACGGCAGACATTCAGGTTCAAAAGAATCCACTCTTAAGTAGACTGGCAAGTGTTAGAACGTGAGAAAACAATTCACCAAAGAGAAAAGTAAAACCTCACCAAAACAAATGTGTCCACTTGGCAGCGTTCCTGGTCTAGACAGAGTAGATTTGAAGTCCAGATGAGACAAAATCCAGAGCTCGAGTGAAAAGCAACCAGTACTTCAGCGCAAACAGACGCAGTCTGCACACCTAAGAACGCTATCTTATGCTCTACGGAAACTCAAGTTTCTACAGCTATATCTTCAATTGTTGTGGCGTGTAGAAATTACGCAGAGGTACCGCCCCCTCCACCGAAAATAAGCCTCGAGGACTTTGTCATGACTTTACACCCCCGCCATTTTACCCTGGCACTTCCGGGTTGACAAGACCGCATAGGTAGCACCGAAACCAGCTAAATGGTGCCTTTGTAGGCTGTATAAGACATGAAAACGAGCTTTTCAGTTCTTTAACAACATCAAGATGTTCCACAAATCTTTCTTAGGAAGATAGAGGCGGAAAATTTAATCAATGTTCTACCAAGGAGGTTTTCTTTAACCTCCTTGTTTTGGTCAAGAGTTGTGTCTAGTTCCAGGAAAAACAAAGGCCCCATATCTTGCCGTTCGACCACCTGTTAAGGCAAATGGTGGACGGGCCAACATTTGTATTTCAAATAAACCGTGTTGTAGAAGCGTACATCGTTTTATCAACGACAAATAGTTGGTAATTGCACATTAAGGATGCTTTATATTTAACTAGAGCTCCACGAAACACATACCTTCGCCAAACCATCAAGTTTTTTTATGGAGAATGCCTTCACACCAAAATGGACAAATTCCTTACCATCAATCACTTCTGCCTAAACAAGATAGTGCACAAACAAAGAACATAGTACTTGCAAAGTGAAAAGTAATAAACAATGTACATACCAAAAATACTGCAAATCCACCAACCCCTCCTTGACTTATTCTCTTCCAAAGATAACGACAAATTTAAAATCGCCCACTGCAGTTCAAAACAAGCTGACAGGGGTCAAAACTTACACGACTTAATTACTTCCAGCCCAAAGACGTAACATCTATTATCATAATACCGGTACGTTTACGACGATTTCTCTAGCCATACTGATTTGACAAATTGTCAACACATCATTTTCTCCAGTTACATGTTGCTGTTATAGGTTACCCTTGCCACTTCTTCTGTGAAACTTTTCTGCCACTCTTGTCCTGCTAAAAGCGTAATATTGTAATTGTAACACGCCGCGGAATTGCACGGCGAACGGGCGCGTGGTTGGGAGGGGGTAAAAAATACCGGTAGGAAGAAACACGGCATAATTAACTGCCGCTATGTACATTTATACATCCTCTGATGTTCCTTCCTTTTCTGTCAGTAAATGCATAAAACATAAACCTGCATGAGCATACAAAATGTCATGAGAAAACGGACGTATACTGTCAAGAATTTTCATTTAACTTCTGTCCGTCACAACCGCTATGACGTAACACTTCACTGCTAGCGTAGATATAAAAATGGCGGGAAAATGGCTGCGTACGTTCAATTTTGCCCATTCAGTCGTAGATCCGGGCTATTATGCAACGGTTCTTCACACTTTTACATGAGTTGTAGGTCACCAACAGAAATTCAAGATTGTTGTTGAATCATGTTCGTCTTGTGCCGTGAGCATGTGTAATTATGATCTATAAATTTGGCAATGAATGTGACAGTGTGTTCGTCCCACGACGAGCTGCCTACCCCGAAAAAGATACTGAAAACTTTTGGACTTGTTGTCTTCGAATGCATTGTTATCAATGCTTTGTAAATGATGTATTGGACACCTAGATGTCTGAAGTGTGCACAGCTCAGAAATAACTATTGTTGCATGTGTAGATCTCTTTAAGTTCCAGTATTTTTAATCTACCGGTATAAGTCTTACTACCGGTATTATGCCAATGCATGTTACCCACTACCCCCAAATCCTAGACCTGCCACTTGAGGATAACTTTAACGCCAGCTTCGACGCTCCACTGCAGTATGGAAACTTGTCGCCAAGACGCCCATTAGCGAATTTGACCATCGTTTTCTAAACCCCTAACTAACTACCAAATATAATGCAAACGATGCACAGCGTCAAAAGTAATCTTGTCCGTAAAATACACACACGCACATACTCACCCCGCTGCACTCACGACAGAAAGTGCCAGGAGTACCATTTTCGTACAAACCTTGGTATACGCAACCGCTACTCAAATACCAAATATCGTGACATTCCATCCACAGCCACAACCGCTACACACCTACCAAAAATCACAAAGTTCCATCCACAATTTCTCGAGTTATATGCTGTTGACGTACATATAGACCCATCTCACTATGGGATAACCGAAAACATACCCTTCTTGTAAGAAAAAATCCCCTGCGCTACCATACAAGCTGCTATCAGTCCCAAACCTCTGTCACCCCTATGTCTATCTAATATCTACCTACCACCAAAAATTAAAGACATCGTAAGATGAAACAAATGCCCAAAAGAAAGTTCCCGCAGGTTCCGTTACAGTATCATTTAAAACCGCTAGAGGGCACACATTTCAGATTTATCGAGCTCTTAGTTACAACTAACCACCTGCCAAATATCGAAACAATCGGCAGATGATTATAAAATTATAGATTATTGCCACCAAAGTACGCACGAAACCAGGCAAAAACATCTTATACGCCTTTGTATTAAATATGCCTTCTGTTAATTAAAGGAGCAAATCACCTCTTCTTTAAGTGCAGAGATAAGAGAACGCGTGAGAAAATTCGGTGGCACTTCTGAAGTCACACATGCGGCACATTCTTCCATATTTGGTTAGATGTATATGTTTGTCTTCTTTGTCGGTTGTAATCCCTAGCGCGCCATGCTTGTTGTTTTAATATAAAATAACGGACACGTCACACTCATCCCACCATCGGTAGAGACCGAACGGTTCATCGAGTCGAATCGTAAGTTCCTTTTAATTAGTTTTAGTATTTCTCAAACAAATCGTAGATTAACATTCAAATGCAAGTCAGGATACCGGGTAGAATACAGGGCACAAAAGATGCAAATGTCAGTAATGCATGGAATTTTATGGGAAATTGGAGGGGAAATATACCCCAAGAATTGAAACCATATAAAACGGACCATCAAATCTTAACTCGTTCTGTCAACTTGCATCAAACGCTGCTAAAAACTTTACACGGCTAGTTTGCAAAAAATGCAAGAAAGGAATTTTAATGGTCTTTCACCGTGGGAAATCGCGCACAGTGTGCTATCTCTACCGCCCCCCCTTCCGTTCCCATCTACGAGGAGAATACTTTGTTCTTGGTATATTTAAGTGGAAAAATCGTACAAATTCTTTTTGTGAGTGGGTTGTTCTGATCTTCGACATGTATAGTCCGATTCCGCTTAAAGTCGGGCTCAGAGCCATTGAGAATCAAACAAGTAAAGTTAACAAAGCGGCCTAGTGTATTCATGAATCATTTTGTGTCGAGAAAGGGACCAATTTTGCAAGTCGTCCTTTCTACCTGTTGCGATCCAAAAAAATGTAGTCTTGTGTAAGATTTACGTGCCTCCTTCTAAAGGATGTACTGGTTATCACCCGGGTATGTTAAGTGCGCTTGTAAAATTCACACGAGGTCAAAGGCCAGTCCGTAGTTGAGGTTTCAGAACACAGTATTAAAGCGCAACTCCGCCACCAAAAGCAGTTCGGGTATAAAGTATTGTGTTACAGCCTTTGAAAAGGCCGTAGCTATTCTTCTGTGCATAACAGCATAGTGGAAACTGTGCTGAATGGTAGAGGAATATGCCATCAGTTTTAAGTTTTTGTAGTTGTATGAGTTGGAGTATACGATGTGTCTTCGGTCGGCAGAACTTTGCGCCTTCATACTTATAGAACAGTCCCATAATAAACTCACACCGTACTGTCAGTGTCCGCCATTTTGAATTGTTAGCATTAATGTATGGAAGTATCGGCGCTGTTCATTTTGACTCAAAAAGGGGACTTAAAAAGCTTGTAAAGCACGGAAACTTCGTACACATCAATGGGACACCTGCTTGAACATGTTTGTTGCGGTAGGTTTAGGTGTCGTTGCGTGACGGCCGATATTTTTGTGGATATAGTGGGCATTCGCTAAAAAGACTGAGTGTTTGCTAAAAAGACCATTGAAAATTGTCAACTTTGATTTATGTCACTTTGGATCAATGGATTGACTTGAAACTCAGGATTAATGGATGGGATCACAACGTGGACATATTCCAAGCAAAAAATATGAGATTCGTGCAGCGCTGACTTTCCCAGAGTGGGCGTTTGTGGGCATGCGCTAAAAAGACAGTGCCGTACTTAATCATGTAAATCCCAAAGGTGTTTTGCTACCTTGAGGGCTCTTTAAACTCGCTCGGACGCAGCGCAGTCGCAGTGCACCAGTGACGAGGACGCAAAAACATAACAGAAAGGGGGTGTGAGAATCTGCCATTTTAACCAATGAACGTTACAACGTGGAAAAGTAGGAGCTTTTTAAACCTCAACTAAATGTAGTGAGGTTGGGTGCAGGTCTTACACTACCTATATATCTAAAAAAAGACTTTGGTTATCATTTAGTATATCGTTATGAGAGATTGACTACTAATATGTATGGCATTATGTGTGCGCATTGTTTTTGTTACCTGAGTCTGTCAATATGAAAATAGATCAAGTTTCGTTATACGATTTACAGGAGTGCAAAAAGAATGGAGAAGTTTGTGGGCAAATGGCTTCTGTCTGATCTGGACTTTGACCAACTGAAGAAACTGTACATGTCTAAATTTGGTATGTATCTTTTACAATTTTCTATTTTCCTTTTCCAGCAAGAATAAATATTAATATAGATCCAAAATCTTTTAGCTTGGTGGGAAAATGTCCAACAGTAGACATTTTGTTTTCGTTAACTACACCCATGTCCACAAAACTCATCCCCGCCACGTTGGTCCCCTACCGACCAAGCCACGTGACCCCTTACCTGACAAAACAACAGATCTCTCTCTCTCTCTCTCTCTCTCTCTCTCTCTCTCTCTCTCTCTCTCTCTCTCTCTCTCTCTCTCCCTCTCTCTCTTACTCTCTCTCACGCTCTCTCTACTGTTTCCCTACTGTCTCTTTTTCCACGGTAACTACCAGTAACTAGTCATCCTTTTCCCACATTGTGTTCTACGATATATTTGTATTACATTTTACCATACATTTTGGGTCCTAAAAGTTGATTTTGATTGAGAAATTATTATTTCACTCGGAAAGGCGCACATGAAGCTCAACTAAACAAGGACAAAGAAAAGTGGATGACAATCTACCTGGAAGTGACTGAAAAAGGGACCCATTGGAAGGTGCGCTTTATTGCTACATACATAGTATAAACTTGATGGTAACATAAAATTGTAATCATATAAGGTATATATTAAAATGTGATTAGAATTATCAGGAGATATCAGGTTAAAACAGTTGTGACCAAAGACCTTCGCTAATGTCAAACTGTGCAGATTCAGTATTCATTAAATGACGAGAATCTATCTTTTTCGGTATGCCACTTTATTGGCACAGGAATCGAGCAGTCTCCAATGCAGCTTGTGACGTTCCGTCTCGGTTCAGTGATGGCCTAAGGGCCTTGATCTTTACTGATCGTTTTTTTTGTTTTCTTTAGCATGCCAATGCTCCAAATGGAGATGTTGGGCGTGTATCCTTTTCGGTATGCCACTTTATTGGCACAGGAATCAAGCAATCTTCAAGACAGCTTGTGACGTCCCCCGTCTCGCTTCAGTGAGGGTCTTGATCTTTACTGATCGTTTTTGTTTTCTTTAGGATGCCAATACTCAAAATGGCGTGTTTCCTTTTCAGTATGCCACTTCATTGGCACAGGAATCAAGTAATCTTCAAGACAGCATGTGACGTCCCCCGTCTCGCTTCAGTGAGGGTCTTGATCTTTACTGATCGTTTTTGTTGTTTTTTTTTAGCATGCCAATGCTCCAAATGGAGATACAACCATGAAGTTTGACACGACAAAGTATACGTGCGAAGTCAACCGCCCCAGCAGGAATGATAACATTAAGGTAAGAAAAAAATTCTTATGAAAGAAGTTAGCAGGGCACAGCCCACCAATATAGTCCCCTATTCAAATAAATACATGGAAACATGTAAGAAAAAGGCTGTCAAAAGTTACTTACAGGAGGTTTAGTCAGTAAAAAAAAACTCACATTGGCGGCATAGTCTTACTTGAAGTGTCCATTTAGAGATTTGGAAACATTTTATGCGCATGCGGTGCAAAGGTCAACACCACAGCCGAACTAACTCTTGACCTCTTGACTCTTGACCTCTAGAAGGGACATGAAAACATGCAAACTACACATATTCTAGACTGTCCAGGACACCCCAAACATTGATAAAAAAAGCCTAGTTTTTTTCACACAAATAGAATAGCCAAAACACTGACCTATTATTTTCAGCTCCAAAATGCCAACCTTTCTCTAGAAAAAGGTTTCCTGTGCTTACTTCTAGCAAACTAGGTTAAAATTCCACCCAATATGCATGCCTTTAATTGTGACCTTTTAGCAGCAAGAGCTAAGCTAGATAATCAGGATAAGTGCAACACTTCTGTAAAAAAAACATACATTTATGTTACACTAGTTGATGTTTATCTAATAGTCAATCACAGAATATAGTGATATGACAAACACTGCAATATTTTGTTGTATTTATTGTTGTCTCAGAGCACATTTGAGATGAAGAGTGACACAGAAATTGTCATCCACAACCCTAACCGTCTCACGATGACCGCCAAGTTGACTGGAAACGACCTGACATTTGTAAGTAGTATATCTATGTATCGTTATCTTTATCACCAGTATCTATTGTTAACTTATCAATTACTGTATCAACACTATTTGGTTATATTGTATGTACTAGTAGTTTTTATAAAACATGACCGGGTTTCCTGTTCGTTTGATTGTAACGTCTTTAAAAATTTCTGCCCACAACCATGTCAGCCCGATGGTTCCGTGTATATGTAGGTTTTTATGACCTACTATTATACTAGTAAAGCTATTATGTTAAGGTTACCTAGTCGACATAAAATACAAATTGAGGATAGAAACACTGATGCTGACTGTTCTCGAGTAACCGGTGAGGAACTGTAAAACGTTTTATAAGTCATTATTACGAATGCTCTCAACAATATTCTATCTAGATAGCAGGCACATGTATTGCAATATATCAATTTAGAGGGGTGAAACTTACCACAGAAGATGGCATGCCTATACTGAAATATAGGCTTACAATTATATATAGAGATAGATAGATAGATGGTTTATTGCGCAACAATTGCATCAGTAACAATGTATGGCAATTTACATACAACAAAAGGTACAGTCTAATACTACACATATAAGTTATATTGCAACAATTACAGCTATTACAATACTAGTGGTATCTACAGTAGGTATTAAAGGGAACTATACATACATCAGGTTTGGTATTTCTATGCTACTATCGACATAATATTTGCCAACAGTTATTAACATTACGGTTACAAATGTAGCTTCGTCTTGGTGCATGACCCCGGGTGACCCCGGTAATTAGAAATGGCCGCTGAAATTAGCAAGAGAATTATTAACAGCTTGTTCTTAAACAATAGTACAAGGCTGTGCCATTGAAGCAGCAAAGACTTGGGCGTTGTCCTTCTTATCCTTCTAACATCTCAAAGCCCACACATAAAGAAATGTGGGATCTTTCGTCTTCCACTGTCTTCGAAAAAGGAGTCGAACCCATAACCAGGATCTAAAATTAGCTTTTACTAGCTTTAGACTAGAGTAGACACTTGTGATATTGTCTTTACACTGTTTGAATCTCTTATGTGACTTGCAATTAGCCCACTGGCAAGAATTTGCAATAAACTTTATTATTATTGTTATTATCTGATAGTGTGATTAAATCCATGCCATGCTTTGTCAACAGACCCAGGCCATTGATGACGTCAGCGTGGACAGTGTGTTCACCAAGTCCACGGAGTGAGAAACCACCATCTTCCGGTCAACCATCAACACAGGCCTGAAATACAGTGGTTTTTCTTTAGCTACATGTTTACCTTTGCTCTGGCTAGGGTATACGTAGTTCTGTAGTAACGTTGACTTTGTGCCTTCTTAGTCATTTTAGCCTATTGTGAAGTAGTATCGGATTTAGTTTGTTTAGAGTGCATAGAAGGAAAACTATTATGATGGTGTCACTACAATGCATCAACACAGGCCTGGAATTCAGCGTTTTTTTCTTTCGCTACATGTTTACCTTTGCTCTGGCTAGGGTATACGTCGTTCTGTAGTAACATTGACTAACATGTGCCTACGGAGTAGAATCGGCGCAGTTGTTATTTTAAGCTTAAGCCAACTGTGAAGTAGTATTGAATTTAGTTTGTTTAGAGCGCATAGAAAAGTAAACTATTATGATGGTGGCATTACATTCATTTACGTTGTATGCACGTATATATGAGCTTCTCTAAATGAGATAATTGGACAGCTATCCAAGTAACTCAATAAATTCTATTAACCATTTCGAATTTCTTCTTCAGCTATCTGACCTAGTGTCCGAACATATTATGCTGTAGACACGTGATTTTTCATGATGTTATCCTAAGAAACATTGCAGCAAAATAAAACCTTTAGCCACCTGATGTCTGACTGATTACCAAAATGTAACTGACTTTATTGTTTGTTACCATTAAAATGCGCATTAAATTGCTACTGTCAGCGATTCATTTATTAGATATCACGAAACCTCATCTGTATTTCAAGGCTTATTGTTCATAATATTTCATAGCATGTTACGAGTATGTAATAAAACTATGCATTCTCAGTCTTTACAACAAGGAGGTTGAAAGACAGAAAAAAAGAAGGAAGGAAAGAAAAAAAGAAGAATAAAAGAAAGAAAGAAAAGAAAAAAAAGAGAGAGAGGAAGAAAGAAAGAAAGAAAGAAAGAAAGAAGGAAAGAAAGAAATAAAAGAAAGAGAGAGGAAGAGAGGAAGAGAGAGGAAGAAAGAAAAGAAAGAAAGAAAGAAAGAAAGAAAAAGAAAGAGAGGAGAGAGGAAGAAAGAAAGAAAGAAAGAAAGAAAGAAAAAGAAAGAAAGAAAGAAAAAAGAAAGCGAGCTTATTGACCTTAACCATCTTGTTCACAACGCCTACCCACGTATTATCTAAAATTATAATCCATTAAGAGGTTCTAAAGTTATGCTGACAATAAGGCGAAAAAACAGACACACCAAAACGAGGTCACACGCTTGTGGCATGGGTCAAAGTATAATAGGCCTTGACGTTCGTCTCCCCAACGCTTATAACACTCCATCCAGGGGTTCTAAACTTATCCTAAAACACAAAAAAAAACCACAGAGACACACCATAAAAATGCAAACGAATGTAGAAGACAGTGTAGAGTACTGAGGTTGCAAGTTGAAAAAAGTATCCATTTTTTTTCAAATAATGTTAAAAAGAAATCGGCTTTTTCAAACTTAGTGTTGTGTGGAGTTGTGATGATGATTTAACATTATCATATTATTATTATAAAGTTTCTAAATGGAACAGGTATTGTATTGCGCACAATGAATACTAAATACAATAAAAAATTTACAAATTATAAGAAAAAATACACCTCTTACTCTCTTCCCTCTTTCTCAGTTACATATGTGAAAACTTTGATGAAAGTACTATAATGGAATACAGTGGCTTTATGAACTTTTCCTCATCAATTATGCAAATTAGCTGTTAATTTGCATAATAAGTATCACATTATATAAGTCTTCACTTAGGCTATCTACATGCCAAAAATCATGACGATCCGTCAACACGTTCATATTTTCTCATTAATTATGCAAATGAGATCATCATGTGCATGATAAAAATGTATTGACATTTCTCTCTTTCTCAGCTACATATGTGACAAGTTTTAAAGTCCTATCATGGAATGTAGTGAATTTATAAAATATCCTCATTAATTATGCAAATTAGCTGTTGATTTGCATAATTTGTATCTTATTATGCAGGTCTTTACTTACGCTACCTACATACCAAAAAAACCTTATGATGATCCGTCAACATGTTCATATTTTCTCATTAATTATGCAAATGAGGCCATCATTTGCATAATTGATATCTATGGACATTTCTCTCCTTCCCAGCTACATATGTGACAAGTTTGAAAGTCCTATCATGGAATGCAGTGGATTTATAAAATTTCCTCATTAATTATGCAAATTAGCTGTTGATTTGCATAATTAGTATATCATTATGTACGTCATCACTCATTCTATCTACATACCAAAAATCATGACGATCCGTCAACACGTTGTAGAGTTATTCTCGTCCAAAGTTTGAAAGGAAACCGGTGCCTGCAGTTCCAAAAAAAGCCGCTAGGGGGCCCAAACTCACAGCACTTACTCTCTGCCTCGAGGGCTATCTACCACTCAAAAATCATGAACACAGCATGTCCAGAACAGGAGATATCAAAAATTGAGGTTCTGCTGCAGTACCTTAGCAAGCCGCTAGGGGGCCCATTATCGAACTTGACCTTCGTTTTCCCGACCCCTACCCACCTACCAAATATTATCGGGATCCATCCAAGACTTCTTGAGTTATGCTGTTAACACACAGACAGACAGACAGACAGACAGACACACAGACTCACAAGCCCAAAACATAACCTTAGCCATTCTGGCAAAGGTAATTATTGCACATTTCATGCTATAACGTTAGCTCATTATACCGTTAACTCACTTTTTACATGACAGTCAGAAATGAGGCCTCAACAAGTAAAACTAAAAGTAAGTTAGTTATGTTTACTTGAGTGCGTTTCACTTACTATATATGTTAAACTAAAATATTAGTAACATCAAAGCGGGATTTTGTAACTTATACCATCATATATAAACCAAATGAAAGAATATAGTTATACATTGAAGTAGTTCATATACGCCATAGCAGCCATTTGCATACCTTACTCACATAACATTCTATTAGGAAATGTCCCACATACATTGTAAACTGTAACGTGTACGTACAGCATAGAGAAATTTATTAGCAATGGAGTCATTACGACTCGTCAAGAAAATGTTAATGTCACTGACCATAGATGGTTTAGTCGAAATATATTTTAGAACTTTTTTTACAAATTTTTAAAAGCTTAATAGCTTTTGTCTCATAACATATGTGTAACGTTTGATACAATTATCTGAAATCTTATATCAATATTTTGCAAATATCTCCGAATAATTCCTGAAATTCCCCTGTATACATGCAACAATAACCTCCGACATCTGTTTGGAGATACAAACAGTTTATCTGAAAGCTTTACTAGCAGTACATTAACGCTAGTTCACCTTTATCCATGGGGTGACCTTTGTCCGTTGTTTTTTTTAAAACAGCACATTTAGGAGCATTAAGTTTGCTGACAGTGGTTTCACATTTGCAATATTTTCAAAATATTCCGATTTGAAACCACCGTTCGTCGACTTGATATCCCTAAATACGTTTTTTCTTAAAACAACGAATATAGGTTACCCTCGGATAAAGGTGAACACATGTTTTAATATCGGCCAAATACACATGTGTGCAACAACAGTAACATCTGCTTCGAGATGATCTATATTAGCTTCCATTTTTTAAAATCCATTTTTCATTTTACATGTTTTTCTTCTTTAAATACTTTGTTATCGATTCAGAGATCCATACACATGTACATACTATATACAACACCAAGTGTCCAAATTCTGCTTGCGTAGATTAACTACCAGTAGTCGTCCTGCAGTGCAGGGTTGTGTCCCCAGGGGGCGTCACTGATCACCAGAGTTGTGATGTCCTCCATTCTGATCGCGCCGTCCAGAGAAAATGGCTCTGGGGAAGAGACGAAACACAAGGGTGTAATGTGCGTGTTAGGATACCACTCTATGGATAACATACAGCCAAACCTGCCCAAGACGACCAGCCGGGGGACCGAGCAAAAGCGGTCGATTTGGTCAGGTGGTCGGTTAGAAGAGTATCGACTCACAACATGCCCGATGCATAGTTTATAATTAAATGGTTTCCGTTGTGTTTAAAAAAAAAAATTAATGGCAAATAGCAAGCACACGCACGTGCATCCGCTGCCATCTTTATTTTGAACATAACATCGTATTAAATGGTAGTCAAAATTCGATGCAAACTGGCCGAATTCGGCACAAAATCAACCTAGCTATCATAAAAAAATCGATGACACCTCAAGGTTTGAAATGACGCGATCGTTGTGGGCAGGGATTTGGTCCCAATTTTTGTTGGTGAAAGTCTGCAGGCAGATTCTAACTTATAATGAACAAGCAAATGTTCCAACAAATCTTCAGTTTACCCTCTCACCTTCCAGATGACCGGTCTCAGGCTGGACGGTGGGCTGGTATGGCGTAGTATGGTTGCTGATATGCCTGGAAATTAACAAGAAAAGCACAACAAACTTTTATCACCTTACTATCATCATCATATCGTTCCGTGCTAGTACTAGTACTGCAGCCAGGCTGCGGCCTTCTCGTTAGCTTTCTAGCAGATCCTGGTTGGAGGTGTTGGGGCCTAGTGCGCAATCCTTTGTAATGTGTTCCATAGTAGGGTGATAATTTGCTTTAAATACCGAACACTACACAAAAAAATAATTGTAGATCGAATCAGCATAAAGGGGCGTATGGTAGAAAATCATATGTGGACATGTCATATACATTGGGTGATCGGGTATTATTGTAAATATCGCGATCGCTGAGGCAGAATGTATTCAAACTTTGTATATACAAGGGTACAACCCGCCGTAGGTGCAAATACGTGCTGTCTACGTGCCAAAACGTGAGCAATCTTTTGGGATCCGTAAGTGGTACGTACCGCCTCCGTACGAACTCGTAGGGAATCCGACGGATTTTGGAGCACACAAACACGCCGTAGAACTTTACGTGCAGGCAAAACTTTGTGTGCCATCGGGCTGTGGATTCGCCCCCCGTCCGTGCCAGGACGGGCGACGCGCCTGCCCTGTACAGCCTCAACGTTTTCAGAAATACGCGGTGGACGTGGCCTCACAAAAAAACGTACGGACAAATTGCACGTACGGCGGGTTGTGCCCTTTAATAGCTAGACTTATACAACATGCAATACATAAATGAATATTAACAATACCTGATTACGCAAGAGCAATAATCCCAACTTACGTACAGCCATTCCCGTTCAATCTCAGGCTCCTGAGTTCTGCACTTCTTGCGGTAGTAACAAACACCACCGATAACAGCAGCCACCAGCACAACGGCGGAAACGCTTCCTCCTGGCCGCGGAAGACAAATGAATTTTGAAATGTTTGCGGTGGATTTAAAAAGATAATTAGTGCAAAAAATACAATATTTACATAGTCATTGTCCCCAAAGTCTTATCACTGCCAAAATCTTTAGTATATTCATAATTAGTATGGAATTGCCATTGATACTGAAAAAAAGTTTTGTTTTATTCTTTTAATTTTCATATTGTTAACGATGACACCACACTTACCTATCGCCGCCCCTGTATTTACCGCTCGCCCCTGCTTTCCCGGTGGCCCTGAAATCATAAGAATTACAATCATTATAAGTATCATATTGATGATGATGATGATGATAATGATGAAAAAGAAGAAAATGTTTTTACTTACACAAATAGAAAACATACGCATATGTTTGCACGGTATAGGTCCATGTTATTCAATTCTAGGCCCCCATATTACAAACTTCATTCACCTTTTGTCCCATTAGAAGCAGGTCTTACGGTGGGTGCTGTGTTTGTTAGAATTGTACTTCCCATCTTGTAGTTCTCGATATCGTAGTTGATCCCCTCTGTGGGGTTGTCGGGTTTGTCGTTACGTCAGTCGTTGCTGTGCGCCGATTGGTTGTTGCAGGTGATGATGTTGATGCTCCCGTTGGTCCTGATGACGTAAGAGGTACCGTAGAGGAGTGGTCTGTGGTAGGATGTGTAGTAAAATCAGTTGTTCTTATATCGGTTGTTCGTTGAGTGGTCTCTACGGTCGTGGTTTCGAGCTGTGTAGTTGTAATAGCGACAGTGGAAGGGTAAGATAAAGTAAAAATGTCCTCAGTTGTTTCACCGGCGGTTGTATATGCACTTGTGGTTGATATGTCGACAGTTGTGGATTCACCTAACGTAGTCTGTCCGGTTGTAGTGTGTGACGCTGTAGTTCCGGATGTTGTCGCACCTGCTGTAGATGGTTCCGGGGATGTTGGCAGTGGCGTCGTACCTTTTACTATCGGTGGAAACATTTGGAAAATGTCATTGATTGATTAGCAACATGCTTCTCTGGTTATGTTTACGTTTAGAGGTGATTGTAGGAATGAAACCAATGAGTAATATAACAGTAGTTTTAGTCAAATATCTCCCAGCTGTATGGATGACAACAGATACATAAAGCTAAGGAAACTATATCCTCACCTCTGTCTGCTTCTCTTAGTTTCTCTCGCTCTCTTTCTGTTGCTAGCAATGTCTCCATAGCAACAAGTTGAAATTCTGAAAGGCTTTTGATGTGCTACTGAAATGATGTACTATGTTGTCCCAAATGTCACTAGTATTAAGAATGTAACACACCTTCACACACAGGTGTTTCTCCGTCCCACGCGCCGTTTCGACAGGTGCGCACAGGTGATCCTGACGTCATGGCGTAACCTGGGTCACATTCGAACACAGCCACGTAGCCGAGGTCTGGGAGCGACATCAAAGTCACCTGTGCGTGAGCCGGCTTCGAGGGCTTTTCACATGGTGCCGCTGTGATGGAACGTTAGGTGATCCGTAAATAGTTTCATCAGGTTAGTAGGTCAATTGAACATAAACTTCTTCGTTCCACCTACCTTCGTTCCACAACCTTCTTTAATCCTTCAGCAAACCGTCGATTTACACTGACTTGTCATTTGACATTGCACTGATAGAAATTGTTTTATCATGCACTGATTGAAGACCAAGGGTGGTTGTTCAAACGTTTACTAAAGAAATAAAGAAGGTTGTGGAACGAAGAAGCTGTGTCCAACTCTTCTAATCAGCTTTCAGTTTTCAACGACTCAGATGATTCTATCATTGCAATCAGTGATTCTGTTTGATCGAGATCGAAGACTCTGTCCGATCCTTATATCTACCTAGTACGTAGAATGGTAGAATCGCCGATTGACGGATTGTACTGGCAGATATATATAGAGGTCCTGATCGTGGTCTCTTGACAAACACTCTGATTGCCATCCCTTCTGATTGAGTCTTTCAGATCTCAGATCTCTTTACCCTAACACATACATGTTTTTAATCTATGGGAGCGGTCACACGAGTGCGTATATTAGATTATTTTATCTAGGTAAAACTTGTGGAAGAAGAGTAAGTATCGCTTCGATAATCATGCTGCACAGTTAACAGCTTAGGTAAATACAACTTCTTCAACGCACTCATGTGACCACTCCCTTTAGAAATGCTGATATATAAGGGTTAAATCCTGAAATCATTTTAAGTCTGAAGCATGATAGACTAAGGCTGAGGTCCCATTTCCAAACCGGGCCCCGACCGGGATATATTCGCGGCAACGTTAACGAAAAATAAAAATGTTTATGTTTAATGTTTAAGGAATATACACAACTAAGGCTCATGAATATTTCTTTTATCTGTGTTTTGCTGTCTTTTGAGACATTGTACTTTTTGTTTAAAAGGCTACCCGACCGAGACCTGGTTTGTAAATGTGACCTAAGCCTTTTTCGGGCTTCGTCCCCATAAACTTTACCAAAATCAGAAGAAACAGATAATATGGACTTGTATGCACGCACTCATGTGCCCACTTTCTTTGAAAATGTGGATATAGCCAGTATGCAACTATGAAATCCCTGATGGAAAAGTGTACAGCTAGGTACAACGGATAAATTTCTATTTTTGATGCGCCTAGATAAACCCTGTATATCAAACATTATCTGTTCCGGCCATATCTACACCTGTACAAAGAAGCGAGAAGATGTCAACCAACCTGTTAGCTTAGTACCTACAATTAGTTAAATTGTATCTTGTTGTCTCTGCATATGTCTGTTATGTCTGTTATCAGTGACCTGTACCTAGCCCGTCGAGGCATGAATGTACAATAAAGGTCTTTCATTCATTCATTCATTCATTCATAAACTTACGGACACATGTCGGCTGCACCAAGTTAGGGTACAATGCATGATAGACTTACGGACGCATGTCGGCTGCACCAAGATAGGGTACAATAATCTCCAAGCAGATCCACGGCGTGTAATGTATAGTATCAAACTTCCCGTAGGTGCCCGTTTGACTCCCTTAGCCGGCTATACTCCTTGGCAAGCTTTGATACTATCTTATGGCACCGTAGGATCTGCTTGGAGATTAGGGTACAATGCATGATAGACTTACGGACGCATGTGGGCTGCACCCCACTCCACCCGGATGAACCGTCCGGCAGGGGCCCGCACGTTCTCGTCTGGGACCCGCTCGGGTAGAAGCCGGTGTTGCAGGTGAACGTGACCGTGCTGCCTACGTTATAACCGTCGGGGTGCTGCTGGGATCCGTTTTTGGGCACGCCGGGGTCTGTACAGGGGGGCCAGCTGGATCCTGGATGAAAAAAGTCAAAGTGTCACAGCAGGGTTCCAGCCATAAGCCTTGTATTACCTGTAACAACTTAGCTAAATCATCGCAGCTGTTCCTTGTCTATGCAATCGGTCGTAGTGACAAAGATCACATCAAACTTTACACTGAACCTGGTCCTTAGCTCATTGTGAGAGTGTTATAGTACAGATGCATCATATTAACGTACTTGTATAAGTGCCCTAATCCTACCACTTGTTCAAATGTTAGACTTTGCTGCTGGGGATGGACACAACTTTTCCCCACTCCGTCCTCTATGCATGATGGTCAAAAATCGGCATGTAAAGATATTAAAGTCATTACAACAGATTCTATTGAACCAAGCAGAGCAGAGTCTACGAGCAAAATTTGCCCCTCAAAATACAGGAAATAGCATTTCAGAGGGTCCAGATTTCAAACGTTTCCTGGGGGAACATGCTCCCAGACCCCCCTAAGATCGTCGGGACGGGAAAAAATTCAGGTCGACTAGAACACTGTGTCACAGTAACGCAAGCATCCATTTGCGTTCAAAATCTGCAAAAAACATTCAAACTGTCAGACGTTTCAACTACTATCCAGTAGTTTTCGTCAGTGACACTGAAGGGATCTTGTTGGAGAGGGTTGTCTAACCTACATCGACGAACCTTTCAAACTTATCATATTGCCCATACATATACAATGTCAAAGTATGTTACGTCAGTCCGTCCACGAATGTGGTAAATCTCAGTACATAAGAGTCCTCACTTGTAATCTCCAAGCAGATCCTACGGTAGCCTAAGATAGTATCAAAACCTGGCAGAGGAGTGAAGCCGGCCTAGGAGTGTGTATGCGAAAGATTAATATACAATAATAGAATGTTTATTTGCAAAATCATGCCCGAGGGCTAATTGCATATACAGTCTCAAGAACTAAGAGAAGTAAATAGAATAATACATAAAACTAGTGTCTGATCAACTACATGATACTAATATACTCAACACAATGGCCACCTTTGATACTATCTTATCGCAGCGTCGTAGGATCTGCTGGGAGATTACTTACTTCTACAGCAGGGCCTGTAGTTGTCCCAGCGGTACTTGTACACGGTTCCCGTTCCCGGGGCGCAGGTCAGGGTCGCCGGGCCCAGCATCTCGTACCCAGGCTCGCAGGAGTACGTCACAGAGTCTCCTGGCAGGAAAACCTTCCCGGCATGCTCGGGCGGTGACGTGGTAGAGTCAGTCCGCTCGCCGTGGTGGATGTCTCCAGGGTCGCCACAGTAGTCGGCTACAACATGGTGGGAAAAAGGTAACGGTAGTTTACCTTTATCCATGGGGTATCTATATTATTGTATTTAGAGAGAGCGGATTTAGGGGCATCAAACCGATGGACGATGGTTTCATATTGTACGTACGTTTTCGACGTCAACTTGATATCCCTATATACAGTTTTTAAAATATAGGTTACCTTAGTAGTGGATAAAGGTAAAATAGCGTTAGTCAGAGATGGCAGTCTGCACCCCATACCCATACTGCTTTCTAAGAAAGACAAGACAATCACTCCCATACACATGAGAAAGAGTACATACACATACACACGTGCCTGCGCACTTACGCACTAAGAACACCCACACACACATACACACACACACACGCACACACGCGCGCACACACACACACTGCTCGTTCCAGACACACTGTCTAAATAGACAGGGAAGAACAACACATCGCTTACATGAGAATAAAATCTCAACACTGGATCCCCTGATAAATTTGCCGTAGTACTGCACATCCACCCGCCCGAAGACTTGCTGTCGGTCGGTTTCAAGCGTTCTGTTGTTTGGAGGGTAGGGGTGCTCCTGGTCCAACCGGCAGTTCAAATTACGACCTGGGGAGCAAGTGGCTGCACTTTATAGACGTCTTGATTGTATGTACTATGTATGACATCCGCACGCACATCAAGTTTGTCCGTTTCCAAAAAAAGTTCATGATCGTAATTTAAATTGTACATAGCAGCCTCAAAATCAGCAAATATATGTGACTGCAGCAACGACTCGCATGTGCCATATCGCCGTCCAACATTGAACAGAGACGGGGGGCGCCACAGGTTATCTGGCACTTACAACCAGTTGCTGCAGTACTTAGACGGGTCCATTCCGTGGACAAGGCTGAAGGAGTTAGCCGAAAGTTTGGGTCCGAAGTAATTGCCAGTGTTGGTTAGGCTTAGGTCACATTCCCAAACCGGGGCCCGGCCGTGCAACTTTCGGGAGGGAAGGGAATGATATAGAATGATATATCAAAATACATAAAATGTCAACATAAGATTCATGCGCACAATTTATGTATATTTCTAGGTATACATTTTAAATTTTCGATTGTTTAAACATCCCGGCCGGGCCCCGGTTTGGAAATGTGACCTAAGCCTTAGTTACGCGTAGAGTTTAGTATTTTTCATAATGTAAAATGTACCTTGCAAACCTACCGTTCACCTGTATGTACTCGTCCTTTGTCCGGAAGTCAGTACTGTTGAAGTAGAGCCTCAGTCCGTAGCCCGGCTGCGGGTCGATTGTCCAGCGACAGTCCTGAGCCGGTTCCTCGTGGTCCGGATCGGGCCATCCCGGACTGCGTAGGGCCCCGTAGGCCATGCCTTCGTCCAACCCTTGGCAATTCGCTATTGCAAGCAAATACATTTCATTAGAAGAAAATGTTATCAAATCCCAACAGTTCAAGAGATGCAGCATAAGTGTAGTTATGTTTCGGTTCCATTTGGGGCCTCTCCGATAGTTAAAGGGTTGTTTTTCTGCTCTTTCGGAGGTGACCCTAATGCTAAGGTCACATTTCCAGAAAGGGGCCCGGCCGAGCAGCTTTCGGATAAGTAGGATATAAAAGACAACAACAAAACAAAACGGACCTAAAAGAATTCAACAGCATGCATTGTGCATGTTTATTGTCATAAACTTAAACTTTTCGTTTCCACAAACAGCCCGGCCGGGCCCCGGTTAGGAAATGTGACCTAGGCCTAACGTGGGCCCGTACCGTGGGACACCCTGCGGTTACCTGGCTATTTTGGGGACACAGCCGGGACATTAGATCATTTTTAACTCGCAGAGCAAGTTTAAATCTTCCTGGCGACAAATAGACACCGTGACCTACCAGTGAAAACACCGACTCGGAGATATTTCTCCTGGTAATGTCACATTTCCTACCTGGGGCCTGGCCCGCCTGTTTGCGGAAATGAAAAATTAAAGTTTATGCCAATAAATATGCACAATGCATGCTGTTTAATTATTTGGGGTCCTTTTTGTGTTTTTCTTGTCTTTTATGTCGTCCTTTTCGCTCCTCAGAACTGCTCGACCGGGCCCCTTTGTGGCAATGTGACGTTAGCCTATCACGGGGCCACGTAGGGGTCACGCTCGAAAGCTAGTGCAGAAAAACAGCTCCTGGGCTCCCTTTTTTACCTGCGCAGGTGATGTCCGACAACAGCTGGTCTGTAGGAAGCCCCCATCTGGGAAAAAGTCTGCCTTCTGCCTTTTGTTCACACTGCAGGATATCACCGACTGTGGTGGGGGGCTCTGGCGCCGTTCCACTCGCGCACTCCAGCCGCAACTGTGTTCAGAACAAAAATACAGTTTCTCGTATTTTCTTTCTGTCTCTACGTATGTACATACACACTCGCACCTACGCACACACACACGCGCGCGCTCGCGCAAGTACTCACATACACAGTCACATACACACGTACACACGCCTCTCTCTCTCTCTCTCTATATATATATATATATATACATATAGTGAGAGAGAGAGAGAGAAATTAGATGGATAGATGGATATAAATTTAAGAAAGAAGACAAAAGAACACACATTCCAACAACTATAGAAGAAGATAGGGGCTCTTTACTATCGAACCTTTGTCTAAGAATTAAAAAAAACATAGCGGAAACAGAAGCGAAAAACCATACGACGACAGAACATTGAGCAGTGCCCAACGTACCGTGTCGTCTATCCTGTAAGGCCCGTGTGGGGGGAACGTCCTTCCGTGCGGGATAGGGCCGTAATCCACACACTCTCCGGGGTGAGGGGTACCGGCTGGGAGGACTGAGGGGTGCATGAGAGAAATCAAATGGTCGTAAAAGAATATGTAGTTGCATATGGTACTTTACTAGTCACTGGAAACATATATTTACATATGGTACTTCACTAGTCACATGTATGTAGTTACATATGGTACTTTACTAGTCACAGATATGTAGGTACATATTGTACGTACTTTTTGGCGGGGTGGTCTATAGGAGCTATGCGCACCGTGTTGTACTGCCCGTACTGCAGTTATAGAACTTTACCTACGTAGACATTTTGTGCATTACCTTATTTGATCTCCAAGAATTCAATTTATATCAAATCTATTCAAATCTCAATTTGAAAGAGCTTTAGATTCGTTTGGTATAATTGTACTTGAGTGCAGTACCACCTTGACCATGTCTTTAAGAAAACTTTTGTTTTACTAAAAGAAGAAAACACAAAGATTCCTTTTAAAAAAGAAAGCAATTTTGGGACACATTTGGAAATGCAGTTGCCAGTCATCATGACTTACTGCGATAGTCCAGATAGAAGCCCTCCAAGTTGACCTTGTCTTCTCCTCCGTACGCAGAGAACGTGATGACGACCTGGTTGGTGTAGCTGATGATGGGGTCCGGGCGCGCGGCGCGGTGCATGGTGGTCAGACCTGTCCACCTGCCATTTACAGAGATACCGAAACAATGTTTAATAGCCGATAACTTTAGAGAGATCAAAGAAATTATGTATCCTTTTAAGGATTATCTATCAAAGTAGTTTAAATAGGTAAATAGGAAGAAACTTTTTACTTTGCGGTCTTTTTGCAGGTATGCTGTTAATCAAATTGTGGTGGTTTTATTTAGCGATTTTCACGGTGGCCTCTCAATCGCAAATTCGTGACACCAAGAAAATACTTTCAATGCATTAAAGTATGTTGCTAGTACGTACAACAGAATTGATTCCATCGAGAAAACATTGTCACTTCCTCCTCAAAAGTAAGTCCCGCAGAAATCAAAGGATTTACAACAATTCAATATTTTTTCAGCTTTTTTGTGATTCACTATTAAAACTACGCATGCGCCCTCCGGGCCTTCCACTTCTCAAGAATCAATATACTAGTATTGAATACTGTAAAAACTAAGACGATTTATCGATAATTGAAATTGTGCATTGTTGTCATTTTTCAGATTAAGCTTACCTGTATAATAAACCTTCAGTTTTATCCCCATCATAAATGCTGACATGGTTTGACCCGGTATGAACCCCTTGCTGATCATCAGGTCGCTCGCTCAGCTGGATGCTTTTGAACTTGACCATGACGGTGTAGCCTTCAGGTGCCCGGATGTTCCACTCACATTGCCTGTTGTTGGTGTAGTAGTCCGGGTAGCGCCCAGGGCTCGAGATGTGCCCGATCGGGGCCGTAAGAGTTACAGGTGCCAGCGGACAGGTCACTGGAAAACGACACGTTATACAAACTGTTTGCTATGTTTTGGTTTGGCTTTGTTTGATCCTTGATCTGATCTATGTATGAAATGTTAACGAAAGCCTCAAATCATCAAAATAGGATCATTACGTTCAGACATTGATCCTGTTTTAAAAACCAGACATACATTGTATCGCTATCGATCGTACGGCTGTCACATGTTTATGTACTGTCCAATCCTAGGTTCGGCTCCGGTTAATTTTTCACGTCTTGTCAGGCGTTTTTGTCGCGATATTTTTGGACTGTGGGACAAAATATAAAGCTAGACAAAAAATATAACACGACCACACCAAGCTTATCTTATGAATAGCATCCCGGCCCTGCAGACTCCAAATGCAATATATGAGCCAACGCAAAAATAGAAATCAACTTAAGTTGGACAAAACATTTTTAAGAATCATGATCGTAAACGTTGTAACAATAATTGAAGTGACAAAATATTATACAGCAGCCAACAAGTCTTTTATTTTATTCCTATATTGAAGAGGTTTAGACAGTGTCATTGCTGTGGTATCCCTGTGCTATATCTATTACTACATGCCAACTCACCCACAGTTTATATACCACACTAGTGACGTCACTTCTACAAACACCGAACTAGTTTCACTTTTACAACTACACTCATGGCTACTAGTACCTCTCTCACGGTGACCTAAGTTGTGACAAACCTCATAGAACCATACAATAGCCTTCCTACGTTATCCAAAACTCGTTTATTATGGAATAAAGTCATGTAAAGCCTAGCTCGTTCTATCCAGGTAGGTAGGAGACCACAACTGAAGTCAGGTACGTCGTATTAAAAAGGTTTTCGTCCCATACTCTTAAAACAAAATGTTTACGCTGAACTTACCTTCATCCTTGAACTCCGCAGAAGCTCCAACAATCACAACAAGCATAAAAAACATGACTATTATGGTCTTGTTTCCGTGTATTTCTGCACACGTCGGGAGTTCGCTACTTCCGCAAACTTGTGTCAGCCCCTCCTATGTTGACACAGAACAGCGGACCTTGTGCCGACATGCTCCTTGTGACGAGACAACATCACGTTGAATATTAACGAACAATGACCCGTTTTGATTGTTCATGTCTGTTAGTATGCCACGTTAGAGACCTGCATGTACAGATTGTGTTCACACGCAGAGAGGAAATAACAATCGATGTAAACTACACAATACGACCTGCTTGTTGTATGTGAATAGTCTCTACCTACATTGTAGCTCCTTTGGGTGCTGACAGAAACGTATACAAATTGGTCGAATTATACAGACATTTTTTTAAAGACTGACCAGGGTTACTTTGCATTCAATTACATTAATTGTGTAAACAAAACAAAAACAGGGCCCATTCAGTGAGAGGGCGGTTGCTGGTACACTCGTAATAAAATACATAGATTTTTTTTACCCTCACATGTTACTTGGGAATTCATTTTAGTCTTATTTTAGAGATGCCATTTATGTTATTCTAAGATGAAATTATCTAAGGCACCACTGGGCTGAATCTGGAAAAAAGGGTTATGTAAAGTATATTACCTGTATATTATTATTTTGTTTCTGTATCATTTCACCAAGGTAAGCTCCCATCAGTGAGTAGAGCTGCTTTTCAGTGAGGCCACAGGTACACATACAATTAACACATGCATACAATATCTACATAGCATAATATATTGTCAATCACAAAATGCATGTTCACTATGACAATTTAATGTCCTCAAGTTTTTATTTACACATAGAACACCAGTGATTCACCAGTAGAAAACTATATAGCTCTTGGACTTGAAGCATCTTTTCTGGAACAATCAGCCAAGTAAATCTGGCAACATGAAGTTTTGAGAGCACACCAGCTTGGCAGAGATGCGCATCATTCTCAAGTTTTTAGTACTTGTTTAATCAAGGAGGTTGAAACCTCCTTGGTTTAATCAAAGCTTTGCATCTACAACTAAGTCCAGGCTTTGTTTATATAACCATATATTCCAAAGTTACTTCTAATCTGATGATAATAATTCCATTTCATTATGCAAGTCACCCATAAAGAGTTAAAAAGATGTTTGGTTCCAGCTATTTTTAAGGCATTTTTGTCCAACTTTTTAGTTTGTGCCGATTTCCTTAGATCTGGCAGCATGAAGAAATGGGGACAAAATAGAAGTGACAAACAGCCAGAGCCAAACATCTGCTTGCTTTGGTGAGTACACTCTCAGTTTGCCTTTCAGTACAAATGGATCTCTCTCCATCACTGTTCAATTTCTTAAGGCACCTTCACTCGAGAGCAAGAATGAGCCGGAATGCCGTCAGAATAAAAATTCTTTTCTATTCCTGGGAATTCGTTGTGTATTCAAGAATATTCTCACTGCATTCCAGATATTTGTGCTAGTTCTTATGGCTGGCCCGAAAGTTTTTGACATGCTAAAAATTTTCGAGATGCATTTGAAGTGGAAAAATATCGAACAGCATTATATTGAAAGTGTACTTTAACTATTCTAACTGCAGTATGACAACATTCTTATTTCATTTGATGGAGAACCAAAACGGCAAGCCACTTTGAATCCTGCCAGAATGTGGCCAAAAGAATATCTGGAATGCAACTTTAGAATTTCTAGAATACACTGCAAATTCCCAGGAATAGAAATGAATTCCCACAATTTTCACAGTTCTTGTCTTACTTGCTACCCTCCGTGGGGGCCAATAAATCCGCGATGGCCAGCAATCAGCGATCCAGTTAAAAAAGAAATGGCCATCAAAAATGTACTATGAGCCAAAAAAAGGTCCCAAAGAGCCTGCTACGCATATGGAGGCTATTTATTTCTACAAAGCACAGCTTGCTGGCAAATTGTCACTTTTGTCCACTACAAGCACAAACCCTGCCATTCTGCTCATCAGAGCTCCGACCTTGTCTATATCTAAAACCCTGTCCCTCTCCAAGTGGTGCTGCAGCCTATCCATGGCCTCCCCCTCTATCTCTGAGTTGGACCGGTCCATGTGGATAGGCTCCTCCAGCTGCAGTACCAGGATGATGGCTGTTTCCTTGTAGGGGGCGTTGGTGTTGTCACAATAGGAGTGGAAGATGAGGTTGGCCTGAAATGTAGATGTATCTTGTTTGTATATTTGGTCATCTGCTTGCTTGATTATTTTTCTTTCCTTTGACTAGGGTAGCTCTCTTAGGGTCTGAGGACTGCTTTTAAAGAGGCCCTGTTGCATGTGAAGGACAAAACCCACACTACAGATTAAATTGATGATGCCTGAGACTCCAATACTCATACCTACATACATACATGAATATAAATTACAAGAACTGTAACCAGTAAGCTGCTAGTCATATGTTGGTACAAAACTGGCTGAATTAAGATAGTTGTATTTTTCAAAGTGCACCCTCTGGACAATAGGCAAGTTGTCAACGTAACATACTTATAAAAAATAATTGATACACCCCAAGACTAAAGATTGGAAATAAACAAACTATCAAAGAATATTCAAAACTTAATGGACAAGTAAGGGATAGCACTGTTTTACCTGTCAGATCTGGCACAAGGTATGCTAAGCTGCCCCTTGGAAACAACCTCTATTTCTAAACTAAAAATATACACACCTGTAGAGGAATGTCCTGTAGACTGTACACCACAGCTGCCTTCCCTCCCTGACTGAACCCTGCATGGAGAACCTCGTCTAGATGTTTCTTAGCCTCATCTGCATCCAGACCTCTTAGCTTATCACCTGTGAAGGGAAAACATTTAAGAAAAGCATAAGGGGAGGTCAAAAGTCTTGTGGCTTTGGTAACATTATTTCAAATTTAGCCTTGGAAGTTGGATCAACTTGAATCAATTTATTCAATACAGGCCTACGGGGTGCTCCTATTTGTTTCTAATTCTCTGCCTAGTATCTGCAATCTCTGCTTTTGCACTTTTGTTGGTGTCATGCTCATAGCAGCACTACATTTGTACTAGTATCACTATGCCCTCATGAAGGCTACTTAAGTACGAGGTTAGAAAGTTGCTGCCCTTCTGAACGTTTTGATTACACATGTTAGGCTTTTGTCCTTACCATGAATGATCGTAGGTTCCTTATCGAATCCCTGAGCAACGTGGCTGGCGATGCACCTCGCGGTGTCGTGTGTTCCCGGCGCCGACGTAACCAGCAGCACGGCAGGCTGGGTAATGATGGAGGGTGGGTACAGAAGGGCTCGACCCATCGCACCAACAACCTGTTGTTTAGAAGAAAAGAAGAAAAGAAAAAAGAAAGGTGAAAAGGTTTTCTGATAACAAGATATATTTACCTTGATACCGCATACAGGAGAGAAGGCCTCTGCCTGTTGTGTCCTGGTCTTTGCTGCTCACGTCGTACCTGTGACTCTCCCAGTGTTTATGTATCTGTATCTGTATCTATATATCCGGTATAACTGCCCTTTGGCGTAACACACCAGCTAGAATGTAGCCTAGACTTGAACTGGTTTATACTACAGTCAAACTTGGCCGAGCAACCACCTGGCGCTGGCAACCACCTGTCGTCAGAGGATACATGGAAACAACTTCCCGTTCATTTTTACAGTATCTTCCAAGTAGAAAATCTAACCTTTGTACTTATATATTTCCAGCTCTCTTAGTTAAGTATCAATTGTTAAGTGTAGCACATGTTTATGACAAATATAAGATTTTGCTGAGGTGTAACAGTTATATATTGCGAGATTCACAATGAATGATAGATTCTCACCGTCCATGTGCGTTGACTCTGATTGGGAAACATGATCTTCAACTTTTTCACGTGCTCTTTGTATAGGTCTGGAGTTTGGATGGCCGGCGGTCCCTGCGCTTGATCATTAGATGGATCCTTCCAAATCAGTGTAAAAGTGGTGATCACTAAAACTATAACGAACATGAACAAGACAACCAGGTGTTTTGCATCATTGCTTGGCGACGATGCACCGTCAACGTTTGCCATCTGAGGGGGACGAAGCGGAGAAGTCCGTGATGGTAAAGGCGGAGCTTTAGTTTGCGTGACATGTTCTATGTTCGCCCGTGCTTTGGCGGCCCGTTTCCGCACCAAGTCCCGCTCAACAGAGTCTTTACTCCTGGTACGTGACGCGACAGGAGACGGCCCTGCCGACTCTTCCCCACTAAAGTCGCTTAGCTGGGAATCTTGTGACGTGTCCATATCCTCAGAATCTTCAGAGAAACCTTCGATAACGCCCGGCTTCCCTTGGGATGTTTTACCGCCCATGTTGGCTCGACGCCGGCCGGGGGCGGGCGAGATGTCGCCCGAGCCGAACCGTCCGTCGTGTCGCGTTTCTCCCCGTGTGGCTTCTGCCCCGTGCAAGGGCTGGCGTCTCAGTCCGCTCCGACTCATTGTGCAGCAGTAGAACTGTCGACAACCCGGCAAATGTGCCTTACACTCAGCAAAACGTCCATTTAAGCTGCCGAAAGTGAAACTTCGCCTCACATTTCTGTTAGGGCGCGGCCATGTTTATTACCCACTATGCACCTGTTGGGAGTGGCTCACTACACTGGTAGGGGTGTTCGTCTCACATGAAACCAAGCAGATGTTGAGAGACAAAACCATGACGTTTTTCTAGCTCCCCGTTTCGAAAAGTTCAAGATTTTGTTTTCCATCTGCTTCGAGATTATTATTCAGGCTCTGCAAGAGGGTAGTGCATATTAGAACTGTAGTTATGTAGATGCCATACTTTGTACCCCGTACAATTGTTGTGCAATAAAGCTATCTATCTATAACCTATGGCTTAGAATTCTCCGGGCTCCTTCAGATTACGCTTTTCGTTCAACTTAAGCGTTATAGTAGGATTGAAACAGAACTACATAACGTAGAATTGAAACATCTAATTACACCTTAAGGAAAAGGCGTACAGATCCCCTTTATTACCCTCACCAAGGAGGTTGTACATGTTTGTACTTGCAGACTTGGTGGGCTAGTCGGTTTGAGTACAAAAGTTACAATTGTACAAAGGTTTTCAAGTTCAGATGGATATTTCAGATTAAAGAGGCGGAGATAAATAAACAAATGAAACCTTACCGATAGCTTTAACGTTTCGTATTTTGAAATAACGAACACACGGAGACTTCAAATTGCATTTCTTCCAGCACCTTTATTTCATCACCAAGCTTCAAAGTGTCATATGTACGGTAGAATTAACACATTAAGGCAGGTTTCTCTGCTAACTACAGAATTGTGAATAATGTTATTTGGTGGTCTTTTTATTTTAGAAATATTGCCCTGATTTTACATGTCACAATCTCGCCATTCTCAATAAGTATGCATGAAACACTGTTCTTCTTGAATTTGGGCATAGAAGACTGCCACGACCAAATAGTCACAATCATGCTTTCTCGATAACACTTGAGCGTCACAACTTGCACAGTTTAGTGATTTGTATATTTCAACTTCACATTTACATGTATATGTCAAACTTTCACTGGCGAATTTAACACGCAAACGCATTTGATATCATTATCTTTTTGTAATTTAATGAATGGAATGAAACGATTTTATAGATACACTTTTGTTTCAAATGTTTCAGTTATATTTACTCTTTGTGAATTGAGAGTCTGTTGATGCGCCTCCCCATTTCCTAACCCTGCCTCAACGTGTTCCTACTTTAAAGTAAAGTAGCCTTTTACATCATACTATGACCTTTAACCCTTCACTGCCAAGGTGGATGGGATGGTTGAATGGTTTTGCTTCTTTCAAAATGCTTTAAGTCTCTAAGTTATGCTGGTCATCTTTTGCCAGGGTTATATGTCTTTATGTTAATTTTGGGTTTAGAAACGCCGAATGAAACGGCATATGATATTTTTTGGTATGTGGTTAGGTTTTAGTATTGACCTTTATCGGTAATTTGAAAGCATTCAAAACTCTCAATTTGATTGAACCGAAACTTTATTTTTAACATTACAAATGTCAACTTTAATGTTCCAAATTGTTTCAGGCTTTCAGTTATATACGATTGGCAGAGAAGAATTAAAGGCTTTGAGTAATATATATTAACTTATATTTTGTCATGTTCAAAGCGTTAAAGTAAGCCATTATTTCATATCTAACATTTTTACCATAAATCGTATTGGCACTCCTGAAACAGATATTATATTTCTTAACAAATCAAAGTTCAGTGAACGGAAAAACGGATCATCATTTTCGTGACTTGGTATAGCTACATTACACAGTTGCACAGTGTGCCGATAAACCCATGAGTACCTAATCTCCACTGAGCAGATCCTGCGTGGCATAAGACAGTAACATAAGCTGGGGAAGGAGTTAAACCGACAGAGGCCAACAGTTTACTCCTCTGCCGACTAAATTATAGTGGTGGTATATGTCAGTTACAGAAATGTGAATGGCTACTTTTGTATCTGATGCAATTCGACAAAAATTTAGCGATTCTGAGTTTATACGGACTCTAAGAAATTAACATCTGTTTCTGGAGTGTGCTAATACTTGAATACTAGTACTGGAACAAAATATCTTACCGAACTTTTAAAGCTAAATCATTTTAAAAGTAAGATATGCTGTTATGATATATTATATATTATATGTTATATTATCTTAGCACTTCTAAGAAGCTGAACACTCATATCTTGCACCTTCTCGTTTTTAAGAAATAAGATGATTACTTAAGACAACACTTTGCCAGGACTTAATCACCCTTATGTTCTTAAAGTGACCCATTCTGTTGTTATCATATCATCTAGCTTCCACTCTAAGCATTTTGGTCCGTACGTATCAAGATAAGGCTTAACATAAAGTTTGAAACTTGCCTAATATTTTCTGTTGCCATAATGGTACCTTAACACTATCATCCTAACCTTCATGGCTCCTTAAGCATTAAGATAATAATCATTTAAGTGTTGACATACCCTTCAAACATAACTCATTAACATAATCTGAATGTTATTGGACTAGCATATCTTGTCGGTGTAATATTTCCATTTACCAATTCTCTTCTTGAGGGGTAGCATATCTTGCCAGGCTATATATGTTTTCTTTTACCATTTCTCTCCTATAAGCTTCCTTGGAGGTAATCCATAAAACCCCATTGTTGTCTTTACTTTAATTCTTAATATCACCAACATTTTTACCGTATCTAAAGGCAGTATGTCGTTATAATATCCTACGATATGAAGCTATTTTGCTACGAGCTTAGAATCTTGGTTTGCATCATTTCCATATATAATGTAGGTGTCTAATTCCTGTTACACTGTCGACCAGCTTCAGGACTTTTTGCTGATCGCCAAGAAGGTCTTCCCTATCTATTTAAAGACCGGTGCTGGGTGACCTGCGCACATAGGCTGATTACTAAAAAAATCGGGCAATGATCGAGAGAACATCAGGCGACAATTACTGCCAACAATTTTATTTAGAGCTTTCACACCCTATTGATCGATTTCTGTGACGTGTAACAGCCGACGAAAGAGAAAAGTTTTGTCCGGGTGTTTTGGCAAGAGTGTGTATGATGCAATAGTTTACTGGCGGTCATTTTTACAGAAAAAGATACCATTACTGCGTCTACATAATTACAAAAAACTACGAAAGACAAAAAGATCCAATACTAACATTGCTCCCTCACTGAAAAAGACTTGCAGATTTACCAAAAGTTTACCTAGATGTCCAGTTAACCAGGATTCCTACATTCACAGATTCTACGAGCCTCTACTATTCACTTTGAAGCGGTTTGAAAAAACAATGTTACTCTGTAACGTTAGCTACAAATTAAACATAAATGCCTACTCTGTGCATTTAGACATTTTTTTTTTTGTCTCAGCTCAATTCGGGTAATAAATATGGGTAATATGGGTATCCGAAGGCAACTCCAAACTAGTGCGGCTGATTTCACCGAGTATACTTACTTCATTGGTGTCGTAGCAAAACATCCGGGATGAGCTCCGAGTCGAAGAGAAGGGTTGCTTGGGGAAGCTGGGGAAGCTAATTGCAAATCGTTGCGTTCTCTCAGTCACCCTCTTCAGTTGACCAATAAGTTTGACGCAGAACATGCCATATTGGAAAATGTTATGACTTCTCTCAAGCTCTATTGGGCACTAGGCTGTTGTCACAAAACATGAACACTACATTGCTTTTACTCGGATAGGACGTTAAAATGAGGTCCCGTGTTTGGGGACTCTGAGCCACACCCCACGCACGCTAAAGAACCCACAAGACATTTCGAAAAAGAGTAGGGGCATGCCCTGACGTGCGATGGTGCAAATCGTTCTGTCTGGAGTTGGGTGATTCCCTATCCGACTCGGATTGAGGCCTGGCGAATATCCTTCTTGTACCAGCCAAACATATAAATAGACCATTGCACATTTCTCAGCAGATGGACATTATCGGAAGAACAGAACAGAACAAAGTAAACTGTTCAAAGTCAGATCGCTAGATGGCGTTCCTGAGTGACAGCAGTTTTCTAGCTATTATCCGTGCTTTTCCCATATCTTTGCCATTTGCAATTGTTTGAACCGAATGTTGTGCGAGTAGCAGCTCTGGAAGAGGTCATATATAAAACAATAACTCGTTTCGAAGTGAATCATTCGTTGATGTATGTCATCGTGCGATTGTGAAAGGTTTCGTACTGCTAACGTTAGTGTTCCAACTTAATTTGATTACCAGCGTCAATTCACTGGAATTGGCTGTCGTCAATTCACTGGAATTGACTGTCTGACGAGAAGCACAAGCTACTGAATCATTTTAAAATGCGTTAACCAAAGATTGTTTCGAATATCATTGCTGTGTACACTTTGATTTTGCGAAAAAGTGACGTATCTACAACTGTTGACAGTGCTTTAAGATTGTAAAAAATTTGATAAACACAACTTCAATCCTAGGAGTGGCAAAGCTACATAAATACGAACATCTTTATGCAATTATGGCCAACTTAATATACAAGAGGATAGCGGAGATAAACGGCGAGGGTAATCAGGTGTATGAACTTTAACCTTTCAACTCAGGGTCACTATTTTCTGTCTTTGTCAGCCATTTTGGTTTGTCTTCGGAAATATCTCTTCCTTTATATATCACCATTTTTGGAAAACATTCAACCCGTACCCGCCTAGCGATACTCTAAAACAACAGGTAAGACTGTGATGCATCTATTAGTATTCATACAGTGGTAATTTAACGTTATGTATAGAAACAGTGGCAAAATTTGTACTGAGGAATTTTTTGTTTTAAGCCGGAAGGGTGGCATTCAATACCAGTAGCTAATTTTTGGAGCAACATATTACAATACATGGCCATGGGTAAGATAGACTTTGCATATGGATCTTCAGCTGAGGGAAGGGATTCTAATTTGTGTTCCTCCGCTGTGGTTTTGTTTATTCCCCATAGCCGTAAATTTTGTTCCAACATCCAGATGGGAAACGTGAAATCAATTCAGACTCCAACAGACGACAGTCTGCCTGCTTAAGTCAAGACAAATACAGAAGCGTGTTAGTAAGCTGTATCCTCTTTTAAGGGCTAAAGGCTTAACCTAATGTGTTGTGAACATAGATAGACCGCAGCAAATTAATGTATGTACATGTGAATAAAATCAAGATAGTAGCCAATAAGGTTATATGATCTCCTTGATGATAACATGTTGTCCCACTGTTAAGGTAAATTATGGCATTGTCAGTTCAAGAAGAGTTAAACATTTGAGTGTTTTAATGTTCATTTTAACTTTGAACTTTCTATGTATATCTTGTCTTGTAGATTGAAATGGAGGAGCCAAGTTGTGGGTTTCATTTTGTCGCCTTGTCTAATGAACATGGCATTGTGACTGAACATCCTGGGAAGGTGACTGAACATCCTGGGAAGGAGATTGAATATTTTGAGAATGACACTGAACATCCCGGGTACAAGACAATGGACAAGGAAGACCAGGCAACAGATCCAGAGAGTCGGCAGGAAAAGCAGAGTTGCAGTGCAGTGTCCATCCCTCCTGACTACCAAGACACTCACTTATATGTACAGGATCCTTCTTTAGAACAGGCAGACAAGCACATTAAAAAACATGCTAACATGGACGCACCTTTCCTATGTCAGCAGTGTGGATACAGGACGGCTAAAAGCTCTCACCTAGCCGACCACATGAAAACTCACACGGACGCAAAACCTTACAAGTGCGACCAGTGTGACTTTTGCACAGCATGGAAACAGAACTTAAAACAGCACGTGGCTAAACACACTGGCGAGAAAACCCACGTGTGTAAGGAATGCGGGTATCAGACACTGAAGAAATCACACTTCTCGGAACACATGAGGACGCACACGGGCGAAAAACCTTTCAAGTGTGTTCAGTGCGAGTTTTCCACATCGTGGCATAAAAACTTCAAGCAGCACATGGCTAAGCACACCGGTGTGAAACGCTACACGTGTAGCGAATGCGACTACAAGACTGCCGACTCGTCCGGTCTACGTCGACACCTTAGAACCCATACAGGCGAGAAGCCACATATCTGTAGAGAATGTGGGTTCATGTGCACCGAGCGGTCAAAACTGTTAATCCACAAGAGGACACACACGGGAGAAAAACCTTACAAGTGTACTCAGTGTGACTACTCCGGAGCGGTAAAACAGCATTTAGACATACACATGCTCAAACATACCGGTGAGAAGCCCTACATGTGTGGGGAGTGCGGCCACAGGACCAATGATAAGTCTAGCCTAGCCAGACACATGAGAACGCATACCGGTGAGAAACCATACAAGTGCTACCAGTGTGACTATGCCGCTGCACAGAAGTGTGGTTTAGACAAGCACATGAGGGCAAAACACAGCATGAAACGACACGTGGGGTCCAGTCAAAGGCCCAACCTCCCACAACATCAACCAAACAATGTAACGTTACATATATCTGATTCTGTATGTCCTACACAGGGAAATCAGTCTTTCTAGTCTCGTAAATGATGATTCAATTTCAAGTTAGGCCATATGTTGATTTGTTTGTATGGATGGCATCCTGTCATACATCAGGGCTCGAAATACCACCTGCATATGCAGGTTAGTGAAGGTAAAATTGGTGCTGTGCAGGTATTTTGTGATGTCTACCTGCACTGGTCCATGTACTGGGTTTTATACATAAATGTCCTACAATGTAAGTGTATATGGATTGTTATTAGCTGCATTGACTGTTACTACCTATTAAATATAAGACAAAAAATATCAATGGTTCCTCAACAATTTTAGTATGATCCATGCTTCCTTAATTCAGAGTGGTGCAGGTAAAATTAGTCTGGTGCAGGTAATTTTCAATGCCACCTGCACCAGTGCAGGTATACAGAAAAATGTCTTTCGAGCCCTGTACATTAATGTTTTTTTTCTGTTTCAAAAAAAAGTTGCTATCATACAATAAATGGCACAAACTAGCTGCAAAATGGGCAGATATATGCAATCAATTGAAAAAAAAATATTAGAAAAGGGATACCTATGTCGTGTCGTAGAATTCTGAATTCAATTCTAAAAATGTGATCAGACAGACATTAAGAATCTATAATTGTACAGTTGATTCTTCGAAAAGCAGTTACTCAAGCGATTGGGTATGATTTTGGAAACGGTCAGATGTTTCAAACAACATCCATTGTTTTTTGTCAGTGACACTGAAAACAGACACTGCTTGAGTAACTGCTTTTGGGTGTATCTTATTTCCACCATCATCATCTTATTACCTGGATGTCTAATCTTCATCGATGTACAGTATACTCTTCTCTGTATGTCTTTACTTGTTCAAACTTCTTGGCCACTTAGATTTTAGAATGAAGGCAACTTTTTTAAATTCATAATGATTTGGGATACTAGAAGATGTCATCCATACACTTGACTCAACATGGCCTTATTGGAATTTCTTCCCCATAGGTTAATGGTAACGAACTTAAGGTAGATACTAAGTAATGAAGAGCCAATCTTAAACAACCATAGCTTACAAGTATCAATACTCAAGTTATGCAAGAATACTACATTGTACATGTACTCCTGTCCAAGGGCATGACTAAGAGAAATTTGAACACACCTTACTTGTACTTGCAAGTGCTGCATGTCAGCGCATGTAATCTGGCACCTAGCAACAAAAGTTTGAAACCTTGTGTTTAATAAATTATATCTCGTGTTATTCTTTCATGCTAACTATTGATTAGATGTGCCAAGGTATTTAAAAGCCTGGTCATTTTCAGTGGAAATTATATCCAACATTATTGCAATAAGTAGCATGACTGACAATGTGTGTTGGGTTTCAAGAAATTGTACTACAGTAGTGAGTCAGTGTTTATCAAATATCCCCAAGGTACCAAATCTTAGGAAAGATCAATTTTACAATATTTGCTGAGACTTACTCAATCAATCATTCTACTTGTCACATGAATGTATTGGAATATATTAAGTCATACTACTGCTAATGATAATAATAATTTGTTTCTGTTTTATTTTCATTTCATACCATTGACATTGTGATAGGACATAAAGTAGAACAGCACAATCCAAGTTGTTTAAAAAATAAACTGCACAAATGATAGCTTCGGCAATTCAGAGGTCATACCAAGTCAGCGTTTTTAGGAAATGTAGGTTTCAAGATTTTGAAAATTTAACACAGGGCGCTCCCTTTACCCTGAACTTTATTTGACCCTTGCAGTGATGGGACCACGGCTTAACTAAAAATGTAAACAATGTGACTTGTTTTGGTGGCCGCCATCTTGGATTACCTTTGACCTTGCCAAGGTACTGAAGGGCTTTCTGTGGAGTCGTTTATGTCTTGCACTTTGCACGTGCACTTTGCCTCTTAGTCTTAGTCCTCGTTTCGTTTTATTACGACTAGTTTTGACTCTCTGTAGTGAGTGGAGTAATAGTAGTGGTGAAATTTATTCGTTGACATTTCTTTAACACATGCCCCTTTGAAGTGGCAGCTGTGTAAAAGGACTTGGTGTAGTTCATTTAAATTTCTAATCAGTGACCTAAAACGGCGTAGTTATGCGTAGTAAGATCAGTAAATCAGTAAGAAAAATCCGTGCCATGTTAGGGCGATTGCCATGTTAAGATACCCATATGTCATACGTTTAATATGTTTCAGAGACTATGAAGACAGAACGTCAGACTCTCATCAACTAAGGGCAATTGGGGCTCGATACCCTGATGACATTTCCACTTTTGCCAAATTAGAAAAACTCACTGAATAAACTGATGAGAACTAAGTGAAGAACTTTGTTTAGCCATGACGACAGTTCAATAACCCTGGTGGCGCCGCACACGACACTACTTCGTGTTGCGCCTCGGGGTCCTGTCTATTTATAACACGGTCTTCATGCAGCTCGATTTTATGCACGAATACTTTGCTGAGTGAATCATTCACAGTTATCTGAGGTCAAAGCTCCCCCTATTGCTCAACAACGTCCACTACGCACCCAAACCCATACAAATTATTCACCACAGAATGTCCTGGCGTGGGAACGGGCCCGTTTGCTGCAACACCATAGAAAGCCGCTAGGAAGTCCATAATCGAGCGTATCTTCCATTTCACCCACACGTACCCACATGCTCTCATATTACTAGTATTTTGTCCGCATACACGCACGCACGCACACACACACGCACACACACAAAATTGGTACCGAAAACACCAGCTTTGTATCCAAGGTAATTAAAAAGCACTATTACAACAAGCCTCCTATCTAGGAAGGGTGGATAAGAGAAGACTAAATATTTTGCCGAGGGGCCATTTCATTCACCAAGGACTCATACTGTCAAAGGAGTCATTGTCACCTGACCCTACTGACCCGTTGTCTCAGTCTGCAACCCTCATTATAAATGTCTGTCAAAACCAAGCGTCCACGACACACCTATGTAATCACACAGACGACTGTCACATTTCTCAAGCTAAGTAGCCTGCGGAAAAAGTTTCTAAACACTGTGCCCAATACTTATCTAATTATATGTATATATATACTACCATTTTCTTTCTCTCCCTTTCTGAGACACCAGCAAACATAATATTCCTTTCTGCATACTGTTGTTATAGTAATTCCTAGCTCAGCACTTACATTGCTCTTTAAATCATTCCTTGGTTTACTTTATTATACGACCCCTATTTTAATGGAACAATCCTGGCAGTACGCCACGTTGGCACATCAGAAGTCGGACCACACCTACTTCAAGGTCCCAAGTATTCTTCTTAAATCTTGTAGCCAGGTGAGTTTCTTGAAGGTTCCTTAGCTTGTACTATCTTTAAGTTGACGTTTATCTGTTGTTGTGAAGATCACCACCAATTACATGCTGAAACAATCCTGGGTTTCTTACTTTCTCGAGAAAGGTGTTTGTCACTTTATCTGGCAACAACTTGCTGAATGAGCTATTGACGGTCATGATAACGCTTTACAACATGAAGACTGGAAAGATGAAGTATCGTGAAGTGGTGCAGAGAGGATTCCCGAATATGGTGCAATATTTGGCACTATGTCTAAGTTCCTACGAAATGGTTGTTAAGTGTTGCCTTTTAGATAAGACTGCAAATTTCCCAACTTTAATCATATCGCGGTTTTCGCTGTAATAATTCAAAGACGCAAATATGCGCATAAAACTGTCCTTTTGTCACAGATGACTTGATAGTGATCTATTCTATGTTGGGTTCAAAACGTTTTACCTCAACCGGGTGAGCATGGTGGTGACAGGTCGTTAATCTTCAGCCAAACTTACAGTCATGCCTTCAGGTGCACGTGCTTATACCGCTTATACTGGCCCATGATACCCGTCACATTTGGCGAAAATCGACCGGACGACGATTCTGCGACAATCGCCCGAGTCTAGCTTCAGTGTTAGAACGATGTGCAAATGTACAAATTTGTGCTGTATATGGAAAAACGAGATCAATAGGAAACTAAAGTAATGATGGAAGTATTCAAAAGTCATAGAAGATGGAAAGAAACCCAAGACGACCACTGTCACATTCTTCAAGATCAAGAAGAAAGAAGTCGACAGTGGTCGTTAAAAATTTGATCCATGTTGAAAGAAAGTTTTGCCTTAGACTAAGATTACTACCAACACAGATATGCTTCCATGATCATTAATAAGTATCTTAAGTTGCTACCAGAGGGGTGAATTGAACTCAACTCAATCTCAATCTTGCCATTTCAGATACCAAACGAAAATGGGAGGGTGCTGTTCATGTTCCCGTTCTAGGACTAGGGCCAGGATGCCTGATGTCGACGGTTCGCATTTCGCAAAGTACATATTCCCCTTTGAGAACCTGGTGTTGGAAGGTGGGGGAGCGAAGGGAGCAGCTTACGTGGGCGCACTGAAGGTGAGAGATGCAGTGTCTTGTAGCCTTGGTTGCTATAGGATATGGGAAGATTCTCTTACACAACCAGTGGGTACGTACTTGTCTTACGTTCTGGTGTCCCTCAGACACCTTCCTCATCAGAGCTTCTGACTGGAGTTCTGCTTTTCACCGCTATAAGGAGCTGATGTAGGTGGCGCTTTTCCGGCGAGAAAACAATTCCAAACGCGACTAAGCTTGTATCCTTGTGTGTGTATGATTCTTGTGTGTGATTCTTGTTGTTATTACATAGAAATATTATATTACACCAGGTATTGGATGAAGCGGGGATATTGAAAAATATCAAGCGGTTCGGTGGCACGAGCGCTGGCTCCATCACTGCGGGTTTCCTGGCTGTGGGCATGACTCCGCATGATATTCTGGACAAGATAAACGAGGACCTAGGGGCCATTCTCCTTGGTGGGTAACGTTTTACGTCCCGTTTGTTGTATATGTCATATGTACAGCGCGAGATGGTGTAATACTAATAACCTTGTATCCAAACACATCCACACACACACACACACACACACACACACACACACACACACACACACACACACACACACAGATTCACACAGACACACACTCTCACACACGAACACACCCGCATAGAGACACAAATACAAAAAGAGAGACACACACACACACACATACAGACACGCATATGCACACACACGCACATAATATACACATACAATTACACACACATGCACACATAAACACACACACATAAACACACACACTCGTTTTTAACATTACAGATTAATTTCCGAGCCATTCATTTAAATTCTAGTCAGATCTTATCTTATACCTTTAAAGATTATGGAAATGTCGATTTGTCATTTTCACTTCCAGACAGCCCCTGGTATCTATGCGGATGCTGTAAATACCTCTGGTATTTCAACAACCTGGAAAATCACTACGGAATCTTTCCGGCCGAAAAGTTCGTGACATGGTACGGAGACGCCATCGAGGAACATCTCCGGAAGATGAAGAGGAGGCAAGGGGTGGAGAACCCCAAACAGTTCGACAGTCTAAAAGGAGACATCACCTTCGCTGAGGTATGTACACCTGTTCTTAATGTACAACTATTCTTTTCTACTTAATATATGTTCATTTTTTATTGTATATGTATAAAATTATGTTTGTGGTCACGATATCAGCCTGCAGCGTAAGTAATGTACTTGTCATAACCTGAATGAAATATACATTATACACGCACATTCTTTACGGCCTGTACAAAACAACGTAATAAAGCAACGGCGAGCCAGGTCTATTTTTGGCGACGCCTCAGTGGCGAGGCTAATGGTGGAGTATTGTGGGCATCTTAACATTACAAACCGTGACTACTGTAATAGCATCTAAGTTCGCCGGGCGGGGATTTGATTTTATCGTAGCGGGAAATAACGGTTTTAAGTTTGCGGCAGCACCGTGCACTGTACTCATTTACTACCATGGAAAAATGTTCTCGGTGGTTTTAAGTTTGCGGTGAATTGGCAATTGCAACGCGAAAACAGCCATATAACCACCGCGAAAATTTCTGCATTTACAGTAATTTCTATCGTTCTGCAAAGGTTTACGAAGCGTTTGGGAAGGAGCTGTGCACGGTGTCGTACGAGACTGAGTTTTCCAGCGAGGTTTACTCTCACATCAAGACGTCGCCACTTCTGGAGATCAGAGAGGCAGTGCGCATGTCGATGTCCATTCCAGGTCAGACAGGTTATCATGGGATCTAGTGCCAAACTAGTAGCAAGAAAAAGGCAATACTTCTATGTCCGATGTAGACTATAGGCCCTCCTCTAGAATAGTGGATAAACCGTATCCTTCTATAAATTATCACTGGTTACAATGTACGTCATCAAGATGGAGGCAGAGGACCAGCAAACGTTGGTCCACATGACGAGTCCTTCAGTGAGGTCATGATGTGTGTTACGACCTTGTCTGTCAGGCAACGGCCAAGTATTTCAGGGAAGCCATCTGAAATACTTGGCCATTTTGACTGGGTTGAACCGTGCACATTGCTTGCTTAGGCAAACGTCATCAACTGAAACGTTTACGATGTAATATGTTGATGGTGGCTGGTGGTATCTTCTAAAGATGAATAGGAATGCATTAGTGACGCAGTTCAGAACGGATATAATTTGTTTCTGTGCATCACATATTCAGGATGACAAACTGTGTATTCAGTATGTTTCGGGTGGTTATTTTCAGTGGTGTTTGAAGCGTACAAACCTCCGGTCGGGCAACTTGGACCACCAGCAAGACACGTGGATGGAGGGGTGTCCGCCAACTACCCTATCTACTGTTATGAAGGTCAGCTAATCTAATAACGATCATCTAAATCATAATACTGTAGATGCATTTAAGTTCGAGGGGATCTAATTTTGCGGTAGCTGGAAAAGGGACCTTTCGCGGTGGTTTTAAGATCGTGGTAGCACCATGCACTGTAGTCTCTTACTGCCATGGTAAAGTGTTCGCGGTGGTTGTAAGTTCGCGGTGAAGCGGTGACCGCGAAAACCGCGAACATCAAACCACCGCGAAAGTTTCTGTATTTACAATCTATTAAGTATTTGATCAACAAGTAAACTAAATATCTTTCCTCCCTGACAATTTTTTGTGAAATGTTTTAAATTCTGTACTAACTAATTAATTCAATGCGAATAATTGAGCCTCTTTTTAACTCCTCCCATACCATTGACGGTCGCCATCTTTGATTTAAAAGTACGGCAGTTTGCGCGATGCACTATGGGATCCACGTGTAAAGCAATTATTTTTCTGTTTCTGTAACTATGGCAGGTTGGTGGTTGTCCATGGAGGAACGTAACACCTTTGCCAACCGGCTGGATGGGTTAAATGGGTGGGACCTGGAAAAGAACTTCCGTCCCGATATCAGCCGCGAACACTTTCGAGTCGAGGGGAGTCCCCATGAGCAGAAAGCGATTCGAGAGAAAACCCTTGGCTCGTGTCTGGTACGGCAGTAGCTATGTAGTCTCTCGTTGATATGCAAGGGGCAGTCACAAAGTAGCCATAAAGCTTTACCTCAAGCTAAAAGTTCAACTGGCTCTAATATCATAACTCACTCTACCCTAGCAGCTGCAAAAAAAGAGTTCAAAAATGAAGATTGGGTGAAAAACTAAGTTTGTTATAAAACCATCTGCATTCAACTACTCTATACCTCGCCATCATAGGTTCGTACGATGTTTTGTTTCTAAATTTACTCTCAGCAGAGGCCGAGGCCAAAACCACTCTGCCTGGGTGTTAAAGCGACTAGTTTGAATGATTGGATTTGTTTTTGCATGACAGTTTACAGACACTCAGCCAGCAGACCGGTACCAACACCAGTTTGAAGAACGTACGAAACACTTCTTGGAGAATCACCCGCAGTATAAGAGGATCTTGGAAATACCAAATACAAAGCTCGGAAAGTAGGTCTTCCATTTATTTCCATTTTGGGTGGATGTTAAGAAAAGTGCTAATTTATTCAAATTTCCCTTCCTACATTTTTGTCTTGCTTGGAGGAAGACACATCCAAAGTCACAACCTTGCAGGTTTGTAATAAAAGCACAAGTAGGAGCGAGGACATTTTTGATAACTCATAACATAACATTACGCATAAGGATAACGTCATTGGGCTATTACTTATCAGAGAACGCTGTAAGAGAACGTCTGTTGAAAAGTTTATTTAATTGCACATATAGTTGCAAAATGAAACACCGTCTGGACCCGTCTACTGCTGCAATATCATTGGCGGTGAGTGCCAGATATCCGGAGTCGTCCCAACGTCTCATGTCAATGTCAATGTCAAACGGTGTATACTGCTTCATTCTGTCCTATTGTATACTAGACTAAGTAGATTTGAGCCCACGTACGTCACGTAACTCTGACGTCACGTACAGAATAGTCGTCAGGTCTATTCCGTTATACCCCCCTCACATTAGGCGCTATTCGATCGGAAGACTAGTTTACGAGCTCTAAATAACATTTTCGTGAGTAAGACGTCCGGTGTTCTCACGATCATCTTGCGATTTTTAGGAATCGCCGGCAATTTTCAGGAGTCTTACGACGGTCGCGGTGCAGCGAAACATGTTAGTCGCAGGAGATCTCCGAGATCGCGGAGCTCGTTACCGAGTCGCAGATCGTGCGTGCAAATCGTGCGTACCTTGCAAGGGTATCGGTCAATATAGTCTTGCGTCAATCCAACGATTGAAGACCGATAGGCGAGCACAGACATAGTTATTAATCATCGAGCGCAAATCAGATGGCGAACGCCCGTTAGTCGGGCGACGTTCGGGCGACGTTCACCCGACTTCCGATTGTTTACAAATACTGAATTTCTGGGAATGTGAGGGTAATTCTAACATTGTGGCCCCTGTGGCAGTATGTAGGCTGGCTTTGTGACACACTTTCCTTTCTTGTGTCATTTCTATTATGCCCTCGCACTCCATTCATTGGTTAAAAAAATTCCGACAACAAAATAAGCAACATTTATTGATCTCTTGCCTTTTTTGAGGAACGTTTTGTGTTCCCTTGTCCGCGTGCAAGAGGTCATGGGAGGTTCATTATCATAGATTTATTCACCGTCGATCGCACGAGGCTCGCTTATATGTGAGGGGGACAGATTTTGGGCGAAAAATACGCAAGACCATCTTAAGATCTTAAAATCAGCCGACCTTCCTGCGATCGCGAAGTACGTCCGAAGATCGTATATAATGTGAGGCGGGTATAAAGAAGGCTGATGGAGTCAGCCGAAATTGTGGGTCCCAATTTATTTCAAATGTTGGTGAGGTAACGTTAATCTTCTCTCTACTGATGCAACCCTGTTTGAATTGCAGGGAGTTCCGAAAGAGGGAGCTTCAGTTGCGGCAAGATCAGGATAAGTTCTCCAAGGAACTAGACAATGATCGCAAGCTGGAGAACAAGATTATGTGGGTCGCCGAAGCATGCCCGCACAAAGCGGAGATGGAACGTCGATTTGCCACGGTAAATGCTGGAAAAGATACCCTTCTGGAAACATGGTCACCAAAGTTGCTACAGGTGTAGCACATACAAGTGGCAGGACAGACCTGGCTGTATGTGTTTCAGTAAGAATAAACAGCAAACATTCTTCAAATATTTGAAAGGATAGAACAATACATATTCTGAAATGGACCCTAGGCGCATGCATGTACTGGTGACATTTGCCCTGGAAGACTTACCTTGCATCATTAGGAATACGCCAACATAGAAATCAATAGCCATTGTCTTATGCAGTTGTTGTTATGCTTCTCACAGCTGACACCTCAAGAGACCATACAGATATACGGGAAGAACGACCCGATAGGAGCTTTCAAGATGCTGTTTCTTAACTACAAGGATGAGGTAATTTATCAAGCTAGGAAAGGGTATAAACTGAACATTCATATATGGGGTTTTAACTGCAATAACTGTTCCCTGAGTAGTATTGTACATGACAAGTAAACTTTACTTACCACAAATAAACCTATTCGTGTATTCTGACGATAAACCCGACCTGTGCCTCCTCCCCTGAGCAATCATATATAGTCAGCGTGTCCCTACCATACTACTGGCCTGTGAAGAAAAGTATTAGTTTTTTTGCTTGACAGTTTGAACCTTTATTATCTTCGCCAGAAGATTATAAGATTGCTTACTTGGGTCTGTATGTAGGTCAACAGCATATAAGTCGAGAAATTGTGGATGGAACTTTTTGATTTTTTGTAGGTGTGTAGCGGTTGTCGAAAGGCATGCCTAGTTTGAAAATGGTTTACCTGGCGTTTTCCTACGGCACAGCAGCGAGCTTTGTATTTTTTCGAGGTTTGTGTCGAGAAGCATAACTCAAAATGCAGCTGGGCGATTTCTACAATATTTGGCAGGTGTGTAGCGGTTGTGTAAAGGATTGTCATGTGCGAGAATGGTTTAGCTAGCTTTTACCTATGGTGCTGTAGCTGGCTTTATATGTAATTGCGTTTGTCTGTTAACACGATAACTCGAGATGTTCTACATGGATGCTAATGATATTTTGTTGATAGGTAGGGGACACAGAAAGGAAGGTCAAGTTCGATAATGGGCCTCCTAGCGACTTGTTTTGGTACTGCAAGTGAGCGTCAAAGCTTGCGCCTAAATTTTCCAGAAGTGCCATGTTCATGATTTTTAAGTGGTGGATAGCTGTTGGGACTAGGAGTGAATGGTGTAATTTTGGGCCCCCTAGCAGCTTGTTTGGAACTGCAGTGGGTCTTATAGTAACTTTTAAGAAGGATAACTGCAGAGGGGATTGATGGATATTCTTTGCTTTTGGTGGGTAGGTACTTAGGGTGATTATCAACATAATGAGATGCTAATTATGTAAATCGCGATCTACTTAATATAATTACTTTGGGATTCTTATCATGGAGAGAAGCACATCCCTTACAAAAGTGGTGTGCAGTGCAATATGACACTGGCACCATTGTCACCCTAGTCCAGCACTAATGTGTGGACCATTAATCATCATTTATCATTCAAGCCCTTCAGACAGAAGCAGAAGCCTGATCTCCTTTCCCTGACAAGGGCCAGTCACACCAAATTAACCCCCTGCCCTCAGTCTCAGGAATAGCACAGACAAATCAAAGGTAGAGCAGAACTAATCGTCATGCCATGGCAGGGTGTTACACGCCCGCCCGTTTGAGGCATAAGACATGGTCACATAAAAAAAGATTTAAACATCGCAGTGGGCCAAATCAGGCTGTCAAAGGTGCCAACGTAATCCTCATGTGTTGTTCGATCGCCTACAGTACGCTTAATGATTCAAATACTATTTCGGCATGAGATTTGAAGAGTCAAAGTTGGCCTTCAAACTGGCTGTTTTTGCCTGATTTTGGCCTCGATTTCGCACTGCATGGGGGTTTCCGTGCAACCGATTACGACAATATCATATACTTGTGCTAGGTTGTAGAGGAGGATCTAAGTAAGGCTTATGAATATACTAGTAGTCTAGATATGTACCCATGCCTCAGTGAAATTAAGATTGTAAAGGGACTCTTGACGATAGTATGTTTGGGCTTGCCGAACGTATCGTCTCAGCCCACACGGCAAATCTGCCAAGTTCTGAGGTCCCCTCTCACGAACTCATATTAATGACTGAGCTCAATGTTGGCAAGATCAAATCCATAGTTATTGGAAGCCGGCACAAACTAAAACATAAACAAGCCTTATAGCTTTACATTATAACGTTCTTACAGCGCTTTTATATAAGTGTGTCATTTTAATGACACAGACAGTCCTCTAAACACGTATTTTTGCTATTACTATGTTTTATATAGTTTTTACAGCGCTTTTCTATAAGTGTGTCATTTTAATGACACAGTCTTCTAAACACGTATTTTTGCTAAATTATTACTCTGTTTTATAAATTTTTTACAGCGCTTTTCTATAAGTGTGTCATTCTAATGACACAGTCTTCTGAACACGTTTTTTTGCTATTACATGTACTCTGTTTTAAAACGTTTTTACAGCGCTTTTCTAGAAGTGTGTCATTCTAAAGACTGAACACGATATTTCGCTATTACTCTGTTTTATCATGTTTTTACAGCGCTTTTCTATAGTGTCATTTTTAATGACACAGTCTTGTGAACACGTTTTTTTGCTATTGCTCTGTTTTATGTTTTTACTGCGCTTTTCTATAACTTTGTCATTCTAAAGACACAGTCTTCTGAACACGTATTTTTGCTATCACTGTGTTTTATAAAGTTTTTACAGCGACTGTGTAAAATACCTCTGACTTAACTCGCGATTGCAAAACTTTACTTACTATTTTCATGAGATGGACACAAACATTCACCAAGGCAGGGCCGTAACAATCCTTAAGTATGACCCTTAGATAACCATTAGATGACCTTTTATCTAATATATAGGCCAGTCACTCAAAGTTTGTTTATTATTTCTTTTTTACGAAAAGACTGCAATGTACATTTTGTAGAGTGAAATCTTATATAAAACTAAAGACCTAGCCTAACCTAGCCTAACTAAAGACCTTACATCCAGCTTTGCTATATTAACATCTCGTATTAAGCTGTATTTGGTGCTTAGCCGGCCCATTATAGCCATAATTACACACATTAATCATTAAAAAACAACGACATTCGATAAAAAATGTTTATTTGGCGAAGATGTGTGTTCGAGGAACTCTAGTTTATTCATGAGATTGAGAAGCTTAAATCAGCCTGCAGGCCGCTTTTCATTGAGGTCATGAGGAAGGTAAGGGTTAGATAAGATAAAACAGAGATACATATTACCTCGAGTCCTAATAAATCTATCAACATTTGTCACTACATATACATGGTACATAACCTTAGTAAAGCGAAATCTCAGCGTTCATAGTCCGTGTCCGTTCGTTTGGTGATTTCTTTTACTTTAAGTAATTATCAATAGTAGAATGCAAAGGATTTTTCAATCATACACTATTTTTACATGCAGCCGACCACGATTCTTGCTATGGACATCTTCCATAACGAGAAGCCCCTACAAGCAGCGAGGAACAGAAACCTGAAAGGGTCCTTCGCGAACACCCCGATACAGCTCTACTCGCAGTTGGCGGCCATGTTCGGCAAAAACCTTCCTATGCAGGTAGGAGTCCGTCAGGAGTGTTTCTCTATGTTTTCAGCTTAAGGCACATATTTCCTCATTCTGCTGCTTATCTATACGGTTTACAGCTTTGTCAAAACTTTTTTTGGAAACGGACGACAATTGGTCTAAAAGACAACAACAAAAATGACTTCTCTGCACTCGTTTTATAAGCACGACCTTTATGCCCTTTTTTCAAGGGTAAAACTGAAACGTGAAAATGTGTCGGTAACATATTGATATCTAAATCATTATTCTATTAAACGACAGCAGGGCGACGCCTTGATACGATTAGAAATTGCGTTCACGAAAGTTCGACTCTTTTCTCTATTATTTCTCTCCCCTCTTCCATTCAGGAGTACGACGTCGGCAGGAGTATCGGTATCAACGTGGACTACATCTCGACGTTCGACTTTAACATGGAGACTGCGGACAAGGAGTTTTTAATGGCGGTAAGCAATAGGAACACACAGGCTCTTCTTGATAACTAAAGCTGTATTTCCTTTACGACATATACACACACATACACACACACGCACGCACGCACACAGACATACACACACACGCACACTGATATACATACTCTCCAAACAGAGTTTCCGCTCCGGCTGTTTTTTTTTTACGTTTTTTTGTTGTCGTTTTTATCGGGCTTTCTATTTTGTACTTTTTCTTGATGCCTCGCGGACTAACCATGATAGACAGATAGATAGATAGATATTATTAGATAGATAGATAGATAGAGAGACAGATATAGACAGATATAGATACATAAAGATGTATCTTGTCGTGGTGATTTAATCTCCAACAAGTACGTTAAGGAATCTTAATAATTTGAAACCTATGCATTTGTTACTTGTTTTTGCAGCAAGGCGCTGTGGCTACTATGGCGTTCCTCCACGACTGGGTTCGCCAACACCATCCAGAAGAACGTGGTTGCGAGTAATAAACAGCTCCAGGCCGGAGTCATGGATACAAAAAAAAACATGTTAGGTATCCCATTGCATGCTGGGAGACGTGGAGCATTATGGGTAGCTCTGGGCCAGTCAAAATCATTGCTATGAGTACACGAGGAATGACTTTATTCATAACGTTACTATCATTGAAGTAGTTTTTGATGATCAGCCTTTTCTTTATATAATGATATCTGCAATAGCATGCATCAGTTTTGATTGTAGCAGTATAGTTGAAAGTTAAGATGATGGTTATCTATGCAGTATTGTTGGGAAATATAAGAAAGTTCTTGAATCCGTTTATTACACAATAATTTGCAACAAGATTCCCATATATTGTTATCATAAGATCGTGATCGTACTAAATGTTTTATAAAGACTTATTCTCTATATTAAAATGCTGGTGAGATAATTCGATATATTATTGTTGAAAGGAGCAATTGGGTAGTTTTGAATACAAATGTATATTTTTGGCTCATACGCTCTTGCAACTGTATTAAATCCAAATGACCCGAAATTTGGTGAGATGTTTTAGTTTAATTCATTTATTTGCTTAAGAAAATAGGACGTTATGCTGCTAGTCGTGAATGCTGTAGTAAAGCAGCTCCACCTGCTTTGCCTTGAACTTTATCTGACCCTTGCAGCAGGGGCAATACAGCTTTACTTACATGTAAACAATGCAGCAATGTTTTGATGTTAATGTAAGGTACTGAAGCGCTTTCTGTCGAGTCGTCTGTGTCTTCAACGCTACACGTTTCGCCTTGGCTCATTTTATTAGGAATCATTTGAATTCATGTGGTGAATTAACTTAGTAGTGAAGAAATGAACTCGTTGACATTTCTTTTCATAGCCAAATTGTACATAATTAATTGCAGCCAGGTACACGTATCGCATCATAAGAACCAGTGTAACCACAAGTTAGTGTCACGCGCGCTCATGCGAGTGTATGGATGTATTGTAAACGTCACATGCCATCTATCTTCTACAACTGGGAAAGAAAGTTGGAAGAACTAAATTTGAGTATTGGATTATAGAAGGATAAAATCTAGTCATTTCTATTTCTTTCATTTGTGGAATATTTTGTGGAAGTTCTTGAATGTACTTTCCCATCAGTCGATTTAATCTTACCATGTGCTGACAAGTTTCACCCTGAACTCTATATAACTTACAGTTATAGCTCTAAATAATCCCCGATGTAAACATCACCAACTCACAGATTCCGCTTCAATAACGAGTCAATCTAGTGCGATCTAATTTCTACTGAATGTGTCAAAGGATCAAGACGCAGAACATGTACATGAACATGTACATGATTATGAGGGTAAAGGAGGAGGTGTCGATAGTCAAATATTGTTCAAATCATGTTATTTAACGTGGGGCATGAGGTTGATAGAAGGGTAAGCGATTTTCTACAAAGTGCTGTCTTTAGGGGTCGTACCAGGGAGAAAGCACCTCGATTGAGGAAAGCTGCAACACCGTAAACCCCTTCAGAACCTCGTGCTATTTCTGGGAACACAGCTTACGGACTAAGAAACACCCGGAATATATTGCCTGAAGAAAAGTATATCTTTCTATAAGTAGGTCGAATTCCATTTGTATTGTCTCTGTTTTTGTCGGCCCTTTGTTACAGACACAGGCTGTGCGTGCTGAACAGTCAAACCAATAAATAGATATATGAATAAATAAGTATTTTTTATCTCTTTCACAACACAGTTTCAAAATATGTATGGCTTCACTTAACAGCATAGTATCAGAAGTCTTTAAGTTCTGTTTTTTAAGTCCATTTTTTAAAATTTATTACGAAGATCTCTTCTATAAGGAATCATCAACTAAGCAAAGACGGCAAGAAATTCTACAGAGTAAAACTAGAACGTGAGAAATTATATTTTGTTCGAAGAATTCAGATTACTCTGATCCCTTTGTTGCCGCTTCATTGTCGGCATTCCGACCAGATCACAAGGTGTTCCCGTGTCAGCTAGACCACACGTACCACTAAAGTCTCCGTAAGAAGTGAGGACATCACAATGAAGGGACTTGTTTTTGTCATCTTCGTCGCTCTTGCCTGTTGTGTCACTACATGTAAGTTATAGTTGTTTTTTTTTTGTTTCGTCCAGCCCGTATTACACATGCACAAAATATTTCTTGACAGTCACAACCATTGGTATTCATTCTTTGAGTACAAAGCTCTGTTGTGTGGTAGGAGACTGCCTCTAGCCAGAAGATCAATTCAGAGCTTGAGTTTAGGGCACAAGTGAATCATCTCGGTAAGCTAAACCGCTTTTCATTTTTAACAAATTTGCAACAACACTGTGATTCATTAAACACTTTGTCTACGTCCTACAACAAAACAGTCCGTAAATAATTTCATCAGGTTGGTAATTACTCATATAGTAAAGTTCTTGTAAACACAACCAGGGTAATATTCACATCCAACGTTAACGTTTTGATGTCTGTCAGACAGGGTTAGAATCACTGGTCACTGGACCAGAAAAGTCTAGTGTCAGCAGGCTATCCGGAAACACAGCTTATTTCTTAGTCTAATGAACTGTCAGTTACGTTAGATTTCGAAGATCGCCGATATGATTATGAGACGCCCAAACAATACTTCCATTAAAAAATGGATTTGCAGTTTCATGTTTGAATAAAAATCGCCAACGGGGGACCGAAAGCTCGGACATGGAGGCGGACTCGTCCGTGGAGTCAGTGCATGCTAGAGTCAAGCCTTCCGACTTGGGATTATCACCGGATGATGACAATTATTTGTAAACTGTGTGCCCAAAAGAAAGACATATGTCACCGAAAGCCCCGAACGCGAAATTGTTATCGATCAGACAAATCTGCAAGCTGTATGGCAAGCTATACATTATCCGGATCCGATTCGCTCTCGCTCAACATTTCATGATTTTTGTCAGGACAGGACAATGTTAACTTGGCTTCCTTTCGTTTTCACCTCAGGCGGCGCTCTGAAGTGCCAAAGCTGCTATGTTATTGGTGTCAGTAATGCCAGGGAAACCTGTCTGGATGACGGAGATCTGGTGACCTGCACCGTTTCCCAGGACGTCTGCATGACAAATGATACAAGTAAGTCGTAATCTGCAAGCAAATGTTAGATCTAGCTCTGTCACAGCGTCCTACTCGAGTTTTATTTAGCATTTCGCACGTCTCTACCATCACAGATTTTCCACTCTTAGCATTATTAGGGATCAAAAGATATACCAAGGAGGTTAAAAAAATCCGGTTCTGTCACATAGTTTTACGCGCGCTTTGTGGAATTTACATGTAGCACGTCATTTTTTTTAATCAGGCCGCACTGGCTTAATCTTATGTATGACATCCTATGGAGACTGCAAAACTAATGTGTGAGGGCGACAAAAAATCAAGCTAAATCCAGCTAAACCACAGGACTAAACACTTGATTTGTTCACCTCCAGTGACAGTGTAAGAGATAATCGTTGCCATTTCAATCATGTTTATATTATATATTATTCAATTACCATTCTTGTTCGAAGAGGGAAAATGGGCGCTGTGGCCCCGTACCCTGACTATGGAGGGCAGATCCTCTGGCAAACAATAAGATTATTAGCTTAAGATCTAAAGTTGCAAATAATCACAGGTATGATATCGTAAGTGCATCATCGTCTTCTGTATGTTGCATCTATACGTATTTTGTCCATTTTTCAGAGGACTCGACAGGTGTAGAGACATGGTTCAACTTCTGCTCAACACAAAGCGAATGTGACTCAGGTACATTCTTTCTACATGAATCTAGTCCTCTGGAGCGATAAGTTGAATATAATCGTTCTAACATTCATGTATCTCTATGTCAATGTGTCATATCTTCATTAAATTCACATTATAAAACTGTACAAGACTTAGTATAAACTACAAAGAGTCAAAACTTAATGCATGCTTTATTTTTTGCATGATTTGATCCAAAGCAGCTGTTGGCATCTTCCGAACTATCTTAATCAGGCTCTATTTGCTGATTTGGCACAGCTCTTGCAAGCACAGATAAACCAAGACATCCGTCTGGACGATCACCTTTAAAGAAAGTCTTTCTTGTCTCCAGCTCAAATGTGGAACCCCTATTTGTGCAATCCCTCTGGTGACGCCTTCACCTGTGTCTACTGCTGCGACACTGACGGCTGCGTGGGACCACCCGTGACTACTCCTACCCCAAGCGTGTTTACTACTTCCCCAAGCGTGTCTACTACTTCCCCAAGCGTGTCTACTACTGCTCCAAACGTGTCTACTGATGCTGCAGTAGGAGCTGCATCCGCCGCTCGCGTCAGCACCGTCACCATGGCAACCGCCGCCCTGGCCGTGCTCCTGAAGAACGCCGCGGGGTTCTAGCCGTATGTCGCCATGACGACGAACGACGCTTGACGTCATTTCCGCTAAAAGCAATGCATTAAATTCGCTTTGTGTCACTGAGACAGATACTAGTAATTCTGCTGAGGCAAGAGAGATGTGTCGTTTTCTTAGTCTGCTTATTTTCGGACACGCCTTTGATTTTGCGGGGGCGGGGCGTGTGGCTTAGTCCGATGTTGATATGAAAGATTTTAATTGAAACAATGAAAATACAGAGAAAATGGAAGTTCTTTCTGAAAGGTTTAAGTTGAAACAAGGAAGATACATGTCAAGTCGAATTTTCTTTTTTCCACCATTTTAAGAGGATGTTTTTCATGTAACGGAATCGTCCCATTTCAAACATACACAAGTTTTAAAACAAAGATGATAATAATATTTTATACACGTTTTAAGGGATACCTACTCCACAGGCTTGTAAGATGAAATAATTTTCCTACGTAACATTGTAGAGTAGACCTTGGGTCTGCTTGTGGTGAAATAAAACTTGGTAAAAACAAGTTGGACGGATTGTTTTCATTCTCAACCTAAAGTACTGCATCTACACTCTCCCGTTATGATGATGGATCATCAACATCCATTGGCATAATACCGGTCGGTTTACTGCAATTTCTCAAGCAATGCTAATTTGGCAAATGATCAACGTATCATTTTCTCCAGTTACATGTTGCTGTTAAAGCTTACCTTTGCCACTTCTTCTGTGTAAATTATTTTGTCTCTCTGGTCCTGCTAAAAACATAATATCGTAATTGGAACACACCGCGGAATTGCACGGAGAACGGGCGCGTGGTTGGAAGGGGGTGCACTATACCGGCCGAACGAAACACGGCACAATTAACTGCCGCTATGTACCTTTATACATCCTCTGTTGTTCCTTTCTTTCCTGTTAGTAGTTGCACAAAACAAAAATCTGCATGAGCATACAAAAAGTCATGAGAAAATGGGCGTATACTGACAAGAATTTTCATTTAATTTTGGTCCGTCACAACCGCTATGACGTAAAACTTTACTGCTGGCCGTAGCATTAAAAATGGCGGGAAAATGGCGGCGTACGTTCAATTTGACCCATTCAGCCGTAGATCCGGGCGATAATACAACGGTTCCTCACACTTTTACACGAGTTGTAGGTCACCAAAAGAAATTCAAGATTGCTGTTGAATCATGCTCGTCTTGTACCGTGAGCACATGTGATTATTATCTACAAATCTGGCGATGAACGTGACGGTGTGTTTGTCCCACGACGAGCTCGCCTGCCCCGAAAATGACCTGAAAACTTTTGGCCTTGTTGTCTTCTAATGCATTGTTATCGATGCTTTGTAAATTATGTATTGGACACCTAGATGTCTGAAGTGTGCATACCTCAGAAATAACTATTGTTGCATGTGTAGAGTTAAGTTCCACTATTTTTAATCGACCGGTATAAGGCTTATGACCGGTATTATGCCAATGCATGTTACAGATGGTCATTTGTTTCTGCAGAAATTATAATTTGTTGTTGTCTCCCCTTTAGGCTTTTTTACTGTTTGTAAATGTTCCACGATACCTGTTATAAATGTTCAATGCAGGAAAGAAGACATGTAAACTTTGTATTTATAGGCGTGGTTGTTCAGCACACACAACCAGGGCTGCCCAACTAGCCTGTGGCTATTACAAATGGTTAGCCCGGCTGACAGAGACAAGGGGCCTCGTGATCTGAACAAGCTATGGTCACGATCTTTAAGTGTTAGATAGCTCTTGCGTTCAGGGAGAAGTAACAGTAGAAATATTCTTGGTACATAAAAACTTAGATTTCGGCACGTGGTCAGACCTGGTGGTCATTCCATGAGTTCACAATCATGATGAGTTTGATACTATAGGAAAGGAAATCGCTCACGCTTTCTATTGAAATAAAATACATTGAACGGGATGTTCGGACTTTGTGTAACAGAGTCAAAGTCATGTTATATACAGAGAGAGAGGTCTGGTGTTTCAACTTCAAGATTATAAACATTTGACAAAATATGTTTTGCCTTGAATTTTATTTGACCCCTGTAGCGGTGGTACTACGGCTCTACTAAAAATGTAAACAATGCGGCTTGTTTGGGTGGCCGCCATCTTGGATTACCTTTGACCTTGCCAAGGTACTGAAGCGCTGTCTGTCGAGTCGTTTGTGTCTTGCACGTTACAAGTTTGTTTTAAGTTGGTCTCATTACGACATAGTTGACTACCTGTCGTGGATGGACTAATAGTAGCCTGACTAAAATCGCCCTACAATTGCCGCCGCCCTAAGAGTGTCATTAACCCCAGCCAGTGAGAGATTGTGTAAACACAGACTAGACTTAATAGTGATGAAATGAGTTCGTTGACATTTCTTTGGATACTTGGTCGCCTCTGGACATAAATAGAGGCTGACATAATTACTTACACTGATGTAGACGTAGAACCGGTACAACCGGACTTAAGCGCCAGGCACGGGCTTGCGGGTGTAGGACAAATTATACTTTATCCGTCACCTCCCATCTGTCTCTAAGTGTTGTTTACAATGATACGAGGAATAAGACTCTCATCAATAGTCAAAGGGAGTTAAAAGCATAAATTTTAGATTCTTGGATTATACATGTAGGATAAGATCTGTTTCATTCAATTGTGGAAGGTTTTGTGGAAGGCCTTGTACGTTCCCATCATGTCAGTCGATTTGATCTTTCCATGTGTTGAAAGTTTTACCCTGAACTCTATGTAACTTGAAGTTGCAACTCTAAATAACCCCTGATGTAAACATCACCAACTAAAAAATTCCGATTCAATAACGAGTCACTCAAAGCTGTGTAATTTCTACTGTATGTGTCAAAGGCTCGAGAAGAGCGTGATTGTACATGATTAATGTATGAGGGTAAAGGAGGGGGTGTTGATATTCAAACATGTTGCAAATCATGATGTTTAACGAAAAGCAAGAGTTTGATAGATGGGTAAGCGAATTTCTACAAAGTCAAAAGCTGCTTTTGAGTGCCATCTTTGGGGGCGTACAAGGGAGAAAACACCTCGATTGAGGAAAGCTGCAACACCGTAACCCCCTTCAGAGCTTCGTGCTATTTGTGGGAACACAGGTCTACGGACAAAGAAACGCCAAAAATATATTGCCTGAAGAAAAGTGTATTTCTATATAAGTATCCTGCACTTGTCCAATTACATTTGTATTGTCTGTTTTTGTCAGCCCTTTGTAATAGACACAGACTGTGCGTGCTGAACAGCCAAAACCAATAAATAAATATATAAATAAATAAGTATTTTTATCTCTTGCACAACACAATTTCAAAATATGTACGGCTTCACTTAACGACATAGTATCAGAAGAGTCTTTAATGTCTGTTGTTGAAGTCAGTTTTTCTGAGAAATTCATATCGAAGATCTCTTCTATAAGGAATCACCATTGTTAAGTAAGCCAAGACGAAGTGAAATGCTATAGAGTAGAACTCAAAAGTAAGAAATTATATTCTTTTTAAAGAATTCAGATTACTCTGATCCCTTCATTGTCGTCATTCCAACCATATCGCTCACAAGGTGTTCCCGTGTCAGCTAAAACACACGTACCGCTAAACTCTCCGTAAGAAGTAAGGAAATCATAATGAAGGGACTTGTTTTCGTCATCGCCGTCGGTCTTGCAAGTTATGTCACTACATGTAAGTTGTATTTTTGCATTTTGCCGCCTTAGCGGCAAAATGCTCTGAGGCCAGAGTAGTGGCCGTTGTGATGAACGGACCTGTTCTATTCATGCCAAACATTTGTATACCTTCTAAAACAGGCATTACTTCAACATGGTCGCATTGGCGCAGTGGTAAAATTTACGCATTGTAAACTAATGCACCCGGTTCGAATCCGGGGAGGTATTTTTTTCACCTTTTTTTTTTTTTTTACATCCATTAAAATACTAATTTTTACATCCATTAGGCCATACCAATTTAATTTGTTGGTTCTCGGAATCGCCGCTTCTATTTTTCCCAATTTCAAAAAAAAAATAAAAAATAAAAAAAAATCCCTGTAACGTTACGGTAACGTTAACGCAAGTTGCTGGACTTGAAACAAACTTTGGTTCAGTTGAAAATAAAAGAACTTCTGAAACTAGTACTGGACTTGCAAAATAACTATCACCTGCTTATGTTCTCCTTTATGTTGTAAATCATCGAAAACCACCCATAGATCGTTAAATTTGTGCTTGAAAAAGACGAAAATGTTGCAGTGGGACAAACAAAATGGCAGCTGCCATATTTGGAAATGGCTTGGCCAATGCTGCCATATTTGGAAATGGCTTGGCCAATGCTGCCATATTTGGAAATGGCTTCATTAATATGGAATGAGTACACTAACGCCCTCAAGCGATTTTTATTCAAACTGCAGCTTTCACAAAGAGAATACAATGATGTTTCAGGCACTGTCTATTCTTTGGGGTGAAATTAAGTCAATTTATTGTTCTTGTTGCTACATTAGACATTATACTATGCTGAAAAAGTTTTTCAACCTTCTTAAAGGTTTTTAAAAGTTGTGTGTGTTGAAATACTCTATGTTTTTGTCTTTATTACTAAGCATTATTACAGCAATGTTACTGTGAATACTTAAGCAAAACTGATTGCACATAATTTTCCATTTGTATTGCTAAAATTCCACGTAAAGTGTATGACAAAATGCAAATTTTGCATGTAAGTGTAACTGGATCTACCACACATACATGTATACACCAGATTACTATTATTATCATTATATACCATTGGTTCAAGTCTGGAATTACGAACCTGAAACTTTGGACCTGACTGAACCCAGAGTTGTTGCAAGTTTTTTTTTCGCCCTGTCGCTTCAACTTTTTTCTGAAAAAATCCGAGAACCAACAAATTAAATTGGTATGGCCTTATTATACTAATGAACAATACTTTTGTACAGAACATTAAAACTCACCTTTGCACCTCTTCTACTGCATTTTTCCGCAGTTGGGATGTTTGAATGAACGAACCGTGAGACGTGCGATGTTCTGCGTATATGTTTCTTTCTAACTTTCCATAAAATGCCCATACAACATCTATATCACAGAATTACACAAGAACAAACTGATTTTCTCGAAAATAACTGCATACTGGATAACAAAAAGTTTCAGGAAACATATTCATTTTCATATTCCAGGACATAACTCATTTGCATATTTGTGAATCTCTCCATGCGCCCATATCAGGTTTTTTATTCTGTTCTATTTATATGACATTCTAATAACTAGAAAAAAAAAACATTCACACACGCAAACCTTGGCAAAATGCCAGCTTTTTTAAAAGCACTTGTTTTCTTTGTTTCGTCCCCCCCCCCCCCCCGTGTAACAAGTGAACAAAATCTGTCTTGACGGTCACAGCCCTTCATTATTCATTGTTCGTGTCCACTGGTAGGAGACTACCTTTAGCTAGTTCAAAGCTTGAGTTTGAATTGAATCATCTCGGACATGTAAGACCAGCTAGAAACACTTCTCATTTTGACAAATTTGCAACAACGCTGTGATTCGGTAAACGCTTCGTCTTCTTCCTACAACAAAATAGCCCAGAACACTCCGTAAATAATTTCATAAGGTTGGTTATTACTCATATAGTAAAGTTCTGGTAAACACAATCTGGGTAACATCACATCCAACGTCACCATCATCAGGGTTAGAATGACTGGATATATACAGGGCAATGTTTACTTGACTTCCTTTCGTTTTCGCTTCAGGCGGTGCTCTGAAGTGCCGTAACTGCGTCGGTGCAGGTGCTGCTAGCAAGGAAGCATGTATGAACGAAACCCTGACGATGTGCCCCGGTTCCCAGGACGTCTGCATGACAACTGATACAAGTAAGTTGTAAATTGCAAGCAGATATTAGATCTAGCTTTGTCACAGTGTCCTACACGAGCTTTTTTAGCATTTCGCACGTCTCTATCATCACATCTTTTCACTCTTAGCATTCTCAAAGAATTGAAGATGTACTACATGAGTTTTGAGATTAATTGAGTCGTGGAAAATGTCGGTTAATCCTGATGAAGATGACGTCAAATGGCATTAATTCAATTGTACGAGTTCAAGCAGTGGTACAGTCCGGTTCTGCCCTGATAGTTTTACGTGCTTTGTGGCATTTACATGGAGCACGTCCTTGTCTTTTTTATTAGGCAACACTGGCTTGATTTTATGGATGTCATCCCAACTCTCAAAATCTAATGCGTGCGGGCGAAAAAGAAATCTAGCAAAAATACTGCTAAACCACAGGACTAAACATTTGTTCACTTATTTCCCAGGCTTGATTTGTTCACCTCCAGTAACAGTGTAAGAAACAATCGTTGCCATTTCAATCATGTTTATATTACTATTCTTGTTTGAAGAGGGAACATGGGCGCTGTGGCCCCATGCACTGACTATGGAGGGCAGATCCTCTGGCAAGCATAAAATTCTTAGTTTAAGATATAGAGTTGCAAATAATCACAGGTATAATGTCGTACCTTCTGTATGTATATGCAGCATGTGAAACTTTTTTTAATTTATTTTTCAGAGGCTTTGGGAATGGAGACATGGTCCAACGTCTGCACAACACAGAGCTCTTGTGACGCAGGTACACTCTTTCTGCATGGATCTAGTCCTCTGGCGCAATAAGTTATGATTGGCCCGTAATACCTGTCTGTAATCCACCTTATACAAGTGTACCTTTTATGATTTCATTATGTGGTTTTACTCTCCATTAACCTTGTATGCTTTGCTTGACTGTAATTGTTCCAATGTTCGTCTGTACTCTCAGTTTGTTTTTGATAACGCCACGAAAATAAGCGTTTTGAGCTTGAGTTTGTCGCCATCATGTTATGTACTTGTATGTTACAATAAAAAAAAATAAGTTATGATCTCGATCGGACCTTAAGTTTCTATAATCGTTCTAACATTCATGTATGTTATATGTCAAGGTTGCATATTTTTATCAAATTCACATTATAAAACTGTGCAAGTACAAACTACTTTATTTTTTTGCACGATTTATCATCCAAAGCAACTGTTGGCAACAGTCGAACTATTTTATTTTAGTCAGGCAGGGTCTCTACTTTGCTGATTTGGTACAACTCTGGTAAGCACAGATAAACCAAGACACATGATATATGAAATTTTAATCCGTCTGGACGAAGACCTTTAAGCCTCCTTCAGGCGAGAGCAAGAATCAGCCAGAATTCCTGCCAATTCCTGGCAATTCGTAGTGTGTTCCAGAAATTCTCACTGCATTCCAGCTAGTTGTGTCCGTTCTTTTGGCTGCTCCGAAAGTTTTTGACATGTTAAAAACTGTCGAGGTGCATTCGAAGTGGAGAAAAGTCGAATGGCATTCAAAGTGGATTCTAAGTGGATTCTAACTATTCTGACTGCATTGTGACCGCATTCTGACCAGATACTTCATTCCGACTGGTTCTGCTTGATTTCTACTAATTCGGTTTCAATGTGAAGAAAGTCTTTCTTGTCTCCAGCTAAGATGGGGAACGCCCAATTGTGCAAGACCTCCGGTGACAACTTCACATGTGTCTACTGCTGCACCACTGACGGCTGTGTGCCCGGAGCTGCATCCGCCGCTCGCGTCAGCATCGTCACCATGGCAACCGCCGCCCTGGCCGTCCTCCTGAAGAACGCCGCGGGGTTCTAGCAGCACGTTGCCATGACGACGAAATACGCTTGACGTCATTTCCGCTAAAAGCAATGCTATTAAGTCGCTTCGTGTCACTCTGACAGATAATTCTGCTGAGACAATAGACTTTTCTTTCTTTCTTTTTAATCAAAACAATGGAGATACGTAGCAAATGGAATTTTCTTCTTTCTTTCTGAAAGATTTTGATTGAAACAATGGAGATACGTCTGGGGTCTACTTGTGGTGAAATAAACTTGGTAAAAACAACTTGGCCTGGCTGTTTTTATTGTCAACCTAATTTACTGCAGCTGCACTCTCTCGTTATACGGTTATGATGAAGGATCACTACAGATGGTCATTCATTTCAGCTCAAATCATGATTTTTTTTGTCTCCAATTCAGTAAAACTGACAAAGGATAGTGGATACTATCCGAAACGTCTGACCGTTTCCAAAATCATATCCAGTTGCTTGAGTGACTGCTTTTTGTCACATCTACACTATGTAGTTATAGGTTTTTCTGTTCAGCACGCACGGCCAGGGCTACCCAACTAGCCTATGGCTAGCACAGAGGGCTAGCCCTGCTGACAGAGACAATGACAATAATAAAACAGTAACAATATTCTTGAATATGACAACAAAACAGAATAACAAACAAGGTAATAAACAGGATACTAAAACTAACAATATAAAGGTGTGCTCAATCATGATGCGTTTGATACTATGGGGGAAATCGCACACACTTTCTGATATAAGGTACATTGCACTTGATGTAGAAACGACGGAAATATGATCAACCAAAGTTTTGACTTCGTGTAACAGATTGGAAGTGGGGTTATGTATATATATAAAGAGAGGTCTGGGTCATCTGGAAGAAACATCGAATCGTTTTGTGGAGGAAATGCATGTTTCAAGACTTTAACATTTGGCACAAGGCACCTGCCTTGCCTTGACCTTTATTTGACCCTACGGCTTTACTTTGATGTAAACAATGCGGCTTGTTTTGGTGGCCGCCATCTTGGATTACCTTTGACCTTGCCAAGGTACTGAAGCGCTTTCTGTCGAATCGTCAATGTCTTACAAGTTTCTTACAAGTTTATCCTTAGTTCCTTTCATTATGACTCATTTGACCTCCTATAGTGAATAGTAATGAAATGAATTCGTTGACACTTATTTAGATACTTGCCCCCATCCCTGACCATAATTAGCGACTGATATAATTAGTTACAGTGAGGTACACATAGAACCGGTATAACCACACTTTAGTGCCAGGCACGGGCATGCGGGTGTAGGACAGTACTGAACCCGTCACCTCCATCTGCCTGTTGTTTACAGAATGATGGGAGGAATAAGACTCATCAATAGTCAAAGGGGAGTTTGAAGAACGAAATTCTATAGTCTAGGATTATAGAAGGATACGATCTAGTCATATCTGTTTCTTTTATTTATGGAAGGTCTTGATTTTAAATCTGTACTTTCCAAGTGTTGAAAAATTTTACACTGAAGTCTTCATAACTTCATATAAGCCCCGATGTAAACATTACCGACTCATAGATACAGCTTCAACAACGATTCACTGAAGTAGTCGTCTAATATCTATTTTTGTCGAAGACTAAACAAGACGAGCATATACACATGATTAATGTATGAGGGTAACGGAGGGGGTATTCGCTATAAAACATGTTGCAGATCATATAGTTTAACGTAGAACAAGAGAATAATAAAGGGGTAACTGAGTTCCTACGAAGCCAAAAGTTACTTTTGAGCGCCGTCTTTGTGCGTCCTACCAGGAAGAAAACAGCCAGGCCAAGGAAGCTGCAGCACCGTAAACCCCTTCAGAGCCTCGTGCTAACTGTGGGAACAACAGATACAGGCCTGCGGCCTTTAAGGAGCGCCCAGAATTTACTACCTAAAAAAATTCAACTTTCACCTCTGTCACAGCACAAGTTCAAAATATGTATGGCTTCACTTAACAGAAAAGTGTCGGAAGAGTCTTCAATGTCTGTTTCTGAAGTCAATTTTACTGAATAATGTATCTCAAAGATCTCTTCTATAAGGAATCATCATTGTTAACTAAGCCAAGACGACGAGAAATGCTACAGAGTAGAACTAACACGCGAGAAATTATATTTTGTTCGAAGAATTCAAAGTACTCTAGATCTGATCCCTTAACTGCCGTCATTCCGACCACATCCCTCATAAGGCGTTCCCATATCGGCTAGACCACACGTACCACTAAACTCTCCGTAAGAAGTGAAGAAATCACCATGAAGGGACTTGTTTTCGTCATCGCCGTCGCTCTTGCCTATGTTACTACATGTAAGTTGTCACGTTTTCTTTGTTTCGTCCCGCCCGTATGACAAAAGTGCACAAAAGCTTTCTCAACGGTCACTCCCTCCTTATCCATTCTGTGAGAACAAAGTTTATTTGTGTTTCCACTGATAGAAGACTTGTCTGACTTTTGCTGAAAAAAAGAACAGTTCAAAACTTCAGTTTAGGGCACAAAAAAGTTAACTTCAAAGTAAGTGAGCCAGTAGTTGATATCAAAAATATGATTTAAGGGGAACACCCAAAATTGATATTCAAATCCAAACAGGTTTTTCTGTCTTGGACGAGAACAGTACTGAATCATGTATGGCCTGCCGCAACAAACTTTTGTCTTAAAGGCCTTCAAAACTTCTTTGCTATGTTGTAACGTTGTTGTTTTTTTCTAATGAATCGATCTTCATAGTCCTTGATGTCCAAAGTCAAGCCCTGGGAGTATCGGAATAGTTCTTAATCGGACCTTAAGAAAATTTTCTTCAAAGAACGCAAACTGTACGTTACTGCCGCTCCCACCCCAGACACGCAGTCAGGTCGTTAAGGTCAGTCACGACGCCACACACACCCACTTCGGCCCGAGTACACGCAACAACAAGAGCTGCAAAAAAAAGTGCGGAAATCACTATGAAGGGTCTTGTCTTTGTCATCGCTTTTGCTCTCCCTGAGTTGTCTCCTTTTCTTCGTACCCTCCCGCCTTTATCGCAGAAATGCGAAAACGTTTTAAAACGGTAACATCGACTCATCGATTATTTTAGAGATCTTCTTTTGGAAAAAGAACAACTCAAAACTTACAGCTAGGACGCAAGGAAATTCTAAACATAAGAAAATTATGGTGTGCTAATGATCCGGGGCGGGAGACTACCAAATGTATCAGTCAAGAACACCTAAATCATTGCCAATTTTTAATCTTGCAGTATTTCCGACAACATTGTCACTAGGGGAACGTTGTGTCTTCTTCCTACAACAAAAACTTGTCCAGAACATTATATTTGGCAGAGTGATGTTGCCACCTGGAGTGTTCAATGATCACACACTGTCATCAACAATTCGAGGCATCCGACTTGAATTAATTCATCGACAACGTTGGTCGGCTCAAGGCCCCAGGCCGTCAGCAGAAGAATGTTAATGGACTGATCCCAAAACTCCGCCTCCTGTTCGATTATGGTTCTATTTCGAACACCTCCGTCAAAAATAACCATTTCCGTCCAACGGGGCAGTTTTTGACGGAGGTGTTCGAAATAGAATAGGGGGTTCTATTTGTTCGATATAGCGTTCGACAGGATCGGTCCATTGATGCTACCCTGAGTCATGCCACAGAGCCTTGTTGATCTTGTTTTCTTCTCAAGCTTTAATGCTCTGAAATTCTGAAGTAATCCTCACACTTGTGGTATTGGACACACAAAATGTGGACGTCACCATAGACACGATACGAACTAAAAATCCAAAATCAGGACGAGACAGCACGAATGATGTGTGAATGATCACATTCTAACTGCCTAATCACAGCTAAAATACCTTGTTTATGCATACCTACATTGTAGACTATATCATCCTGTACGTAGGACAATGTATCATCCTACGAGTACAATTATTTATCGTTTTTATGTTGGGTGGAATTCTTAAAATGAAATAAGATTTGATCAAAGATATTGTTGGGATCCCCATCTTTAGTTTCAATGCAATGTTTTACATAGTGCTCACAACGATGAACTTAGGCCTTCTCTTCTTTACTTTCTTTTCTTTTTAGATTTTGACCGAAGTCGTCCACGAAATACTGGTTAAGAACGTAAAACTGTTAAAAACGTAAAATTTACATTGCACAAGCACAATTGTCTATGTTAACAAGTTAGAAAATGATACTACAAAATTGGCATCACTCTGATGGCCTTTGCTAGGATAGGTCGGGTTACCGGACACACAGCTTTTTTCCTTAGTCTAATGAACTATCAGCTACTTTAGATTTTGTTGATCGACGATATAATTATCTAACCGGTTTTTGAGACGTCCAAACAATACTTCCAACAACAACAAAAATGGATTCGCCGGCTCATGTTTGACTAAAAATCGCGAAAGCTCGGACGTGGAAGCTGGGTCGCCCGTGGAGTCAGTGCTAAACCGAGAGAGTCAAGCCTCCTGACTTGGTATTATCAACAGGATGATGACAATTATTTATAAACTGAGAGCCCAAAAGAAAGACATATGCCACCGAAAGCCCCAAACGCGACATTGGTCATCGACTTACTGCAAAGTTATCGATCAGACAAACCTGCAAGCTGTACGGCAAACTCTACATAATCCGATTCGCCCTCGCTCGGCAACATCTTGTGATTGTGTCAGGACAGGACAATGTTGACTTGGCTTCCTTTTGTTTTCGCCTCAGGTGGTGCTCTGAAGTGCCGTAACTGCGCTTTTCTTGGTAGCAGGGATGCCTGTGTCAATAGCCAAAACATGACGACCTGCCTCCTCTCCCCGGCCGTCTGCATGACAACTAATGCAAGTAAGTCGAGATATTCAAACACATCTTAGATCGGGCTTTTTCGCCAAGTAAAAATATGTACTACATCTGTTTGGGTATGACTCTTAATCTCAAAGAAGATGTAGAATCCTGAACTGTCTCATAGTTTTCTTTCGTGTTTTTTGACGTTAACATATCCTTTCTTTTTGATTGGGCGAAAAACGGTTCGTCACAGCTGAGAATTATGAAAACCATACATCTGCAAAAAAAATAACATTCTGAAGAGATATCCAGATCAGCGATGACTTTAGATGTTAAGTTGCTATAATTACAGGTATGATATCAGAAGCGCATCATCGCCCTCTGTGTGCTTCATTCATACTTTTGTAATGGAATATGAAATGATTTTTCAGAGGCTGGGGGTATAGAAGCATGAACCAACGGATCGGATATTTGCAAAAAAAAAAAAAATGATGTACTATTTTTTAGAGGCTGGCACTAGCGGTACTACGGGATGGAGCAACATCTGCTCAACAAAGAGCCTTTGTGACACAGGTAACGTTACATTTTTCTGCGTAGATTTAGTCCTCTGTTGTAATGGTGTTATGCTCTCCAAAGTTTTGCTTTAAATGGCTTACCATAATCATTCTATCATTCAGATATCTTCTATGTAATGGTGTCATCAAGCTGTAAGAACATAACTACAAAAAGGTCAAAATTTCATGCATGCTTTATTACTTTGTTGCACGATATTCCATCCAAAGTACAAATGTCAAAGAAGATGTCGACAGCTGTCCAACTGTGTTAATCAGACAGGGTCGCTACTTTGCCAATGCAGTATAGTTCTTGATAAACCAATGCACGTGAATCAATCAATCAATCGTCGCTTGCATCATGAGTTGATGCGTGGCGGCTACAGACAGTTCGGACAGTTCTCGCCACATTGTGAATGAGACCCGAAATTACAATCTGTCTGGACTCTGGAGGATGGCTTTTAAAGAGAAACTTTCTTATCTCCAGCTAAGGGGGCGAACCCCAGGTTGTGCAAGAAAGGCCTTCCGGGAGGATTCTTCACCTGTATCTCCTGCTGCGAAACTGACGGCTGTGTGGGAGATCTCATGCCTTCAGCTGCATCCGCCGCTCGTGTTAGCATCGTCACCATGGCAACCGCAGCCCTGGCCGTCCTCCTGAAGAACGCCCCGGGGTTCTAGCAGCACGTCGCCATGACGACGAATGACGTCAAACGATGACGTCATATCCGCTAAAAGCAATGCCTTTAATTTTTCCTCTATCAGAGATGTAAGTCTGCTGAGACATGATGAATGTGTTTTCACAATTAGATCACACCTGTACTTTGTCTGGGGCGGGGCAGATGGGCTTAATCCGATGTTGATGATTTGATATTCTGTGACCAATTTTAAATTTAAACGAATCAAATTTTCTTGATACCAACGTGAAGGAATTTTTTCCATGACAAACACAAAGTTAATTCTGTGACACAAAGATGATAACTTCAAAATTTGTATAACGTAAATTCTATAAAAGAGGAAGTAATTCGCCCACCTAACACTGTAGGGGAGCTGGTGTCTGCTTGCGGTGAAATAAACTTGGTAAAAATAAGTTGGACTGTTTTCATTCTCAACCTTTTAAAAAAGTACTGCAGCTACAGTACCTCATTATAATGAAGGACAACGTAATTATCATGTATTTAATTTTACACTCAAAATGCACTCACTTTTCAGTGGATGAGACTTACATATACACAAATTTGTTTTTTTAGAAACTCGCTTACTCCTCTATTAACTCCTTGTACCACGTTAAACTACATGATTAACAACATGATTGACCATCAACACCTCCTCCTTTGCCCTCATACATTAATCATGTACATGTTTTGCTTTTGATACATTCAGTAGAAATAAGACTTCACTTGAGTGACTCGTTATTGAAGTGGAATCTGTGAGTTGGTGATGTTTACACCATGGCTTACATAAAATTCATTTCATCACTAGCAAGTTCATTCACTGCAGGAAGTCAAATGAGTCCTAAAGGAAGGAACCAAAGAGAAACTTGTAATCTGCAAGACATAGACGACTCGATAGAATGCGCTTCAGTACCTTGGGAAGGTCAGAGGTAACCCAAGATGGCGGCCAACAAAACAAGCCGCATTGTCCTGTTTACAGTAAAGCCGTGGAACTGCCACCACTGAAAATGTGGAATAAATTTTAAGGTGTAGCGATTGGATTTTGTTGAATTCTTGGCAAACTTGGGCAAACTTGTAACCTGCAAGACATAGACGACTCGACAGAAATCGCTTCAGTACTGTGAAGCCGTGCATATTCTTAAGTTCTCCTGTGTCAGAGATAAAAATATAGCCTACTTCGGACAAAATATTCTGGGCGTTCCCTTGGAGTCAGTACTGCCTATGGCTATGTCTTGTTCCCTAAGTACGAGGCTCTGAATGGGTGTACGTTGCTGCAGCTTCGAATTCAATGGTCAGCATGGATGCCAGATCCATGCTTCTCGCCACTCATTATTCAGTGATCGAGGAACCTAAATGTTCTTCTTTAAACTCCGCTTGGCTATTCTAGAGATACGTGTATAGAGTCTCATTCATCACGTAATTGTAAATGACAGTTGGAGATAGATAAGGCAGATAAAATGCCTTCCTAAACCCCTACATACCCTTGCTTTGCACCAGAGTGTGGTTAAACCGGTTCTCAGATATTTGTGCCCTACGTTAACTAGTTCGTTACAGCTCGGGGGTGACCATGTATCTAAATAAATCTCAACGAAATTGCTTCATCTGACCACTAATTCCACACTACAAGAAGTCTAATAAATCCGACTAAGAAATTTGTGACGTGCAAGAGACACAGACGACTAGACAGAATGCGTTTCAGTACCTTGGCAAGGTCAAAGGTAATCCAAGATGGCGGCCACCAAAACAACCAGCATTGTTTACATTAGTGCCATCGCTGTAAAGGTGAAATAAAGTTCAAGGCAAAGCAGATGTATTCTTTAAAAGTCATTGTTGCCAATAGAATTACTGAAGATATTTTGCTGGAGAGGTTTCGCGAAACCTTGGTTTAATAATTATGTACTAGAGCTTAGAGCAGTCTATTTTGTACCATGACTCTATGTATTTGTACATGTGATTTGAGGTCTCGTAACACAGCATTCATTCGGTTATGAAGTAGTGCGTTACAGTACTAATGCAAAGGCCGTAGTTATTCTTCCGTGCACAACAACGATGTGGGAACTGTGGTTAATGGTATTTAACGAATACATAAAATTTGAGACTGTGGAAGTTGAATTACGGTGTTTCTTCTGTCAGCGAAAATTTGCGCCCCAGGATACTGTCGCCATGTACTGACTGTGCGTCGGCTGCAGTTTCATGACCTCCGCTGGGGGTCAAATAAGTGTGGCTTTTATAAAAGAATGAGCCGGCAAATCTATGCTCAGCATATTAAATTCTTGCAAATTGTTTCAGCATGCTGCTATAAACTTTGAGGCGTCGTACCTCCTCACTTTGAGGTCCTTAACCATGTAAAATCCCCATAGACGACAATCTGTGCTTACCTTAAGGCCGTTGCCGAAGTCACCTGAGCAACAGCCGAGAGGGTACCGAAGTCACCCGAGCAACAGGTTCCGAGAGGGTGCCGAAGTCACCCGAGCAACAGGTTCCGAGAGGGTGCCGAAGTCACCCGAGCAACAGGTTCCGAGAGGGTGCCGAAGTCACCCGAGCGACAGGTTCCGAGAGGGTGCCGAAGTCACCCGACCGACAGGTTCCGAGAGGGTGCCGAAGTCACCCGAGCAACAGGTTCCGAGAGGGTGCCGAAGTCACCCGAGCAACAGGTTCCGAGAGGCTGCCGAAGTCACCCGAGCAACAGGTTCCGAGAGGGTGCCGAAGTCACCCGAGCAACAGGTTCCGAGAGGGTGCCGAAGTCACCCGAGGATGACGTAAAGGACGACGGGAAATTGCGTCGATGTGGGCGTTTTCACTGGTTGGTCGGAAGGTGTGCTGCGCGCTGCGGGTGGCCTTTCCAACAAGAATTCCTTAGCCCATCGTCCATGCTTGCACTGGGCAATTTCAAAATAAGCATGGTTTCACTTTACGAAATTATCTTAGCAGAGTCTTTAATGTTAGTTTTGACATCATTTTTGTATCAAGAATTTTTCTTGAAGGTCTCTTCCTTCAGAGATCATCTTATCAACTACGCAAACTGACTTATGATAAAGTCGGTGCAGAGCGCAAGCGAATCTTAATAATTAAGAAATATGTAGAGCAAGTATCCCGATTCTGATACTTGCTCTGCCACCCGACGTCATTCCGACCAAGTCACTCATAAGGCGTTCCCACATCGGCTAAAACACACGTACCACTAAACTCTCCTTAAAAGTGAGAAACTCACCATGAAGGGACTTGTAATCGCAGTCGCCGTTGCTCTTGCCTGCATTGTCACTACATGTGAGTTTTTCCTTTCCTTTGTTTGATGCCGTCTATATCATATTACCAAAACGTCATTTTAAACGGTGATAGCGCCTCCTTGTGTACAACTCTTTACAACTCAGGGTGTGCCGAGTGCACAGCTTAATAATAGAGGCTATCTCGTAAAAAAAAGAAGATACATTATTTCACTGGTTGTAGCGGCATGCTAAATGGAAATTCAAATCAAGAAACGTCATTTGATAACAGTTTTATGACTATTGTGAGAAGCAGTGTCCTTCACAGTGCCCTTGTCAGTGTGTCAATGTGGCCATCTGGAGTGTGTAACGATCACGTCCTGTCGTCCATAAATTCATAGGAGGCATCAGACTTGAACTAATTCTAAACAGTCCGGACAGGATCAAAACACTTTATTCTGCATTTCATACCTTCACTTGTAGCCTATTACTCTCTGTAACAACAACAATGTGTCATCAGAGATGTATATTCAATTCATCCCGTTTAAAGTTTGGCGGAATTTAAAAAAAAAGTTTGATTTATTGAATTGTTTTCAATATCCCTTTCTTCAGGATCCATATTAAGACATCCGAAATGATGATGACGCTTGAATATGAAGGCACCTTCGCCGTTAATTTGGCACATTTTCAAGTTGAGAAACAGAACAGGAGGGCCATGTAGCGCTTCTAGGTTCAAAAAAAGTTCGCTTCATAATAACCAAGTGAACAGTAAATGATTGGATTTTAGGTGTACGCCCCGAATTAGTATTCAAAGAAAAACGAGTTTTTCTGTCTTTGACTGGGGCAGCACAGGAATCATGTTTATGTTCGCTTAACAAAATCATCTCTGAAGATACTTTTGTCAAAAATAGCCTCGGTTTTCCAAAGATTCGACTTTCAGCGTCCAAAGTTGAACCCTAGAAGCATCGCCATACTACAGAATTAAAGGTGGCCGTCAGAACATTTCGAACTAGAGTACCACGACCATACCTTTGTCAAATGATTCTACCTTTTACAACTGCTGTATTAATTGTGTTTGTCATTAATTATGCAAATAAGGTTCTCATTTTCATAAATCATATAGCTTGATCGTCTCCTCCACCAAACAACAGACGTATAGACATACACAATCTATGTTAAGAAAGAAGGCTTTTATCCCATTTTCTGATAATTTATGCAGATTAGGACCTCATTTGCATAATAATTAATCAACAATGTTTACCTGTCCATAACTTCCAAATGCTACAAGTAAGAAGATTCCATCGTTAGGTCTTTATTTTGCATAATATCTATCTATCAATATTCTCCCCTTTCTCAGTTACAAATGTCACATGTTGCAATGGCCCTATGATTGAACTGAGCGTGTTTAGACAATTTCCTAATTAATTATGCGAATTAGATTCCAATTTGCATGATTTATATGTAATAATATTAGGCATCACTTAAGCTATCTACATTATTATTAAAAATTATGACAATCCGTCAACCTCTTCTTGAGTTGTTTCCTTTCAAAGTCACACACTAAACCTGCCCTGCAGTTCCAAAACAAGCCGCTAGGGGGCCCAAACCTATACCACTTGCTCTCGGCATCAAGAGCTGTCTACCACTCAAAAATCATAGCAGCATGTCCAGAACTTGAAATATTAAACCCGGAAGTTCCGCTGCAGTACCATAACAGGCCGCTAGGGGACCCAAAATCTAATCGTCTCCAGGTCTCATCAATACCTACCAACATACCGAGTATCAATACAATCCATTCAGGCGTTCTTGAGTTACGCTGGTCGTCTACATACACACGCTACAGAAATTATAACCTTCTTGGCGAAGGTAATTAGCTTAACAATTTACATGTACAATGCATCTACTCTTCCCGTGGTCCTTATCGACATACATAACTGGACAAAACCTACATGACACAGGAATAATACAGATCTCGTATTCAAAGCGTTACAAATTGTTCCATAAGAGTTGATACGATACAATACATGGGTTACTGCTGCCGATCATTGTATGCACCAGACTCGAAGTAAGTTATCAGTGCCTAAGGGGTACCCGGGTGCATCGCATTTAGACAGCTTATACAGGTCTTGAGTGTAAACAACTCTAATCCCCCTCTTATCTTGGAGTTGGCTTGCCATACCGGATTAAAAGTTGGTTTGTTCAGACAATTTTTCGCCACTGCCAGAGAGTGGTTTTGGATTATGTACCTTATGGCAGTCGTTGGCCCTCCTCCCACGATCCCATAACCCAGAAAGTCAAATTGAACAAGGTCATTTGTGTTTTCTGGCTTCCATCCAGGTCTAAGCAGTTAGATATTAGGTAGAGACAGTACGTCCAAGTTTTAAAACGAAAACACTCACTGCATTTACAAAAGAGTTTTCACGTGGCCCAAAACTTACACCATTTACTCCATGTCCCAGCACTTATCCACTACTAAAAATGTCATGAACCAGGCAGAAAGTTTGACCTCCAACTTTGAAGCTCGACTGCAGTACCGTAACTCGCCGGTAAGACACATTGTCAATCTTAACCTTCATTTTTGCGACCCCTATCTATCCACCAAAAATCAACATGACCCTATGTAATACATGCTTTTTTCTTGTGTCAGGCGGAGCGCTGAAGTGTCCAAGGTGCACCTTGGCGGACTCCAGGGCTGAATGCCTGCAGGCTGACCAGGTGACCTGTAGCGGAGACAACACCTACTGCAAGACCACTCAAACCAGTACGTCATTTTTACTCTGTGACCGGAGGGCAACCTCCGACAACAGAGTATTGTGATCGATGGATGTGATGAGTGTTCGCATCTGTATCTCTATGTTCCGTTTGCCGCATTCGTATGTAGTTTGGCATGTCGTCTGCACTCAGCTGTGCGATGGTGCACATTGTTGTTTTTTCGAGGTAGCTATTGTTATAATCGATGTAATAATTTCAGACATCACCCCTACGTCTCTCGGTATATTGGTCCAGGTCTGCATTATTTCGGCATGTTAGGCGTGGCGGTAATTGGATATCGCCAAGCAGATGTTGCGCGATGCAGATATGGTGTGAGAACAGTAGAGAAATCCTTAAACAGATGTTAGACTCTGACTTTATAGTTTGCTATTGTTGTCGGATGAAAACTTTTTTAGGAAACGGATGACAGTAGATGCGCGCGCGGATGCCATCCATATAATCAAATCAACATATACTTGGATGGTACAAAATATTCCGCCATGTACATAACCGTAGGTGATGAAATCATGCCAACGTGCTATGTCACAATTTAAAATATTCTTTTAAACAGAGGCAGGGGTAGAATTACCTAGCTTCAAGGCCACGTGGAACTATGAATGTAAAGGAACGATTTGCACCATGTTTATTTGTTTATTTATCCATTTATTAATGTTGCAGGGTACTCCGATCAATCAATCAATCGTTCGTATGCATCATTAGTTGATGCGTGGCGGCTACAGACATGTGTAGGGTACTCCCTTCGTTAAAAGAAATGATTTCCAATAGAGCCTGTCCTTGGTGCTGAATGCTGGTTACAAGTTTAAGTTGTTTTTTGTTTCAGAAAATCCAATCTTCACCGGGGATAAATGGACTAACGTGTGTGGAACAAAGACGACGTGTGACGCAGGTACGGTAAGATTAGAAGGCTAGATAAGAAGTTACCTGTGTGCGAAAGAACTTGTAAACACTGCAGTTTAGATATGGTACAAGACGAAACACATTTTATTTCAAATTGTCCCCTCTACGATCAAGAAAGAACATAGCTATTTCAAGAGGCTAGCGGAGTCCATCCCTATCTCTTCACGTTTGCAGACGAAATGAAACTACTCTTAGTCATAACGTTAACATCACAGAACCCAGACGTTACAGAAAAAAAGTTGGATTCTTCGTCTTCCACTGTCCCAGAAAGAGAAGTCAAACCCAATAAGTTATATCTTAGAGTCGTTTACTAGTATACTACACTGTTTACCCTTGTATGTTGATCATTTTGTCACTTGCAATAAACCTTCAACTTCGGTTAAGAATTTACAATGAATATCATTACTATTCTACTATCTATTACTACAAGTCGCCATATTGGAAGCTTTAAATTGCAATGTCATTCTGGAATTATATACTGGAAGCTATGCTAACGGTTCAAGTCAGCATAATATCTTCCATGTCATATTTTGTAATCATTTTTCATACATACAGAATATACAACTTACTACAAAAGTTGACAGAGATCTAATTTTTCCCATTCAGTGCTGTACCCTCTTCATGTTTTGCTTACATAAATTGCCTCTAAAGATGTAGAAACGCATCTGTCTAGCACATTGAAAATATTGAACTACACGCACATAGACAGACAGACCAGAAACAATATTTTCTTTGAATTAGTAGCCTCTTCATGGACGACATGACCTGGATTGTCTATCAGCTGTTAGATACGTTTGATGTATGGCTATTTCTACCAGTTATGAGCATCACTTCCTACCACTCATGCGAATTTGATCTCCTGTATGAGACAGACACACTGGTAGTTGATTACCAACACATCATCATCATCATCATCTTTCTTCCTCTTGAGAGGTGGAGCAAACGAAGTTAGTCCTCCAGAACTGCTTGTCTTTCATCGCAGAGAGAAGACCTTTCCCATCCAGTCCTGTTCCATCCTCAATGAGCTTCTTAAGAGTTGAGCTTGGACGGCCGACTCTTCTCTTAGTGTCGGGGGACCACAACAAGAGTCTACCAGCTGGTTCGTTGGCATTACCAACACGGACGAGCTTTAATGTGCCCCATTTGTGTTTCCCATTCAGGCAAGACAGCCAACCGCGGATTGTGCAAGCCTACGGCGTCCGCTTCAATCTGTATCTACTGCTGCAACACTGACGGCTGTGTCGGCGCTGCCTCCGCCGCTCGCGTCAGCATCGTCACCATGGCAACCGCCGCCCTGGCCGTCCTCCTGAAGAACATTGCGGGGTTCTAGCAGCCGTACGTCGCCATGACGACGAAAGACGTCAGATTCTGGCGTCATTTTCACTAAAAGCTATGCATTTAATTCGCTCACTGATAGCTTCTAATTCTCTGACGTATAAGTCAGCCTAAGATGAGATGTAGGTATCTCGATTTTAATTCCCTTATTTCTGACCACATCTTTTTAAACTTTTAAGCTAGGAGGCGGGGCGTGTGGCTTAGTCTGATGTTAAAGATTTAGACTTTGGTTACTGAAAGAGTTTTATTCAAGCAAAGGAGACCGATAACAAATCTTCCATGTTACGGAATCGTTCCATGTCAAGCACGAACCGACCAACTTATTTTCTAATTCCGAATGTTATGATTTTAGATTTTGATAATTTCAGATCATGTTTTAGCGAAAATTTTGATTGATTAATTGAAAGATGGTAATTTTCCCACCTAACACCGTAGAGAAGCCTGGTGTCTGCTTGCTGTGAAATAAACTTGGTAAAAACAAGTTGGACTGTTTGCTTTTACTTTTTCAAGTACCACGGCTGCAGTCTTCTGTTATAATAAAGATTCACTTCGTCGAGATTGTAATATGCTGCTTATACTTAAGCCTCTTAAGACACATTTTTCTTTTTCCTCGGATGTCAAAAAATGCGAATAAACGAATGAATTATTGAATGAAATAAAAGAAAAGAAAAGAAAAGGAATGTTACAGCCCCAGGCTTAACATGGACCATTTATAATCGCTTCAAACAATGCCTCATTACGGCAAATCTGATATGCCGTGGGTCGGTTACAAGACTCTTCTTCTTCGTCGTGTCATCACTACACTGTTCCACTCCAATAATCCACACACTCCCTTCCTCTGGGGGTCAAAGCTTCCAGGTCTTCAAGGTTACAAGGTTACAAGACTGATAAACAGCGGAGTTCACTAGTACTGCAGGCTCAAAGAGTGACCTTCGCACAGTCTCAATAATTACGACTCTCGGTGTCAGTGTGTCGACTGGATGTACCGGTTTGGTAATTTCGTCACCATGTTTGTCAGTGACTCAATTAGCTAGTTTCTCTAACAGTGTTAAACATAAAATGTTATAAATACATCGTCGCTGTGTAAAGATTCTGTAAACGTTAGTAACTAAGTAAGACAAATTTATAAACAGATCACCATGTAACGTTATCTAAACGAATCACAGGTTACACGGGGAAAGAGATCTGTTATTTATTATCGGTGTTCTGATAAAATAGTGTCATCAAATAAACAGTATCCACGTCAAGTCAAGGAAATCTGCATGATAACGTTATACTGTGACCTGTGTTCCTTCGATCTGGGAAATCAAGTTTTCAAACTTTGACCTTTGACCTTGACATTTGGTGTTTCCGCCATTTTGAGCAGGGCAAGAGCGAGGAAGTTTACTCATTTAACGTTAACGTTATATCTCTAATTTGAGACACACTTTAACTGATTCAACGCTGCAACATTTAAAACAGACAGGTAAGAATTTGAAGGCTCACATGACGGTTACAAGTTTGATTTAGGAGGATATTTTATTGAACAATTTAAAACATTAAATGGGGAGGGGGGTGTACAAAGAGTGAGTGTGATGACCAGTAAAAGCTATGTAAGCCTTGTCACGATATATGAGCGTGGAGATATTTTAAGTCATTTATTTTATAGGAGAAATTTGATCAGGCCTGTCTCTGTTTGGGGGTGGTGGTGTTCCTGTACATAGACTGTAATAATTTATAAACTTTGATAATAAAGCAGCTCATTTTTGGCTCATTTTTCATAGCTTATAACTAGTTATAGTAAATATTGTCCTCACTACGCGTGGTATATTCAGCCAAGTGGTCACCCCGCGCTTCTCGATGAGTGCGCTGATTTTTTTTTTTACTTTCTGTAATGAATTGGATGAATTATTATGAATCCCATAAACTCGGTGTGGTAATCCAGTTGAATAATGAATTGTCTGAGCTGTGGATCAATTTTCTAGGGTAACAATTGGACAAGCCAAGCAGTGTGTTCACTGTTAAATGTTGGCCCACCTGACATTTATGGATCTAAATTTTTACTGCTTTGCCTGTCCAATTTATATCGATAGCTATAGTAATAATACATGTAACGTTATAGTAATTCATGGCCTTAACCGTTCATCTGTACTAAATTATTTGTTGATTTATTTTCTAGTGTAACAATTGGACGATCCAAGCAGTGGGTACATTGTTCAGCTTAAGTTTAAGGCTGGCCCAGTGGGCATCCTTTGAATGCATATGTGACAACAGATACGAGAGGGCAGCATGACAAGGAAAAGGACATCCCAAAGGCTGACAAAGGAAAAGACACGTGTAAACTCGAACCCACCAGACAGAAAGGCCTTGTCACGCCGAAATACGCAGGCCCAAACAAGACGTTCAAACAGGTGTGAAGCAGAAAGTGCCAAGGGTGCACTTCATGTCTGTGAAGAGTGTGGATTCGAGGCTGCTTACAAGTCCCACTTGTCCCGACATTTGAGAAAACATACAGGTGAGAGGCCCTACAAGTGTGACCAGTGCGAATTTTCTGCCGCGCAGAAGTACAATCTAGATCAGCACAAACTTAGACACAGCGGTGAGAAGCCCTACATTTGTGGAGAGTGCGGATACAGGACGGCTCACAAGTCCAGCATTTCCGTACACATGAGGACACATACTGGTTCGAAACCCTACAAGTGTAATCAGTGCAACTATTCTGCTGCACAGAAAAACAACGTAACGCAACACATGCTCAAACATAGCAGTGAGAAGCCCTACATATGTGGGGAGTGTGGGTACAGGGCCAGTCGGAAATCCTATGTAACTGCGCATATAAGAAGACAAACATGTAGAAAACCTTTCCAATGTGACATTTGTGACTTCCGTGCTACACTGAAAGGCCATTTAGATCAACACATGTCCGAACACACGAGTGAAAGTCCCTTCATGTACGAAGAAGAGAATGGATGTAGTGCAGCAGGCATGTCTGACGTATCATCCCGACAGTGCAACCATTCAACTGCTATGAAGATAAGATTTAAGCAACACATGGCCAATCACACTGACGCGAAACCCTTCTTGCATGGAAAAGGCAAGAAAAGAATGGTAGCTAGATTATCACGAACCAAACAGACTAGGAATCAGGCAGACGATAAAGCCTACAGATGTGACCAGTGCGACTATTCTGCGAAACAGAAACTCCGCTTGGACGTCCACAAGGCCAAACACACCGGAGACATACCATACGTGTGTGGGGAGTGCGGATACAGTACAGCTGACAAATCTTGCCTATACCGACACATGAGAAAACATACGGGCGAGAAACCCTACAGATGCGACCTGTGTGACTATTCTTCTGCACATAGAATCAGTTTGGTCCAGCACATGACTGAGCACACTGGCGTTAAACCCTACAAGTGTGAGGAGTGTGGATACAGGACGGCTGTCAGCTGTAATCTATCCCGACACATGGCGCGACACACCGGTCAGAAAGCCTACATGTGCGGAGAATGCGGGTACAGAACAGTGAACAGTGACCACCTGAAAGTACATATGAGAAAACATACGGGTGAGAAGCCCTACAAGTGTGAGCAGTGTGACTTTTCCTCGGCGCGGAAAGGTACTTTGCGACAACACATGGCCCAACACACGGGTGAGAAACCCTTCATGTGTGGGGAGTGTGGGTACAGGGCAGTGCAGAAAATCAATCTGTCCCGCCATATGAAAAAACACACCGGTGAAAAACCTACAGTGTGATCAGCCGGAAAGGCACATTAAGGTGCACTCTCACTGCAGTTGCATCAAGCTTGCGTCACTGTTTTGTTATTTTCTCTGATTTTTATAATCTTAATATTGCGTAATACGTAAAAGTATGACTTAGAAGATGACAAAATACACAAAAAGTAAAAAAAAAATTGGTCTTTGTCTCTGAATATCTTTCAAACCCCGCAGTGACACAAGCGTGGCACAAGTGCAGTGAGAGTGCACCTAATAGTCACCTAAATGACCTAATACAGTGCACTGAAGAAACCCTCCTCCCCCCAAAAATAGATAGATAGATAGGGCCATACCAATTTAATTTGTTGGTTCTCGGATTTTTTCAGAAAAAAGTTGGAGCGACAGGGCGAAAAAAAAAAAAAAAAAAACTTGCAACAAGTCTGGGTTCAGGTCCAGAGTTTCAGGTTCGTAATTCCGGACCTGAACCAATGGTATATGATGATAATAATAATAATAATAATAATGATCTAGTGTATACATATATGTGTGGTAGAATACTTATCCAGTTGCACTTACATACAAAATTTGTTGGCATACACTTTACATGGAATTTCAGCAATACAAATGCAAAATTATGTGCAATCAGTATTACTTAAGTATTCACAGTAATAACGCTGTAGTAATGCTTAGTAATAAAGACAAAAACAGAGTATTTCAACACACACAACTTTTAAAAACCTTAAAGAAGGTTGAAAAAACTTTTTCAGCATAGTATAATGTCTAATGTAGCAACAACAACAATAAATTGACTTAATTTCACCCAAAAAAATAGATAGTGCCTGAAACATCTTTGTGAAAGCTGCAGTTTGAATAAAAAACGCTTGATGGCGTTAGTGTACTCATACATTAGTGTTCCATATATGGCAGCCCTTTCCAAATATGGCAGCATTCCATATATGGCAGCATTCCATATATGGCAGCCACTTCCAAATATGGCGGCAGCCATTTTGTTAATTCTTCACGGCAACATTTGCGTCTTTTTCCAACACAAATTTCACGATCTATGGGTGGTTTTCGATGATTTACAACATAAAGGAGAACATTAGCAGGTGATAGTTTTTTTGCAAGTCCAGTACTAGTTTCAGAAGTTCTGTTTATTTTCAACTGAACCGAAGTTTGCTTCAAGTCCAGCAACTTGTGTTACCGGAACTTACACGGGATTGTGGCAATTTAATTTTTTTTTTTTTTGAAATTGGGAAAAATAGAAGCGGCGATTCCGAGAACCAACAAATAAAATTGGTATGGCCTAGATATACAATGCATATACATGTACAGTCAAACCTGTATTAGGGGCCACCTCTACAGAGGGGCCACCTGTCCATAGTGGCCACTTTTTGTTGGTCCCTTGGGTATTTTATCTACAAGTTGCCACCTCTATACAGAGGCCACCTGTCTATAGTGGCCACATTTGTCCGGTCCCTTGATTGGCCGCTATAGACAGGTTTGACTGTACCAGGTATGTGTGATTGTGTGTACTTAAGTCTACATTAATTATGTCTACCCAGTATATGTAATTTTATCTATATGTATTGTGTTCATTAGGTATGGAACAATGATAGCTGAGACTCTGAATTTTCACCGGTTTTGACTTGATTCGTCTTTCTCAGGAATGACAGAGATCTGATCGGACCACTCCTGCTATTCATATACATGTAGTAGTAGTAGTTTTATACTTTTTCTGTGCCTCCATAGTTTAGGGCACTCTAACTTCAGTTTAAGATATTAGCCAATCAGCACAAGATATTGCAGTAGATATCACTGTAGATAATACATTTGTACATAGTCCTTTTTTTTTTAATGCACTTAGAATATTGTTATTGATATCATGTCCTTGTTATTTCCCATTTGTATTGTCTCTGTTTTTGTTAGCAGGACTAGCCCTTTGTAGTAGCCACAGGCTACTTTGGGCAGCCCTGGCTGTGCGTGCTAAACAGCCAAACCAATTAATGATAAATAAGATACGTATATCTATATGCAATTATGTGTATATTTTTCGAATTCTATCCATACCTTGACTACAGTGTAGCATTGTAGCTTCTGTGCTGTAAATACCATTGTACACCACTATCTCAGATAAGTGCCTAGAAGCAAGGAGGTTAAGAAAGAGAGAGCTCTAGTCTCCAAGCAACCCTACGGCGCCTCAAAGATAGTATCAAAGCTGGCCAAGGAGTATAGCCGGTGCCCGTTTGACTCCCTTTGGCTGGCTATACTCCTTGGCCAGCTTTGATACTGTCTCTAAGGCACCGTAGGGTCTGCTTGGAGACAAGAGAGATCATTGTTCTATCATCTATGTTAGCTGCACGCATAAAGTTTTAATTTCATGTCAAAGTGATGATTGCACTCTTTTAACCTTCTTAGTTTATTGCAAATTCTTGCCTTAGGGCTAATTGCAGGTAACATGAAAGGGGACAAACAAACAAATACTGTAGAACAATATGGAGTATGTCTACTCTAGTCTAAAAGCTAACTCTAAACTGTAACTCTATTTCTGAGACAGTAGAAGACGAAGGACCCCACCATTACTATGAGGTGTGGGTTCTGTGAGTATAGTTGTCTTAGGAGGCAGGGTTAAGCCCCGTTTACAAATCAAGAATTTAGCTCGGCAGAGGTGTCAGCGACCTCTAAATTACGAGGAGGCATGAACCTGATGCCTACGAACAAATGGCAAAGTTTCTTCGTCGGCATCAGGGTCATACCTCCTCGTAATTTAGAGCTCGCCGACACCTCGGCCGAGCTAAAATCTTGATTTGTAAACGAGGCTTAAGAGATATTAAAAAAAGACTGGCTAGAGATTTGCAGATAACCTGAGAGACAGGAATAGAGGAGAGAGGATGTGACATTGTGGAATAAAGATTGTTCCGCTGCAACTCTTGTGTGTTCATTGTCCTTTTATTCTGAATGAATGCCTCACAACTAACATTACTAGCAACCTATCACCATAAAAAAAGAACTCATTGTAAAATCACACAGATGATACAAGGGTTCGAAGCGATCGAAAGTTGGATCGCTGGACTTAGCTGCTAATATGAGAACAAGTGTGATCAGCTACTTGTAGTGACAATTTATCTGGGTAGAAATGTACTGATATGTATAGTTTTCAAGAAGCCAGGACCATATATTGTTCATAATTTCTTATTTGTTTCCTCAACTCTCCCATTGGATTACATGTATTACTGGAGAAAATTGTAATTGCGGCGTCTCCACTAGATATAGTCTCTGTACGATCGCGAGTCATATGATGTAATCGGTCATTTGTGTTTGGGCATGTGTAATCAGGTTTTAAAAACCTTGACCTTTCACCGCCAGGGACCCGTGATTACGCTGCATCACCGACAGGACGATCGATCGTTTTTATCCGAGTCTCAGACGATTTTCCTGACAATTCAACGTTTTATCGACCCATCAACCAAAGCAGAACAAAGGTAAGAGCATTGATCGGGAGAAACGTGCACTGGTTGATGTTTTTACGACAGCAGGATAGAGAACCAACGTTTACCTTGGGGTGAACGGTACGGTGCATCGGTTTTGAAGGGGGAGGGGGGTATAGCTTGGTAAAACGTTACTAGGGCATGAATTATCTTTAAATGTCCGTTACGCAGGAAACTCCAACGTAAGTTTTGATGCTATTGTTTCGTCATTGATTAAAGGTAAACTAGAGCTTCACGAATAGGGGAACCCTTATTTGGCAAAGGTTTGTAAGTGTAATGAATTTATGCCTGTTTTTTGAGGCCTTGTTGTAAACCGTTGGTGTTATGATGGTCTTACATGGATTAACTGGATTCTAGAGTTCCCTAACCATTAGCAAATTATGCATTTGTTCAGTCTCATCTTAGTGTTTTCTCATAAGTTATGTAAATGTGACACTAATTTACATGATTTGTGTCTAATAATGGTTACCTTCACTAAACGTCATGATGTTGCAAGCCACTTTTCATTGAGGTCATGTGGAAAAGTAACTAAGGGTCAGAGTCAGACAAAATATAACAAAGATACAGATTGTATCATTCAATTTAGTCCTGATACATCTCTGTTGTTGGCATCCGTCTGTCTCGATAGACAATGGTAGGCAGACAGCGTGGGTTTAAGTCGACCCGTCTGCCTGGCCTGCACTTGGGTTTTTAAGGTGAAGGAGGGGTGTGCACGTCCTTCTCCACCCTCTCGTCCACTATCGCACTAGTCCTACAGGGGCAACTGTATGCAATGCGTAAGACGGCCCCAGCAGATGCAGGTTTGTTGTTTGGAGTTTCTGTCTCCTAGAAGGACTTCCGACCAAGGATGCAAGGGGTTCCTCCTACCCCTGACTCCCTACCCTCCCTGACTCCTACCCCTTCTTGTGTCATGGCCGGTGCATCATGCCTGAACATGCCCCTATGCCAAATCTCTTACGCATAATTATTACACATACTGTACATGGTCACCCATAGTCCCAAACAGTGCCCTTCTTAGTCCCTATCACCTGTGCGGATGCCCTATTACATAGTATTAGTCTATTACTATACATGACTGAGGAACCTCTTCAACAATGTGTTTGTTTCCTTTTTAGAAATGGAAGAGAGATGCCGCCAGCTTTCTGTGGACGAATTACCAGCTGTACACTCTGGGAACGAGACAGCCAACAGCGGGGAATTAGACACAGGAAGGCAGCAGGATAAGGAAGAGGACATCATATGGAAGGAAACGTGCAGGGAAAAAACTGCCCATTCTTTAGTGCTACAGGGTCAAGCAGAGCAGACAAACAGGCTTGCAGTGAAACGTGCTAGCGATGAACTGTTCTTGTCTACGGAAGGTGCCTATAAGGCAGCTCCAAAGTCTAAAGTATCAAAACATGCAAGAATAGATGCAGGTAAGAAGCCTTACAAATGTGACCTGTGCGGATATTGTGCTACGCATATATGGCAGTTAGAGCGACACATGGCTAAGCACTCAGACGCGGGAGATACGCCATACAAGTGTGAGGAATGTGGATTAAGAACAGCTGACGAGTCTTACCTTTCCAAACATATGAGAACACACACAGACGAGAAACCCATCCAATGTGACCAGTGCGACTATTCTGCTACACAGAAAGAAGATTTTGACCGTCACTTAGCGCTGAAGCACAACAGAGAAAAATCCTTCATGTGTGGAGAGTGCGGGCACATGGCAGTTGGCAAGCCGGAATTTTACAAACATATGAGAACGCATCCAGGTGTCAAACCGTATAAGTGTGACCAGTGTGACTATTCTGCTGAATATAAAAGTATTTTAGGCCGCCACATGGTGATACACACTGGAGACAAACCCTACATGTGTGGGGAGTGTGGGTACAGGACAGCTGACAAGTCTGCCCTAACAAAACACATGAGAACTCACACAGGGGAGAAACCCTTCAAATGTGACCAGTGCGACTATTCTGCTATTCAGAAAGGCCAGCTAGACCGACACGTATTATCAAGGCACACCGGAGAAAAACCCTACATGTGTGGAGAGTGTGGATACAGGACTTCAGACAAGTCTTGCCTTTCTAAACACATGCGCAAACACATTGGTGAGAAACCCTTCATGTGTGGAGAGTGCGGGTACAGGGCAGCTGACAGGTCTGAACTTTCCAGACATGCGAAGACCCATCCAGGTGCAAAATCTTATAAATGTGACCAATGCGACTATTCTACTGCACTGAAAGACAATTTTGACCGACACATGGCTAAACACACTGGAGAAAAACCCTACATGTGTGGGGAATGTGGATACAGAACAGCTGACAGGTCTTCTCTAGCCAAACATATGAGAACACACACAGGTGAAAAACCCTATAAGTGTGACCAGTGTGAGTATGCAGGTACACAGAAAGGCCAGCTAGACCGACACATGGCTAAACACACTGGAGAAAAACCTTACACCTGCAGCAAATGTGACTACAGGACAAGTGACAAATCTTACCTTTCCAGACACATGAAAACCCACCTAGGTGCGAAATATTACAAATGTGACCAATGCGACTATTCTGGACATGTAGGTCATTTCGACCGACACATGGCTAAACACACCAGAGAAAAACCCTACATGTGTGGCGAGTGTGGATACAGGACGGCTACTAGATCTGACCTAACCAAACATATGAGAAAGCACACAGGTGAGAAACCTTACAAATGTGACCAGTGTGACTATTCAGCTGCACAGAAAAGCAGTTTAGGCCGACACATGGCTAAGCACAATGAGGACAAACCCCACAATGTTTCAGCAGAGTGTGGCTACAAGACGGATGAGAAGTCTCACCTTCTGGTGCACATGAATGAACACACTGATGAGAAATCCTTCATGTGTGGAGAATGTGGGTACAGCGCATCTGACAGTTCTGAGCTTTCCAGACATTTGAGAGAACATACAGGTTCAAAACCTTACAAGTGTGATCAATGTGACTATTCTACAATAGAGAAACAATGTTTAGACCAACACATGGCTCAACACACCAAAGACAAACCCTACATGTGTGGGGAGTGCGGGTACAGGGCAGCTGACAAGTCTGAACTTGCCCGACATATGAAAGAACATACAGGTGCGAAACCTTACAAGTGTGACCAGTGCGACTATTCTACAATAGAGAAACAATGTTTAGACCAACACATGGCTCAACACACCGAAGACAAACCCTACATGTGTGGAGAGTGCGGATACAGCGCATCTGACAGTTCTGAACTTTCCAGACATTTGAGAGAACATACAGGTTCAAAACCTTACAAGTGTGATCAATGTGACTATTCTGCTGGAGAGAAGCACTGTTTAGACCAACACATGTCTCAACACACGGAAGACAAACCCTACATGTGTGGAGAGTGCGGATACAGGGCAGCTGATAGTTCTGAACTTTCCACACATATGAAAGAACATACACTTGCAAAACATTTTAAGTGTGACCTGTGCGACTTTTCTGCTGTAGAGAAACAATGTTTAGACCAACACGTGGCTGAACACACCGAAGACAAACCCTACATGTGTGGAGAGTGTGGGTACAGGGCAACTGACATGTCTGAAATTTCCACACATTTGAGAGAACATACAGGTTCGAAACCTTACAAGTGTGACCAGTGTGACTATTCTGCTGCACAGAAACGTTGTTTAGACCGTCACATGGCTAAACACACTGGAGAAAAACCCTACATGTGTAATGAATGCGGATACAGGACGGATAACAGTTATAACATGTCCCGACATGTGAAAAAGCACACCGGTGAGAAACCCTATACGTGTGACCATTGCGGATTTTCTGCTGCACGGAAAGACAGCCTAGAAGCACACATGGCCAAACACAATGAAGACAAACCCTACATGTGTGGGGAGTGCGGGTTCAGGACCTCTCTCAAGCCTACCCTGATCATCCATATGAGAAGACATTACATAGAGTTAATCCGTGCAGAAGAGCGGCAGGCAGAAAACAAGTCAGAGCTCTCTCCAGAACCCGTCCTTCCATCCATCCAGGGATGAAATTCGCTCGTTAGGACGGAAAGAAACATCTCCCCATCTGTCTCCAAAAATCTGAACTCATGACATGAACCTTTTGAAAATGTGATTTTGATTACATCAGCTTACGTAGAATGACAGATTTGACGAAAAAAATGGGCTCCTGAAGAATTGGTTTGATGGAAAAAAATGAAAAAGCTGGAGACAGCCTTAGGCCTGGAACAATTGCTAGTATGTTATACGTAGGCTACTTTTAACCTTCCGAAAATAGTTTCATCAGGTTGGTAGAATATCGGATAAGGAGAATTCTTATTACACAACCAGGAAGTACTTACATTGCTTATGTTTCGATGTCTCTCAGACACCTTTGTCAGAGGTACATATAGCAGTGAGAAGCAGAACTCCAGTTAGAAGCTCTGACTAAGGTGTCTGAGAGACATCGAAACGTAAGCAATGTGAATATTTACTGGTTGTGTAAAAAGAATTCCCCTTCATCCAATTGCTAGTATGTTATATGTAAGCTACTTTTAAGTTAATGGCCTCCTTTGGTCAGTATTGACCATGGTAGAAACCCTAATTGATATTAGCCGTACAGCTTCAGTTTTTAGCTATGGCTCGATAGTACTATATATGAGAGTGACATTCTCTATAACGTACATGTACAATGTAGGGTACATCTGTAAGCGGACTCATGGAAGAGTATGGGAGCTGCCATTGTTTATTGTTAAAATGACACCCATTAGTGAATACACATGTGCATCCACTACTCTTCCTGGGGTCATACATTAAAACATATACATTACATTGGTACACATACACATAACATTACATAGTATATACATATTTACATCAATTTCAATGTGCTACCAGTTCAGAATGTTTGAGTCCTTTTTAGCCTGTCTTTGATGAGTAGTTTGAAGGATGATGGAACGGATGATCTGATATGTTGTGGAAGAGTGTTGTAGGATTTTGAGCACCGGTAGAGAAAAGACTTCGTTGCAGCTGTTGTTTTTGGTTTTGGTAGTTTGAAGTCATTGCGTTTTGCGGATCTTGTGCTGTAAGTGTGTTGGTGAGATACGAGATGTAGTTTACTGTAAAGATTAACTATCTAGGATGACTCTCAGGCATCATCATTTTTCTGATTTACACGAAAATGTTTTTAATGAACACAAAGATTTGAACACAGTGTAGTGTACTAGTGAATAAAGACGAACTCAAGACGAACTGCAAATCTGTATTATGTCCTTGCAATATACTGTTATCAGGTTGTTAAAGAAAAGCACATGTGGCCGTTTTTGGGCAGGGGTTAGGCCCCTGTCCGGTCTGCATGTCCACTTGACATGTGGCCGTCTTGGGAAGTTGTGTAATGCTTGCATCCAATGACCGTTGTGGCCAGACGACCGGCTTGAAGAGGTGACCGCTTAGGCAGGTTTGACTACATCTGTATATCCTAGCTTTATTTACTCATTACACAAAAGATGCGATAGGTGGCGCTTCTATGCGACCACGATGTCACATTGGACCTGGCAATTGATACCTGCCTATAGCTAACTACTGAAGGTTGCTAAATGTGTATTGACACGGTAAGCAGATTGTGTCGACTAAACTTGGTGTTGACGGTGCAATATAACCTTTGGCACCAGGAGGAGTTGTTGATGGGCTGAAAAGCTTATTTTTTATTACATATCTTCGCTGGTGTGGGAGTTCCCAAAAACGTCACAATCTTCCCTCGTATCTGCTTGAAAAGTAACCTAAATTCCAGCACACAAACGTTTCAATTCACATTTACTTATCTGCAAGCATATGCTAATCTCCAAGCAGATTCTACAATGGCATAAGATAGTACCAAACTGGCCAGGGAGTGTAGGCAGTCAAGAGATGAACATTTGCCATGTAGCGAAACTCACTCCTAAGCCGGCTTCACTCCTCTGCCAGCTTTTGATACTATCTTATGCTACCGTAGGATCTGCTTGGAGATTAAGCATATGCATGTCTTAGTGTGTTTACCATTTATAGCAATTTGACACAAAGTATTACGCGGAAATACAGACAGATCGATTCAACACGCGCATACCTCCCCCCCCCCCCAACACACACACACACAAATGCACGCACGCGCACACACATACATGCTGAGTCACATACATACGTAAATACATAGACATGCACACAAAAACAAATATACACAGTTTTCGCGATGCCCACTTGATGATATTTTACTTTAACATTTGAATTATGTTTCGGAACCAAGGAAATAAGTCTGATTAAATCTCACTTATAGCAGCCCGCCCAACACCCAGCTGGTGGGGAGGGACCAGTTACAGCCCCGTACAGCAGAGTTTGTGTTAGGCTTAGGTCACATTTAAAAAAGGGGGCCCGGCCGGGCAGCTATCGGGAGCGAAAAAAATTATATAAAAGACATCAAAATACACAAAATGTCAAAATAAGATCCAAGGGCATAAATTGTGTATTTTTCTAAGTATACAATTTGATTTTTCGTTTCTTAAAACATCCCGGCCGGGCCCCGGCTTGGAAATGTGACCCATGCCTAACACAGACTACAAGGAAATAGATTATGTTCCTAATCCAGTAAGGCGATCGACATAAATACAAAACTAAGACTGACCCCCTGGCATGAAGCCAGTCTCAAATGTCGCTGCTTAATGACTCCCCTGTCAGATTTGTTAACTCTTGACGTTTCCCGCTGACTGATTTACCGCTATGGTATTTTGGTAACCTGGTCCTGTCGGCAGTCCGAGTCTCCCGCGGTTTCTGTGTTTTCTGAGAAGAAAGCCAGAATACGGGACAATTATAACCTGCCAGCTGAGAGCAAAAGCACGCTTTAAAGTCATGGCAGTCGTTGCTTTTAGCTGTCATATGGAGTTGTCATCTGGTAAAGTCGGGTTTACACGTGCGTATATTTCAAATCCGTATGAGGTCCGTATGGAATTCTTAACCTCTACCACGCTCCACAGGTCGCTGAAAAAATAGTAGAAATTGGACAGATATAGACACCTAACATACCAGAGGAGTATAGCTGTCCGGGGAGTATGTTTGGCGACCAGCTGACTTTTCTGGCATGTTATCTGGCTACATTTGTCCAATTTCATTTTTTGATTCGAGTGACCTGTGGAGCCTGGTAGAGACTAAGACTCCATACGGACCTAATACGGACATTGATATATACGCACCTGTGAGCCCTCCTTTTCAAGCACGAGTCCTAACCGTGTGCGGACGTTGACGTGAAGGCGGCCTGCCCCAGTCGCTTAAGCTTTATGCTACTCCCCAAGCAGAGGTTCGGCTCCGGCTGTTTTTTTTTACATGTTTAAGGCGTTTTTATCGGACTTTCTATCTTGTGCTATTTTTATGTCTTCCTGCAGGAAGGCAGACAATAGCACAAATGGAGAGACAGGCACACCCACATGTACAAACATTATCACGCAAACGCACGCACACGCTCACAAATAAGAATTCGCAAGTTGTCACAAATAACGCTATAAGTGCGAAATATTGCACAGCCTCCCTTTTACAATCCTTCCTTGACCCTTTTTCGAAACATAGCCGCTCATCTCCCTCCCTCCCTCACTATTATTAGCTGACCGTCCCCAAACCTTCGCGTTCCATCCTCCGCCATCATTCCTGGACTGTCCCTAGACGTTCAAGTTCATCCCCGCAGCTCTGCTCCCCCGCGGAGCCGCCCCGGGCTGTTTGTAATTAAACCTTGACCTTGGTTTGTACATCAAAGATCGAACGCGGGAAAAAATATCTCCCCAGCAGAGCGGTGATTGACAGCTGGAGCTGACGACTTGTATTTCACAGGCAACCGCGGCCGAACCTGGGGGGACATTCTTACACATGACTCACGTCTTGAAGACTTCAGCGGCGGAAGTCTTGACTGTGATAAGGAGTTTAGCAGGGTTCTGAGAAAGACGTTTAAGCCTTGTCTTTCACAAAGAATTGCGCTGCTGCTAAAATGAACCGATGTAATCCATTTGGACAATCCCCACACATAACTTCATAAGAAACACTGTATAGGTATCGGTCTTCAATGTGTTACATGTGTGCGCATCGCGGAATAAAAGGGGAATATGTATGAAATGAACCGGTGTAATCGCTTTGGACTATTAGTATCTGGGGAAAGGAATGATCCAGAAGAAGCGCTTAACGCGTACGTTTACTCAGTCGTCTGTAAATATAGCCACTTTAATGCTGTGGTAGTTTTATGACCTTTTGTATCTGTGCTAATGTATTCTGGACTAGCTGTGAATGTGATATCTGTGGTGTATATCTGACCATATTTCTACGTGTCTGAAGGATTCTTTTGCGCGCTATAATGCAGGCACAAACCCAACCAGATCACATAAGAATGACATCTTCAACCACTTTATGGGAAGAGGTTACGATGTTGGTGTTTTACTCTCAAGATTTATGTCTGGTTTTGCCCTACCCTTGGACTGTATCTGGTGTCCATAAAACGCAGAAGATTCATGACACTGTGGGGGAGCTTCATGTTGTCATTGCTTCCAGCAAAGTGCGGTGTAATCCTTCCTCTTATCTCATCACTTTGCGCTACAAACTGTGCAGAAGGTCGGCGAATGTTGCGTTTGAGTGCCGCCCGCTGTTTTGACAAGTGTCCTACACATGTAAGACGCCTCGCTCGCAAGTTTTGCGCTCTGTCATAACTTCTGTCGGCTACGTGCCATGCGGTACGACTTTGAACCTCACGGTCACAAATCAAGTTCAGAGTGGGGCACTTTGGCCGTTGGCCTTGGTCTTGAACCTGAACTGTTGCTGTTAGGAAGTGCGAGCCAGAAGCAAAGCTGTGCGGGTACCACACGCGACATGCAGCTTTGTAGACTCAAGAATAGGAATATACTGCAAATGTAGAAACTTTCGCGGTGGTTAAATGTTCGCGGATTTCGCGGGGGCTGCTTCGCCGCGAACTTAAAACCACCGCGAACATTAGTCCATGGCAGTAAGAGACTACAGTGCATGGTGCTACCGCGAACTTAAAACCGCCACAAAAAGTCCTATTTCCGCTACCGCGAAATCAAATCCCCGCGAACTTAAATGCGTTTACAGTATAGGCTGAGTATGGAATGAAATAGGGAAAAAGTGGACCTCGCTGCCGACGCGCTTCGGTCGAGCTCGAGCAGTTTGACAGAGCACTGAACAAATTTTATTGATAAAAACGAATCTTTTTGAGTTTCGCTTTCCTTTGAGTAATTCTTTTTATTTTGCACTCCAAACATTAGGTCAAGGGGTACACAAAACAAATTTAGATTTGATCGCAATCGCCGACTTCTGGAAAGGACGGACATTGTATATTTGACAGAGATAATAAGGAGAAGACGTCAAGTTCGCACGACTCACATGTACAAGTTCACGGACAATGGCAGTTTTAATAGACAAAAATGTGGCGTAATTATTTGGTCATCATTAGCCCATTGTCCGTTAGGACGTGAATGACTATGATGATGATGATTAGCCTATACATGTACATATATTTATCCATTTCTTTTCAATCCTTATTCCATCTTAGTTTTTGTCTTTCTTATAGCAACACCCTGCAGCTGGTTATTAATATATCCCTGTTGGTGTTTTTGTTAACAAACTATGGCAGGTTTGTCATATAATCTTCATCGATCGAAACCCCAAATTCACGATGCCAGCCTGTAATCTGTCTTTAAAAACATCAGAGACTTTAAGAAAGAGAAGCGCCTGGGAGAAAAGTCAAGTTCGCACGACAGGCAGACTTCTCGCACATTGAAGTTGACAATGGCAGTGCTGATAAACAATAATGTGGCGTATTTATTTGGTCATCATTAGGTCATACATTGCTTTTCAATCCTTATTCAAAATTACAGTTGTTTAATTTCTTATTCCAACACTCTGGTTGTTGATTTATCCATTTTAGTGTTTTTATCAACAAACTGTGGCAAACTTGGCATGTAAAAAGTTTTCATCAATCAAAACCCCAAACTTCACGATGCCAGTATTCTGTCTTTAAAAACTATCAGAGTCTTCAAGAAAGAGAAGCGCCTGTGACAAAAGTCAAGTTCACACGACAGGCAGACTTCTCGCACGTCCAAGTTCACGGACAGGGGCAACCGTCTCGCACCATGGTACCAAATCCACCCCGACGGGAGTCACGCACCAGCGCCGGGCTGGAATCTCGTCAGGCGGCGGTGGGGAGTCCTCATTCGGGCCGAGAAGCGAGCCCGGTCCGGTCTGCTGTCTTTACACCGTGTGAGGATATCTCAAACCTGGCCTACAAGGACCTTTTGCGGTTGTTGCAGGACTTTCGGAGCAGATCCCGACCCACCCCGGGAGGCCAGCAGGCGCTGAAAGGTGTTTATGTTCAAGAATTATCGCTGTTGACGGACGGAGAGCGCCATAATCGCCACCAGACCCGCAGGTGAAACCTTAGAAAGGATGTTTGCCTCAAGATCCGTTAATTCCTTAATGTTGTTGTTTAAGACTCACATCTGGGAAAGTGCTTAACGTTTTTACCGTCGCTTTTATATGCGGCGCGATGTTAGCAGGATTTATAGCCCCTGTCGTCAACAGGTGACCTTGAAACTTAAACTTGATGACCTCTAACGTTCCTTTTCCAGACCACGTGACCAAGCAGAAGTCTAACCTTATCGGGTCCTGTTAAGACGACGTAAGGAGGTAAGCCGGTAATCTGGAAAGACCGGATTAAGACTAAAGATTAAGGGCAGAGATTAACGTTAAACTAAGACAGAAAGACAGAAGCACAAGTGACAGGCTGGTACGGAAGCTACAGGTGCTACATGTTTAAGAAGAAATCAGTGCAAGGTGCACCTATCTATGTATTACAGTCAGGGGTGTGTGTAAGAGTATGGTTGAAACCAAGCAAGATGCTATGAACTATATGTCTTAAACTGTACGTGTAGTGTTACTGTAGTGTTGCTGAATACCACCCCCGTTACTACCGGGTGTCCTTACACTCGCTGACCTGTTGTTGCGTTACTTCCTACTTCCAACTATTTCATTCCTTTAACTAATCAATCAACTATATAACTTGCAAAAAATGTTATGAAGCAATTTGGGAGACGGTGATTTGTTTTTAGTAAATATTCCTGAATTTTCTAACATCTAGAAAAGGTTTATTCATCTATCCTGCTTTATACATACCCTAAGGTCGGCGTAGACAAAACATGCTTTTCAAATTCCCTTTTTTTTGTTAATCTTTCTAAGGGTTATTTCGGGTAAAAGATAAATCATTGCCAAGTGCTAGCCGCCTTAATATTGACGCTAGCACCATTGAAACGTACAAACTCGGTTCCAAAGAAAGCCAAACAGTCATCAACACAGGACCTCACTGGCTTCCGATCAATCATTGCAGTAAATCACAAATACACCCGGCCAGGCACCGTGGATATACAAAACATTATCAGGTCAACAGTTCTGTTTGATCAGGCGAAAAAAGGTACCGCGCTGGTCTCGACCTGTGTCGAAAATCCAGATTTCGCAGCTGAAAACCGGCCTTGGCCTGGTACATTCCGAAAACTGCTCAGATGATTTTTCCAGTCTTCTTTTCTCCTTTGTGAAACGTCCAGATTTAGAACACTGCATTCGAAAAGCAGACGTGGTTTTTGCCTTTTTTCCGCCACCATCTCCCCTTTGTACACCATTTCTAGTCACTACCAGACTCCCGCCTGTCCGCTTGGCCAAGTTAGGATTAAAAGTCTAGTAGGAGTTGATAAGCCTAGGAGTTAACTAACCGGTGGGAGGATAGACTGCAAAAGACTGACTGAAATACTATGGCAACTTGTTTGTCCCTATTTGGCCAAATTCTTCTCTTTTGTCATTTAGCAGCGAGCAAAAACGTCTGTTTGGAGGCTACTCCATTTTAGTCTTTAGAACTGGACTGTGTCACATCAAAACATATGACGGTTTTAACTTTTTTTTATCATAAGAACCTCAAATTGGCCTGCGGGTCGCTTTTTCATCGACGTCTTAAGAGCCTGAGGATGAAAGGGCCTTAATCCTCTTAGGTTGTGTAACCCTTGACATTACAAAGACGACAGTACAGATTCGTTTTTTGCGTCATGAAATTCGTTGAACGCCTCTAGATCTGTTTGACTGCCTCTGTTATCGTGAAAGTTTGTTTTAAAGATGCCAAATCCAACTTGTCTTGCCATAGCTAACACCAGTATTTGAGTTGCGTCTTTGAAATGATGTTAATCACTGCCCAATATAACATGTTGTTCTAGGGGTCTCTACTACGTACTAGCAACTAGGACATGAACTTGCACATAAACTTTCTGGAATAAAAAAAGGAGTTGTGCCTGAGTTGCTCGAACTATAGCACCACGTTTCCACAGCTAAATTAGTATAGATAGTGTGAGTCAACTAAAAAGAAGACTAAGTGTGTGAAAAATGTAGTCTACATTCTTTTCTACTTGTCAGCAAATCCTCATGGCATGCCAAGAGTTTCCTACCGGTAGAATCCAGTCTAAATTGCGTGGGATGGTGGAAATGACGTCATAGATAATCACAACTTGAACTTGATAAGATGCCTAAATGATGCGTATCAAACATTTCCCAACAAAAAGTTTTCAAAGTGATTATTGTACGTTTTGTCACCCTAAACCATTTTGTCCTTTTCTTACACGATCTTGTTACGTGGTGACCATTAAGGAAAAAACAATGCAAAATGAAGGATTACATAACAGGAACACCTTGTCTTAATTTCGCCTGCATAGGCGGTCCATTCGCAGTTATCTCCAAGTCATTAGGTGCTTACCATACACGTTTATCATCGTAATCTCCAGGCGGATTTACCAGTGGCATAAGATAGTATAAAAGCTGGCTATTATCATATATCTATAAAGGAGTACAGCTGGCCAAAGGGAGTCATTAGCCTCCTGTAGCCAAACACACTCTAAGGCCGGCTTCACTCCTCTGGCAGCTTTTGATACTATCTTATGCTACCGTAGGATCTGCTTGGAGATTATATCACCATACACCTAAAGATGATCCACCAAAGCGTAGGTTTCATTTTACACAAGACAGGGCTCGCACAAGTCTGTTACTTGTAGAGGAAGTTGTGAGACCTTCCCCCAATGTGGACAAGAGCATGCAAAGAAAGATCTCAGAGTTATTTCGCTTGTAAAGGTGGTTCATTTTGCCGTTATCTCCAAGTCATTAGGTGCTTAAAATGCATGGTTATGCACCTAGAGCTGAATGTTTTCTTCAGGCGTAGGTTTCATCTTACAAAAGACAAGGCTCGCACAAGTCTGTTATTTGTCGAGGAAGTTGTGAGATCTCCCCGTGGGGCGGCCGTGACCGGACTCGGGCCAACCCAGATTTTTGCGGCTAGGTGCGGATTGAACCGCCTGTCAGAGGAATCCACAATTACACACTATCAGCATAGAGTAATTATAATGGTGTGAATTTACGATTAGGCTCACGTGTGTTGATGATAATGCAATGTTAAATGTCCAGAGTTGTAGCATATTTCATTGATTCCGGAAGAAAATAGTCACTGAAATAGATTTGGGGATTTGGGGAAAATTGGTCAAACATGCATTTGGCTACGCTACATTCACACCTAACATGGTGACTTTAGCACAATCCGGCGTTCAACTACGAGTTAGGAAGAATTTGTTGATAACTGTTTGACTATCAAGCAATTTTGCGTGAAGACTTGTGTACCGACAACGCCTAACTTTAAATTTGAGCGGTTAAGTAACGGGTAACGGCGAAAAAAACTCGAGGAAAAGTGTGAACAGATCCTCTTCAGCGTTCGACTACGAGTTACGAAGAGTTTGTTGATAACGGTTTCACAAGCAACTTCGCTTCAAGACTTAAGTGTACCGACAACGCCTAACGTTGAAGTGGAGCGGTTAGGTAACGAATAACGACGAAAAACATCGAGGAAAAGGGCTCACCAAGCTGGTGCCGACAAAAACACGTTTTCTTCTCAAATATAAGACATCTTGTGACTCATCGGTCCACCATATGTCGGGCGTAAGGCGACCTTAAGAGGCTTATAAGGCGATTAAGGTCGGGCGAGGCGAGAGGCGCGCGTGGGGCTCGTCACTGCACTTGTTTTTCACGGAAAGAACAAAATGCATCCGTCAGTGTAGTCCACAGAGGAGGTACAGTAACTGTATTTCACTGAAGCTGCGGTACGTTAGCGGCGTATTTTTGTAGTAGGTTATGTTTGTAATTGTTTGTTGCCATTGTTTTTTGCACACTTTTATGGCTGGAGGTCGCGCTGCCGCCGAACGATTTAACGGAGCGCTCAACGAATTACATCGATGAAAACAAACCTTTTTACGCTTGTGTGTTTTGTTGTAGTTTAAGTCATACGTTTTGCATGTTATTTTCATTGTAAAGTGAAGGATAGCACAACGTTGATTTAAAATGTAACAACGACATCAGTGTATCCATCAGTCCAGTGAGATACTCCTTTAAGGCCTACGTCATATTTCCAAGCCGGGACCCGACCGGACAGCTTTCGGGAACGAAAAGTATGACATAAATTAAAGGCAAACAAATAAAGAGAATACTAGTGGGCATTATTTGTGTATATATTTACGTATATATTTCTATTTATCGTTCACACAAACTTGTAAAGGACGGCTAGGCCCCGATTTGGAAATAACTTTAGTTTAAATACATTTTCAAACATCAGCTGCCCAGCCTCCCCTCCAGTAGTACACTGATGGCTGCCCGGTTCACCCCACGCATGACTCAACTAATTACTTTCGCACAGGCCGTGCGGCCGGGGGCCAGGCTATAAAGGCAGGCGGGGTGCCGACAGCCAACAGAAGTCTCATCGGGCGGACCCAGACGGACATACGGACACCAGCGCGACAAGTGTTCCCAAGGAGTTCACGGTTCTTTACGGTGTAACGTTCGTACGTAAAAAACTTCCGCCATGGTAGAACGGAGTCTGTCCTATCTGTTCGTCTTCTTCTTGCCTGTTATCGTAGTTATACAAGGTAAGTGCACACCTTCTTGTCTTCTCGCTTCAATACCAGTGTTCATTAAGTTGGTAATATGGGCATTATATTAAGAGTCAATAGTTCTGAAAGCAATTGGTAAGACCGTACTTTCGGTACTTGAATTGTGCTGGGTTCTTTTAATACGTCAGAATATTTCTTTTGGATGTCATTGTCAAGTTGTGTTACATTTGAGAGTTTTGACAGTTTTCAAAGGTGAAGACGTACTTGGGCGTAAATGTGAACTCTCTTCGACCCTTTTCATAAAAAAGGCTGTACATAAAATATGATCTTTGATTTCATTATCTACAAGTTCAAGTTCCCATGTACCGACATGAAGACGATCCGCCTTGGCTACAGTGTGTCCGTGTTGTTATCAGCTCGCTGCCGTGGTGACGGCACGCTACTGTCGTGACAGGTCGTGCCGGGACTGTCGACTGGATTTTGTGTGTCTGAAATCTGGCAATGAGACAGCTTTGAGAGGAAAGTTCACAACTGTTATATGGAATTTCGCGCGAAGTCTTTGAAAATTGAGAATCAAAAGATATCAAAATGTGCAAAAGTCGTGTGTCTATTTTTTGGCAAAGAGACAGCAAATATTGGAGACGAAAGTTCACAACTCTAATATGTAAGTCTTTGAAAATCAAGAATAAAAAACTCTAGACATAAAAATGAGATGTTAAAATGTGCAAAATTTAATTGGTGTGTATACGTTTTGGCAAAGACACAAAAATATTTGATGGAGACGAAAGTTCACAACTGAGTAAAGTCTGTTGTAAAGTCTGTTGTAAGCCATAAAATTGGAATATCAAAATGTACAAATCCAATTTGTGTGTCTTAGATTTGGCAAATAGACAAAAATCTTTGAGACGAAAGTTCACAACTGTAATATGGAAATTCGCGAAGTCTTTGAAAATTGAGAATCAAAAATGCAAGTCATATTAATTGAAATATCAAACGTACACAGTTCTGGCAATGAGACAGAAAGCTTTGAAAGAAAAGTTCGCAACTGTAATATGAAATGCCTGGAAGTCTTTGTAAATTGAGAATCAAAAACTTGAGCCATAAAAATTAAGTACTAAAGCGTGCAAAATCAATTTCCAGATCGGTCACCCAAACATTTGGCACAGCTGATTATGCTTAACGTATTGTTTTTGGCCAGGAATGATTGTCCGAATGTTCGCCGGCGAAAGAACAAGTGTCACAAAAACCTCGATTTGAAACTTTCCTTTCAAGTAAATCATAGAAGAGCAAATCAAGAAACGGAATCACTCAACTTTGAAAGTAGAATGCATGTCTCAAACCAGCTGTACAAATAGAACACATGTGCAGTCGAAATAAGATTTATCTACCCAGCATTTTCGAAATGAAACTATGCAAAGTTTTTAAATATCAAAGCATATTTCAGCAAACGAATTTGACTGCCCGTCACAAGTAACGAAGGATTTCGGCTTGTTAGTAAGAACTTGTCAGAAAACTGTTCGTTATAGACGAGCGCAAGGGCACGGGGTTTGGAAGATGGCCAGGGAACTAAGGAAACCGATACAAACGGCTTCTCGAGACAGACAGTTCGACACGTTAAGTCAGACTTTGGACGGTTGATTCCTATTTGCAGCCGAACCCAAGGCAATCATGACATAATCACCCAAACTCATACAAACTCATCAAGACCAATAACGATTGTCTTAAATATTCATATTTCCCAAGAACCATTATCGACTGGAATAATCAATCTACCATATTCAACCACCCTTCAAGCTAATCGTCTTAAGTTCAAGGAAGAGGTGTTACAACACATAAGGAACGGCCAATAAAACAGTAGTACTGCGCTCTGGGTGGATTGCCCCAACACTAAGGGGTGTTACACAGTATCCACACAAGAACAAGAACTTGATGCATGAGTTGTTACAATACTGTATTGTTTTAGTACAAAGCTAAACTTTCTTCCAACACAAAAGTACACATGGATCAAATTTTAAACGACCACTGTTGCTTTCTTTAGGATCAATACTGATGATCACTTTTGGACGTAAACTCGCGAGAATTACGGACACGTGATCTGATTAACATTGGGCTTCAGCATTGATCCTGAAGAAGGCGACAGTGGTCGTTGAAAATTTGTTCCGTGTGTACTTTTGCTTTGGGTGAAAGTTTAGCTTTTGTACTATCAATACAGTATAAGTTGTATTATATGGGATATTTTCAACAAATGTCACTCTTTATCAACAGCATGATAAGAATCAGTCTTTTTCCCTGTTGCAATGGATAGTTTAGTCACTAGTCGGCAGAAACAGACAAGCTATTACAGTAGAAGCCAGTTAATTGCACAACTGATAACCGCACACTTAATTGAACGGCACACTTAATTGAACGGAATCCCAAAATACCAAACCAGAGAGGTACAGCTAGATAAGTTTCTTATTAACTGCATTATTGCACCTCGCGGATACATGTAATTGCACGAAATACTCTGGCAAATGGAGTGTGCAATTAAGCGGCTTCTACTGTATATAGTTTCGAGTCAGGGACGGCACTTAAAGGTTCTCTCGTTCCTTGAAAGTGCACGGTTGGACTCCTTTAATCACCCTTAAGGCGGTACAAACCCTTTTATTTCTGTTTGGATAAGAGTGTAAATCTCTTCAGTACCGACTTGGCAGCGGTGGCGGTGTTTTTAAACCCGAGCCCTGACACCGACATGTGAAGAAAGTTTGTATTAACCCGACCGACCTGCAATGTGTTCTCGAGAAGTTTTCTCGGTGGACGAAATTTAAACCTAGTCGTAATGGTTACGAGCTTTCAGTCAGTGTTTCTTTTTGCCAAAAAGGTTATGTTTCTGGTGTGTGTGTGCGCGCGCGCGCGTGTGTGTGTGTGTGTGTGTGTGTGCGTGCGTATACATTTTTGTCTCGAAACGTTATGAATACACCCATATGGCATTATGAAATGTGGGTAGATGATGGACAAACAAATAAGAAGTGCTATTATGGGTCTTCGAGTGTTTTCATGATACTGCATCACAAGTTCATTTGTTAAAATATGACGAAAATATAGACATGCCATGCTATGTTTTCCGAAAGATTGGTGGGTATTGGTTACATCATTTGAATAAAAACCAAACTCAAATCATAACTTCCAATTGACTCTAAGTTTCCCTCCGCAAAATGGCATCTTTAAACCTATTGGTCTATGGATGTAAACTGTACTCCTAATCGTTACACATGCTTTCTTCTATTTTGTGTATTATTACCGTCTTTGGGACTAATCCTTTGTAATAGCCACTGTTCGTTTTAACCGTCAAACGATAAAATAAAACAGAAAACTGTAAAAATTGAGTTACAATCCGCTACTTGTATGTTTACTTTGCTCTCACGTTGAACATGTAGCTTTAGCAGCGGCCAGCTGTGTTAGATAAGTGAGATTTAAACCCCTGTAAAGCGGAGTGACCCCCTAGGTCAGGGGTGACTTGTGCCCGATGACAGCCATTTATTTCAGTCCCCCTGGAGGTATGTGGCCTTGGACCCCAGGAAACAGGCGATAGTGTGTCACGTCATGTTTCATCCAAACAAACAACACTAGTATAAAAATAACGTTTAGGTTTGTATCTAAAGCCCCGGTCACAAAGCGCGTACGATTCCTTGCGATTCCTTCCGATGCGCAGGATAATCGCAGTGCGACGTAAGTCGGAAGAAAATCGGAAGCAATGGTTTAAGTATATAAAGCCGTGGTCACAAAGCGCGTAGTGGATCGTACGATGAGGTCATAAGAGCGTACCTGTGTCAATCGCAGTGAATCATAGTAAATCGGGGAGCGTCGTATGGCGAAAAATAGAGCTGAAATGGATTTTGAACATGTTCAAAATTTCGCTATCGTCGTAAGGTTTTATTTGCCCCCATAGCAGAGTTCATTACGGCAATTTTTGTCTACTGATGAGGTTATAGATTTATGATTTTTTAGTATGTTGTGATGGTTTCAGTTTTACCTGATATTGTCGATATTGACGAAAAGGTGAAATATATCAGTCGCAACTGCCACAGTCGCAACCAGAGAACAGCGCGTCACGCACAGGTGATGCAGACAATTGTTTGATCGCTTCATGCACGTGAGTTTATAATTAGATCAAATCTCAGCTCTCGTCGGTCTTGGCACTCTTGGGTCAGTTTACCATAATCGTAATAACCATGGGGACAACTCGAACATAAAGGCAGGCTCTATGAGTCGGAAATATATATGATATAATGCTTATCATTTGATTTTTGTATGATGGCATCTTTTTGTTGATAGCATATCATGATACGATCTTCGAAAGAGCCTGACACGTAGAGCCGGCAAGCAGGCCGAGATAACCATACCAGTACTCACGCTTGATTTGAACTTTTGCTTGTAATATTGTTGTCATGGTCTTTTTTAATTTATTTTTACAGTTAAAGATATTATAGGAAGGTATTTAACAGCTACGTCCACATGTTTGTTGGTTAAAGAAGCACAAAAGCGGTCAGACGGCTATACAGAAGAGACACAAGTGAAAAATCGTGCGACGCTGGAAATATTTTGAACACCATCCGATGCGTTGCGATGGCTTGCGATGCTTACGATTTTGTTGCGATGTACTGCGCTCATCGTACGATATGCGGAATAGTCCATCGCAAGGAATCGTACGCGCTTTGTGACCGGGGCTTAAAGTTTCACGTGACATAATGAAATGTCATAAACTGTAACATGAAATGTCGTGACGTCTTTGAAAATTGAGAATAAAAAAAAACCTTGCGCCATAACGAAATATCAAAATGTGCAAAATAGAAATCCAGATTGGCCATCAGAAAAATTTGGCACAGCAAAATAACTTAAACGTATTGTTTTGGGCCATGAAAGAACTGAATGTACGCCGCCAAAGAACAAGTATCACGAAAGCTTTGATTTGGAAAAGTGAATCACAGAAAAGTAAACAACCTAGTGCGAGAGTTAACAACTATAGTCGACAGACTGAGCAAATCAAGAAACGGAATCACTCAACTTTAAAAGTAGAATGCATGTCTCAAACCAGCTGTACAAATGTGCAGTCGAAATGAAATTAACAGTATGCGTCTATTTGTTGCAGTCTTATTACTAAATATTAGTTATCAAACTGTGGGGTCAAAAAGTGCACTGTTCTTTTACACCCACATTCCACTAGAGCGGCAAACTCGACGCGATTACTTTTGCATCCTGAAATTTGAGATACATAGATGAAAACGCCTTTTGTATCGCGTTTTGTGTTTTGATGTCATTTCAACCATAATTCAGTCTCCTTGCAGTACTTGTTGATAGCAAGGTCCGTTTTTCTATAGTTCTAGCTATAAAGAAATAGATATTCTAGTATATGAACGTATCCATCAATAGCTTGTTGTTGAGGTTGTTTACGTACGTTTAGCTGGCGTTGACCATACCCTTCGTGGAATTTGTATGTATCTTTACAGGCTTGTAGCCACTTGTCCTAGCACTGTAAACTACAAACGCATGTCGATACACGCACGCCTTTTAAAAATGTTTCCCCGCCCAGTGTTTGGACTCCGCCTCCTCATATACGGAATGGAGAAACTGGCAGAGGTTTTCGCTGCAATGGGTAATCAGTTAACCGTTTAGCACGAGGGGGAGGGGTGTCACACCGCAGTAGGGTGGAAGGGAGGGAAAATATTGTTCCCAGTCAAAGCCTCAGCAGATAGCAGATGACAAATGCACATGAATTGCGTTCTTGCAACTGAAATCACGACAGTGAAAAATATAGAGCATGAGTCACGTGACAATTTACATCTCTTGATCTATCGATAGTATCACAATGCTCTGTGGTATATATTTGAGATGTTGCATATTGTATGGAATATGCACCTGTGAAAGTCACAGAATGATTGTCGTATTTCAAAAAGGATATAGATCATCAAAGACCCTTGTTTAGATCTATCAATGCACAATCAGATCATCTATTCATTTATATGGCGAAACGTAATAGATAAAGCGGTATTATTAGTCCCCATCCGGTATAGTTAAAGCCACGCTGCTGTGTGGCACTCTTTCTTCCCCTGACTCTAAAAAACTATCCCTTAACCTTCTGTAGATATTTGACATCACATTTGTATTAGTTGTAGGGTTAGGCACCGGGAATCAGAATGGCGATTATCAACCAATGTGATGAGCACTTCTGAGGACTAACTTTTCGGAGGCCTACTCTATGCAACATAATATGCAATGGTATAACATGACACACCATACTGTAGCCATAACCTCCTTGCTGTAGCGTAGTATAGTATCTTTTAATATTCTAATTTACAAGTAACGTTACATAACATAAGCATAAGGTGAACCATCTAAATCAAGGTATAGTATAGTATAGTGCAGTATAGTCAGTAGTATGGTATAGTGTAGTATACTAAATTTAGTATTATAATAGTATAACGTTTTAGAATAGCATAGTATGCGGTGCGGTATATTGTGATTTACCTCCACAAATCTTTGCCCTCGCAGAAAAGCCAAGAGGAGCAGGATTATAAACCATATCACGTATGTTTTTTTACCTATGACCCTGACCTTGATATGACATGACCTGTCCTTGCAGGGTCAAGCCATGGTGGCGAAGGGGACTATGGGAACGCATCGTGCCCGGAAACGAGGCCGCGGCGCTATGACGTCACGGACTTCGGCGACCCCAAGTTTTTCCAGGGCTGGGCTGACGTCACCGGACAGGGTGCCGCGCATGACTACTGCAGGTATGTCCATATATGGCATTTCTTGTACTCAACAGGTTCAAGTGATAAAAATATCATTTATCATCAGATACAGAAGCAGCAATGCTAAAAGGAAACAAGGTTCCGAGACCTCCTTGAAATATCAATTGAAAATTTGATGTTTTATCTTGCTTCATTGATTATGCAAATGCATGGGTATGCCCATTCATCGCATTTCTTGTAGCAACAGATATCAAAATGATAGGAAGATCGTCTATTATTAAATGCAGAAGCAGAAACCCTAAAGGAAAATGACAAATATATAAACACATTATCTGCTGTTGGGAAGATTTGTTCCTTTCAGACACTGACTATCGTGAGGGGTCAAAGGTGCCTGGAAGCCTGTAACAGCCCCCGTCAGGCCCGGACAATCATGCACTTTGCTTTGGAAATACTTGTAGATGAAAATTTGTTCTTGTTGTTCTTGCAGTTGTTTTCTTTCTTTTGGCCTGTGTCTCCGGGGTGCGGTCTGATGTTCCTGTCCTGTGCTCTAGCTGGAACAGCCGGGGAGAGCGAGTACAACTATAAATCCATCATAGATAACGGAGAGTGGTTCCGATAGAAAAAGAGAACTTTACATTATCTGGTTTTTTTTTCTATTCAAGGGTTGTGTCCCCTGGGCCTGGTATGATGTTCCTGTCCTGTGCTCTAGCTGGTACAGCCGGGGAGAGCGAGTACAACTACAACTCCGTCGGTGAGGGCGGCGAATGGTTCGACGAGGGATTCCCCAACACCTGGTACATGAAGGACGAGGATGGGGACGGAAGGGATGATTTCTGCAGGTGAGGGTCTTTTTGTTTCTTTTTTTCTTATTTGTGTGAGTGAAGGGCATTATATAATGTCATTCGGTGGTCGGACGACTCTCTCTTCGCAGCCAGGGGCTGAATAGCAAAGAGCTTACAATTGGCAAACATATGCATGTAATGGCAGGCTTTCAACGTTCTAGTGAACCTCAATGCGACATAAATTGCCACAGGTGTAGCGATAGGACTGTAAGATTTTGAATCACTTGTCTCCAAGCATATGTGCAGCGTGTTCTGAAGTCATCTCAACCAGACTCCATGCCCAAGACTATTCTCTCTACATCTTGTGTATCTATATCGATACTGGCCAAAACCCACTACGGGGTATCCCGGCCAGGGAGGTGCACGGTAGTGTGGCCGGTGGTGGTGCATAAGAAAAATGGGTGCAATCAATAAACGGGAACAAAAAGTAAAAAAAAAAAAACATTGTGAAGTGTCGGCCACACTGTATAAATCAAACTATATCAATGGGTTGGGGAGACCCATGTGCTGGGCCAGCCCCGTCTTGAATTGGTAGTTTGGTATCTTTAATACTTTCCCTTTCGTTCCCAAAATCTGCCCGACCGGGCCCCGCTTTGAAATGTAACATAGGGCAGCTTCTGCCTTGTGCTTTTATTCATTTTATTGTACATCCGTTTATACGTTTATGAAGGTTAGACTTTCATAAGAAGTTCATTCTAGTGACGCTGAAGAAGAGTAATCTCCACCTATTATCCAGTTGTAGAGATTGAATTTTTTTCTAAATCCCGTTCCCAGATGCGTCGGTATCGGCACGAACACGCGCGTGGCGTGTATGAAGGCGGGAGAGAAGGGGTTCTACGGCAGCGCCGCGCAGGGGGGAGACCAGAAAACCTTCACGGCGCCGAACTCACCCACCGACTGCCGGGACCGAACCGTCCATCACCTCTTCGGCGTGCCGAACTAGATACAAAACGTTAATCTCCAAGCAGATTCACGGTGGCGTAATATAGTATCAAACCCACCGTTTGACCCTTTGGCCGGGTACTCCTTGGCCAACTTTGATATTATCTTATGGCACCGTAGGATCTGCTTGGAGATTAACAAAACGTTACCTTGTAGTAACCGTACCAATTTACGTTTCCAATTATCAATTTCTTGGCTGGATCCGGTTCTTAATTCGTCATAACAACTGTGAGGATACAATCGCAAAAAATATATATCGAGTGGTGTTCAGTTAATCGGCCCAGTGTGTGGCTAGAGTGACAGAACAAAGGACAAAATTTAAGTGTAGTCGTACAACACCCATGCACAAGAAGGCAAGAAACTCACTTTAACGAGGTACTGTCCACCTTCGAATTCTGTGTTGCTTAGTCCAATTTACGCTATCTTTATTCTTATCCAAATCTATGGTAGAACGGAGTGAGAAACCACACAAGCCTCCCGAACTAGACACAAAGAGACGGGGCCTTCGTGGGGGTGATTCAGATTTTATTTGCAAATACATAGCAGGTACACGAGATAAACTCAGAAGTACCTGAAATGCGTCAATTCACGCAGCATGCGTCAATACTAAAATTCAAGAATAAACATCATAAACGTTGTAGACATTGTCAAACTACCACGTGGCCGTACAGAAACGTTACGCCAGTGGTAGGTCAAAGGTGGTAGATTAAAGGTTCACGGAAGTCTATGTCGTCCCCCGTCCTGCTTTTAGGCTCCGAACACCAATTCATGGTATGAACACTTTTGAGTGTATTAAAGAAGTAGGGGTTATGTCTATGTACCAAATATAGAAAAGAAACACACTTTGACGAGGCACAATCTACCCTGTGTGTCGTTTAAGGCCAATTTATGCTCTTTTTATTCCTCGGTCATGACTCAATACTGCGGTAGAACGGAGTGAGAGATACATTCAGCACGTGATATGCAAAACCGGGGTCTGTCCCCAAACGCACCAAGAACCAAATAGGGCCGAGCTAATTGTATAACAATCGGCAGTACTTTTCTATACCCCAAAAAGACTTGATATGAGATAGGAACACTGAGTTTTAGGACTTCAAAAAGAGAAAGACGAAGCGTATATCGATTGTCTGATAGCATTCCAAATCCTATAGCGGAAATGTAAACGATACTTGTACGTACGCTATGATATTTAATGATATCTATAGAGTAGTGGGTATTCGTACTTTTTTTAACCAGTTTGTTACGTTGAGTTACGTTGTCTACTATGCCTTTAAAGTGTTCAAAGTCGGCTGAAGATACTTGTACTACATATGCTTGGGGACTCCAAACGGGAGAAGAGAAATAAGCTAAAAATGCCAGTGCGTCTGTGCAATCATCTATGTCTCATTAAAATCAGTGTATTTCGGAGTATCAGTGTAAAGTAACAAAGGATTGTTTTCTAACTGGCCCTTTATGCCAGGGACTCCAAACAGAAGAAGAGGAGAAATATGAACGAAGCTAAAACGTTAAACAATGCCAATGTGTCTGTACAATCATCTATATCTCAGTAAATCAGTGTGTTTCATAGTATCAGTGCAGAGTACCAGAGGCTATAGTTTCCTAACTGGCCCTGTTATACCAGAAAATGTTAAAAACTTAAAAAGTGGATGTACCATTAGATTGTTATACATAAATACATACTTATAATTGCATGTATTGTTTATCTTTAAGAGTAAAAAGAAATAAACACCGAAAAGTTTGAAAAACAAAAACTTCAAAAGTCTTTGTCCTTCCTTAATGTCCCAATTAGTTTCGTGAATATTCACTCCAAAATATTCGGTTACTACATAGTCATCGATTGATTGGTTGATTGATTGATTGACTGATTGATTGGCTGATTAATTGGTTGATTGGTTTGTCGATTGGTTGATTGGTTGATTCATTGTGGACATTGATTCATTCCCATTGATTCATTCCCATTCATTCATCCATTCATTCATTCGTTCGTTCATTGGAGAGTTCCATGTCCCTCTCGGGTGTGACCACTGCCGTCAGAGGGGTGATCCTGCCCAGGAGCGGATCCAGGTGCGTTGCCGGGAGATTCCGCCAGGCGCGCTTCAGTTCTTGGTGGACTTTCCTCTCTTGTTCTTTGTAGTGCAGCGTCGGATCAATCTCATCACTGAAATGTAAAACAAAAAGGGGTGTGTTTGCACGTTTCTAAATCTTGATGCACTTTTATAACATTTGTAAATGATGGTAGTTATTCAATGTACAACTTAATGTACTACGCGGACAGGTATTATAAACCAAGAATATTCTATGAAGCCTGGTTAGCGAAAGGATTGAGTCAGCGGTCACTACGAAGAATGGTACTCAGGCTAGATTCTACGGTGGAATAAGATAGTATAATAAGCTGGACAAGAAATGTAGCCGGCCAGCGAGTGTCAAATTCGACATTCCTTTATTGGCCACCTAAACTCCTTGGCCAGCTTATGAACAGGTCTATCTTATTCCACTGTAGGATCTGCTTGGAGAGTGCTACTGTAACAGTGGACCATCACTCTAGTCCTACCTGCAATGCACAGTGAAGAAATAGGCGGCGCTTTTGAAAGGCGCGTCGCTGTGGTCGCAGAAGCCATGGAACAACATGGCGACGTCACCTGGCAACGCCTCCAGTCCGGTCAGGACCACGGCCCGAGCACCGCCGACGACACCCGACTCACGCCGATCGTTGCCGAGGAGACCCGACTCCAGTACTCGGTCGAGATGGAGTTTGGCTCGTGCAGCGTTCACGTGCGCAAACTGCCGACTGTCTATCGCTATCGGCTTTTCTGTGTATATCTGAAAAAAAAAGGCAAGCAAGTTAACGACACTACTTAACCCCATTACAACAAAAAATTGGATTGCCGTACATTCGGTTTCACAGCTTTGGTGACGTCACTACTTCTGACACGAGCTCGGTCGACGTTGAGAGTCTCCATGGTATTTTTCCGTAAGGCGTAAGCAGCCTATCTTTTCCAGTAACTCGTAGGGAAACCCATTTTATGTATGTAATTCGTAGCGAGGCGATCAAATTTAGCGTAATTGCCTTCCTTGATTTAGCGTAATACGTAGGGGGTTCTTCTGAATTTAGGGTAAAACGTTGTCGGGACCCCCCATGCAGACCCTCGACGTTGCCTGGAGATACTGTAAAAGCATTTAAGTTTGCGGGGATTTAATTTCGCGGTAGCGGGAAAGAGGACTTTTCGCGGTGGTTTTGAGTTCGAGGTATCTTTAACTGCCTTAGGAAAAAAAATGTTCGTGGTGGTTTTAAATTCGCAGTGAAGCGGCCACCGTGAAAATCGCGAACATAAAACCACATGTTTCTGCATTTACAGTATACACTGTGTTTGCAGGAATTTTAGATCAATCTACTACGTAGTGGAATAAAATAGCAAAAGCAAACGTAATGCTCATGGCATGGAGGAAAGACCAAAACATAAAAGAGTACTCTCCAAGCAGAGGTTAAAAGGGAAAATTGTGACCTTTTTCTCTTATTTTATGTCAGATATCCCTACTATAGCGAACAGAAAAAGACAGCATCGATTCCTTGGAGAGTTCCATGTCTTCGGCGCTAGGCATGGAACGTGATATCGGTGTTTACATCCATTTTTTTTATCGTTATAATAGTTAATTCCTCTTGTTCTAGATTGTACATAAGTCTTATCCTTGTAGCCCAGGGTTCGATAAGGGAAAGGGTTGACAGGATCATGAGGTTTTATTATTCACGCTTATATCAAAGGAACATCGATCCTGTTAAAAGTGAGAAAAATATTATTGACAGGATCATTCTGATCGTTTACAAAAACCGAGTAGCTGGTAGACAATTAAAGACTTGTTTGCTCCAACACGTGATAATCTTGAATATTCAAGACTCCTCCGCGAGTTTTGCTCCTTCAAAGGAATTCCGGGGAAATCATAGAAGATTACCTCCGCTGTGATGACGTATTTTGCGGCCAGCTCCAGACGATTGAGTGATTAGCTCAGTAAATATTCACTACCTGCTGGAGCCGACGTAACGCTGTCAACGAACGACCTTCCGATGCGAATTTATTGATCGTCGAATTAAAAGGTCGCGCTAGCTAAAGAATACAACGATTTATTTTTGCCTGAATCTATCTATCTATCTATCTATCTATCAATCTATCTATCTATCTATCTATCTATCAATCTATCTATCTATCTATCTATCTATCTATCTATCAATCTATCTATCTATCTATCTATCTATCTATCTATCTATCTATCTATCTATTTATCTATCTATCTATCTATCTATCTATTTAGATTCGCCCAGTGTGTGTAAATGACTGGTTTGAATCGAGATAATGATGTTTTAGAAGATGATCCAATATGCATAAGAACGATGAAGATTGTGATAATATCTCACTTCCCTTTGACGTGGATATCTAACGTTACTATTACTGTTGCTATTTCATCCACCTCTATCTATTTTACTCAACCAGTCAATTAAAAATCAAGGGCATTGAAAAAACAAGAACATCATTGTCACAACATCATTTTGTGGCAACCTTGTGCAAGCAACAAGTTTGAAAGTATGATTAAACCTCTGATTCCAAGTTGAATTCTCTTATGGTCATTTTTGTTACCTAAAGTAGGAAAATTGTCGGTTTTCCTTGACATTAAGACAATCCAAAACATTACTACGTTTCATGAATCTTAATATAGAATACCTTTCGTCCAATTGGTCGACTCGAAAACGAGTGTGCAAACCCAGCCAATGAGTATTATCACCTCCACTGTAATATTGATGCATTTTGCGGCCAGCTCCAGACGATTGAGTGATTAACTTTGTAAATATCCATGTCTTCATAGGCTGGGTCACTTCTTTAATGTGTGTAAAACTTTGACTTAATGATGATTTGCAACTTGATATGAAATCTGAACAAGAACGTTTCGCTTTCTCTGTTTAAGAACATCTTTATATAGATATACATCTGAGCATCGATTCTAAAAAGTGGGAAACCGCCATTTTTACTATTACGTTTTAATCAAGCTCAATTCATATTAATTAAGTTCATTTAAAGCACGATATATTGGTAATATCTGTTAACCTTGGGTTAGCAACAAGTCAAAACGTATGATTAAACCTATTTAAAGTTAAGCTGCCTTGTGGTAAATAGGAGGTTTGCCATTTTTCCTTAGTATTAAGTCAACCCGAGATCTCGGAATATTAACAAAGGCATCCATAGGCATGATACAGTTGAGCAGAGCTTTCGTCCGATTGGCCCACCATTTCTGCAAGGACATGTTGTATACATTATGAAAACAGTTCGCTGCCCTTCCGCCGAAAACGTCAGACGCTGTGCCGTACACCTGTGTGTGAGCTGCTCTTTTTGTTGAGTTCCAGAAAAATTCGGTCTGTCGATGCCGAACAAGATGCTTGGAATCATCGGTTGGCCAGAAAGTAACTGCAAGGTGAGTTTTTTTCTTCTTCACTTATTACAGTGAGTTGCTCGTGTAGATATTCTCATAGACCAGTGGTAACTTATTTGTGTAAAATATTTATCTTAACCACCTAGAAATTTTCTGGATATTGTTTTCCTTTGTTGCTCAATGTTTCACACCGATATGTTTATATCATTTACACCATTATCGAATCTCTTTTCCGAAAATGTTGCAAACAAGCATTTGAAATTTGTCGACAACACCTTGTTCGTTGTGACGCAGCTACGTTTTTTTAATGAGCTCGGCCTTTATAAGAATGTGGCTATTTTATAGACTTATAGATGACAATATACTATATATTTTTTCACGAATGTTTGTAAATGATATTGATGTTCTTCTGTTAAAGGGTTTTGTTGGAAAGGGTACGCCACGAATCCTACGAAATATATATATCATGATAAGATTAAAGTTTAAGATGGCGACTATCTGGGTAGCTAATTTCCGTCTTGTAAGTGGCTGAGGTGAGGTGAGGTGAATTGGGAAATGTCGCCCTTTCACGTGTATCAGAATAGTCATAGCATACTAGTACGTCGCGTCACTTTAAGCGTATTCACCTGTCGTGATGCTTTGTGACGTACTTATCTAGGGATAAGGATTTTGTTTTTATTTACAATATTTACAAAGAACTTTACATAACATAAACATATAGTGAGCCACCCAAATCATAAAGCTATGCCAGACCTGATACAGAGGAAAGGTAACTATAAGATGAAATATAGTTCGAACAGAGAATTTTTTTGTAGTCTCATAGATGAAATCTAGGAAAAAGAATAAAAACAACATCAAATAGTCCAGAAATATGTTATCGGGCAAAATCTTATGATGAGTCTTTTAATCTTTCAGGTTGCTTCATCGTGACTCCTGGCGGGGGCGCGGGGAAAGGCAAGACGTCGACCTGAAGCCAAGCGGATACAGAGCGAACAGCAGTGTTGGGCAAGAACTCTAAAGGACATGGTTTAGCTTCATTCAGAGACTGTAGTATATCCTACAATATCTCTTATGTTAGACTTGTATATGTAGTGTTGTGGAGAGCCATAGAGACACTGAAATGGGTGGCCTAAATTTGTCCCATTTCATCCTCTTCCTCCTTGCGTTTGAGCCATCTCAGACCGGTCCGTCCTGTCCTGTTCTGTGTGAGATAAAGCAAACGCGGTCTTGCCCTAATCCTGGGGGCATTATGATCGATGCAAGACGCCTTCGCGATAAACTACCTTGCGCCACGTGCAACACGACCGGGCAGACCGATGAGAATCAGCTCGGGTGTCTTCCAGGCACTCTGAAGAAGCTGCACGTGGTGGGGCACTCCGACAGAAACGGCAAGCTGAAAATCCTGCCCCAACTTGATCAGCTTCATCTACTAATACTGGGGCCTGGGCACATCCTGACCGTGGAGCGTGGAACACTCTCTGCCGCTCCCAACCTCTGGGGACTGTCCATGGGCAAGAACAAGATCAAAGCCATTGGAAACTGGTTTGAAGGGATCACCAAGCTTGTACGGCTTGTGCTGTCTTGGAACGAAATTGACGAAATCGTGAAGAATGCCTTAGATCCACTGGTACGGCTGGAGCATCTTGACCTGAGATATAACCGGCTTCGTGCTGTGGAAGAGTGGCACTTCGCAAGCCTGACCAACCTAAAGTATCTGCACCTGAGCTACAACCACATCTCGCACGTCGCTGGGCAGTCGTTCAGCAGTCTTTCTAGGCTAGACACTCTTTCCCTGGATCACAACAAGCTATCGTCTGTGAGCAACGAATGGCCACAAGGGTTATCCGCTACTGTAAAAATGATCCGTCTCAACAACAACCTGATATCGACCATCACCAAGGATTCACTCTCTGCCATGAGCAGAAAGTCTGTCTATCTTCAAGATAATCCGTTCCGTTGCACCTGCGCGCTGGGCAGCTTTGAGTCCCTGGGAAGTCGTGTCTACAATTGGCACAGCAACGGGCCGCAGTGCAGCTACCCGCCTGGTCTCTCGGGGAGAGAGATTGCCGACGTACCGAGGAACGAGATGCCCTGTCCGTCACCTACCACCATGACGTCACGTCACGGAACCACTCTCGTGTGTGAGGTCTTCTGGGAGAAGCAGCCAGAGATCAGGTGGTTGGATCCCGGTGGGAGGGCCATTGGAGAAAGAGAGACACTCGGCCCATGTGGTGGCGAAGTAACCACACGCTTGGAGCACGAGTTCCCCACCACCCAGTCTCCTGGAGGAGGAACGGCGCACTCAACATACGACCTCGGCCTACCCTACATCGGCAAGTCCACCTCCACCCTGCACATGAGTCAGCAGGCCTACCGGTGCTGGTCGAAGGGCAGTTTCCGGTGCGTCGTGCAGTCTGCGGAGGGCAAAGTCTTTGCGAATCTACCGGTGACCAAGTCAAGCCAGGAAAGCGAACACACCGTGATGCCTGCCGTCTACACCACAAAGCCTGCCCAGCGGAATGCAAAGATGACAGAAAAGATGGCCAAAACCACGGGCAAGAATCCACAGCAAGACGGCTCCACTCCAGCAGCTGGTAAGCCACAACATGTTTGGCGCACGGCCATGGCAGCAGTCTCCTTGTCAAAACCTCCCCGCCCAAACGGAAGGATAACGGAAGGCATCGGCAAAACAACGGACAGGAACGCCCAGCAAGACGGCACAACCCCGGCAACTGATCAGGAACAATGGAAGACTTGGATGATGATAATCGTCGGCATCATCTGCGCAATCCTGGGTCCGTTGGTTCTGGACAGGTTAGTGCACAAGTGCCGCAAGCGCTACAGGAAGCGGCGACCTCAGCGTGACGACTTACGTGGCAATGCTGCAGGCGCCATCAACATACCGCTGCAAAACATGCAGCCACAGGCCGCAGCCCCTGCGACTGGGGACCCTCTGCCTCCCCGCAACACACATGATGACATCCCGGACGACACACCCATTGCCCCGTACGCGGAAACGACGCGGTTGGAAAACCCCGTGTATGACGCAGACGTGACGGGACCAAGAGGTGCCACGCCCATCCCGGATCCTTGTTCACAATCCAACAGGCCCCCCAACTCCATGGCCTCATCGCGACCACAGCGCCCGAGGATAGCACGGGTGGGGAAGGCCCCAGATCCACCTCCACGGCCCGACGCGCCAGTCGACTTCAGCGGCACGTACTACCCACCACGCCCGAGGACGACCCAAGCGGAAGACATCCCGGATCCACTTCCTCGGACCAACAGATACGTCAACTCCAACGTTTCCTCACGACAAGGTTTGGGATCTGGACTGGCCAGTATGAGAGGACACAGGCCCTCATCTGACCCCAGAGGCTTGAGAGTGGACAAAAGAAAGGACGACGTCGCGAGTCCTAACATTTACCTTGACCTAAACGGCCCATCACGCCACTGCGGCTCGGATACGTCTCAGGCACAGAGGATCCCGGACACTCTTCCACGGACTCGCACGTATGGCAACTCTAGCGCCTCCTCACAACAGCGAGGTGTAAGAATGTCCTCTATGCCACGGCGCAGGCCCTTCTCTGACCCACGAGGCTTGCCAGTGGACGAAGATGAGGACGTCTTGGGTCCCAACATCTACCTTGACCTGAACGGCCCACCACGCCACTCCGGCTCGGGGATGCACCAGGCAGAAGATATCCCGGATCCTCTCCCACGGATAAACAGATACGTCAACTCCAACGTTTCCTCTCTACCACGAGGCGCAGAGATGCTTCAAGCAGAAGATATTCCGGATCCACTTCCACGGACAAACAGATACGTCAACTCCAACGTCTCATGTCGACCACGACGTGCGGAGATGCTTCAAACAGAGGAGATCCCGGATCCACTTCCACGGACAAACAGATACGTCAACTCCAACGTCTCATGTCGACCACGACGTGCGGAGATGCTTCAAGCAGAAGATATTCCGGATCCACTTCCACGGACAAACAGATACGTCAACTCCAACGTTTCATGTCGACCACGAGGCGCGGAGATGCTTCAAGCAGAAGAGATCCCGGATCCTCTCCCACGGACAAACAGATACGTCAACTCCAACATTTCATCACAACTGCGAGGCTTGGAGACAACTCAAGCAGAAGAGATTCCGGATCCTCTTCCTCGGATTCACACGTACGTCAACTCCAACGTCACCTCACGACCACGACGATCGGAGATACCAAAACAGGTGCCACCAACCGAGGCCTCATCGCACCATCAAGGCTCTTGCCAAAATGACGACGCCGAGGGTCACAACATTTACCTTGAACTCAATGGTTCATGATTGGACAATGACTCTTTTATTGGAACATATATAACTGCGGAATTTGAAGCCCACTGAGCCTTATCTTTCGACAGGACAATATACATGTCAATCCAAAAGTCGCACTAAAGAACTTCAGAGCTGATAGCTTTCGTTTGGGACACTCAAAAGCCAAGGGCAGCAGTCGGACAGCTTTTAATGAAACCTCGCAGACTTTGCCTTGTGAATAGATGAGGGAGCAAACCAGGCATGGATTTGGACTATGATTACGAACAACGATTCTGTTTTGGCATTTTGAACTGTAAATAACTTCTTTAGCATTGCAGAAGTGGTAGTTTATATCACCATGTCACCAGTCTCCTTTAGAAGGACATTGGTTCGATTCCCATACTTGATGTTCCAGCATTACAAAGCTTTGTGTCTATTTTTGTGATATTTCGCGCTCCAAAAATGAATAGTCACAACAACTGTTGCTGATAGAGTTTATCAAGCATAAAAAAAGTTTTCGTTTTCTTCGTCGTATGTTTTGGGCACTCAAAAGCCAAGAGAAGCACTTAGCTTTCAATGAACCCTATCAGACTTTGACTTGTGAATAGATGAGAGAGCAAACCTGGTATGGAATTGAACTGTATATACTTAGTGCTTTCTTTAGCATTGGAGAAGTAGTGGTTTTATATCATCACGTCACCAGTGTGACATAGTTAAAGAACAGTGGTTCGATTCCCATTTAATGTGCCAGCCTCTGTATCGTAAAAAAGCTAGCGCTTGTGTCACTATATTCCTGACATTCTTCACGCTCCAGAAATAAATAGTCACAACAGCTGTAGCTGATGATAAAGTTATCCAGCATTAACAAAGTTAAAGGCGACTACGTCATACAAACTGAATTCTATTGATGACTATGATGCCTTTAAGTGCCATGTATTTGACAACGTATTTTTGTACAACTGAAGTATACATACAGAATAAAGGAACTTAAGTGATGCAGGTTTGTACTGATTGATTTTGATCAAGATGTAGTTTTCACTATTTCATGCAAAGCCCGGGGCTGTCCCAAAACGTACCAAGAACCAAATAGGGACGAACTAATTGTATAACAATCGACAGTACTTTTCTATACACCAAAAAGACTTGATATAAGATAGGAACACTGAGTTTTAGGACTACAAAAGAGAAAGACGAAGCGTATATCAATTGTCTGGTAGCATTCCAAACCCAATAATGGAAATGTAAACGATACTTGTACGTTATATGATATACATAGAGTAGTGAGTATTTGTACTTTTTTTAACCAGAGTGTTACGTTATATACTATGCCTTTAAAGTGTCCAAAGCCGGTTGAAGATACTTGTACTACATATGCCTGGGAACTCCAAACAGGAGAAGAGAAATAAGCTAAAAATGCCAGTGCGTCTGTGCAATCATCTATGTCTCATTAAAATCAGTGTATTTCGGAGTATCAGTTTAAAGTAAAAAAGGATTGTTTCCTCACTGTCCCTTTTATGCCAGGGACTTCAAACAGAAGAAGAGGAGAAATATGAACGAAGCTAAAACGTTAAACAATGGCAATGTGTCTGTACAATCATCTATATCTCAGTTAAATCAGCGTGTTTCATAGTATCTGTGCAGAGTACCAGAGGCTATTGTTTTCTAACTGGCCCTGTTATACCAGAAAATGTTCCCAGCATACTATAAAAAGTGGGATGTACCATTAGCTTGTTGCACATACATACATACATACATATATACTTATGATTGCATGTATTGTTTATCTTTAAAAGTAAAAAGAAATAAACACCGAAAAGTTTGAAAAACAGAAAGTTCAACCGTCTTTGTCCTTCCTTAATCTCCCAATTAGTTTCGTGAATATTTACTCCAAAATATTCGGTTACATTGATTGATTGATTGATTGATTGATTGATTGATTGGTTGATTGATTCATTGGTTGATTGATTCATTCACATTCATTCAGTCAGACATTCATTCATTCAGTCGTTCATTCATTGGAGAGTTCCATGTCCCTCTCGGGCGAAACCACTGCCGTCAGAGGGGTGATCCTGCCCAGGAGCGGTTCCAGGTGCGTTGCCGGGAGATTCCGCCAGGCGCGCTTCAGTTCTTGGTGTACCTTCCTCTCTTGTTCTTTGTAGTGCAGCGTTGAATCAATCTCATCACTGACATGTAAAATAAATAGGTGTTTGTTTGCAGGTTTTCTAAATCTTGATGCACTTTTATAACATTTGTAAATGATGGTAGTTATTCAATGTACAACTTAATGTACTACTGTGATAATCTCCAAGAAGATTCTATGTATTCTGGTTGTCCTGGTTAGCAACCACCGATGGTTAGCAAGCGAAAGGATTGAGTCAGCGGTCACTACGAAGAATGGTACTCAGGCTAAGTTCTACGGTGGAACAAGGAGTGTAGCCAACCAGCGAGTGTCGAATTCGACACTCCTTGGCCGCCTAAACTCTTTGGCCAGCTCATGAACCTATCTTATTCCACAATATGATCTGCTTGGACATTGCTACTGTAATAGTGGACCATTTCTGTAGCCCTACCTGCAATGCACAGTGAATAAGTAGGCGGCGCTTTTGACGGGCGCGTCGCTGTGGTCGCAGTAACCATGGAACAACATGGCGGCGTCACTTCGCAACGCCTCCAGTCGGGTCAGGACCACGGCCCGTGCACCGCCGGGGATACCCGACTCACGCCGATCGTTGCCGAGGAGACCCGACTCCAGAACTCGGTCGAGGTGGAGTTTGGCTCGTGCAGCATTCACGTGCGCGAACTGCTGACTGTCTATCGCTATCGGCTTTACTGTGTATATCTGAAAAAAAAAAGCAACAAAGTTAACAACACTAGTACTCCTTAACCCCATTTACAACAAAAAATTGTATTGCCGTACGTTCGGTTTCACAGCTTTGGTGACGTCACTAGTTCTGAAACGAGCTCGGTCGACGTTGAGGGTCTGCGTGGTCTTTTACGTAAGACGTAGGCAGCCTATTTTTTCCCGTATCTTATAGGGAAAACCATTTTATGTATGTAATTCGTAGCGAGGCGATCAAATTTAGCGTAATTGTCTTCCTTAATTTAGCGTTTTGAATCATGGTTTTGAATCTACCGTAAATCGTTGTCGGGACCCCCATGCAGACCCTCGACGTTGCCTGCAGATACTGTAAATACATTTAAGTTTGTGGGGATTTAATTTCGCGGTAGCGGGAAAGGGGACTTTTCGCGGTGGTTTTAAGTTTGCGGTATCTTACTGCCCTGGAAAAAATGTTCGTGGTGGTTTTAAATTCTCAGTGAAGCGGCCATCGTGAAAATCGCGAACATAAAACATTTACAGTATACACTGTGTTTGCAGGAATGACGGCAAAAGCAGCAACGAAGGCAGTACAGCCCTGTGACTTGATATCACTCTGAGATTTTAGATCAATCTACTACGCAGTGGAATAAAATAGCAAAAGCAAACGTAATGCTCATGGCATGGAGGAAAGACCAAAACATAAGCAGAGGACAAAAGGAAAAATTGTGACCTTTTTCACATATTTTCTGTCAGGTATCCCTACTACAGCGAACAGAAAAAGACAGCATCGACCCCCCCCCCATCAACCTCTGCTTGGAGAGTGTAAAATATAGCCTGAATGCCTTTTTCATAAGGCGTAATCAGCCTTTTTTGATATCACAGTATATTCGTCTTCGTAATCCATTGACTGGCTGTCAACTCTAATAAACTTAGTTAATAATCAGTACATTTGCCGTACCGCGTAAAGAACCTGGTCGCTAGTGCTTTTTCACTTTACGTAAAGCGTATGCAGTTTCTTTGTGTAAAGGTGGACTCTCATTGCAATTGGGGTACCGGTGCGGCACTGCGAGGTTCGTTCACTGCGGCACTGTTTTGTTATTTTCGCAATTTTTAATGATTTAGATATTGCATAATACGTAAAAGTATGACTTAGAAGACACAAAACGGAAAAAAAATTGTTCTCTATCTCTAAAATTCGTTGTGTCATCTGCAAACCCCGCAGTGCCGCAACGGTGCCGCAAGTGCAGTGAGAGTCTACCAGCAAAATGTACTCCTCAATAAGCATGATGAGGAAAATGACCTTTCTTGCAACACCTACCGCCTTCGGCGCTAGGCATGGAAGGTGATATCGGGGTTTACATCAATTTTTTAATCATTATGATAGTTAATTTCTCTTGTTCTAGATTGTACATAAGTCTTATCCTTGTAGCCCAGGGTTTGATAAGGGAAAGGGTTGACAGGATCACAAGGTTTTATCATTTACGCTATTATCAAAGTAAAATCCTGTCAAAAGTGAGAAAAAAAGTTCTTATGGACAGGATCATCCTGATCGTTTACAAAAACAAGTAGCTGGTAGACAATTAAAAACCTGTTTGCACCAACACGTGGTAATCTTGAATATTTAAGACTCCACCGCGAGTTCTGCTCCTTCAAAGGAATTCCGCGGAAATCATCGAAGATTACCTCCGCTGGGTTGGCGCTTTTCGAGGCCAGCTCTAGACAATTGAGTGATTAGCTCAGTAAATATTCACTACCTGCGTGGAGCCGACGTAACGCTGTCAACGAACGACCTTCCGACGCGAATTTATTGATCGTCGAATTAAATGGTCGCGCTAGCTAAAGAATACAACGATTTATTTTTGCCTGAATCTATCTATCTATCTATCTATCTATCTATCTATCTATCTATCTATCTATCTATCTATCTATCTATCTATCTATCTATCTATCTATCTATTTAGATTCGCCCAGTGTGTGTAAATGACTGGTTTGAATCGAGATAATGATGTTTTAGAAGATGATCCAATATGCATAAGAACGATGAAGCTTGTCTCACTTCCCTTTGACGTGGATATCTAACGTTACTATTACTGTTGCTATTTTATCCACCTCTATCTATTTTACTCAACCAGTCAATTAAAAATCAAGGGCATTGAAAAAACAAGAACATCATTGTCACAATATCATTTTGTGGCAACCTTCTGCAAGCAACAAGTTTGAAAGTATGATTAAACCTCTGATTCCAAGTTGAATTCTCTTATGGTCATTTTTGTTACCTAAAGTAGGAAAATTGTCGGTTTTCCTTGACATTAAGACAATCCAAAACATTACTACGTTTCATGAATCTTAATATAGAATACCTTTCGTCCAATTGGTCGACTCGAAAACGAGTGTGCAAACCCAGCCAATGAGTATTATCACCTCCACTGTAATATTGATGCATTTTTCGGCCAGCTCCAGACGATTGAGTGATCAACTTTGTAAATATTCATGTCTGAATAGGCTGGGTCACTTCCTTAAAGTGTGTAAAGCTTTGAGTTAATGATGATTTGCAACTTGATCCAAAATCTGAACAAGAACGTTTTGGTAACATCCCCGTCCCTTTCTCTGTTTACGAACATCTTTATATAGACATATATCTGAGCATTGATTCTAAAAAGTGGGAAACCGCCATCTTTGCTGTTACGTTTTTATCAACCTCAATTTATATTAGTTAAGTTCATTTAAAGCACGATATACTGACAATATTTGTTAACCTTGGCTTAGCAACAAGTAAAAACTTATGATTAAACCTATTCCAAGTTATGTTGTCTTTTGGTAAGTAAGAAGTTTGCCATTTTATCTTAGTATTAGGCCCGAGACCTCGGAATATTAACAAAGAAATTACATAGGCATGATACTATTGAGTATAGCTTTCGTCCGATTGGCCCACCATTTCTGCAAGGACGTGTTGTATACATTATGAAAACAGTTCGCTGCCCTGGCGCTGAAAACGTCAGACGCTGTGCCGTGCTCCTGTGAGCGGACTGCTCTTTTTGTGATCCCCGAAAAACTGTCTGCCGATGCCGAACAAGATGCTTGAAATCATCGCTTGGCCAGAGAGTAACTGCAAGGTGAGTTTTTTTTTTCCTTCACTTATTACAGTGAGTTGCTCGTGTAGACATTCTCATAGACCAGTGGTAACTTATTTGTGTAAAATAGTTATCTTAACCACCTAGAAATTTTCTGGATATTGTTTTCCTTTGTTGCTCAATGTTTCACACCGATATGTTTATATCATTAACACCATTATCGAATCTCTTTTCCGAAAATGTTGCAAACAAGCATTTGATTAAATTTGTCGACAACACCTTGTTCGTTGTGACGCAGCTACGTTTTTTTAACCCTCAAGCACCCGACCTTTTTTTGCGACTAAAATGACCGAGTGTGGTCCAAACGGACCCCAAAATGTTTTGTTCATAAAATCTCAGTACCATTTCTTACCGGCGATCATTGTATATACATTGCTTCGTCAATGTAAGAGGAAGATTTTGAGATGTTAAGGTGTTGCTAATTCCAACTCATTATCATAATTTATGCAAAAGTTCAGAAGGACCGCGTTTTGCACTAAACCTATTCCGACCAGATAGGGGAAATTTTGAGGCCCTCAGCAACATTTATGTTGCATAACTCATGAACGGCTAGAGCTAAAGCTACAAAACTTGGTAATTTATCACAAAATATTGTTTGCAAAAGCTTTTGATCAATAAAGTAAGTTTATCATTTTTGGGGGTTGCCATGGCAACCATATTCTAACAGGCATATTTTTGCCAAAATTTGACAATTTCAATTTAAACAAGGTTTTCTTGGTACAGTACACCTGTTTTCTGACAACAATTAAATTCTATGAAATTCAATGTAATTTTCATGACTTAAAATTTATAATTTATGCTAATTTCATGACGTCATTGGTCAAAATCCAAGATGACCGCCCTGATTAGGCAAATGACGTCATAATGTCGTCACATTACATGTTGATGACAGAAATTTTTGTGATGATTTAGGTTTACATTCTTATTATTGTCTGAAAGTTTGGTAGTCATACTGTAAGTGGTTAAGGAGTTAGCCTCCAAAGTTGGTTTTAAAAACTGCACATTTTTGCTGGGGTCCGTTTGGACCCCAGAGGGACTGAACACAAACTTTCTTTATAATTTCCACATTATTGTACCAATCTTTGCGAAAACTTAGGAGAAGGTATAAGACATATTCACTGACAAAGTCACGGAAGGATTTTTTTCTTCAGATCAAAAATGTTCAAATGGCACTTCAAAATGTACGCCTGGGGTCCAAATGGACCCCACTCGGGTGTTTGAGGGTTTAATGAGCTCGGCCTTTATAAGAATGTGCCTATTTTATAGACTTATAGATGACAATATACTATATATTTTTTCACGAATGTTTGTAAATGATATTGATGTCCTTCTGTTAAAAGGTTTTGTTGGAAAGGGTACGCCACGAATCCTACGGAATATATACATCATGATAAGATTAAAGTTTAAGATGGCGACTATCTGGGTAGCTAATTTCCGTCTTGTAAGTGGCTGATGTGAGGTGAGGTGAATTGGGAAATGTCACCCTTTCACGTGTATCAGAATATTCATAGCATACTAGTACGTCGCATCACTTTAAGCGTATTCACCTGTCGTGATGCTTTGTGACGTACTTATCTAGGGATAAGGATTTTTTTTTATTTACAATATTTACAAAGAACTTTACATAACATAAACATATAGTGAACCACCCAAATCATAAAGCTATGCCAGACCTGATACAGAGGAAAGGTAACTATAAGATGAAATATAGTTCGAACAGAGGATTTTTTTGTAGTCTCATAAATGAAATCTAGGATAAAGAATAAAAACAACATCAAATAGTCCAGAAATATGTTATCGGGCAAAATCTTATGATGAGTCTTTTAATCTTTCAGGTTGCTTCATCGTGACTCCTGGCGGGGGCGCGGGGAAAGGCAAGACGTCGACCTGACGCCAAGCGGATACAGAGCGAACAGCAGTGTTGGGCAAGAACTCTAAAGGACATGGTTTAGCTTCATTCAGAGACTGTAGTATATCCTACAATATCTCTTATGTTAGACTTGTATATGTAGTGTTGTGGAGAGCCATAGAGACACTGAAATGGGTGGCCTAAATTTGTCCCATTTCATCCTCTTCCTCCTTGCGTTTGAGCCATCTCAGACCGGCGGTCCGTCCTGTCCTGTCCTGTGTGAGATAAAGCAAACGCGGTCTTGCCCTAATCCTGGGGGCATTATGATCGACGCAAGACGCCTTCGCGATAAACTACCTTGCGCCACGTGCAACACGACCGGGCAGACCGATGAGAATCAGCTCGGGTGTCTTCCAGGCACTCTGAAGAAGCTGCACGTGGTGGGGCACTCCGACAGAAACGGCAAGCTGAAAATCCTGCCCCAACTTGATCAGCTTCATCTACTAATACTTGGGCCAGGGCACATCTTGACCATGGAGCGTGGAACACTCTCTGTCGCTCCCAACCTCTGGGGACTGTCCATGGGCAAGAACAAGATCAAAGCCATTGGAAACTGGTTTGAAGGGATCACCAAGCTTGTACGGCTTGTGCTGTCTTGGAACGAAATTGACGAAATCGTGAAGAATGCCTTAGATCCACTGGTACGGCTGGAGCATCTTGACCTGAGATATAACCGGCTTCGTGCTGTGGAAGAGTGGCACTTCGCAAGCCTGACCAACCTGAAGTATCTGCACCTGAGCTACAACCACATCTCACACATCGCTGGGCAGTCGTTCAGCAGTCTTTCTAGGCTAGACACTCTTTCCCTGGATCACAACAAGCTATCGTCTGTGAGCAACGAATGGCCACAAGGGTTATCCGCTACTGTAAAAATGATCCGTCTCAACAACAACCTGATATCGACCATCACCAAGGATTCACTCTCTGCCATGAGCAGAAAGTCTGTCTATCTTCAAGATAATCCGTTCCGTTGCACCTGCGCGCTGGGCAGCTTTGAGTCCCTGGGAAGTCGTGTCTACAATTGGCACAGCAACGGGCCGCAGTGCAGCTACCCGCCTGGCCTCTCGGGGAGAGAGATTGCCGACGTACCGAGGAACGAGATGCCCTGTCCGTCACCTACCACCATGACGTCACGTCACGGAACCACTCTCGTGTGTGAGGTCTTCTGGGAGAAGCAGCCAGAGATCAGGTGGTTGGATCCCGGTGGGAGGGCCATTGGAGAAAGAGAGACACTCGGCCCATGTGGTGGCGAAGTAACCACACGCTTGGAGCACGAGTTCCCCACCACCCAGTCTCCTGGAGGAGGAACGGCGCACTCAACATACGACCTCGGCCTACCCTACATCGGCAAGTCCACCTCCACCCTCCACATGAGTCAGCAGGCCTACCGGTGCTGGTCGGAGGGCAGTTTCCGGTGCGTCGTGCAGTCTGCGGAGGGCAAAGTCTTTGCGAATCTACCGGTGACCAAGTCAAGCCAGGAAAGCGAACACACCGTGATGCCTGCCGTCTACACCACAAAGCCTGCCCAGCGGAATGCAAAGATGACAGAAAAGATGGCCAAAACCACGGGCAAGAATCCACAGCAAGACGGCTCCACTCCAGCAGCTGGTAAGCCACAACATTTTTGGCGCACGGCCATGGCAGCAGTCTCCTTGTCAAAACCTCCCCGCCCAAACGGAAGGATAACGGAAGGCATCGGCAAAACAACGGACAGGAACGCCCAGCAAGACGGCACAACCCCGGCAACTGATCAGGAACAATGGAAGACTTGGATGATGATAATCGTCGGCATCATCTGCGCAATCCTGGGTCCGTTGGTTCTGGACAGGTTAGTGCACAAGTGCCGCAAGCGCTACAGGAAGCGGCGACCTCAGCGTGACGACTTACGTGGCAATGCTGCAGGCGCCATCAACATACCGCTGCAAAACATGCAGCCACAGGCCGCAGCCCCTGCGACTGGGGACCCTCTGCCTCCCCGCAACACACATGATGACATCCCGGACGACACACCCATTGCCCCGTACGCGGAAACGACGCGGTTGGAAAACCCCGTGTATGACGCAGACGTGACGGGACCAAGAGGTGCCACGCCCATCCCGGATCCTTGTTCACAATCCAACAGGCCCCCCAACTCCATGGCCTCATCGCGACCACAGCGCCCGAGGATAGCACGGGTGGGGAAGGCCCCAGATCCACCTCCACGGCCCGACGCGCCAGTCGACTTCAGCGGCACGTACTACCCACCACGCCGGAGGACGACCCAAGCGGAAGACATCCCGGATCCACTTCCTCGGACCAACAGATACGTCAACTCCAACGTTTCCTCACGACAAGGTTTGGGATCTGGACTGGCCAGTATGAGAGGACACAGGCCCTCATCTGACCCCAGAGGCTTGAGAGTGGACAAAGGAAAGGACGACGTCGCGAGTCCTAACATTTACCTTGACCTAAACGGCCCATCACGCCACTGCGGCTCGGATACGTCTCAGGCACAGAGGATCCCGGACACTCTTCCACGGACTCGCACGTATGGCAACTCTAGCGCCTCCTCACAACAGCGAGGCGTAGGAATGTCCTCTATGCCACGGCGCAGGCCCTTCTCTGACCCACGAGGCTTGCCAGTGGACGAAGATGAGGACGTCTCGGGTCCCAACATCTACCTTGACCTGAACGGCCCACCACGCCACTCCGGCTCGGGAATGCACCAGGCAGAAGATATCCCGGATCCTCTCCCACGGATAAACAGATACGTCAACTCCAACGTTTCCTCTCTACCACGAGGCGCAGAGATGCTTCAAGCAGAAGATATTCCGGATCCACTTCCACGGACAAACAGATACGTCAACTCCAACGTCTCATGTCGACCACGACGTGCGGAGATGCTTCAAGCAGAAGATATTCCGGATCCACTTCCACGGACAAACAGATACGTCAACTCCAACGTTTCATGTCGACCACGAGGCGCGGAGATGCTTCAAGCAGAAGAGATCTCGGATCCTCTCCCACGGACAAACAGATACGTTAACTCCAACGTCACCTCACGACCACGACGATCGGAGATACCAAAACAGGTGCCACCAACCGAGGCCTCATCGCACCATCAAGGCTCTTGCCAAAATGACGACGCCGAGGGTCACAACATTTACCTTGAACTCAATGGTTCATGATTGGACAATGACTCTTTTATTGGAACATATATAACTGCGGAATTTGAAGCCCACTGAGCCTTATCTTTCGACAGGACAATATACATGTCAATCCAAAAGTCGCACTAAAGAACTTCAGAGCTGATAGCTTTCGTTTGGGACACTCAAAAGCCAAGGGCAGCAGTCGGACAGCTTTTAATGAAACCTCGCAGACTTTGCCTTGTGAATAGATGAGGGAGCAAACCAGGCATGGATTTGGACTATGATTACGAACAACGATTCTGTTTTGGCATTTTGAACTGTAAATAACTTCTTTAGCATTGCAGAAGTGGTAGTTTATATCACCATGTCACCAGTCTCCTTTAGAAGGACATTGGTTCGATTCCCATACTTGATGTTCCAGCATTACAAAGCTTTGTGTCTATTTTTGTGATATTTCGCGCTCCAAAAATGAATAGTCACAACAACTGTTGCTGATAGAGTTTATCAAGCATAAACAAAAGTTTTCGTTTTCTTCGTCGTATGTTTTGGGCACTCAAAAGCCAAGAGAAGCACTTAGCTTTCAATGAATCCTATCAGACTTTGACTTGTGAATAGATGAGAGAGCAAACCTGGTATGGAATTGAACTGTATATACTTAGTGCTTTCTTTAGCATTGGAGAAGTAGTGGTTTTATATCATCACGTCACCAGTGTGACATAGTTAAAGAACATTGGTTCGATTCCCATTTAATGCGCCAGCCTCTGTATTGTAAAAAAGCTAGCGCTTGTGTCACTATATTCCTGACATTCTTCACGCTCCAGAAATAAATAGTCACAACAGCTGTAGCTGATGATAAAGTTATCCAGCATAAACAAAGTTAAAGGCGACTACGTCATACAAACTGAATTCTATTGATGACTATGATGCCTTGAAGTGCCATGTATTTGACAACGTATTTTTGTACAACTGAAGTATACATACAGAATAAAGGAACTTAAGTGATGCAGGTTTGTACTGATTGATTTTATCAAGATGTAGTTTTCACTATTTCATGCAAAGCCCGGGGCTGTCCCAAAACGTACCAAGAACCAAATAGGGACGAACTAATTGTATAACAATCGGCAGTACTTTTCTATACACCAAAAAGACTTGATATAAGATAGGAACACTGAGTTTTAGGACTACAAAAAGAGAAAGACGAAGCGTATATCAATTGTCTGGTAGCATTCCAAACCCAATAATGGAAATGTAAACGATACTTGTACGTTATATGATATACATAGAGTAGTGAGTATTTGTACTTTTTTTAACCAGAGTGTTACGTTATATACTATGCCTTTAAAGTGTCCAAAGCCGGTTGAAGATACTTGTACTACATATGCCTGGGGACTCCAAACAGGAGAAGAGAAATAAGCTAAAAATGCCAGTGCGTCTGTGCAATCATCTATGTCTCATTAAAATCAGTGTATTTCGGAGTATCAGTTTAAAGTAAAAAAGGATCATTGTTTCCTCACTGTCCCTTTTATGCCAGGGACTTCAAACAGAAGAAGAGGAGAAATATGAACGAAGCTAAAACGTTAAACAATGGCAATGTGTCTGTACAATCGTCTATATCTCAGTAAATCAGTGTGTTTCATAGTATCTGTGCAGAGTACCAGAGGCTATTGTTTTCTAACTGGCCCTGTTATACCAGAAAATGTTCCCAGCAAACTATAAAAAGTGGGATGTACCATTAGATTGTTGCACATACATACATACATACATACTTATGATTGCATGTATTGTTTATCTTTAAAGGTAAAAAGAAATAAACACCGAAAACTTTGAAAAACAGAAAGTTCAACCGTCTTTGTCCTTTCTTAATCTCCCAATTAGTTTCGTGAATATTTACTCCAAAATATTCGGTTACATTAATTGATTGATTGATTGATTGATTGGTTGATTGATTGATTCATTGGTTGATTGATTCATTCACATTCATTCAGTCAGACATTCATTCATTCATTCGTTCATTCATTGGAGAGTTCCATGTCCCTCTCGGGCGAAACCACTGCCGTCAGAGGGGTGATCCTGCCCAGGAGCGGTTCCAGGTGCGTTGCCGGGAGATTCCGCCAGGCGCGCTTCAGTTCTTGGTGTACCTTCCTCTCTTGTTCTTTGTAGTGCAGCGTTGGATCAATCTCATCACTGACATGTAAAATAAATAGGTGTTTGTTTGCAGGTTTTCTAAATCTTGATGCACTTTTATAACATTTGTAAATGATGGTAGTTATTCAATGTACAACTTAATGTACTACTGTGATAATCTCCAAGAAGATTCTATGTAGCCTGGTTGTCCTGGTTAGCAACCACCGATGGTTAGCAAGCGAAAGGATTGAGTCAGCGGTCACTACGAAGAATGGTACTCAGGCTAAGTTCTACGGTGGAACAAGGAGTGTAGCCAACCAGCGAGTGTCGAATTCGACACTCCTTGGCCGCCTAAACTCTTTGGCCAGCTAATGAACCTATCTTATTCCACCATATGATCTGCTTGGACATTGCTACTGTAATAGTGGACCATTTCTGTAGCCCTACCTGCAATGCACAGTGAATAAGTAGGCGGCGCTTTTGACGGGCGCGTCGCTGTGGTCGCAGTAACCATGGAACAACATGGCGGCGTCACCTGGCAACGCCTCCAGTCGGGTCAGGACCACGGCCCGTGCACCGCCGGGGATACCCGACTCACGCAGATCGTTGCCGAGGAGACCCGACTCCAGAACTCGGTCGAGGTGGAGTTTGGCTCGTGCAGCATTCACGTGCGCGAACTGCTGACTGTCTATCGCTATAGGCTTTTCTGTGTATATCTGAAAAAAAAGCAACAAAGTTAACAACACTAGTACTCCTTAACCCCATTTACAACAAAAAATTGTATTGCCGTACGTTCGGTTTCACAGCTTTGGTAACGTCACTAGTTCTTGGTCGACGTTGAGGGTCTGCATAGTCTTTTCCGTAAGACGTAGGCAGCCTATTTTTTCCCGTAACTCGTAGGGAAAACCATTTTATGTATGTAATTCGTAGCGAGGCGATCAAATTTAGCGTAATTGCCTTCCTTAATTTAGCGTTTTGAATCATGGTTTTGAATCTACCGTAAATCGTTGTCGGGACCCCCATGCAGACCCTCGACGTTGCCTGGAGATACTGTAAATACATTTAAGTTTGCGGGGATTTAATTTCGCGGTAGCGGGAAAGGGGACTTTTCGGGGTGGTTTTGAGTCCGAGGTATCTTCAACTGGAAATAAATGTTCGTGGTGGTTTTAATAAATTCGCAGTGAAGCGGACACCGTGAAAATCGCGAACATAAAACCACATGTTTCTGCATTTACAGTGTACACTGTGTTTGCAGGAATGACGTCAGAAGCAGCAACGAAAGCAGTACAGCCCTGTAACTTGATGCCACTCTGAGATTTTAGGTCAATCTACTACGTGGTGGAATAAAATGGCCTTGGTTGGTCTCCCATCCAAGCACTATCCGGACCGAGCGTTGCTTAACTTCCGAGATCGAGGGATCGGGTGTACCAACGCGCCACGCGGCTTACTTAGTTAATAATCAGTACATTTGCCGTAACGCGTAAAGAACCGGGTCGCTAGTGCAGTTTCTTTGTGTAACGTTAAAGTAATCCACCTAGTCTACCAGAAAAGTTTACTCCTGAGGAAAATTACCTCTCTTGCAAAACCTACCACCTTCGGCGCTAGACATGGGAGATTTTGGGGTTTACTTCATTTCTTTATTATCATAGTTAATAACTCTTGTTCTAAATTGTACATACGTCTTATTCTTGTAGCTCAGGGTTTCATTGGGGAAAGGATTGACAGGATCACGAGGTTTTATTACTCACGCTATTATCAAAGTAACATCCTGTCAAAAGTGAGAAAAAATTCTTATGGACAGGATCATCCTGATCGTTTACAAAAACAAGTAGCTGGTAGACAATTAAAGACGTGTTTGCTCCAACACATGGTAATCTTGAATATTCAAGACTCCTCCGCGGGTTCTGCTCCTTCAAAGGAATTCCGGGGAAATCATAGAAGATTACCTCCGCTGTGTTGGCGCTTTTCGAGGCCAGCTCCAGACGATTGAGTGATTAGCTCAGTAAATATTCACTACCTGCGTGGAGCCGGCGTACCGCTGTCAACGAACGACCTTCCGACGCGAATTTATTGATCGTCGAATTAAAAGGTCGCGCTAGCTAAAGAATACAACGATTTTTTTTTGCCTGAATTCTACCATGTTCCAGTAGATATATATCTATAGGGTGTACTTTTTTTCGCACGGTGGATTCCTAAGGGTCAAGTGAGATAAGTCTATTAGTGAGAGGAGCGCACCGGTAAATTTCCCGACTACATATATCTCCTCGACTCAACCTCTGCTTGGAGAATAAGATTAGACAGCGAAATCTAACCTTAACCTCAAGTAGTCCACCGTGCACAACCCGCACATCCTATCTATCTATCTATGTCTACATTCGCTCACTGAAGTGTGTGTAAAGGACTGGTTTGAATCGAGATAATGATGTTTTAGAAGATGATCCAAATATGCACAAGAACGATGAAGATTTAGCTAATATCTCCATTCCCTTTGACGTGGATATCTAACGTTACATCCGGCTGTTTACCAAAACATTTTTTTACGCATCACCTTATTTTAATGTGGCTATTTTCTCCACCTCTATTTCTTTTACACAAGCTCATTTAAAAAGGCAAGAACATCATTGTCACAATATCGTTTTGTGACAACCCTGTGCAATTAACAAGTGTAAAAACCATGATAAAACCTACTCGTTCTTTTGAGGTTATTTTTCTAATCTAATGTAGAAAATTGTCGGTTTTCCTTGACGCTAAGACAATCCAAAACATTACTACTTTTTATGAATTTTAACATAGAATACCTTTCGCCCCATTGGTCGACTCGAATACGCGTGTGCAAACCCAGCCAATGAGTATCACCACCACTGCACTGTAATATTGATGCATTTTTCGGCCAGCTCCAGACGATTGAGTGATTAACTCTGTAAATACCCATGTCTTCATAGGCTGGGTCACTTCTTCAATGCGTGTAAAACTTTGACTTAATGATGATTTGCAACTTGATATGAAATCTGAACAAGAACGTTTCCCTTTCTCTGTTTACGAACATCTTTATATAGACATATATCTGAGCATTGATTCTAAAAAGTGGGAAACCGCCATCTTTGCTGTTACGTTTTTATCAACCTCAATTTATATTAGTTAAGTTCATTTAAAGCACGATATACTGACAATATTTGTTAACCTTGGCTTAGCAACAAGTAAAAACTTATGATTAAACCTATTCCAAGTTATGTTGTCTTTTGGTAAGTAAGAAGTTTGCCATTTTATCTTAGTATTAGGCCCGAGACCTCGGAATATTAACAAAGAAATTACATAGGCATGATACTATTGAGTATAGCTTTCGTCCGATTGGCCCACCATTTCTGCAAGGGCGTGTTGTATACATTATGAAAACAGTTCGCTGCCCTGGCGCTGAAAACGTCAAACGCTGTGCCGTGCTCCTGTGAGCGGACTGCTCTTTTTGTGATCCCCGAAAAACTGTCTGCCGATGCCGAACAAGATGCTTGAAATCATCGCTTGGCCAGAGAGTAACTGCAAGGTGATTTTTTTCCTTCACTTATTACAGTGAGTTGCTCGTGTAGACATTCTCATAGACCAGTGGTAACTTATTTGTGTAAAATATTTATCTTAACCACCTAGAAATTTTCTGGATATTGTTTTCCTTTGTTGCTCAATGTTTCACACCTATATGTTTATATCATTTACACCATTATCGAATCTCTTTTCCGACAATGTTGCAAACAAGCATTTGATGAAATTTGTCGACAACACCTTGTTCGTTGTGACGCAGCTACGTTTCTTTTAATGAGCTCGGCCTTAATAAGAATGTGGCTATTTTATAGACTTATAGATGACAATATACTATATATTTTTTCACGAATGTTTGTAAATGATATTGATGTTTCTGTTAAAGGGTTTTGTTGGAAAGGGTACGCCACGAATCCTACGAAATATATATATATATCATGATAAGATTAAAGTTTAAGATGGCGACTATCGGGGTAGCTAATTTCCGTAAGTGGCTGAGGTGAGGTGAGGTGAATTTGGAAATGTCGCCCTTTCACGTGTATCAGAATAGTCATAGCATAGTAGTACGTCGCGTCACTTTAAGCGTATTCACCTGTCGTGATGCTTTGTGACGTACTTATCTAGGGATAAGGATTTTTTTATTTACAATATTTACAAAGAACTTTACATAACATAAACATATAGTGAACCACCCAAATCATAAAGCTATGCCAGACCTGATACAGAGGAAAGGTAACTATAAGATGAAATATAGTTCGAACAGAGGATTTTTTTGTAGTCTCATAAATGAAATCTAGGAAAAAGAATAAAAACAACATCAAATAGTCCAGAAATATGTTATCGGGCAAAATCTTATGATGAGTCTTTTAATCTTTCAGGTTGCTTCATCGTGACTCCTGGCGGGGGCGCGGGGAAAGGCAAGGCGTCGGCCTGACGCCAAGCGGATACAGAGCGAACAGCAGTGTTGGGCAAGAACTCTAAAGGACATGGTTTAGCTTCATTCAGAGACTGTAGTATATCCTACAATATCTCTTATGTTAGACTTGTATATGTAGTGTTGTGGAGACCCATAGAGACACTGAAATGGGTGGCCTAAATTTGTCCCATTTCATCCTCTTCCTCCTTGCGTTTGAGCCATCTCAGACCGGTCCGTCCTGTCCTGTTCTGTGTGAGATAAAGCAAACGCGGTCTTGCCCTAATCCTGGGGGCATTATGATCGACGCAAGACGCCTTCGCGATAAACTACCTTGCGCCACGTGCAACACGACCGGGCAGACCGATGAGAATCAGCTCGGGTGTTGTTGTATCCAACTTTCGTCAGTATCTAACTTTCGTAATATGCCGAATCCTGGATATCCAGGAATCGTCCTGAGCAGAAGGACGATTCCTGGATATCCAGAAATCGTCGCAAACAGGACGTTTCCTGGATAGACGACGGTGTTTATCCAGAACGTGTACGTGGGGGTGGAGCTTCCTGTTTTCGAGGGAGGAGACTATGCGGAGGGCGGGGGCATGTTGTTTTTGTCAGAAAGCCGCTATCTTTGTATCTCCCCGCAAGAAGATCGTGTAGTTTATTCTATTGATCCTGGTGTTACAGAACTTAAACGAATGTTGATAATGATACTTTGATGTTTACATGTTACTTACGTATCAGGCCCAAAATTCATTTTGCGTAATGAATTAACAAATGGCAGTCAAGATGGGATAAAGTTACTGTTGTTTTCCGTATAGCGACACATCATTAATAGCATCCAGATGGCGTCCCTTTGTCACACAAGGCCTGGTCCACATCCTGGATATCCAGGAAACGGCTTGAACAGGAGGACGAATCCTGGATATCCAGAAAACGGCTTGAACAGGAGGACGCTTCCTGGATATCCAGAAAACGGCTTGAAGAGGCTCAGGACGAATCCTGTATATCCAGAAAACGGCTTGAACAGGCTCAGGACGAATCCTGGATATCCAGAAAACGGCCTGAACAGGAGGACGATTCCTGGATATCCAGAAAACGGCCTGAACGCCTGACGAAAATAAGGAATTCTCCCGCCATTTTTGATTTGCGAGCAAGCGGTCACTGTGGGTCACGCACGCACCGCAATGGTATCCTGCACCGCGGGTGTCCCGTAATACTCTGAACGCATGTCTAAAGACAACCGTTGTCCACAACGATAGACAATAACAGTCGCACGATTATATATGTGTTGTGTGTTTGAAGTTGTTTTTCGTGTAGCGTCACATTCTATTTACGTGTTAGTAGCATTCAGATGACCTATCATGGGGAGGGCAGCGGTCACTTCCGGGTTTTAATCTCTCGCAACTTGAGGTCTCACGAGGTCGACCCATATATGGAAACATGGGCGTGCATAATAATGTTTTCTGTCCTGTCAATCACCATGATTGACGGCACCGGAAGTACGAATCCTGGATATCTAGTTTTCGTAAGGTTTTTTGACGATTCCTGGAGCCGCCGAAAAGTAGATGCGACAGGTGTCTTCCAGGCACTCTGAAGAAGCTGCACGTGGTGGGGCACTCCGACAGAAACGGCAAGCTGAAAATCCTGCCCCAACTTGATCAGCTTCATCTACTAATACTGGGGCCAGGGCACATCTTGACCATGGAGCGTGGAACACTCTCTGTCGCTCCCAACCTCTGGGGACTGTCCATGGGCAAGAACAAGATCAAAGCCATTGGAAACTGGTTTGAAGGGATCACCAAGCTTGTACGGCTCGTGCTGTCTTGGAACGAAATTGACGAAATCGTGAAGAATGCCTTAGATCCACTGGTACGGCTGGAGCATCTTGACCTGAGATATAACCGGCTTCGTGCTGTGGAAGAGTGGCACTTCACAAGCCTGACCAACCTGAAGTATCTGCACCTGAGCTACAACTACATCTCGCACATCGCTGGGCAGTCGTTCAGCAGTCTTTCTAGGCTAGACACTCTTTCCCTGGATCACAACAAGCTATCGTCTGTGAGCAACGAATGGCCACAAGGGTTATCCGCTACTGTAAAAATGATCCGTCTCAACAACAACCTGATATCGACCATCACCAAGGATTCACTCTCTACCATGAGCAGAAAGTCTGTCTATCTTCAAGATAATCCGTTCCGTTGCACCTGCGCGCTGGGCAGCTTTGAGTCCCTGGGAAGTCGTGTCTACAATTGGCACAGCAACGGGCCGCAGTGCAGCTACCCGCCTGGCCTCTCGGGGAGAGAGATTGCCGACGTACCGAGGAACGAGATGCCCTGTCCGTCACCTACCACCATGACGTTACGTCACGGAACCACTCTCGTGTGTGAGGTCTTCTGGGAGAAGCAGCCAGAGATCAGGTGGTTGGATCCCGGTGGGAGGGCCATTGGAGAAAGAGAGACACTCGGCCCATGTGGTGGCGAAGTAACCACACGCTTGGAGCACGAGTTCCCCACCACCCAGTCTCCTGGAGGAGGAAAGGCGCACTCAACATACGACCTCGGCCTACCCTACATCGGCAAGTCCACCTCCACCCTCCACATGAGTCAGCAGGCCTACCGGTGCTGGTCGGAGGGCAGTTTCCGGTGCGTCGTGCAGTCTGCGGAGGGCAAAGTCTTTGCGAATCTACCGGTGACCAAGTCAAGCCAGGAAAGCGAACACACCGTGATGCCTGCCGTCTACACCACAAAGCCTGCCCAGCGGAATGCAAAGATGACAGAAAAGATGGCCAAAACCACGGGCAAGAATCCACAGCAAGACGGCTCCACTCCAGCAGCTGGTAAGCCACAACATTTTTGGCGCACGGCCATGGCAGCAGTCTCCTTGTCAAAACCTCCCCGCCCAAACGGAAGGATAACGGAAGGCATCGGCAAAACAACGGACAGGAACGCCCAGCAAGACGGCACAACCCCGGCAACTGATCAGGAACAATGGAAGACTTGGATGATGATAATCGTCGGCATCATCTGCGCAATCCTGGGTCCGTTGGTTCTGGACAGGTTAGTGCACAAGTGCCGCAAGCGCTACAGGAAGCGGCGACCTCGGCGTGACGACTTACGTGGCAATGCTGCAGGCGCCATCAACATACCGCTGCAAAACATGCAGCCACAGGCCGCAGCCCCTGCGACTGGGGACCCTCTGCCTCCCCGCAACACACATGATGACATCCCGGACGACACACCCATTGCCCCGTACGCGGAAACGACGCGGTTGGAAAACCCCGTGTATGACGCAGACGTGACGGGACCAAGAGGTGCCACGCCCATCCCGGATCCTTGTTCACAATCCAACAGGCCCCCCAACTCCATGGCCTCATCGCGACCACAGCGCCCGAGGATAGCACGGGTGGGGAAGGCCCCAGATCCACCTCCACGGCCCGACGCGCCAGTCGACTTCAGCGGCACGTACTACCCACCACGCCCGAGGACGACCCAAGCGGAAGACATCCCGGATCCACTTCCTCGGACCAACAGACACGTCAACTCCAACGTTTCCTCACGACAAGGTTTGGGATCTGGACTGGCCAGTATGAGAGGACACAGGCCCTCATCTGACCCCAGAGGCTTGAGAGTGGACAAAAGAAAGGACGACGTCGCGAGTCCTAACATTTACCTTGACCTAAACGGCCCATCACGCCACTGCGGCTCGGATACGTCTCAGGCACAGAGGATCCCGGACACTCTTCCACGGACTCGCACGTATGGCAACTCTAGCGCCTCCTCACAACAGCGAGGTGTAGGAATGTCCTCTATGCCACGGCGCAGGCCCTTCTCTGACCCACGAGGCTTGCCAGTGGACGAAGATGAGGACGTCTCGGGTCCCAACATCTACCTTGACCTGAACGGCCCACCACGCCACTCCGGCTCGGGGATGCACCAGGCAGAAGATATCCCGGATCCTCTCCCACGGATAAACAGATACGTCAACTCCAACGTTTCCTCTCTACCACGAGGCGCAGAGATGCTTCAAGCAGAAGATATTCCGGATCCACTTCCACGGACAAACAGATACGTCAACTCCAACGTTTCATGTCGACCACGAGGCGCGGAGATGCTTCAAGCAGAAGAGATCCCGGATCCACCAACCGAGGCCTCATCGCACCATCAAGGCTCTTGCCAAAATGACGACGCCGAGGGTCCCAACATTTACCTTGAACTCAATGGTTCATGATTGGACAATGACTCTTTTATTGGAACATGTATAACTGCGGAATTTGAAGCCCACTGAGCCTTATCTTTCAACAGGACAATATACATGTCAATCCAAAAGTCGCACTAAAGAACTTCAGAGCTGATAGCTTTCGTTTGGGACATTCAAAAGCCAAGGGCAGCAGTCGGACAGCTTTTAATGAAACCTCGCAGACTTTGCCTTGTGAATAGATGAGGAAGCAAACATGGCATGGATTTGGACTATGATTACGAACAACGATTCTGTTTTGGCATTTTGAACTGTAAATAACTTCTTTAGCATTGCAGAAGTGGTAGTTTATATCACAATGTCACCAGTCTCCTTTAGAAGGACATTGGTTCGATTCCCATACTTGATGTTCCAGCATTACAAAGCTTTGTGTCTATTTTTGTGATATTTCGCGCTCCAAAAATGAATAGTCACAACAACTGTTGCTGATAGAGTTTATCAAGCATAAACAAAAGTTTTCGTTTTCTTCGTCGTATGTTTTGGGCACTCAAAAGCCAAGAGAAGCACTTAGCTTTCAATGAATCCTATCAGGCTTTGACTTGTGAATAGATGAGAGAGCAAACCTGGTATGGAATTGAACTGTATATACTTAGTGCTTTCTTTAGCATTAGAGAAGTAGTGGTTTTATATCATCACGTCACCAGTGTGACATAGTTAAAGAACATTGGTTCGATTCCCATTTAATGTGCCAGCCTCTGTATTGTAAAAAAGCTATCGCTTGTGTCACTATATTCCTGACATTCTTCACACTCCAGAAATAAATAGTCACAACAGCTGTAGCTGATGATAAAGTTATCCAGCATAAACAAAGTTAAAGGCGACTACGTCATACAAACTGAATTCTATTGATGACTATGATGCCTTGAAGTGCCATGTATTTGACAACGTATTTTTGTACAACTGAAGTATACATACAGAATAAAGGAACTTAAGTGATGCAGGTTTGTACTGATTTATTTTTATCAAGATGTAGTTTTCACTATTTCATGCAAAGCCCGGGGCTGTCCCAAAACGTACCAAGAACCAAATAGGGACGAACTAATTGTATAACAATCGGCAGTACTTTTCTATACACCAAAAAGACTTGATATAAGATAGGAACACTGAGTTTTAGGACTACAAAAAGAGAAAGACGAAGCGTATATCAATTGTCTGGTAGCATTCCAAACCCCATAATGGAAATGTAAACGATATACTTGTATGTTATATGATATACATAGAGTAGTGAGTATTTGTACTTTTTTTAACCAGAGTGTTACGTTGTAAACTATGCCTTTAAAGTGTCCAAAGCCGGTTGAAGATACTTGTACTACATATGGTTGAGGACAGGAGAAGAGAAATAAGCTAAAAATGCCAGTGCGTCTGTGCAATCATCTATGCCTCATTAAAATCAGTGTATTTCGGAGTATCAGTTTAAAGTAAAAAAGGATTGTTTCCTAACTGTCCCTTTTATGCCAGGGAAGAAGAGAAGAAGAGTAGAAATATGAACGAAGCTAAAACGTTAAACAATGGCAATGTGTCTGTACAATCATCTATATCTCAGTTAAATCAGTGTGTTTCATAGTATCAGTGCAGAGTACCAGAGGCTATAGTTTCCTAACTGGCCCTGTTATACCAGAAAATGTTCCCAGCATACTATAAAAAGTGGGATGTACCATTAGATTGTTGTACATACATACATACATACATACATACTTATGAGTGCATGTATTGTTTATCTTTAAAGGTAAAAAGAAATAAACACCGAAAAGTTTGAAAAACAGAAAGTTCAACCGTCTTTGTCCTTCCTTAATTTCCCAATTACTTTCGTGAATGTTTACTCCAAAATATTCTGTTACTACAAAGACATTGATTGATTGATTGGTTGACTGATTGATTGATTGGTTGATTCATTCATTCATTCAGTCAGTCATTATTCATTCATTCATTGGAGAGTTCCATGTCCCTCTCGGGCGTAACCACTGCCGTCAGAGGGGTGATCCTGCCCAGGAGAGGATCCAGGTGCGTTGCCGGGAGATTCCGCCAGGCGCGCTTCAGTTCTTGGTGGACTTTCCTCTCTCGTTCTTTGTAGTGCAGCGTTGGATTAATCTCATCACTAAAATATGAAATAAATAGGTGTTTGTTTGTAGGTTTTCTAAATCTTGATGCACTTTTATAACATTTGTAAATAATGGTAGTTATTCAATGTAAAACTTAATGTACTACATACTGTGATAATCTCCAAGAAGATTCTATGTAGCCTGGTTAGCAACCACGGATGGTTAGCAAGCGAAAGGATTGAGTCAGCGGTCACTACGAAGAATGGTACTCTGGCTAAGTTCTACGGTGGAACAAGGAGTGTAGCAAACCAGCGAGTGTCGAATTCGACACTCCTTGGCCGCCTAAACTCTTTGGCCAGCTCATGAACCTATCTTATTCCATCATAGGATCTGCTTGGAGATTGCTACTGCAACAGTGAACTACCACTGTAGTCCTACCTGCAATGAACAGTGAAGAAATAGGCGGTGCTTTTGAAGGGCGCGTCGCTGTGGTCGCAGTAGCCATGGAACAACATGGCGGCGTCACCTGGCAACGCCTCCAGTCCGGTCAGGACCACGGCCCGAGCACCGACGACGACACCCGACTCACGCCGATCGTTGCCGAGGAGACCCGACTCCAGTACTCGGTCGAGATGGAGTTTGGCTCGTGCAGCGTTCACGTGCGCAAACTGCCGACTGTCTATCGCTATCGGCTTTTCTGTGTATATCTGAAAAAAAAAGGCAAGCAAGTTAACGACACTACTTACCCCATTACAACAGAAATTGGATTGCCGTACATTCGGTTTCACAGCTTTGGTGACGTCACTACTTCTGACACGAGCTCGGTCGACGTTGAGAGTCTCCATGGTATTTTTCCGTAAGGCGTAAGCAGCCCACCCTCACACTCAGGGTTGACAATCACGGCAAAGCCTATGATATCACGGTAATGCCGTTGGGGACCGGGCGTTAGGAGGATGAAGCAGCCTATCTTTTCCCGTAACTCGTAGGGAAACCCATTTTATGTATGTAATTCGTAGCGAGGCGATCAAATTTAGCGTAATTGCCTTCCTTGATTTAACGTAATACGTAGGGGGTTCTTCTGAATTTAGGGTAAAACGTTGTCGGGACCCCCCATGCAGACCCTCGACGTTGCCTGGAGATACTGTAAATGCATTTAAGTTTGCGGGGATTTAATTTCGCGGTAGCGGGAAAGGGGACTTTTCGCGGTGGTTTTAAGTTTGCGGTATCTTACTGCCCTGGAAAAAATGTTCGTGGTGGTTTTAAATTCTCAGTGAAGCGGCCATCGTGAAAATCGCGAACATAAAACATTTACAGTATACACTGTGGTTGCAGGAATGACGGCAAAAGCAGCAACGAAGGCAGTACAGCACAGTGACTTGATATCACTCTGAGATTTTAGATCAATCTACTACGTAGTGGAATAAAATAGCAAAAGCAAACGTAATGCTCATGGCATAGAGGAAAGACCAAAACATAAAAGAGTACTCTCCAAGCAGAGGTCAAAGGGAAAATTGTGACCTTTTTCACATATTTTTTGTCAGGTATCCCTACTATAGCTGACAGAAAAAGACAGCATATAAGAAAAAGGTCACGATTCCCCCCCCCCCCCCCCATCAACCTCTGCTTGGAGAGTGTGAAATATAGTCTGAATGCCTTTTGCGTAATCAGCCTTTTTTTATATCACAGTATATTCGTCTTCGTAATCCATTGACTGGCTGACAACTCAAATAAACTTAGTTAATAATCAGTACATTTGCCGTAACGCGTAAAGAACCGGGTCGCTAGTGCTTTTTCACTCTACGTAAAGCGTATGCAGTTTCTTTGTGTAAAGTTAAGATAATCCACCTAGTCTACCAGCAAAGTTTACTCTTCAATATGCATGATGAGGAAATGGCCTTTCTTGCAACACCTACCGCCTTCGGCGCTAGGCATGAAAGGTGATATCGGGGCTTACATCAATTTTTTTATCATTATGATAGTTAATTTCTGTTGTTCTAGATTGTACATAAACCTTATCCTTGTAGCCCAGGGTTCGATAAGGGAAAGGGTTGACAGGATCATGAGGTTTTATTATTCACGCTTATATCAAAGGAACATCGATCCTGTTAAAAAAGTGAGAAAAATATTATTGACAGGATCATCCTGATCGTTTACAAAAGCCGAGTAGCTGGTAGACAATTAAAGACTTGTTTGCTCCAACACGTGATAATCTTGAATATTCAAGACTCCTCCGCGAGTTCTGCTCCTTCAAAGGAATTCCGCGGAAATCATCGAAGATTACCTCCGCTGGGTTGGCGCTTTTCGAGGCCAGCTCTAGACAATTGAGTGATTAACTTAGTAAATATTCACTACCTGCGTGGAGCCGGCGTACCGCTGTCAACGAACGACCTAGCCTTCCGACGCGAATTTATTGATCGTCGATTTAAATTTAAGGTCGCGAGAGCTAAAGAATACAAGGGTTTGCCTGAATTCTACTATGTTCCAGTAGATAAAGAGTGTACTTTCATTCCAACGTTGGACTAGAAGTTGCACAAAAATTCACAAGAACGATGAAGATTGCGCTAATCTCTCCCTTTCTATTTATGTGGATATTCAACCTTACATCCGACAGTTGACCAAAACATTTTCGTTGCGCATCACCTTATTCTAATGTCGCTTTTTTTATCCACCTCTATTAATTTTACTGAAGCTCATTTAAAAACAAGAACATCATTGTCACAATATCGTTTTGTTACAACCTTGTGCAAGCAACAAGTTTGAAAGCATGATTAAACCTATTCGAAGGTAAGTTCTCTTTTGGTGATTTTTCTACCTAATGTAGGAAAATTGTCAGTTTTCCTTGACGCTAAGACAAACCAAAACATTACGTCGATGAAGGTTAGACATCCAGGTAATGAGATACACCATTGTCTTCAGCTTGATTTTGCCTTACTTTTGTTTTCTTTGGAATCCAAATTGTCTTCTGTCTGAATTGTCTTACAACGTTTCCTATTGGACATCTGAAATTGTCCTCATTCATAGTCAGAGTATATAAGACCTGTTTCTTCCAGATCACTTCAGTGTCACTGATGAAAACTGGTGGATTCCAGTTGAAACGTCTGACCGTTTCCAAAACCATATCCAGTTGCTTGAGTAACTACTTTTTGGTGTACAAAACATTACGTTTCGTGAATATTAACAATTCGTCCATTGGTCGACTCGACAACACGCGTGCAAACTCAGCCAATGAATATTCCCTCCACTGTAATATTGATACATTTTGCGGCCAGCTCCAGACGATTGAGTGATTAGCTTTGTAAATACTCATGTCTGCATAAGCTGGGCCACTTCTTCAATGTGTGTAAAGCTTTGAATTGAGATATAAATGATGATTAATATCTTAATCCAAAAGCCGAATAAGAACGACAAAGATTACGCTAAACCAAGACATACACATACATCCGAGCTTTGTTTTTAAAAAGTGGACAACCGCCATTTTTTAATCTTGCGTTTTCATCAACCTTATTTCATATTAATTAAGCTCATTTAAAGAACAATCATTATTGCAGTATCATCACAATATATATTGACCATATTTGTTAACCTGGCGTTAAAAACAAGTCCAAACGCATGATTAAACGAAGTTGTCTTGGGGTAAGGAGAAGGTTTGTCATTTTTCCTCAGTATTGAGTCAACGGAATATTAGACCTCGGAATATTAATAAAGAAATTACATAGGCATGATACTGTTGTGTAGAGCTTTTGTCCGATTGGCCCACCATTTCTGCAAGGACATGTTGTATACATAATGTAAATTTTCGCTGCCCTTCCGCCGAAAACGTCAGACGCTGTGCCGTACACCTGTGTGTGAGCTGCTCTTTTTGTGAGTTCCAGAAAAATTCGGTCTGTCGATGCCGAACAACAAGATGCTTGGAATCATCGGTTGACCAGAAAGTAGTTCCAAGGTGGGCTTTTTTCTTATTCACACTTACATAACAGATGGTAGTATGGATATTCCTGTAATATGCCTGTAAGTTATCTATCTAAACTGCCTGGAGATTTCCTTTGAATCTTTTCTTTGTTGCTTAATTAATTTATCACCCAGATGCGTTTATGAAATTTTAATCAATACGTTCTAGTGGGCAACCGTTGGCCAAAAATTGTTGCGACACTTGACAGTTCAGTATAACGCATTTGTGTTTCTTTCAAAGATCTCGAACTTTATCTAGATGTGACTATTTCGAATTCGTAGATTCACTTCACTTGAATGCTGTTGGCCATAGACGGACACAATATCAATAGGAGCAGTTTGGGATAGTTATTTATTGTAGTTTCTAACGCTTCTGATGTGGCAGTTGGATATATGTTTCATACACAATGAGAAAACTGAATATTCAATATTTGGCGGAGAGCTAGCGTCGTCTAAACCGTCCTGAAATTTCTTTTATAGTGTTTTTTTTGTAGCTCAATTTATCATACATTTATCGCAACTATTGGCCAAAATTTGTTGCGACCCTTGACATTTCAGTATGACATATTTGTGTTTTTTTAATGATCGCGGCCTTGATTTCAATGTGACTATTCGGCAAAATTCGTGACAAAAAAGGATGTTCTCCACGATGGTCACTTCTACACTATACTAATAATTAAATGTTGAATTGCTATATTTTGGTCCTTGTTGCTTCGCATGTACACAAAAGACTCTGATTGGCTAGTAACTGCACATGCGCAGTTCCTCTATTCCCGAATCATTCTTATTCCTGACTCTCGATGTTTAAGTTGCGTCTAGTTTGGGTCAAACAGGTGCCTGTCTAGATCTACTTCGTTAGCTATTCCCTCAGTGGTTCACTACATGTTAAAGGCTTTTTTTTACCTCCATGAAATCTCAAGGAGGATATATATTCTGTTATGTTTGTCTGTCTGTGTACAAGATAACTCAAGAACGGCTGGATGGATTGGTTTCATACTTGTTGTGTCGGTGGGTTGTGATGAAAGCTGGAAGTGATTAGACTTTGGGTCCCGTATCTGTCGTTATAATTGATGTAATAATATCAGAAATCACCCCTACATCTGCGATATATTGGAACAGGCATCGTGCTTTCAGTGTTTGTTAATCAGCTGATCTCCAAGCAGATAGTGAGGTGATTTGTTTGACCAGTGATAGCCATCAACAGATGTCTTTCCTTTTTTGGATAGTTGACATCATATAGTTGGGGACAACTGTTTGGGGAACCTGGACCATTTTGAATATTTGTTGCTAAGAAGATTTTTCAAGATTTTAGCGGAAAAGTAATATTTTGTAAGATTAACAATGAATAATAACGAAGTTGGCATTTCATGAATAAGAAACGCCATAATTGCCTAGGCTCCCGGCTACGGTAAAATTATTTTCCATAATGTATTCAGTAGAAATCGAAGTAGTCTTCGTGGGAGTACTGTGATCGGGCATTCTAATCCTTTAAAAGGAAAATTTCGTACAAAAATTAGATACTAGTATATTTCATTAATGTTAATTGTTGACTTGAGCATAGTTGGACACGCAAGCAGCAGTGATTTACTGTAGTTTTTAACACCCTTCTGTGACCGTCGCGCGTGTGTTTCATACACAGTGAATAGACTGAATTTTCAACATTTGTCGGACACAAAAAGTGGTGGCTAAATAATTTGGATTATTTCCGAAACCTTGAGGAGTAAATATGAACATTGTCTGCTAACAAGAACATGATGCAAGTACTAGCAAGTAACTTTTAGCAAGTAATTTGAATTCATAGTTCCGAGATGATTCTAGGAAAAAGAATGAAAACGTCATGAAATAGTCAAGAAATACAGTTATCGGCCAAAAAAATCTTATGCTGAGTCTTTTCATCTTTCAGGTTGCTTCACCATGACTCCTGGCGGTGGGACGGAGAAAGGCAAGGCGTCGACCTGACGCCTAGCGGATCGAGAACGAACAGCAGTGTTGGGCTAGAACACTGTAAGGCATGATGTAGCTTCATAGCTCATTCAGAGACTGTAGTATACCCTAAAACATCTCTTGTGTCAAGCTTGACTATGCTGTATTGTGGAAAGCCATAAAGACACTAAAATGGCTGGCCTAAATTTGTCCCATTTTCTCCTCTTTCTCCTTGCGTTTGAGCCAACTCAGACCGGTCCGCCTTGTTCTGTCCTGTGTGAGATAAAGCACACTGGGTCTTGCCCTAATCCCGGGTCCATCATGATCATGATCCAAACATCTGTAGCACACGATCGCAAAACACTGCCTTGCGCCACGTGCAACACGACCGGGCAGGCTGATGAGAATCAGCTCGGGTGTCTTCCTGGCACTCTGAAGAAGCTACAAGTGGTGGGACACTCCGACAGAAACGGCAAGCTGAAAACCCTGCCCCAACTTGCCCAGCTTAACCTGATGGCACTGGGGCCTGGACACATCCTGACCGTGGAGCGTGGAACACTCTCTGCCGCTCCCAACCTCTGGGGACTGTCCATGGGCAAGAACGAGATCAAGGTCATTGGAAGCTGGTTTGGAGGGATCACCAAGCTAGAATGGCTCGTACTGGCTTGGAACGAAATCGAAGAGATCAAGAAGAACGCCTTTGGGCCACTGGTACGGCTGGAGTATCTTGACCTGAGGCATAACCGGCTTCGTGCTGTGGAAGAGTGGCACCTCGCAAGCCTGACCAACTTGAAGTATCTGCATCTGAGCTACAACCACATCTCACACATCGCTGGAAAGTCTTTCAACCGTCTTTCTAGACTGCACACTCTCTCCCTGGATCACAACAAGCTGTCGTCTGTGAGCACCGAATGGCTACAAGGGCTATCTCCTACAATTGTCCGCCTCAATAACAACCTGATATCAACCATCACGGCGGAGTCGATCGCTGCCATGCGCAGAATTCGAAAGTTAGAGTTCATCTATGGTCAGGAGAATCCGTTCCGTTGCACCTGCGCGCTGGGCAGCTTCAAGTCCCTGAGAAGTCGTGTCCGATTTCGGGACAGGCTGCAGTGCAGCTACCCACCTAGTCTCTCGGGGAGAGAGATTGCCGACGTACCGAGGAACGAGATGCCCTGCCCGTCACCTACCGCCAAGACATCCTGTCATGGAGCCAATCTCGTGTGTGAGGTCTTCTGGGAGCAGCAGCCAGAGATCAGGTGGTTGGATCCTGGTGGAAGGGTCGTTGGAGAAAGAGAGCCACTCGGCACATGTGGCGGCGAGGTAACCACACGCTTAGAGCACGAGTTTCCCACCACCCAGTCTCCAGAACGAAGAACGACGCACTCAACATACGACCCCGGCCTACCCTACATCGGCAAGTCCACCTCCACCCTCCACATGAGTCAGCAGGCCTACCGGTGCTGGACGCAGGGCAGTTTTCGGTGCGTCGTGCAGTCTGCGGAAGGAAAAGTCTTTGCGAATATACCGTTGACCAAGTCAAGTCAGGAAACTGAACAAGACCCGAGAAAAGAACACACAGCGATGCCAGCCGTCTACACCACAAAACATGCCCAACGGAACACTAAGGTGACAGCAAAGATTGTCAAAACCACGGGCAAGACTCCACAGCAAGATGACTCCAGTCAAACAACTGTTAAGGTACAATGGCGCACCGTGGTGACAACAGTCTCCACCTCAAAATCTCCTCGCCAAAAGGGAGGGATAACGGAAGGCATGAGCAAAACAACGGACAAGAACGCCCAGCAAGACGGCACAACTCCGGCAGCTGATCAGGAACAATGGAAGACTTGGATGATGATAGTCATCGGCATCAACTGCGCAATCCTGGCTCCGGTGGTTCTGGACAGGGTAGTGCACAAGTGCCGCAAGTGCTACAGGAAGCGACGACCTCAGCGTGACGACTTGCGCGGCAATGCTGACGGCGCTACCGGAGACATACCGCTGCAAAACATCCAGCCACCGGCTGCAGCCCCTGCGACTGGTGACCCTCTGCCTCCCCGCCACTCACATGATGACATCCCGGACGACACGCCCATTGCCCCGTATGCGGAAACAACGCGGTTGGAAAACCCCATGTATGACGCAGACGTGACGCGACCAAGAGGTGCCACGTCCATCCCGGATCCTCGTCCCCGATCCGACACGCCCCACAACTCCATGGCCTCATCGCGACCACAGCGCCCGAGGATAGCAAGGGTGGGGAAGGCCCCAGATCCACCTCCACGGTCTGACGAGCCAGCCGACTCCAGCGGCACGTACTACCCACCACGGCCGAGGACGACCAAAGCAGAAGACATCCCGGATCCACTTCCTCGGACCAACAGATACATCAACTCCAACATTTCCTCACAAATACGAGGTTTGGGATCCGGACTGGCCAGTATGAGAGGACACATGCCCTCATCTGACCCTAGAGGCTCGAGAGTGGACAAAAGAAAGGACGACGAAGCGGGTCCCAACATTTACCTTGACCTGAACGGCCCATCAAGGCACTCCGGCTCGGATACGTCTCAGGCACAGAGGATCCCGGACACTCTTCCTCGGACTCGCACGTGTGTCAACTCTGGGGCCTCCTCACAACAACGCGGTTTGGGAATGGCCAGTATGCCACGACGCAGGCCCTCCTCTGACGCGCGAGGCTTGCGGATTGACGAAGATGAGGATGTCTCGGGTCCCAACATCTACCTTGACCTGAACGGCCCACCACGCCACTCCGGCTCGGAGATGCACCAGGCAGAAGAGATTCCGGTTCCTCTCCCACGGACAAACAGATACGTCAACTCCAACGTGTCATGTCGACCACGAGATGTGGAGATGCTTCAAACAGAAGAGATCCCAGATCCACTTCCACGGATTCACACGTACGTCAACTCTAACGTTTCATCGCAACCGCGAGGCTTGGAGACATCTCAAGCAGAAGACATCCCGGATCCTCTCCCACGGACAAACAGATACGTCAACTCCAACGTCTCATGTCGACCACAAGGCGCGGAGATACTTGAAGCAGAAGACATCCCGAATCCTCTCCCGCGGACCAACAGATACGTTAACTCCAACATTTCATCACAACTGCGAGGCTTGGAGACAACTCAAGCAGAAGAGATCCCGGATCCTCTCCCACGGACAAACAGATACGTCAACTCCAACGTCTCATGTCGACCACGACGCTCGGAGATACCGAAACAGGTGCCACCACCCGCGGCCTCATCGCACCATCAAGGCTCTTACCAAAATGACGGCGCCGAGGGTCCCAACATTTACCTTGAACTCAATGGTTCATGATTGGACCATGACTCTTTTATTGGAACATAACTGCGAAACCTGAAGCGCAATACCCCAATAAGCTTTTTTTTCGACAGGACAATACACATGCCAATCTCCAATCCATACTAAAGAACTTCAGAGCTTATAGCTTTCGTTTGGGACACTCAAAAGCCAAGGGTAGCACTCGGACAGCTTGCAATGAAACTTCGCAGAATTTGCCTTGTGAATAGATGAGAAAGCAAACATGGCATGGATTTGGACTATGATTATGGACAACGATTCTGTTTTGGCATTTTGAGCTGTATATACTTTCTTTAGCATTGAGGAAGTAGTGGTTTAATATCACCAGTCTCCTTCAGACGGACACTGGTTTGATTCCCATACTTGATGTTCCAGCATTACAAAGTTTTGTGTCTATTTTTGTGATATTTCACGCTCCAGAAAGGAAAAGTCACAACAACTGTAGCTGATACTGTTATCCAGTGTGTCACCAGTGTGACATGATAGGACATTAGTTTGATTCCCATACTTACGGTTCCATTTAATTAACACAAATTTTTTGTGTCTATTTCTGTGCAATTTCACGCTCCAGAAATGAATAGTCACAACAACTGTAGCTGATAGAGTTTATCAAGCATAAACAAAGGTTTTCGTTTTGGGCACTCAAAGTCCAAGAGAAGCGCTTAGGTTTCAATTATTCCTATCAGACTTTGACTTGTGAATGGATGAGAGAGCAAACTTGGTATGGAATTGAACTGTATATACTTTCTTTAGCATTGCAGAAGTAGCGGTTTTATATCATCATGTCACCACCAGTGTGACATGATAGAAGGACATTGGTTCGATTTCCATTTTGCTGTGCCAGCATCTGTATTGTAAAAAAAGCTTGTGTCACAATATTCCTGTGATTCTTTACGTTCTAGAAATAAAAAGTGGCAACAGCTGTAGTTGGTGATAGAGTTATCCTTCATTAACAAACTTTAAGGTGATTACGTCATGCAAACTTGATTCTATTGATGATGCTTTGAAGTACTTTGTGTTTGACGTCCCTCGATGCATACGTATCTTTTGTACAGTTGAAGTTAACATGCAGAATAAATAAACTTTTGTAATCCATTTTGTAAACTTTCATCTTTATCAAAAATGTAGTTTCATTTAATTCACCTGTAGAAAAATGGTTCCGAAGTAAAACTTTAATTTCGTTGAAGATGAAAAAGAGTTTTTAACACCTGGATGAAGTTAGGATGGTCGTGTAAAGAGCATTTCCCAAAGCCACAACGTCGGGGGCAAAGCGGGTATCGAACTCGGGACTTCTCAGTTTCGAGCCCAACACTCTACCAGTTACGCCACACACAACGCCACATATAGTGATTTTCAATGACATATGATCAGCCAAGCAGAGTTTAAGTGACTCTCCCAGCGGAGGTTAGGCTCCGACTGTTTTTGTTTCATTTTTTTTAGTCGTTTTTATCGGGCTCGCTATTTTGTATTGTTTCTTGAAGTTCGCCAGTTTTGACAATACAAGATGCAATGCAAAATAGAAAGCACGATAAAAACGACTAAAAAACGTTACAAAAACAGCCGGAGCCTCACCTCTGCTTGAAGAATAAGCTAAAGTCGCAAGCAAAGATATTTGAAGTCTAACCCGTGCCAGAGCCTGGGCCAGTCGGTCCGCTGTGCGGTGTGCTCCGGGCGGCGCCCCGATGATCACCACCGCAGGCTTGACGGGGTCGGCCTCGGCGATGTGAGACAGGATCGCCGCACCGACAACCTGCCAGACCCGATCAGTCTGCGCGGGGAAACGTTTCCTGATCACGGCCAAGCCTTCCTCATGGTTTTCTGTAGAAAAAAACAAAACATTATTGAAGTAATTGTTACAGAAATTCACGCGAGAGGCGGAATGTACCAATGAATCGTATTACTGTAAAGCATCTATTTGAAGAAATCAACTTTTTACAGTTTTCCGAAGATGACGCGTCGTTAACCCACCAACATGGCGGACGCATGAATGACGTCACAGTCACATGACTGTGGACTCACTTTATTTGGCAAATGAGCAGAACCTACCGAGTGGGGTGCGCTCAAGTGGGGCCCCTTCATCCATATCTCGCTCCGGCAGCACAGCAACAACGATAGAATCTGCCTTTTCTGGCCTCTCTTCGCTCGTCATCACTACCACGTGACCCGGTTGAACTTCATTTGATTGACAGCTCGTTCGGACGACGACGTCCGTGACGTAGCGAGGCATGGAGTCTACGTCGGGGATGACGATGACGTCCGAGGAGGACCATGCCCGCATGATGTCTGCTATGGCTTCCGTTGCGTGTTCTTCCTTCACGGTTGTGAACTGGCGGTAATGTAGGGTGAAGTGTTCTCTCGCCATGAGCCAGGGTAGGGTTGAAGCCAGGTTTGTGAGTGTGAGCCGCGCATAACGGGAGGAGGAGAAGGGAACCAAAGATGTCAGAGTGAGCATCGAGCACGGGGTTGTTGGTGAGTCAGGAGCCAAGGTGTCGGACAGGGTGGACCACAGCGACTCATCTTGAGACGGGAACCTTTTCTTCAAGGCGTTAAATCTTTGCTGGAAAACAACTCCCGAGTCCGGCAGTCCTGGAATGGCCGCTTTGTCTCGGATGTTGCTTTCGCCACCCGTAATGCATTGGCAGCATTCTGCAGGTGTTGTTGGCCCAAAACTGGTTAGCACATAAGCGAGAAGACCTACACAAAATGTGATGAGTAGTGTGTTTGGCCAGTTACGTCTGGCACAACTGTTGGCTGGCTTATCTCGGAGAATCTGCTTCAAGACAGCTGCAGGAGCAGATCCAGGTATCTTTTCCTTCCTTCCGTCGATCTCAATGACAATCTGTTCGTGGCTGAATTTGGAAATATAAAAGACACAAAAAATGAGAGGAAGATAAAGAACACTATATACACAAAGGAAGAAGAATACATCAAAGACACGTTAGCTTAAACTGGCGGGTCTCATAATTGCCGCTGCGTAGACTAAATCCACAAGAGTACAGTTTCCTGGTTGGTATGATAACTATGCAAAACGTACATCGTACATGTATCTAAGACAATTGAGCTCAACACACCCCTGTTCTTCTTTCGCTCCGATGCCTCCAGATCGATTCAACCTGACCAGTTCCTCTATGACGTCACGAACGGTAAGCTCCCCAGTTGCGTTGTCCACGGTCCCATCTTCCTTTTGTGTTGCTGGAAATATTAGGATATTGTAACAATCTTTAGATTATTTTGTGTTGTCTCTACTAGCTTTACATTGTTGAGGAATAAGCTAACAATCATGAGATCTGAATTGTGCAAATTATAGCATCATCTAGATGGCTTATGAGAATATAGGTGCATGGACTCTAGGTGCCATTGTTGTATACTAATAATTTTATTGTTTGTATTTTATTGTAATTCAGTTTATTATCATTACCTTTGAGTGTGTCATCCCTTTGCTCACGCAATTCCCTTGTTTCTTTTCTCAATTCTTGTCGGATGTCTTTCTCGGCCCGATGCAGAGTCTTCTTTGGTTTTCCTGTACATACGGTATAATCGTGACACATGTTATAATGTCTCATGTTCTGTATTGAATTCTGGTAATGTCGTATGTTTATATCTATCATAGTAATTCATGTAGAAGTATATAAAGACGCATAATCAGATGCAAAAATGGGACAGAAATCAAACATCCGTGTAGAATATTGATACATACAATGTGAGTTGTCATGTCCTTACAGCTTCAAAATATCGAAATATTCACCTTCAGATACTTCAGTGTTTTTCTTGGCGCAACCTGTGATACTTTTTGGCTTTTCTTGCGTGGTCATCTCCTCCCCCGCGTCGCCATCTTCGTCACCACTGACGTATCCCGTAGACATTCTTTCTGCCTGAACAGGTTTTCACATTGCAAATATAAATAGTAGAATAAAAATTCATACTAAAATTTACCTGATATTCGCATTGTTGAAAAAACGTGTGTGTGTGTGTGGGGGGGGGGGTGGTGGCTAATGCTCATACTCTTGAGTTTCTACGTCATAATGGAGGACTGGATATTGCAGTACTAAGCTAATTTCCTAGAGGGCTCTGTCAAATAGCAAAAAAGGGTGTATTGAGTGTATTGCACTGTCCTAATAAGGAAGTTAAATACAGAGCACAAAAGCACGGGGATCTAACGCCGCGTGTTTCGGCGCTAACTGTTGGGACTACACCGCACAAGTGAATTTTGCGCGCCAAAATAAACTCTAAATGACTAACCAGTTCGTGGCATGGATACCTGAACCAGACTTATAAATCAATTTAACATAATTACTCGTTACTACTGTGTACACAATTCTACTGACATAGCCCTACCTGCACTTACCATACAGGGAGGTATTTCACTTGATTCCTTTCCCACAGATTTTCTTCTTGTCCTGTTAGAGCCCAGTTAACGTTCTGGTCACAGTCGTCCTCCTGGATTTACTGTACACGAGACAATCATCGTCCCGAAACTGAAAATCTACATCGAAACCGGCGGCCACTGACTCATTGCAACGAAACTATAAGCTACACCAACGCTTATAATAACATGTCTCAGTAGTTTGTGTCTTGTAATATTAAACCTTCACGGTTGTAAAACTCGTTTTGTGCACCTGTTAAGCTTGTTACACCCCGGAAACAACGTCCTCTTCTTTTGGCTAGCACACAAGGCATGCCATTGTGTACTTAGGTGTTCGTTCACACTGTGTACAATTGAACTTTCACCTTTTAACCTGTGCCATGACTCATCGAAACTAGTCTTACTAGTAACGCTTGAGGAATATCGATGGCCGTCCAGGAGGCGAACAGGGACTGGGAAGACAAATGTAGGATGCGTAACACCAAAAACGTCATGCCTCCAAACACACAGGCTCCAGAGGGTCCAGGTAAAACACCTGAGAGAACACCTGTGGCCGCACCTTCGAGACTTTACATACTCCTTCTCCGCGCGTTGTGGTGGGCCGATCATCACCAGGTGTTCATAGCGGTGACAGTTGTGTTCGTGGCTGTTTTTGCGGCGCCTATCGTCACGTGGATGCTCCTAGACGCCAACCCGTCGCTACAGGATCCGGCAAAGTTCCTAGGCCAGGGTGGAGGTAAACATTTAGTCCAATAAATAAATAAATAAGTTGGTGCTACTTGATTTAGTGTAGAGCATTGTCAGGACCACTTAAGCACCCCCTAAAAAACAAAACAAAACAAACACAACAACCTGCCTTCTTGTCTGCGTTTGATCGAAGAAGAACTTTATTGCGCAACGATCGTACACGGTACAATGTATGGCAAAAAAAAGAAGAAGAAACAAACTTATTATCCTAATTACTTAAACAAGTATCAAACTTAATACATATGCAGATTATGAATATAAAATGAAATTGGCATCCTTATTTCTAGAACAATAAGAGCTAGCCTAAATCATTGATATTGTATTACAATCGAGTGGGGCTAATTATGAGTTTCGGCATTTTTTCTTATGACAAAGCAGTCTTTTACATATCTACCTATTTTAGCAATGTGTGAGTTATTACATCTGAATATATAATCAAATCTGTCTGTATCATCGAGTCTCTTAAAATCTGTTGTATTTGATTCGAGGAATGTGAATAACTCATTACGTGAAACATTGTACCTATTGCACATCATGACAAAGTGAAATTCATCTCCAATTTGCTTTGGACAGAATGGGCAAAACCTTTGGTCAGACTATAGATGTTATTAAATAATTGTGCAAGGAATGCGTATCGTCGGTATCGGTAAGAAAGGTACCATCATTGTAAGCCGCTTAGCTAGGTATCTTTGGTGCCCAAAATACCGAATGACATTCTACCCCCCGAATGCCATGTTTTGCAGAGTACAAACTCATCAGCATTATTACGTAATTCACGGTTTTTAGTTTCTAGGCTGTTTATGATATGACAATGTATCTTTCTTTTCTTCATAGTACTAGATACAACCATACAGAAGAAACTACACGGCCAACCCTTCGCTAGGAAGGTTGTAGTCGACGTTATCACCAGCCACGTGAAGTCCTCTGACCCTAGGAAAGCCCTGGTCCTGTCCATTCATGGCCCGAGGGGGGTGGGGAAGAACTACCTCAGCACCATGATCGCGCAGGCGCTGTACGCGGACGGGATGACGTCACCATGTGTCCGCGGTTACTCAGCGACAAGGCACTTCAAACATCACGATCTGAAGAACGTTCGGAACTACATGGTTTGTGCAAATGTCCTGATACATCCCCACTGTTCTCTCTCCCTCTCTCTTTATCCGTTTCTCTCTCTTATCCTTTCTTATTTCTTCCACCCTCCCTTTCTTTCCCTGACTTTCTCCTGTCCTCCCTCTGTCTCGTAGCCCACCGTACCCTGTAATTAAGCCTTGGGTATCACAGAATGATAACTTAATGTCTATTTTCAGGTATATGCTCTATTTTCCAAAAAGTTAAAGCTATGGGCTCCTTATGCATATTTATGTAAATCATTTTCAGTTTCTCAGCAAATTCTGAAAATCTCCTCCTGGACTATATATTTCTCTGTCTCTCTCTCCCTCTCTTACCAGCGTACGCCAATGAACTAAACAAGTGGGAAACAGTCTTAGCAGCATCGAGATAGCGGTAAGCTTACGATGATCACCAAGCTAATGATCTCCCCCGACCCCAGGACATGCTCCATGAAGAGATCCCGTCCCTCGTCCGCCGCTGTCCCCGAGCTCTCGTCATCTTTGACGAGATGGAGAAGATGCCGGGTCAGCTGATCGACACCATCAAACCCTTTGTGGAGGAGAGCGAGGCTGTGGACGGGGTGGACTACAGGAAGGCTATCTTCATCTTGCTCAGGTGAGATGATTTGTTTAGGGAATGGACGTCTACTGTAGCTTCTGAGACGTGACGAAGGAGACACGTGACTGCAGCAACGGGTCGTAGGTGCCAGATAACCCATGTCGTCCCCCGTCTCTGTTCAGTATTGGATGACAGCAGCAACGGGTCGTAGGTGCCAGATAACCCATGTCGTCCCCCGTCTCTGTTCAGTGTTGGACGACAGCAGCAACGGATCGTAGGTGCTCGATAACCTGTGTCGGCCCCCGTCTCTGTTTAATGAGGCTTAATGAAACTGCTTGACTGTTAAATATGTTCTTCAACATGATGAACCCAATAGTTCAAACACGTTATTGCTGTTCTTATTTTACTTTCTCTGTGCACTTTTCCGTTCGCGCTGCCATTAACTATTTTCCCTGCTTTCTCGTTTTCTCTAAATGCTACCTTATTCCTATCCAAACAGCAATAGCGCCCAGGGACTCATAGAGGAACAGACACTACTGCTCAGGAGAGACAAATCGCTGGAGAGAGAAACTTTCAGACTGAAGGGGTTCCAGAAATTGATCCGGGACCATGCACTGGGAGTGACGTCAGACAAGGATGGCGGCAAAACTACCGGTGATTCTTCGTTCACCATTTCAATTAGCACTTCGTTTCAGGCCCACGAAAATGCAGATTTACTTGTTAACATTAAATGCCATTGGATGGAATTTATATTGCTACACATGAAACAATATTCCAATGCAAAATGTTAGGAGATGTACACTAACTAACCGTCAAATTGAAGCACAGGCATATGATTAACACAGAAAGTAATGTTACATGACTATGTACAGACTAACATTTTCTCATGAGCTCAGTGTATGTTCGCTGATGTTTCCTGTTTGGTAAGTTGACTGATTTTGCAAGACGATTGAAAATGTTCTATATTTTTTGGGCATCGAAGAGCTTTTTTGTCGGGAACAAATGTCTGTTTTTGATAGAGCTTTGTTGTTTCTAGACTCTTTCTAGAGTAAGACAATAATTTCCCTTGATTTGTAGGGGATCTTTCTAAATTCTTAGACACAGTAAGCAAAGAGTTTCAATTTCTTATAGTGGCTGAGACGTCAACAAAGCTCCCAGCGGACGGACCAAACGTGTGCAGCAGGCAGATAGAACACCCATGTGTGGAACCGTACACGCAGCCGGTTCAGAAGAGCTGTTACATCTTCTTCACTTGTACAGTGTAAGTATGTTCGTCACGTCACTCGATTTTCAAAGTTCGTTATTCCTTTTTTTCATATTTCATCTTTTTATCTATTTTTTTTCAACCTTTATTTAACCTTGGTACATCTTCGGCCTAACAACCGGTGCAATGGCCTAGTGGGTAGAGTGTTCGCCTTGCATTCGGTAGGTCGTGAGTTCAAACCCCGGCCGAGTCATACCAAAGACTTTAAAAATGGTACATGCTTCTTTCTCTGCTTAGCACTCAGCATTCGGGAAAGAGTATGGAAGTTGAACACACACCACTACGAGTGGACTAGCCCCCTGCTGTAGTGATTGCGTTGTGTGGCCCAAGGGCTACTGAAACGGAGATGGGCGCCGCCCTATGCGCCATCAGGCGCGGGAAGGAACTTTGACTTTTTTGACATCTTCGGCCTGAGCCGTTTTTCAAGATTTCAAGGGTGGAGGAGGTCAGAGGTCTAAATACCTTCTAAATACAATGCAGTGCACAAAAGATACAATTCAACATTCCATAGATACTTTCGTATTCAACATAATATCAGTCCATCTCATAGTCCATAGTTACATAATTTCTCGTCAAGTTCTTAAACGACGATAAAGAGGGCGCCTGCCTCAAGTTCTCCCTCAGACTATTTCACAGAACTGTGCCAGAGTACGTTATAGACCTTCGAAACGCTTCCCTGTGGACCATGGGTAAGTATACCCTGGTCTAACTGTCCAACTAGACATTCGGGCTTAGCCTCTACCAGGCTTCGTGGTTTGGTGGTCTAATTGTAGAAATTGGTCAAATAGAGTAAATACTACGCTAGGGGAGTCAGCCGGCCGATTAGGGACATTTACCAAACCACGCTTGTGGTTTGAAAAATGGACCTTCTCGGCCGGCTGACTCCCCTAGCGTACGGTGACTCTATTTGTCCAATTTCGACAATTAGACCATCAAACCACGAAGCCTGGTAGAGGCTAATTCGAGCTAACCAGATCGGGTGTTCTGGCCAGGGTATACTGGGCGGACCCTGATAAAAGTGTGGTGGCTTCTTTCAAATAAAAATGTCACTTTAAAAAAAAAATCAAGAAGTCTTCAAGTGCACGTTTCATAGTGCATGTATCCCATGGAATCTTTTAGCGCGATAAACATCATATCAAGTATATCAATAAAAGTAGCCAAATTGAGTCATGTGCATGAAAAAATATGCACTAGTCACTGTGTAAGATTTCTATCGACTGTTTGATAGGATTTTGCCAAACATTTTACGTGGGTCCTTCATCGACCAAAGTACATGTAAGTTTGTTTGAAGTGTATCTGTGTTATTTTTCAGGTACAGACAAGCGCTCAAAGAGACATCATGCCAGAAAACGCTATATGAGTGTTGTCCTGGATACAAGCAGTCTGGGTCATCTTGTGAAAGTGGTAAGTGCTCTATCTACGTTAGCATGGATCAATATATATTAAGTTACATGGAAAGTGAGTGAAAGAGTGACTGTATGTTTGAGTGAGAGAATGTGTTTATGAGTGAGTGCGAGACAGCAGACGGAGACAGTTAGAGGGACACCCCACATAAATTCCCGGCAATCCCTTAAGCTTATAATTATTATCTCCATGAAATTGTTTCTGTTGCGTGCAGGTACAGGTCTGTGGCAGGCTGAGCTGTTGTTTGTGTTGTCTGTAGGTACAGGTCTCTGGCAGGCTGACCTGTTGAAGCATCACCTGGTGAACTACCTGATTCCGTTCCTACCCCTGGAGAGGGAACACGTGGAGCTGTGCGTACGGGACGTGCTCAGGGAGATGGGGAAGGGGCAACATGTCAAAAATACGGTATGGAAAATAAATGTCTTAAGCCGGGTTCATATGTGTCTATACATTCGAATTTGTATGAGGTCTGTATGGAATTCTTAGCCGCTAATTCTTAGCCGGAATTCTAAGCCGGACCTCAAAATGACTGACAGTCATTCTACCCAGATGATGGTGTCTGATAGACATCGAAACGTTGAAAGTAAATACATATTGGTTGTACCCAAAGAACTTACTATATGACTTGAATATACATGCACGTGTGAAACCGGCTTTACAAAGGATTTACATTACTGATATTTGCATACGATCCCTATGACTATGAGTCATTTTTAATTGACTAAGTTTTACATGTTTAACTGTTTATCAGTTAGATGCACATGTATCAAATTGTTCTGTCGGTTCATTATGATGCTGCAGAAGAGTCAAAACGTCCAGAAGTAAATTTCCATTTCTTTTCCAGTTGTATAGATTAATGAAATTGTCTTTGAACACACTGTTTAAGTGGATGTCTAAACTTCATGAACGTTTTCCTGACTATGTTCTAGGTTATGATGGAGCGCATCATGTCCGAGTTCTTCTTCTTGCCGGACAGAGGAGAGATTCGGTTCTCGGAGGGCGGGTGTCGTCCCGTCAGGGATGCGATAGATCTGCACATCAAGTCATAAAGACGTGGCGGGGATAATCCCCATGCAGATCATACGATGGCATAGGATAGTACCAAACTGGCCAAGGAGTGTAGTCAGCCAAAAGGTGTCCATTTGCCTTGTAGAGCGAAGGTAGCGAACACACTCCTAAGCCGGCTTCACTCCTCTGCCAGCTTTTGGTACTATCTTATGCTACCGTAGGATCTGCTTGGAGATCAAGTGGGTATGCGATATACATGTATCTATAGTCGGATTCAGACGTGCGTACGTATTCAAGTCCGTATGAGGTTCGTATGGAATTCTTAGCCTCTGTATCTGTATCTATATAGCCGGTATAACCGCCCTTCGGCGTAACACACCAGCTTCGCAGGCACGCGTCTACCAGGCTCCACAGGTCTATGAAAAGAAGTAGAAATTGGAGAAATATGATAATATAGACACATAGCATGCCAGCGGAGTTAGATGGCAGAGGAGTATGGTTTGCAACCCAGCTAACTCCTTTGGCATGTTATCTGGCTATATTTTTCCAATCTATTATTTTTCCAGCGACCTGTGTAGCCTGGTAGAGGCTAAGACTTCCATACAGACCTCATACAAACTTGAATATATTAGTACACGCACGTGTGAACGCGCCTTGTGCAAACTTCATATATCCGGGTGTCCAAGACATTCTTGAGCACATTTGTCCCAGATAACAGTGCCTTTTTAATGCGGTTTACTTAGGAATTATGTTAGAGCGTAGAGCGTAGAACATTTGCGAGCGAATGTTGGCAACTGGAGCCATTATCTATGCAGCAATCAGGAAACAAAATAAAGACAGGAGCCGAGTCTACAATGGTGAATAGTGAAGTGGTAAACTTGGTGAAACTTTAAAGCTTTTAAATCTTTATATATGATCCGTGACTGAATATATCCTAAATGGTGTTATGATGACTTACATGTATACTTATAAAGATACATGACTGTCGATGATTTTACGTATGCACATTGTTGTGCACATTGCAAGTCCAAAAAGCTTTTGTATGTATTTCACGTTACAGTAGTAAAGTAAAATACCATGTCCACAAATGTGCAGGTCTTTTTTTTTAATACCTCATATCAGCTTTAGGGTCTAAAGACAGCATCATTAATTTAGATTGAGGCATTATATCAGCTTCACTTAGAAGCACTCCATGTGAAACGCCCCCAAAGTACATACTGGTTGTGGAAAAGAATTCTCCTATATACCCAACATGTATATAAATGTGGTGCATTGAACAGTCCCAGACAAAAGGTGCCATAAACAAAGCTCTTAGGCAATCTGACAGGTTTTAATGCATGCGTTTCGTCTACAGTAAGTCTGACATCTGTCTTACAAGAGGGACAACTTCAACAATGCTTTTACTAGCTCTAAAGTACTTTCTGCACCCCAGTTAGAAAAAGTCTTACCATGTACAACTCTTGTCTATAGTTACATGGTAAGGTATGCTGAAATTTTTTAATATTTTCCAAGTCAAGTCCCACCTATTTCATTGCATGTGGAGGATTTCTGAGCAAAACATTTTTGTTAAACATCAGTTGCCAGTACAAGCCTGAACTTCAGAGTGATACAACAGTTTTTTCTCCACATCTGTGTGTGTGGCGGCGAAATGTAATATTCAAATCTCAGGCAATGCTTTAAGCAAGAAACGTTCAGCTTCATCAGTGAAAATACATTTGAACATGCTACTTACATGTAGATTTCATCAAACGCTTACTTCTAAAGCTGCTGTGTGTGTCCACCAAAGTTACACCTCATGAAAAATGTACAATTTTCTTTTTACTTTTCTCGATCCCACCAAACTATCACTATAAACAGACTCCTCCTATATCTGTGTTAACGACTGAGGTCCTCGTAAACTTTGATTTCTGAAAGCTGATTTCTCGTGCAATCAGCTTCAAACAAGTCACAACAGTTTCCAACAAGGGTTTAAATTCAGGAATCTTGCACAAATGACGCACAATTTCAACTAAGGCCATGCCAACAAAATTAAATGTTTCCTAAATACCGTAAAGCAAAATGGACAAAGTTTCAAGAAAAGCTAAAGATTCTTGTTTCAAAAAGCTCAGTGGTTCTTTATAAAAAAAATTATGTACTTACACGCTTCATCTTACTTAGCATTTTCACCTTTTAAATTCCAAGAAACACACAATGTTGTTGGCACAGCCTGAAGTAAAAATGTACATTCTCTGTACAAAGATTCCTACGAAACATCTTTCCTACATGAATTCAACCTTGAATAGTTTCATCAGGTTGGCAAATTCCTGGACAACCAGGTACTTTGTACAATACCAAAGAGTTACCAATACATCAGTCTGGTATCAACTCTTTGTTTGGGCACAAAGAACTAAACGTTGTCATCCTAGAAGGGTCCAAAGTTTAGGAATTTTAAATCTTACAAGAGTAATGCACATTCTTGAAGTAGTTGAAAACTGTAATAGCCAACACGAAAATTGGACTCACCCAAATTTTCAACTGAACAACTCCAGTCTTTGTTGTTGCTGTTCAGTCAAAAATTCTCACCCAAATTTTCGACTGAACAGCAACAACAAAGACTGGAACTGTTCAGTCGAAAATTTGGGTGAGTTCAATTTTTGTCTTGGATATTACATTTACAGTTCAACTAGTTCAAGAACGACTTCTACCAACACAGATGAACTTTCAAGTTAAGTAATGCACATTTTCGCGAATGAAAAAAAAGGCTAGGGATTCTACACATCTAACTGGTGTCCATGGTCTCTATGCTGGAGGAGCTTGCGTCCTTTTGGATACTATCGAACATGGTGGCCATCTCCGGACTGGCGCGTATCTGAGACAGAAAGTCCATCATCAGGGGGCTCTTGTCCGCATCCGGGATTGCGAGGAGGGCGGCGACGGCGCGCATGGCGGACCGCTTCAGCTCGTCCTGCTTCTCGAACTCCTGCTTGACGGAGTTGGCCTTGACCTTGGTGGTGCAGGTCGCGCGGAGAGGCTCGATGAGCCGGTCCAGCCGCTGCAGTACCGCGTGGGGACACAAGGTGGATAACCGCACCTGGATGGGAAGGGAAAGCAATTTTACTTGGAAGAAAAGCTAATTATTTTCTATACTACATATACGATGTACTCTGCCGTATGTCATCCTGCGCCTAGTTTAAAATCGTAATTTGTGAGAATTTGGAGTTCCCGACAGCGTCATTTTGGCAGTAGCAGAAGGTACACGTGCCTTGAACGTTAGACTCAGAGCACAAGTTTTTGTCTGCAAATTTACCATCGTTTTGCCTGGCAATATCAATCATTTTTGGTAGATTTGACTTTGGCAGGGTCAGTTGAATTTTGAGACGACCGAGACAATGTTACTTGGTGAGAAAGATAAGTGGGTACCGAAACCCTGTGTAACGTATTGCTTGTGGTCAATTGATCAGTATTTTCTCTATAGTGGCCACCTGTCCATAGTGGCCACCTGTCTATAGGTTTGACTGTGAATAAAAGAGATCTCAAAGTATGGAAAAAAACAACACTGAATTGGAAATATCTGGGCTACATGTATAAAATCGACTACATAACGGACACTGACACTTTTACATGTACATGTACATGATATCATATACAGATTTCTATGTAAAGTACTTCTAGAAATGAGTCATGTTAGGCTTTATATAAAGTATTAAGAGTATTCAAGTCTTTTAGACAAAATACCCTTAGATTTGGAGAAACTGAAAAAAACTGACCAGCATGAGATAAGTGAGCATCTTGATGTCGTAATGGTCCTTCAGTCCATCTTCAACATGATTCAGGAACTCAAAAATGTCCAGCCGGTCCAAACAGGAGTCCAGTAGGGTGTACATGCATTCAAATGCTGCTTTCCTGGAGAGGAAACATTAAAACAGTGTAAGAGGAGAAAATAAGATCAGATGCAACAGTGTACGGCTTAGGTCCCAATTGCATCTGTGTCTGTCATGGCCTACTCTGAAGCCTCAAATTTGTTCCAGTGGACTGCCTGATACTGGGGGGTATGGGTCACACCTGAAGTTGCAAAAAAAATAGCCCATGAACTGCCCAGTAGGGTCCCTTCTTTCCAATTGTGAACCAAGCTAAAGGCATGGGCCAAACAGGAAAAAGCATTCAAAGCTGCTTTCCTGGGAAGAACACATGTAAGTATAGAAACAGTTTAGCTGGCGTGTGATGTACATCTGTACAGTATTCAGTAAGAACAAGCTGTGTAAGAAACAGGCCTTGCAATGTCCTCTCTAAATAATGGCAAACTTTCATTTCAAACTAAGGCTAGGACTGCCACGCATTCTTGACCACTGCTCACTATGACCGACTTGCCACACAAGTAATGAAAGTACTAAGATTTACCTAACATGCAATAAAGTAGTGTCTTGAAGTAGTGTCAAAGTACCTAATGTCCAGTCCATCGTCCACCGTGTGCTTGAAGGGCCCCATCTCCACCTCCCTGATCAACTCCTTACGCACCTTCGTCTCGTTGTACAGGTGAGGCAGGACATGGTCCAACAGGTCACGGATCAGAGACGGCTTGTTGTGAGCTGTAGGATGGAGGGAAGGAGAGAAGAGTTAAAGGAGGTGTTGTACAGGACATGATCCAACAGGTCACGGATCAGAGATGGCTTGTTGTGAGCTGTAGGATGGAGGGAAGGAGAGAAGAGTTAAAGGAGGTGTTGTACAGGACACGGTCCAACAGGTCACGGATCAGAGACGGCTTGTTGTGAGCTGTAGGATTAAAGAAAGTGTGGGAAAGTTGCGACATGTCAAACGGGTCACGGATCAAAGCTGGCTAGTTCTGGGACGAAGACAAAAAAGAAAGGCACCTTTAAAAGTTCAGTTATTCTTAGAGAATCCTTGTCTCCAACCAGTTGTGGTCAAAGGAGATGTGTGTACTCTCATGTCCCAAATAAACATACCTTCCGGAATAAACATACCCCCCGGACAAATCCTCAATATCTAATAAACATACCCTCCGGAATAAACATACCCCCCGGAAAATTGAAAATTACCAAATTGACAAGTATTTTAAAACTGTGACCATGCTACTTCTGTCCAAAGAAAAGAAGATGATAAGCAGGTAGGTCCTTTTTATTCATTCATGCCTAAGAACCACATCAGTTGTATAAATAATGAGCTGAAGAACTAACGTTATAGATAGATATCTTGTTTGAATTGTATTTTCTCCATTTTGTAATAAAAGGTAACAGTACAGTGAAACCTGCCTTATGGGTCACCTGAGTATAGGGGCGACTTGGCCATTGCGGTCAGTTTTCGTCGGTCCCTTGGATTTTTTCCACTGACCTAAGCATTAAAAAATAGTCTAACGTTATAGCGAGTCACCTGTCGAATGCGGTCACGGCCAGACGATTTTCGGTCCGGCCGCTAATTGCCAACACTGCCCATAGCGGTCACCGGCGCGACTAAGGCGGGGTTCACATTTTTTTCAATTTCTGCACTACATCAGCAAAATGTAGGCTCAACTTGGACGATTTACGAAGGAAACGTTGAATAAGGAAACATTATACAAAATTATGTGATTCTATACGAAGTTTTTCCACCAAAGTGTTGTTGAATTCACTTGGCGTTTTTTCTCGTCTCAGACTCTTTGCACACTACCCTTCTCTACATCGTCATTTCTGTGCAAACTGGAAGACTATATAGACAGATTTTACAAATAGACCGTCCGTTCATGTATCTGATGTTTTAGGTTCTTGAAATGCATGTAAGCTGTCCCAATTTTCGTATTCCGCGGGCCAAAAATGGAAATCTCCGTCTTTGCGTAATGTTCCAAGATGGCGTCGGCAGCAGATAAACAAGGTCACTAGGGGTCAGTGGGCGACTCCATTTTTACCAAGGTAAAATGCCGCAACAAGAATTCTTATGTGTAACATGAGATACAGTTATTACGGTATAAAAACGATTAAAATCTATTACATGAAAGTTATTTATGTGAGAACTAGATTGAGGATGATTTTTGCCAAAGAAATAAGCCTACGTAGAGAAAGTTTATTTCGACGTGACCATCTCGGCATAATGGCACATGCATCTACAGAGGAAAGTGTTTGTGGCGGTTTGAAGCTTAGAAATGATTATGAACTTGCTATTTTTACCGACGAATTCCTGCCGTTTTGGAGAATATGCGGCGTCAAAACTCATATCACAAGGGAAACAAAGTTTTAGTTGTTATTTTTACGTCCAGCATTTATTATGTGAACGAATCACTCTTCCGCCTCGCTGCCGAAAGCGCATGGAACCAAATGGCCGGAAATTCCTCGTGCAAGGTGCTGGTTTACGATGTAAACAGAGACTGTAAACTACTACTAAATTAAAACTAAAAGTTATTTATGTAAAAATTGTATTTCAAAACGTCAGTGTGGTGTCTTATTTTCCCCCAAGAACAACATTTACTTCGTAGCGTCATAGCGAGATGGGACGAAATCACCGAAAGAGTACCGCGTACGCGGTCAATGCGCGGGGAAATCCGCGCTGTTTCGCCCGAAAAATAGTGAATTTTGAGCAAAAATACCGCGGAAATATGGGCAGAAACCCAAAAGTTTCAATTCTTTGAGGGTCCTGGCTTAGCAAAGCCCCAATTTTCTGAAAAAAAATAAACGTACCGTCCAAAATAAGAACGTACCGGGTGGATTGTGAGGCTGAAAAAAATAAACGTCCCGGTACGTTTATTAGGGACATGAGAGTACAGTTTTCATTGGTTTTGATAAATTCTCTTCCTTTTTCCGTTCAAATTAGTCCACCCTTGAATTAGAATACACAACATTATTACCAATTGTAAATAACATGCAAATGATAAGGTACATAAAGGAACATAAACAAGGCTGAAAGAGATATGTTCAAGATATTCTTTCAAACATCTTGTGGCGCATCTATTGAGTTAAATGTTCAAGAAATTTTCTTCCTTTTTCCTTTAGTAGAACTTAATACCCAAAATTATTACCAATTGAAATTAACATGCAAATGATGTACATGTACAGGTACATATGATATAAAGACTGGAAGAGACATGTTCAAGATATTCTTTAAAAAATGTTGAGTCCCACCTGCTGAGTTGAAGGCGACCAGCGATACCCTTCTCACGTTCAGGTCCGGGTCTTGCAGCGTCTTCAGGAAATCCCCGATGCAGCCTCTCAGCAGCGAGTCGATGGACTGCGGCTGGTCCGATATGGTGAACTTGATCGCCGTGACGACCGTGGAACGCGTGTAACCCGACCCCGAGTCCAGGTACCCCTTCAGCTTGGGCAGCAGCGCGACCGGATCCATGAGCGTGAGCTTCCCGAGGCACTCGGCGACCACGTTCCGCGTGCCCTCCTCCGCGCACTCGCAGTGCTTGAACAGCATCGACCAGATGTTGCCGATGAACGGCTTGAGCGCCTCGACTCCCGAGGGGCTGGTGGCCTGGCAGGAGAGGATCTCCTTCAGGGAGTGGAGGAGGAGGTACTGCCGCCGGGGCTGGCCCTCGATCTCTTGTAGCACGAAGGGGAGATACTTCGGCAGGTTGCCGATGCTAACGTTACCTAGAGCGTACGAGGCTGCCGATTTCACCTCCTCGCTGTGCGAGGAGAAAGAGTCCAGTATGACGCCCATCAGCTCCGATTGGTTGCTTAGATCGACGTGCTTCCCGATCTCGCCGAGCGCGAGAAGGGAGAATAAGTGGATCGAGTCCGTGGATTTGGGGTTCTTGACGTCGTTGACAAACTGGTTGACGACGCCGGCGCCCTCGTGAGCGCAGGTAATCGTGAGCGCGGCGACGCACTTAGCGATGGAGTGAAAGGCCTGCTTGTGAACAGCGAAGGTTGCGTTGGGGGGCTGCGTGCTGGGCGTGGGGCTGTATATGGGGGTTGTCAGGTACTGCAGAAGATCTCGGAAACCCATCTTTGGGGTTCCTGAGGACACCAGGGCTTGGAAAAAGTCGAGCATCGCCGTCAGCGCCGCACCTGGTAGTGTATTTGCGACAAAAAATTAGGAGTCAGAAAACAGTAAACTAATAAGCTCAAAATTCTACATTTCTGTTTCCTGTAATATGTGATTCATGATACAGTCTGTATTTCTTCAGCAATAGGCTTCTACAAATTCAAGGCGTGCATTTCAAGACTGGAAAGAAGCATCTCCTATATTACATGTGGAACTAGCTTAACTGTACTTCCAGCTACAAAAGGAAGGCCTCCAGGACTACATCTTTAAAATTCAGAAAAAAATTAATTCAACTGACATATCTTTCCCTTCTCTCTGTTGCTTAGCTCCAGAATAAACACAAATTTAGTGCCTTACACAGGGCTCGAAATTCATTTTTGGGTGCACCACATTTTATTATCTGTCTAACACAATGTCATAGATGTCAAGAATATGTTGTTTACTAGTATACTGACATCTTTACATAGTATATCATAATCCTATGAAAATATTTGGGTGCACTTGTGCACAGAAAAAAATTGGGTGCACAGGTCCAATTTTGGGTGCACAAACACCCAGTATTTTGAGCCCTGCTTACAGCTACCATAGCAGGCTAAGAAATGGAGTTTTAGAACTTCTAGAAGACAGGGTTTATGACAACCTTGTAGCAGCGGTGATCGCACCAACACGAACAGCTCAGGCAGGATGGACTCCCCGATCTTGGCCAGGGATGACCTATGAACCCGTGACATGGAGGTCAGCAGGTTAATGGTCAGTTGGGACACGTGAAGGTCGTTCTCGCTAATGAGTGGAGGAACCTGGGGGAAAAACAGACACATTTACTCCCTTAATAGTTTGGTATGAATCAATTCAATACTGTTACAGTTCTCTTAGGTATGCAACCATGCTTTTCTTCTCCACAAAAGTTTTGACAACCTATCTGCTTCAAGAATGTTATTTATCTATTAGTGCAAAGAAATTTGTAAACAAAGGACACAAAGTTTTCTTTACACTCAGTCTGATGAAGATGATTTTGAAACATTTAAATAGAAGAAAATAAGGCTGTGTACAAAGAAAACTGTCTTGATAGAAGAGGTCTGTCACACTGTTATTTCATTAGGCTTGTACATATGCCCTGCTAATAGATACTTACAAATAACTTTATCTCTGTATTAATGTAAAACTATTGATTTATTTATTCATTCATTTGCCCCTCTGTTCATTCATTTATTCCTTTGTTTACTACCAAGCATTTCTAAATTCATCCTTTCGTCCATTTTCATCTTACACACACTCAACTTTCTTGATGTTCTTGGGCACATTGACAATGCCTTTCAAGCATCTTCTGTTAAAATAAGTAAACAAAGAGAAACCTCTGCCAGGACTCCGTTGAGCATGTCCTGTGTGATGGCGTTGCCGTAGTTTGTGATGAGGACGTCGAGTGTGGTGAGCGTGCTCAGCCTCAGCGCCCGGTGGTTCTTACGCAGGAACGAGGCCAGGATGGGCATCGCCTCTCCTAGGATGGGTCGGAGGTCAATCTTCAGTGGCGAACCTGTGGGGTGAGATGGCAAGGTGAGGGCTTTGTCTAAAGAATAATACGGTGTACCGGTACAAAACCGTTTTCTTTTCTTGTTGGACCGGTCGAGAAAAAAGTGTTGTAGTCCTTCACAGTGTAAGTGGTTCAAATAACTCTGCCAGGATGGGCATCGCCTCGCCTAGGATGGGTCTTAAGTCAATCTTCAGTGGTGAACCTGAGAGGTGAGGAAGCAAGGTTGTTCTGTGGTTAGGGTTGTTATTGTTATTGGGTAGGCCGACTTCTCTCTCTTTGCAGCCAGGGGCTGAATTGCGTGGAGCTTACAATAGGCTGTCTCTATTGCAAGAGTCTGGAGAGAGCTGCCATTCTGCGCCACTCAGGTGACCTCAAAACTCATTGTCACCTAAGTGAAGTGAGGAAACTAACGTTAAGTGTGTTTCCCACGGGCACAACATTGGGACAAATCAGCGTCAGCGCCCGGTGGTTCTTACGTAGGAATGATGCCAGGATGGGTCGAAGGTTAATCTTCAGTGGCGAACCTGTGGGGTGAGGTAGCAAGGTGAGGGCCTTGTCTAAAGAATAGAGGTGGTTTTCTCTTGTTGGACTAGTCCAGAAAAAAATGGACTTGAAAAAAATCAGTTGATCTTGGGCCGATTAGAAAATGAACAAATCATATCGGCAGGTATTCACGCGTTTGGGGCTTACTTGCCCAAGAGAATAACAACAGCAAAGTATAGAAGAGTTTCAACAGTTAAACTTGTTCAAATTTAGTATCGTTTACACGAAGGTAGGATTTTAAAACGTCAGAGGAAATCACTAAGCAGAATTTTTAGAATCCTTAAATATGGACCTTTGTTTTGTGTAACGAACCTGCGATCATCGTGAGCGCCTTGACCGCGGTGAGACGCGTGATCTCGTTGCGGAGGCGGTCCAGGAAGATGGGGAGGCATGTCTGCAGCTCCGTGGTGAGGTTGTCGCCAAGGTTACAGATGATCTGTCCCATGCAGGTGATGGCACGCTCCTTCACTTCCTGGTCTATGTCTGCTGCCATCAGCCTGAAGACGGGGACAAGAAAAAATAGTTTTTATCTCCATGAAAATGGAGATCTTGTTTTGGGTGTGTCTCTGTGTTTGTGTTTCTGGATTTTTGTAGTCAGTATAACCAGAAGTCAGTAAGAACCTCTTGATGGATTACAATATTTGGTATGTCAGTTGGTGTCAGGAAGACAAAGGTCAATGTTGATTTTAGGCCCCCTAGTATCTGACCCCAGTACTGCAGCAGATCATCTCTTTTTGCATCTTTTGACCTGGACAAGCTACTTGTTACATGTTTTGGAACAGTCAGCAAAGAATGAGTTATGGAGACCGGAGAAGCTGCTCGATATTTGAGTTAACTCACAAACAGAAACCAAAAACTATACCTCCATTTTCATTAAAAGTAAAAAGACACAAACCTGTTGAGTGTTGACTTGTACAGGTCCCCGACGTACGGCCGGAAGTCGTACTGCGTGGGGCTGTCCAGTGGTCGGATCACCTTCACGATGTTCTGTGTCACCAGCAGGGCTTCTGACGTGATCTTGTAGAACGGGTCGGCAACGGCATGTACCACTAGGGGGACCTGGGTGGGGAATACAGAGAGATGATTATAATTACAAATGCAAATGAAATGGAAGAGGCATCATTTAAAAAAGGCATTGCATAATCAACATATGGTAAGAGTATTCATGCTATAGCTATATTCCTTAAACTATACCTAACTTTCGTAGCTTAAAAAACATACCCTTAAAAATGTATTTTCTTGAATAGATACCTGACCTGACTAATAAGATCTATTTTTTTTCACGGCAGAAATAAGAGGTTCAAAGGATATTTTAGCAGTGTTTTGACTTAACAGGTGAAACAATTCTGCTGTACTATGTATTTGTGGCTTCATGATTTCACTTCAAAAACTACAAAAAGTAAAACCCACACGAGCCTTTTTTCAAGACTTTCCATGCAAATATGGATCGAGAGATCAAAATCAAAAAGCTCAACCCCATCTATACTGGGATGTGAGGTGGAAGACTTGAGGCAGATTGTACTTAACAAACAAACAAACAAACACACAAACCAACCCACCAGTATTGGGATGTGTGGGTGGAAGACCTGAGGCTGCTGAATCTTCAGAAGATAACCAAACAAACTCAAAAGAGTGTATGGGGATGTTATTGTGGAAGACCTGAGGTAGGTTATGCAACATAAGATCAAAAAAGAAACCAACCCACCAGTATTGGGATGTGTGGGTGGAAGACCTGTGGCGGGTGGTGTGTTAACAGGCAGTTCAGGAACGCCAGCGTGTCGATCTTCATGTTGGAGCTGGTGTTCTTGTCGGAGAGCGAGAACTGGATCCCGGGGATGAGCGCGGGAATGTGGTCGCTCAGCGCGCCAGGAAGAACCGACACGAGCTCGGTCAGCAGAGCGAAGCACCCCTGGTAATGAACGGGACACAAATGGATCAGTCGCATGGATGGTTCAAGACAGAGCTGTTTCCAGAACCCCTCTTTCTGTCCTTGCTTGTTGGGACATAATAGAAATTCACTCCATCTGCCCAAAAAGCTGAATCATTAAGTTAATGACAATGGTTAAATTTTATTTCGTTAGCTTAAAATGACAGATTTAACAATTATCATCAATATCATGGGCTCCTAAACAGAAAAAAATAATCTAGAGTTGGAGACAGCTCTGATCCAAGATTTAACTTTTCAATCTAACACAGGGAAATCTAACACAAGGAAAAACAAGTCTTCTTTTCAGCATGTACTGTAGGTATATAGATGTACCAACTCATTCACTGTCAAATCTTGCAGTGAGTTGATTTTTGAAGTCACACAAAAGCCTTTAATTCAATCATCACTATCTCCATGCAGTTTTCACTTGATGAAAGCCAGTCTTTAATTGTCCCTTGAAATGATTGAACAGTATACAGTCATGTACATGAAAAATAGCTATGAACAGTAGACCATTGCTTACAGTCCTAAGAGCAACAACCCTTTCCAGCAGGAAGTTGGTTGGGCAAAAACACTGAGATCTGAACTCTCCACAGCCTGGTCCATAGGCGGAGCCGGTAACCATAGCAACACTCCTCACCTGTCTAGTCTTGATGCTCTTCTCCTTCAGCTGCCTGTGCAGAGCCTTGATGATGCTGGGGACCTGGGACTGAAGCATGGCTGCAGGGGGAAACATGACATTTGCTTTTAGTTCTGATTTCAAAATCACACTTTACTTAATAATTTATATATCTAATGCACCACAGTCCAAAAAAAAACAACATTAAGTACACACAAAAAACACATACAGACAGGCATTAAGCAAAGCTGATTTGCAACAAACTCATCAGTATGTCAAAGTCTCAAATGGAAGTTTAAATTGCTCTATGTATTTATTTGTAATTCTTATTCTTAATTTATCCGTCAGCCTCCATCCCAGGCTGGAAATTTGCCTGTTGGGACAGAAAGAAAGTTACCCCATCAGTCCCAAAAATGTTAAAAGTATGTTCCTAAGCTCACAATGACATATTTTACAAGCCTAAGTGCAGGGCCTTGATGATGCTGGGGACCTGGGACTGGAGCATGGCTTCAGGGAAAACATGATGTTTGCTTCTGATTACAAAATCATGGTTTACTTAATATCTACATTATGCCATGTTGATTTGATTATATGGATGACATCCCGTAGAATGCAAATAAAATATCAGAAAATGTCTACTGATGTCATAGAATGTCAAGGTCAATTCCAAAGTCATAGAAGAAGATGTGAAAGAACAAAAATGAAGGAACTATTAACAGTATGCAAATCAGATTGCAATGGGCCACAGAGCTTTAAATTTTTTCCATCCCACACATTCTTTTGGATCACATATTGCTAATTTTCCTCCTTGAAGGTGTAGGGACTACAAGATCAATAAATAAATTGTAGGCTTAGGAGCAAAGATTAATCAATTTCCAAATTGGGACAGAGGCTGACAGATAACCTAAGAATGGAACTGACCAAAGGGCTTCTCCTCCTGATCCATTCTCTGTAACTTAATGTCAGCACATGTACTTCTACCATACTACGCGAATTTTAGCATGTACAGATTGTAATATACAATGTAAATTTGTAACCAGTACTGTTCCTTGGGTAATGTTAGTGATTTTATATGTAACATGTATTTCCTCTTCTAGGGTTAGCCCTTGGCAATAGCCCATGGCTAGTTGGGCAGTGCTGGCTGTTTGTAAACAGCTGAACAAGTAAATAAATAAATAAAAGAGTAGAACTGACCGATGGGCCCCTCCTCCTGATCCATAGCGTCAGGGTCGACTGTGGTGAGCGCGGCAGGCTTGGTGGACTTCAGCAGGGTGATGTACGCGTGGAAAATGTCAGACTTCACGTTCTCCTCTCGCTCCTTGAACCTGAAGCATGAAGGAAACATTTGCTGTAATTTCGCACTCGCATCCAAAGGTTATAACTCACTTCAGGCTTTTTTAAAAGTTTTAGCTAGGACTTTAATATAAGGCGGTCCAAATTTCTATGAGAGTTGCTATCGTAGGAGGTTTCGGGGGCATCCAACTTCCTTGGTGCAGAGTTTTTAAGAATTTTAAGTTAAAATGATTCTGTAAGGTATCCTGGGGGGCAAAATTACTTTGAAAGAGGTCACAGAGAGTAGAAGACTGTGACCACAAATGACCTAGCGGCATCCCTGGTTAATCAGAATTTCATGCTTGTCAGAGGATGTGCTCCCCAGTGTAAGGGCAGCTAGTGTGTCCTATTTCGTTATTTTGAGAAAAGTGCGTCCAAATGATGTGCCAACTGCAAAAAATATTTGAAGAAAATAGTTATCCTACACTGAACCATGACCAAAACAGCCACTGATTCCTCTCCATCTACAACACACTCATCCAGTCATGTGACCTTAGAGAGAGTGACCTCCAACCCTCAGGTTACATGACCCTTCAGAGCTGAAGAAGTCATGGCTTTTTCTAAATGGTGTTTGGAAGACTGGTCAATGTAGATTTGTGAACTGAAGGCACTTGTTGTATCGACTGCAAAATTCAGAGTCAAATATCTCTGTAATAGTTTATATGTTGTGCTAAAAATAAGATATAATGATAATTTGGAAGAAACTGTTCTTAGTTTTTCAAATGACCTTGTTATGCATCCAGTAACAAGTTGCAACATTACAGTGTCCTCAATACTTTCCAAATTCAGCGATCCAGCCTAATGTGTCATGGGGCTGATTGTGGCAAAACAATGTTACGTTAGGAAGGTCAAAATTATTTCAAGAAAATACATGTAGAAATAAACTTTAAACCTGGCAATGAGAGCTGGAGACACAGTCTTGTAGAACTCTCCGACCATCTCGCGCCGGGAACCCAAGATGGCGTCCAGACACTTGGCGGAGGCGCGGCGGACCTTCCAGGACATGTCGTCGTCGTCGCTGTACTCGTCATCACTCTCCCCCTCCTCATCTTCATCCTCAGCATCCATCGCATCCTGGAGGAGAGGAGAAACTGGTCTTAGAATAGGCCTTGCAAAGCTCAGTTCAATAGTCAAAACTCAGGGGAAACACTGGAGAAACACACTCAGCAGAGGGGGAGATATCTCCTGTATCTTCCATTTTTTCCCTAGTCAGAGGGTTCTTTATGTTTGCTTTGGAGGATACATATCCTGGCAGGTCCTTGTGTTTCTGTGGGTGGAGTAGTTGGTCATGGATATTAGCTATGTTTTTGCAATTGGACTAGTGCACTGAGGTAGAAACTGGTCTTAGAACAGGCCTCCAAATATTTTCGCTACCGTTTATCTTTGCAATGTCTAACCCATGACTTCTTGAGTTATCTTGTTTATATACAAACAAAAAACAAACAAACACAGATGTATAATTAGTCCGCACCTCTTCGTCGCTCTCGTAGTTGTAGTTGGGATCGTAGCAGATGTACTGTAGGCAGAGCGCGATGATGGTCGGCACGTGGGGCGAGACTTCCTTCGGACAGCGTCGCACGAACGACTCAAACGCCTGGATGCAGTACTCACGCAGCTCATCATCATCCTCTACCTATGGGGGGGGGGGGGGGGACACAATCGTTTGTCAATAAATTGCATCTAGTAGCAGTGTAGTAGCTAGTATTTTGATCATACTGTAAGGGTCCCTGAAATGAGTGTCCAGCAGTCAGTATCATGGTAAGCCACCAGGAGGCTCAAACTCAACCTTCCTTCGAGTCCATAACACCTACCCATATACCAAACATCATCACAGTCCATCCGGAGGTTCATGACTCTTCGATGAGGTGAATTATTGCTATGGAAACACTTAAAATAACATGCACACAGAAACACAGACCAAAATTACAACTTGAACATTGTCTTCACCTCCTTTACATATGAATTCATAGGTAGGGAATAAAACTTCTCTCCAACAAGATATCCGCAGTGTCACTATCCAGTTACTTGAGTAAATGCTATTTGGCGTATAATAAACACTTAATAGATAATGAGGAAGCTGCAAACCTGGCAGAACTTGACGATGAGCGGGATGATGCGCTCCAGGTGTTCGCCCACGCGGTGCCCGGCGGCGCGGCTGATCGCGCCCGTACACTGGATGTACGTGCGAGTCGTGGACGTGGAGCTGTTCTTCCCCAGCTCCGTCAGCAGGTGGTCCATCAGCTCCATAAACAGCTGGTTATTGGAGCTCAGGACAAGGTAACCTAGGCAACAGGAACAAACAACAACATCAGCAAGGTAACCTAGGCAACAGGAACAAACAACAACATCAGCAAGGTAACCTAGGCAACAGGAACAAGCAACATAAAAGTAACATCAGCAGGACTAGTGGTCCATCAGCTCCATAAACAGCTGGTTATTGGAGCTCAGCACAAGGCAGCCTAGGCAACAGGAACAAACAACATCAATAAACAACAACATTAGCGAGTCGTGGATGTGGAGCTGTTCTTCCCCAGCTCCGTCAGCAGGTGGTCCATTAGTTCCATAAACAGCTGGTTATTGGAGCTCAGCACAAGGTAACCTAGGCAACAGGAACAACCATAAACAACAACATCAGCAAGGTAACCTAGGCAACAGGAACAAACAACAACATCAGCTCCATAAACAGCTGGTTATTGGAGCTCAGGACGAGGTAACCTAGGCAACAGGAACAAACAACAACATCAGCAGGCTGTCCTCCATGCAGCTCAGGACATTGGTAACCTAGGCAAAAATTACAAAACAACATTATTAGGCTCTCTTCCTGATGGCCAGTCTGGGACAGGCTGCCTAAAGGTTATAGGTTTGGGGTTACTTACTGATTGCGATGATGGCTCTGTTTCTGACGACTTGCCTGGGACTGGTCAGCTGGGGCACGAGTGAGGGTTAAAGGTCAAAGTTTAGAGGTTACTTACTGCTAGTGATGATGGCTCTCTTCCGGACGACTAGCCTGGGACTGGTCGGTTGGGACGGGGTTAAGGGTTAAAGTTCAAAGTTGAGAGGTTACTTACTGCTATTCAAAGTTGAGAGGTTACTTACTGCTAGTGATGATGGCTCTCTTCCAGACTACTAGCCTGGGACTGGTCGGTTGGGACGGGGTTAAGGGTTAAAGTTCAAAGTTGAGAGGTTACTTACTGATAGCGATGATGGCTCTCTTCCTGACGGCCAGCCTGGGACTGGTCAGCTGGGGCAGGAGGCAGGCCTGGATGGAGGGATGGAAGCTGACCAGCAGGCTGCCGAAGCGGCTGAGCAGGTCCCCCAGGATGTCCAGGGCCTCCAGCTGGACAGACACGTCCTCCTGCTTCGCTATGGCGCTGGTCAGCCGGCCTGGGCAGGGGAAAGGTCAAGGGTGAAAGGTTAAAAGATTTGACACGTCCTCCTGCTTTGCTATGGCGCTGGTCAGCTGGCCTGGGCAGGGGGGAGGTCAAGGGTGGAAGGTTAAAAGATTAACTTAAAACTGATGTAGCGGCGCATTCACTCATGTACAAACTTATTATCCAGTTCATTGCAATTGTCTATTACTACCAATCATGCAAGGTTAGACATGCTACATTCTATGGGTATTACAAGTCCTTAATTTTTTGGCGAATGTACCCCAAAGTAGTTATTGCAAATTGGCAATATACTGATAATCAGGAATTTGGGATTTACAATGCAGTATGCTATATACTAATTACTATAGTACAAGGTAGTGTGCTATTAATAACTAACCTTTTCATTCGCTCCTTTATGCTCATTTGCTTGCTCACACACTCATACAGCTATTCAACACCCATCTTTTTGAACGATCAATTAAAAAACAATCCAGACTGTTTCTGATATATCTTTATTGGGACCTATAACTTAAGGGGAATAAAAGGAGGATGCTGAGGCTGTCCCTACCTGTGATGCGTTTACAGATGGAGGCTGCCAGTGCGTTGGAGGAGGGCGGCAGCTCACTGATTACGGTCTTCAGTCCGATGCTGGAGATGTCACGTAACTGTTCCTTATCCGACACCATGTTTGAACACAGCGTGTCGACTATTGTCTCTACCTACGGGAGAAATGCACGTAATATTGGTTTGTCAGTGCAAGATACACAAATCTCTATACAGGTGGTACAGTTTGTTATGACAACTCTCCCTTATATTGGAGAAGACCATGTAGGTGCAACGTTAGTGTTAGACATGGACAGGTATATCAGTGTTAAGTCACAACATACAAAATTATATTGAATAAGTTGTGGTCTATAATAATGGTGTGAAATGTGTGTTACAGTCAGACCATGCAAAAATGACATGTTTCAGCACTATAAGCCCATCAACAAAGTTTAAATTTATTGTACTGCGTGTAAAATAAAATTAATGGCAGCTTCTTTTCCAGAGACCAAGAATTTTTTGGCTAAAAACAAAAAGTAAGTTAGTAAGTTCTAAAACTGACAGCAGCATTGAACAAGCATGACCTAGAAATGTGTTTTTCCAGGTTGCTTTAAATTTCTTTTTACAAAATTCAGACTGAAAATATTGAAAGGTCACCTGATACTCCTTGACCTTGTTGACCAGTGGCCCGAGACACTTGACCGCCAGGTTCTGCACTTCTCCATTCTTGTCTTCAAGAAGCTTCAGCAGCATCTTCACCACCTGGAGACGAGGGTTTTTCATCAATCTTAAGATTAAGCTGCTGTGTTAAGCCAATTTAAAAGCTGGTGTGTTATGCCGAAGGGCGGTTATACCGGCTATATAGATACAGATACAGATTTCTTTTGACAACTTAAGATGAAGATGTGCCAGCTTTCCAATAAGACTGTTGGAAGTACTCAGCCATACATGTACATTAGCCAGTCAAACTTCCTAAACCTTTGAACCTTAAATTAAGTAATCATAATGTCCCAGAAGTAGAACTGAACAAGTGACAACTTGTCACTGATGAAAGATAACTTGTGTTATCTGTAATGTCTGACCATTTCCAAAACCATATCCAATTCCTTGAGTAATTGCTATTTGGCATAGAACTGACAAACTGCCCTCCCCCAATCCTGCTACAGCACAACTGAACTAGTCTGTGTTACACAAACACTGTCCAAGGCTGTAAATGTCCAAGGCTGCAACTGGCTGGCCGTAAGTTGGGTGGGCTGCTACATTAATCAGGCTACAACTGAACCACCCCTGCCTTTCTTTCACTGCTAGGTGGATTCATTAACTTGCCCTTATAACAAACAAACAAACAAATAAACAAACAAACCTTCCTCTCAGAGTCATCATCCAGTTTGATGGAGTCCTTCTGCAGCTCTGTCATCAGGTCGTTGGTGGCCATGAACCGGAAATCCTTGTCACTGGATGTCATCTGCACAAATCAACAAACAAACAATCAATAAAAATAGAATGTATGTGTTGAATATTATTTCATCATCATCTATTAGGAAACAAATGCACATCAAAAATCCTTGAGATAAAAAAATAAAAAGATGCACACAAAAAAAGTACATAACAATATTTACAACCTTACGACTTTAAATCTTAATTAATCTCAATATTTTTACTTCGCAAATAAGGTTATTCACCATTATGAGTGGCATGCACAGCGACCTAAATTGTGGGTAATATGTCAAAGGTGAAGGTCACTGAGACATGAACAAAAGTCAAAACACATCTGGACATTGTTATGCAAATTAGATAATGGTTGTGACCAGAACATTATGGGCCTCCACCTGACAATGACATGCATGCATACTCGAGAGTGTGAACAAGTTTATCATACAAATTTCTTTTACACATTTTGTATTTCTTAAGTCTTAATATCTTTTTTTTTTTTGAATCAACATAATGGGAAATGGAAAGTGTGCAGATAAGATATAACAATAATTTATATGTGTAACTTCAGACTGAAGAAAAGGAAAACTTGTACAATATTGCACAAAAACACATGTATACATGCTGCCATAAATACATAACACTAGACCTGACATTGGCAACCAGTCAACACAAATCTACGGTTTTATTAGATCATGTTGCAGCCGCCGCCCCCCTCCCCACATGCCAGTAATGTTTTGTATGCAGCCATGATCATGCACTAAAAACTGTCGTATCATCATTTCTGTCAAATGCTGTATTTCCTTTGAAGCCAATGCTTGAGAATTCAAGTTCAAACATATAGTCTTAACTACTTAATGTATTGAGTGTGGGACTAATATTCAATGCGCATAGAACAGAAAGAATCGGTCAGGTTTTGGGGCATGCAAAACTTGCGGCTGCAGTGTTGTAAAAAAAAATTGTGTCACCGGTCCGCACGGATGTTTATACTCACTTTCTCCAGCAAGCTGGAGATATGGTAGGAAACGCTCGCCATGGTGAGATCCTAGAGACTCCTGGAAAGCCGAAAAGCTGGCAGCTACGTCTGGAAGCGGGCTGTTTCTGACAGGAAAACGTCTGGAAATTTGTTGTTCACAGTTTTCACGTCCCCTCCATGCACCCACCCCAGTCAGCATGGAGTGGGGTCACGTGATCTAGGTCAGCATAATGTGGCCAGAAAATCTGATAAAAATTAACAGATAGGTAAAATTTGCACACAGAATTTGTCACAAACATATTGTAGAACATTTTACATCCCTCTAGATGTTCTAAACCTGTCAAAATATCGCTAAAATCGCTATTTTCTAAAGTCTCGTGGCTGACCTGGAACGAGAGTTGTTGGCGAGACTTCAGGCGAGACTTGTAGAAAGTGCGGAAGTCGCGGGAAGATTTGACACAAGCGGCGTTTTGAGGACATTTTCTGCGGTTTTGGGACTCAATGGTGAGTTTTCTACATTTCAAGGATAAAGCAATATTGTACTTATTTGATACAGATATGAAAATGTAAAGAGAATTTTGGTAGGGTCAAGAAATCTGAATGTTTGGGTTCGAATGACCAAGGGGAGGGGGGCACTGAACGTCTCAGGGTTCTCCCTAGAGAGTGGAATAAGGGAGGCCCTCCACTATACTCTCAGCCAGCTCCACTATACTATTTTGTGTGTTTCTTCCCTATTTTCTTTGTTAGTTTTGCTAGAATTAATGACAATTCACAGATTCTTGTGCCAAGTGGCATCACTTTTCCAGTCAGCATTGTCTGCAAAAACTTGTGAATGAGCAATGATCAAAACAATAGTCGTTTTGCCACTTCACAACAAAGGAATCACAACAGTATATTATACTTGTAGTATTTGACACCCTCTGTCATTGCAAAATGAACCCGTTTTCATGAAAGCGCAGCGCGTTGGTGCGGGTTATTTTTGCCAGCCCCTCCACTATACTAAAAAATTCTGGGGAGAACCCTGCGTCTGCTATGTGTGAACTCTTTTATACATCAGATTTTAGGAGAATCTCCACCCTTGTTATCTTCTCTTCCAGGCTGTCACATTGCACACAGATGTGGGCGACATTAAGATAGAACTGTTTTGCGAGCAGAGCCCGAAATCATGTGAGGTAAACCGTCTTCTTTTGTTTTTCTGAAACATTTTTATGTGAGTGAAATCAAAGAGCTTTCAAAAGCTCCTTGGTGAAATCAAGGTAGCGTTACATGTACATTTTGATATACACTGTAATGTAATTTGTAACAGCGACAACAATTTTTAAAACCTCCTTGGTATGACAAAAGTAAAATAATCTATGCATCATAACTGAGCAATAAGACATGTTTCAAAGGAAGAAACTTCAGGATAAAGAAAGGAATATGTTTAACATGCTTGCACACTTTCCCTCCCATTTTTCTCCAGAATTTCTTGGCTCTTGCTGCAAGTGACTACTACAAAGGTGTCGTCTTTCACAGGTGAGTTGGACAGATCACGCTAAAGGACACATTCACTTTTACCCAGTGCTGAATATCTGTACACAGTACAGCCAGTATGACCACCCTTTAATGCAACGCACCAGCTTCTGCATCTGTATCTGTGTAGCCAACTACCCTTCAGTGTGAACAGCTTCTGTATCTGTAACATAGCTGGTATAGCCACCCTTTGGTGTAACACACCAGCTTCTGTATCTGTATCTTTATGGCTGGTATAGGCACTGTGGCATTACAAAGTTAATCTTTGAGTTTGATGATATGATGTTCGTGAAATTTCTCTTCCCAGAAACATCAAAGGGTTCATGGTGCAGACAGGAGACCCCACCGGGACAGGGAAGGGGGGAAGCAGCATCTACGGAGGCAAGTTTGAAGATGAGATCAACGACACGTTAAAGGTAATGAAACAGAACATATGTTTAAAACAGAACAAGAAACAAACACCTGGAACGTCACAGACATATGATAGCGCATTTTGAACCTCCAGTCCAGTTGTACCATGTCCCTGTTGAAAGTGCTAATAGTACATTGCCACATATTACTGATGTTTCAAATATTGTGTGATTTGAAAGAGAATAATTGTCTTAAGTAGAGTAGATCTAGAATCTTCAGTTGGATAGGAGTTTCCTCCTGTTGGTACCATTCCTTACATGTACATGTATGTGTTGTTATATCTTTTCTTCTGCCAAAGCACATATAAACAGACATTTGACAATAGAAAATATTGATCTTGATGGAGTGTATTGATCTTAGTGTCCATCATACTAGTATTTGATAAGTGTGAAAGCAACGTACATGTAGTTTGCATCAGTTCCAGTTCTGTTCAAGCTGAATCTGATTTTGTTTGTTTTTCTCCCACCAGCACAACGTCCGTGGGGTGGTTTCCATGGCGAACAGCGGGCCCAACACAAACGCTTCTCAGTTCTTCATTACGTACGCCAAACAGCCACATCTCAACATGAAATACACCATCTTTGGAAAGTATGACATCCTGATAATGATACACAGTTACATTGCACTTATGTCACTTTCTTAGTTTTTTTTCATGATTATCTCTTAAAAGATGATATATCTTTCCTTGGTAGAATAATGAACCTACACTTGCCAAAATTTAAGTCATATTATTCATAGAGGCCTTCAGTCTGCTAAGCTATCCAATTGGCATCAAATCTGTATTGGCCATGGAGAATATAGGGTAAAATATACTGTACAAGCAAGTATTTTTAATGGCAAGGTGATCTTCTTCTCACAAATAGATTAATGAATCTAAGTGACATAAAATACCAGGGAGCTTTTTGTGTAATGTGCTGATAAGTTCCTTGCATTACCTCTTGCATATTTTCAACTGTCTTCGAAGAACATGAAATGCTCTAAATCTTAAACATCCTCCTTCAGGGTTGGACAAAATTCACTTGTCCTGTCGAGCAAGCACATAAAAAATTTACTTGCCCGAACCAATTTTTCACTTGCCCAAAATTCAAATGTCACTTTTATATGCATTTTCACTTCCAGCAATGTAATTCTTATATTTGCCTCCATGTTTACTATTGCTTGATGTCATGACTGTAAAAAGAGTGTATTAAATCTCACTCTATGGAAAAATCTTACTTGCCCAAATAGCACTTTCACTTGCCCTGAACAATAGGGCTAGTAGACTTGTCCAACCCTGCCCTTTTCTCCCCCAGAGTAATTGACGGCCTGGACACCCTGGATGAGTTGGAGAAACTGCCGGTGGAGGAGAGAACCTACAGACCGCTGTCTGACGTTAGAGTATCCGACATCACTATCCATGCCAACCCCTTTGCTGACTAGTGAAACTGTCCAGTTATTACCTACAAGCTTCAAGTTCAACTTCAGACTGCACCCTCTTTTTTTTTTTTAGAGATTGCCAGAAACTGTGATGTCCTATATAAGGTCGGGATGGCCAGAAACTTTGATGTTTTATACAAGGCCTGTTTATACCCACAAGCTTCAAGTTCAACTTTAGACGGCACCCTCTTTTTTAGATATGTATGGCCAGAAACTGAATTCTGATTAGGCCAGGCTGTCACCAACTGAAAATGCTTACAAATGAGGCATTCATTCTTAACCTGTACAATGATTTATAAAAAAAAGGATAATTAATACAAGAGTCCTCAACAACTTGCAAAGTCTCTAGAAGATCATACTTTTCATCACGCTATTCATTTAGATACAACTGAACTGTAATTTTAAACACTATTCCATGGACATGTATTGTATATAATGTAGGTGTTGTATGTCATAAGATGTACAAAATTTATTTTTTGTTTACTAGTTCAGGATATGATGAGTGTTAAAGAGATGGGAGATTGAAACCAGTTAGAAGAACAACAGTAGAGACAAAGAGACAACAATAGCCTACATGCAAAGTAAACTTTATTTCATGCCAAATGTACTTGTGATGTTACATGACTAAGATTGAGACCATGCTCTTAGCATCTTTACTACATGTATCTTATGTGTATACATGTATTCTTTTAATACCTTCAGGTTGAGTTTAACTCACGTTTAGACTTTTTTCTTCTTCAAATCCAACATAACGTACACAAAATCTTTGCAAGTAAATATAAAATAATCAATAATCATGGTTGGAAATGAACTTAAAATGGACTTTTGTCAAATGCACAAAACAGGAATGACTGTAGAGATATCTTAGCAGCATTTTTGCTTTACCAACTTTTAAAAATAGTTTCTTACTGTACCATGTCTTTTAGAATAAATCTTTGTGATTTACACATGCTTGTACAGGCTGTTATACTTGTTACACTTCTTCATATAAAGAAAATATTTTTCTTGTGCTTGTTCATATCATAGTTACATATGGCAGGTATATTTCTTACTACTTGTACATGTATTATCTAGGCCCTCATTCCACATTCCATACAATCATATACTTCTTAGTAGTTGATAAAGCTGTTTTTCTGCATAACATACATGTGTACCAGCTTCTGTGTCTGTATTGTAATGTCATTAAAATGCCCATCTTCGTAGGCAAACTGCATAACACTATTGCTTTATTACTTTGTTACAACTTCTTTACTTCTATATCTTTTATAGCGGCATCACTTTTTGTTTCTAACATCACTTCTGGTACATGTAATTGTTCTTTAACCTTAACATGGATACTGCACACAGTCCTCTGGAAGATATATTATAACAGTTGACCTCATGTCTAAAGAATCCTTGAAAAGAAGAATGCCCAATCAAAAACATAAATGACTGAGTCCAAATTGAGGGGGTCAAGTACCGCACTGCTCGATAACTTTTCCCTGTCATCTTACTGCTTTCTTCTGTCCTATACAGGCCAACTTTGGCTCAACAAGAACTCAAGGGATTGAAGAAAAACAATTATAACTGGGATGGTTGTTTCTATACCTTAATAGCCAGTATAAACGCCCCTTGGTGTATACAACCAGCTTGTTTACTCCTGACAAAAGGGTTCTATCTAATATGTAAATTGAATAGGCCTGTTTTAACACCTAATGACTGCAGGTGGTTGGTTTGATTAATAATATATTTCACTGTGTTTTCTGTTACATATTATCCAAAACTCTCTATTGCACATTTGTGTATGTTCTTTCCAGGCACACATGCATTGTTCATCTTAGTATCAAAGCTGGCCAAGGAGTATAGCTGGCCAAAGGGAGTCATCAGCCACTCCGATAGCCAAACACACTCCTAGGCCGGCTTCACTTCTTGAGTGGCAACTTATGATACTATCTTATGCTACCGTAGGATCTGCTTGGAGATTACTGGTTGGTTCCTTTCAGCTTTTCCTTCTCTATGTTCCGACGAACCAGTCCGATTAGAACAGGCACATCATGCGTCCTAGTCATCATCAGCTAGCAGATCAAACGGGTTGCTCGTAGCAACCGTCTCCTCCCTCTCCTCCTCCTGCTCTTCCTCCCTCCTGCTCCTGGTTGGTTCCTTCCCTCCATCCTCCTCCTCAGAGCTGGAGAAGTCTGCACTGGAGTCCTCCTCCATCACTCCTCCCCTGCACCTGTCCTGCAGCACGGAGATCTCACTGGTCTCAGGGTGGGCCTCCCAGTCTCCTGCAGCACAACATGTCAGTCAATCATTAGATTGCTCATATCTAAGTTATGTTGGTTTATGATGAAGTATGTGACTAGCGGTAAAGTGATGTATACGTATCGATATTAAAAAAGACTCACAGTTACTGCAGTTCACTGTACATTTATATTGTACAATGTAAATACACACAAGAACAAACATAATGCAGCACACAGTCAAGCTTGTCTTTTTAATATTGCTTGATATTGCCATACTTTGCCAATTACATATATGTTTCATAAATACCGTTTAACATTTTATAATGACTTGCTACCATCAACAATCAGTACAATATCAGAGGGAAAGAAAGACATTTTGTAATTTCTAATACCATTGCCACAACAGTTTGAGCTTTGAAATGAGGTTCGATACTCGCCTCGATGTTGCGCCCTAAGGAAAGGCATTATACACCACTTTCCTTGATAGTGCTCAGTGAAGCCCACTGAGTCTTTGGGCCAATCTGTCAAAATTGGGCCAAAAAACACACAAATTTGGTGCGCCAATGTGCAAAAATCTGCACACTTGCCACTTAGAGGCTTGTAGTAGCATTATACTACTGCTGGGATCCCTGACACAGGGGTAGACTGCTGTCAGCATACTGTTTTTTTCTCTTAATACCCTTAAGAGAGTACCAATATGAGCCTTACTTTGGTTCCTGGTGTACCCTGGAGGTCTCATGCACATACAGATGCGGCCTTCCAGAGCCATGCGCAGGATACTGTTAGCCGCCCGGTACACGTCTGTACGCGCTGTCTTCGCTGTACGGAACCCGCGCTTCTCTGCCCAGGCTGGAAAAAAGGGGAAAACAATCCTGTTGTATTGTTGTTTTGTTACAATTGTAGAAAAGAATTACAGTACACTATATTATACGCAAAGGTTTCATTTACCCCTTATTACACAGTGCTGCGGGGTAGTTTGTTATGGTCATTTCTTTTACTTCTCTGCTTTAAGAGACTATTGAAGTAAAAGAAATGACCAAAACAAATGGACACCGACTATGAACGCCAAGCATTTGCTCTACTTATGTTTGTGCCATGTACATGTAGTGGTATATGTTGATAGAATAATTAGGACTCGATGTAATCTGTATGTTTTATCTGACCGGTACCCTTACCTCCCTCATGACCTCAATGAAAAGCGATTTGAGCTTTTCATGTATAGATAAAGGTTCAAACAAACACTACAAATTGTCTGTAACTCCCCACCATCACAGATGTCCCAGGCGCACCACTGCTCTTGTCTGGCCCCTTGCGGCTGGGTGGGGTCGTTGTCAGGGTGACGCAGGTTCAGCAGGCGCACCACAGGCACCCTGGCCGCCAGGTATCCTACCGACGTGTACGGCTCCTGCAGCTGGGGCAGCGGGTAGGTGCCAGACAACACCTGAACGCAGGGGTGAGACTTTGGGTCAGTAAGCCTTAAGGAATTGTCTATTGTTAAATTACCATTTAGCTGTCACCTTTTAGATGAACCCTGACTTTATAACCATGACTTTTTAACCCCATGACCTGTAAATGTGACCCAACCTGTGACTCATGCCTTGACCTGTACCACATGACCTGTACCCCTAAAATGACCTGTAGATGCTTGTCTGGATGAAGATAAATCCAGGTGTCACAGAGCCTGACATGTAACACTATAACCTATGACCCATAACCTGTGACCTATAACCCCTGACCTGTAGCTGCTTTCCTATGAGTGATGGGAAGATGACTCCAGGTGGGTCCCACAGCCTGACCTGTAACCTTATAACCTATGACCCATAACCCCTGGTCTGTAACCCCTGACCTGTAGCTGCTTGTCTGTGAGTGATGGGAATATGAGCCCAGGTGAGTCACACAGCCTGACCTGTAACCTTATAACCTATGACCCATAACCCCTGACCTGTAACCCATGACCTGTAGCTGCTTGTCTGTGAGTGAAGGGAAGATGAGTCTAGGTGAGTCACACAGCCTGGCAAGTTGGCAACTATAACCTATGACCTGTAACCTGTAATAACCTATGACCTGTAACCCCTGACCTGTAGCTGCTTGTCTGTGAGTGAAGGGAAGATGAGTCCAGGTGAGTCACACAGCTTTACAGTCGGGGTGAGGAAGATGGTCTGGAAGTGCTTGGTGTGGCCGGGGGTGCGGGAGGTACTCACAACCTGGACAGGGGGACAGATGTTATGGCAGGCCACACAATATTGATGGTACAATGATACCCAGACTTGCATTGATGACAGGATATTTAAAGAAAGGCACTACTATGACATGGCAATGATACATGTATGTGACATTGCTTGAACACAGCAACTTAGTTGTCGTACCAAAAGAGTGCCTTTATAACATAGGAAGTTGATGTACAGTTATAGAGCAACCAATCACAGAATGTAAGGATGTGTTGCAGCTGTATAAAGCTGAATGTTAAAATTCCTCACCTTTGACCCCACCAGTCCATTCATCAAGGAGGACTTGCCCACATTCGGGTGTCCTGGAAAGGAGGGGGGAGGCATGTTAAACATTATTTTTGTTCAAATAAAATGAAACAAAACAATAAAATTAGTTAGCAGTAGAAAGTTATGCATACAGTCATCTTCTTATCACTGCTTTTTTTTTAAAGAAAAAACATGTAAAGAAAACAAGTCTAAGCCATTCCCACATCTTTTGGTGCATAATAAAATTAATATAGAGCAGCATTTCTACAGGCCTTGGGCCACATAGGTATTGGTGTGGTCAAATATCACATACTTGCACATGTACTCTCTCTCGTGAGAGCTGACTGCCAAGCAGAGAAAGCAGTATACACAATTTTAATTATTGTTATGACAGCTAAAAGGTACGGACCCCTTAGACTGGTCCGTTGGTGGCGATTGAACCCCACTGTTACAAATTGGCCAAGGTTTGAAAGCCAAACCTTTGGAATGGAAGGCCATTGCACAGAGAAAAGAACACAAGATAAAGTAAAATACAATTCTGTATCCACAGACAGGCAACATCACAACAGCAATGACAGGAGCTAACCCACACATCCTATAGTCAGTACCCCGTCCCGGAACTGCAGGTAGGGGGAGTCGCTGCTATGCTCTGTTTCCTCGGGTGGGTCCAGCACACTGGTGTCCATGTCCTTGTCATCGTCTGTCTCCCCGCCGGCTTCTGTAGCTGTGATCTTCTCTGCCCAGCTCTGCAGATCAACTGTGGATGTACAAAGTAGAAAAGGTCTACTAGGTAAAGGTCAAGGTAGGCTCATAGCCTTTTTGAGGCCATATTTTGGGGCAGTGGGTCGTTATAAGCTGTGTCTAAGGAACAGAAGAGCATTCCTCTCCTCCCGCTACCCTTTGCTGTAGTATAACATTCAACTCTTCAAACCATGAACACTCCTCTCTCAAATTTCTCTTACAAAACAACGATCAAGTTGACCTTCATTCTTTGGCTATAACAATTATTAACAGTTCTTTGACATACCAGTCTGTTCTAAAAAAAACTGTGAACTGACCTCTCCCATTACAGATCTTCTCACAAGCCTCCAGCAGCTCTCTGGGCCCGACAGCCTTTGTGTCACGACCTGGGCGTCGCCGCTTCTTCTGCAACACTGAGGAACGGGAGAAGACAGGGTAAGGAGGACTGTGGAAGACTTAAAGACACACTGTACAGCTTGTTTCAAGAAAGACACCGGTACCAGAACATGACATGTCAACAAAGTTTTCAATTCATTTCTCACAATTTTTGTACAACAACCTTGGACACCACTCAAAGCAACATTGAAAAAAATATATAAACATACACCTACTTTGATATGAGTTTCTGGCCACAATGTCCAAAAAAGGAGCAATGGTAGTAAGTATTAGTGAAACTCTTCGCGGTACAAATTGCTTATTAAGATCTCTTAAGAGTCATGAAAGGTTTCAGACCTGCTCCTGGGTCCTTCTCATCCTCAGAGTGCTCCTTGGGGAAGGAGGTGAAACAGATGACCTCCACCTGCGGGAACTTGGACTTGAAGTAGCTGCGCCAGGCCACGACTAATGCAGGGGGCGCCAGGTCGATCTTATTCAGCACCAGGACGAGAGACTTTCCAAGCTCCGAGGTGACATAGTCGTACAGAGCTGGGGAGAAGTGGAGAACCTAAAACAAAACAACAGTGTTGCTTAGCAACCAGGAACAGAACAACAGTGTTGCTTAGCAACAGCAGTACAGGGTGCAAGGTCGATCTTATTCAGCACTAGATCAAGAGACTTTCCCAGCTCCGAGGTGACATAGTCGTACAGAGCTGGGGAGAAGTGGAGAACCTGAAACAGAACAACAGTGTTGCTTAGCGACAACAGTTCTATGGTAACAGAACAACAGTGTTGCTTAGCAACAACAGTACAGGGTGCAAGGTCGATCTTATTCAGCACTAGATCAAGAGACTTTCCCAGCTCCGAGGTGACATAGTCGTACAGAGCTGGGGAGAAGTGGAGAACCTGAAACAGAACAACAGTGTTGCTTAGCAACAACAGTTCTATAGCAACAGAACAACAGTGTTGCTTGGCAACAACAGTACAGGGTGGAATCTTATTCAGCACCAGGATGAGAGACTTTCCCAGCTCTGAGGTGACATAGTCGTACAGAGCTGGGGAGAAGTGAAGGACCTCAAACAGAACAACAGTTGCTTAGCAACAAGAGTTCATTCGGTGCAGATTGATTATTTTATGCACCGGGATAAGAGACTTACTCAGCAACCAGTTTCATGGTTTGCATGGTAACACAACAACAGTTGCTTAGCAACAATAGTTCCGATGGTAACAGACTTACCGGGTGCCTGATGTCTGTGATCAGTAGGATGATGTCAGAAATCTCCAGAACTCTCCAGAGCTGTCTCCATGTCTGTAGCAGGGAACAAATATATTATAAACATTGCAGTCGGTAAAGGCCTTTTTTTAAAATAATTACATACTTAAAAGAGCCATAAGTCAGATTGTGATCACTGGGTTATCAAAAAAGTTGATAACTGACCTGTAGATTGTGTTCAAAGTAACGTTTCATCCAACAGTTCAGATAAAGAAGCTATCCTGACCTCTAAATTGTTTTCAAAGTAGCTGAGGTTGTCTACAGTCTAGATGTGGTAGGGCTAGGGATTAGGGGTTAGCCTGAGTATCATCCTCCCTAGTGACCGCTGGCTCACTACTTTCGCTTGCTAACCATGCGAAAGTAGTGAGCCGGCGTTCACTACAGAGGATGATACTCAGGCTAATTAGGGGTTAAGGTTTAGAGTTTAGGGTTAGAATAAACTTACTCCTATGAATAAGAACTTTCCTGACCTCTAAGTTGTGTTCAAAGTAGCTGAGTCTATCCACAGAGTAGGTGCTGTAGATTTTCTCCAGGTAGGTCAGGAAGTAGGTCTCCTCCTTCTGTTCTAGATGACCCTTGGACTCTCTGAAGGTCCAGGGTGGTCTCTTGGGCATGTCTAGGACTGGGCAAGCCAGGAGAAAAGTTTATATAACAATCTTAAGTAAGACCTACATACCAAAATGTAATATCTGGTGCCAACAGGTACTGGTACAGAGGCTAATGAGTACAAACATGTCTGAACTCTCATGCATTATAATCTGAAATCCCATTCAAATTTTAGCATAGTAAGGAGGTACTTACCTGAACCTGGCTGGTAGATGTCTTCTATTGCAACTTCTAAGTCTGTCTACAGGTGCAAAACAAAAAAGGTAAGAAGAAAGATAGAAAATGACATGTCTGGAACAATGTAATAGGGCCTTCCTGAAAGTTTATTACAAAAGGGTTTGAAACACTATCACAGTTTTAATTTTTTTTCTAAATGTAAGAAATGATGTATCTGCATGTTTACTCTGAAATGACCTGTGGGTCACTAACCTCTGACACCTGACTGATGACCTTCTCCCTGGCTATTTTCTTCCTCCTCTCGATTTCAGCCCGGGACTCCTTCATGAAGTGAAGCCGATATCTGTGGGAGAAAATTGAAAAAAAAAAGGGGGGCAGCTTGCACCTTCTACATTTGGGGGGTCCTTGATACAATTTGGACATGTCTGACTTTCTTTGATTAAGCTTGAAAACAGTCTGAACAAACTAGATTTAATAGGATGGCTTATCATCTTTAACATTTTGTCATGCTTGATTCATGGTTAAAAAAATTACTTTTCTAGATTCTTAAGAAGAGAAAACAGAATCTTTATTTTGTTTCATTCCAATTTATTACTTGGGAGCCCATATCAAAATTATCATAGTTATTATAGAATTTTTGTCATTAAATTAAGTCTGTCATCCTATTCCTAAACTTGAATAAAAATGCTCAAATTCTATATGTCATGAAGTGAAAACTTCTGGAACAGATGGGGGTGAAATTTTTTTTCCTGTCCCTACAAGAAGACTTCTAACCCGGAATGGAGGGACGGGTCCTGGAGACAACCTTAGCTGGCCTGCATCTTATTAACAGCGACCAACAAACAAATACAAAAATTAGAAGCAAACTCCCACCTGTTTGGATCATATCCCTTTTCTCCAGGCTTCAGGAAGACTGGCTGTTCATTTATTCTCCTCACATCAACCGTCTCATTACTGGGTACACTGGTGACCTCTGACTCCTGACCTTCTTCATCATCACTGTAGGTCAGGTTCTGAACTTTAACCCCATCGGTTCTCTCTGTAGGACACGGAAACAAATATGTCTTTTCAAAGTAACAGTCTTCAGGAGGCTTACGCTCTAACGTTCAAGGCACATGTTATTCCGCTACCACCAAAATCACCCTGTCAAAAACTCCAAATCCTCACAAACTACGATTTTAAACTCGGAGCAGGATGACATATGGCCGCTGTATGACCGCAATATGCAGTGTGTTTCTGTATCTAATAAAGGGACCAAGAAATTGTGTGGCCGTGGCTGCGTTGGACAGGTGGCCGCTATTAGGTATAGACTATTTCTAAATGCTAATATAAAGGTCAATGGGAAAAATCCAAGGGAACAACAAAAAGTGACCGCAATGTCACTGGTGGTCGCTATGCAAAGGTGGCCGCTAATATAGGTTTGACTGTACATGATCACCATAATGAGTAAAACTAGTCAACAGAATAACAATAATTATTAGGAGTTATTGCAGTCAGGAATAACAAATCACACTCATACTTTCATTACTCATTTATAATCACATGGCAATCTAAATTACAGACAAGAAAAAATACTGAAATATAAACAACACAAAAAAAAATGGAATGTACTTATCAATGAACGCCAATATCTCTTGTCACATACAGTAGAGGACACACACCTCCCCCTTCTTGAACTTGAACATGTTCGAACACACAAACACAAAAAACACGCACCTTTCTTCCGCTCTCTCTTGTCCCGTAGCTGTTTCTTCTTCTGTTTAGCACTAAATGGCTTCTTTCTCGGCATTGCTGCACAAACTCATAGGAATCTCAGCTTACGGCGGGAAAAATAACAACTTTCTCCGGAGTTCTGGAAATGTCCATCGGGCAGCCATGTTATTCTGACCTCTAACCTCTGACCTGACATGAACCGTCATGGCGGCAGCTACAAATCAGGGTGGGTGTTTCTCGTGATATTTTGTCGTATTTGGCGCTATTTAAGTCGTTTATATCGTATTTCTTCATGTAAAAGGAAATTAAGATTACTGTTAACATTACTGACTACTTTGGTTCTTGTAGAAACGATTAGGATTGTTGATTATGTTTCGATTATATGATGGGGGGGTGGCAGTTTCAGTCTGCAAGATATTATCATTCACTTAAAATGTCATAAGCAAGTATGATCTTAGATTCGAAGCGAACAGAAACTGAAGATGCAAGCTTATGGCATTTGCAATCTGATTGAATCACAGACAAAATCTCAACGAACTAAGTAAGAGAACTGAAGAAAATTAATGACATTATTCTAACTCGAGCAATGATTTCACAGAGACGCATTTTGCCAGGCAGAAAGCATGTGAAAGACTGAATGTTGATGTACATATCAATTTGTGATATCATCTGCTAATACATGTAGTGTAACCAGTAATCTAATCTGCTGACATCTTGGTAGGCACTAACCGTAGAATACCACAGATGTAAACAAAAACAGCAATTGCTAAATAATTTGTATAGATGTAAACAAAAACAGTATAGTAATATTGCTGGTAACGTTATATGTAGCTTGATGTCTAACCTTCATTAACACATTGTCCCCACCCAGAGTCGGATCAGCCCCAGGCTGTGAACGTTTTCACCTTCAAGGATGTGAAGACTCAGCCTGACCCCTACTACACCTACCCAGAATCCCTCAGGGCAGGGAAGACTCCACTTATCATTGACAATGGTAAGTAAGGGAAGTTACTTCTTAAGACAAGGTCACCACTTGCTTTGGAATCTTAGGTATATGGTAAGAGGAAACTTAATGTCAGAAAATCGGTCATCAATGTAGTGGATAAAAAAGTGAAATTAGAAAAAGCCTCTGAAAATAAAAGTTTTCTACTCACCGATGAGTGTGTTTGTAACTAGTAAACCTTTTTGCAATTATTTTCTGTATCTTCCAGTGTAACTTACATTGTAGGATCTGTTGGGTGTCAAGCAAGGAACTTTGTCTCCCCTTTAAATTAAAGACGTCATGACAGAATGGATTGTGCATTTGTATACCCACATCTTTTATTGAAGAAGCTGAACTCTAAGCATTTTATAAAAAGACAACTTTGATTTGTTCATGTTCACGCAGTGTAAGGTTAGCTGAGTGTCCTACAAGAAACCTAGACAGAGAAATTGTACATAATATATGCATGCCCTGATCTTCTGGTAAAGAAGTTGGTAACTGCTGGACCTTAGCACATATCTGAGAAAGAATTTGACCAACTCTTGCTTGTGTCTTTAGGCTCTTACCAGTGTAAGGCTGGCTGGGCGTCGGATAAGGAACCTCGACTCATCTTTAAGAACGTGATGGCGAAGGGGCGTGGTAAGAAGGAGACGGACGTACAGATCGGGAATGACATCAGTAACATCGAGGTGGTGAGGTGGCTGCTCAAGACGCAGTTTGACGGACAGGTGGTCACACATTACGACATGCAGGTGGGGATAGTGTGACTTATTATTTTGTTACTTGTTTATGTGTGAAAGAAAAATTACAGAAGATATATAATAGATGCTGTACCAGCTGGGTTTTTCTTCAGCAATTCTATCATACATAAATAAATGAATAATTAAATACATTTAGTAGTTGATTTTATATAGTTTTCAAGTAGTTGTTTGATGTAGTTGACTTTTTTGTATTGCATTGTATTGATATGGTCTGAGAGCCCAAACTTAAGCTAGTAATTAAATCAATGCGTTAAATGTATTGCTGCAATCCTGGCTTGACAGCCTTACATGTTGCTGTTGTTGTTATCTAATTCTTGGCGCTTTGGAACATGGGGTAATGGTCTCATGTGCTTGCCTCCTCTCTCTATGTGCTTCCTTCTCGTATGCTCATCTATAGCTGCTTTTTTCAACTGGTCCCTTATAGAAAGTTGAAGACATTATTCCTGTTGTCTTGACGTCTTGCAGGAGCAGATGTTTGACTACCTGTTCAGCCACCTGGGTATCAGTACTGAAGGGTGTGTGGATCATCCTGTGGTCATGACAGAGGCAGTCTGTAACCCAAACTACTGCAGACAAAGTTAGTATTATTGTTACAGTAATGTGTACAATGGTATCAGTACTGTAAGTGTAAGTTACCCCAAGTATATGCAGACAGAGTTGAGTGCGTACGGGTATCAGTACTGAAGGGTGTGTGGATCATCCTGTGGTCATGACAGAGGCTGTCTGTAACCCAAACTACTGCAGACAAAGTTAGTATTGTTGTAATGTGTACATCTGTATGAGTACTTTAACCACATGCAGAAAAAAGGTAGTATAGTGTACATGGGCATCAGCACTGATCACCTTGTGGTCATGACAGAGGCTGTGTATAACTGCTGCAGACAAAGTTTAAGTATTGTAGTTATCAGTACAGTAACTGTAACCCTAACTACTGCAGACAAAGTTTAAGTATTGTTGTAGTGTGTGCCTGGGCATCAGCACTGAAGGGTGTGTGGACCATCCTGTTGTCATGACAGAGACTGTCTGTAACCCCAACTACTGCAGACAAAGTTAGTATTGGTCTGGAAGATACTTGAAAGTTAAAAATGTCACTCAGACTGTTTTACACTTCAACTGCAACAGCAATGTTTGCCACCAGTTACTACTATGATAATGGATGTTAACAAGCCAACAAAACACATAAAGATAGTAGCCATGATTTGTTTTCTTTTTGTTCTCCTTCAATCATCATTCAATGATGTATAGTTCATCTATTCACTTTTTAGATTCTTCAAATAAGAAGCTCATTTCTCTCAAACTTTTATCTATTTCAGATATGTCGGAGCTTCTGTTTGAGTGTTACCATGTGCCCAAGGTGGCGTACGGAGTGGATGCACTGTTCAGTCTGCATCACAACAAGCCAAAAGCAGGTGGGAACTTTTCATCCTTGTAATTCTTTATTGTAATCCTGTGTAGAATCTGAAGATTCAGTCAAACCTGTACATACAAGTGACCACTCATACATAAGGATCACCTGGCCAAGTGACCTCTTTTGGTGTTTTTTTTGATAATCTTTTCCATTGACACAATCAGTAGAAATCCTATCTATAGTGACCATCTGTCGACATAGATCAATTCCCTGATTGGTCATCTAGGGTAGTTTTGACAACTTTTACAACATTATGAGATTGCTAAAACACTTATAAGTAAAGAAATGCTTTGTCTTGATATGTACATGTAATCTTGATTCCAGCCTTGGACCATGCCATGTTGGTTTGCTCCGGCTTCCACACCACTCACATACTCCCCCTGGTGGCTGGCAGGCTTGATGCAGCCAACTGCAAGCGGGTCAACCTGGGGGGCTGGCAGGCGACCGGTTACATGCACCGCCTCTTCCAGCTGAAGTACCCGGCACACTTCGCTGCCATCACTCTCACTCGCTCAGAGGTAAGATGATACTTTTTTTTATATTTTGGATTGGTTAGTTTGTTCATTGATTGATTGACTAATTGATTGTCAGTGTAATTGCTTCATTCAATGAATACATGCAAAAGCTGCAAAGGCAGCCTTATCTGAAATACCACCTGAGGGAAATGCACAACTTTAAACTTCATCCTCTGCCCTCTTGAACTTTACGCTCTGCCCTCAGCTGTACAAAACATTGCAGTAGACTACCTGGTGCAGTTACAGATATGGTCAGACCTGAGCTACTACTAAAGCAACATGCATAACAATTAACCTTTTCCCTTATGACCTTTACCCTCTTCCCCCTGCAGGAGTTGCTGTATGACCACGGTTACATCACAGTAGACTACATGGAAGAGTTACACAGGTGGTCTGACCTTAGCTGCTACCACAGTAAAGTTCACATTCAACCTTCAACCTCTGCCTGGTACACAACCTTTAACTTCTGCCCTTATGACCTTTATCCTCCAACCCCTACAGGAGTTGCTATATGACCATGGTTACATCGCAGTAAGCTGCATCGAGGAGTTTGTCGTACCTGAGCTGCTATCCAAGCAACATGCATAACAATCAACATTCAACCTCTGCCCTTATGACCTTTACCCTCTAACCCCTGCAGGAGTTGCTATACAATCACGGCTACATCGCAGTAGACTACATGGAAGAGCTGCACAAGTGGTCTGACCTGAGCTACCACCAAAGGAACGTGCACAATCTTTAACCTATGCTCTTATGACCTTTACCCTCTAACCTCTACAGGAGCTGCTATACGACCATGGCTACATCGCAGTAGACTACATGGAGGAGTTACACAGGTGGTCGGACCTGAGCTACTACCACAGGAACGTGCACAAGATCCAGCTGCCCTTCACCCCCCTCCCCACCAGCTCTGTCAGCGCAGAGGACAAGGAGAAGAGAAAGCAGCAGGCTGGCAGGAGGCTGCAGGAGATCAACGCCAAGAGGAGGGAGCAGAAGGTGACCTTAAACCTCTTAACCTCTGGCCTTCTACTCTCATGACCTCCACACTCTGTCCCCCAAGCTTTACCTCAATATAACAATGTAAACTCTCCTCTTTATTGAACCTTTGACAATGACCTCCAACCCAAAATCATAGCAACCTTTGTAATCACCCTTGACACAGCAACCTTTGACCCTTGTCCCCAGCTTGCAGCAGAGCAGGAGAAGCTGCAGCAGCTGCTCAGCATCCAGGAGCTGATGGAGGATGATAATGTACTGTAACCCCTAACCTTTGACCCTTGCCCCCAGCTTGCAGCAGAGCAGGAAAAGCTGCAGCAGCTGCTCAGCATCCAGGAGCTGATGGAGGACCATGATGTATTGTAGCCTCTAACCTTTGACTTTTAACCCTTGCCCTCAGCTGGCAGCAGAGCAGGAGAAGCTGCAGCAGCTGCTCAGCATCCAGGAGCTGATGGAGGACCATGATGTTAGTAGTATTTAACCTCTAACCTTTGATCCTTGCCCCCAGCTTGCAGCAGAGCAGGAGAAGCTGCAGCAGCTGCTCAGCATCCAGGAGCTGATGGAGGATGATGATGTATTGTAACCTCTAACCTTTGACCCTTGCCCCCAGCTGGCAGCAGAGCAGGAGAAGCTGCAGCAGCTGCTCAGCATCCAGGAGCTGATGGAGGATGATGATGATGACTCCTTCCTGAGGGCCTTGGAGGAGTGTGGCTTCTCCTCGGCCAATGAGCTGCAAGTGGCCATCAACAAGCTCAGCCTCTCCATCCAGAGGACCAAAGAGAAGATGCTGCAGCCAGATGAGGGACAGGTGAGGAGTTCTAAAGATCTTTAGTAACCATCAGTTGTAACTTTTGACATAGCAACCTTTAAACTTTGCCCTCAAGGAGAAGATGCTGCAGCTGGAGAAGGGGCAGGTGAAGAGTTTTAAAGGCCTTTCAAATTGGTAACCTTAGAATGTTTGTTAGAGCAACCTTTAAACTTTGCCCCTAAAGAATTTGCAACCAGAGGGGGGAAGGTGGGGGAGGATTTCTTAGTACCTGGCCCTAGCTGTATTGTATGTGGTTCTCTCAATATCCTAGGCCTGCTTTTCAGTCAGGTCCTCATTATAGATGCTACAATTTTATACAGTTTTACACAGCAGCTGGGTCATTTATTTATTTATCCCATCCAAGGGACTCATAGATACAATGCAACTCTCTCTGATCACAGCTAACCTTTCCTCCCCCCTCCCCAGCCCAGCCGTGCGACCCCGGAGCTTGATAAGCAGCAGCGCGCCGAGCGGGAGGCCATCGTGGGGAACCTTCGCCGACAGCGACAGGAGATCGTGGAGACCAGGCAGCAGCGCAGACAGAGGAGACAGGAGGTCGCAAAGCGGAAAAGTCACGCTGCTCAGGTATAGTCTTTGGTTGGAATATGCTAGGAGGGACATCAAGGTGTGTGGTCTACCTGCTGGTTAGAGACAGGGGTGAACCTGCTTGACAGAGCCGCATGGAAGTGTGGTGTGAAGACTTATAATCCAACTGCTGCCTAGCTGCCCTTGTCAGGGATCCCAGCAGCAGTATAATAAAAAAAATTGATACCACTACTTACTCATAGGGGAATACAAAACTGTTTTGGGTGGGAAGGCTAGAGACAATCTGAAGATATGGTTTTCAGACTCCTGCACTAGTTGGTCATCAAGAGAAGAGAAAAGCAAACCTAAGGCTCTGGAGACAGATGCTTGCCAGAAGAAAACCAGGCTCTCCAGGAAGGGAGTTGTTACCAAGGAAAGAAAATGGGGCAACAAACTATCAGGAAATCTATCCATCTAAGAAATCAGAGAGAGGGATCTAAGAAATGGATTTTGTAGTGTTAGGGATCTGTGTGAAAAAATGGACTTAAGGTGAAAACTTGTTTGTATCAATTGTCCTACACAGGAGAGAATGAAGATTCTGACCCAGCTGGCCCAATCAGAGAGGAGACGAGGGAAGGAGGACACCTTCGGGATGAACGAGGAAGACTGGAACGTCTACAAGGCTATTGTGAGTAACACTCTTGTCTTTAAGACAATCTTGCAGTTTCGTACTCAAGAATCATTCAATGTTTTTGGTTTCAGAATATAATGGGTAGGCTGTCGTGTAAACTGCCAACCATTTGATGCTGAAAATGAAGTTTGTAATGCTTAACCAAAAAGTTAGAAATCGTTTTTAGTGACATTGAACAGAACAGATGAAAATTGAAATAGCTGAAAAGCTGTAGCTTACTTAATATCTATTTGTTTGTTAATCACACTGTGTAATAATTTAATGATGACAGGATCTGGAGAACAAGAATACATCACACTGTGTAATAATTTCATGATGATAGGATCAGGAGAACAAGAATACCTTAAAGCAGTTAAAATGTTAATTTGTTTATTACAAAGTAAGGAAGGTGACAATGACAGTGAGCTAACATGTTTGTTTGTTTGTTTGTTTGTTCATTTATTACAGAGTAAGGAAGGAGACAGTGATAGTGAGCAGGAGCAGGAGAGGCTGAACCAGATCGACCAGCTGCTCAGGGAACATGACCCTGACTTTGAAAAGTAAGTTTAGAGAAAACAACAAGCCAATTAAGTAATGACACAGATTTGGACTATGGTTTTTGGTGGGTTTACAACATTCTAAGCCACACATAAGCAGCTGTTTTAGTTTGTAGAGAGTAATGCATTGTTGAATGACAAAAGAAATATTTTTGTCTTAAGCCAAAAAGCGGTTACTCAAGCAACTGGATATGATTTTGGAAACAGATCTTTCAGACAGCTTTCGGTGTCATTCGTCAGTGACACAGTTTCCAAAATCATATCCATCCAGTTGCTTGAGTAACCGCTTTTTGGTGTATCTTTTTACCGGGATGTCTAACCTACATCCAAATGTTCTTAATTTGTTTTATTTTCTGACATCATCTGTGACTTTTCCAGGGACTTTGGTAATGGCCAGGATATGGATGTGACCTTTGACATTGCTGAATATTACCAGCTGCACCTCGGAGTGGAGAGATGCAGGTAGGAAGTAAAGAAATTATTATCATCATCACCACAAGTGGTTACTGAGATGGAGTGGGGAGTTTACCTTAGATCCTCCCGTGCCATCAGGCACATAGGGCAGCAAGTTTCCTTCTGTACCTGTTGGTTGTAGCAGTCTCGGCCTGTTCCCAAGTGATGCTGGCTCTTTTCATGTCTTCTCTGAATCTGTTTTTGGGTCTGCCTCTCCTCCATTTGCCATCTGGAGGAATCCAAGTCATGGCTGGGTTGTAATGTCACTGGCTTGGTAGGCACAGGATGTGTCAGTGGGGTGGGGTGGGGAGGTTAGACAGGTAAAAGGCAGTGGAAGGATGGGTTCCACTTTCCAATACCAAGCCCGAGACACAATGGCAACTGATTAACCGCCATTGGGACTACCTGTACATTTACCTGTACCTTGTATTGTATTCCCCACGGTTCAAGAGTTAGGCATGTTTGTTACATGTTTGTTGTACTGTATTCCCAGGGTTCCAGAGTTGTTGTTCCAGCCATCCCTGTTAGGCATGGACCAGGCAGGAGTCACGGAGACGATGGACTATGTACTGAACAAGTACCCAGCTGACATACAGGACAAACTGGTGCAGGTAGGAGTAGTTTTCAGATTTAGCATGAAAGTTCATCTGTTTTGGTATGATCCATGTTGGAGTTTGTTGATGCCATTCAACACAATCAAATTGTCCACCTGGAATTTTCAGATTTGTTTTCTCCTAGATTTAAGAATGTTTATTTACTTCTTGATTTAAGGCTTTTTTTTTTCCTAGTCTTAAGACTTTGTAGCTACTTCAGGTCCTTTTTTAAAAAACTTTGATAAACAGTATTTGCAGTTATAATGTATTATTTAGGTATGATAACTTTTGCATTATAATGTTACCATTGTGCAACTATAAAGCTAGTGTTTGTAATGGACAGAATAAACTCCCTGATACAAAAGTGCATTTTTATGACAAAAACACTTTGTACCATGTCTTTGTTTTCCTACAACACTCTTGTTTTTCTTCCAGAATGTGTTCCTAACCGGAGGTAACACCCTGTACCCAAACCTGCAGTCAAGGATGGAGAAGGAACTGCAGGCCATCAGACCATTCCAGTCCACATTTCAAGTTTTTACCGCAAGTACGTCAAAATGAATTAGGACTAAAAAGTGCAGGGTTCACAGTCTAACTTCTGTATTTGCCATTGCCACCCTTCATTTAGCTTTTCCTTGTTTGATTTTGGATGTGATACCATTCAAAAACCACCACAGCAATGGATGTTACAAGATCTTTCAAATAATTTCATGAAAGGCAAATTCAGGGCACATATAAACATCATCCATGATTGACTTTGCGTGATCTAAGAATGCTTCACCCTAAGGGAGCCGCATAACACTATTTGTAGTCTGTTCATTTTTTTTTGTAAAGGTAGTCATAGTCTTTTGATCCACTATCAGCCATTAGAAAAATCACTATATTTTGCCTTAATAGAAGAGCACTACTGTCAATATGTAAACAAATTGGTCTGTCTGATTCCTTTGCAGAAAACCCAGTGTTAGACCCGTGGTACGGAGCCAAGTCCATGTCCACGGACCCTGCCAGGAGCGCCCAGATGTTTCTCACCCGAGCAGAGTACCTGGAAAAGGGGACAGAGTACCTAAAGGAACACCAAGCCAGCAATCTTTACATCCCAACTCCAAAGTAGATATTATACAGATCAACAGAGCAGAATTAAAGCATAACAATTCCCAGTAGAATTGTCTTGAAACGAACAACAAATAAACTTTTATAAGAAACATTGTCTAATGTTTATTGTTACTGTTCTATTATCCTGTCCCTGTCAAATTTGTATTGTCCTTGTCTCTGTCAGCAAGGCTAGTCCTTTGTAATAGTCACAGGCTAGTTTGGCAGTCCTGACTGTGCCAAACCAAGAAATGAATAGAGTTAAATCAAATCATTGTTTGCTTTGTCATCTGTCATTGTCAGAGAACTTTATTAGCATTTTTAGACTTCATGATCTGAACTATTGTTAATCAACAATGTCTAAAAACTTTTCAAAGTATTAACTATTATATAAATGACCTCCAGGCTTTGCCAGTATCCATTATTCCCTGGTATTCAGACATTTTGAAGCAAAGATGTATGAAGAGGTTAGAAGGAAAGGGCTCAGAAGAAAACTTTTATCTGACTTTCTTAAGGGACAAACTTTCACCTCAGTCAGTTTTCATTTTTCGACCTTCCAGTTCAGAATTATGTTATAAAATCTGATATCCAAGGGACCTTGCACTATAACAGTATTCTTCCTGGCGCAGTATCGAAAAGTGCCACCTAGCAATTTCGTGTGAAACTACACCTTACCAGAACACTTGATCCTTGACATTAGTACAAACTCCAGTACCCTGGCCAGGGCAGGGTGATGCAATGAAAGGTTACCCAGTGACGTAGTAACCGGACTTTCAACTGTTTATATTGACACAGGCAACAGGCGCACGTGGGTGGTTTCAGCATGTGAGAGTGATGCAATAGTTCAAGTATACTGTAAATGCATTTAAGTTCGCGGGGATTTAATTTCACGGTAGCGGGAAAATGAACTTTTCGCGGTGGTTTTAATTTTGCGGTGAAGTGGCCACCGCGAAAACTGTGAACATAAAACCACCGCGAACATTTCTGCATTTTCAGAATAATACAGCAGGGTAGACCAACTCTTCAAAAGTTCAATCACTTCCATATAACCATTCACCCACCAGCTAGGTTAAGTATACTATATCCATCACTTTGAAAAGTTCTTTTAGGAGACATCTAATGAAACATGATGTATGCACGCTTATTACGGGTCTGCAGCAGTTCAAATACTGGAGGGTGGTTTTAAAAAATAGCCTCGTTTTTTAACCTTGATTGGAGACTTTTTTTAAGTGACATGTACAGATACATGTAAGCTGGCGGATGAATGGTAATGGGTGTTAACTTTGGATAATGATATGTTTTATTTTCATTTCATAAGATTTTCATTGAGCAGATCTACGCAATGGCACTCATAGTAAGCTATCAGTAATGTTATGTACTGTGCAGTACGTACAGGGGTATTCTTGACAGTACCTTTCTGCTAATGTTGGGGTTATCATATGTGTGACTATATACATCCCAACAATGATCAAGTTTGACGGTACAAAGATGCTGTGAGTTTTGCATTTCTACGTTTTAGAGAAGTTGGCAGAGGTTTGGGAATTAACGTTATAACATGCCGTATGACAATTTTCAGAGCCGACCTTCGATAAGGATCTAGGATGTTACCTTTTCCGTTAGAGGTCAGCTAATAACCTTTGAATTGAGACACACCCACGACTGTCCCACTAGAATAAGCTCAATGTGCTGCCAAAAAACCTGACAGTATTTCATTGAAATTGACACTTTCCTTTAAATTTAGTTAGTGGATCGTGCCGAGAATTGACACGATCCTTTAGCATGATGCAATACAGCGCATATTCGCAGTGAGATGAGTCATTGGCGAGAGTTCACAACGAAAACTGTACATGTGCTCAAATTTAAGAAAAAAAAAGACACTGCGAATGTTTCCTTTTGTCGATTTACAGTGCCAAGTGTTTACATAAGTCTGCACGGGACTTCCTTTCAGCGTGATGCAAGAGGGGAAACAAAGTTTACACTGTGACGTAACAGTGACAGCGGACTTTGTACCATCATGTGCGTTTCACGTGCACGTGGCCACGTGGCTTCATTCATTCAGTACTTTGGCAACAAATGCCGAGAGTCATAAGAGTGTCATAAGACCATTCCTTACGCCGTGAACTGTATGTCTCTTTTACGTTTTTATCGGACTTTCTTTTGTCATGTTTCCTTTTATCCATGAAACGCATAAAAAGATGTCAAAAACAGCCGAAGTATATATATAACCCAGTGTTTGTCTGAGAAGAACCACACGCTGACTTTTACAAGTGTTCACCCCGTGTGCATTGGCACAAATCAATCACTTCTTTCGTGTTCAACTTTAGCTATGAGGTTACGACGACAACAATAAACTACCGGAGAACGTGAGATGACAAGTTTGAAACTAGCATATCAGTTAGATGGCTTATGTGTTGCGTGGTTGTTGAGTATACCGTACGTATGTAAAGCATAAAATAGTCCGGCTCTGCCAATGTCATCTCGTACGATGCTCGTACGGCCGTCACACGAGTCATAACCTCCTTCAAAAGTACAGCTGAACTGACGAGTCATGCCACTTTGCCACTTAGCAGGTTACAGTTTACCTTGCGATTCGGATATTTATCTCGTATTGCAAACAGAAAGTCTCCATCTGACTACCTTAAGAAAATAACTTGTCATTAATACAAACACTACAAACACTAATGGTTTGAGCCTGGCAAGCAAACCCCTATAAGTTGAATAGCCTAGAAAATGGGACAACGTTGGGGCAGTCTCTTCGAGTCGGGTCACTTTGCTAAGTCTAGAAATTGTCAGAGAATTCAGCTTCAAATCTGACCGGGGTAAGTCTATGGAGCATAAAGTCAAGTGGTCGAGATGAATCGATAAACCACGTTTGTGAAGTGACGTTAAGTTGACGATTTGAGCTGACGGATGCTGAACTTAAGATTTGCAAAGTCATCATTCCAACTCAAAGGGGACCGTGTTCAAAGACTTATATTCTATTTGATTATGTGTTAAGTAAATATCCCCACTTTAGATATTTGAATAGTAAAGATAAATTTATATTCCTGACAGCTTTTGATAAACCAACTCTAACCAACCATATAGCTAGCTACATTTATGCAATTACCAAGAAGCGAGAGGAAGTCGAATGTCCTAGAATAGATAAGACGCATATCTGCATATATATATGTGTATGATTGTTTCCATTGTTACATATATGTGATTCTTACCATGTGAGCTGTACTTAGCCCAGTGGGGCAAAAATGTGCAATAAAGGTCTTCATTCATTCATTATACCCACGCTATCACATTTCTATTTTTCTATTGACGCGTAGTTAAAGTTCACATTTCTAGTGTCATTTTTCCGCTACTTATAACGTTATCTCCCTCTTTTATGTAACGTAACTCTAAAAAGGCCCAGAGCTATACTCGGAATTTGTTCTAGTATGTTTATGATCAAGTTGTTCTTAAAGGGACATAATGTAAAAATAAAGTCCCTTTAAAGTTCGTACATTTTTCAACTCGTTTTTCTGGATGCTATTCCCTCTAGAAAAGTCACATTTCCTGTTAGACTCCCATTCACCTTGACCCAGTATCAAGAAACGTCTCTTTAAGAAAAGCTTTCGAGATAAGATTCCCACAAGACGCAAACCAGACTGGGTCCTAGCGCGTGGGGTTTTCGCGCCAGCTGATGCAATACCTGAATCTGGCGGTCAAAGGTCAAAACGGCGGGCTGTGATTGGTCCGTTTTGTTTCCCCAGGTAAATACCACCCAAAGGGAGAGGTTGGGCGGACAAAACACTGGAGCGTTTCACAGTGACTGTGCAGAAATTAAGACGCTATATCAGCTCAACTTAGTCTTTCCTTAAGAAATACTGAAAGTTGGCAAGATGTTTAGGAAGGCTTTCGAGCGAGGTGTTTCAGCCATCGCTAGAAACACGCCCGGAAGAAGCGAGCCGAGGCGCCGGGCGCACGACGCTGCCGTGTCGGGCGGGGGTGTGTCCGGGTCCCGAGGACAGGCCGCCGCCACCCCGCTGGCCGGGGACCAGGCTTCACGGGGTCAGCACAGCGCCGCCGTGACCGAACCACAACCCGAGACCAAGATGTTCAGGGGACACGAGACGACATTTCCCTGTATGATGAAAAAGTGAGTACCTTTTATATAGTCTGCTTGTACAAGCCAATCAATGGATATACATGCCTTGCCTTGCCTTGCCTAGTCGACCCCCGGAGGGGACGGGTATTGGGGGCCAAGTGTTGCAAAATTACTTACATATAAAGACAAGGATTTCCTCATATATAAGGCATCGATTAACACACTCATATATCTTCAGCTTTACACACACATATATATCTGGCAGGACAAACACATATATGTTCGTCTGCACACATACACATAACACATCGAAGCACACGCTCTTATATGTTTCTCTATACACATGCACATATACATGGTAGGACACACTCATATATCTTCAGCTTTACACACACATATATATCTGGTAGGACAAACACATATATGTTCGTCTGCACACATACACATACACATCGAAGCACACGCTCTTATATGTTTCTCTATACACATGCACATATACATGGTAGGACACACTCATATATCTTCAGCATTACACACACACATATATATGGTAGGACAAGCACATATATGTTCGTCTGCACACATACACATACACATCGAAGCACACGCTCTTATATGTTTCTCTATACTCATACACATATACATGGTAGGACACCAATATATATTTCAGCTTTAAAAGTACACACTCATTTCTTTCAGCTTCACACACACACTTCCGCACACAGACACACCTATATATGTAGTATGTCACGTTCTTATATGTTTCGCTTTACACACACACACACATAATTACGCACACAGACACCCACTCACATATTTACATACATGATAACTCAGTCATAAATTTCTGAAAATTATTACTGTCACAAGCTATGGTCATGATTCTTTTAAAGTAGAAAGCTCTTACTAGTCGTAAAGAATTGGCGTCGGCTTGGGTCCCCTGTTTTGTTTGAGAAATTGAAGGGTAGAACTCCAGAAATGTTTGACAAATCTTCATAACTATTTGTATGTTCATAGCTTAAGTGATGATGGATATAAGCTCACGCTACATATGCAAAGAATGACCTACTTTGCATAATTGTGTGACTTTAGAACATGAAGAGAGTGAGATTAACTTTAATTGGAAACTTTGCAAATAAAGACATCATCTGCAAAATTGGTGTGTGCTGCAAATCATATATACGTATATGTATCATATAATTATACGTTTGGGCTGCAAACACTCCAACCGTTTGTCTTTTGTCGTCACCAATGATCATAGAAAATATCGTCATGTTAGTCCAATGTTAAAGTATGCGGCAACGGTGTGGTGAGGACCAAGGTTAGCCTCTACCAGGCTTCGTAGATCGGTGGTCTAAATGTAGCAATTGGACAAATAGAGTCATACTACACTAGGGGAGTCAGCCGGCCAGAACAATCATTTCCTCCGTAGGTCGCAAGCTGTTCCCTAGCCGGCTGTACTTCTCTGGCCGGTTTACCTATATTCGTTCCATCCTATGGTTTTCCAGCTAGCGACCTATGGAGTCTGGTATAGACTAGACTGTGGTACCAAACTTGCATCAATGTTAAATGTTAAGCGGCGTCACATATATCTGTGCTACAAAACATAGACATATGTGCGTGGTGAAGCACATATATATATGTTTTGCAGGCAGATGTATGTGTAACTGGTGCAGCACATATGTCTGCCACAGGACACAGATATATATGCGCTTCAGCACACACATATGTCTGCGTGCAAAACAGATATATATGTGTGATTCACCACACATATATGTGTGCCGTTGAAAACAGATATATATGTACTCCACTAAGCACATATGTCTGTCTTCGACGGCACACATATATGTGTGTGGTGAATCATATATATATCTGTCTTTGACGGCACACATATGTGTGTATAAAGTAACACATATATCTGTTCTTTGCAGCACACATATATGTGTGGAAAGTCATATATAAAAAGGAGTCGAACCCAATAATCCAGGATCTAGAGTTAGCTTTTGACTAGTTTTAGAGTACAGTAGACACTTGTGATTTTGTATCTTACACTGTTCTTAATCTGTTATGTTAATTGCAATTATCCCACGGGCAAGAACTTGCAATTAACTTGTCAATATATAAATCTCTGTTATTTTTGGAACATGGTTATGTGATTTAAAAATATATCTGATAATATACTATCACCGATATGTTCTTTAATGCACTGGCTCGCCCATCCATTCCAGCCGATTGGGAGTCGCACTACTCTCCAAGCAGAGGTTAGGCTCCAGCTGTTTTTTTTAACGTTTTTTGGTCGTTTTTTATCGGACTCTCTATTTTGTATTTTGTTAGGGTTTGACAACACAAGATACAATACAAATTAGAAAGCCCGATAAAAGCTATTTAAAAAAAGGTAAAAAAAAACAGCCGGAGCCTAACCTCTGCTTGGAGAGTAGAGACGCACGCGGTCGCGCTAAATCTAGGACCACACGGGGGAATTGTTTGTGTGTTTGTTTGTTTGTTTGTTTGTTTGCTTGTTTGAATCATTGTTTATTCATGAAAGCTCAAATCGGCCTGCAGGCCTGCAAGTTCACGGGAATATTCAACTTGCTCCTGCTCGCCTTTACTAAGGTGTCGTTGGCATATATTATATCTGTGCTACAACACACAGATATAAGTGATGCGGCGTCACATATATCTGTGCTACAAAACATAGACATATGTGCGTGGTGAAGCGCATATATATATGTTTTGCACGCAGATATATGTGTGACTGGTGCAGCACATATATGTCTGACACAGGACACAGATATATATGTGCTTCCGCACACACATATGTCTGCGTGCAAAACAGATATATATGTGTCATTCACCACACATATATGTGTGCCGTTGAAAACAGATATATATGTGCTCCACTAAGAACATATGTCTGTCTTCGACGGCAAACATATATGTGTGGTGAGTCACATATATATCTGTCTTTGACGGCACACATATGTGTGTATAAAGTAACACATATATCTGTTCTTTGCAGCACACATATATGTGTGGAAAGTCATATATATATATATTTCAAATATATATCTGGTAATATTCTACAACCAATCTGTTCTTCAATGCTCTGGCTCGCCCATCCATTTCAGCCGATTGGGAGTCGCACTATTCTCCAAGCAGAGGTTAGGCTACGGCTCTGTTTTTAACGTATTTTAGTCGTTTTTTTATCGGACTCTCTATTTTGTATTGTATCTTGTATTTTTAGGGATTGACAACACAAGATACAATACATAAATGAAAGCCCGATAAAAAGTATCTAAAAAAAGCTAAAAAAACAGCCCGAGCCTAACCTCTGCTTGGAGAGTAGAGACGCACGCGGTCGCGCTGAATCTAAGACCCACGGGGGAATTGTTTGTGTGTTTGTTTGTTTGTTTGTTTGTTTGTTTGTTTGTTTGTTTGTTTGTTTGAATCATTGTTTATTCATGAAAGCTCAAATCGGCCTGCAGGCCTGGAAGTTCACGGGAATATTCAACTTGCACCTGCTCGCCTTTACTAATGTTTTGTTTGCATATATCATATCTGTGCTACAACACACAGATATATGTGATGCGGCGTCACATATATCTGTGCTACAAAACACAGACATATGTGCGTGGTGAAGCACATATATATATGTTTTGCACGCAGATATATGTGTGACTGGTGCAGCACATATATGTCTGACACAGGACACAGATATATATGTGCTTCCGCACACACATATGTCTGCGTGCAAAACAGATATATATGTGTCATTCACCACACATATATGTGTGCCGTTGAAAACAGATATATATGTGCTCCACTAAGCACATATGTCTGTCTTCGACGGCACACATATATGTGTGTGGTGAATCACATATAAATCTGTGTTCGACGGCACATATATGTGTGTATAGAGTCACATATATATGTTTGTTCTTTGCAGCACACATATATGTGTGGAAAGTCAGATATATATATATATATATGTTATTTTTGGAACATGTATATGTGAATTACACATATATCTGATAATATACTACCACCAATCTTTCTTTTAATGCTCTGGCTCGCCCATCCATTTCAGCCGATTGGGAGTCGCACTAATCTCCTAGCAGAGGGTTAGGCTACGGCTGTTTTTTAGTCTTTTTTTAACGTAATCTCTCTTTTGTATTTTATCTTGTATTGTTAGGGTTTGACAACACAAGATACAATACAATATAGAAAGCCCGATAAAAACTATTCAAAAAAGCTAAATAAAACAGCATGAGCCTTACCTCGCGGGAATTGTTGGTGTGTTTGTTTTTTTGTTTGTTTATTTATTCATGATAAATTGGACAAATATAGTCAATAGTACGCTAGAGGAGTCGGCCGACCAGAGGATTTATTTCCTCCCGTCATTTTTAAAAAGATATTCAATTCTACATGTCTGGAGCTGAAGAAGAAAAACAGGTGGCTCGCTCAAGCAGTTGCGGTCTAAATAAAAACAAACTCCTGTATTCTTAAATCTTCGATTAACCTAATGGGAAAATTTTAAATCAAAATCCGATCCTCTGGCAACATCCGTTTTTCGCCACAGTCTGGCTTTCAGTTACGTGGTGACCTCTTATGACCTCCTTTGTTTGGCCAAACTGCTAGTAATATTTATCGTTTACATATATCTGTGCTACAACACACAGATATATGTGATGCGGCGTCACATATATCTGTGCTACAAAACACAGACATATGTGCGTGGTGAAGCACATATATATATGTTTTGCACCCAGATATATGTGTGACTGGTGCAGCACATATATGTGTGCCACAGGACACAGATATATATGTACTTCCGCACACACATATGTCTGCGTGCAAAACAGATGTATATGTGTAATTCACCACACATATATGTGTGTCGTTGAAAACAGATATATATGTGCTCCACTAAGCACATATATGTTTGTGGTGAATCACACATATATATCTGTCTTTGATGGCACACATAATGTGTATAGAGTCACATATATATATATCTGTTCTTTACAGCACACATATATGTTAGGAACGTCATAAATATATATATATATATATATATATATATATATATATATATATATATATATATATATATATATATATATATATATATATATATATTATTTATTTTATTCGTTAAGCTGTTAACAAACAGCCAGGGTTGCCCAACTAGCCAGTGGCTATTACCAAGGGCTAGCCCTGTGCATATATATATATAAATATGTGTGTGTTATTTTGGAACATGTATATGTGATTTACACATATATATTCGATAATATACTATCACCAATCATTTTTTTAATGCTCTGGCTCGCCCATCCATTTCAGCCGATTGGGAGTCGCACTACTCTCCAAGCAGAGGTTAGGCTCCAGCTATTTTTCAACGTTTTTTAATCATTTTTATCCGGCTTTCTATTTTTTATTGTATCTTGTATTGTTAGGGTTTGACAACACAAGATACAATACAAGATAGAAAGCTTGATAAAAACGATTAAAAAAATGCTAAAAAACAGCCTGAGCCTAACCTCTGCTTGGAGAGTAGAGACGCACGCGGTCGCGCTGAATCTAGGACCCAATTGTTTGTGTGGTTGTTTGTTTGTTTGTTTGTTTGTTTGAATCATTGTTTATTCATAAAAGCTCAAATCGGCTTACAGGCCTGCAAGTTCTCGAAAATATTCAACTCGATTCTGCTAGCCTTTACCAGGCTCCCAGGATCGGTGATCGGTAGTCTAATAGTAGAAATTGGACAAATAGAGTCAATTTTTAGTACGCTGGAGGAGTCGGCCGGCCAAAGGAGTTATTTCCTCAACTGATTTTAAAAAAGTGATTGAATTCTACCTGTCTGGAGCTGAAAGAAAAATACAGCTGGCTCGCTAAAGCAGTTGCGGTCTAGATAAAACAAAACTCCTGTATTCTAGCATTGTATCAAATGAGACAATCTTCAAGTTTCAAATCTTTGATTAACATAAAGGGAAAATTTTAAATCAAAATCCAATCCTCTGGCAACATTCGTTTTCGCCTCAGCCTGGCCTTCAAATTCAGTTACGTGGTGACCTCCTATGACCTTCTTTGTTTGACCAACTGCTAGTATGGTATCGTTTGCATATATCTGTGCTACAACACACAGATATATGTGATGCGGCGTCACATATATCTGTGCTACAAAACATAGACATATGTGCGTGGTGAAGCACATATATATCTGTTTTGCACCCAGACATATGTGTGAATGGTGCAGCACATATATGTCTGCCACAGGACACAGATATATATGTGCTTCAGCACACACATATGTCTGCGTGCAAAACGGATATATATGTGTAATTCACCACACATATATGTGTGCCGTTGAAAACAGATATATATGTGCTCCACAAAGCACATATGTCTGTCTTCGACGGCACACAGATATGTGCGTGGTGAATCATATATATATATCTCTTTGACGGCACACATAGTGTGTATAGAGTCAGATATATTATCTGTTCTTTCCAGCACACATATATTTTTGGAGAGTCATATAAATATCTTTTATTTTTGGAACATGTGTATGTGATTTACACATATATATCTGATAATATACTACCACCAATCTGTTTTTGCTCTGGCTCGCCCATCCATTTCAGCCGATTGGGAGTAGCACTACTCTCCAAGCAGAGGTTAGGCTACGACTGTTTTTTAACGTTTTTAAGTCGTTTTTTATCGGGTTTTCTATTTTGTATTGTATCTTGTATTGTTACGCTAAAACAACCTGAGCCTAACCTCTGTTTGGAGAGTAGAGACGCACGCGGTCGCGCTAAATCTTGGACCCACGGGGGAATTGTTTGTGTGTTTGTTTGTTCATTTGTTTGTTTGAACCATTGTTTATTCATGAAGTTCAAACTGGCATGCAGGCCTGCAAGTTCGCGGAAATATTTGATTCGCTCCTGCTAGCCTTTACTAGGCTTTACTAGGTATCGTTCGCATATATCTGTGCTACATTACACAGACATATGTGCGTAGTGAAGCACATATATATCTGTTTTGCACGCAGATATATGTGTGACTGGTGCAGCACATATATGTCTGCCATAGGAAAGAGATATATATGTGCTTCAGCACACACATATGTCTGCGAGCAAAACGGATATATATATGTGATTCACCACACATATATGTGTGCCGTTGAAAACAGATATATATGTGCTCCACTAAGCACATATATGTGTGTGGTGAATCGCATGTATATCTGTCTTTGACGGCACACATATGTGTGTATAGAGTCACATATATTTATATGTTCCTTGCAGCACGCATATATGTGTGGAAAGTCATATATATATTTGTTATTTTTGGAACATGTATATGTAATTTACACATATATATCTGATAATATACTACCATCAATCTTTTTTTTTAATGCTCTGGCTCGCCCGTCCATTTTAGCCGATTGGGAGTCGTACTACTCTCCAAGCAGAGGTTAGGCTACGGCTGTTTTTTTAACGTTTTTTGGTCATTTTTTATAAGACTATCTATTTTGTATTGTACCTTGTATTGTTAGGGTTTGACAACACAAGATAATATACAAAACAGAAAGCCCGATGAAAACGACTAAAACAACGCTGAAAAAACAGCCGGAGCCTAACCTCTGCTTGGATAGTAGAGACGCACGCGGTCGCACTGAATCTAGGACCTACGGGGAATTGTTTGTTTGTTTGTTTGTTTGTTCGTTTGTTTGAACCATTGTTTATTCATGAAAGCTGATATCGGCCTGAAGGCCTGCAAGTTCACGGGAATATTCAACTTGCTCCCGCTAGCCTTTACTAGGCTTTACTAGGTATCGTATGCTACAACACACAGATATATGTGATGCGGCGTCTCATATATCTGTGCAACAAAACACAGACATATGTGCGTGGTGAAGCACATATATATATATGTTTTGCACGCAGATATATGTGTGACTGGTGCAGCACATATATGTTTGCCATGGGAAACAGATATATATGTGCTTCAGCACACACATGTCTGCGTGCAAAACAGATATATATGTGTAATTTACAACACATGTGTGCTGTAGAAAACAGATATACGTGTGCTCCACTAAGCACAAACGTCTGCTGTAAAATCGGTTTTCGACGGCACTCATATATGTGCGTGGTGAATCACATATATGTATATATATATATATATCGGTCTTTGACGGCACGCATGTGTATGAGTGGAGTCACATATGTATCTGTTTTCTACGGCACACATATATGTGTGGTGAATTACACATAGATATATTTGTTACGGAACATGTATATGTGATTTACATATATAGATATAGACATATATCTGGTAATATAATCTTGCTCATTAGAAAGATCCTGACCACCAATATATTTTATTGCTTTTGCCCGCCCATCCATTTCAGCCGACTTGGAGTCACACGCGGTCGCGCTGAATCTAGGACCCTCAGGGAATTGTTTGTTTGTTTGTTTGTTTGTTTGAACCATTGCTTATACATGAAAGCTGTAATCGACCTGCAGGCCTGCAAATTCACGGTAATATTCAACTGTTTTAACCTACGTCACTTTAACGTTGTGGATGTTGGAAAACAAAAATAAAGAAATCCCAAACCTGGGTTTCCATGCTCTAGTCACAAGACAAAAGAGTTGTGTATATAAAATGAAACAATAAACCTTCAGAAAAAATTGGCCGTATTTTTAGAAAAAAATGCCTGGATGTTTAACAAAATCACAAGAAAAGAAAACTTGAATTGGTCTCTTTCCATCAAAAGACATAAAATGGGATTTGTTGAGCAAAGAAAAAAACACGTTGTCATAACTGAGATTAGAACTCACGCCTGCGGAATCTGACTGAGTAATGAACGCATGCAGAACCTCATCATTAGACCGCTCGGCCATCGTGTAACAGTTACGCAACTGAGGTTTAGAAGGGTCCTAAGAAGGCTACGTTAACTTGACCTACTAAACGATCCATGGAACAAACCGCTTCTATCAAGATTCCTCACAGGAACTTGCGGCCCCTGGATGTAAAGAGTGAAGACAGCTCTACGACTGAGCTACGCGAATCGGCCAGCCAGGGGAGATTCAATATCAAGTGTTGCCATTGACATGGGGATCAAAATACAGAATATGTGATGTGGAGTCATATATATGTTGCTCCAAACACAGATATATATCTGATGTGGCGTCACATATATCTGAGCTCCAAACACAGATATATGTGTGATGTGGCGTCACATATATATGTGCCCAAAACACATATATATGTGTGATGTGGCGTCACATATATATGTGCCCCAAACACAGATATATATGTGATGCGGCGTCACATATATGTGTGCTCCAAACACAGATATATGTGTGATGCGGCGCCACATATATATGTGCTACAAACACAGATATATGTGTGGTTCGGTGTCACACATGTATGTCACAGTAGAGATTGCGATTCAGAACAATCCCCGATTGTCCTAGGAGAGATCGCGATCGGAGTTTGTCCTGGCTAGGACAAACTGCGCATGCGATCGGGATCTGTCCCAGGACAATCTGCGATTCTGTTAGTACAGATTGCAATATCAATCGGGATCTGCCCTAGGACAAACTCCGATACAAACTCAAATGATGCTAAGTTAAAAGAAACAGCAATACTTTGATAAACCATGACTACTGAAGGATACCAGACTTGTGTCTGTACTGAATAGGTGTGGAATTGTAAGTAATATCTTGAAACTGTGATTGATATTTGGGCATCTGTTTGATGCTTTTACAGTTGTAATTGTCCTTCCAAATTTGTGAAATGATTCAGTATATGTTTACTGACTATTGAAATGCACTAAATCGTTGTGAAACTGTAATATCTTGACACCTTAAAATTTGCATTCTGACACATTGTTTGATCACCTTTTGTCATCTTTCACATATCATTGGATGTTTGCCACTACAGTACTTTATCAGAAATTATTTTATCAGAAAACATACTCGCATGTAATTTATCCGTTACAAATTACAAACTAATTCACCTAGAACAGTTAGTAATTCTGAATGCAGGTATGTTTAACACTGGTTGCAATGTTAGTTGTGCAGTGATTCATTACATTTTTATCTAATCAGAATTTCTCCTAGTAGAATTGGAGATTGTCCTACTTGAATCGCTGTAAACTTTTGTCTTATGACAGATCCCGATCGCAGTCTGTTTCCTTTATCTTCATCATTTGAGTTTGGATCAGAGTTTCTCCTAGGTCAGATCCCGATTGCAATCTGTACTAATAGAATCACCGATTGTCCTAGGACAGATCACAGTCGCAGTTTGTCCTAGCCAGGACAAACTGCTATCGCGATCTCTCCTAGGACAATCGGCGATTATTCTGAATCGCAATCTCTACTGTGACATATATATGTGACGCCGCATCACACATGTATCTGCGTTTGGAGCACATATATACATGTATGTGGCGCCACATCACACCGCGATATATCTGTGTTTTGAGCACATATATATATGTGAAGCCGCATCGCAAATATATTTGTGGTTTTAGCACATATATATGTTAAGCCACATCACACATATATCTGTGGTTGTAGCACATATATATGTGACGCTCACATCACACATATATCTGTGTTTGCAGCACAAACATATGTGACGTCGCTTCACACATATATCTGTGTTTGTAGCACAGACATATGTGACGCCGCATCACACATATATTTGTGTTTGCAGCACATATATATGTGACGCCGCATCACACATATATCTGTGTTTTGTAGCACAGATATATGTAAGCCGAAATAACTCATCTGGACGGCCGAATCTTCTTCCGTGCTATTTGACTATAGATCTGTTTGCTATTTACCTTTGCCGGTTATACGTTGGGTAGCGTTTGTGTGTGTGCGTGTGTGTGTGCGTGTGTGTGTGTGTGTGTGTGTGTGTGTGTGTGTGTGTGTGTGTGTGTGTGTGTGTGTGTGTGCGTGCGTGTGTGCAAGAACTCCTGCATGGATTATATTAATGTTTGGTATGTGGGTAGGTCTTGATCAGACCTAAACACGATTAGATTTTGGCCCCTCCTAGTGACTTTTTACGGTACTGCAGCGGAACTTCCGAGTAGAATATCTCGAGTTCTGGACATGATTTTTGAGCGTTAGATAGCTCATCGGGTCGAGAAAAAGTGGTGTAGGTTTGGGCCTCCTAGTGGTTTGTTTTGGAAATGCAGGGACTGGTTTAATGTCAGACTTTAAAAGGGAATAACTCAAGAAATTTTTGACGGATCGTCATGTTTTTTTTGGTATGTAGGTAGCTTACATGATGCTTTACATACTTAAATATCAATTATGGAAATCGGAATCTGATTTGTACATTCAATTAGGAAATTGTCTAAACGCGCTCTGTTCTACCATAGAACTATTGCAACATGTGACATCTGTAAATGAGGAAGAAAAGAATGTTGAAAGATAGATGATATGCAAATACGGACATAATTTGCATTATTTGCATAAAATGCTATAATACAACAATTAACCAACTAGATACATGGTCATCCGAAAACCGTATGACATTGAACGAAGACAAGTGCAAATTAATGTGTATTTCATTCATGAAGGATCCCCCTCTACCTCCTGTGTTATTACTGAATGGCAAAGCCTTAGAGTACACTGAAGATGCCTGTATACTAGGTATCTGGATGTCTGTGGACTTGAAATGGGGAAAGCATACTAACGTTATTATAAACAAGAGCTTCTGAAAAAAGCTAGTCTTTCGCTTACTTATATTGTGTAGGTAAAATTGTTTGGCATAGTTTGGTCAAGCGTGGGTGCCAAGTCTGCAACGTTGGCAGCTCTGGCACAGTTTGGTCAAGTGCTAGGTTATATAACTGTTTAGTAAGGTAGTGGTTCTCACAGAGTATATTTTACTTGAACTGTATAATAACACAACTGCATGAATGATGTTAACTTTATTCGGATTGTTTCGCTGTTAAGAACGGCTCTGTTACAGTACAACAGGGTTTTATGAAAGTGCACTGTAGTAATCAAATTTATCAGTAGATGTGTCCTGAATTTCTGCAAGAACAAACAAAGTATTGTCACCATAAACAACTGAACATAAAATATTAACATGGCATATACAGTAATGGAAAATTTTTTTTAATGGCAAGATCATGTGAAAGGTAGATATTTTAAACTAAAACAGGTCCGTGGTATGTTTAATGGAACGTTTCGTTTCTTTTAGTAACGCAATTATGCTTTTACTTGACGGAGTCGTGACGTCACGCGTCAGACTCACTCCGTCGAGCTCGGTCAGAATCTTCCCTTTCGAAATTATAAATTAAATGTGGGTAATTCTATTTTCAACGCATCCGAGGGCTACTATTTTGCTGAAAGAAGTTTGTTACACGAAAATAGCCTGAAATTTCTTAGAGTAAGAAATTTCCGAATACGCCCCCCTCCCACACCATGTCAGATGCGGCGCACGCATCTTACACAATTCTAGATTTTGTAGCGGTGATTTTCCATAAAACAAAGTAAATGACATGTCAAACTGTTCTCTACAATGTCTGTTTTATTATAACCAAACAGCGAACATGTTAGTTTATAAATTGTATACAATCTTACGAAGAAATCCTCACCGTTCACATCCGTCTCTGCAAATTCCTGCTTATAAGCCATACAGAAACCAAGCAGCACATTCATGGTAGGCCGATACGTATGTCATAACGTTACATACCGTCGAATCTGCAGGGTAGAATATCTCGCTAGCACGATATGGCATGGACCGCAAACCAAGCAGCACATTCATGGTAGCCGATACGTATGTCATAACGTTACATACCGTCGAATCTACAGGGTAGAATATCTCGCTAGCACGGTATGGCATGGTCGACCCGGACGGACGGACGGACGGACAGACGGACAGAAATCTAATATCGGTCTGATTGCCTTTCGCCGCGGAAGCGCGGCGAAAGACAAAAAAGGAAGCTGTCGCCTTTTTTTGCTTAAAAAACTAAAACGCTTTGGTGTCTGCACTGAAGATCTCTGTGAGATTTACCTATTCTACGTCCGACCTATCATGGAATATACGGCCCCGGTATGGCATCCAGGTTTAACATGTCAACAATCGGATGCATTAGAACGCATACAAAAGCGTGCGCTAAGAATCATTCTGGGCAGTGAATATACTTGTTATACCGAAGCTCTATGTAGGCTAAATATGAACACTTTAAAAGCAAGAAGAGAATTTCTATGTCTTAAGTTCGCGAAATCCATGTTTAATTCACCCATTTTTCGAAGCTGGTTGCCAGCTACTCGTAATGAAATTCACAACAGAGATTTAAAACGAGGGCTCGAGCTTAGCATACCTTTTGCCAGACATGATAGGTACAGAAACAGTGCTATTCCATACTTGTCCACACTCTTAAATACTTATTTATAGCCTGTTTATAACGTCACATCACTACTACATGGAATCTTGATTACTGCTCATGTTAGCCTTTGTGTGCATCAATTATTGTTAAATATGTTATGTTGTATATATTAAGATGTTTTTAAGACTAAAACTAACTTAATTCAGCCAGTTTTACAGCATTGTATAAAAGGCTGCAACGTTGTTTTAGTATGTCCATGTATGTATGTATATGTATGTTTGAATAAACCATTGATCATAATCCCATTGTGCTAAATGACAAGAATTTCGTACTTATGGCATTTGCAAGTGTACAGGTGAACATCATTGGACATTGATTATGCAGATGAGGACATCATTTGCATAAACTATCAGGAAATGCGATTAAAGCCTTCTTTCTGAACATAGATTGTGTATGTCTTTTACTTTGGTTGGAGGAGAAGATCGGCTCATAGAAATTATGCAAATGAGGACCATATTCCCATGATTAATGACAATCAATTAATACACAAGTGTTAAAAAGGTTAAATCATTTTGGCGAAGACAGATACATATGTGATTCATCACACACATATATATGTGTGCCTTCAAAAACCAATTTTACGGCAGACATATGGGCTTAGTGGAGCACATATATATCTGTTTTCTACGGCACACATGTATGTGTGGTGAATCATACATGTATATCCGTTTTCACGCCATATATATGTGTGTGCTGAAGCACATATATATCTGTTTTGCACGCAGACATATGTGTGACTGATGCAGCACATATATGTGTGCCACAGGACACAGATATATATGTGCTTCCGCACACACATATGTCTGCGTGCAAAACGGATATATATGTGTAATTCACCACACATATATGTGTGCCGTTGAAAACAGATATATATGTGCTCCACTAAGCACATATGTCTGTCTTCGACGGCACACATATATGTGTGTGGTTAATTACACATATATATTTGCCTTTGACGGCACACATAATGTGTATAGAGTCACATATATATCTGTTCTTTGTATCGCACATATATGTGTGGAAAATCATATGTATCTGTTATTTTTTGAACATGTATATGTGAATTACACATATATATCTGATGATATACTACCACCAATCTGTTTTTAATGCTCTGGCTCGCCCATCCATTTCAGCCGATTGGGAGTCACACTACTCTCCAAGTAGAGGTTAGGCTACGGCTGTTTTTTTAACGTTTTTTAGTCGTTTTTTTATCTGACTCTCTATTTTGTATTGTATCTTGTATTGCTAGGGTTTGACAACAAGATACAATACAAAATCGAAAGCCCGATAAAAACTATTTCTTAAAAAGCTAAAAAAAACAACCCGCCGGAGCCTAACCTCGGGGGAATTGTTTGTGTGTTTGTTTGCTTGAACCATTGTTTATTCATGAAAGCTCACATCGGCTTGCAGGCCTGCAAGTTCGCGGGAATATTCAACTCGCTCCTGATAGCCTTTACTAGGGCTCCCCGGATTGGTGATCGGTAGTCTAGTAGTAGAATTTAAACAAATAGAGTCAATAGTACGCTAGAGGAGTCGTCCGGTCAGAGGATTTATATCCTCACGTCATTTTTAAAAAGAGATTAAATTCTACATGTCTGGAGCTAAAGAAGAAAAACAGGTGGCTCGCTAAAGCAGTTGCGGTCTAATATTCTCAAATCTTCGATTAACGTAATGGGAAAATTTTAAATCAAAATCCAGCCTGGCCTTCAGTTACCTCTTATGACCTCCTTTGTTTGGCCAAACTGCTAGTAATATTCATCGTTTACATATATCTGTGCTACAACACACAGATATATGTGATGCGGCGTCACATATATCTGTGCTACAAAACATAGACATATGTGCGTGGTGAAGCACATATATATCTGTTTTGCACGCAGATATATGTGTGACTGGTGCAGCACATACATATCTGCCACAGGACACAGATATATATGTGCTTCCGCACACACATATGTCTGCGTGCAAAACAGATATATATGTGTGCCGTTGAAAACAGATATATATGTGCTCCACTCAGCACATATGTCTGTCTTTGACGGCACACATATGTGTGCATAAAGTAACACATATATCTTTTAACTCCTGTAACTAGAACAACAGGAGCTAATTGACTCATTTGCATTAACTGTGTCTTAGCCTTGCTATCCTTTGAAATCCAAATTGTCTTCAGCTTGACTTTGGCTTAGCTTTGTTTTCTTTGGAATCCAAATTGTCTTCAGTCTGAATTGTCTTACAACCTTTCCTATTGGACATCTGAAATTGTCTTCATTCATAGTTAGAGTATAAAAGACCTGTTTCTTCCAGATCTCTTCAGTGTCATTGACGAAGGATAGTGGATTCTATCCGAAACGTCTGACCGTTTCAAAACCATATTATATTGAGTAACTATTTTTGGCGTAACACATATATCTGTTCTTTGCAGCACACATATATGTGTGGAAAATCATATATATATAAAAATCTGTTATTTTTGGAACATGTTTATGTGATTTCAAATATATATCTGATAATATACTACCACCAATCTGTTCTCTAATGCTCTGGCTCGCCCATCCATTTCAGCCGATTGGGAGTCGCACTACTCTCCAAGCAGAGGTTAGGCTCCGACTGTTTTTTTTTTAAGCTTTAATCGGACTCTCTATTTTATATTGTATCCTGTATTGTTAGGGTTTGACAACACAAGATACAATACAAAATAGAAAGCCCGATTAAAACTATTTAAAAAAAGCTAAAAAAAACCAGCCGGAGCCTAACCTCTGCTTGGAGAGTAGAGACGCACGCGGTCGCGCTAAATCTAGGACCACACGGGGGAATTGCTTGTGTGTTTGTTTGTTTCTTTGTTTGTTTGTTTGTTTGAATCGTTGTTTATTCATGAAAGCTGAAATCGGCCTGCAGGCCTGCAAGTTCACGGGAATATTCAACTTGCTCCTGCTAGCCTTTACTAAGGTGTCGTTTGCATATATTATATCTGTGCTACAACACACAGATATATGTGATGCGGCGTCACATATATCTGTGCTACAAAACATAGACATATGTGCGTAGTGAAGCACATATATATCTGTTTTGCACGCAGATATATGTGTGACTGGTGCAGCACATATATGTCTGCCACAGGACACAGATATATATGTGCTTCCGCACACATATATGTCTGCGTGCAAAACAGATATATATGTGTAATTCACCACACATATATGTGTGCCGTTGAAAACAGATATATATGTGCTCCACTCAGCACATATGTCTGTCTTCGACGGCAAACATATATGTGTGTGGTGAATCACATATATATCTGTCTTTGACGGCACACATATGTGTGTATAAAGTAACTCATATATCTGTTCTTTACAGCACACATTTATGTGTGGAAAATCATATATATATCTATCTGTTATTTTTGGAACATGTTTAGGTGATTTCAAATATATATCTGATAATATACTACCACCAATCTGTTCTTTAATGCTCTGGCTCGCCCATCCATTTCAGCCGATTGGGAGTCGCACTAATCTCCAAGCAGAGGTTAGGCTACGGCTCTGTTTTTAACGTATTTTAGTCGTTTTTTTATCGGACTCTCTATTTTGTATTGTATCTTGTATTTTTAGGGATTGACAACACAAGATACAATACGAAATAGAAAGCCCGATGCAAACTATTTAAAAAAAACTAAAAAAAAACAGCCGGAGCCTAACCTCTGCTTGGAGAGTAGAGACGCACGCGGTCGCGCTAAATCTAGGACCACACGGGGGAATTGCTTGTGTGTTTGTTTGTTTCTTTGTTTGTTTGTTTGTTTGAATCATTGTTTATTCATGAAAGCTCAAATCGGCCTGCAGGCCTGCAAGTTCACGGGAATATTCAACTTCCTCCTGCTCGCCTTTACTAAGGTGTCGTTTGCATATATTATATCTGTGCTACAACACACAGATATATGTGATGCGGCGTCACATATATCTGTGCTACAAAACATAGACATATGTGCGTGGTGAAGCACATATATATCTGTTTTGCACGCAGATATATGTGTGACTGGTGCAGCACATATATGTCTGCCACAGGACACAGATATATATGTGCTTCCGCACACATATATGTCTCCGTGCAAAACGGATATATGTGTGTAATTCACCACACATATATGTGTGCCGTTGAAAACAGATATATATGTGATCCACTAAGCACATATGTCTGTCTTCGACGGCACACATATATGTGTGTGGTGAATCACATATATATCTGTCTTTGAATATGCGGCACACATATGTGTCATTGTGTGTATAGAGTTGTTTATTGTTGTTTATTAAGAAACCTTTTAGCCCTCAGTACAGGCTAATCTTCCAAGGTTCAATCAACATGAATCAACATGACAATGAACATGAATACATACATTTTTTTTAAATACAACAATCACAAAGTATTTACAATAGAGCACAGTGTCTAGAGGTCAGAGGTTTAGATGTCAATGTTTGAGATGGCTTGTTTAAAAGTGGACAATGTACACAGTGACTTAATGTTAGATGGCAATGAGTTCCAGAGCATAATTGCTCGGTACAGGAAGGTACGTTTTCCACTGTTTGTTTTAGGTTTGGGTAGTCTGAAGTTGTTGGATACAGAAAATCTAGTATTATACATGTGGGATGAATTAACTGGTATGAAGGAATTGTACACATTTTGTGGTTCGTGGCTAGTGAGGATTTTAAAGAACATAATCAGAGTACTTAAAGAGAATCTCCTTAAGAGTCACATACATATCTGTTCTTTACAGCACATACATATGTGTGGAAAATCATATATATATCTGTTATTTTCGGGACATATGAATTACACATATATATCTGATAATATACCACCACCAATCTTTTTTTTAATTATCTTGCTCGCCAAACCATTTCAGCCGATTGGGAGTCGCACTACTCTCCAAGCAGAGGTTAGGCTCCGGCTGTTTTTTTTAAAAACTGTTTAAAGTCGTTTTTCATCGGACTCTCTATTTTGTATTATATCTTGTATTGTTAGGTTTTGACAACACAAGGTACAATACAAAATAGAAAGCCCGATAAAAACGCCTAAAATAACGCTAAAAAACAGCCGGAACCTAACCTCTGCTTGGAGAGTAGAGACGCACGCGGTCGCGCTGAATCTAGGACCACATGCGGGAATTTCTTGTGTGTGTGTTTGTTTGTTTGAACCATTGTTTATTCATGAAAGCTCAAATCGGCCTGCAGGCCTGCAAGTTCACGGGAATATTCAACTTGCTCCTGCAAGCCTTTACTAAGGTATCGTTGCATATATTATATCTGTGCTACAACACGCAGATATATGTGATGCGGCGTCACATACATCTGTGCTACAAAACATAGACATATGTGCGTGGTGAAGCACATATATATCTGTTTTGCACGCAGATATATGTGTGACTGGTGCAGCACATATATGTCTGCCACAGGACACAGATATATATGTGCTTCACCACGCACATATATGTCTGCGTGCAAAACAGATATATATTTGTAATTCACCAAACATATATGTGTGCCGTTGAAAACAGATATATATGTGTTCCAATAAGCACATATGTCCCCTTCGACGGCACACTGTAAACAGGAGGAAAACAGGGCAAGAGCCGACTCGACTGTGAAAAGTTTCAATGCCGGCCATACTAGAGAATTCTGGAAAAAGGTCCGTAGTACTAAATCCTCTCATTCTGTAATACCTAATACTATAGATGGTTGCTCTGGGGCTGAGCAGATTGCAGACATGTGGAAGAGTCATTTTGATTAACTGTTGAACTCTGTTAATAGTGAGGTACATCGACCTGCTGTTATGTCTGATTTGTCGACAGGTTGTCCTTTTGAATTTGATTCGGGGATGCAAATCTCTGCTGTGGAAGTATATGATATAATTAGAAACTTACCCAATGGAAAAGCGGTAGGGTCTGACGAAATCAGTAATGAACACCTTAAATATGCGGGACCTAAGCTTAGCATATGCATATCACTATTGTTTTAGCCGCGCTTGTCCATAACTTCATTCCGAAAAGTATGTTAGATACTACCATCATTCCGGTTGTTAAAAACAAAACTGGTAATATTTCTGATAGTGATAACTATAGACCAATAGCAATTGCATCAGCATTATGCAAAGTTCTGGAGGCTGTTTTATTGAACAGGCTAGAGCCATATCTTCAAACCACTGCTCATCAGTTTGGTTTCAAACGTGGACATGGTCTTGACATGTGTGTATTTACTTTAAAACAGACAATTGAGTACTACCGGGGTCTCGGCTCTCCAGTTTTTGCTTGTTTTTTGGACGCCTCCAAGGCTTTTGATAGGGTAAACCATTGGACCCTTTTTAAAAAAACTCCTTGACAGAAAAGGTCCCGGTGTATTTGGTGAGGTTTCTGGTTTACTGGTACCAGAACCAAACAATGTGTATTAGATGGAACAATGTTTTGTCTCCCTGCTTTTATGTATCAAATGGTGTAAGGCAAGGGAGTCTGCTATCCCCGCTACTATTCAATGCATATATGGATGACTTAAGTTCGAGACTCAGTTGTACTAAAGTAGGTTGCTATATAGGAGGCTTTCTTGGGAACCATCTTTTTTACGCTGATGACATGTGTTTGTTATGTCCTAGCCTTAAGTCTCTGCAAAAACTTGTAAGTACTTGTGAGGACTTTGGTTTAGAAAATGATTTATTATTCAATGTAAACAAGACATGCTGCATGTACTTCCCGAGTGCTAGTTTGCCACTTTTACATCGGCTCCCGTCGATCAAACTGTATGGAGAGTGTTTGAGATTTGTGACATCATTTGTATATCTTGGAATTGCTATTAATGACAGACTGAGTGATGATGACTGTATTCTTGCCCAGCTAATGGGTCTGTATTGTCGTGCAAATACTATAATTCGAAAATTTTGTCTTTGTTCACCTACTGTTATAAAAACACTGTTCACATCTCACTGCTCCCAACTTTTTGGTTCGCAGTTATGGAATTATTTTCGTACGACTGTTCTGTCGAAATGTCGCATTGCCTACAACAATTGTTTCCGTATAATTATGAGTTTCCCTAGACCTTGCAGCGCAAGTGAAATGTTCGTGTGCAATCATACCGATACCTTCGACGCCAAATGGCGTAAACAGTGCCACTCCTTTGTACATAGGCTTTTTAATTCTACTAATACCATTATACAGTCCGTACTTAGGTCCGACTGTTTTTACAAGAACTCATTTTTCACCAATCTCTGGCGCCGCCTCTACACATAGCCATAATATTGTCAGTTTGTCTTAAAATGTTGTACATATTCTTTGTTTTTCATGTTTGTCCCTACGTCATATGGGCCAGTGAGAGCCTGAAATAAAGAGATAATAAATATATGTGTGTGGTGAATCTCATATATATCTGTCTTTGACGGCACACATATGTGTGTATAGGGTCACACATATATATATATCTTTTCTTTACAGCACACATATATGTGTGGAAAGTCATATATATATATATATATATGTTATTTTGGAACATGTATATGTGATTAACACATTTATATCTGATAATATACTACCACCAATCTGTTTTTAATGCTCTGGCTCGCCCATCCATTTCAGCCGATTGGGAGTCGCACTATTCTCCAAGCAGAGGTTAGGCTCCGGCTGTTTTTTAACGTTTTGTGGTCGTTTTTTATCGGGCTTTCTATTTTGTATTGTATCTTTTATTGTTAGGGTTTGACAACACAACATAAAATACAAAATAGAAAGCCCGATAAAAACGATTAAGAAAACGCTAAAAACAGCCGAGCCTAACCTCTGCTTGGAGAATAGAGACGCACGCGGTCGCGCTAAATCTTGGACCGACGGGGGAATTCTTTGTATCTGTGCTACAACACACAGACATATGTGATGCGGCGTCACCTATATCTGTGCTACAAAACACAGACATATGTGCGTGGTGAAGCACATATATATCTGTTTTGCACGCAGACATATGTGTGACTGGTGCAGCACATATATGTATGCCACAGGACACAGATATATATGTGCTTCCGCACACACATATGTATGCGTGCAAAACGGATATATATGTGTAATTCACCACACATATATGTGTGCCATTGAAAGCAGATATATATGTGCTCCACTCAGCACATATGTTTGTCTTCGACGGCACACATATATGTGTGTGGTGAATCACATGTATATCTGTCTTTGACGGCACACGTATGTGTGTGTAGAGTCACATATATATCTGTTCTTTACAGTACATATATATATATGTGGAAAATCATATATATATATCTGTTATTTTCGGGACATGTAAATATGAATTACACATATATATCTGATAATATACTACCACCAATCTGTTTTTTAATACTCTGGCTCGCCCATCCATTTCAGCCGATTGGAAGTCACACTACTCTCCAAGCAGAGGTTAGGCTCCGGCTGTTTTTTAAATTTTTTTTAGTCGTTTTTTATCGGGCTCTCTATTTTGTATTGTATCTTGTATTGTTAGGGTTTGACAACACAAGATACAGTACAAAATAAAAAGCCTGATAAAAACTTTATGAAAAAAGCTATAAAAAAAGCCTGAGCCTAACCTCTGCTTGGAGAGTAGAGAAGCACGCGGTCGCGCTGAATCTAGGACCCACGGGGGAGTTCTTTGTATGTTTGTTTGTGTGTTTGTTTGTTTAAACCATTGTTTATTCATGAAAGCTCAAATCGGCCTGCAGGCCTGCAAGTTCGTGGGAATATTAAACTCGCTCCTGGTTGCCTTTATTAGGGTCCCCGGATTGGTGATCGGTAGTCTAATAGTGGAAATTGGACAAATATAGTCAATAGTACGCTAGAGGAGTCGGCCAGTCAGAGGAGTTATTTCCTCACGTCATTTTTAAAAAGAGATTAAATTCTACATGTCTGTAGCTGAAGAAGAAAAACAGGTGGCTCGCTAAAGCAGTTGCGGTGTCAGAAAAACCCTCCTGTATTTTCAAATCTTCGATTAACGTAATGGGAAACTTTTAAATCAAAATCCAATCCTCTGGAAACATCCGTTTTTCGCCACAGCCTGGCCATCAGTTACGTGGTGACCTCTTATGCTACAAGCACAGATATATGTGTGATGTGGCGTCACATATATATCTGCTACGAACACAGATATATGTGTGCTGCGGCGTCACATATATGATGTGCTACAAACACATATATATGTGACGCCACATCACACATATATCTGTGTTTGTAGCACATATATATGTGACGCCACATCACACATATATCTGTGCTTGAAGCACATATATATGTGACGCCACATCATACATATATCTGTGTTTGGAGCAACATATATATGACTCCACATCACATATTCTGTATTTTGATCCCCATGTCAATGGCAACACTTGATATTGAATCTCCTCTGGCTGGCCGTTTCGCGTAGCTCAGTCGTAGAGCTGTCTTCACTCTTTACATCCAGGGGCCGCAAGTTCCTGTGAGGAATCTTGATAGAAGCGGTTTGTTCCATGGATCGTTTAGTAGGTCAAGTTAACGTAGCCTTCTTAGGACCCTTCTAAACCTCAGTTGCGCAACTGTTACACGATGGCCGAGCGGTCTAATGATGAGGTTCTGCATGCGTTCATTACTCAGTCAGTTTCCGCAGGCGTGAGTTCGAATCCCAGTTATGACAACGTGTTTTTTTCTTTGCTCAACAAATCCCATTTTATGTATTTTGATGGAAAGAGACCAATTCAAGTTTTCTTTTCTTGTGATTTTGTTAAACATCCAGGCATTTTTTTCTAAAAATACGGCCAATTTTTTCTGAAGGTTTATTGTTTCATTTTATATACACAACTCTTTTGTCTTGTGACTAGAGCATGGAAACCCAGGTTTGGGATTTCTTTATTTTTGTTTTCAAACATCCACAACGTTAAAGTGACGTAGGTTAAAACAGTTGAATATTACCGTGAATTTGCAGGCCTGCAGGTCGATTGTAGCTTTCATGAATAAGCAATGGTTCAAACAAACAAACAAACAAACAATTCCCCGAGGGTCCTAAATTCAGCACGACCGCGTGTGACTCCCAGTCGGCTGAAATGGATGGGCGGGCAAAAGCAATAAAATAGATTGGTGGTCAGGATCTTTCTAATGAGCAAGATTATATTACCAGATATATGTTTATATCTATAAATGTAAATCACATATACATGTTCCGTACAATATATAATATAAAATAACAAATATATCTATGTGTAAGTCACCACACATATATGTGTGCCGTAGAAAACAGATACATATGTGACTCCACTCATACACATGCGTGCCGTCAAAGACCGATATATATATATATATGATTCACCACGCACATATATGAGTGATTCACCACGCACATATATGAGTGCCGTCGAAACCAATTTTACAGCAGACATTTGAGCTTAGTGGAGCACACGTATATCTGTTTTCTACAGCACACATATATGTGTGGTGAATTACACACATATATCCGTTTTGCACGCAGACATATGTGTGTGCGGAAGCACATATATATCTGTGTCCTGTGGCAGACATATATGTGCTGCACCAGTCACACATATATCTGCGTGCAAAACAGATATATATGTGCTTCACCACGCACATATGTCTATGTTTTGTAGCACAGATATATGTGACGCCGCATCACATATATCTGTGTGTTGTAGCACAGATATGATATATGGAAACGACAGCTTAGTAAAGGCTAGCAGAAACAAGTTGAATATTCCCGTGAACTTGCAGGCCTGCAGGCCGATTTCAGCTTTCATGAATAAACAACGATTCAAACAAACAAACAAACAAAGAAACAAACAAACACACAAGCAATTCCCCCGTGTGGTCCTAGATTTAGCGCGACCCCGTGCGTCTCTACTCTCCAAGCAGAGGTTATGCTCCGGCTGTTTGTTTTTTTTTAGCTTTTTTTTAAATAGTTTTAATCGGGCTTTCTATTTTGTATTGTATCTTGTGTTGTCAAACCCTAACAATACAAGATACAATACAAAATAGAGAGTCCGATAAAAAACGACTGAAAAGCGTTAAAAAAACAGCGGAGCCTAACCTCTGCTTGGAGAGTAGTGCGACTCGCAATCGGCTATAATGGATGGTCGAGCAAGACCATTAAAAAACAGATCGGTGGTAGTATATTATCAGATATATATTTGAAATCATATAAACATGTTCCAAAAATAACAGATAGATATATATATGATTTTCCAAACATAAATGTGTGCTGCAAAAAAACAGATATATATGTGACTCTATACACACATATGTGTGCCGTCAAAGACAGATATATATGTGATTCACCACACACATATGTGTGCCGTCGAAGACAGACATATGTGCTTAGTGGAGCACATATATATCTATTTTCAACGGCACACATATATGTGTGGTGAATTACACATATATATCTGTTTTGCACGCAGACATATGTGTGTGCTGAAGCACATATATATCTGTGTCCTGTGGCAGACATATATGTGCTGCACCAGTCACACATATATCTGCGTTCAAAACAGATATATATGTGCTTCACCACGCACATATGTCTATGTTTTGTAGCACAGATATATGTGACGCCGCATCACATATATCTGTGTTGTAGCGCAGATATAATATATGCAAACGGCACCTTAGTAAAGGCTAGCAGGAGCAAGTTGAATATTCCCGTGAACTTGCAGGCCTGCAGGCCGATTTGAGCTTTAATGAATAAACAATCTTTCAAACAAAGAAACAAACAAACACACAAGCAATTCACCCGTGTGGTCCTAAATTTACACGACCGCCTGCGTCTGTACTCTCCAAGCAGAGGTTAGGCTCCGGCTGTTTTTTTTAGCTTTTTTAAAAGAAGTTTTTATCGGGCTTTCTATTTAGTATTGTATCTTCTGTTGTCCAATTTCTACTACTAGACCACCGTTTACCAATCCGGGGAGCCTAGTAAAAGCTAGCAGGAGCGAGTTGAATATCTCCGCGAACTTGCAGGCCTGCAGGCTGATGTGAGCTTTCATGAATAATCAATTAACAATCAAACACACAAACAAATCCCCAGTGGGTCCTAGATTCAGCGCGACCGCGAGCGTCTGTACTCTCCAAGCAGAGGTTAGGCAAGCAGAGGTTTTTTAAAAAAACGTTTAAAAAACAGCCGGAGCCTTACCTCTGCTTTAGAGTAGTGCGACTCCCAATCGGCTGAAATGGATGGGCGAGCCAGAGCATCAAAAAACTGATTGGTGGTAGTATATTATCAGATATATATGTGTAATTTCCATTTACATGTCCCGAAAATTTCATATATATATATATATGACTTTCCACACATATGTGTGTGCTTTAAAGACCAGATATACATATATGACTCTACACACATGAATGTGTGCCGTCAAAGACAGATGTGATTCACCACACACATATATGTTTGCCGTCGAAGACAGACATATGTGCTTAGTGCAGCACATATATATCTGTTTTCAACGGCACACATATATGTGTGGTGAATTACACATATATATCTTGAAAAGATTGGATAACTTTTGCTCCACTTGGAAATTAACTATTAATAAGAATAAACCTAAAATAATGGTTTTCTCAAAAAAAAGGACAAACAAGTAAAAACTACCGCCCTCACTTCCAATCACAGGGTCACCCATTAGATATAACATCCTCCTACACATATCTAGGAGTCAACATAACCCCCTCGGGATCATTTAATCGTGCAAATAAACAACTTAGAACTAAAGCTCTCCGTGCCTCTTTTAAACTTAAGTCATTACTATCAACAAATCACAACCCATCCACTCCCCTCGCATTAGAACTATTTAATAGCCTGGTTAAGCCAATCTTACTCTACTGTAGTGAAATATTAAGCACAAATATCCAATGCAGGGACCTGATTCTTAGAGGTATAAAAGAATCCCCAATTGAAAACATACGAATTATATTATCCAACATCCTATCTCCGATAGTAGGATCACCAGTAGGTATTATAAAAACAAACCGTATCGGAAAGAAAAGTGATACTAATTGCAGCCGCCCTATATTCATACGTCTTAAGAAATACAGTGATAAGCTTAACATAGTGCATAATTCTAACATACTAAGAAACCAAAATGCATCGGTAGAGCAACCTACAGTATCATACGAAGTTCCAGACTTAGAATATGTTCTCCTAAACTACTACAAAATACTACTCCGTATCTATGTACATAGGTCAATACATTTATCACGCTATGCAAAAAAGAAACTGTACAATTCCTAAATAAATTTTGACAAATATTATGTCGCTAGTAGCTTAGAAATACCCAACTGATGCATGTTATAACTTATAGTTCCCTTTAATACCTACCGTAGATTCCACTAGTATTGTAGTAACCGAAATTGTAATACCTGCCGTAGTTTCCACTAGTATTGTAGTAACCGAAATTATTGCAATATAACTTATATGTGTAGTATTAGACTGTACCTTTTCTTGTATATACATTGCCATACATTGTTGCTGATACAATTGTTGCGCAATAAACCATCTATCTATCTGTTTTGCACGCAGACATATGTGTGTGCGGAAGCACATATATATCTGTGTCCTGTAGCAGACATATATGTGCTGCACCAGTCACACATATATGTGTGGTGAATTACACATATATATCTGTTTTGCACGCAGACATATGTGAGTGCGGAAGCACATATATATCTGTGTCCTGTGGCAGACATATATATGCTGCACCAGTCACACATATATCTGCGTGCAAAGCAGATATATATGTGCTTCACCACGCACATGTATATGTTTTGTAGCACAGATATATGTGTCGCCGCATCACATATATCTGTGTGTTTGGATTGGATTTTGATTTTAAAATTTTCCTAAATGTTGATTGAATATTTGAAACTTGAAGATTAAGTCTGATTTGATACAAGGCTAGAATATAGAAATTTTGTTTTTATTTAAACCGCAACTGCTTTAGCGAGCCAGCTGTATTTTTCTTTCAGCTCCAGACAGGTAGAATTTAATCTCTTTTTTAAAATCAGGTGAGGAAATAACTCCCTTGGCCAGCCGACTCCTCCAGCGTACTAAAAATTGATTATTTGTCCAATTTCTACTATTAGACTACTGATTACCGATCCTAGGAGCCTGGTAAAGGCTAGCGGGAGCGAGTTGAATATTCTCGCGAACTTGCAGGCCTGTAGGCCGATTTCAGCTTTTATGAATAAACAATGATTCAAACAAACAAACAAACAAACAAACAAACAAACAACCACACAAACAATTGGGTCCTAGATTCAGCGCGACCGCGTGCGTCTCTGCTCTCCAAGCAGAGGTTAGGCTCCGGCTGTTTTTTAACATTTTTTTTAGTCATTTTTATCGGGCTTTCTATTTTGTATTGTATCTTGTGTTGTCAAACCCTAACCATACAAGATACACTACAAAATAGAAAGCCCGATAAAAAACGACTGAAAAAAGGTAAAAAAAACAGCCGTAGCCTAACCTCTGCTAGGAGAGTAGTGCGACTCCCAATCGGCTGAAATGGATGGGCGAGCCAGAGCATTAAAAAACAGATTGGTAGTAGTATATTATCAGATATATATATTTGTAAATCACATATACATGTTCCAAAAATAACAGATATATATATGATTTTCCACACATATATGTGTGCTGTAAAGAACATATATATATATATATATATATATATATATATATATATATATATATATATATATATATATATATATATATATATATATATATGTGACTCTATACACATTATATGTGCCGCCAAAGACAGATATATATGTGATTCACCACACACATATATGTTTGCCGTCGAAAAAAGACATATGTGCTTAGTGGAGCACATATATATCTGTTTTCAACGACACACATATATGTGTGGTGAATTACACATATATATCTGTTTTGCACGCAGACATATGTGTGTGCGGAAGCACATATATATCTGTGTCCTGTGGCAGACATATATGTGCTGCACCAGTCACACATATATCTGCGTGCAAAACATATATATATATGTGCTTCACCACGCACATATGTCTATGTTTTGTAGCACAGATATATGAATGAATGACTGGATTAATTAATGAATGAATAAATGAATGAATGAATGAATGAACTTTATTGCACGACATTTGTACATGGTACAATTGTAAGGCAGAGGTGATAAGTCAATCAATACAATGACTCGTCTAATGTATATAACTACATACATGTATAGTACAGGAATGTGAACATAAATGTGACGCCGCTTTACATATATCTGTGTTGTAGCGCAGATATAATATATGCAAACGGCACCTTAGTAAAGGCTAGCAGGAGCAAGTTGAATATTCCCGTGAACTTGCAGACCTGCAGGCCGATTTGAGCTTTCATGAATAAACAATGATTCAAACAAACAAACAAACAAACACACAAATAATTCCCCGTGGGTCCTAGATTCAGCGCGACCGCGTGCGTCTCTACTCTCCAAGCAGAGGTTAGGCTCCGGCTGTTTTTTAGCGTTTTTTAGTCGTTTTTATCGGGCATTTTATTTTTATTGTATCTTGTGTTGTCAAACCCTAACAATACAAGATACAATACAAAATAGAAAGCCCGATGAAAAACGACTAAAAAACGTTAAAAAAATCAGCCTGAGCCTAACCTCTGCTTGGAGAGTAGTGCGACTCCCAATCGGCTGAAATGGATGGGCGAGCCAGAGCATTAAAAAAACAGAATGGTGGTAGTATATTATCAGATATATATGTGTAATTCACATTTACATGTCCCGATAATAACAGATATATATATGTATGATTTTCAACACATATATATGTGCTGTAAAGAACATATATATATATATGTGACTCCATACACACAAATGTGTGCCGTCAAAGACAGATATATATGTGACTCACCACACACATATCTGTGTGCCGTCGAAGACAGACATATGTTCTTAGTGGAGCACATATATATCTGTTTTCAACGGCACACGTATATGTGTGGTGAATGACACATATATATCCGTTTTGCACGCAGACATATGTGTGTGCGGAAGCACATATATATCTGTGTCCTGTGGCAGACATATATGTGCTGCACCAGTCACACATATATCTGCGTGCAAAACAGATATATATGTGCTTCACCACGCACATATGTCTGTGTTTTGTAGCACAGATATATGTGACGCCGCATCACATATATCTGTGTGTTGTAGCTCAGATATATGTAAACGATAAATATTACTAGCAGTTTGGCCAAACAGAGGAGGTCATAAGAGGTCACCACGTAACTGAAAGCCAGACTGAGGCGAAAAACGGATGTTGCCAGAGGATTGGGTTTTGATTTAAAAGTTTCCCATTACGTTAACTAGAGTTCCACGAACACACACCTTTGCCAAATACACCAGGTTTGTTATGTAGAATGATGTCTGTAGACAAATGCGTTACTCATTTCATTTTCTTTATACTAGTAATTAAATGCTTGGAGTTGGTTTATAAAATTTCGGCATTTATTATGCAAATTAGATCCCAATTTATAATTAATTGATATCAAATTGTATCAAGCATTACTTAAGCTATCAGCATACCAAAAATCATGATGATCCTTTGATCCATTCTTGACTTATTCTCTTTCAAAGTCTTTAAATACACCTCTTACTCTCTTCCCTCTTTCTCAGTTACATATGTGACAACTTTGATGAAAGTACTATAATGGAATGCAGTGGATTTATGAACTTTTCCTAATCAATTATGCAAATTAGCTGTTAACTTGCATAATAAGTATCACATTATATAAGTCTTCATTTAGGCTATCTACATGCCGAAAATCATGACGATCCGTCAACACGTTAATATTTTCTCATTAATTATGCAAATGAGATCATCATTTGCATGATAAATATGTATTGACATTTCTCTCTTTCTCAGCTACATATGTGACAAGTTTTAAAGCCCTATCATGGAATGTAGTGAATTTATGAAATATCCTCATTAATTATGCAAATTAGCTGTTGATTTGCATAATTGTTATCTCATTATGTAGGTCTTCACTTACGCTACCTACATACAAAAAAACATGATGATCCGTCAACATGTTCATATTTTCTCATTAATTATGCAAATGAGGTCATCATTTGCATAATTGATATCTGTCGACATTTCTCTCCTTCCCAGCTACATATGTGACAAGTTTGAAAGTCCTATCATGGAATGTAGTGGATTTATAATTTTTCCTCATTAATTATGCAAATTAGCTGCTGATTTGCATATTTAGTATACCATTATGTAAGTCATCACTCATTCTATCTACATACAAAAAATCATGACGATCCGTCAACACGTTGTAGAGTTATTCTCATCCAAAGTTTGAAAGGAAACCGGCGCCTGCAGTTCCAAAAAAGCCGCTAGGGGGCCCAAACTCACAGCACTTACTCTCTGCCTCGAGGGCTATCTACCACTCAAAAATCATGATCACAGCATGTCCAGAACACGAGATATCAAAAATTGAGGTTCTGCTGCAGTACCTTAGCAAGCCGCTAGGGGGCCCATTATCGAACTTGACCTTCGTTTTCCAGACCCCTACCCACCTACCAAATATTATCGGGATCCATCCAAGACTTCTTGAGTTATGCTGTTAACACACACACACACACAGACACACACACAGACTCACAAGCCCAAAACATAACCTTAGCCATTCTGGCAAAGGTAATGAAAGATTTAAGAATACAGGAGTTGTTTTCTATTTAGACCGCAACTGCTTGAGCGAGCCACCTGTTTTTCTTCTTCAGCTCCTGACATGTAGAATTGAATATCTTTTAAAAAATGACGTGAGGATATAAATCCTCTTGCCGGCCGACTCCTCTAGCGTACTATTGACTATAGTTGTCCAATTTCTACTATTAGACTACCGATCACCAATCCGGGGAGCCCTAGTAAAGGCTAGCAGGGGCGAGTTGAATATTCCCGCGAACTTGCAGGCCTGCAGGCCGATGTGAGCTTTCATGAATAAACAATGGTTCAAACAATCAAACAAAGAACTCCTCCGTGGGTCCTAGATTCAGCGCGACCGCGTGCTTCTGTACTCTCCAAGCAGAGGTTAGGCTCAGGCTGTTTTTTTTTTACCGTTTTTTAGTCGTTTTTATCGGGGGCTTTCTATTTTGTATTGTGTCTTGCGTTGTCAAACCCTAACAATACAAAATACAGTACACAATAGAAAGCCCGATAAAAAACGACTTAAAAACGTTAAAAAAACAGCCGGAGCCTAACCTCTGCTTGGAGAGTAGTGCGACTCCCAATCGGCTGAAATGGATGGGCGAGCCAGAGCATCAAAAAAAAAAAGATTGGTGGTAGTATATTATCAGATATATACGTGTAAATCACATATACATGTCCCGAAAATAAATGATATACATATGATTTTCCACACATATATATGTGCTGTAAAGAACAGATATATATATGACTCTATACACACGAATGTGTGCCGTCAAAGACAGATATATGTGGTTAGTGGAGCACATATACATCTATTTTCAACGGCACACATATATGTGTGGTGAATTACACATATATATCCGTTTTGCACGCAGACATATGTGTGTGCGGAAGCACATATATATCTGTGTCCTGTGGCAGACATATATGTGCTGCATCAGTCACACATATGTCTGCGTGCAAAACGGATATATATGTGCTTCAGCACACACATATATATGGCGTGAAAACGGATAAACATGTATGATTCACCACACATACATGTGTGCCGTAGAAAACAGATATATATGTGCTCCACTAAGCCCATATGTCTGCCGTAAAATTGGTTTTTGAAGGCACACATATATATGTGTGTGATGAATCACATATGTATCTGTCTTCGCCAAAATGATTTAACCTTTTTAACACTTGTGTATTAATTGATTGTCATTAATCATGGGAATATGGTCCTCATTTGCATAATTTCTATTAGCCGATCATCTCCTCCAACCAAAGTAAAAGACATACACAATCTATGTTCAGAAAGAAGGCTTTAATCGCATTTCCTGATAGTTCATGCATAATCATCTGCATAATCAATGTCCAATGATGTTCACCTGTACACTTGCAAATGCCATAAGTAAGAAATTCTTGTTATTTACCACAATGGGATTATAGCATTTTATGCAAATAATGCAAATTATGTCCGTATTTGCATATCATCTATCTTTCAACATTCTTCTCTTCCTCATTTACAGATGTCACATGTTGCAATAGTTCTATGGTAGAACAGAGCGCGTTTAGACAATTTCCTAATTGAATATAGAAATCAGATTCCGATTTCCATAATTGATATTGAAGTATGTGAAGCATCATGTAAGCTACCTACATACCAAAAAAAAAAACATGACGATCCGTCAAACATTTCTTGAGTTATTCCCTTTTAAAGTCTGACATTAAACCAGTCCCTGCATTTCCAAAGCAAACCACTAGGAGGCCCAAACCTACACCACTTTTTCTCGACCCGATGAGCTATCTAACGCTCAAAAATCATGTCCAGAACTCGAGATATTCTACTCGGAAGTTCCGCTGCAGTACCGTAACAAGTCGCTAGGAGGGGCCAAAATCTAATCGTGTTTAGGTCTGATCAAGACCTACCCACATACCAAACATTAATATAATCCATGCACACACGCGCGCGCACACACACACACACACACACACACACACACACACACACACACACACACACACACAAACGCTACCCAACGTATAACCGGCGAAGGTAAATAGCAAATGAGTTGGAGTCTTTTTTCTATAGACCTCCTACCCACCTTCACTTCTCTTCTCGCATGGTCCCAGATACCCAGCAATCCATCTCACTAGACTTAGACTTAACTTCGGTTAGTTGAATTTCCACCTGTTCCAACATAAATGTGCAAGTCCTATGTGTAAATGTGGCCACCCTAGCGAATCAACTATACATTATTTTCGACACTGTCCTCTATACAATGATGCAAGACTTGATATGTTGTCATCTTTAACCACTATGTTCATGCAGGGTATCTTACCATTTGACCCAAGACACACCACTGAAAATATTTTATGTTCAACCTTACTCAGGGGAAACCCAGTACTATCTACCATTCAGAACTGTCATTTATTTGATGTTGTATTTAAGTTCATCAAACAGACAGATCGTTTTAGCTGAACCTTATTTGATTATTTCTAAGTTTGTTTATCAGCCATATGTCACTCTGTTGTTTGATTCCTTGTTTATTTTCATGTAGTTATGTCTTGTGTTCAATAGACAGGTTGTTTAAGTTGATTTATAACCTTATTTGATTACTTCTAAGTTTGTATGCCAGCTACACGTCACTTTGTTATTTGATTCCTTGTTGTTTTATTTCATGTCGTTATCATTATCTCTTGCCTTTGTTATTTAGCGTTTTGTAGTCCTGTATGTGTGTCTTTATTTTGTCTATGTACATGAGGAGAAGACCTCGATAAGCAGGGTCTGCTTTCCGTCTCATCCTCTTTAAAGAAATGTGAAAAAAAAAAAAATTGCAAATAGATCTATAGTCAATAGCACGGAAGAAGATTCGGCCGTCCAGAGGAGTTATTTCGGCTTACATATATCTGTGCTACAAAACACAGATATATGTATGATGCGGCGTCACATATATATGTGCTGCAAACACAGATATATGTGTGATGCGGCGTCACATATGTCTGTGCTACAAACACAGATATATGTGTGATGTGAGCGTCACATATATATGTGCTACAGCCACAGATATATGTGTGATGTGGCTTAACATATATATGTGCTAAAAACACAAATATATTTGCGATGCGGCTTCACATATATATATGTGCTCAAAACACAGATATATCGCGGTGTGATGTGGCGCCACATACATGTATATATGTGCTCCAAACGCAGATACATGTGTGATGCGGCGTCACATATATATGTCACAGTAGAGATTGCGATTCAGAATAATCGCCGATTGTCCTAGGAGAGATCGCGATAGCAGTTTGTCCTGGCTAGGACAAACTGCGACTGTGATCTGTCCTAGGACAATCGGTGATTCTATTAGTACAGATTGCAATCGGGATCTGACCTAGGAGAAACTCTGATCCAAACTCAAATGATGAAGATAAAGGAAACAGACTGCGATCGGGATCTGTCATAAGACAAAAGTTTACAGCGATTCAAGTAGGACAATCTCCAATTCTACTAGGAGAAATTCTGATTAGATAAAAATGTAATGAATCACTGCACAACTAACATTGCAACCAGTGTTAAACATACCTGCATTCAGAATTACTAACTGTTCTAGGTGAATTAGTTTGTAATTTGTAACGGATAAATTACATGCGAGTATGTTTTCTGATAAAATAATTTCTGATAAAGTACTGTAGTGGCAAACATCCAATGATATGTGAAAGATGACAAAAGGTGATCAAACAATGTGTCAGAATGCAAATTTTAAGGTGTCAAGATATTACAGTTTCACAACGATTTAGTGCATTTCAATAGTCAGTAAACATATACTGAATCATTTCACAAATTTGGAAGAACAATTACAACTGTAAAAGCATCAAACAGATGCCCAAATATCAATCACAGTTTCAAGATATTACTTACAATTCCACACCTATTCAGTACAGACACAAGTCTGGTATCCTTCAGTAGTCATGGTTTATCAAAGTATTGCTGTTTCTTTTAACTTAGCATCATTTGAGTTTGTATCGGAGTTTGTCCTAGGGCAGATCCCGATTGATATTGCAATCTGTACTAACAGAATCGCAGATTGTCCTGGGACAGATCCCGATCGCATGCGCAGTTTGTCCTAGCCAGGACAAACTCCGATCGCGATCTCTCCTAGGACAATCGGGGATTGTTCTGAATCGCAATCTCTACTGTGACATACATGTGTGACACCGAACCACACATATTTCTGTGTTTGTAGCACATATATATGTGGCGCCGCATCACACATATATCTGTGTTTGGAGCACACATATATGTGACGCCGCATCACATATATATCTGTGTTTGGGGCACATATATATGTGACGCCACATCACACATATATATGTGTTTTGGGCACATATATATGTGACGCCACATCACACATATATCTGTGTTTGGGGCACATATATATGTGACGCCACATCACACATATATCTGTGTTTGGAGCTCAGATATATGTGACGCCACATCAGATATATATCTGTGTTTGGAGCAACATATATATGACTCCACATCACATATTCTGTATTTTGATCCCCATGTCAATGGCAACACTTGATATTGAATCTCCCCTGGCTGGCCGATTCGCGTAGCTCAGTCGTAGAGCTGTCTTCACTCTTTACATCCAGGGGCCGCAAGTTCCTGTGAGGAATCTTGATAGAAGCGGTTTGTTCCATGGATCGTTTAGTAGGTCAAGTTAACGTAGCCTTCTTAGGACCCTTCTAAACCTCGGTTGCGCAACTGTTACACGATGGCCGAGCGGTCTAATGATGAGGTTCTGCATGCGTTCATTACTCAGTCAGTTTCCGCAGGTGTGAGTTCGAATCCCAGTTATGACAACGTGTTTTTTTCTTTGCTCAACAAATCCCATTTTATGTCTTTTGATAGAAAGAGACCAATTCAATACTTTAAAGTTTTCTTTTCTTGTGATTTTGTTAAACATCCAGGCATTTTGTTTTAAAAATACGGCCAATTTTTTCTAAAGGTTTATTGTTTCATTTTATATACACAACTCTTTTGTCTTGTGACTAGAGCATGGAAACCCAGGTTTGGGATTTCTTTATTTTTATTTTCAAACATCCACAACGTTAAAGTGACGTAGGTTAAAACAGTTGAATATTACCGTGAATATGTGTGGTGAATTACACATATATAAACGTTTTGGACGCAGACATATGTGTGTGCTGAATCACATATATATCTGTTTCCCATGGCAGACATATATGTGCTGCACCAGCCACACATATATCTGCGTGCAAAACAGATATATATGTGCTTCACCACGCACATATGTCTGTGTTTTGTAGCACAGATATATGTGACGCCGCATCACATATATCTGTGTGTTGTAGCACAGATACAAAGAATTCCCCGTGGGTCCAAGATTTAGCGCGACCGCGTGCGTCTCTATTCTCCAAGCAGAGGTTAGGCTCGGCTGTCTGTAGCGTTTTCTTAATCGTTTTTATCGGGCTTTCTATTTTGTATATTCTATCTTGTGTTGTCAAACCCTAACAATAAAAGATACAATACACAATAGAAAGCCCGATAGAAAACGACCAAAAACGTTTTAAAAAAACAGCCAGAGCCTAACCTCTGCTTGGAGAGTAGTGCGACTCCCAATCGGCTGAAATGGATGGTCGAGCCAGACCATTAAAAAACAGATCGGTGGTAGTATATTATCAGATATATATTTGTAATTCACATTTACATGTCCCGAAAATAACAGATATATATATGATTTTCCATACATATATATGTGCTGTAAAGAACATATATATATGTGACTCTATACACACATATGTGTGCCGTCAAAGACAGATATATATGTGATTCACCACACACATATATGTTTGCCGTCGAAGACAGACATATGTGCTTAGTGGAGCACATATATATCTGTTTTCAACGGCACACATATATGTGTGGTGAATTACACACATATATCCGTTTTGCACGCAGACATATGTGTGTGCGGAAGCACATATATATCTGTGTCCTGTGGCAGACATATATGTGCTGCACCAGTCACACATATATCTGCGTGCAAAACAGATATATATGTGCTTCACCACGCACATATGTCTGTGTAATGTAGCACAGATATATGCGAACGATACCTAGTAAAGCCTAGTAAAGGCTAGCAGGAGCGAATCAAATATTTCCGCGAACTTGCAGGCCTGCATGCCAATTTGAACTTCATGAATAAACAATGGTTCAAACAAACAAATGAACAAACAAACACACAAACAATTCCCCCGTGGGTCCAAGATTTAGCGCGACCGCGTGCGTCTCTACTCTCCAAACAGAGGTTAGGCTCAGGCTGTTTTTAGCGTAACAATACAAGATACAATACAAAATAGAAAACCCGATAAAAAACGACTTAAAAACGTTAAAAAAACAGTCGTAGCCTAACCTCTGCTTGGAGAGTAGTGCTACTCCCAATCGGCTGAAATGGATGGGCGAGCCAGAGCAAAAACAGATTGGTGGTAGTATATTATCAGATATATATGTGTAAATCACATACACATGTTCCAAAAATAAAAGATATTTATATGACTCTCCAAAAATATATGTGTGCTGGAAAGAACAGATAATATATGTGACTCTATACACACTATGTGTGCCGTCAAAGATATATATATATATGATTCACCACGCACATATCTGTGTGCCGTCGAAGACAGACATATGTGCTTTGTGGAGCACATATATATCTGTTTTCAATGGCACACATATATGTGCTGCACCATTCACACATATGTCTGGGTGCAAAACAGATATATATATGTAATTCACCACGCACATATGTCTATGTTTTGTAGCACAGACATATGTGACGCCGCATCACATAGGATTGTTCTCGATATGATGATAAACGCACAGAGCTGTTCACATTACTTTCCGCTTGCTCTAAAGACTTTGCTACTCTCTGTTCGATAGATAAATTTAACTACATATTGGGAGGCGATAAATCTCACTGTGTAAAAGTAGGTAAATATATCCACAATTGTTAATACCGTAGAACCAATAGTGTAAATGACATGCTAGCCCCTTTATGTTAATGTATCCATACCTATAGATATCCATATATGTGTGTTTAGCTGTACTGTGATCATGAGTAGTGTTATATGTATGTAGACCTTACGAAAGTCGCTGTACTTTTGTCGTGTCAATAAAGATTTTATTTGTATATCTGTGTGTTGTAGCACAGATATAATATATGCAAACGACACCTTAGTAAAGGCTAACAGGGGCAAGTTGGATATTCCAGTGAACTTGCAGGCCTGCAGGCCGATTTGAGCTTTCATGAATAAACTATGATTAAAAAACAACAACAAAGAAACAAAGAAACAAACACACAAGCAATTCCGTCGTGTGGTCCTAGATTTAGCGCGACAGCGTGCGCCTCTACTCTCCAAGCAGAGGTTAGGCTCCGGCTGTGTGTTTTTTTTAGCTTTTTTTTAAATTGCTTTTATCGGGCTTTCTATTTTGTATTGTATCTTGTGTTGCCAAATCCTAACAATACAAGATACAATACAAAATAGAGAGTCCGATAAAAACGACAAAAAAAACGTCTAAAAACAGTCGGAGCCTAACCTCTGCTTGGAGATAAGTGCGACTCCCAATCGGTTGAGATGCCAGAGCATTAAAGAACAGATTGATGGTAGTTTATTATCAGATACATATTTGAAATCACATAAACGTTCCAAAAATAATGGATAGATATAAATATATGATTTTCCACACACATATGTGTGCCGTCAAAGACAGATATATATGTGATTCACCACACACATATATGTGTGCCGTCGAAGACAGACATATGTGCTAAGTGGAGCACATATATATATCTGATTTCAACGGCACACATATATGTGTGGTGAATGACACATATATATCCGTTTTGCACGCAGACATGTGTGTGTGCGGAAGCACATTTATATCTGTGTCCTGTGGCAGACATATATGTGCTGCACCAGTCACTCATATATCTGCGTGCAAAACAGATATATATGTGCTTCACCACGCACATATGTCTATGTTTTGTAGCACAGATATATGTGACGCCGCATAACATATATCTGTGTGTTGTAGCACAGATATAATATATGCAAATGACGCCTTAGTAAAGGCTAGCAGGAGCAAGTTGAATGTCCCCGTGAACTTGCAGGCTTGCAGGCCGAATTGAGCTTTCATGAATAAACAATGATTCAAACAAACAAACAAACAAACAAACAAACACACAAGCAATTCCCCCGTGTGGTCCTAGATTTAGCGCGACCGCGTGCGTCTCTACTCTCAAAGCAGAGGTTAGGCTCCGGCTGTGTTTTTTTTAGCTTTTTTTAAATAGTTTATATCAGGCTTTCTACTTTGTATTGTATGTTGTGTTGTCAAACCCTAACAATACAAGATACAATACAAAATAGAGAGTCCGATAAAAACGACTAAAAAAACGTTTAAAAAAACAGCCGTAGCCTAACCTCTGCCTTGAGATTAGTGCGACTCCCAATCGGCTGAAATGGATGGGCGAGCCAGAGCATTAAATAACAGCTTGGTGGTAGGATATTATCAGATGTATATTTGAAATCACATAAACATATTCCAAAAATAACAGATATACATATATATGATTTTCCACACATATATGTGTGCTGCAAAGAACAGATATATGTGTTACTTTATACACACAAATGTGTGCCGTCAAAGACAGATATATATGTGACTCACCACGCACATATATGTGTGCCGTCGAAGACAGACATATGTGCTTAGTGGAACACATATATCTGTTTTCAACGGCACACATATATGTGTGGTGAATTACACACATATATCTGTTTTGCACGCAGACATATATGTGTGCGGAAGCACATATATATCTGTGTCCTGTGGCAGACATATATGTGCTGCACCAGTCACACATATATCTGCGTTCAAAACAGATATATATGTGCTTCACCACGCACATATGTCTATGTTTTGTAGCACAGATATATGTGACGCCGCATAACATTTATCTGTGTGTTGTAGCACAGATATATGCAAACGATATATAGTCTTTATTGAGACACGACAAAAGTACATATTACTAGCAGTTTGGCCAGACAGAGGAGGTCATAAGAGGTCACCACGTAACTGAAGGCCAGGCTGAGGCGAAAAACGAATGTTGCCAGAGGATTGGATTTTCATTAAAAAATTTTCCTCAATGTTTATCGAAGATTTGAAACTTGAAGATTAAGTCTGATTTGATACAAGGCTAGAATACAGAAATTTTGTTTTTATTTAGACCGCAACTGCTTTAGCGAGCCAGCTGTATTTTTCTTTCAGCTCCAGACAGGTAGAATTTAATCTCTTTTTAAAAATCAGGTGAGGAAATAACTCCCTTGGCCAGCCGACTCCTCCAGCGTACTAAAGATTAACTCTATTTGTCCAATTTCTACTATTAGACTACTGATTACCGATCCTAGGAGCCTGGTAAAGGCTAGCGGGAGCGAGTTGAATATTCTCGCGAACTTGCAGGCCTGTAGGCCGATTTGAGCTTTTATGAATAAACAATGATTCAAACAAACAAACAAACAAACAAACAACCACACACACAATTGGGTCCTAGATTCAGCGCGACCGCGTGCGTCTCTGCTCTCCAAGCAGTGTTAGGCTCCGGCTGTTTTTTAACATTTTTTTAGTCATCTTTATCGGGATTTCTATTTTGTATTGTATCTTGTGTTGTCAAACCCTAACAACAATGCAAGATACACTACAAAATAGAAAGCCCGATAAAAAACGACTGAAAAAAGTTTTTAAAAACAGCCGGATCCTAACCTCTGCTAGGAGAGTAGTGCGACTCCCAATCGGCTGAAATGGATGGGCGAGCCAGAGCATTAAAAAACAGATTGGTAGTAGTATATTATCAGATATATATGTGTGTAAATCACATATACATGTTCCAAAAATTACAAATATATATGATTTTCTACACATATATGTGTGCTGTAAAGAACAGATATATATATGTCACAGGGGAGATTGGAATCCAGGAGGATTCGGAATCCTCCTAGGGGAGATTGGAATTCCAATCTCCCCTAGGGGAGATCAGAATTCCAATCTCCCCTAGGGGAATCTGGAATCCTCCTAGGGGAGATTGGAATTCCAATCTCCCCTAGAGGAGATTAGAATTCTTCTGGTGTTCTACTGGAATTCCAATCTCCCCTAGGAGAATCTGGAATCCTCCTAGGAGAGATTGGAATTCTACCAGGACAATCTTTGAATCTACCAGGAGTGGATTCAAAGTTTCAAACAATGCAACAAAGGATTTATAATTATTTAAATCATTTAATCAATTTCATTAAGTAATAAAGGAGAATCCAGAATTCTTCCAGGACAATCTTTGATTTTACCAATAAACAGAATGGATGAAACTGTTTGGGAAAGTAGACTGATTCATTTGAGTGACTATCTCATAATCATATAATGGTATGCAAATGTCACAAATATGTAAATTAGCCACATTTGCATATGTCGTTAGAAGTTAGTGACTCCATACTTTAGAGGTCATTTTCCAATCGAAGCCAGTTCAAATTTTGACAAAATTAACAGCATAAAGTAGATTGATCAAGCGATGGCAGAGGATCCGGAGGAGCAGCAGAAAGCAGAATTTTACAGACTGGTGGAAGTTCAGATCAGCAGCCTCGGGGAGAAGAAGAAGGACAACTACTGCATTGCACAGGAAAGATATGACAAGGCTCTACAAGCACTACAGCTAGCCAAGTGGTCGAAGTGCCCAGTAGGGGGCAAGTTCAAGTTTTGGGCTACTAAGAACTTCGAGAAATTGGTTCCAAACAGATTCTGTACTGCAAAAAATCTTCCCGCCCTGTTGTTCCCAAGGATATCTTAGACATCTTCGTCTCATTCAATCTCAGAGATCAGATAATTGAGTAGAAGTGTGCATTGAGTAAAGTGGGAGAAGTGACTCTAGTGTGGTAGTCTTTGGTGAAGTTAACATTGTAGAAGTGACACAAGTAGGCTTGAGTGTAGTTGGTAATGAGTCAGTAGGTTTGCATTAATACTAAATAAAATCAATTGTTTATCCAAAAAGGATTGCTGTTTCCTACATGTTAGCATCATTTAAGATTGGATCGGGGTTTGTCCTAGGATAGATTGAGATCGCAGAATAGAATTGGGAATTCCAATCTGTCCCAGAACAATCCACGATTGCCCAAACAAATAAGATGAGCGACTTGACCAGACGGCTGTCACCATAGTTACAATATAGCAGGTGGCACGACAAAAGAACAGTAAAAAATATGAAGTATTTTACCTAGAATAGCTTTTCCTGATGAACGTAGACTTTATAATCCCCAAGGTGGAATTGATTAAAAGTGGTGAAATGGTTTAATCTACGTTCCCAAACAAGTGCATCAAAGATTGTTCTGGTAGAATTCCAATCTCTCCTTAGGAGAATTCTGGATTCTCATAGGAGAGATTGGAATTGCAGTAGAATGACAGAAGAATTCCAATGTCTCCTAGGGGCATTTGGAATGCCCCTAGGGGAGATTGGAAATACAGAAGAATTCCAATTTCCCCTAGTAGGATTCCGAATCCCCCTGGATTCCAATCTCCCCTGTGACATATATATGTGACTCTATACACATTATGTGTGCCGTCAAAGACAGATATATATGTGATTCACCACACACATATATGTTTGCCGTCGAAGACAGACATATGTGCTTAGTGGTGCACATATATATCTGTTTTCAACGGCACACATATATGTGTGGTGAATTACACATATATATCTGTTTTGCACGCAGACATATGTGTGTGCGGAAGCACATATATATCTGTGTCCTGTGGCAGACCCTTCAATTTCTCAAACAAAACAGGGGACCCAAGCCGACGCCAATTCTTTACGACTAGTAAGAGCTTTCTACTTTAAAAGAATCATGACCATAGCTTGTGACAGTAATAATTTTCAGAAATTTATGCATGTTATCAAGTTATCATGCAGAAGTTATCATGCATGTAAATATGTGAGTGGGTGTCTGTGTGCGTAATTATGTGTGTGTGTGTGTAAAGCGAAACATATAAGAACGTGACATACTATATATATATGTGTGTTTGTGTGCGCAAGTGTGTGTGTGAAGCTGAAACAAATGAGTGTGTACTTTTAAAGCTGAAATAAATATTGGTGTCCTACCATGTATATGTGTATGAGTATAGAGAAACATATAAGAGCGTGTGCTTCGATGTGTATGTGTATGTGTGCAGACGAACATATATGTGCTTGTCCTACCATATATATGTGTGTGTGTAATGCTGAAGATATATGAGTGTGTCCTACCATGTATATGTGCATGTGTATAGAGAAACATATAAGAGCGTGTGCTTCGATGTGTTATGTGTATGTGTGCAGACGAACATATATGTGTTTGTCCTGCCAGATATATATGTGTGTGTAAAGCTGAAGATATATGAGTGTGTTAATCGATGCCTTATATATGAGGAAATCCTTGTCTTTATATGTAAGTAATTTTGCAACACTTGGCCCCCAATAGACGGGGTAAATAGATATACATAAAACACTAGTCTTGTAAGTTGTAGTACGAGTAATACCCGATACGAATTTGTATTGTACGTATGGTTTTAGTTCGCTTTTCTAAGCATTTTTGATTAAGAAACAGACATAACTCATCAAGACCGCCAAAATGAACGAAAAAGTGCAAGAAAACAACCCGAAACCACCTGTCCCTCTTAAGGTTACACAATGTAGAAAGTCCCATTGAAACCGGATACTCAGACAACCGCTGTTAACAATGGGCTTAATAAAGACATGTCTGGCCCACATGATACACAATGTAGAATTACTCGTATATTGGTAACGTTATGGTAATGCCCAGACGTTGTGTTTCGATTTATGCTGGTTACCCGTTATCTGGAGTTGTTTGATGCAAGTCTATAACGCCTGTTCCCCTTTATCCGTGGGGTGACCTTTATCCATTGTCTTTAAAAACAGCACATTTAGGAGTATTAAGTCTGTTGACTTTGGTTTCAAATTTGCAATATTTTCAAAATGTTTCAATTTGAAACCACCGTACGTCGACTTCATATCCCTTAATACGTTTTTTTCTTACAAACAACGAATGTAGGTTACCCTCAGATAAAGGTGAACCAGTTAAACACTAAGCAAGCTTTCGTCCAAGAAAAAAAGGCATTTTAGTATTTCAGTATTTGTTAAAAGGAAGTGAATTAAAAAGTGTGAGGGTTGGGATTTACCTGAAGGTTCATAATCCAAAGCCGTGATTAGTTTTACTATCAAATGGTCCAGGAAATTTTTACGCAGAGTCCCCAGCTCCATCGTTCTGTAATTGCTATGTAAATATTGGGCCATAAAAATACAATTGAGTCACAAGGCATTTCTAGATGCTTGGATAGAGTTTATGAGGTACAGTCAATCCTTGCCAGCCAAACACCTCAGGTACACCACATCAGCAACCACAAACGACTTCCCGTCCAATTCTACATACTAGTAAAGATCCTACCCTCCAACCAGGCCTTCCTACAGGGGTGCGGAGATCAAAGAATTTGGCAAAAAAATGGCTAAATTGGGAGTCAGTCCATGCTTATAACACAAAGTGTAATCAGTGAAGAACATTGATATTGTGCACAGTACAAGTCTGATGTACAAAAACTGGATGCACATCTCTTGCTGTTTAACAACACTGACGACCATAACTTGAAAGACCACATCTAATTAATTGTTAAACAAACATTTCCAGGCTCCAATGGTTAAACAATGTTTAAAACGTATACTTACCTGTCCATTTGGACTGTATTGTAACAGACTGAAATGTTTGAATTTTACGTCAATGCGCCATTTACAATCGCATTCCTGTAGACTTTTAGAAAAGAGTTGCCAATTATTATTATACTGAATGCCTTGCTATTGTTGCCAGATATTGTCCCGTTTACAACTGTCCAGCAATAAAGTTCAGTTCAGGTCATACTGTCACCATTGTTCTTTTATAACCATTGTTCTGCTTTGTACATAGGCTTTTAAGAAGACAATGACAATGACAATGAAGTTTATTGCATATTCATGCCCCGTTGGGGCTAAATGCAGTCAGTTTGGTACAAAAGGTAGTAAACGCAAAGTTATACAATTTCACATACTATAGTTTATATGCATCTTCTCTCTTCCTAAAACATTTGTAGATGAACTTACAGAGATTTTCTAGTATATCGTGGTCAGATGATGACATGAGAAATTTGAACATATCTTCCTTCGTCGTGTGTGCATATTTCTGATTTACATGTGTAGCATTAATGAATGTATTGCGCAGATCATTGTACAGTGAACACTCTAGGACAAAGTGTATTTCATTTTCTACATACATGTGGTTCTTATCGCAAAATATACATAGTCTATCATCAGGAGGAGTTCGGTTGTATCTACCGGCTTCAATTTCCAATGGGTGATCACTGATCCTTAGTTTAGTCATGGCTCGGCGATAGCTAAAATTTGTTATATCCAGGTATTTTTCTCTTTCATACAATTGCTTAAATTTTCTGTAGGTTCTTAGCTTATTTCCTTGGGTTTCCTTCATGCCAGGAGCGTTAAGATCTGAGTAAAAGTTTTGAAGAAAGGTGTCTTTCAGTCTTTGTTTTACTTCAGACTGAGCGAATGAAGTGTTGTGATTACTGTTCAGCAAAAGGTAGGCAAAACCAGACTCCTCCAGGATTTTACTAACATTGGATAGCCAGCATGGGATTTTACGTTTGTACAAGTCCTGTTGAACAAGGAAAGCTTCATATTGTAGGCTATTTGTTGGTATTTCATTAACTAATCGTTTGTAATATGAATATAATCTTGTGTAAACTTCGATCCACAGGGGATATCTTCCTAGTTCTGCCCTTGTTGCAAGATTACTCGCATTTTTTCTTACGCCTAATATTGATTTACAAAACTTAAGGTGAAGTTGTTCGATGGGAGACTTGTCATTCAATCCGCTCTTGCCCCATACCTCTGCCCCGTAAGTCAATATTGGGACTACGCAGGCGTCAAATAATTTACAATACACTGATACTGAAGGATTGCAGTCTCCCAGGGTTGTTTTGATGCTGAACAGAGCCCTGGAAGCCTTTTTTTGCAGTGCTTTCATTGCTGTGGTGAAGTTGCACCCAGCTGTAAACACCACTCCTAAATAGCTGTAAGAGGAAACTATTTCTATGTCTTTAGAAGGAAAGTGTAAAGAATGGAGGTAATTACATGTTTGTCCTCCTGCCTTTGTGTGTACCAACAAGATACTAGTAGGGCCTTTCACGCTTTTGTGTTTGTTTGTTCATATGAGTTATCAATTGACATCTTTGGCTCCAGTAAAGTTTGTGGGGAAAAAGCTGATCTTTACTTTAACCCACCCACCGGTGTGCAGCCTGGCTATTGAACAAAGAAGTGACTTTTTAGGCCACAAACTTAAAAAGACAAAAGTTTCTGTTACTGAAGTTGAAATCTAAAATTCGTAAAAACTGCAAATCACCACTATATCTCTGAGGACTTTCCACTACGACAGCTGTCCTGAAGATGCTACTTAAGAGTCATAATCATCAATTGACCTACATTTCCCCAGACATACTGTTAATTTATCATTTTCTTATTGCAGTAGGGGGTAAACAGAGATTTTTATGACGTTTGCAGTTGAAGCAGTTCTGCAGTACAGATGTTTGCATTCTGCAAGGGCTCTGCAACAAAACTAAAACCTTTGCAAATATTTTTGGGGTTTACATAACATTAGACAATGGAGTGTAGCTGTTGTTTCCTTACAGCTGAGTGATCATTGCTTGACTCAGCACCTTTATAATGTATCATACCTCCAAGGTATGTCTCTTAGGCCTTTGTTACAGTCACAATGTCTTGTCATCAAAAGCTAATGAACCAATCCTGTCGAACACTACAGTAAAAACAGACATGTTCGAAGTGGTTTTATGTTGGCAGTTTTTGTGGTGGCCACTTCATGACCACAAACTTAAAGCCACTGCAAACAGTTTTTCATGTGGGACAGAAATGGCTGATGCCACTATGAAGTTGATTGTACTGACTTATCTTAGCATGAAAGATAAATCAGTGTTGGAAAGAAAGTTTAGCAATTTCTATAATGTACTGACTTCCGCCCTCTCCTCAAAAAGACTGAGTGTAATCAGGACATTCAACAAAGACGGAATAGCATTGTTCTTTGGCCCGTTCTGAGGGAATTTCAGGGGCAAAAAGAGCTTCGAGACAGTCTGCGTAATTAATAACTTAATGGCAGCAACTATATTTGTCCATCAAGCGCTGTTTTTGACGGAGGTGTTCGAAATAGAGTCATGATCGAACAGGTGGCCTGGCGCTTCAGAACTTGTCTATTGGCCTCTTCCAAGAGACTAGGTAAGGCTACTATAAACACAGTTTGTTCCCAACATGGATGTTTTGTTTATTTTTGTTTACTTGTTGCTCCAGGTCGCTGCAGGGCCCAGATCCCACCTACCAGAAGGTAGTGTCTGGTTACAAACTGTTCCAGTCCGACGAGCCGTTCCACTGCGAGCTGAACGGGGGTGTCCTGCCGGAGTTAGATGTGGCGTACGAAACGTGGGGTCGGCTCAACGAGGCTCGGAGCAATGCAGTGATCATCCACACGGGCCTGTCTGCAAACTCACACGCTAGAAGCCATGAAGTAAGTGTTGTTTCATCTTCTAAGAATTAAAACTGGCTTCTAACATGCACATACCACGACATATAATTTGTCGTGATACATATAATTTGGTCATCATCCACACCGGCCTGTCTGCAAACTCACACGCTAGAAGTCATGAAGTAAGCCTTGTTTCAACTTTTAAAGATGAGAATTGGACACTAATATTCACATACCACGAGATGAAGAGAGACAAATAATGTCATCATAAATGGCTTGATGGCAGCTCGCCAGCGTCACATTGTATGTGCAAGTCAATGTTTAAATTCTGATTCGTTTCTTAGCTAAGCAGCTGATCTATAGATTAAGCACACATACCCCCAATGTTGTGTTAAACACAACTTTCCCTGACAGTGGAGTGAAATCTCTTATCTATTATCTGTCAAGGGTGTGCATGAAAATACATGCACAGTTGGTGTGCCATTGTGCCAATATGTAAGTGCCAACTGGAGATGTATGACATGCGCAAAGTTTCTTTTTTCAATTTATCCGTCCTTTCATTCATCCATCCACTCACTCTCTTATTCATTCATTCCGCTTCCCAGGAAAACCCTGCCCCTGGTTGGTGGGAGAAGTTCATCGGTCCCGGCTGTGCAATTGACACAAACCACTTCTTTGTCATCTGTGCAAACAACATCGGAGGCTGCTATGGTTCCTCGTGAGTACTCTGCTTTCTTACTAAGCCAAATGTTTGGCAATGAACATTCTTAAAATTTGACATCAAAGAATAAACAGTACAACATCCTCCTGTCCCCAGACCAGTGTGGCCTTTGACTTACAGGACGTGAGGTCATGAGGCAACACTATTTTGAGCCAATGAAAAAATAGCAAATGCCATTTTAAAAAATTAGTCTTTTTACCAAGAAACTTGTACATGAGTCATGTGTATACACTTTAAACTCTTCCATAGAGCTTTAATAGGTTCATACAGGTTTAATATGTAAATTTAGTTTGCACATCACATAAATAATCAGATAATACCATTAGACCTTAAACCATAATGTATCTGCAACCTGACTTTTCATGAGCAGGTCATGTATTTTACAGAGAACAACTTTAAACTGTCTGTGCCTTGACCAAGTATTGTTTTGTTTCTTTACTTTCAGAGGACCATCATCTAAAAATCCCCTCACAGACCAGGTAAATGTTACCAACATATTTTGACCTTGAAAAGTTGCTTTACTGTCAATTTAGGGATTTAATTAGCTTTGACAAACGATATAAGTTATCAAGTGCATTAGTCAAGGGTTTTCAAATTGATTGACTACTATATAATACACAATCATTCAAGTCCAATTATCATAGTTTGTCAGATACTCAATTCAGCATGTGATACTAAATGCATGTTAGTATCCTGAATTTGTGTTTTTTAATCTGCCCACAGCCCTACGCCACAACCTTCCCCATTATAACTGTGGCGGACATGGTCAACTCACAGTTCATGTTACTGGATCATCTGGGCATTCAGAAGGTAAGTAATAAACAAACTAGACAGAAATATAGGACATTGGAATCCAGCCTTGGTACCATCCTCCATAGTCACCGCTGGCTCAATTTTTTTGCTGGCCAACTAACAAACGGATAAGCCAGAAGCTACTACAGAGGATGGTATCCTGGATACATGTAATTAAAACCTTCAACATTATGCTACATGTAGATTCTTGTGTCAAAAAATTCTCCTCAAAACGGCATGTAGATTCTTGTGTCAAAAAATTCTCCTCAAAACGGCATCATTGTGAAGTTTAATCATGCATGACTTTTTTGTTCAGTTCAAGTAACAAGTTATAATTGTAAGGTATTCCAACAAGATACGACTGAACAACTTTCTAACTTCAAGCATTAACAGTAAAGATACATATATCAGAGAGTTTCAGAAATGATTGTGCTTCCCCATTCCAGTGTTTTTCCAAATGTTTTAGACATTTACATGTTGTTTTCCCTTTTACACAGCTCCATGCGTCTGTTGGCCCATCTCTTGGAGGGATGATATCATTGATGGCTGGGGCACTATATCCCGACAGAGTCGGCAGGTAAGTTCCTGTTGCCATGGTAACTATTGTCGTGTGTACCAATGATCATTCATGATATCTGTTGCACTCCTCAGTTGATTGCTATATGGTCACTAATACTACTGATTCAGAAATGTATACCAACTGGTACCAGGTATTCACATTAAGATCCTGATTGGTGCATTTTCAGCTTCATCTGTTCCCATGGTAACTGATGTCATTGATGATTGATGTCTGAGGGGAAGTTTTAATCTGTGAGCCACACCTTTGTGTTGGAGAACTCTTCAAACGACTGTGGGGATATGATGGTTTGTCATCAATAATGGCAGATAACTCTATTTTTGTTTGTTTGTTTATTTATCTGTTTTGTGTTTGTTTACAGGGTGGTTTCCATCTCGGCCTGTGCCCAGTCCCACCCTGCCTCCATCGCGATGCGGTACCTCCAGCGGCGCTGCATCATGCAGGACCCACACTGGAACAACGGGTACTACTACGACGGAAAATACCCTGGGCAGGGCATGAAGATGGCCAGGTAGGAAACATGATTAAATCCTGATTTAATCGTGCTTCTTATTGGCCCATCCTAAATTGCCGCGGGGAGGGGCCAATCAGCCCTGGACAGTGGAGTTTGCGTTACACAGACTAGAAACACAACATCTCATTAAAAAAAATTAGACATGCATCTTAGATTGTGTATTGTAACAATTCCCTTTCCCAGTGCAACTACATTTAAGACAACACTGATCTATTCTTTTACACAATTTTTATATGTACCCTGTATAACTGTCAGTGCTACATTTACATTAACGTTCAATCTGATTCTTTACTTCCTTATTTGTTATCTGCTATTGCAAATACAAATCTGTTACTACTTACATAGCTCTAATAGAAGTGCAACACGTCTGTTTATGATAATTGCTCATATAAAATTACTAACAGCAATTCTAATTTATTACTTTAAGTCATCTTCATGCAGTTCCCGTAGTTTTATATGGGCTCACTTAAGTTTCCTGACAAGTGTCATTACCTTAAGGTTTTGTTTCCCTGCATTTTGTAAAACACGACAAATGATCAATTGATAATGATTTTACCAACAGGGAGATCGCGACCACGACGTATCGCAGCGGCCCTGAGTGGGAGATCCGGTTTAGTAGGAAGAAGATCAGCGGGAACATCAGTCTGTGTCCGACGTTTGAGATCGAGAGCTACATCGACTACCAGGGGGCACAGTTCATGTCCAAGTACGACCCAAACTCGCTGCTATACATCTCAAAGGTGGGTTTAACTGACAAAGCTAATTTTTCTACTCTCAATGCAAGCAGACGTTAGGCTTCGGCTGTTTTTTTAACGTTTTTGTTGTCATTTTTATCCGGCTTTCTATTTTTGTGATGACAATACAAGATACAAAATAGAAGGCCTGATAAAAACAGTACTATTAGTTAAGTAAAGAAATGCCAGAGCCTAACCTTTGCTTGGAGAGTAAATTTTTTTTTCTTTCAGTGATCATATCATTTGTTTAAATCTACCATACTATGGTTTTCATTTTTCCTTGTCCTTCCAGGCTGCACACAGAAAATTTGTTTTTAGAAAAATATCATGAATGACTATAGGATTTACGAATGTTTACACCAAGGTCGATGACACAAAGCCTAAGCCGCTGTCCTTCCTGTTAAAACCATGCAGTAGTTTTTTGTTAATCATACTTGTCCACTTTTCCAACTTCTGGCTTCAAGTTGCAAAGATGGGTACTGTAGTATAATGCACCATATGGTGAGGGAATGCCTAGCCTTTAACTTTTTAAAAGTGATAGTATTGAATATCTTTAAAACAATCAATGTCATTAAGCTTAAGTCTTAAGTAAAACGGTGACTGTGTCTGTCATACCATCGGTCACCACCAGTGAACCCTGTGTTGCCTTGGCAACAGCCCACGGCTGCTGCATGTCTTTAGTAATGTCTTTGAGGAAGTAGCCCATCTTGTAAAAAATCTTCAGACGACAGTTGTCTGTGTCTGCCACTATGACGTTACCTGCCCTGTCTGTACAGATGCCACGAGGACCACACAAAGTACCTGAACCTCTACCATCTCCTAACTGCAGCAGAAACTGTCCATGCTCATTATACACATAGACACGGCTTTTTCCCCGGTCTGACACTAGAATCCTCCCATCCCTGTCCACAGCTATGGACCAAGGTTCCTTCATCTCCTGCTGCTGACCCACAGTTCTCACATGTGTCCCATCTGGCCTGAACACCTGCACTTCCCCATGCAGGGTCTGCCCATTTCCTGTGGTTTGTGTGATGAGGATGTGGTTCCTTCTGGTGTCTACGGCAATTCCTCTACTCATCGCTTGAAGCTCAATTGTCCTCAGCATCTTGCTCAAATTCACAGACCGAGTATTACAAATGCGATACTGCACAGCAAACTCTTTAGACTCTGTCCATTCCACCACCCACAGATTCCCCTTCCCATCCAGGGCCACATCTTGTGGGTTCATATTTGGTGTGCTGAATTGGTTGACATATTTTCCTTGCACATTGAAGATTTGGATTCTCTGGTTTCCTCTGTCTGCCACAAAGATTTCCCCTTCATCTGAAATAGCAACACCAACTGGATCCTTGAATTTCCCTGGTTCTCTACCTCTTCCACCAAATGTCACCTTTTCTGGCTGTTGTGTCTCTTGCTTTTGGTTACCTTGGTGATAACCTGTGTCCCCTGCTTTCACATGTCCCAATACTAGCACTGGGTTGTCTGTGGGCTGAAAGACAGCAGGCTGGGTTTGTACAGGAGTTGGTGCTACTTTTCCTCTGTACTTTCCTACCACTTCAGGTAAAGTAGTTCTCTGACCAACTAACTCGACCCCTTCCTTCTGCAGTTCTTGTTCTGCTTGATCACAGGCAGCAGACAGTTCATTGACATCTGCTGACACACTGTCTTTTCCATTTTGAATTTTCTTCAAGTTTTTCTTGTGATCTTGCTCTGCCTCAGACAAGAGGTGGTCTTTTCTCTCTGTGAGTTTCTGCACCATTTGGTTGTAGGCCTGAATGATGCCGTTGTCTGTCTCATCTTTCTTCTTACTCAGGGCTGTCTCTGTTTCTTCTAGACCTCTCATGAAGCTGTGATAGCCATCTAGAATGTTCCTCCCCTCGTTGATCAAGGCCTGGACTGTAGAGCTCCTTTCCTGAGCAGCTTTCTTGATGGTTGTTGTGCGATGATCATCATGGGCCTCTTCTAGACACAGTTCACAAACTGGTGACTGGCACTGTTTACAGTAAAGTTTGACTTCCTCTGAGGGGTGAATGCTGCACTTCTTTCCAGGTTGGGGTTGTTCCCCTGTTGACAGTGTAGATTGTTGTTTGAATCTATCACACATACTGGCTGCCATGCTATTGTCAGGCAAACCTACGACCCCCTCACTTGGCAGTGTAACCTGTTGACGGCAGTTTGGGCACTCAGACTTACCCTCCTTCCTTGCATGGACCTCCAGACAGTCCTGACAGAAGGTGTGCTGACAGGGCAGCACCTTGGGCCTGGTGAACAGCTCCAGGCAGATGCTGCAGGTCAGTTCTTCACGGAGTTGTTCTCCCAAACTCGACGCTGCAGCCGCCATTTTGCTGCCCCACCTAAGCCTGTGATGTCAGCCCTCAAATGCCACGTCAATAATTCTGTTTGCTAAAAATTCCAGTGCCTGACAAGCGGAACAGGGCTGTGATAGGTTTCCTGGTAAAATTGGCAGGGCTCCAACAAGTGCCTGCAGGGTATGTTAAAAGTCACCAGCCCTTACACTTGCTTGCTTACTTATCGAGTCGTGATGGCAGACCATGTGTCCCTGTCAATCATTGCTCATGTTGGGCTGTAAGTCTGAGGAAACCTTGAATATAGCACACGGTAAATGATAGCCTTGTAGATCAAGCTTTTCTAAAGTTTAATTTATTTGTGTGGGCTACATGAACAAGTGGTAATAGTAGTTTACTGTGTGGATAGACTAGATAAGGAAATTCAACTCACAGATTAAAGTTTTTAATCGTCCAGGCCAGTGACAGTAGTGACCCATCATATATTCATGGGTTATAGGTCATAGGGCAGCTGTCAAAGGTTACATGACTAATGAACATTTCTGTTCCCCAGGCTATGGACCTGTTTGACATCAGTGATGGCTACAGCAGTATGGTGGAGGGGTTACAGAGAGTTCGCTGTCCTATTATGGTCATGGGAGTACAGAGCGACATCCTGTTCCCTGTCTGGCAGCAGAGAGAACTGGCCAAGCTGTTACACCAAGCAGGTCAGTAGGGTCATATGTTAGGGGTCATGGGTGATAGGTCATGGTCATACAGACTGAGTTAAATCTTGTTATCTGTTTTGCAGCACAGAGAACTAGCCAAACTGTAATGCCAAGCAGGTTAGTAGGGTCATAAGCTAGGACCATAGGTTAGGGGTTGTAGGTCATGGATTCCTAATGCTACTACACCAAGCAAATGAGGACTAGGGTCATAGGTAAGGGTTCAGAGCCTAATGGGGCAAAGGGCACAGAGAAGCTACATGTATTATAAGCATGTCAGCTACGAAGCCATTTTACAGTAGCTGCTGTCTTGTCCGTTTGTTGATGACCGATGTTTATTTACTTCTGCAGGCAACGAAGCAGTGACATACTTTGAGCTGAACTCCATATTTGGGCATGACACGTTCCTACTGGACCTGAATGGTGTGGGAACAGCCATTAAGGTGAGAGAATCAATTCATCAATCATTCAATACATCAATCAATACATTACTGTACTGATCTTGCAACACGTACTGTGGGAGGTCCAATACATGAAAGTCAATGGATGAAGGGGACATTTTGTAACACTGGGATTCTTGTATGTTCAAACGTTTTCTTCCTAAGACCCTCTAAGACCATACCACTGAAATCCTTTAACATATCTTAGATACATGTAAGCAAAGCTATTGTTACCTTGTGAATTTTTATTCTAAATCATTTTCAAATTGTTCCATCTGCAGGGATTCTTGGAGACTGCAGTGAAGGAGAATGGCAATGGTGGGAAGAAACAGAATAAGACACATCACTTCCTCTGAAGACTTTTAGACTTCAATCTAAAAAAATAAGCTTCTTAATTTATTACTACTGTCAATCCGGAAACACCTGTTTTCTAAACCTAACCTACTTTTGTAGATTTCAAAAATGTAGGTAGGTTTGGGAACTTTGGAAAGTTATGACAGGGTTGGACAAGTTTTCTAAAATTCACTTGTCCTATTGGGCAAGTACATAAAATAATTTATTTGCCCGAACCAACTTTTCACTTGCCCAAAATCTACATGACATTTCCTATGTATTATCACTTCCATAAATATGGAATCCTTGTTATTGGCTCTATGTTGACCAATGCTTGATGCCATGACTGCGAAAAGGAGCAAGTATATCAAAATCTCACTCAATGTGAAAATCTCACTTGCCCCATCGGGCAAGTGGGGTTATAGGACGTACACTTGCCCGATTGGCATTTTCACAGTGCCCGGGACAATAGGGCTAGTGGACTTGTCCAAGCCTGTATGTCCAACCCTGTATTGGGCGCTGCTGATGTTTATCATATTGGTCCCTTAAAAATTAGAGTTACTTACAAATTCCTGATGTCAGTATCACTATCTCTATAATGTTGGAAACACTACTGAATCAGATGTACAGAAAAGTGCCTTAGTGAAAATGTACTAGTGATTTCCGGATGCCCCATGAAATACAGTCTACTAGTAGCAATACAAAATGTATTCTCAGCCTTGTATATAGTATTACTATCTGTAACAGATGGAATTCGCAAATTGCTAGGCAAATGATATAAATGTATAATACCGGTAGAGTGAAAATTTCTTTCTTTGAAAATCAACATTTGACAAACACTTCCAAAGGAACAGCAGATCATGTTTTACATACATAAAATGTATGGCACAAAAGATTTGGCTCTTAATTTGAAACCAAGTGTGAGTAACAACACATTTGGTGTTGTACATTTACATGATAACCAGTGCAATTGCCTAGGGGCTTGCATAAGTGTTCACCGATGGTTCAAAGCCCTGCCAGGTCATACCAAAGACTTGAAAAATGTCACAGACTGCTCTTTCTGCAATTATGAGTTTGGGAGTTGAACAAACTCCACGACCACCGGACTAGCTTTGTGCTGCCTCAGTGGCCCTTTGTAGGCAAAGGGGTATATAAAGGGAGTTGAGCACAGCAACCCTTAAGTGTAGGGGTCCAGTTGCAACTTTTAAAGAAACAAAATGTTGTCAATTAATAACCCTTCCAAGGTTTCTTCTCTTATGTGGAAAACGATCCTCTACAGTGCAAGCATTGATAACAATGGCAATATAGCCCATCTTTCACACAATTTTCTACACCCATCTGTTGGTAACCACTTGCCTATATTGTGCATGTGGAATCAGTTAAAAGATCTGTACAATCACCACCATGTCGTTTCCTATGACTTTGTAGGGGGATAAAAAGTTTTTTTAAGAAGACTTAGTTTCCATAGCAAAGGTGATAAACCATCAAACATGAAGTCAGATTATTGCAACAGTTATGCATTGTACTTTTTATTTTCAATAATGTGATATACAGATACTCTACTGACAGTTACATACATTATACTGTTACATGCACTGCCACTATTAAGCTATTACATTGTACCATATGGCAACATGATTTTATACATTCTATGTACATATAGACAAGCTTTCAAATAAACTTGAACCTGGACTTATTAGGAATGTGCTTCTGTTTATCAATATGTTCTGTGTTCATGATCAATAGTTTAATTCAACCCTGCAGTCAAATATGCAAGATGGCATTGCTGCACTGTTCATCTGTTTTGAGGCAGCTTATACTTTCCTTCAGAAAACAAAAGCTGCTGAGAAATGACTTTGGCAAACAAAAGTTAGTTGTCCACAGCTGACACATGAAAACCTGCAGTTTTTAGTCTAATCTGCAAGATGGTGCAGCTGTACTAATCACCCATTTTAGCTTGTAGTTTCCTCAGTTTCCTCCAGAAAGCAAAAGATGTGATCTGTCCATGCTTTGTAAGAATATATCATTAGCTATCATCTGCAGTCCGCATTTAAACTGCAAGGTGGCATTACTGCACTGCTCGCCTGTTTCAGGCATCTTGTACTTTCCCCTTTGAGGCTGCAGGTTCTAAGACCAGACCTTGCTGACGAAAAGTTAGATGTTGACTGGACAAATGATGACCTGTAGTTTCAGTCCAATCTGCAAGATGGCATTGCTGCACTGCTCACCTGTTTTTCGGCAGCTTGTATTTCCCCCCTGAAAGCAGCAGCTGCTGAGACCTGACCTTGCTGTCCAGGAAGGCTTTGAGCTCTTGCAGGGATATCTCGATGGGGTTGTCTCTCATGGCGAACATTTTCAGCATGGAGTGGATTCTCTCTAGAGGTAAACTGTCCAGGTTTGTCAGCATGCCTTGTACATACACCCAGAACATCTGTGCAAAGAAAAACAACATTCGTAAAAGAATCTTTTAACAAAAGCAATTAAGTGATCAAAGTCTATCTAACAGAACAAAAGAGGACTGTTCTCTTTGCAAAAAGAGAAGCCTCAGTCCCTAAGATGAAAAATAAACAATAAAGAAAACTTATTCATTATGAGTGGCAAAAATTTTGACAATGGCAAAATTCTTGCAAAATTATCTAGAAATGTGCATAGTGGAAATATCCTACAACAAAAAAAGGCTAGTTTGATTTTATCACAATTTCATCAGACTTAGGCTGCTAATGATATAACTTCTAGTTTTTGAGACAAGCTCCCCAGTTGCTATGGCAACCCCATCTGCCCCGCCCACCTGCATCTCCTCCTCCCTCATCTCCTGTGACGAGGCCGTGGCCGACTCCGTCTCCTCGTCGCTGTCAATCATCACGTCGCCATGGTGATCTGCGCCCTCCTCCAGGAGCACATAGGTGCCTGGCGGGTTCTCCCTGATGAAAGTAAAAGTGATATTGAACCAAGTTTTATTTTTTAATTTTTTTTGGGGGGGGGTGTCAAATAAGCAAATACATAGAAACTTGGGCAACCATCCAACAGAATGATGGTAATAGTACAAATTAAATACCTGAGTCCTGAAGACTTGTGTATAGAATAATGCTTTAAAGTTAACGAAAGATTTCAATGTAACTAAGTTTTATTAGCTCCTGAAGAGCTCTTCTTCCACTGTTCGTGACAGAGAAGACAGATGCTATGTACAGTATTTACAGGTTCATTGTACTCTGGAAATTCCCCTTGCTCTTTGCAACAAGCACAATAAACAGTGGACCAAGGGTGAACATCCTAAAGGACTGTGGCCCTTTCCAGTAGTGTGCACGTTGGGTGAGTGATACAGCCAGAATCGAACCCACAGCTAACATTAAATGCCGTGAGATCCTCCTTTTTTCCCCAACCTCTAAACGCAATATTACAGACCACGAACGCAGACCTTACCTGATGAGGCCATAGTTCTGCCAGAAGGTGATCCTTCTGCGTAGGACGGAGGATGGAACCTGCATGGCGGTGCTTAACTCGTCCAGTGTCCACCGCTCTGTAGATGAATTTAAAAAAAAAACAATACTTTCATGGATATCATCCTTTGCAGTCCCAAAATCCAATGTGTGGAGATAAGGGAAAAACAAAGTGAGCCAAAAAACATTCTGACATTTTCAAATAGGAGACCAGCATTGTGAAAATATAGAAGCAAAAAACACAGAATCACAACCAAGAAGTCCTGTATTCTATAATACAGTAAAAAACAATGGTGTAAACACAAAAATCATAAAACAGAATAAGATGAGCATAGTCAGTGTACGTGCTGTGGCTTTACAAGTGTTAAATGTCAATTCGACAATCTGACATATTCAAATGCAACTGTTAAACAGGTCAAATGAAGAATGGCAAGCCCCCTTACCCTTGTCCTGGAAGTGCATGATGATGGTAGCCACCACAGGATTGACCATAACAGACAGTCTTCTGTTCTTCAGCTCTATATCCAGGTCTACCAGCCCCATCTGTGGCAGCCAGTTTAGTGTACGGCTCGCTGAAATAAACAAACAAATAATAAATGTAAACATTGTATTTAGCTTAATGTTCAGATCTACTATGAGACTGGTGGGTTTGTAGTCTTCTAACGCATGTTGCCATCCAATTTCCCTTAAGAGGAGCCACACCAATCAGTATTAGTTGCTTCTGGTGTGGAATGACAGCACCACAAAGCCTGCTTATGATAAATAGATTCTATTTCATGGATATCACATATAATATCTTTGACCATCTGAAAGGCTTATGTGTAAATGCTGAATGTCCATGACTCATGAGCAAAACAAGACATACATGTACATGTAACAGACAGAAGTTGGAACACAAATATAATCAGAATACCAGTTACCTTTGACCGTCTGGAATGCCTGAGTGTAGCTGTCGAACCTCTCCTGCACGGCCGGCGGCAGCGCCAGTTTGGTCTCCTTCAGCTGCGGCCAGTACTGAGCCGAGATGATCATACCGGACACCGCAACGCCCTGCTGCGGGAGAACTCAGTTAAACCTGTCCCACAGATAGCCTCCATAGCGGTCTTTAGATGATAGGAGTCGCTACAGAGACTATCCTATAAGAAACACTGTTAACTCGCCCCACGGATAGCCTCCATAGAGCTTTATTGGTGACAGAAGGACGCTACAGGGACTATCCTCCAAGAAACATCAGATTAAAGTTTTAAACCCTCCCTGCAGATAGCTTTCATAGCACTTTACAGACTGAGGCTAACACAGTTAAACCTACCCCACAGATATCAACCAAACTGCTCTACTGTCATGGATGATAAGGGGCCACTACAGAGGCTATCCGTGGTTAAACCCGCTCCATGTATAGCTGCGACAGCGCTCTACTATTATCAGTGATACAAGACTGCTACAGAGACTATCATACAGGAATGCTGAACATGGTCTTCATGCACACAGTTGTCAACAAAGACAGCAGACAGTCTAGTAGAAGCAGCAAGCTAAGGGGTCCGTAAATTCGTCTTTCAAGCCTTTTATTCGGGCATTGTCAATCACTTGTTTGCTGCATCTCTTACAAACTTTGCTAGGTGGCTTTTGCATTGTACAACCACAAACATGCAGAGTTTTCTGCTCATTGAACACTGCCATGCTTAGCTGAACTCATTTCCTGCAGTTCCTATAAAAGCTGACAAGAGGCACTGCAGGACTGTACAGACACCATTCACACTACTCTGCCCTGCGGAGCCGTGCCTAGCGTGCACTGCGCAGCCATTTCCTGCAGTTCCTACAAAAGCTGACAGGGGGCAGTGCAGGACTGTACAGACACCATTCACGCTATTCTGCCTTGCGGAGCTGTGCCTAGCGTGCACTGCGCAGCCCACCAACCATCTCCTGCAGTTCCTACAAAAGCTGACAGGAGGCACTGCAGGACTGTACAGACACCATTCACGCTACTCTGCCTTGCGGAGCCGTGCTTAACGTGCACTGTGCAGCCATTTCCTGCAGTTCCTATAAAAGCTGACAGGGGGCACTGCAGGACTGTACAGACACCATTCACACTACTCTGCCTTGCGGAGCCGTGCCTAGCGTGCACCGCGCAGCCATTTCCTGCAGTTCCTACAAAAGCTGACACGAGGCACTGCAGGACTGTGCCTAGCGTGCACTGCCCAGCCCACCAACCACGGCCCCCAAGACCAGAGAACTTCCACTCTTACTTCCATCAGATTCTCGGACTTGATCAAGTCGTTCACGCGCTTCGAGTCTTGGACGTCCTGCAAGGAAGAAGAAATGACACTTGATTAGTGACTTGTCATTCATTTATGATCTTCAATTGTGAACATTTAAGTATCTACGTGTTCTATCACCTGGTTTAGTCTCTTCAGTGATTGGGCATTGCTTGTTAAACAGGCCCTGGCTACTTTCATACAAACAATACTAAATCAGATTTCTACATCAAGTACGAAGATTGCTATCCATAGCTGTGGTTGTTTTCCGAGCGAGGTTGCTGCTCTTCAACAACTTCACGTTCCTCTTCACAAACTTTTTCCAAGACAAGTGGTTCATAGTATTGACTTTTGACCTTTGTACCTGACCTCTCACCTGGAGCATGACCTGTAACCTTTTGCTGTTTATGTTCCTTAGTGTTTACCTTTATTTTCCCTATGCTCATTTGAAAGCATCGCTTGTTAACTAACAACATGCACACTGCTAATATCCCTGTTACAGGGGCTAAGCAGTACTTAGAGAAGAAGAAAAACGTTCATACACTACTTCCCAAACTAGCTGTCCACAGCATGAATTTTGACTTCTGACCCTTGCACCCTGACCTCTCACCTTGAGCATGACCTCACAGTTGCCCAGCTGGCTCTCTCCAAAGCGCAGCTTGAGCAGCTCGAGGTTGCGGAGTTCGCGGGTCAGGTCGTAGTTGAAGGACAGGATGCGGTTACAGAGGACGGACTGGTACTCCTTTATAAACAGCTCCTTGCTACCGTAGATACTGATGAGAAGACTGATGATATCTGGGGACCGACGGCTCTTTGAGGTTTTTGCTGGAAAATATATAAAATTGTATGATTCACTGATGACAATGACTGACGTAGTTGTTTAATCTTAACTCCTTCAGTTGCGACAAGTGGCATCTGGGTGCAGCTTGTAAGACTGCACTTAAGTTTACACACGGAACAAAAGACATGAACTGCCCTTGATGATGATAAAACTTTTCCAAGTTTTGGCTGAAAGAAGAGATGGTTAATAGTGTACAGGTACAGAGGACGGACTGGTACTCCTTTATAAACAGCTCCTTACTACCGTAGATACTGATCAGGAGGCTGATGATATCTGGGGATCGACGGCTCTTTGAGGTTTTTGCTGAAAAATATAGAACATTGTATGATTGACGGATGACAATGACTGACATAGTCATTGATCTTAACTCTTTCACCTGCAACAAGTGACATCTAAATGCAGCTCGTAAGACTGCACTTAATTTTACACAAGGAAAACAAGCATGAACTGCCCTTGATGATGATAAACTTTTCCAAGTTTTGGCTGAAAGAAGAGATGGTTAATAGTGCACAGGTCACAGAGGACAGACTGGTACTCCTTTATAAACAGCTCCTTACTGCCATAGATACTGATCAGGAGGTTGATGATGTCGGGGGACCGACGGCTCTTTGAGGTTTTTGCTGGAAATGATACAAAATTGTATGATTGACTGATGAAAATGACTGAAATAGTCATCATCAATATCATCTTCGCGACTGACATAGTGGTTGATCTTAACTTTTTCAGCTGTGACAAGTGGCATCTGAGTGCAGCTTGTAAGACTACACTTAATTTTACACAAGGAAAAACAAACATGAACTGCCCTTGATGATGATAAACTTTTCCAAGTTTCGGCTGAAAGAAGAGATGGTTATAGCGTAGAGGTTACAGAGGACGGACTGGTACTCCTATAGCTATAGAAACAGCTCCTTCCTACCATAGATACTGATCAGGAGGCTGATGATATCCGGGGACCGACGACTCTTTGAGGTTTTTGCTGAAAGACATTTTATTTTAGTTTTAAAAACTGTTCCAAAATAATGCTTAAGTCTGGTAAGAGTTTCCATAGGAAGGGAGGAGATCATAATAAGTAACACAACAAAAACAATGCATGTGTAATTATAAGTTTCTTGTACCCCACAGGGAAGGGAAACATACAATCATGTACATGCACACTACTTGTCCAATCCTACTGATCTGCCAATATTACTCAAATAAAAAAAAGAATGATAAAAAAAACATTAAGCATAGAAGACACAGATCTGACCAAAACCTATCTATTCTCCTGCAAATGGAACATTAACAGACTTTGCTGAACAGTTAGGATTGGTGTATTAGTATAGTACAACAACTGATATAAGACTTTTACCAATAAAGCAAAATGAAGAGTAAGAAACCTACAAGGATCAGCATCGATGGGGTCAGGTTCCCACTTGGTCCATGCCCAGGGGTCCTCCCCCTCCTCCTCAACCCCCTCCTCCAGGGAAATGGGATCTCCCTTCATCAGCTCATCAGCCAGGTCTGATCCCCCCTCCTCCTCAGTGAGACCTTCCACGATCTTACGCACAGTGTCATCTCGAGTTCTGCAGTCAAAAAGATAAACATTTTCAGTAAGACTTTCCACTATCTTACTACTGTGTTGTTGCAAATGCTGCGGTCAAAAAGACAAATATCATTAAATTTGTATAAAATAAATAGCTATGACTAAACATGGATACAAAACAGCTACTACTAGTACTACTGTCTAATACACCCAGAATTGAGGCTACTAAAAGTGCTTTTTTCTCCCCAAGAACAATAAGTGGCAATTGTCATCAAATACAGTAGGGGGATTTTCACAAGATGACTTTAATCAAGGTATAGAGTTAGACATGTGATGCTTTTGGTTTATGATGTTCCATTCAATTTGGCAAGCAACGGACCTGCAAAGCTGGTGTGTCGTACAGAAAGGCAGATAAAGACTTAGCCACAGTTATCTTACGTTATGTCTGCACCTGCCTCTAGCTATCACTATCAAACCTGTGGGGTTTGTTTGTTTGTTTGTTTGTTGTTTACCTGAGGTAGTGCCTGATCCTGTCCCCCACCAGTTCCAGCAGCACCCCTGTAGGGTCTAACACACGGAGAGACTTCACCAGTAGGATGTACTGACTCAACACATCTGAGGTGGTCGCTCCTGTAGGTCAACACAGCCAGATTTAGAATAAGTAAGGGGCATGGCATGGACTAACACTAAAGGGAGTTTTGATCAGATCCCAGAGGTCCTGGTTTTGAGTCCCCTGATATGCTCTTATGTTGTGCCCTTGGGAAGGACACTCCACACAAGTTCCTAAGCTTCGGTAAGGGCCATCCCTCGGATAGGACATAAAATGCAGGTCCTTTGTTTAAGAAGTCTCAGCCACAACCCAGGCATATAAAAGGACCGCCACACTTATCAAAAAGACTAGAGTTACTTGCCAGTATGAATGGATCAAATAAATCTGTATGAATATGCAGCTTGTGCCTTTCAGTACAAATCTGATGTGTTACACTGTGAGGAGGTATACAGGGTATGTAATACAAACAAACAAATATGAAGAAGAGAACAAAAAAGGGAATTCCATTTCATACCAGGCTGCAGTAGTCTCCTGCCTATAGCAGAACGCAGGGATGAGACCAGGGTTCGTCTCAGGTCGGTTTTCTCCAGACAGACCTTCAGGTCCTCCAGCGCAGACATGCTGTCAGGAAACTCCACGATGATGTCAAACATCTCTGAGATTCGCAACGTCCCGTACGTCTGTAGAGATTGCCACATTTGTAGGAGGATTGACATACATGTAACAGGGGGCTGTCACCTTTGTAATGTACATTTGACACACATGTACGATAATACTGTCAGGAAACTCCACAATGATGTCAAACATCTCTGAGATTCGCAACGTCCCGTACGTCTGAGAACAAATATAAGAAGTTAAGTATTTTCCGTGCTAGCTCCCAATATTTTATAAGACCCCCTCACAAATTTGGACCTTCTCATTACGTTGCACCAGACCACTACACAACCAAGGTTGGACTTGAAGCTGAGTTGGAAGTACATGATGTAGCCTGAAGTTATCATTTGTTAGCTCCAGTTCACACTGATTACATTCAAGAAGAATCTGATCTTCCTGACTTTCATTTTTGAAAATGAAATTGACTTTCATTTTTGAAAATGAAATTCTTCAAAATTTATGGTTGGTAGGGCAGTTGACTTTGAAAGGCAACCTAACTCACCAACTCCTGAGCACATATGACCTTGCTCAGGACCATATATACATGTAGTGCATGGTCTTGGAAAGGGTGGAATAGCCATGGTCGGCTATGTGTGACAGGGGCTTTGTAGAGCTGCAACTCATGAGGGTTATGTACAGCTAAACTTAACATTTGAAATAAGATAAAGCTATCAGAAAAGGCCATGATAACGTTAAACATCTCAAATATCTGCAATGAGTTATAAGTTGGCAAACAAAAGGAAGGAGTTATGCATATGTTGTAATAGCTAAAAGTGGATCTGAATAAAGTCAAGTCAAATCATATTCTGCACTATCCAGTTTAACGAGAAAGTTGAAGTGTAAAGTTTCAAATGCAGTACCACTGAAATTAAATCTAGTTGATAACTTTCCAAAAATGAATGACAAGACTCTTGACATCCGTTTTACCTGTCCATTGTCTCACCTGGTATAAGAAGTAGAGCAGTCTTGTCTGCCACCTGTCCAGAGACTCCTGAGTCTTGGTGCTGACCTCCCTCTCACCTGTCTGTCCAGGTGAGCCCTTAAACACCAGGTGGAGCCAGCTCAACACCTTACTGTTCAACCACTGGAACACAACAAGAACCATGTTAAGAGCACCACCTAGCAACTTTGAACAGAACTGCACCCAAACACCATTTTTAGCAAGCTCAACACTTTACTCAGTTCAACCGCACATACCAACTTTGAACAGAACTCAAACTTACACAGTTACTAGTAAACACTGCTGCGCAAAGACCACGTGTCAATTTTGGCCACTTTCCTGGTAGTACTGGTACTGAAGATTATTTTTTGATTGGCCCAAGCATTAAAAATCCAGTCTATATTGGCCATATGTCTATCCTGGTCTGGCTTTTTCTTTGAGTCTCTTGAGTTCTCACTATAGACAGGTTGGACTGTATTTACTACTTAGGGTAATCTTTGCAGCCAACAGGGGAAAGAAAACATTCAGAACAAGGCTTTCTCCAGGACCTGTACCTCCATCCCAGGATGATAATTTGCTTCTTAGGACGGACAGAAATTTCCTGCCATCCATCCATAAAATCTTAACTTCATGACATGAAACTGAGCTTAAAATGACAGATTTAACACCGAAAATCAACAACAAGGGAGGGACAGATAAAAAATAAAAGCTGGAGACAGCCCCAATTCAGACATACAAACCTTCTCCAGAGGGTGCAGAAACTGTGACTCGAATTCCCCCTGGCATGTGTTCTGAATGTGCTGCTGTATTCGGTCATGTATGATGGCTGTTACGGCTTCCCCACACACCCGCTCCAGCAGTCCCAAACTGTGCCTGGAAAATATACGTATTGCATTATAAACGAAACTCTGGCATTTGCTCTGAATGTGCTGCTGCAATCAGTACTTTACTACACATGCCTAAAACATACATACAGACTAAAAAAGCAGAGAAATTCACTAATCCAAACTATGGTCTGTGCTCTGAATGTGGCTCTGTATTCAATCCTAAATTGTGCCCACAAAACAAGCACTTTATCAATATCAGTCAGCATTTATGGCATCATGTGTGTTCCGACACTGTAACTCAATAAGTATAGATATCAAAATAAATGGATTTGCAATAGTTCTTGTAAGTTGTATTCAGGTTAGCCTTGGCCAAAACAAATTGCCATTGTCATGCACACAACTGAATTATATATGGGAAATCAAATATCTATCTTCACGTTAAAAATGTGATAGTATGACTACTCCAACCCACAGCTGTGCGTTGAGCTGGTGGAAGAGTGCCAGAGTCTCGGTGCAGGAGCAGCGTTCCTTCTCCTGCTCACAGCCTCCGCAGGTCAGACTGTCCTCATCTGCATCATCTTCCTCTTCATCTGGACCTTCCTCCTCACCTGGGGATGTCTTCTCCTTCTTACGCAGCTCCTGAAACATGAAGAATATTGTCTTAGAAAAAGCACCATTTTGACTTCATGGTTGTTGGATAAAATACAATGAAAACTAAACTGGAAAGGTAAAGTCTGTTGCTTGGTACAGTAACACTCAAGTTTTCCTCCAAGTCTTGTTCTTTCCATCTTTACCAAAGAAGTCTTTTGTTGTTTTATTTTAGTGCAATTCTTAGCTATTGCAGTAAAGGATTTCAGATTCAAGTTCAGAAGAGAGGAAGTTTTTGTAATTCTGTTTTGCTGATTACCTACTTTATCTTATGTTGTGTATACTAAATATTACTATACACTTGATTAAATTCTAAGGTTTGTCCAAGCACCTATATTCCAATGTGGATTTCAAGCCCTGTCTTCCTGGCAAAGTGAAAACTTATAAGAAGACCTCTGGAATGTATCTCACCTCTTCACAAGCCTTGAATGCACAGCTGTAGAATTCCTTCACCACTCCGTGGAACTTCAACGGAATGTCGTAGAACAGGAGAGCCTTGAAGATCAGCAGGACTTTGTCTTTAAGACTCTGTTTCGAACCTTCTGTCCTTAGTCTCTCCAAGACGTCCACGCTGGGCAGGTAGGACGACAGACTCGTGTGGAGCTCGGAAAAGGCAGAGACCAGCGTACCTGTGATTGTACATGTAAGAGCAAATAGTGCACCGTCTCATTAGTACATTACCTCTTAAGACAATTGTCTCTCCAATTTCTAAAAGATAAAGTTGTACTTGTACAGGTAACCAACTTTGCAGGAAACTTTTGTTAGTTCCATAAATCATTTTGGGTCTACAAGTCGGGCAGTCTAGTCTTCTGATGGAAAATAGTTTCAAAATGCGGAATCTTTTTGACTTGTAAAGGAGAACTTTGGACTACTTCTCTAGTACTATTATGTTCTTTCGGCTTCAGTAAATTCTATCAATTGTTTTGAGAGCATCAGAAAGTGCCAGACTCTACTCCCTAGGTGTCTGGAATAATTCTGTTCTTACATTCATCCATCTACAAGCTTAGCAGGTGTTTGGGGCTAAAGCTGGTATAACTGCCCTTTGGTGTAACAAACCATTTCCACAGGCATATGGCGTGGCAGCAGCTGGTTATACCACACTGAACAACCTGTCACGCCTAACCTTGCACAATTGAAGATGACATACCGTCGACCCCTTGTTGTTTCGGCCCGTTGGTCTCGGCGCTGAAGTGGTCCCAGAACGCTGGTCCGATGTTCTCCCTCAGGTCAGACTGTAGGGACTCCAGGAACCACTCCTCAATGATGAAGGACACTCCGTGGTGGTCCAGAATCGTGATGGCAGACTTCAGGACATCGTCTGTCGGGGGGGCCTTCACCTGTGAGGAACAAAAAAACATCTCAGTAAGCTTGTCTGTGGTTTAGCAAGGATCCTTGGGTTTAGTGTGTACTGTCACTGTGTAGTGTACCCTGGAGCAGAAAACATCTACTCTTCTTCTTATCTAAATAACTTGATAATTAGATTGAAAGTTCTAATACAACTCCGAAGCAAATGCAAACGTTATCCTGGCTTAGGTACGACAGAAATGAAGAAACAACTGCCAAAAACATACTTAATGCCCCATGTCCCAAATGATGAATATTTCCCCCTTTTCAGAACCCCCTCAACATCCTCAACCAGCCCATACCGTCGCACACCTATCTAAGATCTATTCGAGACAAGATTTGCTTTCACGTGAAGACTAAAACGTGCTGTTTTGAGGACACCATCAGCTATAACGTATGCCTGTTTATGCATGAAAGAACAGTCAGTAACGGGCCCGTATAAAATTATTTCTTACCAAAACATATTACGCCCCCCTCCCCCTTTACATTTCTGTCAACATTAACCCCGGCATTCAATAAGAATGCCTTAAACCCATATGTTATGATAAAACTGTTCATCTCGAATATTCCACAGATAACGAAGCCCACCTGTCCCCGACACGGCAGTAGTCCGGTCGTTACCGTGCTCCAAGCGGCGCCCAAATTCTCCACAGAGGCCGCCATTTTTTCAAACCGTGTGAAAGCGCCCTCTAGCGGAATTTTGGGTTTTGTCGGAAGTGAGTGCTGTCCTTGGTACTAGACTGCCATTCTTGCCTGTTTGATTACCTTCGCCAATAACCAGTTATATTTTCGGCGTGTTTGTCTGTCTCTCTGTGTGTGTGTATGTGTCTGTCTGTCTGTCTGTCTGCCTGTATATGTCTGTGTGTGTGTGTGTGTGCGTGTGTGTGTGTGCGTGTGTGTGTGTGTGTGTGTGTGTGTGTGTGTGTGCGCGCGCGTATGTGTGTGTGTGTGTGCGCGCGCGCGCGTGTGCGTGCCATAACTGGGTGGTTAGAGGGTGTGCGTCAGGAAAATGAAGGTCAATTTCGGTAATGGAACTCCTAGTTGTTTTCTAAGGTACTGCAACTAATGTTACCGTTCTTTTTATATTTCGTTGCCTGAATAAATCGTATGGCGGGTCCCCTAATGTACTTGATCCTGATCAGTTTCAGCCCCTTTTCAGACTTTGTCTATACTTTCACAGGCCAACAGTACAATGTATTTCTATTTCTCTAATGGGCAAATCCCACTTCAAGGTTGTCCCGCCCATGTAACCTTACATAAATTTGTCGACTTACACTGCGCCACAGGAAAAAAAAATGGTTTTATTAAATGAAAGAATATAAGTCCCCCATACGTTAGCAACGATGATAGACGAAAATTCTACAGCCAAATGGATATTACGAAAACTTTGCGTCTTATTTTGGGAACTGAGACCATTACAGTCATCTCAGCTGTAATACCTTTCTCAACTGCTAGGGGTCGTGGTCTTGTTATTAGCGTTGCTTCAATTAATCTCATCAGCAGAGGCAACCAATGGGGAAAGACTCAGGTGTGAAGTTGATCTCATCGGTAGAAATGACCAATGGGGAAAGATTCCAAGGTGAGCGAACCAATGGGGATAATGTGCATTTTTGTAACCAATGGTAAGCCAGGATTTTGGCAGTAGATCGACCAATGACAGAGCAGTAATTTTCCACGCGTCGTGCGCAGACCTTTATGTAGCCTGGCGCGAAGATAACACGTCACTTACGGTCAATCCTCCAGCCGGGACAGGACCGTCCGTCTCTTCTGCCGAGACAACAATTTTATGCCGAAATTTCTGTATTATGTCTATGCCATGATGGCCCACGTGCAAAGACATAGTATTAGCGCCAGTGGCTACTAAAATGCCACTGAATGGGGCTTCGCAGTGAGTTCAGAGCATTTACGATTTACACCAAGACGTCAAGAAAATGCTCGAGGACATACAAGGACTTACTTCTAAAGGTAACACGGACTGTTCTTCTTCGCCGGCTGGCATGTTGTCTGTCTCTTTGTCAATTTTTCCAGCGACATGATGTGGGTCTGGTAGAGCCTATAAGACGGAGACAACTTACGTAATACTTCATGTTTAGTACCATAGCCACCGTCTTATCTTCCCGGTTTGTGCCATAACCTACACCGTCTAAGTGTTTTGAATTTTGTCTTACATTGATGTCTTCTAACGTTTTCACTTCAATAACTTGTGTGTACCATTGAAAGTTAGGTAAACAAACCATGTACTCGAAAACTTCCCGATATTGGATTCAATTGTCCATTTCTCTTTCCAGCTTAGCCTGACTAGAGTACAGGAGATGCTTGAAGAGAAGACATTCCCTGGATGCACCGTTCGTCAGTTGCCTGTCCCTGTGTTATTCATCGAGACAATGAGCTGATGAACATGCAGTGAGCCAGACATCCGACAAGGTATTGTACTGTAGTTTGACAGTAGGCTCTTAGCAGCTTATAGCACTAGCTGTGTCGGTAGTGTTCATTGTGCAAAATTATCTATAATTGACAACACAGCCGTTTAGCATTTTGCGTTTGTTGCATCAACGATGAGGCAGTTGATACATGTCTGTTTCTTCTACCGTTTTCACAGAGACTTCTGGTAAGGGAAGTGTCAAGCGCCAGTCACTGAAGGTGCTTCGCGGCATCGAGTGCATCCCCAATCACAAGCCAAGGATCTAGGCTTCGAGCCATTCATTCTACGGACTACTTATAGTTTCTAAGGTGAGACGGCACGCTAGAAAATGGAATCAGTTTTTCCTTCCGGACATTCAGTCGCGTTTGTTTCTGCAATGCTTTTCTTTGACCAATGAGCAACGTAAATTTCCTGGTATTTAGGTAAAGGAAATGCGCTTGCAAACTTCCAGCATTAGAATCAAATGTTCTAATACCCTGTATGTAAGAAAACACAACGATGTTAGTCTGTCTCATCCTAATGAATTGCATTTTCACTTTCTTGCAGTTACAAAACGCATCTGCCAACTACTTCCAGGATCTTATTGATGCCATCAAGCCCAGGACAACGCGAAATACAGCATGCAGTGTTCTTGATGGGACTAGTCCTGGTGACAGCAGACATCGTCCGTTGCAAAGTTCGCCGTCCCCACATTTACGTCCAGAATGATCGGCGCTGTCAGAGGACCTGAACTGTAAAGTTATGTTGTATGGAAATGCATTTAACGTGTAAAGCGGCAACATCTTGCAGATATATGGGCTGGGACTCGTCGGCATGATAGGAAGTATATGATTTGTGATGTTGCATTTATAGCTTTAACTGATGTTGCCATTTCCCTCTGTTTACCTGATGCATTGTTGGTAGGGCTGATCACAATCTCTTGGTTGGTTGTAATGTGCTTGCGTGTGTTTTGTTGACATCCCGAGGAATGTTGCTGGTAGGTGGCTAGGATGTTTTGTGAGTGGGGGCTACTTTTGCACTCGGGCTTCAGTCCGTTTCTGTGGTGTACAGGCCTGACGTGTGGCTGGTTCGGTTTCCGTGACTGTGCCGATGGCTAGGATTGTATCCGGAGTTGCTGTGAAGTTCAATCCTTTAGGGAACAGGGACTTCCCTGGTTCTGTGAGCTCATGGCTGCCTGGGTTTTTCTACCATCTGTTGTCCTTTCTGTTTTATGTCGTGGTCGGTGGTCGTCGGGAACCTAGACCATTACATAATCTGTCCTGTGTCGTTATCTTGGGTCCCGAACCAAGACAATGGCACGGGGCCAGAAAGGATGGCAGGTGGTTGAAGAGCTTGGGTTGTTATGGGCTTACAGAATCAGGGAGGTTTCTTGTTCTCTGAAGGACTGAACTTTGCAGTAACTTCGGATGCAATTTCGGCCATCGACATGGTCACAGAAACTGAATTAGCCATGCACCGGGTCTGTATAACACAGAATCAGACTGAAGCGCTGTGTGTAGAAGTAGCCATTGCTCTCAGAATGTCCTAACCCCCACCAGCAACATGACTTGGGATGTTATCGAAACGTACTCAACATCTTGCCGCCCATCAAAAGATCATGACTCTCCCCGCTGATAATGCTTCAGGTAGACAGAGGGGATGGTACATGTCTAGGTTGAACCTAGAACTGAAATTATCATCACAGATCCAAGTTTACTTCCTGGCATGCCCCCAGCAGTGTATAGATGTTCTTGTTAAGGATCTATCACAGAATGTAAAGTGTACAATGTCAGTCACCATGTATATTGCGATGCTAGATACATGTAGTTAAGTCCTTTCTTAATGCTTTGTTTCAATAAAATGTATTGCTATCATGCCATCGCAGTAAATGAGTGACTGACACTGAATTGATTTTCCTTGTTTGTTTTTTTGTCCTTCATAGCTGATAAGCTAGGTGACTAAATGTCTATATGATCTTTTGCTCTCAACTTTGATTTGTTTTTGCATTTGGCTTCGTAATTACATAAGTGTGTTTAAGTGGTTCACAATGTAGTAGATGTCGATATTGTTATGTGTAACGTTATATCTAGAGGTTACTTGAAGCCTTTCAAACTTGCCCTTTTAAAAATTTCATTGCTTAAGGTTTCGGTTGATGCTCACACACACGATTACGAATACAGACTAACCCATACACACAGCACACACACATTTTTCGAACACTAACAACACAAATACCTTAGCCTTAAGCTGTAACTTGAAGGAAAAACTTTTTTGAGACTTAAATTATAAAGGGCTTCAATTTGCCTCTAGATCTATACATATCAGTAGTTAGCTATAACAATGCTAGCTAAGCTTTCAAAATGTTTAGTCAAAATGCTAAGCTAAGCTTTAAAAATGCTAACTCTACTGAGTTTTAGCTTTAGCTAGTAATAGTTTGCATTTTTAGCTTAGTAGGCATCTTTAGTCACAAGTCACTGTCAAGCTTAAGAATGTTAACAACTAGTTTTGTTAAGAAGATAACAAGGTCCTCATGTGTCTTTATGGCGTACTATAAGCACCGCTAGGTAATATATGCTTATCGCGTAGCAAGTTGCATTGATTTGTATTTAGACAATGTTGATGTACTTTGTTCTGCATAGTGTCCAGATTTGATGTAGTCAATTCGCCTTTTGTTCTAAGGTTCCAAATTAGGTGTATTGTGCGACCAGGTGTATATATGCTATGCATAGTATAGATTGATTTCGTAGTTTCATTTCTTGTGTTCATCCCATACAAAGGTCTTTTGCTCTCAATTAGTTTTCATATTTCGTATTTTGTAGCTTTTCTTGTACAAGACTGGCCACCTTGTCCTAGAATGCTACTGTCAAAAAAAACTTGATGAGCTTTGAGATCAAAGGACTTTTCATCGGGTAGTCGTAATTAAATTAGAGTATTTCTGTCAAGATTTAGAAGTGTCAAGTACATCCTGACCCAGATATTGTACACTTTGTATTTCTCTGTTGAGTTAACAACTGCTATGAAATAAATGCTTTCAAACCAGGTGTGATTTCATTTGCCTGTCCAAACACCCTCAACCTTAAATGAATTGTCTATATCACCCATACCATAAAACATAACTGTAGACGTGAAACGGGTAGTCTATTCCATACCAGCAGACTCTTGAGGAAAATGAATGGCCCTTCTTTACTACCCCTAAAGTTTGTGAAACTGGTGGTCCATCTCATCCAAGACCCTCATTGTGAATTTATTGTCCCCATCTTCCATCCCAAAATGTGAACGTAAAAAGGATGGTTTCCAGCTCCACATCTCGGAATGAAATGAACGGTCCCTTTGCCCCATCCCTCTACCGTTTAGAACCAATAGTGTTAATGACACACTAGACTCAAAATGTTGACCAATTCATGTCTATAGATATTCACATATTTAGGCAATGCATTTGTATACAATTGTATGTTTATATGCAGTGTACGTAGTAGTAAAAGCCCTTACGGAAGTCGCTGTACTTTTGCTGCAATAAAGATTTCATGTATGTGAAATGATTACTCAGCTTGTTGCAAATCCATTTGTTGGATGTAAGATATATATCAAGATCATAACCTTTAATAGGACACAGCCCTGTGTTGCTTTCGATCTTTAGTAGTATTCGTTTTACAATGTACTAGTATAAATGATCATAAATGTGCTGCGCTAAAAGTACCCTCCGCACGGAAAATTTAGAAACAGCGCTCCTATCAGTCGGCTTGGTTACTGCAAAGACCAACTTTCTAAATATGTTTATTCTGGAGAATACGCCCAATTTCGGAGCCAAAATCTTGCATGAGGTGTTAAGCTTTAATAAACTTCTGGATTATTTTATGTGAACTATGGTAACTTTTCAAAGGGATTTGACCCCAAAGCAATAAGAACTCTAAACCATAAAGGTCAATTCCCAGTCTTTGAGTTATATATATCCTATGCTGCTTGGATGATTCATCACTCCTCTATGATTATTACTTAATGGTAAAGCTGTCTGGATGATTTATCACTCCTCTGTATGGTTATTACTACTTAATGGTATACTAGTATCACTGTGAATGTATCATTCAGTTTTAAGCTATCCGCTTGTGTATTCTAATTTGTGGTCAGAAGAGCCCTCACCTTCCGTGGACCCAATATCTGGAACAGACACACGCACAGCCCCAACTCTGGCTTTCTTTAAGAGACTCTTAAAGTAACGAAAAGGACCAAAATGAATGGACTTGAATCATGTTTCTCGTTATTATCTATGTATTTTGTACCATGTACGTAAAATTGTATATATAGAACTATAAGGCTCATGAGGACTTTTAATGACGTAAACTCTATCTCTGTTACTAGTATATACTTTGTCTGACCCTTGCCTCTTCCCTCATGATCTCAATGAAAAGTGGCCCGCATGCAGATTTTAAACTTTCATGGATAAACAAAGGTTCAAACAAACAAACAAACAAACAAACAAAATTTGTAAGGTTTCAAAGTTAACCTAAGGGATCACCCAAAAGATCAATAAATGGAAAATGATCATAATGATATCCACGTGTAGGACGAAGACCGAACGTTGATCGTCCGGTGATCGAACAGAAACCACGGAGAAATCATTGGAAGGCCACAAGAAGACCCTGGCAGTTCTCTCTCGTTTTTTATGGAAACGATGAAATCTAGATCTCAAGAATGGGTGAATAGACATCTATGATTTTTGGCATCGTACCGTAGAACATAACCTTGAAATGTGCTTTAATTTTGTTTTCTTTATTCTTTCAGTTCAATTAGCTACAAATAAACATTCAAAGAACGAAAGTGCAAAGTCCTTGGTCGAAGTCAATGAGTCGAAGTGCGACAAAGAAAAAGCACAGCACAATTCTGTGTGTAACTGGTTTATTTAAGAAACTTGTGGCCTGTAATGTTGTTGAAAGTCACTATGCTCATAGATTGCGTATTCTTTTATTGGAAAGTAACGAAAGCGAAGACAAAGAAACTAGGAAAGTGGAAAAGAGCATCGTAACACCCCCGGTATTGTTGTAAAGTGGACTGTTCCGGGGACTTGTTCTGATTTGGAAGTCACGTGACGTGGGATGTTCCCATCATGGCGCCCGAGAGAGCGAGCTCACACCACTTCTCCTCCTAAATATTATGTTTCCAAGATTCCTGCTGTGTTTGTCTTCAAGATCGGAGCGGTAGACAAGGGCTGGGACTTGTAGGATTTCTGTAGGACTCTTCAACTCGGGAATTTCCGCCATGGGGAAGAGCGGCAGCAAGCTGACGGCCGGAGAAATGAAGGAACTTCAGGAGTGCACCTACTGTGAGTTGTTCCGCCGGCGTCTCACATAGCCTTGTGTCTTGAAGGCGTCTCAGTTTTGTGTCTTCAGCTCCCCTCAACTTCCTTATTGTGTGGTTAGTAAGCATTCTGTCCGATCGACCCCTCGTTACACAAGCAGACGATATCAGCTATTTAAAGAATTCTGGAGGAACCACGTCCCGGAGTAGGGGACCGGGAAGCCTAGTTTCCGGCTACGGGTCGCCCCGCGACTTCTACCCGCCGATTTGCCCTTCGCCAGTTCGGTAGATCACAAATTCACTCTGATCGAATCTAACACTTTCAATTCCCGTCTGTAATAGATCTATCCCCGTGTAATTACGTTTGTTTATTGGGTTTTTCCTCCCCGTGCCCGTGACACTCGCGGAAAGCTGACGAGAAGGAAGCTAAAAATAAAGTGGCGGAAAGTTCAGGCCATAGCTGAAATGCTTGTCCGTGTCGCTTCGTCACGATAGGCGTCTTTCTACGTAACTTACGGAGGAAAAACAACAAAAACCGACTATTTTGCACATCCATAAAGGTATTACTATGGAAAATATCGTCAAAAACACACCACGCAAACATAAGGGGCTGTGTACGCCTACTCTCTGTCAATGCCCCATGTAGGGACTGTACATTTACTGTTGTGTAAAGGGCTCAGCTGTCTTGTTTTATAACAATGAATCACCCCTAATTTATCCAATATGTGCATGCTAGCTAAAACCGTGCAACTTGAATTTGAAGTCCTTGCGCAAAATTTGTATTTTTTTTTAGATTCGCAGGTTTAGTTTTGAAAGACACACCCCTGTGGTCAGTGTTTTTGGTCTGGCCCCTGTACATCACAGTGACAGACTGCAGCATATTGCACACCACAACAGATCACTTTACTACATCAACATCCCTGCTACTGACAGAACCTACTGTCTTCAGCTCCAAGCAGATGGTGGGAGAGAAGATTCTATCATTTCCGTATTGCCCTGTCTTGAAACGATATGGTTTGCCAGGCTAAGTTTAAGAGAATGTTAAGATCTTCCGTCCTATATCTGCTTGGAGGTAGTCACTGTCCTGCACTTAAGGTGGCACATGTCTTTCCTACATGCAGATAAAAAAAGTACTATCTGAATAAATAAAATAAACATATACTTCGATATGTAAATAAACAAAAATCTAACATTACCATATACACTCTACAAGGTTTCTCTTTGGGCCGAAATACAGATGAGCAAAATGAAGTAGATAATTTGCCAGACAAGGTAAATCAACTGAGATAAACTAACTAAGTAATAGGGTCTAACTCCAGCTCTGGTAAAATTCCTTTGGGGCCTGTTGGTCCTGGAGCTAAGGAGCTGTCCTAATTGTTAGTATGTAGGCCATGGAAACAGTCTGGCATTCAGGATAGCTGCTATCATTCTGTTTCAACATTTTCCCATCAGTATCACAACCATTTATACCTAACCAAATAGTCATTGTAGATAGCTGACCTCTCTCTTTATACTGGAAAGTATCAATAGAAAAAATAGTCTAAGATACCACCAAAAAGTGGCCACAATAATTAGGTTGCAGAGGTGTTAACTATTCCAGGTTTAACTGTATTTGACTATAAAAAAATAACGCTAGTTCACTCTTTTCTGCAGGGAAACCTATATTCGTTGTGTTTACCGACATGGTAATAAGAGATATCAGAATTAGATGGCTTCAGGCAGGGCTGTCTGCAGGACCTGTCCCTCCGTCTTGGGATCGAACTTTGCATGACAGACAAGATTTTATCTCATCTGTCCCAAAATCTGGATTTAAGGCATTGAAGTTGTTGAAAATGCTTTTTTTCTACGCTCAAAAGACAGATTTGATGACTAAAAATACATCATGCACTCCCAAACAATGAGGGAGACGGAAAAAACATTCAAAGCTGGAGATAGCCAAGGAGTCAGGTTGAATCTAGTAATGCTACTTCACCTTTATCTGTGGGGTAACCTATTCTTGTGTAAACAGGGTATTTAGATTAGAGATATCAAGTCGACAGACAGTGGTTTTAAATTGGAATATTTTGAAAATATTGCAATTTGGAGCCAACGCCCGTCGACTTGATATCCCTATTTCAAAAACAACGGATATAGCTTACTCCGGGATAAAGGTAAACTCGCATTACAACACACAATACTTGTTTATTTCAGCTATAACAGGTACAAACACCTGTTCCACAGGTAACCCTATCCTGCACCTGTTGTTATTCTAATTATGGTTCTGATTGATGAGGAAATATGAACCGTGGCCTGTTCATTATCTGATTGTGATCAGGACATATTAATTATGTATGTCCCGTCATATGATGTTCCTGTGCCATCAGATAAACTGTCATAGACCTTAATGTCTGTGTGACTAGCTAGTGCATCAGTTCTCTGAAACTGAAAGTCTGATACTATGATAGTGAAAGTGTCGCTGTTGACTGTCAAGCTTACCTCTGGTGTCATTTGTAATGTGAATATATTTTCTTGTTACGCAAGACTGGCTACAATGTACAATGCATAACAAGACCTGAATGCCATCCAAGATTATAGGATACAAGTGTATAACTGGAGCAACAGCTCTACTCCCTATGTATATATATATATCAGAAACATCATGATTGGGAAAAGCTCATCTCACTAAAACTAGTAAAAGAACTTGAGAGTTAGGACTGACTGACCTGATAGGAGAAGCAGGTGTTACATTTAGTAATATGGTTGTTGCTTTGGAATATCCCCTACCCATTTTATGATTATATACATATGAACGTAACTAGGACAAGTCTCTGTGACATTGAGATATGTGAGTGTTAAATTGTATTTTAATTGTATTGCTGGATGCCTTCTAATTGTATCATGATTGTTGTTGCTCTTCCCTGTACGTGTAAATGGGATGATACACAAATTGTATAACACCATCACATAAGTTCTGGCAATCTCCTGGGATGATATATTTGTATAACAATGTCACATCAGTTGTAACAACCTCCTGATTAGATTTGGATAGATCCCCACACATGTTTGCAACCATTACCAATCTTTTAATTCTAATATCTTTTGTTGTATAATGTAAATGCATATTACATACATTGATTTGGGAAAAGTGTTGGAAAATTCACTGAAAACTTTTCTTTAATTGTAAAGACCTCAAGTTTAAAAAACTGCATGTCATTCCTTGGTGCCTAACATCCATAAATTATAATCGTATGACACTGGTGTTTGTTTAAATATTTCCATTGAAGTTTGTGATATGTGATATGAGTGTGAGAACAGTCACGATGTCAAGCAAGACATCAATCAACTCTGTTCCAAGGCTAGAGTATTTACTAATTTAGATGTTGGATACCCCAGTACGTAGTAAACATGATCTGGTGGTTAAATGTCATCACGCTGTATGGATGGAGTCTGGCAAAGTATTTGGGACAGCAGTGTTTGTACTTGTTACAGTCTATTCCATTTGTGGTCATGTACAAGTTACATACAGGTTACAAAGGACACAGTCAACTCTGCCAAAAACTCAGCTCAACACCCTAGCTGGTCATCTCGTGGTTACATATACATGTAGCTTTAGGGTTAGGGTGTTGTTCCGTGTTGACCAAGGTATTGGGCGGAGCTTGTCAGATTAGCCATGGAACATTTATCCTGGCACTGAAAACTGCAGAATTTTCATTTGGCAAAACGCAAATTGCTTCATAGTTCATACATATAATGATATATTTCAGCTTTGAACAGCAAGAAACATATTGTGGGTCAGAAATGATGAAAATGATTATATAAAAATGGAAAAAAAAATACTTCAATGTCACAAAGTGTACTAAATTATTCAACTTTTGACAATAGCCAACTAAAGCATTTCAACCTTTTTTGTAGCCTAAACTAGTAACTAGTTAACAGTTAGCCTTGGTGCCATCCGATTACTACCAGGGCTCCTATACTCACTGCAAGCAGCGAGTATAGGAGCCCGGTAGTAATCGGATGGCACTCTGGCTAGTAAAGAGGCAAAAGGAACAAAACATAATTATACATCAACCCTAGAGCTGTCTAAATTTTAGGCACAGGTACAGGTCCGGAACTTTACCTGTATCTAAACAAGTTTGATCAATTTTCTGTGAATTATAAATGTAGCCAACTGTCTTTTTAGTGAGTAATTGATCATCTTTGTATGAGGATTTAGATATTCGAACCTCAAAACAAAGTTTTCTTAATTTTCAACTGCAAGATTATCACAATTGTCATCTTTGATTTGGAATTTACTTATCTTTAGTCTCAAAAAGTGGTGTTCATATATAGTGATTTAGTTTGTTAAAGGGACATATTGTAAAATTATGGCGCCAAAATTTCAAATGTTCTGAACATTAAAATCTCAAGTCAGATTGACATTTCTAACTTATTTCCAACTTATCTGCATCATTTTATCACATTTCTAGCGCTAATTAACAACGCCAAAGTAAGCCCCAAACAAATTTACTTACTTCCGGGTAGCCTACCCGGAAGTAAGTCAGTCCTAGATTTCCGAATCGACCGTTGCGGTCGCAGATCTTCGGAGCTTCGCAGGGACTTTCAACAAATTTCAGTAACGATTCGAGCGAACCACCGAACACGTTCTAGAGCGCGCCTTGGCTCGTCGGAGAGTTGGATAAAATGGCGGACAACTCAAGCGGCGGTGGGAAGTGCGCATATTTCAAGACGTCCTCACGGCACTACAAAGCCGTATCAATGCGTTGTAAATATTGCTGTGCAGTGTAATAAGGTAGACTCAACTCATAATGCAGAAAAATGACCGAAACCAGTGACTTTATTTTTACATTATGTCCCTTTAAGGTATTAGGTACAGGTGCAGATATTTACGTATACAGTCCTAGAAAGGGAAAAAAATCATAATCACGCAAACCCTTTCAGACCCTCTCTTCTCCGCGCAAGTGTGAGTGTTTAGTTTGTGAACGGTTGATATTGGCATGTTGTGCCATGGTTAGTGTGGTCTGAATGGACTGATATGTGCCCTGTGCAAACATAACACTTGTTCCAGGCTGTGGACTGTGTCACACCACAAACGATTAGGCCTGAACTTTTACTCTTGTTGACACAAGTATAAAAGCAACACAAACGCAGAAACAACAGTTTGGGCATTTGCTTATACGTTGTCTGAGTTGCTCGTAAAATGCATGCAATATCACAAGGAATAAAATAAGATTATATTTTGATCCCTGTAGTGTCTTGATAATAGCTTTTTTTAGTTACTTGTAGTATCCCAGCTTTAGAATGCTACACGTCGAACAAGAAATTTAGATGTAATTTTTTTCAAAATCTTAATTTATTTTATCTCTTTCTCTTTACAGTTGACAAAAAGGAGTTGCAACAATGGTAAGTAGACTGTTTATTATATAGTTTTAGTCTTAATGTTACAATACTGTAGTTTAATCTAGTTATTCAGTACATGGGTATTTTCACTAAGATGGATATGCAGGATTTAAGTGTAAGACAGGTTGTTCAAAATACAGCAAAACATGTCCACAGTGATATGACCATTCAAGACTCTTGAAGAAAATGACCGAAGTAGACATGTGGATGTGCACAATTGCTGACTAGTACCGGTTTAAAAAAAAATATGTATGTGGATTTGGAAAAACTATATAACTATTATAAGGGATCACTTATAAGTTATATGATTATAATTGTAGCCCAAAAGTGGCTACAAAAGTACAATTGCCAGGTGGTTCTTTATGCTGAGGAGGTTCAACTGTAATACATTACTCATTTACTAAAGTGTAAACTAGAAATACGCTACCGCTAGGGTACTGATCCTGTAAAGCTTATAAATTGAAGGGAGGTTGAAATGATGTCAGTTAACAGAAACTCATATTCAGAGCAGCACCCACCAGGCTTTACCCAGTAAAACATCCCATCATCAGGCATTAGCTGCCAGTGTTGCACTCTGACCTGACACAGGGGAACATTAGTTCAGATCTGCCGTTACACAGTCAATAGCCACACGTAACAGGCATTAAGCTTTAACACTGCATCTGCGCATTTGGACTGGCTCCAGAAAACTACTCATGCTTGCAGGGTGTCAAAGTCAAACCTACATCAGTGTGACATACAATTTACAGAGATATTTTTGTCCCAGATTGTATGTTAATTGCAAACGACTTGTAATTTGGTGGGGAATATATTTTCAGACTCAGTATTTTTGGTCATGATTTAGCTTGTCAGCAGCATATTGTAATGAGTACTGCTTAAATCATGATAGCAGGGCTAGAAGTATTTGTAGGACCATTTTTTTCCAAATTACAGATAAGATTTCTGACAAGTACAATATTGTTAGGTTAGAATCTACCCTGTTCTAGCTCTAGTTTGCTCCCCTAGTTGCTCCCCACAAGCCAAATAATTTGGTAAACAATAAATATTAATACAGAATTGAAATATTCCACTGAAATCCTCCAGTAGCCAAACACACTCCTACTCCTAGGCTGGCTTTGCTCCTCTGGCAGCTTTTGGTACTATCTTATGTTACCGTAAGATCTGCTTTGAGATTGTTAAACCCAAGCTAAAATAGAATTAAGAGCCCTATAATTGAGAACCCTATAGTTTGATTCAAAGTATAGGGTTCTCAACTTTGATAACAGCAGATGTTAGTTATGTCTTTTACATCTTGTTAAGAAGTTTATTCCACATACAGTCCTAACAGGTGTCCGTCCATCACTCGTTTGGGGGAGCCCATAAATTGGACTAATTTGAAAGCTTCCAGCTATTCCATGCCAGGGTGCCTCGTTATCTAACAATGAATTAGGACAGAAAGAATACTCCAATTAGGTGCTTGACAAATTGCTTGCAGTCCACTATTATTCACTTAACTATGCATCACTCTTTGAATGCTGTAAGCTTTGTTTTTTCAATTTGTCAGAATTTTGCCCTCAAACTTGAAGAATTATCGTTTTAGATAACTAGTAGCACTAGATGACAACTTTTATTTTGCGTTACGTTTACTTCAATTAATTTTGTACTGTATTCTATACCCTATTAATTATTACTTTGATCATTATTATTGTATTTCTCATGTATACTTGCAATAGACCTAGGGCATGAATTTGCAATAAAGTTTTATCATCTACAAGGACTTTAAATTGTGCAGAGAGAAATAAGGATAGATATAGATAGATAGATAGATGCAGGTACTAGTAGTTAGATAGATTATAATTTATAGATAAATACAGTACATTAAGTCATGTAGTGATGTACATTGTACGTACAATGAAAGAAGATCATTTTATTACTTGTCCCCCCTTTGATCAGGTTAGATGGTATAGTCCGTCTAACGTGACAAGAAATGCCAAAAATCTTGTTTACAGTATACAGCAGCATGTATAAACATGTAACAGCGGCATGTGGACAATGTTTAATAAGGCTTTGTTACGGCATGTATTGAAGGCATTTGTAGTAGATTAGAATACCAGGCTAAATTAAGGAGCGCCCCAGAAAGCATGCTTTTATATGGAGAAATAGTGGCGGCTAATCATAGTCATGTATAATACATACAAATTACAGCTTGTTTTCTTACATACTGTGCATGTACAAAATAATATATATGTGCATATCAATTTAAATGCAAAGCCAGGGAATAGAAATTTTCACAAGATCTTCAGATTGGTCAAAGATCCTTCCATCTGTCCCATGTATAGCTTATCAGCTGACAACCATACAATTACAGTAACTGTTATCATATACATGTAACATGTATATGAAAGCTGGAATATCACCTGTCAAATGAAAGGAAATATTGTATTGTAGATATCATGCTTTCCTAGTTTAGATATAACGAGTTCAAATCAATGATATTACCAACGGTAGAGTGGCTCTTTTTTCATCTTCTTGACTCAAGAAGATGAAACTGCCAACAGAAAAAGATAGAAAATATATGGCCTTAAAACAATCTTCATCATTTATTCCAGTACATTTTTTTATGTTAATTCCATCACCTTGCTGTTTCCCCCAAAGTGGTAGATCAAACCAACTTGATCAAACGCTGTGCTTGAGACACCAGAGGTTGTTTTTCTTGTGTCCGGCTTCCTGGTAATGGTATGCTATTTCTGCTCTTTCCAAGAAAAAGTCATTTTTGGAAATTGCATTGTAAATAGCCTTTGACTCCTCATTTCATATAAAACTGAAGTACTGTATTCATGAATCATACGTTGCATTTTCCTTTGAATAGATTGTAGACATCATGCTTTCATAGTTTAGATATAACAAGTTTGAATAGTTTAAGTAATACAGTATTTCTATTATTGTGCCAGGTAATAATAATTTAGACATGGCCTTTGAATAGTCTACATGTAAGTAATACAGTGACAGTATTTCATTTTCAAGCCAAGTGATGTGAAGCAATATTTTACTACAAAAATTTTCGTCATCAGAGAGTTGTTTTCATAACATTCAGGAATCTTACATTGTAGATCTATTTTCCTTCAAATATTATATGAAAATAATATTTCATTTTCAAGCCAAGTGATGAGAAGCAATATTTTACTACAAAAAATTCTCGTCATGAGAGAGTTGTTTTCATAACATTCAGGAATCTTACATTGTAGATCTATTTTCCTTCAAATATTATATGAAAATAATATTTCATTTTAAAACCAAGTAATGAGAAGCAATTCTTAACTAGAAAAATTCTGGTCATGAGAGAGTTGTTTTCATAACATCTGGCCTGCTTGAATCCTGTGTGGCTTGCTCCAGTTGAAGTGAGATGCAATTGAGCACCACGTGAAGCCTTCCTTATTATTACATCTAATAATACCCCACTTCACGGCCCACCTAGCATATTACTACTGCAATAACAGCCGCTGCTTCGAGTACCGCAGTCTGGGGTTTCTATTATTGTGCCAGGTAATAATAACTTAGATATGGCCTCATTTCACCACCAGATTTCACGCTGTACAGTTCATTTCGCCAGCCTGACATAGATGTCTTAGTGCGCTGCTCTTTTCTCGCCAGAAATAGAACAAGACTTTATTAGCAAATACAGTAGGGGCCTCTTTAGTAGATTTAGGTCTGTGTAGGATTTAGATCTGACAGGTGAATCCTTTTTGCTGTGATATAACCTTAGTTGCTGTGAAACAAATGTGTTATGCTAAAGTCAAGGCTATATTGTACCTGAAAGAGAGTGTGTGACTGTGTGTGCATGTGTGTGTGTGTGTTTGTGCATGTGTGTGTGTGCATGTGTGCGTGCATGTGTGTGTGCGTGCGTGTGTGTGCGTGAGTGTGCATGTGTGTGTGTGTGTTTGTGCATGTGTGTGTGCGTGCGTGTGTGTGCGTGAGTGTGCATGTGTGTGTGTGCATGTGTGTGTTTGTATCATAAGTATGTGTGTGCGTGCATACATGCAGCATGCATATAGACATGCTTGCACACGTGTGTGTGTGTTTGTGTGTGCGTGCGTGCATACATGCAGCGTGCATATATACATGCATGTGTGTGTGTGTGTGTGTGTGTGTGCATGCACGGGCACACGTGTGCAAAGTGCGGCTTAGGAATTTCAAAGGTCCAACAAGACCAACATGTTATTGTTTTGACAGCTATATATAGAAAAACATGGTTGTTCTTTCTCTTTCAAATGATCTGTGAAACATGAATCTACAGCAGTTGAAATTAGAGATGTGGATGTGCTGATATTTTGTAGAATTAATTTAGTGATGAGTATTCAGGAACCAACCTACGTAGGGCAGGTGAGGATTCACGAGGGTGAATTTTTCTCACCCTGCCAAAGTACTTGGAGGCATAGAATAAGCCATGGCTGAAAAGCTAAGAATTGCAATGTACAGAAATAGAGATATGATTTAATTGCATCTAGATATTGATTACATCTATCTGGCTGTCTAGCCTTCCTAAATTTACCGCCACTGTGAACATTTTGTAATTAGATTATCTGGTGATTTCATAACTGGAGGATAAGACTGTACAAAATGCTGTGATTTCTTTGATAATTGAAACGATTGTGCATTGGGATGACTTTAAGGTAATTATAGTAAACTCAAACGTTCAATGTCATTTATGTAACGTCTTGTGTCAGTCTGTTAATGTCCCCCTGCATGTTTGGTCAGTAATGACCCACGAGACCTACGGGATACATGTTACTTTCTTTTATCTCAGAATAAAGAATGATTTTACTACAGAAAAGCATGATCCTCCAAATGGCCTGTGAAACTCTAACCGCACATGCACCCACCCAGCTGTAATTTATGCCCCTAGTACAGTGACCTTGAAACGTGAAGAACAATTCCAAGTTTCCAAACATGGCCTGAGCGGTGTTTATTTCTCGCCCCGTCTGGTATAACCGCCGGAATGATGGAAGCATCGATCGGGCGGGTAAACCGCGTAGAGCCTGTCCCTGGGAAAATTGGATTTGCAGCCATCTATCTCATCTCAACTGTAGCGAGGACGGGCCAGTGGTTAAAATCAAATCAGCGGAGGGTGGGTTGATGTGTGGGGGAATCTATCTTGCCTGGGCTGGTCTCGTGTTGGGTTAGGATCAGGCTGTTTTGCAGATAACAATATATTAGGTGACATGTTTGAGACCGTTAGTTGGATGACAATGTTGTAGGAATTATACAAAATAAATTGAGCAACAGCATAAATTCTATAAAGAGTATAGAATTGTGGAATTTATAGAGAATTGTAGAATTCATATACAGTTGCTGGACTTATTTTGTATTTATGTGTTGCTCTACCTAGATATATGCAACCTTCATCAACAAAAAATTGTACTGTTGTTACTCCAACCACTTTTGGATCCATAAACTTCATTATCTTATATATCAAGTTTTAATTCTAGATTTATTACAAAGTCTCAACATACATGTAGGCCAGAAAAAATATAATAGCAAGTAAAACATCAAATTTAAAAGAACAGCAGTACTGATCATGATCCAATAATGATAGTAAGACTGCAGAAGAAATTTAATCAGTTGTCAAAATTGGTTATTACATTGTTAATCTATCATTCACACTGGTAGTTTCCTTCACGGACCATCTAGGACTGGTATCCTGGAAATATGTGAAAACCAGACCTTAAGCCTGATGTTAATATTATATCTGAAGGAACAGTGGATCATGGGTCCTATTTTTCTTGGACTGTAACTGAGTATAAGTGCAACCCTTTAAGATAGCGTGCATGCTGGGTGAGCGACACAGCTGGAATCAAACTTTTCAATACAGCTTTAACATACCAGCAAAAGGGTATGTCACCCCGTAAGGGACGGTATAACCCCGTTGTGTGTTAACATGTGCGAACATGTGTGATCATGTCAACCGATGATGATGATGATAGTTCCAAAGGCAGGGCCGCTAACCACTGGGCTACTCATGCTACCGCACTGCAGCTATGGCATGTACATGCACATGTACATGTGTTTACACCACTGGTGGGTAAGGTGTTGAGTTCAGTCGTCAGACATGGCTGACAGAAAAGTCCAGAACACATGGAGAGTTTATCGCTAAGGTCAGCTGTTTGGGATGGTTGGTTGAAGGTTTGCGGACTGAAATGTTATCAAAGAGATCTCTCAGTGATGGTGATATGGTACAATTTGTTTAGATTGTTAGATAAAGACATGTATGTACATATTGAGAAACATTCTATGGACTGAAATGTCAGCTAAGGGGTTCCTCTCAGTACTGACGATATCAGTATTAAGATAGTTGGTCAAAGACGTAGTGAGTGATATTCTGTGGATTGAATATCACAGCAAAATGATCTTGTATGCGTGACGGAAATGTTGCAGAGAGTTACTGATAGTGAATAGTGAGAGAAGGGTGCCTGTTTGGCATTCTTAGCCAGTGTTAGTTAAAGGATTTGCCTTTGAGAGTTTGACAGAAATGCTGATAACACATCCCGTGCTGAAAGGAAAGCTGGTTGTTTGACATTGTACTACAATTTGTAGGTTATGTTGAACTTCAAAGACATTCAGGGTATGCATGATGGGCATGTCTCAAGAATGGTTTACACTGAATTCAGAAGAGTATCCTTAGTTATTACAGTGTTAAATCAAGAAAGGAAATTACGCAAAACTTGGTCGCCTCCCTACAAATTTTGTGAATAAGACGGATTCTCTACCAATTACTGGAAGTCATAATTGAATACGCTGCCAATACCTTAGGGAAAGGGGGCATGCAGACCTCCTGTATTTGCTGATGTCTTGAAATTTCCCTGAAGACTTTCAATTTCCAGGGGTCTGATGATTATGATAGGGCACAAAATATTGCTTGCAAATGTTCTTGTTGTATTGTTACAGTAGTATTCTTATATTCTGAAGTTATCTTGCCCTCTAGAAAGGGGAGGGAGAAACACAAATAGCATGTCAGGGCTCGAAATTCATTTTTGGGATTAGGTGCACTGGTGCACCCAACCTAGAAAATTGGGTGCACCAAAATATTTTTGTGTGCACCACATGAAATAAAGTAGAATATCAGAATACCCTAATTGCAAACCTACTAAATTAGTAATTTGAACAGAGCTCTTCAGAAATTGGAAGTACTATGACAGCCATTTTATTATCTTTCTAACACATAGATGCCAAGAATATGGTGTTTACAAAGTATACTGACATCTTAACATACATAAGCCTATGAAAACATTTGGGTGCATCCTGTGCACCCACAGAAAATAATTGGGTGCACAGCTCCAAATTTGGGTGCACCTGGGTGCACAAAACCCCAGTATTTCGAGCCCTGCATGTCGAACATGGAGGCTCACATGATCATTGTACAGTCAGTAGCATCTATGATAGTACATGTTTTATATAGAAATTCCTACTTAATACTTAAACTTTAATTAATGTTTAAGTAATCAACATTTTATCTTGAAGTACTTAACCTGAATTGACCAAACATAACAGAATAACTCTATATTATATGTCCCTATTTATAGAATCATAGCATATTTTGATATTCAAAACTTACATCATGGTTTTTAAAGCAACAACTGTCAAAACAACTTGGTTTATTTATCTAGTAACTGTTCTTCATTATGTTTATTTATTAAATATCATTGGAACTTGTGCATGGCACAGAGTCTGCTGATTATGCATTTTCTAAAGATAGCACAGTTACGTATATGTTACATGCATCTACTGTAATGATGATAGATGCTGTAACAGTGTAACTGTAACAGTTGTAGTTTGTCAATTTAATACAGAGCTTATGAGATAAATTAAGGTTGTGTATTAATTTTAATATTGATTTTTAGAAGTATGTTGATGGGGCCATCACTCACTCACTCTCACTATCTGGTTTAGCGTCCGTTGTTCCCTGTCTTGCAAGGGTTGGACGTTTCAGGAAGTCGTTTCTGTCTGATTGCTGCTTTCCATCTGCCTCTGCCAAGGATGTTGGCTTTTTTGCAAGTCCAGTTTTCGTAATATCTTGATTGATACTGTCATACCATATCCAATTTATTTTCGTAGTTTGTAGATACTGTCAAATGAAGATGAAGCAAGAATAAAGATGGATGAAAGAAAAAAAATGCAACTGACATAAGTCGGTACCAGTAGAACAGTGCTTTGTGCACCAAGGTTTCCCCCCAGAGTCATGTTTTCATGTTGATCCTTAGCTTTGATGTTCTGAAATATGAGAGCCAGCATATCAAATTGGGGTGGCCTGAAGAAAGGTGTGGTTTGAAGAACCGGTGCAATGGCCTAGTGGGTAGAGTGCCTTGCGTTCGGTAGGTCTTGAGTTCGATTCCCGGCCGAGTCATACCAAAGACATGGTACATGCTGCTTTCTCTGCTTAGCACTCAGCATTGGGTAAAGAGTATGGAAGTTGAACACACACCATTACCAGTGGACTGGCCCCCTGCTGTAGTGATTGCGTTGTGTGGCCCAGGGCTAAGGAAACAGAGATGGGCGCCGCCCTATGCACCATCAGGCACGGGAAGGGTTTAAATTTTTTTTTTAAACTGAAGAAAGGCATGATGACTATGTTGTTTATTGATTGTGGTCTGACATCTGTGTTAGCCAGTGAAATAATATCCTTTACTTATGATCAATATTTCATATGATATAGTACATGGACATTCTAGATTTGTAGCTACAACTTAGGATCAGAAGAGGCATAAAAGAAGGAGAAGAAATAAAATAAGTCATTAGTATAATTGAAACTAGATCTATAATTAGCAAAGTTTAAATCAAAATCAGATAGTATGCAATTTTTCATGAGAAAGTGCTTGTAAAATTTGCATCTGACTTTCATGAAAATAAGAAACATTTTAAGTATTAATAGATATGTTGTGTTCCTTATTAGACCATTGTACTTAATAAAACTCAAGGCATTGTATGTATTTATTATATTATAGATTTGCAAGGCATTGCCTGTCATTACTTAATTACAGTCAAATAAACCTAGACAAAAATTACATCATCAATCAATAATAGTGGAAATAATCTTTTTCCAGTGATATGTAAAGCTTAAGTCTACATCTCATATAAGAAGCTGAAATGTATTACTTAACCAGTTGCAAATGGTTACCAGGTTCTGGCTCATATAAAATTTTAAAAAGAACGGGGTTATCTTGTTTTCTATGTGGGTTATTGAAGTCCATGTACTATGCAAATAGTACCTGTTTTGTAGACTTTGATGCAAGAGATAAACAACATTTGCAAGGTGCCCCTGACAACCCTTTCCTTTTCGTTACCGTAGCGACCCCCGTTTGATCAAGATGAACTAGAAGCTGACTAACTTGCTTGTCTTCTCTCTTCCCCCTCAGGCATCGTGACTTCATGAAAGACTGTCCGAGCGGCGCGCTACGGAAAGAGGTTTGTCTTTTATCTCTCTGCTTTCCTTTGAATATGACTCACATCAGTGACAAGTCACTGACAAGAAGGGAATATTTCTTTTGTAAACTTATAACACATAAAACATGTTCATGGTCTTGTAAGTATGTGTCAACTTTTAACTTTGATGGGCCTTCTTTTCTGAGTCATACTTCATAGGCTTGCAACAGATCTGTGATCTTTGACTGGTTAGCTAGGTCCGCTGTGCGAACTTCCCATTTCATTTTTATTCTATTTGTTTAGCCAGGTATACACTTTCAGGACAAAAGCCCTGTTTTTCAGGAGAACCTACTAGTAGGTACACCAAACTACACAACCATTCAACCAGACAAACATAGCATAATTACAAAATAGAACAACAATGATTACATAACTTCCTATGTATGGGTAAGATTCGCTATTATTAAAATCAGTCCTTGTGCGCTTGTGCCTGCAGTCCACGTTTGAATTTCCTGGCTCTTAATGGCTTTGTGATATCGTTAGGACCTGTTCACACCTGCACTGCCGCATTAAACGGATTCACCTTTCTCTGTGTTTGGGTATCCGGCATGTTAAATGGCTGAGACAAGTCGTACAGATGTGATCAGAGAAAGCCATGTTAAAACATATGACCTTTGCTGTTAAGTGTTTGTTGATGTGCAGCTGTGCTGCTAGTCCCAATTTTTTTGGGCTCAGGTTTTGGATATATTTATAAGAATGACAGAAAGAATAAAATGGGACAAAGATTACAAAAATCATGGCCTAAGGATTGTGCCTCAGAGATAAGACATGTTTTTTTACAATTTTAACTTTCAATTTTTGTTTATGATCATTTTAAGAAGCAACTTTACTTGGGGTCTTGAGAAATATAAGAAATCCTAATTTACAAGTTCCTGAACACAGCATACTATTGTGGAAATCATTGTTCCTTTAACTATAAAACCCAGGCTTTAACTTTGTTAGTTTAAATTGATAAGATTTTCCTATAATAGCCATTTCTTGTTTTCCTTCTTTACATCTAGAGTAACCAGGACTACATTATTATCCCCTTAACACAGCCTTCACAGGAGACATTAGTTATGCATACAGTAGTTTATGTAACATCTTACATTTAAACTGTCTGCACAAACACATGTACAGCCTTCACCTTAGTCTATAATAGGCGCGCGAGTTTGTCATTTTCCATTCACCAACACTTGAAGAAACCCACTTGTGGAAAACCCATCAGGTCTTAGATGTATAATCACTGACGCTTGATTCAAGTATCAGTGATTGACTTGATGATCCTAGTGACACACTTTCTGTGGCGGCGTTTCTGTTTTCATGCCTTTTTCACTCCCACACAGGCCAGGGTTATGTACTTGTAAGTCTGTGGCTGAAAATAACACTTTGGGATGGAAACAGTTTTGTTAGGTTAGACTGTCACAAATATGCAAATCAGGTCCTAACTCTTCAAACTCTGTCCAATAAACTACACTTTGGTCTGGAGACAGTTTTGATGATTTTGACAGATCGGACTGTGATGGATATGCAAATTAGGTCCCAACTGCTTCAACTCAGCGCAATAAACTACACATTGGTATGGAGACAGTTCTGTTGATTGTGAAACTGGTTGCACTATCACAAATATGCAAATTAGGTCCCAACTCCTCAAACTCTCCTATTAACTACACAATGTAGAATATAACATAAACCAGCAAGGTTATCTCTTTAAGTTTAACGTCCTTACATAAGCCTTACTTGAAACAGAATAATAAATTTATGCTTGCAAGTATACAGCTTCTTCATGCTTGCCCAGTTTTTTATCACCATGAGCGCAGCATGTTACAAATATGCAAATTAGGTCCCAACTCCTCAAACTCTCCTATAAACTACATAATGTAGATTACATAAACCAGCTAGTTTCTCTGTTTAACATCCTTACAGAAGCCTTACTTGAAACAAAATAAATTTATGCTAGCAAGCACACAGCTTCTTCACATTTGCACAGTCTTATATCACCGTAAGCATGACCGTAAGCGCAGGATGTTACAAATATGCAAACTAGGTCCCAACTCCTCAAATGCTCCTATAAACTACACAATGTAAAATATTACATAAATCTCTTTAACATCCTTACATAAGCCTCACTTGAAACAAAATGCATTAAATTTATGTTTTCAAGCACACAGCTTCTTCAGGCTTGCCCAGTTTTTTATCACCGTGAGAGCAGCATGTTACAAATATGCAAATTAGGTCCCAACTCCCCAAACTCAGATAAACTACACAATGTAGAATATTACATAAATCTCTTTAACATCCTTACATAAGCCTCACTTGAAACAAAATGCATTAAATTTATGTTTTCAAGCACACAGCTTCTTCAGGCTTGCCCAGTTTTTTATCACCGTGAGAGCAGCATGTTACAAATATGCAAATTAGGTCCCAACTCCCCAAACTCAGATAAACTACACAATGTAGAATATTACATAAATCTCTTTAACATCCTTACATAAGCCTTGCTTGAAACAAAATAAATTTATGCTTGTAAGCATCCAGCTTCTTCATGCTTGCCCAGTCTTTTATCACTGTAGCGCAGGATGTTACAAATATGCAAATTAGGTCTCAACTCCTCAAACTCTCCTATAAACTACACAATGTAGAATATTACATAAATCTCTTTAACATCCTTACATAAGCCTTACTTGAAACAAAATAGATTTATGCTTGCAAGCACACAGCTTCTTCACGCTTGTCCAGTTTTATATCACCGTGAGCACAGGATGGAGTAAGCTGTGCGGTATCGATCGCAGACGGGGCGCGTTATTGGGGTTAAAGGAGTCGCCAATATTACTTGGCCGTGTCTGGGGAACAGTGTGAATCGTGATATGTCAACTGTGAAAACCTGGGGGTCTACACGGAATGTGCAGCTCAAAATAGCTTTCGCCTTGTGCTAGCAAAGCATTTTGATGGCCTTACAGTGATACGTCGTGTACGTGTAAATGTACATGTACTAAGGGCAACCTGATGTTATCAATTGTGGACATATGATATCACATGGCCTGTTTGGGATGCATGCAAAAACTGTGCTTCAAGCAATATTTTGATTTGTATGCAAACAAAAACTGCTCTGAAATATATTACACCGTGACTGTATAAATTCTTGTGTTCAAGCAAAAACTGTTCCTGAAAGTCTGAAACTATTCTCATGCTAGCAAATGTTGTCATGATTGTATTGTATGTAAATCGTTATTGATGACGAAATGTTAAAATACTTAGTCCAAAAACAAATTTATGAATTACGTTGATGAAGGTTAGACATCAAGGTAATTAGTTACGCAAGATAACACAAGCACCATGGTTAGATTTTTAATTAGATTTGCCAAAATCTATTTAGTTGCTTGGGGAACTGTTGTCTTGCGAAACTGATAGATTCATCCCCAGGATTTTAGTTCTTGCCAGAAACTTAAATGAGATTTGGGTCCAGGATTAGCTCTTCTTGAGCTACGAGGATTATCTTGTATTAAGTCATCCAGAATGGGGGATCAAGGCTTTATATGGGATTATGATGAGATATGGGAGAGATTTAGAAAGCACTGTCGTCTGGACAAAATGGCCATTGTAAAGGAATAAACATCATTATGACTTTCTGCATTACTGCCATGGAGAGATTGCTGGAATTATTAGTAAAGGAATGAAATATGTACTAGATATGAAATATGTAGTGAAATATGTACTAGCCTGGTCCCGACCTCCGGTCGTTGATGTATGTAATATTACTATTAAAGGAATAGTCTTTTGAAACTTGAGTCAGCAATCAGAGGGAGCTTTGATAGAAATTGAACGAGTTGTGTTAGACTTAGAGTCTAAAACCACACCAATTAGATTGGCTGGTTTTCAAATTTAAGACAGATTATACTGAATTCGAAGAATTAGATGAACTTAAAAGAGCCTGATTGAAGAGTTTGTATCATAACTCGTACACATAGATGTAAGATTTTCTTACATCATTTCATATTTGTACTTTTGCTTGACTGAATCTATATCTTCAGTTATGAATTATAGCTATTATTTTAATGACTGAAAAAGACTGATAAATTGGTGCAGATGACAGGGTACACCCAAAATATTTTCTTGTATCTAGCTTCTCCTCCAGCTCATACCTGAAATGAACCACCCCTGAGCCTTTATATGACACCAGTGAGGTTACTGTTCAGTCCCTGATTGATTCCTTGCCATTAAAGGGCAACGTTTCCCCGATGCTTTTAGTTCAGAGCTGTACTATGTGATGTAATGACGGCTCTAAATGCCAGAATGGGACATGCTTTATCGGCTAACTGGGCAGAAACTACTGTGTACAGGCTATACGTGTACTTACTGTTACTGTTACAGTAGATCTTAAAACTTTCCTTGTGGTTTCCTGTTGTGGTTTTTGTGGTCATCTCTCCACCACAAAATCTCCACAACCATGTGTTTGAAATATAGTACTAACTGTAACAGTAACTACAGAATTGCTTCAACATTACTGAAATTTTGAAATTTTTCTGTTTCATTATAATTGTAAATGTATAAATATTTCAAAACATCCCTGGTAATATAGCTTATCTGCCAACCAACTCTTTTGAATTCATATGTCTTCTTTGGAATTTTAATTTGCGATGAGAAGTAATACTAATAGAGGTAATGAAGTAACAGATAATAAAGGTATAAATTTGTGTGTATTATTTCAATTTATTAGTAGAAGTAATAGATGTATAGAACCATATTGACCAATATTCCGAAAAAGAGATAAAGCCATTGGGTGGAATCTGTGGGTGGAATCTGTTGCAGACATCAGCTGGTTGGAGGCGGTATTGAAGCTGACAGAGGTTTTCTGAGGATGAAGTAGATAATTGCCGGATATAAGCCTCCTCCCAGCAGACATTGGTATGCCAGAATATCACATCATGCGCGTCACTGAACACATGGTACATCAGGGCTCGAAATACTTTTTTCTTCAAACCTGCACTGGTGCAGGTAACATTGAAAATTACCTGCACCAGACAAATTTTACCTGCACCACTCTGAATTTAGGAAGTATGGATCATACTAAATTGCTGAGGAATCATTGCTATTTTTTCTTTTATATACTTAATAGGTAGTAACTAACAGTGCAGCTGATAACCATCCACAGTCACCTGCATCATAGGACATTTATGTATAAAACCGAGTACATGGACCAGTGCAGGTTAGGTGCAGGTGGACATCAGAAATATCTGCACAGCTCCAATTTTACCTGCACTAACCTGCATATGCAGGTGGTATTTCGAGCCTTGTACATGTACTGTGATTTAAGAAGAGATTATTCAATGAAAGAAGTTTTCAAATTTCCCCTTTCAATCAATAAAAAGTAGAAAAAGATTTAGAGTCCTAGCTGTTACTTTTACTTACACAATATTGTTGTATAAAATAATTGTGTTACTTATGAAACATCTTTTGCTGCTGTGTTCTTTTTCTGTCTTCTTCTTTTTCCACCTACAGCCAATCAGAGCTTAGGTTTGATATATAAGCTATTGTTGTAGATATGAACAGTTTTATTATATTTTTACTCAGGCATACACAATACTACAGGGCAAGCCTGATGATTATAGTTTTGTGTGCTAGACTAGTTTGACTGTATGGGGAAAACATTCTTCATTTTCACAAACATGTTGCCTTTCTTAGTTTATGTATTTTGAATTCTTTTAGCTGTTATTCAATACCCACTGTGTATGTAATTAATTAGTCCTGGAGCATAAATTTGTTACGATGTTGTTTTTATATACATATCATAATAAAGGGTTAATGCCCCGGCCCGAGGTGTATATGGTGAGATAATCCCTGGTCAGGTGCGATAACCACCGAATAAACCACCGAGTGAGCGTAGCGAACGAGGTGGTTTATGAGGTGGTTATCGCACCTGACCAGGGATTATCTCACCATATACACCGAGGATAAGGCGGGGCATTAACGTTATTATCATATAGCCTACACAAACTGACCCATTTAAGCAACAAATTCCTTTATAATACATACATCCTTTATTCAAGACTTCCAAGGCTTGACATAATGACAAATTCCCTTCTGCTGGGACAAGTGTGTTGCTATTTAATCCTAGTTATAGTTGTACATATTCAATAAATTTGAAGGTATGTGAACAGTAATAATGTTTGGATCAAGGTCGGTTTCAAGGCTTTAAATACTAACAAAGATGTCGATTCATTATGTTACTTGTTAAATGAAACTGGACCATTGCAATGGACTTGGTCCCCATGTAACTCTAACATGGACTGCACACTGTACAAAGCATTCCTTTCTGCTGGGACAAGTGTGTTGCTATTTAATCTTAAGTTAGAGTTGTACATATTCAATAAATTTGAAGGAATGTGAACAGTAATAATGTTTGGATCAGAAGGCCCCGTTCCACGTTGGTTATGACGCCGTAACACGTAGATTCAGGCCAGGCAGGTGGGTTTCGCTCCCCTAATTGGTCAGAATGAATCGACACCGGCACCGGTGTCGATTTGCATCGACACTGGTGCCACCTTTGTAATCAGGGGAGCGATACCCACCTGCCTGGCCTGAATCTTTGTGTTACGGCGTCATAACCAACGTGGAACGGGGCCTTCTGATTGGTCCGCGGCGCCTGGCTATATATATATGATAATGTAATTTTGAGAGGTTTAGGAAATATGGTACCAGGTTTTCAAGGCAGTGAGGGAAAAATTTGAATACTTGTGTCCAAAGTTAATGATCCCTGTTGATATGAATTATAACCTGAAAAGTAGAATAATATTATCAACAAAGTAGAGAAATATTTCGAATTCTAGCTGTATGCCACTGTTGCTTAATATGCTTAACCTAAAACTTTTGCTGTCAGACAAGAACTAGTATACTTAGTGTGAACAACTCACTATAAATGTGACCCTGTCTGAAACAGCTGCTGTCTGAGTTCATTCAACTCTAACCCAGAAAAGTCTGGCCCATTTTGTGTTCAGCACCCTTTAGTGGTCTGACTGTCTGTTTTGAAGATGTAAGGGGCTATTTATAGCAGAAGAGTTACTACCTGTCAGCCCAAATCTGTAAACATGTGTGTCACACTGGTCAGGGTAGGGTTGAGAAAAGGACTGTCTTCTACAGGATAGGACCTGTCCCTCTGCCAGCTGTGCCTGAAATTTTCTTGTTGGGGCGGAGAAAAGTATCACCCTGTCCGCTTAAAAATTCTAAACTTCATAAGATGAAATTGTGTTTTAATTTGTAAGTTTGAAATGAAATATCTCATAGCAAAAATCAACAACATGGGCTCCAAAACAATGTTTAGGAACCCCAAAAAAAGGAGACAGCCCCATTTGGAAAGTTATTTTCCATATTATTTAATCTACACAATCATTAAGAAGTCTTACATTCCATGTTGTTGCTGGATGTACATTAAGATTTCTTGTTTTTCAGAGCATACTTATTAGTATACAAAATGTATAATACTTTTGGTATAACCCAGTTAACTATACAGAGTTATGATTCATCAGTTCATAAACTATCATTCATAGACTACATTTGACTTAAAATTCATTTACAATCGTTTAAATCTTTCTGCTCTTTCCAGATAAATTCATCCATTTATTATTTTTTCTTTTGACCCTTTTTTCACACTAAGTGAGTAGGGCAGAATTACATTGTATAGGCCCAAACATTGTGTTGACGTGCAGTCGTATCCTTGGCCTGTTTAAGTAATGATGACGAGTAATATGCAAACAACGGAACATAAAGCTTCTGTCTTTAGCGTGTAAACATAAAAATATGAAAAATAACTTAAAATTTCCAAACAAGGCTGTTTCCAGTTTTACGTTTCATGTAATTGTTGTTGCTGGATGACAAAGATTTCTTGATTACAGAGCATATGTTTGGTATAACACAGTTATTTAGTTACCGGTAGCTTATAATGATAGATTTATCCCTTTCTTTTTTTTGTTGTTGCTTTTCTTCTTTCTTTTTCTGATACCAAGTAGGGCAGAATTGCTTGTCCATGCCCAAACATTGTTTTGACGTGCAGCCGTATCCTTGGCCTGTTTAAGTAATGACTAGTAATCTGCAAACAACGGAACATAAAGCTCAGTCTTAATTATTCATAGCCGCAGCTTTAAGTGCCGGCTGGGTACTGCACGCGAGCGGAACAAACATTTCTCACACTCAGGTTCAGCTACGGTCACATTAATTTTGTCACTGTTGTTGTACGTGTAGGACTTAGATTTATGATACTATTTGAAAGACAGAGAGCTCGAGTTACAATGTAGTTTAAGGAACTAGACCGGTGCACCTATTTTTTCAATGTGGGTCTACCTGGTATATATATGTTTAGTGTTACATGTGTAAGGGTATTATTTATTTAAAGGCATTGTATTATATTAAATTTCAAGGGAATTTATAAAGCCTTTGTGGTACTATCTCTCACCTCACCTCACCTATCCCTTGACCTTCTAGTGGCTCGTTAGGGCACCATGACATCACTTACTTGAAATCTTTAAAGAAGCTATACAATTTCAAATCAAACTTGGAGAAGGGGAGATGAGCTTTGTAATTAGGTTTGAATTTGCTTATTAATATTAAAGTTAGTTAAGGTTGGTAATTATGGTTTGCAGGCAAAATGTACTCAAATTTATGTTGACGTGCATCAAATTGTTTTTTGGGCACCAAAACTTTGTAAAAAATAATTTTGAGCCCTAACTGAACAAACAAGTTCACAGGGATATATACCTTTAATCTCAGCTAAAATTTGTGCATGCTTATTTCTGTATGTATATAATATTTGCCAAATAATATACATGTATTTAAGTACTCAAGCAACTTTTTTTTGGAAATCATTTTCAATACTGTATCTATTTTCTTGAGCAACATTTATTTGGCATATCATTACCTGGATGTCTAACCTTCATGGATATATATTATGATATTCCAACTTTTGAAAGAATTTTATGATACATGTGTATTGCTATATGAGAAGGTTTACTGGTTGTCAATGTTAATGTAGCTGTAGACATTTCTTGTAAGCTACAAAATAATTTATGATTGAACAGAAGGAATTATTATCATAAAGCAGCCATGCTTGCAAAATTGTCAAAAGTTCTTGGAAAGGGAAAGGCCCACCTCAGCAGTTTCCTTATCACAATCTAGCACATGTGTGTCCTCTGTAACAGTACTAACACATAACAGTTTGGAAGGCCATAAAACTGTTCATCACAGAGAACAGGGTTTTCCTGGGCATTGAAACAGGGTTAAAGTTGGCTGTAGCCATTTGTTTTTGATGCTGATTTATAGATATGATCTGATAGTGATATGCAAGTATGTCTAACTCTCAGTAGAGGGTATGTGCAACTTTATCAAAGCTTTAAATTTGTCGTTGCACGACGATAGCCTATAGTAGTAAGCTAGTAGAGGGATGTCCCTGTAGCTCAACTGTCGGCAGCCTTTTGCTCGCAGTTTTTGGTTCCAATTGATTAGTTGGCAACTTGGACCCCCCTGTTCAAATCCTGGGAATGGCATATTGGTTGAGACTGCACCCGTCTTTCAGAAAGGTATTGACAAAAATGGGGGTCCCGTTTGATATTGTCCCTCTAGCATGTTAAAGGGGAAGGGCTAGCAACCCTTCCCTGTACAAATATATCCCGCTACAGAAAGTAAGAAATAGCAAGGAAACTAATAATATATGCCATAGGCCCTCCTCATTGTAAGATGTTAGAAAAGTTAGACAAAGATGATGATGAATATGGTAAACAGCAACAAGTTAGATGGTGCAGAGAGTAGGGCCATTAAGAGTCAACAAAGGTCACACTGAAGATTGAAATACCCTGCAATAGGGCTGGGTACCGGTACAGAAAATTCAGGTCCAGGTCCGGTTCAGGTCCAAAGGATCAGGTCCAGGTCCGGACCTGAACCTGGACCTGATTCAGTATGACTCATACCAATGGTCCATTTCACTACCAAGAAATCTGTTTGGTGGAGTATTAGACTTACACTGGCGTTTTAAAATCCTACAACGCTAACTGTACTTGTACGATAGGCTGAAAAACTTGGTAGAACTTACTAGAAATTACTATAAACTCTACTCTACTTCACGCTTGTTATTTTCTTCCACCTGCAAGCGACAAAACGTGTGAATGCCTGATGAAATAATCTGTTAATTTTCTAATCGGTCCAACATCCGGTCTACCCATTTTTTTCAGGTCCGGTTTTTCTGGACCGGTCCAATAAGAAAAACCGGTTTTGTACCGGTACGCTGTACCGATACCCAGCCCTACCCTGCAATGTAATCTCATATTTGGCCTTGGAGATAATGACATCCTCTGGCTTGTGAAGGGGTTAAAGAAGTACACAATAAATTGTTCAATTTCTTCTGCTCCGCCCCCTTCCACAAAATGATGAACAGAGTAAAATTGTTTTGTATCCTCACAGATCTGTTTGCTAAAGATTGAAATGAAGACTAAATGAACCATGGTACCTCTATATAGACGTAATCTCATACATTTGTATTTGGCTTTGGAGATAATGACGTCCTTTGGCTTGTGATGGGGTTAAAGATGTACTCAATAAATTGTTCAATTTCCTGTGCTCTGCCCCTTCCACAAAATGATGAACAGAGTAAAATTGTTTTGTATCCTCACAGATCTGTTTACTAAAGAATGAATGAACCATGGTACCTCTGAGCATAATGTCATATTTGGCCTTGGAGATAATGACAAATTCCTCTAGCTTGTGATGGGGTTAAAGAAGCACACAATCAATTGTTCAATTTCTTTTGCTCCGCCCCTCTTACCCCATGAATCATTAAATGATGAACAGTAGAGAAAAACTGTTTCGTATCCTCACAGATCTGTTTACTAAAGATTTCAAAATAAAGAATGAATGAACCATGGTACCTGCAGACCAGGCTTTTAGCCAGGCATGCGTCAACGCGTCATCTGGACGCCCTTTTCTTAGAATAACAAGAAATTTGATGCCCCTGGACGCCCTATACTGGGGAGAAAATCCTCTGACAAGCATGAAATTCTGATTGACCAGGGATGCTACAAGGTCATCTGTGGTCACAGTCTTCTACTGTGACATCTGTAACAGTATTTTTGCCTCTTGGGATACCTTAGAATGCACTATTTTAACTTAAAATCATCAAAAACTCTGCAACATGGAAGGTGGATGCCCCCAGACCCCCCTACAAAAGTCACTTACTGCGACTCACCAATAAGTTTGGACTCCCTATTATAAAATCCTAGCTAAAAGCCTGCTGCAGACATAATGTCAACTTTGGCCTTGGAAATAATGACACCCTTTGGCTAGTGATTGGTTTAAAGAACTACACTGACAGTAAAATTCTTTGCTTCACACTCTTCCCCCAAGCCCACAAATGATGAATAGATGGGAAAATAGAAATGTTTTGCATCCTCACAGATCTGTTTATTAGTATCTAGTGGGAAAACTCTGGAGTCATGGCCTTGTTGGTGTAATCTGATTCTGAGTGAGAAAGGTCATAGTTTCATCTATGGCGGGGTCATGTGGGGTCATTGATATTTTTCGAGCAAGGAAAAGGGCTGTCCATACCGAGTACAGGTACAGTGTCTCGAAAATTATCTAGGTACAGCTTCAGAATAACTGTGCTGTACCTAAATAAACTCACACTCATCACAAGTAAAAAAAATGTATTTCATTTTTAATTCATTTTGTCAATACAATTGGTTATTCCTACCATAAAGATGAAAATGTAGCCTTGGTTTATAAAAGATTAAAACATTGAAACTATGGATATCAAAATCAGCATCATCTTTGATTTTCTGAAAAGTTGTCATTCTCTGCATATTAAGATTAGATGAACATTCTACTACTAATTGCTGGCTTTTTTTCTGTATGACTTTTTTTGTTGTCATCATTGAATACCACTGGTCACATTGTTCAAGTACAGTTACAGGCAGTGCCTGCATTATTCTACATTTTATGCTTCACTAGTGATGAGCAACTTTATGAAAGGTGCCCATGGCACAGAAAATATGGACTTAGAAGTTGTAAATTCTGCAAACAACATCAAAATTGGACTCAGTTTGAGGCTACTTTGAATGGCAGGGCTCTAGCCAGTTTGAATTTTTTTTCCGTCAGCAAATTCCAATTGTTGCAAAAACCGTGAAAATTAATTTCCGCTATGTCATTACAAAGTAGTAAATGTTGTCATTGAGAAAAAATAAGACGCCACGCTGACGTTTTATAATACAATTTTTATATGAACAACTATCAAATCTCTATAAACATTGCATTGAAGCCAAACACGCTGATCAGAAACATGTCGGCCTTCACAGTACACAGTCCCCAAGCCGCCTGTAACTTCCACCAAGGATTTTTGTCCGTCAAGGTTGACGGATTGGTTTTTAAAATTTCCGCCAATTGACGGAAAAACGGATGCTGGGCTATGGCGATTATGGTTTAAGCTTTATTTGGAATTTTATGTCTTTGATGCTTTACTGGGAAAGTCTTAAATTTGAGGAAAGATGTAAAATTTTGACACATTTTATGACCGTTGTTGCCAAGTTGATGCAAAACCCCTAAAGACAGGATGACTAGTGAAATTTTTATGTGACATTGTGAAACTCATTTGTTTTGCAACAATTCATTGCAAAGGCATGTCTATTGGGCCATTTGTAAGCAAGACGAGCTGTGATAATGTCACACGTTTTGGGGGAGATTGACAGAGTAGATATCAATGGAAAGAAACATAGAATTCCACCGCACAAGAATGTTATAATAGTATATACCATAACTTTTCTTATGCTTTAACAAGCTGGAATAGCACATCTGTACCCCTGCAATCGACTAGGGAACCCTAAATTGTGTAATTTTGACACATTTTATTACTTTTTCGTGTGGTTGCTCCTCCAAGAGATAAGACGAATATGGTTCGAGTCTTGTTTGCCTTTTCTTAGGCCCAAGAGAGTAAAATGTTCCGTCAACCATTAGACAGTTAGTGTGATTTTTATTACCTCCATGAAATATCATGGAGGTTATATTTTACCCCACGTTTGTGTGTTTGTGTGTGTGTGTGTGTGTAAACAAAATAACTCAAGAACGGCTGGGTGGATTGGTTTCATACTTGGTGTGTTGGTAGTGTGTGATGAAAGCTGGAAATGATAGATTTTGGGCACCCTAGCGGCTCCCCTTGGTACTGCAGCGCAACTTCCGGTTTTGCTATCTCGGTGTTCTGAACAAGCTATGGCCACGATTTTTGAGTGTTAGATAGCTCTTGTGCTCAGGAAGAAATGACATAAGTTCGGTCCCCCTAGCGTCTAATTTTGGGATAGCAGGGGCATTTTTGTCAAAAACTTCTGAAGACGATAACTCAAGAAGGGAACAACGAATTTTCATGATTTTTGGTATGTAGGTACCTTAGACAATGTTGTACAAGATAAGATACTAATTATGCAAAATTTGAGTACATTTGCATAATTAATGAGAATACTATATCATAGCAGTTTTTTCAATGTATCTCTTGTTCCAGACATGCTATGGTATTGTAATTTAGGTGGTAGATAGCTTTTAGTTCCATGACTAAGTGGAGCAAGTTTCAGCCCTCTAACATTTAATTGTGGAACTGCAGGGGCGTTTTTGTCAAGACACTCCAAAGCGGATAACTGCAGAAAGGATTGACAGATTGGCATCATATTAGGCATGCGGGTACCTTAGACAAAGATGTTCATAATGATATACATGTTATGCAAATGAGGACTTAATTTGCATAATTAATGAGGAAACTGTATAATTCCATTGTTTTCAATAACTGGACTTCAATAAATGTAACACATGTTAATTATGACAGGTGGAGTATAAGCAGATACCAAATATGGTAATGAGGAGCTTATTTGCATAATTTATGTAAAAATTGCAAAACCGCTTTATGATTAATAATGGGAATTTTATGATTGTGACATGTGTACGTTAGTCAATGATGAACAACACCATGCATAAATTATGTCTATGTGTTAGTCAATTTCATTAAATTTAGGAAAGCTCTAAATTTTCATGGAGGTATGAGGTCGCCGAACTCTAGTTTCATTTTGTTTCATTTTGTATTTTAAGTGACATGCACATAAAGCCAGAAATGCCTGGTTGTCTTTTGCTAGATTTTGTTGGGGTCCTTTAAAAGACACTCAAGCTATGCTAGTTTACAGGATAAGACAAATACAAATGTAGGTGAGAATGAAAATAGAATTTAAGTTTTAAAACTTTTGTACACTTTGCAATATGGCAGACTAGAGTGACAAATATTTTGAGCAATGTAGAGAAAAATAAAATATTCAAATATAAAAAATCTCTACAACTAAACAAAAACAGAGATTCACTTCTGGTCGTTCTGGACGTTTTGAGTGACATCCATCACTCTTCTTCAGCGTCACTCGAATAAACTGTACTAATAGTTTAAGTACAACTTAGTTTAAGTACAAAATTAATTAAGTACAACTGTTCTAGAAAAACTGGTTGAAACGGTTGGAAGAAAATCACTGCTTTTGTCGAGTTGTAGAGATTGAATTGTATTTGAATATCGTACAAAACCTGAATGTGTAACCTTCATAAACGTAGAGGAAAATTGTGCCCCACAATCTCATCCCAGTGCCCTGTGGGAATTAGGGTTCTGATTAGTACCAGACATGGTGTGATATTAGATATTAACGCAACCGCAAAATTTTTCATCCGTCATATTTGACGTCCAGCCAAGGCCACGAAGAGTTGAGCAGTATTGAAAATCAAACTTCTCAGCTAGTCATGTTTTAGACATGTTAAAGAACAAGGTGTTGCTCGTACATAATGTATAAGGCTTGGTGACAGTTGAAGTGGGATGACATAGAGTGTTTCTTCAGAGTTTTAAGAAAGATTTATCTAAATCTTAACTTTACATGTAGTTGTGCCCTCCAAAGTGCTAAAATTTTCTCACAAGACAGAACTCACTTAGAACTGCATTATCCAAATGTCTAATTTTTCTTTACTCTCCTAGGAAAACAAAATTAAGACATATCCTTTAAACTACTTAGAAGTGCTACATGTATATTATTAGTACCAGACTTGGTGTGATATTAGATATTGACACAACCGCAAAATTTTCCATCCGTCATATTTGATAACCTGCCAAGGCCACGAACAGTTGAGCAATATTGAAGATCAAACACCTCAGCTAGTCATGTGTTTGACGTGATATACATGTAGAACTGGTGTTGCTAATATAAGGCTTAGTGACAATAGAAGTTGGATGCTACTAGAGTCTTAAGTGTACCTGTGTCCTCCAAAGTGCTACCATTTTCTCACAAGACAGAAGGATAACTCACTTGAAACTTATCTATCATATCCAAATGTCTAATTTTTCTTATACTCTTATATTCTTCAAGCTACTGAGAAGTATAACAGTATATAACCCTGAATGCCCCTCACTCTGTCTAGTAGTTATTACATAATTGCATGTCCCATCACGTCTGGGTGCGCTGCCCGACCCTGGACAGTAATTCCTTCTGTTCTGTCGTGACATTTCGAACCTCAAACCACTCAGACAAAAAGCAATCAAGCCTCAGAGCCTGGCTTAAACCTTCCGGGGACTCCTGCAGAAGTGGGGGTTGTAGATCCTACTTTGTTTTCTTGACATGGTAATCACTAAAGGCCATGGCAGCTGAGTTAGCTGTTTTTGTACATAATGTTTGCTACATTGACCTGACTGTTATGTATAAATTACATGTAAGTTAATTCTTTACAATCATCAAATATTAGTATTAAATGTAGTTCAATTCTCTTCTACAAATTGCCATGCATTGCACCTGTTGCAGTTGTTCTCTTCTTCTCAGAGAAAGTAAAATCTCAGCATCTCTCTTTCCTTGTTTTTTCTTTACATGGTGGTCACTGGAGTCCATGTAAAATTTCATAGAAAAAATAAAGTCACTTAGAATTCAGCTGAAATTCTTTGGATACATACATGTGGTCAATATAAATCATTGCTTTATTGTATCTGATTTGAAAAAAAAATATTATTAAAAGATCACAGGAACCATTCATGATGTGAGTTCGCCCCCAAATGCTCACTTCCTTGTCTTCTTAACTGTTTCAGATTTTTCCAATTTATCAATCTATTAAAATCACAAGGTGCCTTTTCCTATTATTTGTATTTTGCTCACCTAGTAACATCTCCTTTATTTTGCCTTCCAAAGCTAGATAGCTAAGAAAGTAGAAAGATTTGGTATAAATAAATTTGTCAGTCCTCAATACGTAGCCTTCCTCGACTAAATCATGCCTAACTACACAACTACCCCACCTGGGCCCAGCAGGTCGATGACCCTACATGTAGGTCGGGGCATGTTTGTACATGTAAAGAAAGAATCCATACATCTCTAATTAGTGCACTCATTATTGGCTAATGAGTAAATGAGGCAGCAGCCCGCAGTAATTATATCTGCATGATTATGTGCACTGACAGAACCTGACACTGTGTACCAGGACTCCGACTACTGTAATTCCTGATTTTTTTCAATGTACTTTTATGTTCACGGTTTTACGGTGACGACTGTAACAGGAACTTATCATTTTAGATAACACATAATACATGCAACTTTCTAATGCCCACTTGCCACCACAGTGAACATTTAGTTCTGAGAACAAGTTAAATTTTTTCAGACCGTGAAAGTTTGGTACTGAAAAGACAAAGTGAATTACAGTATGTTTCCATAAATTTGATTTTCTAGCTTATAGCTATAGCCATAGATTTCAGTTTAAATCTGACAGCCAACAAATTGAGCACAGCCAGCTGCTGTGCTCCAGCTGTTTTGTATGGTTAATGGTGGCACCTTGAGGTGCTTCTAGGAAGGATTTAAATGGGATGTGGAACTGGCTCTATAACCATTGGCTAAGGGGATATGGATTATTTTCTAAATCTAAGTGAATGAGTTAGGATGTTGATTTACATCTACATGGATTATGTATCAATCTGAGCCCGCAGAATTTTGTCTTAAGAATGTTTTCAGGGTACCAATAGTAACACATAGTGGAAGTTATGGACCTGTCCTTAGTGCTGAAATTTAGACTGTTCATACTTGTAGCTTTCCATTGAATTTTTACACTGTTGTTCCTTCAATATTCTTTGTGTAAAATGTTTTGGTCTTTTGAGATATTCAATTTGCAAATTTTAACTGTTTTTGGAATAATTATTTTATCTTCTTTTATTTAGAAACAGAACAATTCAATGATTGTCATTTTTTTCATGCAATTTACTAACAATAACAAATTTTTACTTCGATGTATTTTTACACTTTTAACAGGTTACTGTTGAACTGTAGTGAAAGTCTAACCAGGAAGAAAGCTTTTGTTTGGATAGAGACAAAGATTACAAAGAAATGCCAAATAGATGATACATGTTACTCCAGAGTATAGACTTTCACTATACTTTAACAGTAAAGCTAACATGAGGGCTTGATGGGGATTGTTTGAAAATGGAGAAAAAATTCCATATAGAAAATTTGTGAAAGAAGATGAGAAGAAAAGCATTGTTGAGGGGAAAAATAGTGTGGTGCATTTTCACAACAATCCCCCAACATCCTCTTCTGTTGATAAAATGCTTGCCAATGAATTCTTGTTTAACATAAGTCTAAAATCTTGTGTTTCAGGAGTTCACAACAATCTACAAGCAATTTTTCCCTCATGGAGATCCCACAAAGTTTGCCGATTTTGTCTTCAATGTGTTTGATACAAACAAGGTAGGCTTCGTCTCTTTACCTGGGTGTTCTCAAACCTTTTCATGTCGTTCTTTCCCCCCTCCAGGAGTTCACGGCTATCTACCAACAGTTTTTCCCCCACGGGGACGCGTCCAAGTTTGCCAATTTTGTCTTCAATGTATTCGATATCAATAAGGTAAGGTTTTTGGCTCAGAGAAACAGCCAGAGCTACAGAATTGAAGCCACTAATGCCTGGCTCAGCAAGGCAGAACGATTGTCTCCTGATGACCCCCCCCCCCTCCCCTGTTGCCTTGCAAGCAAAGCGAAGATGCTCCATTCTCCCTGGACTAACTACAAAGTCCAGTGCATTTTCCCCTTCTCATTAACAACCATGGCGTGACATCAAATCTGACATCCCTGCATTATTGACTCCCTTGCCTAATAAGGACTTACACATGTAACAGGCTTACCAAATATGTCATCTTTGTAAAAGTTAACTGACATCAAATATGGACATTCTACAAAACAGACCAATTACAAAGCATATTTACAGCTTTTTATACATGTAACGAACTGACGTTATCAAGACATCTTCATCTCATGACCAATTTTTTTTTTTGCTTTGAAACTGGCTTACTCAATAAGGTGTACTGCAAGTACATGGAACTGACTGATCGACCAAATATGGATTCCAAATGGCTAAATAAGGATTTGCTGACCAAATAAGGACCTGTTGACCAAATAAGGATATTAATTGCAGAAATGACAATGACACTGACCATGACACATAACCAGTTCACTGTCCTGCAATAGGTATAATTAATTTGCAAGTGTTTTAAACAATGAAACGTAACTTTTAGCAAGTATAAAGGTCAATGACATGTATCATCACTACTATATTATTGCTGTCAAATGAATGTTGTAATGGTAATGTTACTGGTTTGACTTGTATACTTGTTTTATCTTATCTATTAAATGTATTTTAATGCATTCTTTTGCTAGTAATACTAGAGTTCAACTATAGCATACCAGTAGTTTAGACTTTTCTGACTGCTTTTGTTCTACTAATAGCCAGCAGTTTCCCAGAATGAATTGTGTGCAAGTCCCCCTCCCACAAATTTGACATTGAGACTCGTGACTAAAAAACAATTCTAAATTATGTGCGTTTCAAAGTCTTGTGTACATCTATTTTCAGTGCAAGTTCATCCAAGTTTTCCCCAAACCTTTTAACCCTAAGAATTTTTTTGCTAGCCAATTACAGTTCCCAGACAAGCTACAGTGTCACCATGTTTTACGGACATTCCCACGTATCAAATTACCCCCAGCATGTTCTAACTGTAACTTGATACACAAAACTACCTTATGATGTAAAATTGCCCTGCGGCTCTAATGTGTTTTCAGCGATCGTGCCTCAAGGCTTGGCAAAGGATTGTTCACAAAGAGCAAGGGGCAAAGAACCAAACTGCTTGGCAACCATTTTTGCTGGGTTGGTTTTATAGCATGTGTATAATGTATTGATGGGTAGTGAACTGTCAGTATATTCAGCTGTGTGCTGCCGTTACAAACACACTGAATGGCTAAACTGGGCTGTCAGCTGAACATGCCTCGTTGTTATTGCAGCCGAGTCAACGTATCCGTTTCCTTGAGGGCGTGAAAGGGAGATTTATCTTGAAAACACGAGCCACTTTCTGTTTGGAATGACAACGCTATATATAAATCAATTCAATTCTATAAAAGCTGTGAGTTGCAATGATGGTTATTTGATAAAGCCATATGCTTGAATTTATGGATTCACCAACATTGTGAGATAGCCAAAACCCCTTTCACGCCCTTGCTGTTCCAGCTGTTGCTGCTGATATGAGAGGCTGTGCATGGGGTTGTTTTGGCGAGGCATATTTGCGAAGGTTTATGTTACTGCTAATGAGACATTACCATAAGCAGGTTTTTGTGTGAAGTCGCCTAAATGTTGGGTTGTCAACTCTCCTCAGTTCTACATTTGTACATTGAAAATGACATTTACTGCTTGCTTTTGTGTACAGACAGATCAAATCACTGCATTTCAAACAGGAATGTTGTGTAAAACAGTCATTTAATTTGTGCAAAAAAGAAGGCTATAGGGAAAGAGAATTGTCGCTAGCTATTAGGCTCTATCAGGCTCAGCATGTTTATGGCAGTTTTAATTTTTGATGAATTTGATGCTGACTTATACAAATTCAATTGACATTTAAAGTAGTAACAGGCATGAAGAACAGCAGCAACTGGGATTTAGGATACAATATCTCCCACAATGCATCTGGATTTTTCTTTTTATCTGAAGACGAAACACAAGTCATGGCAATTAGCTTAGCTGTATCATACCTACACTAGCTACTTGCAGAAGCATTATGCTTTATCTCAATTGATGACTGCTTTGCTTCAGAGACAAGTTATGTTGTTGAACTTGACATTCTAAATGTAGGACTATTAAAAGGAGGAGTTTTGACAAACAGTAACCTTGTTTTTGTGTATTCCTGTCAGAAAATCACAATTTTGTCTGTTTTTCCGCAGGATGGTTACATCACATTTAAAGAATTCATCTGTGCGCTATCCATCACATCAAGAGGGACGTTAGACGAAAAGCTGGACTGTGAGTTTTTCTTCATTTCTTTCTTTTTTTTCAACTTGTAGATATAGCCAGGTAAAGAGGTAAGGGCCTCGCAAACCTTGGACGTATGAACGACTTACCATGGACCATAGTCCTCTTTTCACCCTGATTAAGTCCAATAGTCTGAAAATGGACTTACACAGGGAGAACTGAAGATGGGCTTCCTTGAGAACTTAATTGGTTTGAAGGACTTACTCTGAGAAATAGTCCACCAAAACTAACACCAACAGCCCTCAGACATGGCAAAATGGGGTGGAATTACTGGCACAAGTAAGTCCACATACAGTCTACATTCGTCCTCTTTAAGGTCTCAGGTTTGCGTAGATTTCTAATGGCCATGGCTATTGTGTTACAGCTAAGTGTCTTTCCCAAAGGCACTGCCTTTTACCTACCCAACCTAAGTCAGGTATGGTACCCAGTTTTACATCTGAGCTGCGTCTGCAAAATTGTGTTACCAGTAGCGGTATAAGTTTCTTTCCCAAAGGCACGAGATCGGTAGCATGATAGAATTCAAACCTCTGGGCTCTGGACCAAAGCTACCCTTCAGTTATTCCCCACAACCCTGTTAGCCTGGTATTCACCCAATTCTAGCTCCGCTTTTCTCCTATGATCACATCAACGCAGAATACTCTCACTCCCATTGATATAGATACGATTGGGAGTTGAATATTTGCCTGAATATACATTTTGCAAGTTTTCTGCATGGCTCCTACTCACACTATCATTGTAATGGCTTGGTAATGCTGAATTGAATAGGCATTCAGAAGTTTTATTCCCATTGGAAATATTATATTAACGGAAAGAACGGAAAGCGTAATGGCCAAATGGCCAAACTTTTCAACAGGGACATGGACCAGATTATTCTGTTTAGAATTGACCAAGGAAATGAATTGAGAAGCTAGAAGAGTATGAATAACTGCAGATCCTAGCATAAGATAGTATCAAAAGCTGGCAAAGGAGTTTAGCCGGCCAAGGAGTGACCATTGACTACCAAAGGTATTTTTTCGGTTGCCAATGTACATTGTACACTCCTTGGACGGCTAAACTCCTTTGCCAGCTTTTGATACTATCCTTTGCTACTGTAGGATCTGCTAATGGGATAAGATCTCTCTCATGGCAATAATATTACTGAGGACAACTTAACAAGGTAATGCTAAACTAAAAGAGTAACAAAGCCTGAGTTGAAGTCTTTATCTGGGTATACACAGTTCCAGAGAATGAATAAATGGGCGAATAAAGATGTCTCTGTCACCCAATATAACGTTCAGTCAAGCAGGAATACAAAAGTTTCACAGTTTATTGTCTTGAATGGAATCCTTGTTTTGTCTGAGAAATCTTGTAACTGTGGCGACCGACCTTGAGTTGTTCTGATGTTAGAGGTCGCGGTGCGTGGGTGGTACGTCGTGCCTGACAGCTTTACTAATGATCCGCTCGTGGCGGTGCATTTGGACGTGGCTGTGAGGCAGCTGTAGGGATCAGTCATCGTAACTCCCTCATCACCAAGTCTCATTATCATGCCTGTCAAAAAGGCAGTTCTGCAGGGTGCCCAGCATTGGTCACTGTTCTGTGTAATTTCTGATCAGAGACAGTCACAGAAGCAAATTTTTAGGTGGAGTCAGGTAAACGGTTTTACACCTGGGTAAAGTGAGGAAAGTCGTGTTACCAGAAAGGCTTGAGATCGGTAGCATGACAGTATTCAAACCCAGTACCTCTGGGTTCTGGGCCAAAGTCACTCTTAAAGTTATGCCCAACGACCCTGTTAGCCTGGTGTCCATCCGCTCGTGGCGGTGCATTTGGACGTGGCTGTGAGGCAGCTGTAGGGATCAGTCATCGTAACTCCCTCATCACCAAGTCTCATTATCATGCCTGTCAAAAAGGCAGTTCTGCAGGGTGCCCAGCATTGGTCACTGTTCTGTGTAATTTCTGATCAGAGACAGTCACAGAAGCAAATTTTTAGGTGGAGTCAGGTAAACGGTTTTACACCTGGGTAAAGTGAGGAAAGTCGTGTTACCAGAAAGGCTTGAGATCGGTAGCATGACAGTATTCAAACCCAGTACCTCTGGGTTCTGGGCCAAAGTCACTCTTAAAGTTATGCCCAACGACCCTGTTAGCCTGGTGTCCATCCGCTCGTGGCGGTGCATTTGGACGTGGCTGTGAGGCAGCTGTAGGGATCAGTCATCGTAACTCCCTCATCACCAAGTCTCATTATCATGCCTGTCAAAAAGGCAGCTCCACAGGCTGTACAGCATTGGTCACTGCTCTGTTTGACTTCTGATCAGTGAGACAGTCACAGAGGCAATTTTTTATATCTGTGTGGAGTCAGGTACCCAGTTTTACACCTGGGTGAAGTGAGGAAAGTTGAATTACCAGAAAGCATGAGATCGTTAGCATGACAGGATTGAAACCCAGGACCTTTGAGTTCTGGGCCAAAGTCACCCTGCAGTTATGCCCAACGACCCTGTTACTAGTGTTAGCTATAGCCTGGTGTCCATCCGCTGGTGGCGGTGCATTTGGATGTGGCTGTGAGGCAGCTGTAGGGATCAGTCATCGTAACTCCCTCATCACCCAGTCTCATTATCATGCCTGTCAAAAAGGCAGTTCCACAGGCTGTACAGTGTTGGTCACTGTTCTGTTTAATTTCTGATCAGTGAGACAGTCACAGGGGCAATTTTTTATGTGGAGTCAGGTAAACAGTTTTACACCTGGGTGGAGTGAGGAAAGTCGTGTTACCAGAAAGGCTTGAGATCGGTAGCATGACAGTATTCAAACCCAGCGCCTCTGGGTTCTGGTGCAAAGTCACCCTGCAGTTATGCCCAACGACCCTGTTAACCTGGTGTCCATCCGCTCGTGGCGGTGCATTTGGACGTGGCTGTGAGGCAGCTGTAGGGATCAGCCATCGTAACTCCCTCATCACCTAGACTCATTATCATGCCTGTCAAAAAGGCAGTTCCGTGGGGTGCCCAGCATTGGTCACTGTTCTGTTTAATTTCTGATCAGAGACAGTCACATAAGCAAATTTTTAGGTGGAGTCAGGTAAACAGTTTTACACCTTGGTGAAGTGAGGAAAGTCGTGTTACCAGAAAGGCTTGAGATCGATAGCATGACAGTATTCAAACCCAGCGCCTCTGGGTTCTGGGCCAAAGTCACCCTGCAGTTATGCCCCAGGACCCTGTTAACCTAGTGTCCATCCACTGGTGGTGGTGCATTTGGACGTGGCTGTGAGTCATTGTAACTCCCTCATCACCAAGTCTCATTATCATGCCTGTCATAAAGGCAGTTCCACAGGGTGCGCAGCATTGGTCACTGTTTAATGTCTGATCAAACAACAGGAGACGTGGCGACCCCTTAATTAATAAGAAGAAATAAAAAAATTTGGAGGGGGCAAATAAAGTTGAAACTCTCCAGATTTAGATTTGAGTAACATTTGCATAATGATCTTTAGGAGTTAGTGAATTGACATGTACAACCAGATTTTTTAGTTAGCTGTACTTGTATGGAATTGTTCTGCCAGTTCATTCTAGTGGCGCTGAGTAAGAGTGATGCATGTCACTTGAAATGTCCGGAAGTAAATCTCCGTTTTGTAGAGATTTAGTTGTATTTGAATAAAGCTGAAACCCCTTATTTTTTTCATTCATCAGCACTGGTCACTGTTTAATTTCTGATCCAAGCAACAGGAGACGGTGTCAATTTTTTTGAAGGGGAAAAGAAACCCTTATGTGTTCTTTTTTCATCAATAGAAATGTCATTAAACTTAGTAGTCTGTCAATGGGGTTCCACAGGTTGCTCAGCATTGGTCACTGTTTAATTTCTGATAAAAGAAATTAGGAGACAGTCACGGTGGCAAGGAAACCCTTGTGTGTTTCTTCCATTAAGTGTAACAGAAATGTCATTAAACTTAGATTAGTATACCTGTCAAGGCAGTTCCATATAGGATGCCCAGCATTGGTCACTGTTCTGTGTAATTTGGATAAAAAAGGAGGCAGTCACTGTGGCAAAGAAACCCTTATTCTTTCATTTCATTTATAGAAATGTCATCAAACTTATATTAGTATACCTGTCAAAAAGGCAGTTCTGCAGGGTTCCCAGCATTGGTCATTGTTGTGTGTAATGAAAGTTTATTTGCACGTTCATCCCCGGAGGCTAATTGCAAGTACATGGTAGAAACATATAGGGAACATATACATGAACATGTACATGTGACAATGGATAGTGATAAATATCATTGCAAAACAGATACTAGTTTTGGCTATGTCTAAACAGGTAATTTGGGTTTGACTTCTGTTTCCTGATCAAAACAACAGGAGACGTGGATTAGAGTGCTTGATGTGACATTTCTAGAGGAAAATTGTGTGGGTGGTGCCTTGTGCTTGACACAAGTTTCCCGTGTCCTGATAAGTTATTCATTACTTTATATAATGTTTGTCATTAAATTTCCATTTGTATTTCGTAACATAGCAAGGTTTTCTTACTTTTCTTTACTAAGGCAATCACATGGCACAGGCACAGGCTACTACATACATGTATAACTCCATTCACAAGCCATCCAGTCTATTTTTACATCTAGTAAACCCCACCCTGTCCTCACTAACTATTTTCTACAGTCCCTTGAGTGGTTGCTGAATCCACATTTAACTATACAGTATGTTAAGACATGACAATTTTATATAGCCAGGAAAGTGTGTAGGTGTCAGTTTGTGTTTTACATGACACAGTGATAAGGTACATGACTGTATTCATGGCCACTCATTTGGATGTGGCTATAATATAGATGGTGATACGGGACTTAGTGACTACTCATTTGGACTTGGCTCTTAAAAGACGGTAAGGGATTTAGTCTTGCTGTGAGTCCACCATTTCTTGTATTTGGTAAAAATGACAGGAAAAGTTTGCTATCAGGATTATTGTACAGTTACATGTATATGCATGATACATGCATTCAGTCATGAAGCATTCATGTCCTTTGTTTTGTTTTTTGTTTTGTTTATTTTGAAACACCTGGGTAGCCTATTCAGTGCATAATACACTGGTTTTCGATAGGGCCCAGTATCACATATACATACATGGAAATTAAAAAAACAGCTTACCCAGAGAGAAAAGTAGACATACACGTCGGAAAATATAAGTACAACTGAAACATGAAAGACAGATAAATTCTTTAATTTGTAAAATAGTTGGGGAGAAAACTTGGTAATGTCAGACTTATCAGGAATGTTTAATGTATTGACTTGATTGTCATGTGTTTCCATTTGCTCCATACCAATCGTTAGAATTCCACTGTGTATATGTTTGGCCTTGTGCTTGTAATTGACAACTAAAGCAATGAAGCATGCATGGCCACTCATTCAGACATGGCCGCTCTGAAGTGGCATTCGGGGATTTTTAGTCTTGATCTCAATTCTTGATAATGTATTTTATTTGCTCTACAGCAATCGTTACAAATTCTACTGTGTAACAGATGTTTGTACCCCACAGACAAGTAATTAGACTACGTGAGAAAGTTGAGGGTTGAGAGAATAATTATTGACCAACATTTATCTACATGTATTGGTAGCAGTACAGTATTCTAATGCCCTACAATATGAGAAAAAATGCTGCAGTTTATTTACAGTACTATTTGAAAGCCATAAATTACATGTACTGTAAATGCAATTAAGTTCATGGGGATTTTATTTCGTGGTAGCTAGAAAAATTACTTTTTGCGGTGGTTTTAAGTTCGCGGTAGCACCATGCACTGTAGTCTCTTACTGCTATGAAAAAATGTTCGCGGTGGTTTTAATTTCGGGGTGAAGTAGCCACCGCAAAAAACGTGAACATTAAACAACCGTAAAAGTTTCTGCATTAAAGTATTCAGATTTAGGGCTAGTGCTTGACCAAAGGAGACCTTGTGCTTGACAACTAAAGCAATGAAGCATTCACGACCACTCATTCAGACATGCCTCTGAAGTGGCAGTCGGGGATTTAGTCCGGCCATTTTGCAGTCACTGATCATCCACCCACTTCTGTCCGCTGTCAATTTACGTGCGAACTTCAAACACGGAGAGCCTGACGGATGGTCTCTGGTCCCCGCTAAAAGAAGAAACTTCTGAAGCGTGGGGATTATTGGATTCTCTCCTCCTGCTGTTTGAAAAGGATCGGCTGCTCCCTTCTCCTGTAGTGATCAAACAAGTATCAAGATTGGGCTACTTGAGTTTATTTGCTTGGTTCTTACACAATTTAGGGATTAACTGTAAACAAATGTATGAAGCAAGAAAACTGGAATGGATTAAGAAAACTGGAAGTTAATAAATGAATACTAGTCAAGTTCCACTGCACTATCTTAGAAATCCCAGTATTGAACTTTCTTTTTCTGATCCTATCAAACACTATAATCATTATGGTACAATGCATGCATGCACACACACATGCATGCACACACACATGCACACACACACACACATGCACGCACACACACACACACTCACACACACACACACACACACACACAGAGTCACACAGACATACCCAAACACACACACACACACAAAAAAAATCAGACCCATAACATATTGTCTCCATCAGTCCATGGGAAAGATGAAATAGAGGGCTGGAAAAAAAACTTGTATTGGAGAGACAAGATTGTATTTCACACCCTGAAACTGTGAGCCTCATCGATCAGGCTCTGTTGGTGTGTTGCTCCTTTGGGGCAGAATTTCTTTGAACCCAAATCCCAACAAATTGAATTGTGGTGGCCTGATCACTTATACAAACATGGTGTCAATGAGACTTGTGGAGGGGAAGAGATTTAAGCTTCTTCTGACAGGATTATGTTGTAGCCTATTCAAATGCGGAAACAGGGTAGAGAAAAGAAGTCACAAAAATGGTGATAAAAAAAGACCATGAAGCAGATAGTGTGAGTGTGTGAGTCAATGATAGATTGCCCCTTAACCAATGGAAAAGTATGACCTTACAATTCATTGGCATCAATATCGTAAAGACGGATCACCTCTGTAGTCAAAGTTACATGTATCGTTAATACTGTTGTATACTGTATACTATTGTATAACGTATATTGTAATGTTACCAGGGCTAGCCCTTGATAATAGCCTCAGGCTAGTTGGGTAGCCCTGGCTGTATTTCTCATGATTATACAGCCGAATAAATCAAATCAAATCAAAAACTGTATCCGACGGTGTGAAATCATGACTGTCTCACATGATCTTGCAACAAAATTGTCTCAGCTCAAAATTCACTGCCGGAAAATCCCATAACCCGACCACCCAATCAACGTGATGTAGCGTACATCCGACCTTGGCATTACATGTACGCTAATACAGGCAGTTAAATCTGGTGTGTGATAATTTCCTGTCAAGGACAATCTACCCGACTTTGTGCCAGATTGGAGCCTGTCATGTACAGCAATATCCTGATGATTGCATAACACTGCAACATGGTCTGAAATATTAGTTTTGTCATAACCTGGTCTCAGAAGGCGGTTTCTGCCTCAGAGTCTGTATACAAGGACAGTCAGTCTGAGTTTTGGTCTGATTGGAGCCTTTTATCTTTCATGTACAGCAATCTGCTGATGATTCCCGAACACCTCAACACTAGTGGTTTCATATTGTTGTTTTTTCAGCTAGCCCCTGGTATCACACTGCAGTTACAGTTGTATTCAAGGACAGTCAGCCTGAGTTTTGGTCTGATTGAAGCCTTTTATGTATAGCAATACCGCGTTGATTACCGAACACTGCAACATCCTCTAGCAGTTTCATGTTTTACTTTTAGTTTAGACGGAACTTGGTCTCACACTGCAGTTTCTGCCTCTTTATTCAAGGACAATCAGCCTGAGTTTTGGTCTGATTGAAGCCTTTTATGTATAGCAATACCGTGTTGATTGGAACCTCAGCAGATCCTCATATTGGTCTCATCATGACCTGTTCATTGGAACAAAAAACACATGAAATGAAAATAAGACTTGTGTGGATAGGGGGTTCAAAGACAATTTTTTTTTTAATGTAACTATCATAAAATCCCACTGCAGGTGTCAAACAAGAATCATAGAATGTCAGAAATGTGACCTGAAAACAGCTTGTGGATAGAGGTGACTGTCTTCATAGTCTTACAGCGGTTAATTTTTTCAAAGCAAGTTAAGTGTCAGAAACTTTTATGATCATAACTTGTCTGTAGAAGTCGGCTAGGAATGAGACTTGTAATAGAAATTGGTATTCATAGTGTTGCACTGTACCAAAATCCCTTTGCAAAGTAAGGAAAAATGAAGGACATTTATGTTGCAACCATCAGAAAATAGGCCTTGTAATATGCTTTGCTGCTCTACTTACCCATCTTCCATGCCCATCTTCTCCAGTTAGGCCTAGAAGCTGTCAGATGAAAAATGCCAAATGCCCAGTTCGATGCACCATAAGTGCAGACTATGACAGAAAATCATCCGTGAAAAATGTCTGATTGATTTCCCTTGCCATGGTGAAAAAAAGTGTCATGTGCAAAAAATAATGATTTTCAGCACATGGTTTAGGAATGTGCCATTTGTGCTGGGTGAAACATTCAGCATTTGTTTGTTTGCTTCTATGTTTTCAGGGGCTTTCAACTTGTATGACCTAATGACAACAACGAAGGCTACATCACAGATATCTCTAAGTTTCCCTTGTCATGTTGAAAAGAGTGCTGCGGTACACATTTTAAAAAATCAGCACATTATTCGAGGATTGTACCATTTGTGGGGGTGCAGCATGTAAACTTTTTTTGTTTGTTTGTTTCCAGGGGCTTTCAACTTGTATGACCTCGACAACGATGGCTACATCACAAAATCAGAGATGCTGAACATAGTGGAAGCCATCTACGCCATGGTGGTGAGTTTTACATGTATAACATGTCTGGGTATACATGCTCATAGAGATTGTGATCTGGCAGGAGTGCTGACTCTACCAGTAGAGATAACAATGGCAGTCACTAAATGAGAATACTAGGAAGTGAGAATGGTTATGGTTGCCTGGGACCTACTTACGAATCCTGGGTTTCAAATCTATTCAAATATTGATCTCAAGTTACGTGAACCGAACTTAAAAAGTTACAGACTGTCATTTGAGCAAATATTCACATGCACAAAAAAAATACCATAGACAGACAGACAGACTAAAACTCTCTACTTGTAGAATCATTGAGGGGTTTAAACTTTAACTTATGAAATAATCTGTAAGAGGCAGAAATTCACTTTTTTCCTTGTTTGTAAAGTTATGTGATGTCTTTATTTTCTAGAAATTAGACCCCTGCACTACAATATGTTGACAAGCCATATGCCACTCAATGTTCTGTCATTCTTTGTTCAGTTTTATGTTCCTCCATTCCTTGTCAATTTCTGTGCCTGGTTCATTCCCGCGTTTTGTCGTTCTTTGTTTCCCCATGCAGGAAAAGGTGAGTCCCTGTTCCGTCTTTAGGACAGAAAAATGGCCGACAGACGACTGAGTACAGCTTTCTGTATCTTAGTAACAAACTAACCAACCCCTTGGCCTTTTGCATGTCTTTTGTGTCATGTGAGGAATGTTCCACTGTTAATGTTTGTGGAGGGGTGTTTGAAGTACTTCTAATTTTATCTCGTCAACTTTTGTCCCTTTTCCCTCCCTGTTCTTCATACATATCTTAAGTTATTTTTAAGATAAAACTTTATCATGAGAGTGGGAAAAACTTAAAGAATGAAAAAAAGTCATTTTTGTTTTTCTCCCTCTCATTCTCTCAATTAAGTATTCAATTAATCCCCCCGTTATAAAATGAATCATGGAACATTCCAAACCCAGGCTAATAATTGCAACACTGACAAAGTAAGACATGGACTTAGACCCTCTAACCTCATAAGTTGCTTGAACCTGTCTTCATTATGTGCGTCATTCTTTTACTGCATGCACAGTTCAAACTTTCAACTGGCATACATTGTATTAGCCCTTAAAAGGATCATTCCTCTTGCTTGTGCATTGTCTAACCCTGTGGCTTCTCAGAAGCAAACATCTTTGTCAATGTTTCTTCGCTTCTTTTCTTCCCTCGTCGATTTCCCGTCTTCTTATTACCTTACAGAGTAGCTCCCTTTCTGGCGAGGTTGGTCTTCCTGCTTATTTTTCTGTGCCTGTTTTTTTTTTTTACAAATTATGTTGTTTGCTACAAGTTATTTGCTTCCTGCTTATTTTTCTGTGCCAATTTTTTTATTAATTTTCCTATGACTTTTTTCTGCTTATTTTTCTGTAATTTTTTTCTCAGTGTTGTTAGTCTTCCTGCTTACTTTTTCTTTGCCTGTTTTTTTTCTGCAATGGTGTTTGTTCTATGTTGCAATAAGGCTGTTTACATAAAAAGACATGATATACGTGAATACCCTGTGTTCAAATGCAGCAAAATTCAATATAAGTTACCCCACAAAGGTGAACTAGCATTACAGGTCTGAACCTTAAAACGTGCATAACTACGTTTGACTGCTCATTGCTATACAGTATTGACATGTAACTAATGATCTTTGTATGAGGCTTTTTATATTGTGAAGGCAGATTTCTACAGCGACCTAGGGTTGGAAAAGTTGCCTAAAACTAATGCTTGTCCTTTCGGGCAAGTAAATATGAAATTTACTTGCCCGAACCAACTTTTCACCTGCTCAAAATTTAAATAACTAAAAAAAAAGTATGTATTTTCACTTCCAGCATTGGAATTTTTTTGCTATTGGCTCTACTTTTCTCTGTTGAACCATGCTTGATCCCATGACTGTCAAAAGTAATATCAAAATATATTCCATGAAAAATCTTACTTGCTCGATCGGGCAAGTAGGGAAGGACATGCGCTTGCTCGATCAGCACTTTTTTTTGCCCAGAACAATCAGGCTAATGGACTTGTCCAACCCTGCGACCTCACTACAGCACTGATGCACGTTGATCGCAACCCCAAACTAACCTTTGATCCAATCTTTTGTCTAATTCTCGCTGATTGGCCACCTCTGACGTGCCACCTCTGACCTTTGCCCCACAGGGCACAATGCTGGAGCTGCCCCCAGACGAAGACACGCCAGAGAAGAGAGTTAACAAGATCTTCGCACAGATGGATAAGGTGTGCATGCATCACTCTTTTATAATTTCTTCTAGTTCAAACTGTCCTGTAGTTTGTGTTAGGCTTAGGTCACATTTTTAGGTCACAGGGGCCCGGCCGGGCATCTTTCGGGAGCAAAAAGAATGATATAAAAGACATCAAAATACACAAAATGTCAAAATAAGATTCAAGGGCATAATTTGTGTATTTTTCGAGGTATACAATTTAATGTTTCGTTTCTTAAAACATCCCGGCCGGGTCCCGGTTTGGAAATGTGACCTAAGCCTTAGACTGGTATACGTACCTTACATGTAGCTCCAATTTGTTCCTCCGATAGCTTCTTAGCAGTGTAGTCTGACCCCTGTCCCAATTGAAAAGTTTGGGCCTAATGTCCTGCGTTATTTTGGAAATTGCATTAGACACAGTGTAAAAGGGGTCAAAGTTCTGAACCTGGCCTAGCCCTGTTACCATTGCTGTTGCATGTAGAAATGTTTTATATTTGACTGTCGTAATGCTACCCTGTACCAGGCTTTTAGCTAGGAATTAATTTTAGGGCGTCCAAAGTAATCGGAGTGATCTGCGGCGCGAGCATTGTAGGGGGTCCGGGGTATCCCCCCCGGAAAATTTTGAAATCATAACCCTCTGAAATGCTATTTCCTGCATTTTGAGGTGCATATTTTGTAGAATTCAGCCAAGATTTTTTTGTTTCTGTTACAATATGTTTGCCCTGACTGAGGCTGGGAGGAAAAATTTGGGCGTCCGTAGTGCGTCTTGCTTAAAAGTATTGCGTCCGATTTCTTATGTTTGTTAGGACAGTGCGTCTAAATGACGCGTTGACGCATGCCTAGCTAAAAGCCTGCCCTGTACTGACTATAGTCTTTGTCTGTACCCTACTTAAGTAGCCTTTTAGATTATCATGTACTTTGTTACTGTTGTGATACGTTCTCATCCTTGGTTTAATGTAATATTCCTGTCTTTTATTGTATGATGTTGCTAATTTGCTATTGTGTGTGATGATGTACAGTTTTGTTCTGCTCTTCTTTCATGTTACTTGATATCTGAAAATTCAGAATTTTGTGATAAGCTGTCGTATTTGTCTTCTGTTTAAACTCTTCTATTTTCTCATTTGCATATTTCAATTGCTGTCTTGGTGTTGTTACTGATTTGTCAGCCTGTTTGTATTGTTATTGTGTTTACAGTACTTCTTTTCAGCTGTGTTTTCTTAACTTATGTTTTCCTGTGTGATCGTGGTGTTTCAGGATTGAAAGAATAAGGGCCACTTCTATTTACAGTTTTTCTTTCCTTCATTTGATCTTTGTTTCAATTTTTTCCCTTCACTCATTTGATCCATTTTCTGACTTTCTTACAGGACTTTTTCACGCTCTTGAACATTTCCAGAAATTTTTTTCCGTATTTGCAGTTTCCTTAAAGAGTAGAATTCATTTATCAAACCCACTTCACTTCAGCAGTATTTCGAGTAAGAGTGAGGTTGCCGTCTAAAATCACACACCTGCTATAAGAAATCTTGCATACCAATCCATCCACCAATTCCTCACAACTTTGGAAAACTAATTTTTAATCCTCTTCTGTCACCAAACCCTCTTCATCTAAAATTGTGTGTACAGTCAAACCTGTATTAGGGGCCACCTCTACAGAGGGGCCACCTGTCCATAGTGGCCACTTTTTGTCGGTCCCTTGGGTATTTTATCTACAAGTTGCCACCTCTATACAGAGGCCACCTGTCTATAGTGGCCAAACTTGTCCGGTCCCTTGAGTGGCCGCTATAGACAGGTTTGACTGTATCTTGGTGTGTTTGTGTATAACAGTCCTCACCTTCTTTTTCTTGTTTTTGTTTGTAGACTATACTAAATGTCTTGAATGTCGGGTAAAAGTTGCTTGTGTATCATCTAGAAGTTAGTCTTTCATGTTGATTTTGCATCTATAGTACTTGTATAGCCACTTTTCTGTGCATGGCATCCATTTCTTCTTTCTTATTTGTCATTGACACAAAATCAGTGCATTGTAGGCTTTTTGCATGTTGCATGGAAATCACACTTTTTTTCTGAAAGTATAGCTACATTCAGTGGATAGCAAAGTTCTTTGTACCAAGTTTACATTTCACTGGCCGTTTGCCATCTTCCAAAGGCAATACTATCAGTTCAGTTACTGGTTCTATTTTGAGCTGTTTCTAGGTCTCATTTGAAGTAGAACAAGTATACTAAGTATTGCTGGAGAAAGATGAGAAATGGTTCAAGTGAAACTTTGGCTAATAAAATAGTATGTACAAGTAAACAAGCAGTTGGTTGTGTACAAGGAGCTTTGTTATTTTACCAACCACATTAAACAATTCACAAATATCATGATTATCACTTAACACAAAGCCAGTGTGTCACATGCAGTTAACACTTAAACACCAGTGGTGGACACTTTTTCGTTCAATCCTCTTCTTTCTCTCACAGAACAAGGATGGCAAGCTCACAAAGGAAGAGTTCAGGGAGGGATCCAAGTGTGATCCGTGGATCGTCCAAGCGTTGTCACTGGAGATCCCACAGTGATCCCACTTTGTGCAAGCATATCTTTAACCTGTACAGATCCTGTAATTGGAGAGATGTTGATTTCTCTTTTTTATCATTTGAATAGTACCCAGGGCTTTACGTGCATATTGTATTACAGAGGACTTACATGTATATTATAAACTGCCTTTGATAGGTAGTGCTTTTAGCAGATGATGGGAAGGTGGCCAATCAGAGTTCACTTTTCCATCATGCAGTGGTACAGTGACCAATCAAAAAGCTTTAGGTCTGTCACATGATGCAGTGGGATAGTGACCAATCAGAAGGCATCTTTCTCTTTCCCATCCCTCCATGGGATGGTGACCAATCAGTCTTTCTCTTTCTCATCATTCAGTGGGTCGGTAACCAATCAGAAAGGGTCTATCACTTTCCCGTCATTCAGTGAATTGGTGACCAATCAGAAAGATGATTTCACTTTTCCCTCTTGTGGTAGTACAGTGACCAATCAGAAGCCTCCAAGGTCTAACATGAACTGTGAACTTTGAACTGTGAACTTTAGAACATTTTTTTTCCAGAAAGAATGAAAGGACAGCTGAAACAAGCCAGTTACGTTCTCATTATGCATTCATATAGTGACTTATCAGATAGCTCATGTCATGACAAACTATCTGTGGACTTTTTGAACGTTGTTTTTTTCAGAATAAGGACGGAAAGTTGAGCCGTTCGGAGTTTATCTCAGGCTCGAAGAAGGACGCCTGGATTGTCCAGGCGCTGGCTATAGAAATGGAGCAATGATGTCTGTGTATACAAGTTTCCATTGTGAGAGCGTTACAAATGGTATTCTGGGATTCCCTTTCAAGTCCTCGCTGTCATTCACAAACATGGCTGGTGCTGGCAAACCCCATATAGAGCCTTTGCCTCAACAAATTTACATCTCACAGTTTGTACTTCGAAATCCCTGAAATAAAAAAGACTCAATTGACAAAATTTCTACAAAGCTATTATCTTACCACCTCACAACTAAATGCTATTGGCCAGTTTCACTTCAACGTTAAGCTTTTCAACTTTCATTTCGGGATCATATGGACCCTAAACCTGCAAGCCAAACATCTTTACAGCCGTGTTTTACAATGATGACAGGAACTGCCAGAGTGGACCCTTCCAATCACTGACACGTATGGCTGCCATCACTAACTCGTTTGGCTGTGGTCAGCTCATCGCACTGTTGCGCATGTAAGGAGACACTGAGCTAGCCTGGCTACAATCTTGCTTTGGCTTTCGTCCCATTTGGTTGGTGCTACCCCGCAACTATTGTCAGGCCGGTGCAGAAACTATTGAATGGGACCTAAAGCCACTGTAATTTCTTAAATTGTTTTTCAAACATTTTAACTAAAAATTTAGCAAGAGAAGAGCACAAAAACAATTGAATCTGACTCGCTGAGACTTTGTGTATCAGGTTGCAAACCTTTTCTTTAGAGTCTATTTTCATGTCTATCTGTCAGTTCAGCATTATTATCTTAAGTCCTAGAACCAACAACAGTCTGGTCTTAACCTTTTCAGGATAGCAACCAGGCTAGCTAGAAGGTGCCCAGCCATCCCATGCATGAAAAGACATGTCTAAACATTAAACACCCGACCCCTCTACAACTTGGTGCCTCTCGTCTCGCTTTCACATGATTCGGCTATGCTTCTCTGTCACAACATCTTGTGCATGGCTTCGACCTCCCAAACTCATGCAAAAGGTTGCTGTAGGGGCAGAAACTTTAAGAAAACAGACCTTTAAGGAAAAGAAACTTAGGGTGCAACTTAATTTCTTTTCAGCGCAAGCCCTTTCTCCCCCACCTACCCTTAAATGTGTCACTGTCACATCCCATTACCCTTCTTCTTCTACCATGGCAAAAGTGGCCTTATTTGGTGTTGTAAGTTGCGCCTTTTGCGTAAAAGTGTGACGTCATAGTCCGCTGTTTGTATCGACAGTAGTTGCGCGACAGCCCCATTTCTACGTGTCTGTTCCGTGACCTTTGTACCCCAGTAGTTCTATGTCATTCTGGCAGCCTTTTCCATCGTTTGGGGGGTGCACAAATGCATTACCATGGCAACAACAAAGAACGATTCAGGCCGTCTTGCTGGCCGGTTACTCTCTGATGATGGATTCTTACACCACAGACATACACGGCTTCACCACCGAAAATTTTGTTTTGTTTTATTCACCTCACGTTTTGACGACTGTCAACGACTGATGCTTTCAGCAGGTTCAAATCACAACGCAAATTGGGTGGGAAGGCTTACATAACCACCATAGATGTATTTATTGTAAATATATGACGTTGTAACAAAAAAAAAAGAGTCCATGATCGTAGGGTATTAGCTGGGCACTGTGCTGGCTAGGGCGCATGTCGAAAGGAAAACTGGATGACCATAACGCCTGTTTTAGCATGACGACAATCGATGCGCACCAAATGATACTGTACCGTTGGCTCCACCTTGAGCATGACAGGGTCCCCCGAGTACCACTTTCTCCTGAAGCTTTATTACATCACCAGGGTGATTATAAGCACTACCGGTATGTAAATCTGGCACCTAGATAAGCAGGCACCTGAAACAATGCACCTGATGACAGAAATAGACATCTCGAAAATCAGGCACCCGAAAAAGTGCACCTGATGACAGAAACAGGCACCTCGAAAATCAGGCACCAGAAAGTGCACCTGATATGACGGAAACAGGCACCTTGAAAATCAGGTACCCACTGTCTGTGGCTGCGGCAGTTGTCAGGTGCTGCTGTTTCAGGTGTGCGCTGTTTCAGGTGCCAAAGCTAATTTACCGTTTTCGTGTCTCTGTGCATTTTCTGATGCAGAACAAGGATGGCCTGATTAGCAAGCAGGAGTTTAGAGATGGCGCAAAGAAGGACAAATGGATCTGTTCCGCCCTGTCCCTGGACTTATAGCTGACAAGGAGGTAGAAATGTAGTAAGAAAAGTGTCCTGGTCTCAAGCAGATAGAGCTCAGTCTAGTCTGTCATAGGGCTGCGTTGTAGGTGTAATGGTCCCATCATCATACAAGCCTGTGTAACAAAATCTATGGCATTCAATGTTGTCTTTCTGCAAGCTTGTCATTGAAATTTTGACGGGTTCCAGGGAAAACATCAGGACTAAAGTTAAGGTTTCCCTATTCCTGTTTTAGTCCAATGTAGAGGGAGGGCAAGACAATACAGGAATGCGGCAACGTTACTTAAATGAAAAACACGAGAAGAGGGCAATTTTTTCAAAGTGTGTCATGGCAACTTTTTGGATTCTATTGTTGATTGAGGAAAAGATGGGGAAGAATGTTGATAATTTGTATCGTGTAGCTTCTCCTTAGCTCAAGATGAGCTGAGTACTTTGTAATAAGAGATCTGAACTTATTCTGTGTGGACATGGGATGTTACGAACCTGCATACATGTAGAGTTACCTGCAAAATCTGTACCACGTTTCAACGCAGCTGTGTAATATAAAAAAAGAGGTTTTTAGCTTTTCTTATTATATAACTTGTCTAAGGAGGATGCTATAGTCGTTGTATACTCCAGAAAATGCTGTGAATTTGCGAAGAGAATTCTATTTGGTATGACGTAGTAATATTAATGAGTTTTCAAATGTAAAGCTTCACAGATTTGATTTTATGGATGACATCAATTTTGGCTTGTGTATCCCAAAAGAGTAAATCTCCTTTTGGCAGAACGGAGGAAATTATGTGACAAAGTTCAAGCAAATGGAGAACGATTTCTGAACCCTTTTGATAAAACTGTTTCAATGTGTTAAAACATTCCTTTGTGAAAAGGAACAAAATTTGTTATACTTCCTTATTCTTATTAGGGATACTCTAAAGATGCCATTCATAAAAGTCAAATCTGTGTTGCTGTAGGTATGTAATGAAAGAATACTATATATACCAGTGGCTGTGTCTTCTGCCCTCAGAAGTGTTTGTTGTTTGCATGCCGACCCTGGAGAGTTTGAAACCGATTTGTGCATTTTCTTGGCTTGTAACACTCTTCTTCTTCTTCAGGGCACGTCCATGTGAACAGTTGTCGTATCTTAGCCAGCGAGTTTGAGTTTTTCTCCTCACGTTTTACGTACGCAAGTTTGATAGTCTAGACTTTAGTGCAGGGAAAAGTTGCATGCTTTTTGTACTGTTTGCTCTGTAAGACTTAGTGCAATGATACTGCCTATGCTTTTTGGGGCCCTTCTGTTGTGAACCTACTTACTATTGTGTACGTCAAGGATACATCATTGGGCCCCTTTACCAGTTTAAATTTTAAGTCTAAGACCTAATGACTTCTTCAATCAACTACCCATTTTAGAAGTGAAAATGTTTCTCTCTCATATTGATGTTAACTGCAATTTTCTTATCCATGACCCAGTGAACATCTGTTAAGGTCAGATGTCAAAGGTGATGTGTCAAATGTCATACCTGTTCAGCAGTCATGTATTAGCACCACTGATTTTTTGTTGACATGATCATAAGTGCAATTCTGGAAAAACGGACGACAAGGGCAGACTAAATGATACAGCTAAACTCTTTGTTGTCTTTGTTTCACAACAATCTGTTGACAGCTGTTGAATTCTGAACTTGTCTGTGAAAAGTTGTGTACTGTAGTATACATTGTCAAGGCTTGTTAGTGACCAGAATGTACCATTCATGCTCCTCTCATGACACCTTACAAAATACTAGTAGTTCAGGCTGTGTCAGTACAATTCCTTGTTTGTCATCAATGTCATTCAAATTTCTTTGTCAGCTGAGAAGAAATTTAAAGAAAATGCTACGCATGCCCTACTCATTACAACTTTTTGAGGGGCAAGACTTTTTTGTTGTTCTGTCTTTCCCAAATAACCAAGGAATTGTACTCGCAATCATTCAAACAAAAAAGTTGGACGAGTTTGCTTTTAAATTTACTGAATGAGACAGCTATGATGTGACAAGTTGTGGGTTAACGAAAAATATTTTCTGTCAGAATAGATAAAAATTAGAGGGGGAAATTCTAGCAGCAGTGTTAGACATTTGCATATCAAGTTTTAGTAGAATGTTAATTATCCTTTAGCATAGTACAAGGAAGGTCTTGAAAAAAAGAAGAAATTTTATACAGATATTCTAGTCAGATATGAATGTGAGCATGTAGTCTAACTGCAGGAAAAGGCATAGTGGAATATAGACCTTAAAACGTACAGTTATATTATGTAAGGGCTGGCATATCTGTCGGTGGTGTTTTGAGCATACCAAAATTTGACTCGTGTTATTCTGGAGCTGCTATCATCCTGTTCTTTTGCTGTTTTCATGCCACTTTTGTGTGATATGTTTGTCTGAAGCAACAGTCTTCCAGAGGGAGTTTACAGCACAGTTTTAGTCATACCCAATAAGGCAATAAAATTCCATGAGTTGCACCAATCAGAAGTTCACTAAGGTAGCAGGTGTATTAGGAGAGACCCCTATCATCTGATGGCAGTACTGCAACTTGCACACTGAAGAACTGTACATTAGATGGTATATTAATAATGTAAGTATCAAGGTTAATTAGAACTAGACTTGATTTGTGTGTTATTGGAGGTGTTGAACTTGTGTAGTACCTGCATGTTTAACCCTCAAAATCCCAAGATAACAGTTTGATAGCCTGTAAGCTCTCTCTGGAAGACTGTTCTCGGACAAAACTTCATGTTGGGATCTCTTGTTTTGTACATAAAAACGTTCATGTTGAGTGGGTAGGGATAGAGGCGTTCGCGTCCTCCACTAGTGATGTTTTATTTATTGGAAATATTTATGCGTTTCTTCAGGATGTACGTTTTGTACGGTGTAAGAAGTTATCATCAGTCAACTTGCCTGTTCTAAATACATTTCAGTATAACGAAAACTGTCGGCTTCGTGTTTTTTTTTTCAATTATACGTCGTGTATATTAGTCTCCAAGCAGGCCCTTGCTTGCTTGTATTAAAGCTGGCAAAGGATTATAGCCGTTTGACTCCCTTTGGTTGGCTATACTCCTTTGCCAGCATTGATACTATCTCTAAGGCATTGTAGGGTCTGATTGGAGACTACGTGTATATGAGAGATAATGAGAGTGATCTTAAACTAGTTTAGCTCACTCGAAAGCTAAGCTTCCACTGGCCATGACAAAGACAGACCCTCTGTGCAGTTTATATAGTCAATGAATGAATTATTGTACACATATATGATATACCCATTGGGTTAAGTACAGCAATAAAAGAATAATTGATAAGGCGTCAGAAGGATGACGGCTGAGACACAACGATTTATCGGTTTCGACCCTTTATTCAGAAGTCTTCATCAGAAAGACCGAATAGTTGATAGAAACACAATGTCAACCAACACAAGAATCAAATGCTACTACGCTCGTTCTCATTGAAATGTCGACGTGGTAATGTAATGGTAACGTTTGTTACAGTCATTTCTGTACAACCTTTTGTTAAGCAAGGTGGGATACAAATGGCAGTCAACAACCATTTCTTGTTTCTTTAGATATCCAGAAAAACTATACAGCGTCACAAAAACGGTCATTTCTAGTCTTATACATGGATGATATAACCGTGGCAACCATCGTACTCGTGGTGGTAACGTTTGTTACAGAATCTGGCGACAGGCATAAACCACCTCACACAGCCTCCAAGATCAGTGACAGGAGCGATCTGACGTGATCGGGCAAAGGGCCTAGTCAGCTGGTTTCACCTACCGAAGAATTATTCTGGGATATGAATTGTTAAATTTTTGGCTACTATTTGAATTCTTCGTTTCTTCTCAGGCGACAGCCATTTTCTAGGGGTTAAAATCCCACCCGTGGCTATATAAATCTTCTAAGCCATTAACCAATACAAATGTTGGTGTGCATCTTTTGTAAAACATTCCTGGGGTTGTGGAAAAATGAAGGAACCAGTGATGTTGTCCATAATTTGCTCCATATCAAGGCGTAAAGTCAGGCGACAGCATTTCGACATTTAAATGAGAACGAGCCACTAGTGAAATAGAGGTTCATTGTGCCGTGGAAATTCCCCTAGCTCTTTTTCACAAGTACATGTACAGTACTAGTAAACAGTGGACCACGGCTTGATATTCTGTGTCTTTTTTAATTTTTTCATGCTTTCTCCCCGAGGAAATTCAAAATTGATGTTGCAAAGTCGCGTAGAAGCACAGACCCAGATCCGTACATCTGTTTAGTGATTAGCTGTGTCTGTCCTGGGACATGCCAGACAGCTACGGGTCACAAACCTTTAATTGAGTATCGGTAAAATGATTAGACGACCGAAGTGGTCATTACAGTTACAGACCAGGCTGGCCGCTGATGCCGACTGGATTACGTCAATGTGACGTCATGTAGAAGCAGACGTCATGTAGAAGCAGACGTCATGTAGAAGCAGACGTGTGGGTTGGACTTGTCATGCGCCATTTTTAGCCGTGTTTCTCATTTTAAGCTTTATAATTATACATCATAGAGAATGACATCATAGAGAATGAAGAGACACACATGGATGCAAAAATATGTGCAAAAGCAGTTGAAGACAAAATGAACATGGTTCTGATAGAAACGTAACACCTTTTCTGTGCCTCTGCCTTTCAACAATCTTTCTGTGCAAAGTATATAGATACACTCAAGGCAGAGTTTTGGCTCCGGCTGTTTTGACTTGTTTTTAGGCGTTTTTATCGGGCTTTCATTCTGTACCGTTGTCTTAATGCCTCATTTATAAGTACCCACGAGACAAAAACAAAAACGAACGGTACAAAATAGAAAGCCCAATAAAACGCCTAAAACACGTCGTGAAGCAGCCAGAGCCGAACCTATACTTAGAAAGTAGTAAATACACGAGTAAGTGGCATGTATTGCCCGATGTACCGGTTAATCGTGATTGCTTATAGATCGTATAAAACAGTCGGCTGTTCAGTTTGACAATCAACATCTTTTTTTAAGTAGCTGCGATCGAAGTCTAACATATGCGACATAACGGACGCCTCAGGAGACATGGGCTCGTGCCTTTGACGTCACACTAGTAAGGCAATTGGTCAATGTAAATTGTTGTTTACCGTCACAGTACAAAAATGTTCGGTAACAGTCTTAGTATGTCTTGCTTTAACTGTAGATGGGGTGGCCTCGTTTCGTATGGAGTCATCTGTGATATATGGCCCCAGTACACATGAAACATTTCTGCGCTTTGCAACGCTTATTTCTCCAGCAAAAATGTTTTGTTGTTGTTGTTGTTGTTGTTGTGAGTGGACATTTGATGTACATGAAGTATAGCGACTACATCGTCTTGAAGCGACACCTAGGGACAGGTACAGCAGTGCAGGCTTAGGCAGCCCTGAGGCATGCCAAAATATTTAGAACCAAGGTCAATGCACCAAAAAGTAGTTACTCAAGCAACTGGATATGGTTTGGGAAACGGTCAGACATTTCAACTGCTATCCCGCAGTTTTCGTCAGTGACACTGGACACGTCAGTGACATGGTCATTGCACTTAAACTCTATTGGATCGCAGCTAACCGCTCAATGTTGATATCTAGTCCTAGTGGTTTGCAAAAATAGAAGGAATAGAAAGAGCTAAGTATCGTGCCAATTTCTGGCAACCAACATTTTAACAATGGACATAGTCGTCTTTGCGAGTAATCATGATTTCTACTGTTTGATGCATTTCAAGATGGTAAAAACCAATCTGTCGTATAGTGCGTTTGGTTGTTGATTTCTGTCAAACAAACGTCATATATTGACACACCAGAGGAAGCAAGCAACAGCTATGACCTACTAAATTTGATACCGTTGCATACCTAGGTACACCTGAACCCTTATTTAAACACTGTAGATAAGTGCACGATGTTCATATCTCACCACAGGGGTGTGCACTATATGATAAGAGGAACAATTGTAAAAGTCCTACCACAAACGCCATATCAACCAACACGATCCCAATGGGTCATTTCTTCATTAAACGATCAAAAACGACTTTTACTTTTGTTTGCAGGCCCTAAAGGCCCCCTTTCCACTAGACAGCAATCGTGCTGCGCTCTCACTGGGACCTGAATAGGATATGTACGTATGTGTAACCTTCACCTTCACATTAGGTATATGATACAAAAAGTAAAAGTGTGACTGAGAAGACAAAACAACAAAAACAACAAGAACAACATAACACAGAAATAGTAAAAAGATTCGTTTCTTTTTTATACAATTCGTGGAGCGATATGTCAAATTTTAGGGCGCGGCGAGAGCGCCGTCCTAGTAGAAAGAGGGTATAACCTACACGCTGTTAAACAAATTGAACCTGAGAGGAATTCGAATTGTCGATTTCGAGGCTTGTCGTGCTGTTGTTTCAATTCAATTTGTTTTACACACCTTGTGATGTTAGTTGTACTTTAATGGTAACACCTTCACTGGCGACATATACAGCAGAGCTCGTGCGTTTGGTTGTTGTCAAACAAACGTCATCTGTTGACACACTAAAAGAAGTAAGCAGCAACTATGACCTAAGCGGATACCGTTGCATACCTAGGCACACCTGAACCCTTAATTAAACACTGTAGATAAGTACACGATGTTCATATCTCACCACAGGGGTAGGCACTATATGATAATAGGAACAATTTTAAAAGTACTACCACAAATGTTATATCAACCAACAAGATCCCAATGGGCCCTTTCTTCATTAAACGATTAAACGATCAAAAACGACTTATACTTTTGCTTTGCTTACAGGTCCTAAGGCACCCTTTCCACTAGACGGCGATCACGCTGCGCTTTCACTGCGACCTAAATAGGATACATGTATGTGTAACCTTCACTTTCACACTGGGTATATCATACAAAACGTAAAAGTGTGACAGAGATGGAAGCAAAACACAGAAATAGTAAAAAGATTCGTTTCTTTTCTATACAATTCGTTGAGCGAACTGTCAAATTTTAGGGCGCGGCGAGAGCGCCGTCCTAGTAGAAAGGGGGTATAACTCACACGCCGTGCTCCGTCAGTAAAACAAAATGAACGTGAGAGAAAGTGTCGACTTCAAGGCTTGTCGTGCTGTTATTTCAACTCAATTTGTTTTACACATCTTGTTATGTTGATTGTACTTCAATAGTACCAATTCTTTGGCGACATCTACAGCAGAGTTCGTGCACTCTGAAACGGCAAAATATGCAAGCATTAATGGTTACCAATAACATGTGGTAGGAACTTTCTAGTGATATTCTTGGCCTTTTTCAATTAGTAACGAAAATTCGGGGCTATCAGTACTATGTCTACCAAATTGCGCCCATCAATTGTCTCAGCTACAGTATCGTAGAATAGTTTTATCATGTACATATAGTTGATATGCACTGTATTTTACCTAGTGCTTAGTACGATTATTATACATAATTCACCGTATATATGAGTATATATAAAGTAACGGAGTTTTATCATTGGTTCAGCTTAACATTTTAGCTATGACATTTTAGATCTTGTCACTCTCATGAGTTAAAGTATTTTGATGATTAAGGTAAAGACGCAACTCTCTTGAAAATCTCATTGATGAAAATGTTCAATGGCGGAAGCAAATGCTTTGCCGCCTGGAATGTTCACGGCCTAGGTTCTAAATTAGAAGATGTAGAGTTTTTAGACGAAATTCGCAAATTCGACTTCTTTTCGTTACTTGAAACATGGAGCACTCAAAACACAAAAATCAACATCGCTAACTATAGTTATTTTCATCTATTCAGAACAAAAAGCAAACGAGCGAAACGCTCATCAGGGGGAATTATATTTTTCTATAAAAACAAATTCAAAAATCATGTCAAAAAAGTACCTTCTAAGTCGACTGATGCCCTCTGGGTAAAGATAGACCGTAACGTCTTAGGACTTACGAAAGATCTTTTCATATGTTCAGTTTACCTAAGCCCAAGCGCTTCTTCTACTCATAAAAATGCCGATAACCATATATTAGACATACTAGAAGAGGAAATAAGTAGATATAGTTCAGAGGGGTTCGTCTTATTAGGGGGAGATCTAAATGCGCGTATTGGTAACCTACGTGATTACGTGGATAGCGAAATTAACATCGACGGTTTTCCCGCCAGCTCCTCGAACCAAGTTAGTGATAGGCAATATATGGATAAGTCACCTCCAAACAAGTTTGGCCGGCTTTTGAGTGAGCTTTGCATACAAGCAGACCTCAGAATATTAAATGGCAGGGTGGCTGGGGACCTGCAAGGTAACTATACCTGTCACCAACCAAACGGTAGTAGCACGGTCGACTACATAATTTCCAGCCAATCGTTTCTGCAAAACATTTTATTATTTCAAATTCATCCGCTAACTGTCTTTTCAGATCACTGCCTGATATCAGTCTTCATTAAATCAAACACAGACCATCAAAACCAGCATGAAAAACAACAAAAGCGTAAAAGAAATCCCGCTCCAAAACGATTTCATTGGGATGATGAATCTGCACAGAAATTCAACCACATCCTTTCTCAATCTCATTTTATCGATAGACTGAATTCACTCTCATCACAAAATACGAAGGACACAAAATCTAATGGAGAAATAGAAGCCTTTGTTTCAGAATTTAGTTCAATCCTGAGAGACGTTGGTTTCAAATCCCTATCAGTACAGATAACTAAACATAAGAAACACCCGCAGCTACGACAAAATAAACAATGGTTTGACAAGAGTTGTAACGAACTAAAACGTGAAATAAAGAACCTAGCATATTTACTATCCAAACAACCATTTAACTCCGACATAAGGGGAAGATATTTCAAAAGAAAGAAAGAATTTAAAAAACTGATAAAAAAGAAGAAAACAGACTTTCACAAACAAATCATGACCCAATTGTCTTCCCTCAAAGACAAAAATCCAGGCGCCTTTTGGAACTTAGTTAATAAGCTAAAACCGACGAAAACGCAAGAAAATAATCAAATCTCAGAAGAAGAGTGGTTTGAACATTTTAGCAATTTAGACAAACTCCCTAATAATGGTACAAACGACTCTCCAATTCCGGAAAACGATCAACTAAATCCGTCGTCCTCCGCTACTAATCCATCTGTTCTAGATTCCCCTATAACTTCAGAAGAATTATATAATGCCATTTCAAACCTCAAGAACAATAAATCGAGTGGAAATGATTTGATCTTAAATGAAATGTTGAAATTTGGTAAATCGGTACTTCAAACGCCACTCCTGCAACTTTTTAACAATTGTCTGCAAAACGGGTATTACCCACAGGAGTGGTCCCTTAGTATTGTTCCAATTCACAAATCCGGCGACCCATCTCTCCCAGACAACTACCGCGGAATTTCCATAATTAGCTGCTTAGGTAAACTATTCTCCTCTATATTAAACAATCGCTTAGTTAGTTATGCCGAAAACAATAGTCTTTTCAAACCCCATCAGGCAGGGTTTAGGAAGAACTTTAGAACTACAGATAATCTTTTCGTGTTAAGTACATTAGTTAGCAAGTATCTTTATAAGTAAAAATTCCCGTCTCTTTGCATGTTTCGTAGATTTTAGTAAAGCGTTCGACTCCGTCTGGAGAAATGGCCTCCTTTACAAATTAAACAAGTTAGGTATACAGGGCAACTTTCTTCGAACTATCAAAGACATGTATTCAAAAACTACAAATCGTGTGAAATACAGTCAAGGTCTGACTGAACCTTTTGTCACAAACTGTGGTGTCAGACAGGGTTGTAATTTAAGCCCAACTTTATTCAATTTATTTTTAAGTGATATTACATCTGTCTTTGATAATGATATTTGTAACCCCCCAACTATGTACAGTAAGCGTGTCTCTTGTCTATTGTATGCAGATGATTTAGTTCTTTTCTCTGAATCCAAACAAGGTCTACAATGTTCTTTGAATAGACTAGAAGAATACTGTCAAACATGGCACCTAAATGTGAACCTTAGGAAAACAAAAATAATTGTTTTCACTAAGGGTGGTCGTATACCAAAAGATGTGTATTTCATGTATAAGAACAATCCTGTTGAAATAGTGACAACCTATTGTTATTTAGGTATTGTTGTCAATTCTGCGGGTACTTTCAAGGCGAACAACAAACACTTGTACAGTAAGGGTCTGAAAGCTTTATTCGGGATAAATCAATCCCTAGACAAAGCCGACGCTCCTTTGTCTGTCAGAAACAAACTTTTTGATACATGTGTTAAGCCCATAATTCTCTATGGATCGGAAATCTGGGGTTCTGTTAAAAGCCCCAAATCCTGTCCTATTGAAACAATACATCTAAAATTCTGTAAGCAAACCCTACACGTGCCAAGATCCACAAGTGGCCTCGCCGCTAGAGCCGAGTTAGGGAGGTTCCCCATTCATTTGGAAGCCTCCCTAAATGCTATTAAACACTTAATTAGACTTCGCCAGAAAGTACCAGCAGACAGTTTCCAGTCAGACGCTCTTTCTTGCCAGATAGATTTAGCCTGGCAAGGCTGGAGCCAAGTGTTGGGCGTCAGGAGTTCGCCAGTCACTGGAGGAATGCGGCTATGGTTATGTATGGCATTGTCCTCTACAGCACAATACAAATTCGTCTCAAATTATCAATTCTATCAATCAGCGTCTGAAAGACATTTATTTTCAAACTTTTCTAAGAGAGATACACAATGACAACAAAGGTGGATCCGCTAAAAACAAATTGAGGTCTTACAGACTGTTCAAGTCCACTTATAATGTGGAACAATACCTGGATATTGACAATATTCGGCACAGGACGGCCGTCACAAAACTACGAGTCAGTTGCCACAAATTACACATCGAAACCGGAAGACATAACCGCACTCCTCTAGAACAACGAATATGTAGATACTGCAATCTAGATAAGTTAGAAGACGAACATCATTTTGTAGTAGAATGTAGTTTGTACAAGAAAGAGAGAGCTGAACTCTACAGACTAATAGAATCCATGTTCCCCCACTTCATACAACTAAGTAATATAGACAAATTTATATTCCTTATGAATCTAGACAAGCCTTTACTTATAAAGCATATCTGTTCTTACATTTTCAATATCACAAAGAAACGAGAAGAAGCCGAATGTACGCAGTAGAATACGATCCTTGAGTAGTGTAGATTCATTGTATCATTATATCATGTTGTATCATTTGTTGTGACCTGTACTAAACCCAGTGGGTATGAATGTACAATAAAGGTCTTCATTCATTCATTCATTCATTAACAGGAACAGTGTTGGTTGAGGGCTGTGATAAAGTATGGAAAATTGATTAAATAAATACTGTCACAAGCAGTCCGTCAAAACACTTGTCTGCTTGTAGAACAAACAAAAACATTGCTGACCATGCAGCTGCAGCTCACGCGAGTCGCAAAGTACAGGTTCTGGACAAAGTACACCTGTAACGTCACATCCTGTTATTGACTATAAATGGGAAAGTACGCGGTATTCTGGGCAAAGCGAGTCATGTATGGAAAGCCCCCGTACACAAATAGTATGTTGCGTTACAAGCCTGGTTATAAGTAAAGTTGCACTTAACACATCAGTGACTTGTGAGACAGCTGTTGTTGTACTGAAGACATCATCATCACCAGCTAAAGACACGTCAGGTCGGGAAGAAGCGGATACAAACACCGTCCCAGTTTAAGTCAGGTAAGATTATACATGCACGATGTTATTTTAGAAGCGTATCAACCTCAGATTAGTAATACAAAAGGTATAGTCGATTTCATTATATTCTTCTGTTGAAGTGCAATCGTGACAATGCTTCCTTTGTGTAACTGAAGGTTATCCTGGAGTTTCCTTTAAAAGTTTTAGCTGTAATCCTGAGGGTAGCACTGTTGCAAACAGAATAAGAGAAACAGTCTAAGTAAGCAAAATTGGGAGAATAATTTGCTACAATATAACATGTTCCTGCGTAGCACTTGTTGAATGGGGGAAATGTTACCCTTCCCTCCGGCTGCCCCACATGGATTCTTTTGTACAGAAGAGCGTTGTCATAAAGGTGCGTTTGTTTGCAATGATATCGTTCCTAACATATACGCAATTCTACTATTATCTCGTTGACGCGGACTTGTGGTAATACATTGTTGATAATACTCTCCTTTCCTGATGTTGACGTCGAACTTTAAAGAAAACTTTTTGTATCAATTTTCTATTGTAGGTAGGTGGCGTTGTCATATATGGGTACCCATGACTTTGCCTTGAAGTTTAAGTTCTTGACTTCCCATTTGACAAAATATTTTCATATACTAGTATATGGCATATATATGAAAAAAAATTGTCATATGGATAGCCTCCTTCGCGGCCTTCCAAGAGTGCTGGCGGTAAATGTTGGGCAATAATTCGCAACATATGGGCCAATCGACAGCGTTCCCACCAACAATAACCGTCAGAGATCGTGGAAGGGCGCAAAGGAGGTTATCATATGATTACGTTTACTTGCAGGTTTGGCAAACAAAGGTTACAAATTCCGTGCAAAAAGTGCAGTTGTTACGCATGCGCAAGTTGTAAAGTACATCGTGTTCTGGTCAGAGTGCACCTGTAAAGGTACAGTCTGGTATTGATAAAGTTATCGTCTATAGTAAACAACTGTGACGTAAGTGGAAAGTACCCCATATTCTGGGCAGATTTAAAGTGAGTCACACGAAGAAGGTTCTAGTACAAAAACAGTCTGTTACATTTATACATGTTTGATAAGTTTCCTGATATTTGTGGTCGGAAACACTTAAGAGCCTTTGCGGATAATGTCATGTTATATTATGTTAATTTGTCTGGAAGACGATTTTCAATGTCGATTTTGGGCCCCTAACAGCTTGCTCTGGAACTGCAGTGTTAACTAACCGTTATGTCGTCAATTTAATGATGGGTAGAGTTGCCAAATCGATATACATAACAACAACAATGCGTTTCCTTTTTACGTTGACTTCGACCTGGTCGAAAACGACCTTGTGTTAGGTGCGTTTGACCGCAAAGATTTGTTGAACACAGACGCCACATTTCATGCGCCAAATATTCTTTGAAGAAAAGTGTTTGTTGCTTAAGTCACAAAGTTCATCAAGTTCAGCACAAAGTACACCTGTACCGGAACAGACTGGTACAGGTAGAGGCGCCGTCTGTAGTAAACAACCGTGACGTAAGTGAGAAGTACAATGTATTTTCGGCACATCAACGAGACAGTATGAGACTGTGTTAACGAACCGATCCCTGAGTTTGTGAGATGTATGTTGATGTCTTGACGGTATCCAGGTGCGGTCAGGTACGAGGGGTGATCAATTAATATGTATATATGTCAATATGTCAATATGTACTGTTAATGTAGGCTACATCTTCCTACCGCGGTATGGATCGGCAAAAATGGGGAAAGGTGGCCAGGCGAATCAGTCGGCGGGAGGGTTAACATTTACCCCAGCGGTCAAACCCTATGGTAGTCAAACTATCCTGACAAATTATTCTCCCTATGGGCTAATGTAGGTAGGTAGTCTGGCAGAGACAATTGTTAGTGTCTGTCGGTGTTTTGTACACAAGGTATAGGTGGTCTTATGCCAGACAAGAGTCATAATTATCTTCATCAATATCATTATCAGGAACAAGCGACTGGTGTACAAGCGTCATTCGATAAAATTCAAAATATCTGACCTTGAACAATTTTGCAATTACAACGACTAAATCACAGATTCAATTGTTGTTTTGCCTTCATGACAATGCCTTGTTGGTAGAAAGTTTATGCTTTCCTTGTGTGATCCTGAGCTTGAGAGTGAAATAGGGAAATCTTCTTTCTGTGACCTTTACGGTTGTGAGTGACTTGTCACATTGATACAGATAACGCTACTTGCAAACATTTGTCAAAACAAACGTTTTTCGTGCGCTCAATATTCCGTGGAGATGGATAATGTTTGTTGGGCAAGTTGCAAAATATAATATATTATCGTCTTCGGGACAAAGTGCACCAGTAACGGCACAATCTGATATTGATAAAGTCTGTAGTAAACAACTGTGGCGTAAGTAGAAAGTACAATATATTTTGGGCAAATCATTGGGACAATGAAGTCCCTGGACTTGTGAAGCGGATGTTACTGTCTTGACGGCATTCAGGTATTGCAGTGTCGTAACAGCATTTTTTTCAAGATTTAATAATCCAAAAGATACTTAACCATCCCCGATTTCCTTTTCAGTCGTCTCGAGACGACGATGTAACAGCGCTGGCGTCACAAAGTTTGTTCACGCAGTCTGAGCATCAACAAGAAAAGCTTGATTCTCGACTCTCTTATTGAGGTGATGCACAATTGAGGCGATGTACAATGCTTCGTTATCAAGAGTTGCATCTGTGTTTTGCTCTGTCTGTTTACATTGCGAGCTTGTGAGTAAAACATGTGAAAGCTTATGTGACCTTTGCCATATTGTGTTGTCGATTTTTATTGTGGGTTTAGTTGTCACAATTCTTATCAGCTTTGATCTGCTGAAAATGTCTTACCCTATAACTGCGTCACTTTGTAGTGACAAACTTCCAAATGTCCCGAGCCGCAAACAAACCTTTTTTTCGGACTAAAACCACAGTTCTGGTATTGCTATCATTGCTGCATGCAATCTTATGGAAAGGTGAAGCAAGGTGTCAGTATCAAAGACATTTGGAAAAATATACGGATATTCTGCGAGTAAACCACTTTCCAACTAGAACACTTGCATTGTTGGTCCTTTTGCCATTTGACGATCATCCCACTATCTCATAGGTGTGTCAAAAACCCCAAAGATGGAGACATGTAATTTATCAAAACTAGTTAAAGAATCTCAAAACTACCAAAGTTCGACCAAACCGTCTACTGTTTAATTCACTGCTGCCCTTGTTCATTTTGTATGTTCTCTCATTGTAGGGTCAAGGCGCAGACAAGGCGTCAATTGTTGCGTCATCTTCTCAAGTAAGTCGCAAAGTACATCGTGTTCAGGACAAAGTGCACCTGTAACAGCCCAGTACTGATAGAGCTCTGTAGTAAACAGCTGTGGCGTAAGTGGAAAGTACCCTGTATTCTTGGCAAAGTCAATCATTCGCGGATAGTTCATCTTGAACAAAACGGTATGCTTCAAGTAGAACTACCCCCTGCTTGTTAAAAAAAATAGTTAGAAGTGTGCTGATGACATTCAGGATCATCTTCATCATCATCTAACAACCATAACAGTCGGTAACAAAATAAACTTTAAATTTAAATTTATTATAGTTAAGATTTTACGAAGATGTTCTAGCAGCAGGTTAATGATGTAGGGTTAATAACCCGCTTTCCTTCGGTGTATACGGTGCCACCATTCATGGCCTATTCCTATAACCACCGAATGAAGCGACCGATTCCGCGTAGCGGACGAGGCAGTTTATGAGGAGGCCATGAATTATGGCACCGTATACACCGAAGGTCATTAACGTTATTATCATATAAACATTGTCCGATACTAGCCGTGACTACTCTAGAGGACACATTGAATTTTGTATGTACAGACGCGTGTTCAAACTGCCGCCATTTTATTCATCTGCGGTATGTGATGGCTCTCGTTCCCAAAGTTGTAAAATCTTCTACTCACAAATCATGGACAATACTCTGAGAACAAGACCTGTGCCCGTATTTTTGGACCAATGGGAACCCTGGAAAAAACGGGTAGTATATGGGATATTATCATATAGCCAGGCGCCGCGGACCAATCAGAAGACCCCGTTCCACGTTGGTTATGACGCAACGTGCTTCGCTCACTCGATGGTTTTATTCGGTGGTTATAGCAAAGGTCGAGGCGATATGACACCATATACACCTCGGGGCGGGTCATTAACCCTTAATTAATGACCTATGTTATGGAGAAATTGGAGCCGTCCGATTGGTCCACTCCTCCTGGCTATATAATAATTTTAAACAAATACTTGATCGTATTCTGATTTTCTGCTTTTGTTGAGGTGCCTTCAGGTGGAATAGTATATTCTCTACTTGTATACGACTTACAGTTAGCATCAAGGTGCTCTGTTTTTTTATCTTCCACAATTTCACGCGATGCTCTTGTTAAGGGGTAGACCTCAGTTTGTATACAGTTTATATATGCTGTGCTATTTGTTGAAGTGTGACTGGGAGTAACACATGTGACTTCATCTTCCAGAAATCTTGCCTTGCTGCAGGGAATCAAGGAGCTACAAAATGGATGTTGACAAACTTATTGAAAAGGTGCAGTTTCTTTAATTTATACTCGAAAAATCCTGTAATGTTAATTGTACAAATGTACGACACTTAAAGTGTAGTTCTTGCTATATACATAATCCTATGAAGCTCGACAGGTTATGATACCATCCCACCTGCATTTTCCAGTTATCCCAGGTCTTCCCCTTCAAGACTTCAAGACAGGACGAAGCCAAGGGAGAGAGAATGGTGAAGTAAGTGCATTTTTATTGCGCTTTTCCTTGTGCAATAGGAAAGGACATTGATCAACAACGGATTTGGGACGTTTTACATCTATCAAGTTTTCTTTGCAATCGTTGCATAAAAAGACGGTCCCGAGTTATAATTCATGTACATTTATGTACAACTGTGGTCAGAACTGCACCAACCTCATACCTCCATGAAATATTCTGATTAAGCAAATGAATTTCACATCTACATAATTCATGCTTGGTTATTTATGCTTGTTATACGCAGACGATGTGGTTATATTTTCTGAATCAGATAAAGGGTTGCAATGCGCACTCAACAGACTAAGTGCCTTCTGCAAGAAATGGAAACTCCAAGTTAATCTTAAGAAAACTAAAGTTATAATCTTCAACAAATCTGGCCGATCCTTCCGAAACCAAACATTCGTATTTGATCAAGATACCCTGGACATAGTACCTTCTTACTGCTACCTAGGCCTGACTATTACATCGTCGGGAAGTTTCTCCCTGACCAAAAAACAACTTTCACTCAAAGCTCGTAAAGCTATGTATAGTTTGAAATCTCTCATTCGCTCATCTGTCTCGCCAAAGTGCTTGCTAAAAATATTTGATTCATGTGTAAAGCCAATTCTCCTATATGGGTGTGAATTTGGGGCACAGAGTCTATTAATGACAACTCCCCAATTGAAATTTCGCATCACCGCTTTTGTAAGAATATACTTGGAGTTTCCAGAAATTGTAGTAATCTAGCATCTAGAGCAGAGCTTGGCAGATTTCCTTTAGACTTAGATATATATCTGTGCGTGTTATTCGTTACTGGCTACGCTTAACAAATGGATTCTCAAAGACATTTGTTACAAGCTGATGCCCTTTTGTATCAACATAAATCTAGATCTATTTCTAATAGTCGTAGAAGAACCTTGTTACAACGAGTGAAAGAAATTTTAGACGATAGTGGCCACTCCTACCTTTTCTATTCATGTAACTCATTAACTTAGTGATATCAGATCTATATGTACAATGATAAGATCTAGAATCTCTGATATGTTTATCCAAACCTCTCATCATAACTTGAGTATAGATACTGGTAAGCTAAGATTTTATAAGACCTGTAAAACAGCACATACTATGGAAAACTACTTAGAATTAGATAATTTTGATTTACGCTCGGCAATCAGCAAAATTAGAAGTAGTGCCCACCCTCTCGAAATTGAGAGAGGGCGGTACAAGAGGCTATCCGTGTATGAAAGAACGTGCAAACAGTGTACGTCAAACGTAGTGGAAGACGAAACACATTTAATGTCAAACTGCTCTCTCTATAATCAAGAAAGAAAAGAACTGTTCAAAGAGGCCATTAAATTCCACCCAAACTTCCTCACATTCACTCACAAAAAGAAATCAGTTCTCTTTCTAACATCACAAAACCCACACATAATAAAAAAGTGGGATCTTTCGTCTTCCACTGTCTTCGAAAAAGGAGTCGAACCCAGTAACCCAGGATCTAGAGTTAGCTTTCACTAGTTTTAGTCTAGAGTAGACACTTGTGATTTTGTATCTTACACTGTTTGAATCTTTTATGTTAACTGCAATTAGCCCACGGGCATGAATTTGCAATAAACTTGCTTATCTATATCTTTAACTAACTTACCCAGGTCACAATGTTGACAAGCCAATCATTTACTACATGTACGTAGAAGGATTAGGACACTTTCGCATTAGTTATGCAAATTAGAGACTTATTTGCATAGTTCGTATCTGCTAATTTTCCACCTGCCACAAACTATGTTACATGTATTGGAGTCTTATAATGGAAAACACTGTAAATATAGATTTTCCTCATTAAATATGCAAGGTAAGCCCACATTTGCATGATTTGCATTTTTGTACATCTCTGCCAAAGATGGAAACCAAGCGTTCCTATGTTCCATTATGCTCCTTGGGAGAATATGATAAAAATGCCCCTGCAGTTGCAGAGCAAGCTGTTGGGGGGGGGGGTAAGGCAGTGGGCAAACGTACATCACAAGCTTCCTTTCGTCACAAGCCATCTGCCAACAAAAAATCCAGACTATAGCATATCCAGGACAAAAGGAACAAAAAATGGAAGTTCATGAAATCCTCCATTATTCATGAAGGTAATAAATGTAATCAACAAGAGGTGATGATGAACAGTGTTGAATTCCTTAATGCCATGTCACATGTATATTCCACTCGGAAAGGCACATAGTTCTTTGACAAAACAGCGGTGGTTTTATGATTAACAAATCAAACTCAACACCAATGAATCATGCCAATTTTCACACGAATAATGCAAATTAGGCACTTATTTCTCAATATTCTATCTGTCATAAATTGCATACGTTTCAACTATTAACGTCCTATTGCCGAGAAAAGTTCAATTATAGAATCACGTTATTAATCATGCAAATGAGGTATGTCCAGAAATGGGGTAAATGTACGAAGTTAGTGTGTACGAAGTTGTACGAAGTTGTACGAAGTTAGAGGTACATGTAGACCGTAATCGGTAAACTTCGGAAGTTGTAAGTGACGTCATCTAACTTCGTACATCTAGTAGCGGCAGATGTACGAAGTAGGAAGTTAACTTAGCCCTATGTTACATAAACTAACTTCGTACAGATGGGCAGTGATGATGTACGATGTACGAAGTTAACAAATCTAACTTCGTACAGGGGGCGGGGGTGGTGTACGATGTACGATGTACGAAGTTAACAAATCTAACTTCGTACAGAGGGAGAGGATTGGTATACGATGTACGATGTACGAAGTTAACAAATCTAACTTCGTACAGGTAGGCAGGGTTGGTGTACGATGTACGATGTACGAAGTTAACAAATCTAACTTCGTACAGGTAGGCAGGGTTGGTGTACGATGTACGATGTACGAAGTTAACAAATCTAACTTCGTACATGTAGGCAGGGTTGGTGTACGATGTACGATGTACGAAGTTAACAAATCTAACTTCGTACAGAGGGACAGGGGTGGTATACGATGTACGAAGTACGAAGTTAACAAATCTAACTTCGTACAGGTAGGCAGGGTTGGTGTACGATGTATGATGTACGAAGTTAACAAATCTAACTTCGTACAGGGGGCGGGGGTGGTGTACGATGTATGATGTACGAAGTTAACAAATTTAACTTCGTACAGAGGGAGAGGATTGGTATACGATGTACGATGTACGAAGTTAACAAATCTAACTTCGTACAGGTAGGCAGGGTTGGTGTACGATGTATGATGTACGAAGTTAACAAATCTAACTTCGTACAGGTAGGCAGGGTTGGTGTACGATGTACGAAGTTAACAAATCTAACTTCGTACATCGTACTTCGTACATTAGGTCCGCCCCATGTACGAAGTTAGCATAACACACAAAATAGAAAACATCTTAACTTCGTACATCGTACTTCGTACATTAGGTCCACCCCAATGTACGAAGTTAGCATAACCCACAACAAAGTCGAAACATCTAACTTCGTACATCGTACTTCGTACATTAGGTCCACACCATGTACGAAGTAAGCCGTAGTCGAACATCACAACTTCGTACATCGTACTTCGTACAGATCGTCCCTCTCCATGTACGAGGTTAGGTGGCTAACTTCGTCCAGCCCCATGTACGAAGTTAACGTAGCTACGTCACAGATAATTGTCGACGTTTCCCGAACTTTGCCGACAGCGGTTGTCGGAAGTTGTCGGAAGCTAGATGTTGTCGGAAATTACGTGTGACGTAGGCTGATCGCCTGATCCTAACTTCGTAGTTCGTACATTTTACCTATTTCTGGACATGTATGATGCAAATGAAGTAATCAGAATTTGCAGAACTTGCATCTCGTTGTGTACATCATTGACACCCTAGCATGTCCAAGTTCCCCTGCAGTACCAAGGATACCTGACAAGAGGCACCTTCGTCTTCCCAACACCTACATTACATTATCATATTAGACATAATTATCGTCCAAACAGAGGTTCTCAAGTTAATTCTGACCACAAATATCCGGAAAAAACGGCACATGCACACAGAAACATACCCCAAGACAATACCTCCATTTTCCATGGAGGTAAAAAAATAGTTGTCTATAGGGCAAAAGGACAACGTGTGATATTCTGTCATTTTGTCTTGCTGATAGTCTGATGGATTTATCTCATGCTCGCGCTATATTTAATCTCCAAGCAGATTCCTCCGTGGCATAAGGAAGTACCCCTCTGCCGGCTAACTCCTTCCCCAGCTTATGTTACTTTCTTATGCCACGGAGGAATCTGCTCGGAGATTACGCTATGTTGTTCTTCCTTACCCTCGTATAGCAGACACAGCTCATTAGTACTGTATTTTTCACCACCAACCCCCGACAACAGATCATATGATGAGCAGCTTCATGAGGGGAACGCTGCACTGCAGGTTGGGGATCTCAAAGCAGCAGAGCAACACTTCGCGTCTGCGCTGAAACAGGTTCACGGTACGTCAACGCCTATCATGTTTCCAGAGGGTCTGGATGGCTACTGCAACAACTAAACACAGCATTTGAAAGCTGATATTACATGTATTAGAAATGGCATTGATCAGTATCAAATTGATTTTAGACCAGGACTACATCTTTCATTTTATCTATCATTAGAGTGCTAGATAAATTGCTCGTTATTAATAGTAATTTCTTTAATGTATCCTGAATTAAAGCACAATGTAAGAAGTTTGTAGAGTAATCAGACTGAGTATAAACATCTCATGACATACATGCATGTATTTGAACCTGTTGCTTACAATTATAAAAGATAGGAAATGAATTCAGCTGCAGGCGACGACATTTCAATGTCATTTTGTAACAGACCCAGAGTCACCTCAGCTTCGGGAGGAGGAGCAGTGTCTCCGCAAGCTCGGGACAGTGTACGCCAGACGAGGAGTACAGACGAAGGACGGACTGGACTTTGCCAAAGCCACGGCGCTATACAACGCCGCTCTGGCCAGGGGAGGCAACAAGCATATCCTGGTCGACGCCATCAAGAAATCGGAGCGGTTGTTTCTGTACCACACAGTGAGAGTCGACCACGAACCATCACCCTACGACACCGACATCGAGCACAAAAATCGGTTAGAAAAGTACAGAGCTGAAGTCAAAGCGCGCTTACAAAAAATCCACAACGACCATAACCCTTACACGTATGATGACGACGATCCTCATGTCAAAGATGTCGAAATGAAGCGAGCAAACTCCGTCAAGGACTTGTTTAAGGACATATCAAAACAAAGAAAGGACTTTATCAAAGACCTTGTTCAAGAGTGTATCAAAACAATAGGGCCTCCTCCATGTCAGTACGCCATGGTAGGTTTGGGTTCGCAGGCTACAGAACTGGTCACTCCATATTCTGATCTCGAGTTTGCCATCCTGATAGAGGAAAACAAAGACACTTCGGATAACAAAGAGTACTTCCTCAACCTCACCTGTTACCTGTACTTGAAAATAATCAACCTTGGAGAGACCATCCTGCCAGCAGTAGCAATTAGGTCTCTCAACGACTTCTGCTCCCAGCAGACGGCAGAGAAAACAACAGAGTACCCAACAGAAGACCGGTACCCGACAGAAGGCCCGAAAGAAGACCGTACAGAAGACTCGACAGCAAGCCCGGCAGAAGGCGGAGCAGAAGACTCAGCAAAAAAGCTGACAAAAGGACTATCAAAAGTCCCAACAGAAGACCCTGTAGAAGTCCCGACGGAAGAAAATTCAAACGAAGACCCAGCAAAAGACTCATCGGATAACACAACAGAAGATAGGACAGAAAACCTGAAGGAAGGCGAGGCAGATGATCACGCGGGCAGCTGGTTCTATGACTCTGTCACTCCTCGCGGCTTTGCCTTTGACGGGGCCATGCCATGGGCCAGCAAAACTCCGTTCGGAAGAGAAAAGACGAGAACCAAACCCGCCATCAGCCTAATACAAACACCCGCTGGCATGGCTGAGTTTCAGCGACATGACATCGCCCTAGCTCATGGTTACCACCTGTCTAGCATACTTAGGCACGTTTCTTTTCTGACTGGAAATCAGGCACTGGTGGACGAATACATGGCACGAGTAATCCAGGGATTGGATGCCTTTGACGACAGTTGGAGCAGGACCACAGTGGCGGATACTTTTGCACGAGCGTCGTTAAGTCAAATCATAGAGGAGAACTTGGATCAGAAACTCACCGACAGGACGCTAGACGTCAAGAAAGAGATTTATCGTTTTCCCACCGTTGCAGTTGTAAATCTGGGTCTTCTTAACGGCGTCTATGCGACAAGCGTCTGGGACGTCATTCAAGAAATGGAAAAGGCAGGTGTCGTCACTAAAGAAAACGCCCATCATCTGCAGGTGCTAGTAAGCATCTCAGGTGAGCTGAGACTACGGACGTATTTGGAGCTCGGGGCCCAGAAGGAAAACTTGTCTGGTCTGTTGGCAATGCGGAGACATCCTCAGGACTGTGTGGAAACCTTCTTTAAATCGGTGTTTCACGTGCCCGATCAGAAAATGCTGTTTAGATATTACTACACAGCTGATCCTCTGAAGGAGTACATCGAAAAGATGATTGACACAGTTGACTTATCCAATTCGATCTTACCTGCTGAAATAGTAGCACAAACAACTTTTTATTGTGCGTCTACTTTTGTTAAAGGAGAGTTATGTTGTGCGACTTTACAGTTCAACGCAGCTATAGCCTATCTAGATGAAGAACTGAGAGACGCTATAGACTACCAAGATGCTGATGTTGACACAGAAGACAGATATGATGAAACATCAATCGGACAGAGGCTGAAGCGGATAAACCTTCGTTTAATGGCCTACCTCCAGGGTCAAAGAGGTGCGACTTACAGCCGACGAGGAGACCAGAGAAAGGCCATTAGTTGCTTGGAAGAACAGCTCAGGTTGCTTCGGCAGCTATATGGGCACAATTCTGGGTACACAATGTTCACACTTGTCCGCCTTCTCGATGCCTGTAATAAGTTAGGAGACAATAGAATGGCCATGATATACTGTCAACAGATGCTGGCGTCAGTGGAAGACAGAAGCATCCCAGTGTTTACAGAGGTGATGGCTACATTTCTAGATTTATTTGAGAAAGATGCACTTGATGATCCAGACGAGGTCATGGTAACAATGGTCAGCTTCGCTATGAAACTGGTAAGTATGTTAAAAGCTACCTATGGAGAAACATCAGTTTATTCAAGTATCCAAGCCCAAGCAGAAATGTTCTTTCATCTAGGTGACTACACGAAAGCCATCACATATGATGAGGAATCGATAAAAATAATGAGAACCATGTATGGCCAGGACACAGCACATCCAGATATCGCAAAATCACTTACGCACCTCGGTTATAGCTTATGTAAAAGTAGCAACGATCATGCCAAAGCCGCACGTTACTACGAAGAGGCCCTTGATATGAACAAAGTTGTCTATGGGAGCGACACGCCTCATCCTGCTACTGCTGACATACTCCACAAGCTGGGGGTAGAATGGGATCACCTTGGGGATCATAAGAAATCCCAAGTCTTCTACGAACAGGCATTAAGGATTTATCAAGAGTTCTATGGCAAGGCCATTACGACGTCTGCTAGTCGCGATACAATCACAGCAATTTGTATTATGGGACATCTTTTTGAGAAATCTGAAGATAACTTGAAGGCAATAGGTTGTTACGAAGAAGCACATAGGATGATCGAAGAGCTTTGTGATAAACACATACTTTTCTGGGGACGTCCAGACATTGCTACGTCGCTAGGTCGCCTAGGAGCAGTATGTCACAAAGCAGGAGAATACGAGAAGTCCCTCCAATATTTCGAGAGGGAACTGGAAATCAAGAAAGCCTTCCGAGGGCAGGATGTGGCACACCCTTCCATTGCTGAATCCCTCTGTAACCTTGCGGCAGTATATTATAAGCTTGATAACTACACAAAAGCAATTCAATTCTACGAGAATGCCTTAAACATGACAAAGATCATCCACTGTGGGAACGAAACAAGTGGAAGAGAAGAAGCGCGCCACCCCGACATTGCAGGGATTCTTAATAATCTGGGGTGCCTCTGGAATGATGTCGGTGATAACGAGAAAGCCCGTGCATTCTGGGAACAGGCATTAAAGATGTATCAAGATATCCATGGCCCAACCACCTCACATCATGATACCGCCACGGTACTGGGTAATATAGGAGTAGTTTGGAGGAAATCTGGAGATATTTTAAAGGCAATCAGTTTTTACGAAGAAGCGCTGAAGATGAAAGAAGATCTTCTTGGGAACAACAAAAAGCATCCCGGTATTGTTTCACTGCTGTCCAAACTTGGATCAGCATGTCAGGTGGCAGGAGAATACACAAAGTCCCTCCAATACTACGAGCGGGTACTGGAAATCAACAAAAGTATCCAAGGGCATGGTGCGGCGCACCCTTCCATTGCTCAAACCCTCTGTAATCTCGCGGCAGTCTACAAAGATCTTGGAGACCACACAAAAGCTGCTCAGTTCTACGAGGGTGCGCTAAACATGACAAAAACCATACACGGCGCGAACGAAGCCGACGGAGCATGCCATTCCGACATTGCAAACATTCTTAATGATCTTGGGTGCCTCTGGGATAATGTCGGTGATAACGAGAAAGCCCGTACATTCTGGGAACAGGCATTGAAGATGTATCAAGAACTCTACGGCCCGACCACCCCATATGATGATACCGCCATGGTACTTAGAAATATGGGATTAGCATGTCTTAAAGCAGGAGAAAACCAAAAGTCTCTCCAATACTACGAAGATGCGTTAAACATGCTGAAAACCATCCACGGCGCGAACGAAACAGGTGAAGAAGAAGAAGCGCGCCATCCCGACATTGCACGGATTCTTAATGATCTGGGATGCCTCTGGAATGATGTCGGTAACAACGAGAAAGCCCGTACATTCTGGGAACAGGCATTAAAGATGTATCAAGAACTCTACGGCCCGACCACTCCACATCATGACACCGCCTTGGTACTTACAAATATGGGAGTAGCATGTCACAAGGCAGGAGAAAACCAAACGTCTCTTCAATACTACGAGGATGCGTTAAGCATGCTGAAAACCATCCACGGCGCGAACGAAACAGGTGAAGAAGAAGAAGCGCGCCATCCCGACATTGCAAATATTCTTACTCGTCTGGGATGCCTTTGGTATGATGTCGGTGATAACGAGAAAGCCAGTGCATTCTGGGAACAGGCATTAAAGATGTATCAAGAACTCTACGGCCCGACCACTCCACATCATGACACCGCCTTGGTACTTAGAAATATGGGAATAGCATGTCACAAGGCAGGAGAAAACCAAAAGTCTCTCCAATACTCCGAGGAAGCCTTAAACATGCTGAAAACCATCCATGGCGCGAACCAAACACATGGAAGAGAAGAAGTGCGCCATCCCGACATTGCACGGATTCTTAATGATCTGGGATGCCTCTGGAATGATGTCGGTAACAACGAGAAAGCCCGTACATTCTGGGAACAGGCATTAAAGATGTATCAAGAACTCTACGGCCCGACCACTCCACATCATGACACCGCCTTGGTACTTACAAATATGGGAGTAGCATGTCACAAGGCAGGAGAAAACCAAACGTCTCTTCAATACTACGAGGATGCGTTAAGCATGCTGAAAACCATCCACGGTGCGAACGAAACAGGTGGAAGTGACGAAGCGCGCCATCCCGACATTGCAGGTATTCTTAATGGAATGGGATGTCTCTGGTATGATGTCGGCGATAACGCAAAAGCCCGTCCTTTGTTCGAACAGGCATTGGAGATGTATCAAAAACTCCACGGCACGACCACACCACATCATGATACCGCCATGGTACTTGCTAATATGGGCGAAGTTTTGGAAAAAGCTGGAGATCACTTCAAGGCAATAAGTTTCTACAAAGAAGCGCTGAAGATGAGGAAAGAAGTTCTTGGTAGCACCAAGGAAAATCCCGACATTGCCTCGTTGCTAGGCTACCTTGGATCAGCATACCATAAGGCAGGAGAACACACGAAGTCCCTCCAGTACCGCGAGCGGGCACTAGAAATGATAAGAGGTATCCATGGGAAGGATGCGGTGCAGCCTACTATTGTTGAAGCTCGGAGTAAAATCGCGGCGGTTTATGAAGACCTCGAAGAGTACACAAAAGCAATCAAACTCTACGAAGATGCGCTAGACAGGGTCAAAAGCCTCCACGGCGCAAACAAAACACATCCCAAAATTCTCAAGCTGCTAGATAAACTGGAGACAGTCTGCAACAAAGCTGGAGACCAAGAAAAGGCCAGCGGGTACCATGAGCAGACACAGGCTCTGAAGGCGGCTGTGGAGGGACAGGAAAATGCAGATAATCATAATGACATCAAGCAGCCCTTAGGAGAGTAACATGATACGAGATTCAAACTTTAAGTCATATGGAATCATTGCGTTATCCGGTAACAATAGTCAATACTTAAGGAGATTCAGACAGTCCATAAAACAAACTTGGACATGCCAACGGTACCAGGAACAAGCTCGCGCTTTGAAGAAGGCTATTGACTGAGAAAACAATATGATGACAGCAAACAACCTAAAGGACTAGCATCTTACATACACATTATGTCTGGATCACAGCAACTCAATCTTGAGACGACTCCTCAAATGAGGCGAATACTGAACAGACTGAATACAGAACAATGACGAAGAAAACAATATGATGACACCAAGCAACTTTTAGGACTAGACAGACTCACTTTGTCTGAATCACGGCTCCTCAATCCTAAGATTTCACTGCAATCGAGCCGAATACTGTCCGACTAAATACAGAACATTGAAGCATTGCTCACAAATCTTGATGAAGCATGACGTAGACTCGACGATGAAGGGATGGTAGTATGTATTGAAGGTTCCCAACCCTATATGTACGTCGTATGTGTGGAATGAATACAAAGCACGTGATTCCACACTTTGCAAAAAAAAATATTGGCATGAAGCGATATCTATATATACAGATCACTAACAACTGTAAAGCTATGGGTGACGTTACAGCGAGGGATGTAGACAACAAAAGTATACACATGAAGATATTAGGATTCATGATAATTACTAAATTACTTTTAAAAATGAACAGGTTTTATTAGACCCCCCTCCCAACATGGAGATGTGTTTTGCCTTGTGCAGTAAATTTGTAAGTACGCATCAAAACCATAATGATCAAAGAAGTACCACACTCTAAATTCCAGTACTTTATTTAAGGAAAATACCATCTCCAACTACAGACAGTTTTGTGAAGAATTAATTCCCTTTCCCATAGATAAATCCTATATTCAAACATTCCCATGGAACCTCATATCGGAAAAATGACTATGGGTACATTTTTCTTGTACATTGTACGAGGCTCGTATATCCCTTTCCTGTGTAATAGAGATACATACATGTCATCAAGAACTTTATCCTTTGAATTCATATGATTATTATTGATGTGATTCAATTTAAATCTGCACTAGGCCAAAGTTACAAACCCATGAAAAACCTTACAAGGAATGCAGCTGAGAAACATTTTAACACACAAACATGGTAGTAAAGTGTCACATTCCAAAAAAGTACTTCAGATATACATGGTAACAGTTACTTATCAACTTTCATATTTCCAAACCTTACCCAGTTGCTTGAGTAACTATGTGCTGGTGTATCTGAATGTCTAACCTCCATTAACATACTTCAGATATAGTTATCAAAATGTACCTTAAACAGCATGTATATATGTAAACACTGTATATTTGTAATATACTTAACATTAATACAACAACACAATGTTCCTCCAAACATATATTTCAAAGTACCTATGACGTAGTAGAGAGTACACACTCCACAGTAAATCATATCAATTTACAAGTTATTGCACTAAAGTCACCAAAAGCCAAACATGTAAATACATTATCTATCACTTATCAATTCTTCCAGAAGTTACCAAACAGATCAACAATATTGCAACTATCAAATTGACTGTATAGAACCTCAATTCACCATAACACCTGCCCTTTGAAAGAGAAAGAACTATTAACGTTAGTAACTTCAAAGCACAGGTTATAATGCAGAAACTTTTACCTGAAGTGGAAAGTGCAGCCAACAAACTTGTGTAAAAGCTGCTTACTGTGAACATGCATCTTTTCATGTATTAATGTTCTGTTTTATGTATAACAGAATTCCTATATACTGACTGTGTAATACGTTATACACATCACTAACAGACAGTCAAGTTACATGTAAGAGCTAAGTTATCTAAATTAAGACATGTACATACATGTATCAACAATGAAATGTAATTTTGATACTGCAGAATTATATGTTTACTCTATGTAATATTGTAATGATTGTTGTCACAACGACAATGAACCAAATGGAATATATTGTAAGATATATTATAAACAGCATATAAGTTTTAAGATATAAACAGCAATCAGAACAGTACTCATAGTTTTGAGTATAAAGTCAAAGTGTGCGACATTATGAAAACTGAATAAGACTGGCGAAATTCCAAATGAAATGTACAGATAACATTGATCTACATTGTAGGTTGCTTGAATTAGGAGGACGACTGCAGTTGGACAGTCCGAAACTTGATATTTGTGTTGGAGCAAAGTCTTAACTCTTTACCAAGAATCTCAGTCTTCTCTATTTGCAAACCACTCCCGTACCTTTGAGACAAACATGGAATAGTTGTAACCCGAATAAAATTGCAGTACTTGGGAAATTCTTTATGAACTTTTTTTATGTTCTACTCTACATTTGTTCAGCTCTATCTTTGCATACGAAATGTACATGTTGTTACACTTACTAGTATCAATCTAGTACAATTTTGGCAAGTTTCACCCCCAATATCTTTCTTGGTCTCATCTGATATATGTGCAATCTTTTGGAAGTTTTCAAAGTTACAAATGTCACAAAAGTGTGTAAATTCCTCACTTGGAGAGGCTAGTGGTTACCATGAATGGCACATAAACGGCCAAAATTTATTTAAGCATTCCAACTACGACTAAGTCTTTACACCTAAGCCTATGTGACAAGCCTCCTTCACACACTTGAAGCAGCGCAGGCTTTCATTTTTTGGGAGGAAGCACTTATTCACGATTTTGAACATGGGCTAAGGTTCTCTGATGCTGGGATAGGGAGTTACCGTGCTGGCTAGAAGATGAAAAAATATAGCAGACTTTTAGCCAGTGCGATTAATCCCTCTCCTGGCATTAGAGAACTTAAGTCCATGTTCAAAATTGGGGATCAGCACTCTCTCCCCAAAATAAAAGCTAGCGCTGCTAGAAGTCTGTAAAGGGAGGCTACAAAGTACCTTTTTCTTCTCTATATTTAAACTTTCTGTCAGTCAAATTTACTTCTTTGGCATGGGTTAAATTTCATGATAGCAGGGGAAAGGAAGCTCTCATAGTGTTTTAAGTTCCAGTTGAAACAATTCTGTTCACAATTAGTGATACATATTGTGGGACCAAGATTGGGTAGTGTGGAGAGGTCCTAGTGAAAAATGCAAAAATAAAAGTATCTTGAAGTTGAACATACACTGCTAGAAATCTGCGAAGGCAGCCAGAACATAAATTTCACCATTATAGGGGAAAGGAGACTTTCACAGTAGTTTTTATACCTAAAAGTTTGTGGTTGAAGCAATTCTGTAGGGGTCGTTATTCAGCAATATGAAGAGATTTCTTTGGAAAACACACAAAAAAAGTTGTTGAACACACACTAGCAGCAGGATCATCGTTATGTCCCCTCCGGCGTGGTGGCGACTGGTTCCTCCGACTCCGTCAGTCTTTGGTTCATCTCAACATCGTCTGGTCGCTTGGCCTGCCCTCCTCTGGACATGTAACAGGATAAAACATCATGAACAGTGCAGAATATGTTTTCAGGTTTCTAGCCAGGATTTTATTTTAGTGTAATGGTAATGGCAAGGTAGCAAACAGCCAATCAGGGGGATGGCATGGAAGGCCCTTCCAAGGGGAGATTTGGAAAATGTACAGTAAAATATTGGCATGTTAAGGGTACCAGTGAGGGGACTTACTGTAACTGTGTGATTATCACAATAATTTAAAGGACTAAACACAAAACAGGACAACATGTCAGGAACATGCACGGAAAATTTCTACTTGAACACACAGCTGCAGTTTAAATAATTTGCTAGGTAGCCTAGGTAGACCTTAGCCTGGGTACCATCCAGATAGTAGTTCGCTCCTTTGTTCGCTTCTACTATCCGTCTGGAGACTTGTGCATTCAAACCGTTTGGTACTAACGTCAGTTAATGAGCAAATCAAGGAATGGGTTCCAGAGCGCTCATTCGATGACAACAGGTCTTCTGCAAGCGGACGGAGGGCTTGTCCAGTGTTGGAACACCGTTCAAACGAGTGCTTGAATCCATTCCATAATTCGCTCATGTGGGGACCAATCAGTGCCTGCGTCCAAACTTTGGACGATTCCAGACGTTAAGATGGTCCACGTTCCCAGACAGAAACACAGAGAAGCGACTGTATATAGTGTATAATGAATGTTAGAGCTAGAAGCGACTGTATAAAGTATATAATGAACGTCGGAGCGAACTACTTTCTGGATGGTAAGCAGACCTAGGAATAGAACTAGACCTTGTGGTAGACCTGCATGTAGGAAGGACATAAAAGTCTGTTGCCTAACTGCTGAATATAGCCACTTGGAAAAGCAGTGCGAAGACTAGCCGACCACCTGTGCGAGGGACACCAGCAGAGTATAATCAAACGCTGGATACTATACTGGCCAAATCTTGCAACCACAGAATCCATCCAATTCTACCACCAGTTCACTCTTCTAATCGCTTCTCTGCAGAATATTCTAGTACCGTCACCCATTGAGATGTTTGGTCCGTAACAAGATTCAAACTCCGAAATGTTTGTGTCAACCCTGTTACCATGATGATACGAGGGGTGATCAATAAGTCCTCAGCCTCACCCAGAAATAATAAGCACAAAATGACAAACAATTTACAGCATGGGCAACTCGACCCACACATATCTGATCACAATTCACCCTTGTTTTTCTCGCTACTGACCTTCTAATTAGCAAAATATGAATGCCTGAAAAGTAATGACTGCAATGATTTGAAATTTAGAGGATATTGATAAAAGGCTTCATACTATGATGTTGTGCTTCGAAATCTGAGTTGCACTTATCATTTCTGGGTGAGGCCGAGAACTTATTGATCACCCCTCGTACTGTAACCATGTGACTGAGAGCCAATCAGGAGCCTATATCTCAAGCAAATATTCCAATGCCAATCAATTTTACTAGTGATGGGTGTAGACTATTGGGATTGGAGAAGCAAACCAGAGTTTGAATTGGGTGGATACAAAATCTTGTATTACGAGCTACTGATTTGAGTAATCTTACAAAGGAACCACCATGACAATAAGAAAATGTATCCATAAGTAATTCACTGAGGAAGTTTGATATGTATATAAAACCCTTTGTTTTTCTGCAAGTAGGATGCACTTGGGCCTGTGTGTTAACTGTAAAGACCTAAGAAAGGACTTAACCTTAACCCCTCTTAAAATGTAAGTACTAAGTAGTATTTGCTTAACCAGCATGAAAGCACCGGATGACTTACTTCTTGCCCAGCGCCATGACTCCATATATGGCACCTGTCACGAAGATCAGGCCGGAACCAAACACAGTGGTCAGCTCGAAGCAGAGCATCATGGGAAATATGGACAACCTGCGGGGAAAACAAACAACGTTAATAAACAAGAAAATTTCTTTTCTTGTCTTTTCTTTTACTTTCCAAATAATGGGAAATGAACAAAAGCTTGCCTATGCCTATGTCTTATGAAAAGAGGCATACAGGCTCCCTTTATAACTGGAAAATTATGATAATTCATGTACATGTATTTAAAATCTACATTGCAATACATTCAGTTGTATCAAAGGCAGTGAGCTCTACAAAATAAAGTCACTGAATTGCATATGTTGGGGGTGTTGGCCATGGAAACTAACAATTATCAAAGGTAAGTACATTGTAAATCAAAGTACATAAATAGGCAGTGTAGAAGTAGTGTACAACTTCTAGCCAATCATACCCATTATGTCATATATTTTGAAAAAAACACTGGACCTGCATCATTCCCATTTCGAAACTACATGTACATTCAAGCCCCCCCACAGACATGTTGGCATTGATGATATTGTTCATTCTTTCATGCAACATTATGTATTACTTACACACAGTACAGTATAGTCCATACTTACACACAGTACAGTATAGCCTTGTAGATGTAATTTAGCGTCCATACTTTACACAGTACAGTATAGCCTTGTAGATGTACTTTAGTGTCCATACTTAATTACACACAGTACAGTATAGCCTTGTAGATGTACTTTAGTGTCCATACTTACACACAGTACAGTATAGCCTTGTAGATGTACTTTAGTACTTACACACAGTACAGTATAGCCTTGTAGATGTACTTTAGTACTTACACACAGTACAGTATAGCCTTGTAGATGTACTTTAGCGTCCATACTTACACACAGTACAGTATAGCCTTGTAGATGTACTTTAGCGTCCATACTTACACACAGTACAGTATAGCCTTGTAGATGTACTTTAGCGTCCATACTTACACACAGTACAGTATAGCCTTGCAGATGTACTTTAGCATCCATACTTACACACAGTACAGTATAGCCTTGTAGATGTACTTTAGCGTCCATACTTACACACAGTACAGTATAGCCTTGTAGATGTACTTTAGCATCCATACTTACACACAGAACAGTATAGCCTTGTAGATGTACTTTAGCATCCATACTTACACACAGTACAGTATAGCCTTGTAGATGTACTTTAGCATCCATACTTTACACACAGTACAGTATAGCCTTGTAGATGTACTTTAGCGTCCATACTTACACACAGTACAGTATAGCATTGTAGATGTACTTTAGCGTCCATACTTACACACAGTACAGTATAGCCTTGTAGATGTACTTTTGCGTCCATACTTACACACAGTACAGTATAGCCTTGTAGATGTACTTTTAATAGCGTCCATACTTACACACAGTACAGTATAGCCTTGTAGATGTACTTTAGCGTCCATACTTACACACAGTACAGTATAGCTTGTAGATGTACTTTAGCATCCATACTTACACACAGTACAGTATAGCCTTGTAGATGTACTTTAGCGTCCATACTTACACACAGTACAGTATAGCCTTGTAGATGTACTTTAGCGTCCATACTTACACACAGTACAGTATAGCCTTGTAGATGTACTTTAGCATCCATACTTACACACAGTACAGTATAGCCTTGTAGATGTACTTTAGCGTCCATACTTACACACAGTACAGTATAGCCTTGTAGATGTACTTTAGCATCCATACTTACACACAGAACAGTATAGCCTTGTAGATGTACTTTAGCATCCATACTTACACACAGTACAGTATAGCCTTGTAGATGTACTTTAGCATCCATACTTTACACACAGTACAGCATAGCCTTGTAGATGTACTTTAGCGTCCATACTTACACACAGTACAGTATAGCATTGTAGATGTACTTTAGCGTCCATACTTACACACAGTACAGTATAGCCTTGTAGATGTACTTTTGCGTCCATACTTACACACAGTACAGTATAGCCTAGTAGATGTACTTTAGTGTTCATACTTACACACAGTACAGTATAGCCTTGTAGATGTACTTTAGTGTCCATACTTACACACAGTACAGTATGGCCTTGTAGATGTACTTCAGGTTTCCGATCCAGTTGGCTAGTCTGTCTAGCCCGTCAAAGAACTGGCAGCAGAGCGGAGCTTCTAAGATCATTGTCAGGAATCCTAGACATCTGCAGGGACAACATAAAAAATATTCAACCTCCCAGTGTCACTTAAATTCAATCACCTTTTCAAAGGTTATATTCTGCAGTAGGAGGAAAAAGGCTCTTGTAGTGTTTTACCGGTAAGTTTGCACTATGCAGTGTCTTTCAGTCCCAGTGAAAGCTGAGGAAAATAAACACCAAGGAAGTTTCCAGATCTACAGTACTATATATGCTTAGACTTCTAATTTGCTCTAAAACTGAAATGAAACTAACTACCTTTCAAACTAAATTTACATTTTTTTATGTGCTTCTCATATTTTGTTTGCAAATGGATAGTGTTTTCCAAATGAATATTAAGCAAGCAAATTGACATGCACAACTCTTGACACTTTAGGATTTGAACAATCAGCCCTATGATTCTGAGGCAAGATTATCTATATAGTCTTCAGTGATATAAAAATCAAATCAAAATCTTTATTCATTAAATCAACATTGCAGAGTTACTCCTGAGTGGTTGTGCCCCTGAATACCATTGATCTTACAGAATTGGGTAAATCACATTGTAACAATAACTAGACACAGTGGGCATGACATGAACAGTACATAGACATAAAAACACATCAGTCAATGATATCAAAGAAGACTTTCTAGGAAATTCTAGATTGATGTAATACTCACACCATGAGGGCTCCTGCTACAATACAGATGGGATGGACAGTGATGCACGCCCAAATACCCATCCCCATACACACTGAAAAAAAAGAAGAAGAAATGAACCCTACAGTACTGAAAACCGAATGCCTCCTCCCCACAATACACATGGATTTGTGTTGTCTGGAAAACATGGCAGCCCAACGCAACAAATACCGAATAGTACCGGGTACTTTATGTAGTGTTTCTAGTAATTTACTAGAACTAGAAGTACATGTGCAGATCGATGGGATGGGTTATAATGCATCACCAGAAACCCATCGCCATACATACTGGAAAAAACAACAACTGAACATTTATTTTCTAGATGCGGTGAACTCCTAGCCTGGGTACCATCCGGATAATAGTTCGCTCCTATGTTCGCTTCTGCTATCCGTCTGGAGACATGCACATTCAAACCGTTTGGTGGTGAAATCAGTTAATGAGCGAATCAAGGAATGGGTTCTAGAGCACTCATTCGATGACAACAGGACAGAGGGCTTGTCCGGTGCTGGAACACCGGTTCGAACGAGCGCATTCCATAATTCGGTCATGTGTAGGGACCAATCAGCGCCTGTGTCCAAAATTTGGACGATTCCAGACGCTAAGATGGTCCGCGTTCCCAGACGGAAACACAGAGAAGCGACTGTATATAGTGTACAATGAATGTCAGAGCTAGAAGCGACTGTATATAGTATATAATGAACGCCGGAGCGAACTACTTTCCGGATGGTACCCAGGCTAGTGAACTCCCAGATACCCATCCCAAATGGAAAAAATAAGAACCAATCATTTATACGTATTACATGATGGTAGGCTACAACTTGTAAGTATATGAAAACATTTGTACATTCTATAACAGTTATGGACTTTAGAACATTTGCAACAGCACAATTTACAAAGGTAAACAAACACATGACAACAACAATAACAACATACAGTTAGTAAATATGAGACCTTCTTCATAGCATATTTAGCACTGTCAGAGTACAAATTTGTACTTTACTCCGATATTTACTCTAAAGATAGCATACTTTTCTGACATTTAACGTTACTTGTCATATGTGCGTGACACGACAAGAAGCCATATGACGTTGTGTCACTAGGAACTGTCAACTGTATAACAACATATTTGATTACCTACGTTAATATTACTCTGATCGACAAAGATTATGATATAGTCCTCAACTTTACATATCCCACGCATTTTAATAATAGAAAGGTTTGACAATTTGACAAGCCAAATGTCTTACTCTTACCTAACGAAGCGATCGCGCCGACACATCTTCCTAGAATCTTGAACCACCAAGCCACCTCGTCCTTCCCGGCGTCTTTATTTTGGTTCATCTTCAAGACTTTCCCGGCGACTCCGGTCTCCTTAGATCGTTGAAATGTTCCTTTAAGACCCCCTGGTGTCAATATGTTCCAGTTGTACCTTTAAGACGTAATACGAGCCCTTTTCTTGTCGTGTTTTCATGAGATTCTGACTCATCCTACGTGGCCGCCCTGGTGACCTTTACCCCTGTGGAAGATACCATTATAGAATAGGGAATGGTTTATTTTTCGCTAAAAAAGAGTTTTCAATGTCAATGGCTGTAAACTTTTAAATAATTGACAGATATATCCACATCATATATTTATAAGTCTAAGTCTAGTAATAAAAATAAACTTTTTGTTTAGTATCAATCAAACCATAAATTGACCCCATTCTTTTCGAGAGTGGTACATGCCCTTTTAGGTGACGCCATTGTGACTCGGGGGTTCTCAGGACAGATTTATAGGATGCATCAATAAGTTTGAATGCAATTTTTAGAATCAGCATATATACACATATTTGATTGCTGTCAGTTTTAAAAATACAATGCGATAAATTGTAGAATAAAAAAAGAAAGATTCACCCACTCCGAATAATAATGTATTCTTCCAGTTTAGTCCGGCTTTTCATGCTACAGTTTCTTGTCATATCGCCAGACGGCGTTCAAGACGCCAGAGACCTGTGTTGGAGGAGCCTTGGGTTGATAGCCTAGCTCTTTTGAGTAGTTGATACTTGTCAGTAGGAAATAGCCTGTTGATTAAATGGATGACATACAAGTACGCATCAATTTTCGTCCGTTAAAAAAATGCGAATTAGTTTTCAATAGTACTCGCTTCTGTTTTGGGTGACCGTAACCGCAGGGTGTCATCCAGTATGGCCTTATTTCAAGGCGACGATCGGTCATCAAACTTGCCAGATGTAGACTCAATTCCGGCCGTTTCTAAAAATAAGCAAAAAAACAACAAAGCTTTCAACTTTACTGTAAATCTTGCAAAGCAGCTGCAAAATAAACAACTGCATGCTGTTGAAAAAAAAATCGGACTGAAACGACATAGAATGCTAACGTTAATTCCAAGATCAAACAGTACAGGAAGATGCGAAAGAACCCGTTGTTCAGTATATCACTTAGATTCATCCTGAAGGCAACTTTTTTTTGCAAAGCCTTTTTTTAAAAGTTATTATTCGCACGCTAGCATTTTGTGATTCCTAGAGGAATCCATGCAATTAAATCAACGTTACTGTCCAAGCAACAAATTACATGTACCAACAAGTGGCGAAAAGGCCCGTTTAAAACTCTTTAGTTATTACCTGTCAATATAGTAGGGCTCAATAATGAATAAACAACATTTCAAAGCACAAGCTAAAATTCTGTATCTGCTCGGAGGACACAGCTACATGACTCAATCTAAAGGTATAGTGTGAGTATTCTCCAAGCAGAGGAAAATCGTGATTTTTTTCTTTTATGCCGTTTGTTTCTATCAGCAGGTGGGGTCTTCCTGACACTGTGACAGAAACGGATGGTATGAGAAATGTAATCTCCAAGCAGATCTTGCGGTGGCATAAGATAATATCATAAGCTGTAGAGGAGTTTTATTCGCCCCCGCCTTATGCCACCGCAAGATCTGCTGGAGATTAAATATTAGAGAAAATGGTCACAAGCTTTCCTACCAACTTCTGCATGGAGTGGATAAAAAAGTGCGAGGGCGCCGATCCTTAATCTGCAAACAGATCCTACGGTAGCATAGGATAGCATCAAAAGCTGGCAGAGGAGTGTTCCGCTACGCTCCGGTGCCCGTTTGACTCCCTTAGGCCGGTTATACTCTTTGGTTTGATACTACCTTATGGCACCGTACGATCTGCTTGGAGACTAGCCGATCCTTAAAAACCGTTTCACACCTGCGTGAATCGGCCGAGTTTACACAACCCCTGATCCGGGCAAACAGCGCACAATACGGGGCTAATGTTTCACCTCTCACGGCCAAATCTCGGTTTCCCATTGGCTGTTTAGAGTCGCCCATACGCAGCCAGCCGTGCGGGAAATCCAGGTCTTACCGAACGCAAACATTACGACAGACACCCTATACATTACCAGATAAGCAAGACTTCTAGATCTTGTAAGAATCACGCCCCAAATTTCTGAGATAAGGTCAATTCTTAAAGCTTTAAGAAACCTTAGAATGATCAATAAGATTTCTTTCAGGCCCTGACGATAATGCGTATATATCTCCATAAATGTCACACTATGAATGCCTATTCAAGAAGCATGATAAGAAACGTATACAATAGACTATCGGCCTTGGCATTACAGGAAAACGTCTTATCTTTTCCATGGCGATCCGGTGTTTAAGAAATAAAAGTTACCCAGACAAAAACATCGATGCCACAATCATTTTTATGTGTTTGCATACATAATTGTCTGAGTAAAACGGGCGCATTGTTCTCGCACACGCATTCGGACCCCTATTCATGACCCCGCGCCGCGCAGACGACACAATGGAACGGCTTCCCTAGCAACGCCTAGCAACGGCCGCCGGGCGACCACGCGTAGAGGACGGAGTGCACTCACTCGGGCGATTTGTCGGTCTAATTTCACGGGAAAAGCAGACAAGATGCCGCAAGATATGCCGCCGAAGAAGAGCATACTTATGACGCCGGATCCCTACCACACGCCAGGGTAAGAAACGTTACAAATATCGAGGTGTCTTGGCGATTTGTTGACAGCATAACCAGCCGGTATACCCCCTACTGACAGCACCACAGCACTCTACTCGGTTCTACCTTATCGATCGTTGTTGGGATCAGTGTAAAAACTGTATGTTTGGTTCAGTAGATATATAAAACAAACCCCTTCACATGAGCTTAGATACCTTTATACATATAAAGAGCTAGCCACTGTACAGTCAAGTTGCTTCTATCGCCATTTTTATACGCTAGATATACCAACGACAGTAGGGCTTTTGTGTATTTTGATATCTGTGTGTGTGTATAGCGCGTTGTACTCAAAACACTCGATGTTGTATCAACAACTTATGCTCAAAAACACTCAAAATTTTCTCCAGAAACCATCAGTCAAACGACAGGAAGATCTCGGTAGCGTGTTTATTGTAACATTAGCTGAATCCGTAGGTATATAGACTCGCATTATGCCCGCACTTGACAAGCTGAACCTTGCATGGTGGGTGTGGGTTAAAATCTCAACACTCGCACAATGCAGGTGGGACTAAGTGTGTGCCGAACACTTCAAACCACCTGGAGATATGCTTAGGGGAAAAGATCGTGGCCTTCTGAGGTTTTAAGTTCTCACAGCTAACTAGGTCTAACTACATTCACTTAGGCTTAGACTGGGTCTCATACGTGACAGCAATTTACTTGTTTTGTGTACACGTATTTTGATATTTGTGTATAGTGCTGAACACTCCATATATAACGTTACATGTAGCTTGCAGATCGGTTGGGTGAAAAATATGAAGTCTAGAGTGTTTTTCACAACTATCTAGGTCCCACTACTTAGGCTCAATGGCATAGGTGACAACAATTTGCTCCTTTTGTGTACATGTATTTTGATATTTTGAGTGTTGTGGTTTTTCCTGACATTGTTTTGTATACATTGACTTAGTGGAGCAAAATTGAAGAGGCCTACAATGTATGTCATCCACAAAAGACATACAGGGAAAGACTAAGATTTCTTGTACCTGTTGGTGGTTAGAAGTTTGTCGTAATCTTACGTCCCAAACCACCTGTGCCAGGTGTATGTGTCACAGGTGTACAGGTGCGTAGGTCAGCCATCTTGAAAACAGTCTATAAACATTCAAGACCCCTTACCTAGATGTTATGTTGATTGTTTTGGGTACCTTTTTGGTTCACGAGTCGTTTCTACGTTCTGGTGACAGGTACACATATGCTGTCAGCCATCTTGAAATAGTCTGTCAACATGACCCCTCCCTACTAAGGGTTATGTGTGTAGATATTCGGGCACATTGCAAAATCTTCCGCCCCTAACCAACGACATGGAACAAGCATAGTTACACTAAGAACAGATTGACACAAAAAAAATCGATTTTTGAGAGCCATCTTGAAATAATATATCAACATTCCCTCCCCCTTCACTTAGCGGTTATGTGTATTTGGGCACGTTGCAAAATATGTCATTCCCTACAGTTCGACCTGGACCAAGCATAGTTACACTAGAGACAGATTGACACAAAAGAATGTTTTTCGAGAGTTCTGAGAGATTGTGCACGTTCAGACAGGAAACGATGAGACGACCGAATATTTCCATGACCCTTGGGAGTGAGAGCGTTTTTCGGTTGTCTTCTTGACATGTGTGTCACAGGTACCATTGCGTAGGGGTTAAGTAGATATTTTGGCACATTGAACAATTTTCCACCTAAACGATGACCTGAACCAAGCATAGTTACACTAGAGACAGATTGACACAAAACATCGATTTTCGAGAGCTCTGAGAGATTGTGCACGTTCAAACAGGAAGCGATGAGACGACCGAATATTTCCGTGACCCTTGGTTGGAGCGTTTGTCGGTTGTGTTGTTTACCTTTTTGTTCACGAGTCGTTCACTACGTTCTAGTGACAGGTATGTGTGTGACAGGTACCAGTGCGTAGGGGTTAAGTAGATAGTTGGGCACATTCCAAAATGTCCCACCTTCTAAACGACGACCTGAAACAAGCATAGTTGCACTAGGTACTCTCCAAGCAGAGGTTGAGTCGCGTAGATATAGTAGTAGTCGGAAAAATTACACCGGCGCTCCTCTTAAGTAGTCGGAAAAATTACACCGGCGCTCCTCTTAAGTAAGAGGAGCGCAGGTAATTTTTCCGATTACTACTATATCTACGTGACTCAACCTCTGCTTGGAGAGTAGTAAGTTACACTAGAGACAGATTGACACAAAACATCGATTTTTGAGAGCTCTGAGAGATTGTGCACGTTCAGACAGGAAGCGATGAGACGACCGAATATTTCCATGACCCTTGGGAGTGGGAGCGTTTGTCGGTTGTCTTCTTGACATGTGTGTCACAGGTATATTTTGGCACATTGAACAATTTTCCACCTAAACGATGACATGAAAATAGCACAGTTACACTAGAGACAAATTGACACAACGTATCGATTTTCGACAGCTCTGTGAGATTGTGCACGTTCAAACAGGATGACTCGACACGACCTGACATTTTCCCGTGACCCTTAGTGGGAGGGGACGGTAAATACCTCACAGGTATATGTGCACTAACAACACACCTGTCACGCAGGCTCCAAGCAGATGTTTGGTGGAAGATCGTAAACTTTTCTGGCTGTTTGTTTTTCTGACAGTCTCTCACAGAGAACATTGTGATCTTTCATCCCGACATCTGCTTGGGGATAAGTCATGTAGCCTCGAAGCAGCCTCTACGGGGACATTTTTGCTGTTGTCACCCATTTACTGTTGTTTTTAGAATGCTGTTGTGTTTTGTTAACGTTTAGTATAAACGTTGTAGTCGGAAATAACCGAAACTATCGGAAGCTAGCACGTTGTAATCAAAGAAAGGCGATACCAAAACATCGGCTTCTTCACTAATAAGGTTGTAACGCTTGAGTACTGTCCGTTCCGAACTTCCTACGTTGTACATAGAATCATAGTTTCTTCAGTTCCACACTGAAGACATGTTACAATTTACCAAAAATAGTAATATGAAAAATAACATTTCAGAGGAGACAGCCAACCAACTGAAGAACATTTTTCAGTCATGTTAGGATGTATATGATTATGAAAACTAGCAACTTACATATACTGTCTGTCTCTTGGTTAATTTCTGTTATTTATTCAGACAGAAATACACCCGGAGACTAATATCTTTTACTGTCATCTGCAAAAATTACACAGATCTAGACTGGCGGATGAACTTTCTAAGCCCTCTTCTGATGAATTTAAACCACTCAAAGAGTATCAGCAAGCCGCTTTTGCGGTTACAAACAATGCTGTATATGTCATCTTAGAGATTTTTGTACCGGTTGCAAAAGTGACTTGTGGTTTGGAGTACCAACACTTGGACTCGGTGCCCCAGAAATGTCACTTGTTTCTTCCAGACTGCGGAATCTAAATAGGTCCGCGTGAAACCCGATTCGTTCTAGAACATTATTCACGTCGCACCGCGTTGTTTGTGGTTCTAAAGAACAAGAAACACCAAACGCAGTTGTACAAAGATTTAATGAGGTCAAGAGAAAGAGAGTTTGTCTTTGAACCGCGGTAGTCAAAGCCTAGGCATTGTCAGCAACATTGAATGGTGACCCATTATGTACTGTTTCTAAATGGTGTGTTTTCATTCCAAAGAGACTGAAACTATCGGATAAAAGATGCTCTTGTCGAGGGGGTGTAAAGAAAGCGAGTTTGTTTTGAAATGCTATCCTAAAAGTCCGAGGAACGCCAAGAAAACAAATACAGTTAAAGCCTTTGGGAATGATCGCCCAAGATACTGGTGCATGTATTCATTACAGTAAAAAAAAATGTGCTGAAAATGTAATGATAAAATGCATTGCCATGGTGACGGTGTCTGGGTTGACAGAAACGAGAAAACATCTAAAGTGATTCTGGGCAATCCATATTACTAACTAAACAGACTATTTTCTAGAGGAGTCAGTGGCTTTGGTGGTACGTTGGCAATATGACGACGACTTATTCACCATGGATCTACTTCCACTGTTTATTTTACCTTGGAAAGGAGGGTTACCGACATTACGCCAGGTACATGGCACGACAGGTGTGTTTGTGTGGGCGTCAACAGGTGGTTGCTAATAATGTCTTCGGGGCATGCCGGGACCACGCGTAGTGCGCTTTCTTGCGCTGACCGGTTGAACAACTCCTCTATCTCGGTAATTGGGGCACTTACAGGCCTAATCATAAGCTCGTGTGGGCACGGTATGTCCACATTACCGTGACACACGCAAGGCGTCATCCTAATCTCCGAGCAGATGTAGGATTCAGCACTGTATTTTAGGCCTGTGTGTTAGGCGCTGTGTCAAACTTTTCTTCTGGTATGGTGCGGTTTTTGCCCTTTACCCACGCCCTAAGGTTCGGACTATCCATGGGATAAAGACGATGACTACGTAGAAAGACAGACGACCCACAAACACACATTATACACTAAGCTGAACCCTACATCTACTTCGAGATTACAGTCGTCCCACTCCCACTGTCATCAAGCTACGTATACCCTCTCTCACACTGGTAAGACAAGCGAACAAAGAAATGGCACATGTGCAGAAGATGTGTTACACTGACAAGAAGAAAACCTTTCACGTGCTTTTTATCATCACTGATTCCTTTTCCTCTATGGGCAATAAAACAGTAACAATTTTGTATATTCAGTTATTTGCTACACAACCCACAGTTCGGTATCTGTCGATCATTCGGTCACTCATAATCGACCTTCCTCGGGGCTTAGCGGACTCTGACACTTCTTGTCATCTTGTAAACGCAATGTACAGTAATTTAGCAACGTGATAATTTCTTTGATGAAATTATTTACGGAAGAAACAAAGGGTTTGTTTGGTTTATGTATCCAAGCGATAGCACGGCGGAACGCTAAGGTGTCGTAGAAACGTGAACTTGTACTGTTTGGCAGGAACTATTGAAACAGCTGTGTGAGCCTGTTTGACTATGTTATGTATGTACACAACGCACGATAACTGTGGAATGAAAGAGCCATGTTATAAACACTAAACGGTTGTCATAACGGGAATCAAAGTAGCTATTACCTCTTCCGGTGGTATAGAACTGTACGTGGTGTTTTCTTTTGAGTTTTAACCGTTCTATTTCGAATTCGTTTCTGAAAATTCTGTATCTGTATCTTTATAGCCGGTATAACCGCCCTTCGGCGTAACACACCAGCTTCGCAGGCACGCGGTGCGGCAGCAGCTGGTAATATTACACTGAACGACTCATCACACCTAACTTTTGCACATCTATCTGCAAGTGTTCTTTAAAACTATCCAGAGAAGACGCCCCTTCCATGCTTGGTGATAACATATTCCACGCTACGATAGTTCTGGGGAAATTTTGAACACATCGATCTTGAAAACATTCCTGTCATAACAATGGTGTGTCTTTTACGTACTGTAACGTTACATACGAGCAGATAATATGACTTTTTAGATACAGGGCGAGCAATATCGTTCTATTCTAAAATACAGCTACGGAAAAAGAATAAAGACATTTCTTTATTGTAGTATTTTATGTGCTCTCGCACTTAGATTTTACGTGTTATGTTACGGTAAAAAAATCATCCTTTCTCTCGAATAAAACAGTAATGTTTCCATGACAACAGCTATGACGTAATCTATATTACATAGCAAGAATATAGCCACCTTTCGGTAAACTACTGTATAATTGCACACAGTCAAACTCCGCTCACGAATCTTATCACGATCAAGCGGCATTAATTAGCTGCCGGATAAAAAGGACTAGTGTTTCTGCTTGGAGACGTGAAAAGCCGCGGACTGAACTTTGCCCAGCTCTCGGCTACATCAAACCGGGTTATCGGCACCGTGTCAAGCCGGGCTTTGTAACAATTGTGGGTGGGAATACTCTCCAAGCAGACGTTAGGTTCCGGCTATTATTATCGGGCGTCTTATTTGTACTATTGAGCGGCATGTGAGACATCAAGAAAGCAGAATAGCTGGCTGGTACTAATAGAAAGCCTGTTAAAAACGCACAAAAGAGGTTAAAAACAGCAGAAGCCTGACCTCTGCTTGGAGATTAGCCGGTAAAACTTTGAACCGTTTGAAGTGGCGCTATTGACGGCTTTTTATGGGGTAGCCTGGTAACCATGCCAACGTGACGTGAGCTCGCCGCTATCTCTACGGCTTCCAGTGTTGCACTTTTTGGGGAGGGGGGGGGGGTCTAAGACATTGGTTTCAATTACTTCGCCCAATGGATGGCAGTGAAAGGCCAGCTAAAAAGATAGGCTGCTAAAACAGACCTATGCTTAGTTTTGTGAAACACCGGTACCCCTAAGCCGACCAGAGGAGAATGGCGACTAGACTATTTGTGGGGAGGATAATCTTGACTTCAGTTGACTATAGAATAAATGATGATGGCAAGGCAAACGTATAAATCCCTCTATGTCATGTATGTGGTATTTTGTTAGCGTTATCTGTGTTTGTTAGCCGATATGATGATTCCAACACCCTTCGGTGCAACCTGGCTTGCGAATATAGAGATCTAGAGAGAAATGAATGAATGAATGAATGAATAAATAAATGAATAGAGGGATCGCACAAGGGTCTATGTTACTTTTCAAGTTTTAAAACCTGAAATACGTTTCTTCCAATTATAAGTATTAAATTTTCCTTTGAATAGAAATAAAAACAAAAATCTTAAAGGCGTTATTTACCTTTACGAACTCAGTGTATCTATTCACTTTCTAATATTCAGATAAGTCACATCGTTTACGCTGCATCCGAGGTGACGCAAAACTGTAGTATAAACCGTTTTCGGCCCCATTAACACCGTAAAACGCATCCTGTCGACTATAAAGGTGTGTAAATCGCCCCCAAATCCTGATCAAACTGCCCCACAATCCGCCTTCCAGCGCGTCGGTAAATAGTTTTAGTGTGTTTGTCCGTGGGTTATAGTGTAGATCGAGTCAACAGCAGAGATCGATATGAGCTAGGCGCGTGTTCCGATCGTGTTTGTTCTGTTAACACGAGTGGGATGACGTGCATGTCGTCACCGCGACACTTGGGCTATCTCCAAGCAGATGCTGTGAGGGGCAATATTAATGGAAATAGCTTTATTGCAAGACCATGCCCGAAGGCTAATTGCATACAAAGCAAAACAGCAGTATATAGTATTGCATACATAACAAAGAAGGAAAATGAAATACATAGATAAATTAAGAAGTAAATTACATCTATGCTAACTGTATTTCGGCTTAAACTTTTTGAAGGGTTTGACCTATTTTCTGTATGAAGTAGGAGATGAATTTCCCAACATTTCTAAATCATAGATAAACGCGTTGGACGACTTAAGCAAGGTTGTTTCAGATAGCAGCATTTCCTGACCGCTCCATTCATTTCGGAGGCCTGTGTGTCCGAAAACATGGGCCAACGTTCACCTATCACAGTCTTAAAACAAACAAAGAAACAAATTAAAGTAGAGCCAGTAAAACAATCATGTTTTCCCCACAGGTATCTGGGCTAACGTCCACAGTTTAAGTACCAGGTCGTTTGCACATCATTTGCCCATCAAAGGATTATGTGGATCAAGCGAAGAAACAAACAAACAAACAAAGCGCAAATGGAAAGCATCTACATTTTCCCCACAGCATGCACAGGTATCTGGGCTACTGCTGTCCGCAGTTTAAATACTAGATCGGCTCGACGTTCAGCTATAAAAGGCTTATGTGGAACATTAAACAAACAAACAAATAAAAAAAATCATGTTTTCCCGCAGGTATCTGGGCTACTGTCCGCAGTTTAAGTACCAGATCGGCTCGACGTTCGGCAACACGACCCACCGACTGCTCACGAACCCGAACGTCGCGGCTTCGGGAAGTTCCGTGCTGACCGACACCTTCCCGAGGCTCAGCCAAGGCGTCGACAAGGTACGGAACAAAAACTTCATTTTCCTTCTCCCTTTCTTTCACCATTCTCTCTTCCGTATTATAGTACGGAACAAAAACTTTACATGTCTTCAACCCTCCCTATCCCTTCTCTCTATCATTAAGTACGGAACAAAACATTTTTCATTTCATATCTCTTTCACTCTTTCCCCTTTCTTTTCTCAAAGTACTAGTAGTTTGTTTCCAAGGTCATTTCTTTTTATGAATTATTGTATCTTCAACATATATATGGGAATGATTCAAACCCCTCTTTCTCTATCATGCGGTTATTAGGAGCAAATGCTTCAAGTTCCTTTTCTATCACTCTTTCATACCCACTTCCTCAGAGCGTGTACAAGGTAAAATTCACTCTCTTCATTGCCTCTTATCCATCTTCAATGCCTCTTTCCTTCACTCTTTTTCTTCCGGGGTAATGGCCAATTCCCTGTCGCCATCCTACCCGACTCTGCTTGTAACGTGCTTTAATTTTCTTTGCCCCTTAAATGATTCATCCACACAGTACTTAGGTCCCTAGTTATGTCTTTCATTTTTCACATTCAATTATGAATGTACTTTTATTTCGTTCCGCCAGGCGGCGTTTATCCGTACGCGCACGGCGAGTTGGGGAGACCAGAAGCTGACCGAGAAGATGGTGCCGGGATACACAGGTAAGGAACATATCTACACAGCATCTTCACTTAATGACTCGGAAAGGGGATGACAGCCTAGTCTGTGTCCGAACTCTGCTGTCCGGGGCTGTAACTGACCTTTCCAGACAGAAGAGGCCGGCCGATGTTGGGCGGGTTAGCTGCTATAAGCAACGAGATTTAATCAGGCTAATGGCAGCTACTTTGGTGTCTTTGATTTGCAGTGCAATGAACCGTAGCGCTACCGTACAGGGGCCCAAATATTCTAGCCTAATTCCCAGACTTGTAGCAGCACTGGCTTTCCTTTTATTGGGGTAGTGCTAGTTCGCGATTTTCAACATTCATCACAAATATTCTCTAATGCCAGAATTCCATCGTGCAGAATGAACCAGAGACAGACTATAGCCTTCCTCCTCTTTTTCACGGCGTACATCTCAAAAATGCACTGAAAACCACTACTTCGGCAGCAGTTCCAGTGAATGTCGCTAGAGGCCCTTAACATTTCACGTTTCCCGCTCCCCTTTTCCGCAGGGTACGTCCCGAAGATGCAAAACCACTACTACGGCAGCAGGTACACTGGATGTCACTAGGCGCCTACGAAACAAGCAAACAAAGAAACAAACAAATAAAAAACACACATCACATTTGCCTCCTTTTCCCCATAGGGTACATTCCGAAGATGCAGAACCACTACTTCGGCAGCAGGTACGCCGACACCTGCGGCTCCGCCATCGCTGACTTCGAGAGCGACCAGCGCGGCCACACCGCCAAGAGAGACCACATGCGGACCCTGACGGCACTGCAAACCGGCAAGCTCAAACCCGACGACAGCCAGAAAAACGTAAGATCAACCGCGAGTTTATCATTCGTGCCAAGAAAGTAAAAGTTACATTATTTAGACCTGTCCCTGCTATGATCAAGAAAGAAAAGAGCTCTGTAATATGGTCACCAAATTTAATCCCAACCACTCCACGTTTACAGACAAAAAAACTACATTTTAGAGTTAGCCTTTAGACTAGAGTACTATGAAACTCATTGGCCGGCTGAATTGCTTTGTCATCTTTTTGATATAATGTACATGTATATCTTTTGCCGTCGTAGGCTTTGCTGGAAGATTAGTAGTCATAGACCAACGGTCCAGTACTAGCTAATTGAAAAGGTATCAATATCAATCTTTATTTTCAAAGCAGAGGTTGAGTCGCGGAGATATAGTAGTAGTCGGGATTTTTTTTTTACCGTGAGAGGAGCGAGCCAGTAAAAATCCCGACTACTACTATCTCCGCGACTCGGCCTCTGCCTGGAGAATAATCAATCTTTACCTCGATTGAGGATGACTTCCTTACCTGTCTTATCTGCCTATGTTACAGCTGATCACAGCCTCGTACCAGACGCCCCTGAAGCCGATCGCGCGGCAGGCTAAACCCTACTACTCACCGGGCTCGCTGCAGCACATCAAGTCGCCTTACCGCATGAGCAACGCAGAGGCCAAGAAAAACTTCATGTCAGGTGAGAGTTTTGCTCTTTAAGGTTCTTCCATATTCAGTCATTCATTCATTTAGTCAATCATGTTCCCCTTTTGATTAATAATACGTTGGTTCGTTTGTTCAGACACACATTCCTCTCACAAACACATCTCAGACTATATTTTTGAGAGACTCGAAGCCGAACATATGTATTAGAGTAGTTTTATGTTTTAAATCCGTATTTAAAAGTATTTAGTATTGATATAAATCGTAAGTACTCTCGATGTCATATTACCATCACCTTTAATATTACGACTTTTGTATTGGTATGTACGTATCCGGATAGGGCATGGATAAAGGCGTTTCTGTAACCTACAGTCACCATTTCTGTAACCTCCGGTCCCGTAACGTTCCTGTAACCTACCATTTCCCCAGGCTACACCGGTTTCGTGCCCAAGGCGCGGGGGCTGATGGGAATGGGGTACCCCGTGGTGACCAACGCGGCGCTGTGCGAGTTCACCAATGAGATGGGAAAGAACAGGACCCTGAAAACTCAGCCAATCACCATCAAGCGCGAGACCAAGGGCAAGATGGAGACGCAGGCCATTTATCCCGAGGGCTCCGGGCTGGTCCCGCATTACACGGGACACATCCCAGGTACCTTGTTTGTTTTCTTACTATACTCACAAAAACTTTCAATGCTGTGGTTATGACACCAAAATATAGCCTTCTTATCTGTAATATTTTTCAAGATTATTCAGTGAACATACACGTAAATGTTTACAACAAATGTAATCTGGTGGTATTTAACATCGAACCATCCAATTACCGAATATTTGGATTGCTACAGGCTAACTTCCGTACATACAACGCCAGACCTTACCTATCGGATCCACTATATTGTTTCTCTTAATCTTATGTAGTAAGTGTTCCGGCAAGCATTACAGGCTTGAATAATAATTAGTTTTCAGTTTGTTTAAGCGTGGATATTATCCTATGCGGCACACGTAGCTCCTGAGCGCCTCACAGGACTAGTCTATGTAAAACCGGGGTTAGCATAGGACAGCTTCTAGGCTGATAATAAGTTATAAAGTTATTTTATTCTTTCTTTTCTCTACAGCGCAAAAGTTCAAGTTCGGCGACACGTTCGGCCACAGCACGTACAACGCGCTGAAGATTGGGACGGGCATGACGCCGCAGCAGGAGGCTATCATCTCTGTACAGTAACCCCTCCCCTCCAATAAGATAAAACAATCCCCTATTCTTCTAAGCCCTTGGCTCCATCCTTTGCCATTCGATCCATGATACTATTTGTAGTTAAGCCCCATTCCAGTCGACGGAACCTAAATCTGATTTGTATAGCCCTTTATTTCGTTATTGGAATATCGTACAAAATGGAAAAGTGATAAAAATACACAAAGCGTAAAGATATTCGATTTTTTAATGCATGAAATTCGTTGAGAGCCCTGTCAAATTGCTCAGTCACGGAGAGGCTAGTGGGATGGGGGGTATTGGCGGGTTGATTTGGACTTTTATATTTGCTCATTGTGTACATTTTTTCGGTTAGCCCCGTTTTACGGTCATTTGTGACAAACGCCAGGAACCAGGAAACATGTACTTGATCATATAAAGGCAGCATCGAGACCTTTGTTGTCTGGAGCCTTTTAAACAATGTTTTGAGTCTTTTATATAAATCTTTTCGTTCAAGTTAATGATCGATTCGACAGTGAACGCTCTACTCAAAACAATGCCACTTGTTTATTCCACCAGGATTCTGTGATGATTCCTGATTGCTTCATGTATTGGTCATAAAGAATTAGAAAAGAGCCGAACATTAACGAACACTTTTGGTTTTGAGCCACAAACTGTAACTATAGCAACGTTCCAGATTGCAGTATATATGTGTATATGTATAACGTTTTATTTTGACGTCAGGAAAAAGACAGTGCGTTTTGTTTGAAATATATTTTTGTTCCATTGACCATAACGTTTGTGATTGTGAGATACATTTTATACATGAAGTTTGCTTTCTTAATATCAGGACGTTAATTTTTCTACATATGTAAAAGAAATTTCCGTCTCCGGGAGCTTATTAATATGCCCTACTACATACTGTATCTTTTTTTCATGTGACATTTAGAATGGATATGCTTATAGTAAAATTTCAACCAAAAATGATATACATTTTTATTCTAGAGCAATTGCAGAGCTTAACATAATGTATTTCAGATTGCTGCCCGCTTCAAAACTGTATTAAGCTCTTTCAAGAAAAACAACGCTCGTATAGAAACGTGTTGTGACCACGAACGTTAAATATACAAGATGTTATTTAGGTTTTAAAAACATCAAAATGCTTTTTAAATGGTGTAAAATCTGTGTCTTAGTCAGAGGAACATTGTACAAAGTTTGAAAATTGCATTTCACATTTGTTTGTGTTCCTTCCATACAATATGCTGCTCATTCATATATCTACCTAAGCCATAGAAGATATTTTGTACCGATGTATACCAGATTAGTACTTGCTATTTTTGTGTGTGACATCAGTAATTGTACAAATATGTACTAAATATGTATATTTAGCTCTATCGTTGTGTTGTGATTGCAAAACTGAAATAAATTTTGATCGTACCCGGAAAAATGTGTATTCTTTTCATTGCTAAATTCAATAAATAAACAAACAAACAAACAAACATGACATGTCGACATGATAAAGGAAAGGGAATGGAAGAAAATATACTAGATACAGTAGAAGCCAGTTAATTGCACAACGGATTAACGCACACTTCTGTTAACTGCACGGAATCCCAAAACCCAAACCGGTGCGGTCCAGCTAATAACTTCGCATTTTTGCACAAACCGGATAATTGCACGAAATTCACTGGCAAATAGGCCGTGCAATTAAGCGGCTTCTACTGTACTAGAAAGTACGGTATTTGCTTATGAGCGAATTCAGCAATTTTCACTCTGCTCTCCTTACGATGCAATATCGACGGTTCCAAAATTAAATTTAAAGAAAATGTCGCCGGAAAAATGTTGGACAAATGGGCAAATAACATACCAGAGCCGGTCAAAAAGTACATTCGATGTCCTTGAAGACATCCCATCTATGTACCTAAATCATAGTCAGTCATTGTGGTAGCAGAACACAGTATCCATGCGCGACCCCCGGGTCCATGACGCAGGTACTGTAGAAAGTAGTACGGATAAACTTGTTGAAGGAGAGGTAAAAAGACTTACTAAGTTTGGGAGGCTGCCAGATATAAGAATATAACCTGTGTTGCGTGGTCACAGAACATCTTGTTTCAGCAGAAACAGAGCGCCGCATAGAAGCCTTCGAGCTGAAATGCCTGCGAAAAATCCTCGGTATTTCCTACCTGCAACGCCGGACAAACTGAGCAGCTCATCAGAGGGGCAGAGGACAGAGAGAGATGGGCACGAATCACTACTACTGGATGTCCGGGAGCCCCTACGACCACTGAGGTTACGGACCGTGAGTGAGTGAGTGAGTGCGTGGTCACGGAAGGTGTTGACTCTGAGACTGTTTGATTTAGATTGTGACAGTTTTCTATTTTGTGTATAAATGCGCCCTATGACTCTAGTGCGAGCCGACTGCAGTTATTTGACCTTCGCAGAGCGGCGGTTCAAAGTGGGCGTGAGAAGACGATGTGCCGACAGGATTTTTGAAAAATATTTTGTGGCATATACCCTGAAATCGATCGAACATATCCGTTTTTTGGTATTCCTATTATAAAAAGTGCATCCTACTATATTATTTCCGCGTCGAAGCCAGTCATCTTGTGGCCCTTAACTTTAGAAATCCCCATAGGCCGAAAACTGTGTTCTGCTACCGTCAACCACAACCTGCCGAACCGGTTCTGACCCTGAAGCCGTGAGGATCTGTGTCGACGTGAAAACACCGCGCAGTAGTCTGGAGCATCAGCGTACCTTGGTAAGTACTGACTAGTATGTATTAGTTTTATTGGCACCAAGAGTTAAATCCAAGAGATGCAATTATCTGCACTCATGTACAGATCGGAGACACGGAGTGGCCTTGGTAAGAACTTTCATGCTTGAATAAGCAACCACCAGTACCAAGCCCGGAGGGTAAAAGATTTGTGTGTCGGAGTATGGCGGAGGGGGCAGTGCAATAATCGGGAGGAGTGGGGCGCCGCTAATGTGAACTGATCAGCCAGGTAAAAATCAGGCAGTCCTATCTGCCGTACGAGGCACCAAAGAAGTTAACGGACTAAAAAGTAGCCCGCTTATGCACATAAACAAACAGTCGTTTTGTCCCGTCTAGCAGGGCAAATGTTCTAAAAGTCAGGTAGGTGATTTTTGACAGCCTCTTTCTCCCATGATCCCCATTGTTTAAGAATATGCATAGGAAATACTGCAATGTAGCCAGCATAGCTTTTGCCGAATGCCCACAAGTAGCATCAATTAATATTAGCCCGCAATAGCAGATTTACTTTTCCATGTGCTCTTACAGTTTAATGCCTTAGTATTGTCTTAGATGTTGTCTGACCTGTCCGTGAAATTTACTACTCTCATTGTTCGGTAATAAGATAATTATAGAATACAACACGGTGTACATGTATTCCGGTGATGCGGAATACACCTTGTTGTATTTTATTTATGTCATACCCACCTGAGAAAACCCATGCTTTGATGCGAAATGCGCCAGAAGTTGAACAAATTTGGTGCCCTCAAACAAAAAGTGTTCCAACAATAATGTTCCAACATCGGAATCAGGTATTCGAACTTTCGATGACGCCGCACTCGGCCCGCTCGAAACAGTTCGATTCATTTGAATGTAGCCTGTGTGATACGCCTTTCGAACCGGTCTGATACGGACGTTATGGCCTGGTCCGAAACACCCGTATCGAACGTTTTCGCGTCACAGGTATGACATGAAACCATTTAAACCTTTTATCTTATGGTCGTTAACAGCATTATTTACGTTCATATTCCGACTTCTAAGATATTATCCTGTTCTTCTCAGATTTTGTCTGATCTCTGCCTATGCAAGTCACGGTGTCTAATCCACACTCCTTTTTGTTCTGCAATCAAAATGCGTGTACAGGCTTCTAAACCTTTTCTACCGCTTAGAATACTTTCAACTAGTTACTATCAGTTATTGTGTAAGCATGTTTGCTTCGGCATCTGTATTTTGATCATAAAAATACAGAAGCAATATATCATTAAAACGTATATATTCCCTTCAATGTATGTGTGTGTGTGTGTTATGACAAGCTCATGTATATTTTTTAGACAAATAATATGCTAGAATTGTCAAACTTGACCCATCCTGTAAAAAGTTCTCATCACTCTTGCAGAATCTGGAGTTTGACCAACATGGCGACTGCAGCAAGATCTCATCTGAAAGGAGAGGATGGACAGTATTCTCCCCGTACCCACAAGTGCACTTATTGCGACAAGAAGTTTCCCTTCAAAAGTAGGCTCAATCAACACCTACGTAAGCACACCGGTGAGATCCCATACCAGTGTGATGAATGCGGGAAACGATTTAATCATCTTGGAAATCTGAAGGCACATATGCGACTTCACACTGGTGAAAAACCGCACACGTGTGAACATTGCAACAAAGGTTTCAGTCAGGCAAGTTATCTGAAGAGACACGTGCGGATTCACACAGGGGAATCCAACATTGGAGCTGGATCTCATCTGACACAATGGCAGTATTCTCGCCGTACCCACAAGTGCAGCCATTGCGACAAGGAGTTTCCCTTCGAAAGTAAGCTCAACCAACACCTGCGAACTCACACTGGTGAGAGACCATACATTTGTGGGGAATGCGGGAAACGGTGCAGTCAGCTGGGCGATCTAAGGAGACACATGATTACTCACACAGATGAGAGACCATACCAGTGTGATGAATGTGGGGAACGGTTTAGTCGGCTATCTATTCTGAAGGTCCACATGACGACTCACATCGGTGAAAAACCGTACCGATGCCAGGAGTGCGGCACACAGGTCAGTAGGCTGTGCGATCTAAAAGTACACATGCGGACCCACACAGGTGAAAAACCGTACAAGTGTGAACATTGCAACAAATGCTTCAGCCAGTCAACAAATCTTAAGGTTCACATGCGGACTCACACGGGTGAACTTCCGTACAGATGTGAGAAGTGCGGCAAGCAGTTCACTACGTTGTCAAATTTAAAGAGGCACATTCGGACTCATACGGGTGAGAGGCCGTATAAGTGCGAGACATGCGGCAAGCAGTCTAGTGATTTGGGTGATCTGAAGAAGCACATGCGAACCCACACCGGTGAGAAACCGCACGAGTGTGAGGTGTGCTACAAGAAGTTCCGTGAGCGCAGTAGTCTAAAGAGACACATGAAGACTCACATTGGTGGAAGTTCATCGGTGCCTGTGTGAGGATTGAATCATGTGACTTACTATTCACAAAACAAAAGTTCATTCTAAATGCCAGTTATGTTTTATTGGAATGTGTCATTCTTTTGTCAGTGTGACATTTGTTTTGATTGAGTAATATACTCTAAACATGACTCTACTCTACGATTCAGAAGAGAGTTTCAACGTTATGGAGGAAATGCAATTTATTAAATCGTCAAAATCACCGAATTATAAATAGTTATTCTTATTATAAATCGAAGTTGTTTATGAAAAAGCGACATTGGCAGTAATTGTTGTGACAGTTAAAACTGCATGTTTAGATTGTTAATTCATCTATCTCTAACCGGTGAAAACATACATGTGAAAGACGTGTAGCAGTTATCAAGTCCTCTTGATGTGGTAAAGGCGATGCAAAATGTATGTAAGTATGTATGAAATAATTCAAGTATGCATCTGCACATCCTTCACAGATTTTCTATTTCGGTAACAGCACTTAATTGACATGCTAGAGATTCTGTATCTATATCAAATTCCGCAACTGTTCATTTTTGGGTTGCTAACGTGTTAGAGGCGCCATGGTCTATAGTTTTCCACCTCTACACTTTCTTTCTGTTAGATACTGAAGTTGTTATTATCACTTTGTAAGTCACTAATCCCTGTAAATACACATATCCTTAACTTTTGGAATGAACTCTTGAAACATGTTAGTTATAGATGTTGCTACGAGGGGCGTTCAAGAAGTAATCCACCTGACCCACTTCCAGTTGTCTGATCTAGATGAAATTTTGCATATGTAATGATTCATATCTCCATGGGTTATGTTGCAAAAAACAGCTCTGAACTAATTTTGGTTTTTGATTTAAAGGTGTTTGAACTGAGTCAGGTGTGAAATGGACCAGGTGTGAAATGGAGCCAGTTGAGTGTCGCGCAGTGATCCGGTTTTTGTATTTGAAAGGACGCATACCAAATGAGACTTTTGATGAAATAAAAGAAACTTATGGTGATGATTCCCCATCATATGACCTTGTAAAACGCTGGCATTGTGAATTCAAACATGGCCGGAAGTCTGTGGAAACAGCTCCCAGACCTGGTCGTCCCTCTTCTGCCATTATGGAGGCATCTGTTGCAGGACCAACCTGGGGCGTCCTACAAAAACGGTTTACAGAGCTGCATCAAACGATGGTAGAAATGCATAACTCTGGGTGATTCCTATGAAGAGAAAGACTAATAACTGCACCAAGTTTCATTAATCTCCTTCTTTGGGAAATGGGTCAGGTGGATTACTTCTTGAACGCCCCTCGTATCTATTGTTTACCTCCATTAAATGGATGAGTGCCGTAAGCTGCTAATTTTTTTGTGCATCTAATTTTACTTAATGAATTAAGACACGTAATGTTTTGTTGTCTTTCTTATTGAACATTATTTGTTGTCTTTGTTTAGCTACATTCCCCATGCAAGCCATTTCGCTTGTAACATTTGTTTCGTAATGAATTAAAACCTACCGAACCGCTAATGTTGTCTGAAACGTCTGTTTGCGATAGTAAATCTCCAGTTGCTTGATCAAGTAACTTTTTTTTATGGAGGGTCTGATTAAATTGATTTTGTCTGAATTGCCTCAATGCACATGTAACAAACTAGCTTCTACCAGGCTCCATATATTACTGGCAAAAATGGCAGAAATCGTCGAAATAGACAGAAAATACAGAAGCTAGCCCCAAAGTGACAAAGTCGCTTTTGTCGCTATGCTATAGTCGTCAACTTTTAGCTTCAATGAGGGTAATCAGGTATAAAACTTTGACTTCTCACCACCAGAAATACTGACCCTTGAATTAGCTTACCTGTCAGTTTCAACGGGACGGACTTGATCATTCCTCTTCATCTGAGACGTTTTTTAATAGTACTGAAGGCTTTATTAGCTCAACAACTCCCCCCCCCCCCCAAACTGCTAAGACCTTTGTCTGATGTTGTCTGGTCCCCCGTTATGCAAATCAGCATATGTAACATCAGGGTACTTCCCTTTGTTTCGTTGTCAAGCACAAGCTGCCGAACCGGTTTTACCCGCCATCCAGTCACTAATTAAATGTGTCACTGACCACTCGATCTGTTAGTACCGACTCTGAAGCCGCGAGGATCTGTGTCGAAGCATCAGCGTATCTCGGTAAGTACTGACCATGGTTTTGTTTTCCTGTGTAATCCTGTAACGGAGACAAGCACCAATGTCTGGGCTGACTTGCACATGTGTTTAAAAGTCTGATTGAAACCTCATTTGATTATGCAACCCTCTTACAGTTATGTAAGTTCATGATTTGTTATGTGTTTATGTTTCAATTCACCAATTGGCCTCAATCCAAGATGCAAACTACTGGACATTGGGAGCACTTCCTTATTGTTTTTACCCTGAATAGCAAAATCGGCAATTTGATTTATTATCGTTGTTTGCCAAGTCGTTTTTAAGAAACACATATTCGTCGTCCTATCCCACAACTTCTGTCTAATGTCTAATTGCCGTTTACATTTGGACGTGTAAGCTATGTTGTCATGTGACTCTCTTACAGTTATCTGGGAGGTTTTCATGCTTTGACAATGTTCCTATGAAAACCAGTATAGACAATTTTCTAACCGGTACTTTTTTGCTAATCGGTCCTCACAATTGTTCTCTAAGCTGGCACACAATCAAAGATTTTATGTGTTTATGTATTCATTGAGGTCAATCTGCCCTTCAAAGGTCACATTGGGAGCACTTTCTTATTGTTTTTACCCTGGATAATAATAGCCAACAGTTGTTTGCCAAGTCGTTTGAAAGAACCACTTCTTACTCGTCCTTTTCTACAACTTTTGTCTAATGCTGACAAAAAGAATTCATTTACGTTTACATTTTGACGTCGGAGATATTGTCATGTCCCTCGGAGATATTGTGTTGAAAAATCAGATTTGTAGCAATATTTGTGGATGCAGTAGGCTTTAGTTAGGTGTTTTGTTGTTATTTACTGGCAGTGACAAGGGGTCAAAAGGTCACCACCTATGTATAACATGGTCAATCCGTAATTTTTTTTCGTCAAATTAATCTTAAGAGGGCGGACAATCATGCCAATGTGACTTTTCATGTTCTAAAAGTCAGGTAGGTGATTTTTGACAGCCTCTTTCTCCCATGATCCTCATGAATATGCATGGGAAATACTGCAATGTAGCCAGCATAGCTTATGCCGACAGGATTTTTGAAAAAAATATTTTGTGGCATGTACCCTGAACTCGATCGAACATATCCATTTTTGGTATTCCTATTATAAAAAGTGCACCCTACTATATTTTTTCCGCGTCGAAGCTAGTCATCTTGTGGCCATTAACTTTAGAAATCCCCATAGGCCTATTCTGCTACCGTCAACCACAACCTGCCGAACCGGTTCTGACTCTGAAGCCGTGAGGATCTGTGTCGACGTGAAAACACCGCGCAGTAGTCTGGAGCATCATCGTACCTTTGTAAGTACTGACTAGTATCTATATTAGTTTTATTGGCACCAAGAGTTAAATCCAAGAGATACAATCATCTGCACCTACACACAGATCGGAGACACGGGGTGGCTTTGGTAAGAACTTTAATGCTTGAATAAGCAACCACCAGGACCAAGCCCGGAGGGTAAAAGATTTGTGTGGCGGAGTATGGCGGAGGGGGCAGTGCAATAATCGGGAGGAGTGAGGCGCCGCTAATGTGAACTGATCAGCCAGGTAAAAATCAGGCAGTCCTATCTGCCGTACGAGGCACCAAAGAAGTTAAGGGACTAAAAAGTAGCCCGCTTATGCATATAAACAAACAGTCGTTTTGTCCCGTCTAGCAGGGCAAATGTTCTAAAAGTCAGGTAGGTGATTTTTGACAGCCTCTTTCTCCCATGATCCCCATTTTTAAGAATATGCATAGGAAATACTTTGTATTGTCTTAGATGTTGTCTGACCTGTCCGTGAAAGCTACTATTCCCATTGTTCGGTAATAAGATAAAACCATTTAAACCTTTTATCTTATGGTACGGTTGAAAACAGCATTATTTACGTTCATATTCCGACTTTTAAGATATTTATACCTCGATGTAGGTTAGATATCCAGGTAATAAGATACACCAAAAAGTAGTTACTCAAGCAACTGGATATGGTTTTGGAAACGGCCAGACGTTAAGACATTAAGAAATTACCCTGTTCCTCACAGATTTGTCTGATCTCTGCCTATGACACAATGTCTAATCAGCACTCCTTTTTGTTCTGCAATCAAAGTACATGTACAGGCTTCTAAACCTGTTCTACCGCTTAGAATACTTTCAACTAGTTACTAGCAGTTATTGTGTAAGCATGTTTGCTTCGGCATCTGTATTGTGATCATAAAAATACAGAAGCAATATATCATTAATATATATATATATATATATATATACATATATATATATATATATATATATACATATATATATATATATATATATATATTCCCTTCAGTTTATGTGTTTGTGCGTGTGTGTGTTCTGACAAGCTCATGTATATTTTTTCAGACAAATAAAATGATAAAATTGTCAAACTTGACCCAACGTGTTAACAAGTTCTCATCACTCATGCAGGATCTGGAGTTTGACCAACATGGCGACTGCAGCCGGATCTCATCTGACACAAGCGGAGGGAGAGGATAGACAGTATTCTCCCCGTACCCACAAGTGCAGTTATTGCGACAAGGAGTTTCCCTTCAAAAGTAATCTCAATGTACACCTGCGAACCCACACTGGTGAGAGACCATACCAATGTAATGCATGCGGGAAACGGTTTAGTCATGTATCTAATCTGAACTGCCACATGAGAACTCACACCGGTGACAAACAGCACCGATGTGAGGAATGTAACAGTCAATTCAGTAGGCTGTGCGATCTGAAGGTACACATGCGGACCCATACTGGTGAAAAACCGTACAGGTGTGAGGCATGCTGCAAGCAGTTCAGTGTGCTCGGTAGTCTGAAGAGGCACGTGCGAACTCACACAGGTGAAAAACCGTACAAGTGCGATGAGTGCAACAAGCAGTTCACTACGCTGCCAATACTCAATAGACATATGCGGACTCACACTGGTGAAAAGCCGTACAATTGTGAGGAGTGCAGCAAGTATTTTACTCAGCTATCAAATCTTAAGAGACATATGCGGACTCACACTGGCGAAAAAGTGTGAGCAGTGCAGCAGACACAGTATATTTTGTCGTCGAATCTGAAGAGACATATATATGTATGCAGAATCACTCTGTTAATGACCGCATCATTCGCATATGAAAAAAAAAACAGAAGTTTGTTGCTGAGTAGTTAGAAATACTTCTGATATGTGAAACGTGGAATAAACAGGGGACTGGGTGGGAATATGTCCAGTGTGCCAGTGTCATGCAGAGCTGCTCTCAGGATGCACAGGGTTTCGAGTATTTCTTGTACATAGTATTAGTAGACTAGTGTGCTCATTGATATTAAAGTGTATGTCATACCTGTGACGCGAAAACGTTCGATACGGGTGTTCCGGACCGGCTGATAACTTTCCGTACGGCACGGGCTTATCACACGGGCTCCATTCGAATAAATCGAACTGTTTCGAGTGGGTCATCGAAAATTCGAATACCTGATTCGGACGTTGGAACATTACAACGCTTTTTTTTCGAGGGCAACAAATTTGTTCAACTTCTGGCGCATTTCGCATCAAAACATGGGTTTTCTCAGCTGGGTATGACATAAATAGAATACAACACGGTGTATTCCGCATCGCCCTCGGTCTCAGCCCTCCCGCGGGTCGGATCACCCTCCGGCTTTCGGCCGTCGGGCGATCCGACCCGCGGTCGGGCTGAAACCTTGGGTGATACGGAATACACCGTGTTGTATTCTATATATAGTACTTAGATGACCATTGACATCGATATATCATTTACAATAAGAAAATATGTTCTTTTCTTTCATTTTCATGTTCACTTTCATTTTTCACTTTCACCTGTTGGCACTCCGCTACAAAAGTATTGTAAGGCTGTACTATGTAAGTAGGTGCATTCTATTCAATTTGCAATGTAGGGAATGTATAGCTGAATGTGATACAGATAGTCGTAACCTTTTAAAGTATGATTCGTAACGTTAGGCATTACAAACAAGAGGAATGGGCACGGCTTTTTTGGATCGTTTCAGCAGGTTTTTGGATACATTGCTGTTAGTATAGTAATCACTGTAGATTTATTAACCAATATAAGGATTGTAGCAAACTTATGGTAGATACAAATGCATATTCCAACGTTTTGTGTGTCTTTCTATTGTACTGTAATATACATGAGATTTGTCACCATTCTGCATTTCACTTTCATCAATAAACAGTTACATGTAATGAGATTTTCGTGTCTTTCTTGTACACTATGGTAATTGGCGAAGTTATTCTCCAAAGGATGTCTGATTTCCCTCTAAGCAAATTCTTCATAACATGTAATATGTTCCTTTCTTCTGTTTTGCAATCAAGCACGAGGGTGAGCGAAAAGGTGTTTCAAGTGGTTACATCACAAACCTTTTTACTCGAATGATATGTTAGAGTTGGCCAAAAAGCACATTTTTTCCTCATAGGGTAATCAGGTATATAAACTTTGACCTTTCACCATCGGAAGTGCTGACTTCTGAATCAGCTTACCCGCCATTTTCAACAGAGACAGTCAGATCGTTTCTCTTCATCTAAGACGATTTAAAGCTGATTCGACACTTTATTGATCCAACAACTATATCCCCACACTGGTAAGTCTAATGTCTGATTTCCCTTATGCAAATCAGAACATGTAGCGTGGTGCTTTTCTTTGTTTCCCGATGAAGTAAAACCTACCGAACCGGTTTTATTGACCCACTCAGTCACCATATAAACCCGTCTTGACTGCTCTGTTGTTGTCAGTACCGACTCTGCAGCCGTGAGGACCTGTGTCGCCGTGAAAGCATCGTGCAGTACTTTGGAGCATCAGCATATCTCGGTAAGTACATCCAGTTGTATTAAGATAACCACGGTTTTGGTTTTCTATATCTATTTATCAATCACTATAGGTATATGGTAAAGTGGCAACTGTAGTCCTTACAGACTCTAGATCTAATAGCAAATTTAAGGGTGGGTGTCCTAGTAATTTGTTGTCTAGTTCCAAGTGAGTAACTTGAAATTCTGCAAGTTATTGATTTTAGAATTATTGGAACTAGACAGCAATGATGAAGTCGTTATGTCAACTGAGTAGATCTCACAGTGTTCATTCAATGGTTCACAAATAAAGGGAGAAATAATCTAGATTATATCCGTTACGCAAAATAAAGTTTATATATACTCTCTCGCTGGTGCAGAAAGCGATATTTTACGTATATTGCTCTCATGTTCAACTCATATATCCGTCTACGTGGGCCAGTTTCTTTATAATGTATTCCAAATGCGAGACCAGATTAATCATTCATAACTGTACTGTTATCGATAATGTTTTGTTGTTGTTTTGTATGTAGCCTCTTAGTACTATTGTCTGTATAGCTATTAGTTGTCATTGGTTGCCATGCATCGTACCCTGTGCGATTGTTCAGCAATAAAATTCATTCATTCATTCATTCATTCATTCATTCATTATATGAAATGTTCGGATATGCTTTTTAAGAGACAAAATTTCAAACTCTTGTTACATTGTGTTGATTTTTTGTTTTCGTTCTCCTTATTCTAGTAGAATCTGGAGTTTGGCCAAGTCATGGCGACTGGAGCCGGATCGCATCTGACACAAGGGGAGGGAGAGGACGGACAGGGTTTTCCCCGTACCCACAAGTGCAGTCATTGCGGCAAGCAGTTTCGCTTTAAAAGTAAGCTCAACCAACACCTGCGAACTCACACTGGTGAGAGACCATACGAGTGTGAATATTGCAACAAATATTTCAGTCAGTCAACTAACCTGAAGACTCACATGCGGACACATACAGGGGAAAAGCCGTACAGATGTGAGGAATGCAGCAAACAGTTCACTACACTGTCAAACCTAAAGAAACACAAGAGGAGTCACAGTGGTGAGAAACCGTACAGCTGTGAGGAGTGCAGCAAGCAGTTAAGTGATCTGTCTAGTCTTAAGAAGCACATGCGGACTCACACTGGTGAAAAACCATTCAAGTGTGAGGAATGCAGCAGGCAGTTCAGTGAGCTGGCAAGTCTGAAGAGACACATTCGGACTCACACAGGTGAGAAACCGTACACGTGTGATAAGTGCGGCAAACATTTCCGGGAGCTAGGACATCTGAAGAAACACAGGCGGATCCACACCGTACATGTATAGTTGTGAGCAATGCAACGGAAGCTTTAGTCAGTCACGTAGTCTTCGTAGTGACATGCCGAATAACACAGGTAAAAGTCCCCTAAGACCTGTGTGAACATAAAATGTCCAAGAAAGTGCGAACTCAATATTTCGTGGATGTAGGATAGGACTGTCACTTGATCTGTTGAACTATACTGATTTCTTTTGCAAATATCATCTGCGATTTACAGTCCATCAGTGTACATGGCTTCACTGTGCAATAGAAAATAATGGAAACTAAATTACGACGCAATAATGACAATATGGTGATTCGTGGAACTAGAAGTGTTGTGTCAGAAAAAAACGACTGTTGAATGTTTGTGACAGAACGACGCGTACGGTAATATATCGTTCGCTTTACTTGACGTAAGGGCGCTGTGGTCTATAGCTTTCTGTCAGAGCAATCAAACCTAATTTTTCTCTGTTTTATCTACTATTTCTTTCTTTTTGTAACTTCTAAACTAACTGATTATTATGAATATACGAGATTTTTAGCGTTTGGACTTAGCTGCAGAAACACGTTATTTATAGACGTTGTTAACCCTCAAACCACCGTAGCTTTTTTGTGACGTAGATTACCGTATGGGGTCAAAACTGACCCCAAAACATTTTGTACAAATACAGTTTTTTGTGTGACTCTTTTTGTGATTTGTATATATGTATAGTTTTATTAATCTATGTGGAACAGTCTGACATGATTAGGTGAGAATATTTCTAGCTCATTATCATAATTCATGCAAAATATCATGAGGACCACATTTTGCACCAATGCTATTCAGACCGGGAAGGAGGTTTTTGATGCCAACTTCAATGCCGTATAGCGCCTGAATGACTCATGCTAGAGCCAGCAAACTTGTTAACTTTTTAGAAAAAGTTGAGAAGAAAAATGTTCAGTGAACAAAGTATGTTCGTCGTTTTTCATGTTGCCATGGCAACAAAATTCTGACAGACATATTTATTACTAATTATTATTATTATTAAGTTTTCTAATTTTGTATTAAACATTTAAGTTTTAAGGTTTTCTTAGCAGATATCAGTTGTTTATCACATCTTATGAAATTCAACGTAAATTTCATAACTCAATATTCACAATTTATGCTAATTTAATGATGTCATCAGGCAAAATCCAAGATGGCGGCCGAGATTACCTAAATGACGTCATAATGTCGTCATATAACATGATATTGGCACAAAAGCCGTTACAATAATTTTGACTTACATGTACATCATTCTCTGAAAATTTCGTGATCCTACCATAAGTAGTTCAGGTGTGGGTCGCAAAAGTTTGTTTAAAAAAATGCTGGGGTCAGTTTTGACCCCACTGGACGACACATATTTTTTCTATGATAACAATAATGAGCCAATCTCGTTAAAAACGTATAAGAAGTTATAGGACATATATACAAACAAAATAATGGGAGGAAATTCGTTTTCGACCAGAAATGCCATGATGGCACACATCGATATACGCCTGGGGTCAGTTTTGACCCCATACGGTGGTTTGAGGGTTTAACTATTGTTTGCCTTCATAATGTGCTTTAGCTGCTAGAGGTTTGTTAACTTTTTGCATTTCAGTTTCCCCAATAAACTAAGAGAAGTTATGTTTTGTTGTCGTTCTTGTTGAATATTGCTCTTTTTTTTCTCACACAGTCACATACATAACTTGTCTGATTCTTCATGAATAGAGATCTTTATTGTACATGCATACCCACTGGGTTAAGTACAGGTCACAACAAAGGATACATGAAATATATACAATGCCAACAAACACTAAAATCAAATCAGATTAAATGAATTCAACTTCTCACTTCTTTGTGGTAATGAAAAGGAATGAACAGATATGATTTACAATCAAAGGTTGTCTAAATTGGACATGCCAGAGGAGTTCGCCGGCCAAAAGCGCAGATACAAAAGTTAGACTACACTGAAACAATGCTTCAGGAAAGTGCTAGCCCCAATTTTAATACATGTATCAAAACTCTTCTCCGCCAGAAAGCCGCAAGGGTCATCTATACAAACAATAAAAGATGGGGTCGGTCTGCCCCGAAATCCGAACAAAAACAAACTCACCTCTCTCTGCAGCTTGCTCCTGAGTCATCCGTTGGACCAAACACAAACTCACCAAAAGGTCAATTAAACTTCTGGACTGAGTAAGTTCTGGCAAAAATGGGAAAGCTTAGAACATACATATATACATAGTTTGCTGCTGAGTAATTAGAAATACTTCTGATATGTGAAACTGGTAAGACATTGTGTCTAATGTTGTCTGATTTCCCTTATGCAAATCAGAATATGTAACGTGGTGCTTTCCTTTGTTTCCTGATGAAGTAAAACCCGTCAAACCGGTTTTATTGACACACTCAGTCACCATATAAACCCGTCCTGACCGCTCTGTACTTGTCAGTACCGACCCTGAAGTCGTGAGGACCTGTGAAGCCGATAGTCACTGGGCAGTACTTGGAGCATCAGCATATCTCGGTAAGTACATTTTGTACTCAACATTGTTTTGTTTTTCGATATCTATTCAACTGTAGGGTAGGGGCCTCTAAGTCGGATTTCCCATTCCCTATATGGTTTAGCCATACAAAACAATCACTTAAAACACATTTACCTACATTTCAAACCTCAAGTTTTTACCCCCACTGCAAAGCTGGATTTGTCAGGTTTGTTTTGGTTAAAAAAGCCCGAGTTCAACTCCGGCATTTTAACGAGCTTCAGCCAGATGATTGTCATGATGTCAGGATTTCACCCCCACTCCTAATGGATCAGCCCAAGTCTCCAAATTGAATATGAAGGCCACTCACAGGTCAAAGCGTGCCAAATGTCACAATTTTTGGCAATTTTTTTAAAAATATACATGCTTCAGTCCCTCTCGCAGAAACCTCGACCCTGTGATCAAAATTTGCCCAGGGAAAAAATTATTATCAATGAAGAGGCTAAGGATAAGCACCGGGCACTTTCTGCGCAGCTCCGGAAAAGAGCTCCCTCCCCTGTAATCCTTAAACAGACTCACGATCTAACAGCAAATTAAAGCAAACATCACTTCTCCGGTGGGTCTTGGAGCAATTTGTTGTCTAGTTCCAAGAATTCGAAAATCTGGAATAAGTAACTGACAATTTTGCAAGTTGTTGATTTTAGAGTATTAGCCGGATAACAATGAATTCGTTATGTCAACTGAGTAGATCTTACATATAAAAGGAGACAGCAACTGGATCATTAAGTTTAAATAATGACATGTAAAGTTTATATGTATAGACATGTTGTTGTTCGGATATGCCTTTTCAATAGAAAATATTCCAAACTCGTATCTTGTTTTATTGTGTTAAATAGTTGCTTCCTTTCTCTCTATTCTTGCAGCTTCTGGAGTTTGGCCAACATGACGACTATAGCCGGATCTCATCTGGCACAAGAAGTGAGAGAGAATGGGAAGTATTCTCCCCGTACCTACAAGTACAGCTATTGCGACAAGGATTTTCGCTTTAAAAGTAAGCTCAACCGACACCTGCGAACTCACACTGGTGAGAGACCATACCAGTGTGGTGAATGCGGGAAACAGTTTACTCTACTAACAAATCTAAAGACACACATTCGGACTCACACAGAGGAAAAACCGTACCGATGTCAGGAGTGCAGCAAGCAGTTCAGCCACCGGAGTTATCTAAAACGACATATTCGGACTCATTCTGGTGAGAAACCGCACAAGTGTGAACATTGCAACAAAGGCTTCAGTCAGTCAAGTGATCTGAAGACCCACATGCGGACTCACACAGGGGAAACCCCGTATAGATGTGAGGAGTGCAGCAAACGTTTCGCTAAATTGTCAAATCTAAAGGATCACATGCGAACCCACACTGGTGAGAAACCGTATAAGTGTGAGGAATGCAGCAGGCAGTTCACTTATTCGTCAAGTCTAAAGAGTCACATGCGAACTCACAGTGGTGAAAAGCCTTACAAGTGTGAACATTGCAACAAAAACTTCAGTAAGTCAAGTCATCTTAAGAGGCACATGCGGACTCACACGGGTGAGAAACCGTACAAGTGCGAGGCTTGCAGCAAGCAGTTCAGTCAGCTGGATACTTTGAAGACACACATCCGAACCCACACAGGCGAGAACCCGTACACGTGTGAACAATGCAGCAAGCGGTTCACTACGCTGTCAGGTCTAAAGAGGCACATGCGGACTCACACAGGTGAGAAACCGTACACGTGTGAGGTATGCTGCAAGCAGTTCAGTGACCAGGGAAATCTGAAGAAACACGTGCGGACTCACTGACGAGAAACATTACATGTGTGAACAATGCAACAGAAGCTTTCTTCATTCATGTAGTTTTCGTGCCAGCATGCAATCTCATATTGGTGAAACTCTGTGACGATAACATGTACATATTGTTACACTTTAAAAAAGATTTTATCAAGCTTGTGACATAATAAAAAAGCCACAAACCTGAAGTTTGTCACTTTTTTACAAAGCCAAAGGTGGCCCATTTGTCGTTTTGATTTAGCAATTTACTTACTGCATGACTCCACTGTAGAAAAAATAAAGGTAACTGAATTACATGTACATCATTTTAGTTAATATTGTCACGTCACGTACTTGATTGGTAATATTAGTGTTGTTGATAAACGGCAGTGGGATGTTTGGACACTAGTGACAGAAAGACGACAAAGTATCGCTGGACATAGCTTTCTGCCATCGCTCTTGGTTTTAGTTACTCAGGTTCTTATTAACATTTAATACGTCATTTTAATCGTTGTAATACACTAGATCCTTTGCGTTTCGAATTAGCTTCGGAAACATGCTAGTTATATTAGATATGGCTATGTATTGTTTGCATTCATGATGTGCTGTAAGATGTTAAACACTTGTTAACTTTCCGCCCTCAGTTTCCTCAATAAACTAAAAATGCAAATGTGTTGTCGTTTTTCATGTTGTATGCTACTAGTATATTTTTGCTCTCCACAAAACCTGTATGGTTTTCCTGCAAATCATCCTATATAAATAACATTTGTTTTATAGTCAAGGAAAAACTACTTAACCTATATTTGGCACCCACTACGGACAACGTCACCATGGAGGATCTCATGACCTTTTGACCGAGAACTTAATCTAGCCTTTAATAAAGTAGATGTTCGGACAATGGCGACAGTAATTACATGTAAATGCAAATTACGTTCGTTTCACGTAAAGGCGTCTAGTCTGTCTTCTATAGCACAGTAAACGATTAGGCTCTATCTGTATGAGTTACTGGAATTCTGATTGTCACTTTATATACGTCTCTGTAGATATACAGGTAACGTTTGTTACAGTCATTTCTGTACAACATCTTGTTAAGCAAGGTGGGATACAAATGACGGTCAACAACCCTTTCTTGTTTCTTTAGAAAGCCAGAAAATCTGTATAGCGTCACAAAAACGGTCCTTTCTTGTCTTTTACGTGGATAATATAACAGTGGCAACCATCGTACTCGTGTTGGTAACGTTTGTTACAGAACCTGGCAACAGGCACAAACCACCTCACACAGCCTTCAAGATTAGTGACAGGAGCGATGTGGATTGTTATCAGCTGCATTGACTGTTACCACCTATCAAGTATAATAGAAGACAAAAATTACAATGGTTCCTGAACAATTTTAGTATGATCTATACTTCCTAAATTCATAGTGGTGCAGGTAATGTTCAATGTTAGCTGCACCAGTGCAGGTATGCAGAAAAATAGTATTTCGAGCCATGAAGTAGTAATCATATTGGCTGTAGATTTATGAGGTCTTTACCATTTAGAAATAGTTGAAGTAAGCATGTCGTTTTCTGAATTTTTTTAGTGATTTGTCAACTTTTTGTCTTGTCTGTTTTACTCTATGGAAATCGGTACATTAAGTATAGACTAGGAAAACGGTTGGTTATCTCTGATACCCACGAATCTGATTTTATACCTTGATCTTCTCTTACTTCTTCTAGTTGTAGTTAACATTTATTACGTCAAATTAATCGCTGTAAATAAACTAGATCCTTGGCGTTTCTAATTAGCTTCGGAAATATGCTAGTTATATAGATGTTGCTATGTATTGTTTGCCTTCATGATATGCTGTAAGATGTTAGAGATTTGTTACCTTTCCCCCCTCAGTTTCCTCAATAAACTAAAATGCGAATGCGTTGTCGTCTTTCATGTATGTTATCGTTTTCCTCCTCACAAAACCTTGACAAAGTAGATGTTCAATGTGGAAAGTTCGGACAATATCGACAGTAAATTCCATGTGAACACAACGCCGTTTGTTTCACGTAAAGGCGTCTAGTCTGTGTTCTATAGCACAGTGAACGATTTGGGCTCTATCTGTATGAGTTACTGGAGTGCTGATTGTCACTTTATGTACGTCGATGTAGATATACAAGAATGGTCAGTGCAGGTATGCAGAAAAAGTATTTCGAGCCGCATGAAGTAGTAATCACATTGGCTGTAGATTTATAAGGTCTTTACCATTTAGAAATAGTTGAAGTAAGCATGTCGTTATTTGATATTTTTTCCTCTTACAGTTATGCAAGTTCATGATTTGTTATGTGTTTGTGTTTCAATTGGCGTCAATCCAAGATGCAAACTACTGGACATTGGACACTTCCTTATTGTTTTTACCCTGGATAGCAAAATCGGCAATTTGATTTATTATCGTTGTTTGCCAAGTCTTTTGCCAAGAAACACATATTAGTCATCCTATCCCACAACTTCTGTCTAGTGTCTAATTGCCGTTTACATTTGGACGTGTAAGCTATATTGTCATGTGACTCTCTTACAGTTATCTGGGAGGTTTTCATGCTTTGACAATGTTCCTATGAAAACCAGTATAGACAATTTTCTAACCGGTACTTTTTTGCTAATCGGTCCTCACAATTGTTCTCTAAGCTGGCACACAATCAAAGATTTTATGTGTTTATGTATTCATTGAGGTCAATCTGCCTTCAAAGGTCACATTGGGAGCATTTTCTTCTTGTTTTTACCCTGGATAATAATAGCCAACAGTCAAACCTTTATTATCGTTGTTTGCCAAGTCGTTTGAAAGAACCACTTCTTACTCGTCCTTCTCTACAACTTTTGTCTAATGCTGACAAAAAGAATTCATTTACGTTTACATTTTGACTTCGGAGATATTGTCATGTCCCTCGGAGATATTGTGTTGAAAAATAAGATTTGTAGCAATATTTGTGGATGCAGTAGGCTTTAGTTAGGTGTTTTGTTGTTATTTACTGGCAGTGACAAGGGGTCAAAAGGTCACCACCTATGTATAACATGGTCAATCCGTAATTTTGTTTTTTCGTCAAATTAATCTTAAGAGGGCGGACAATCATGCCAATGTGACTTTTCATGTTCTAAAAGTCAGGTAGGTGATTTTTGACAGCCTCTTTCTCCCATGATCCTCATGAATATGCATAGGAAATACTGCAATGTAGCCAGCATAGCTTATGCCGACAGGATTTTTGAAAAAAATGTTTTTTGTGGCATATACCCTGAACTCGATCGAACATATCCATTTTTGGTATTCCTATTATAAAAAGTGCACCCTACTATATTTTTTCCGCGTCGAAGCTAGTCATCTTGTGGCCATTAACTTTAGAAATCCTCATAGGCCTAAAACTGTGTTCTGCTACCGTCAACCACAACCTGCCGAACCGGTTCTGACCCTGAAGCCGTGAGGATCTGTGTCGACGTGAAAACACCGCGCAGTAGTCTGGAGCATCAGCGTACCTTTGTAAGTACTGACTAGTATTTATATCAGTTTTATTGGCACCAAGAGTTAAATCCAAGAGATACAATTATCTGCACCTACACACAGATCGGAGACACGGGGTGGCTTTGGTAAGAACTTTAATGCTTGAATAAGCAATCACCAGGACCAAGCCCGGAGGGTAAAAGATTTGTGTGGCGGAGTATGGCGGAGGGGGCAGTACAGTAATCGGGAGGAGTGGGGCGCCGCTAATGTGAACTGCTCATCCAGTTAAAAATCAGGCACTCCTATCTGCCGCACGAAGCACCAAAGAAGTTAATGATCTAAAAAGTACGGATTGCGACATTGGGCCCGTATTTCTACGTACTTGGCGTTATTTCTATTTGTTTGGAGTCAGACAATCCCTTGACAAAGCTGATGCCCCGTTGTCTGTTAAAAACAAGTTATTTGACTCCTGTGTCAGACCAATATTACTTTATTGGTCGGATTTGGGGTTCCTTCAGAAGTTCAAAATCTTGCCCAATCGAATCCGTACATCTAAAATTCTGCAAACAATCCCTCAATGTCCCCAAAACAGCTAGCAATCTTGCTACACGGGCTGAATTGGGGAGGTACCCCTTACACTTGGAGGCCTCCCTAAACGCCGTTAAGTTTTTCACTAGAATTTGCTTAAATGTGCCGGCTGATAGTCTCCAGGCAGACGCACTTTTATGTCAAGTAGAACTAGACACTTTAGGTAGTAAATGATGGACTTCCGGTGTGCGGAAAACTTTAGAAGAATGTGGTTATGCCTTTGTCTGGCATTCTCCACACTCAATTGTTTCAAAAATGCCCTCAATCATTTTTGCTATTCAACAGCGTTTAAAGGACATCTACTTTCAGACATCCCTACGCGAAATCCATAATGACAGCAAAGGCAAATTCGCAAAGAACAAATTACGCTCATACAGACTGTTCAAGTCCTCCTACAACGAAGAAGAGTACCTTAAAATTCCGAACGAACGACAAAGATCTATTATCACCAAACTACGAATCAGCTGCCACAAACTCGGTGTTGAATCAGGGAGGCACAACCGCACACCTCTGGAGCAAAGAATATGTCAGTTTTGTAACCTGTAAAAGGTCGAAGATGAATCCCACTTTTTATTAGATTGTAGTTTATATAGTAACGATAGAAGTATTGTATTTAGCTATATTATAGGAAAATTCCCTCGCTTTGAATCTTTGTCTAGTGTTGAAAAATTAAATTTTCTTATGAGTTTTGATCAGAAGACAAATCTCTAGCTACATATTTAACATTACTCAGAAAGGAGAAGAAGCCGATCAAATGTATTAGACTTGTTTTAGAATCCATGTTTTAGATTAGTATTAGAAATCATGAATGTGTACTGTATTACTACCCTTTGTGTGTATATGCCTGTACTAAGCCCGATAGGGCATGAATGTGCAATAAAGGCTATTACCTCTATTATCATTTTAGCCCCCTTATGCATATAAACAAACAGTCGCCTTGTCCCGTCTGGCACAGCTTTTGCCGAATACCCGCAAATAGCATTAGCCCGCAATAGCAGATTTACTTTCGCATGTGCTCTTACATTTTAATGCCTTAGTATTGTCTTAGATGTTGTCTGACCTGCCTGTGAAAGTTACTAGTACTACTCCCTTCGCTCGGTAATAAGATAAAACCATCTAAACCTGTTTTACCGCAGCGCAAACCCATTCAATTGGTTACTGTCTAACTATGTTTGCTTCAACATCTGGATTCTGTTTATTACGAAAAAAAGAGTCATATAGTAATCTATTATAAGTTTATAAGTAATGACATGTTTAGGTATATATTTCAGTAGATAAGCTGGAATTTTCAAAGCCTGAACTTAGTATCATTTTCTAATTGTTCTTGCAGGATCTAGAGCTTAACCAACATGGCGACTGCAGCCGGATCTCATCTGACACAAGGGGAGAGAGAGGATAGACAGGATTCTCCACGTACCTGCAAGTGCACTTATTGCGACAAGAAGTTTCCCTTCAAAAGTAGGCTCAATCAACACCTACGTAAACACACCGGTGAGATCCCATACCTGTGTGATGAATGCGGGAAACGATTTAATCATCTTGGAAATCTAAAGGCACATATGCGACTTCACACCGGTGAAAAACCGTACAAGTGTGAACATTGCAACAAAGCCTTTAGTCAGGCAAGTTATCTGAAGAAACACGTGCGGACTCACACAAGAGAAATCAGCATGGCGACTGGAGCTGGATCTCATCGGACACAATGGCATTATTCTCGCCGTACCTACAAGTGCAGCCATTGCGACAAGGAGTTTCCCTTCAAAAGTAACCTCGATCGACACCTGCTTACTCACACTGGTGAGAGACCATACATTTGTGGGGAATGCGGGAAACGGTGCAGTCAGCTGGGCGATCTAAGGAAACACATGGTTACTCACAAAGATAAGAGACCATACCAGTGTGATGAATGTGGGGAAATGTTTAGTCGGCTATCTATTCTGAAGGACCACATGACGACTCACATCGGTGAAAAACCGCATCGATGCCAGGAGTGTAGCAAGCAGTTTAGTAGGTTGAGCTATGTGAAGAGGCACTTGCGACTTCACAAGGGTGAAAAACCGTACCAATGTCAGAAGTGCGGTAGGCAGGTCAGTAGGCTGTGCGATCTAAAAGTACACATGCGGACCCACACCGGTGAAAAACCGTACAAGTGTGAACAGTGCAGCAAATGCTTCAGTCAGTCAACAAATCTTAAGGTTCACATGCGGACTCACAAGGGGGAACTTCCGTACAGATGTGAGAAGTGCAGCAAGCAGTTCACTACGTTGTCAAATTTAAAGAGGCACATTCGGACTCACACAGGTGAGAAACCATACAAATGTGAGACATGCTACAACCATTTCCGTGAACTTGGAACCCTGAAAAAACACATGCGGACTCACACAGGTGAGAAACCGTACATATGTGAGGCATGCAGCAAGCAGTTTAGTCACCTGGGAAGTCTGAAGAAACACATGCGGACTCACACTGGTGAAATACCGTAAAGGTGTGAACAATGCAACAGAAGCTTTCGCCAGTCACGTAGTCTTCGTGCGCACATGCAATCTCACATCGGTGAAAGTATCTCAATAACGGTGTCAATAACATGTACATATTGTTACACAGTAGAAAAAGGATTACATCTTAAGCTTGTGGCTTAGTAGAAAAAGCCACAAACCAAAATTTGTCACTTGATCGATTTTTTTCTTAGTAAAGGTGTTTCTCTTAATAAAGGTGGCCTACATGTATGATTTACCGCTTTTTATTTAGCAGTTGCTCCCTGTGTCTGAAAATAAACAAAACAAAAACAAAAACAAAAAAACATGGCTCACTGTTAAACAATAACGGGAACCGAATTACAGTATAGTAGTTACTACTGTCACGTCCCGTACTTGATTGTTTTAAAACGACTGTAGATTGTTTATTTGGACACTAGCGACAGAAAAACGGCAGAATATTGCTGGACATAGCTTTCTGCCATCGCTCTTAGTTTTAGTTACTCAAGTTTTTATTAACCTTTAATACCTTACTTTAATCGCTGTAAATGCACAAGATCCTTGGCGTTTCTGTAAGTACATGGCTCGAAATACCACCTGCATATGCATGTTAGCGCAGGTAAAATTGTAGCTGTGCAGGTATTTCTGGTGTTTACCTGCACATAACCTGCACTGATCCATGTACTGGGTTTCATACATAAAAGTAATAGGGTGTAGGTGTATATGGATTGTCATCAGCTGCACTGACTGTTACAACCTATCAAGTATAATAGAAGACAAAAATTACAATGGTTCCTGAACAATTTTAGTATGATCTATACTTCCTAAATTCATATGGGTGCAGGTAATGTTCAATGTTAGCTGTACCAGTGCAGGTATGCAGAAAAATAGTATTTCGAGCCATGAAGTAGTAATCATATTGGCTGTAGATTTATGAGATCTTTACCATTTAGAAAAAGTCGAAGTAAGCATGTCGTTTTCTGATTATTTCGTGATTTGTCAACTTTTTGTCTTGTCTGTTTTACTCTATGGAAATCGGTACATTAAGTATAGACTAGGAAAACGGTTGGTTATCTCTGATACCCACGAATCTCATTTGATACCTTGATCTTCTCTTACTTCTTCTAGTTGTAGTTAACATTTATTACGTCAAATTAATCGCTGTAAATAAACTAGATCCTTGGCGTTTCTAATTAGCTTCGGAAATATGCTAGTTATATAGATGTTGCTATGTATTGTTTGCCTTCATGATATGCTGTAAGATGTTAGAGATTTGTTACCTTTCCCCCTTCAGTTTCCTCAATAAACTAAAATGCGAATGCGTTGTCGTCTTTCATGTATGTTATCGTTTTCCTCCTCACAAAACCTTGACAAAATAGATGTTCAATGTGGAAAGTTCGGACAATATCGACAGTAAATTTCATGTGAACACAACGCCGTTTGTTTCAGGTAAAGGCGTCTAGTCTGTGTTCTATAGCACAGTACACGATTTGGGCTTTATCTGTATGAGTTACTGGAGTGCTGATTGTCACTTTATGTACGTCGATGTAGATATACAAGAATGGTCAGCGTTTAGACTTAGTTTAAGCTGCATGTGGGCTGCTAGAGATTTGTAAAATTTCCGCAATCAAGTTTCGTTATTGTCGATTACTAGTATTATCTTGTTTGCCAAGTGCCCTTGTAGAATCTTGTCACATGTCACTAGCCTCTACCAGGCTTCACATAACACTGGAAAAATGGTAGAAATTGTCCAAATAGACAGAAAATGCGTTAGCTGGCCACAAAGTGCAAACCTCACCTTTGTCGCTATGCTATAGTCGTCAATTTTAGTTCCAATGAGGGTAATCAGGTATGTAAACTTTGACCTATCACCACCGGAAATACTGACCCTTCACTATAAAGCTTGCCGGCCAGTTTCAACGGGGGACGGACTTGATTATTCCTCTTCATCTGGCACGCTTTATAGGCTCAACAACTATCCTCAAACACTGTTAAGACCTTTGTCTCATGTTGTCTGGTTTCTCCTCATGCAAGTCAGCACATGTAAAAACATTGTACTTCCATTTGTTTCGCTGCCAAGTACAACCTGCCGAACCGGTTTTACCCGCTATCCAGTCACTATATACTAGCCACTCTGTTAGTATCTACTCTGAAGCCGTGAGGATCTGTGTCGACGCGAAGACATCGCGTAGTAGTTTGGAGCATCAGTATCTCGGTAAGTACTGAGCATGGTTAAGGTTTCCTCATTGGTCTACTGTCTTTATCCATCGGACTAAGACTTGGGCATGTCGCCTAATATTCTATCTACGTGCAACAAAGTAACAAGAACAGTTACGTCAGACTCTGAAAACCTTTTTTCCCTATGTGTCCCAGTTTTTGTCAAAGTTTGTTATATTGGAGAATGATTTTCTGTCCGAGAGTATTGAGCATGTCGCTTTTGTTTGGCGCACACACCGCCCCATGGGAGAAGAGCGTTATGCAGTTTCTGACCCTTTGACTCGAAACCTATTGTTCGACCTAAGCAAATAATGCAGAGCCCGAACGGTCTGATTGTTCTCTTCTTGTGGCTGTGGTCGCAGATGGAAGTAGTAGAAAAACGCGTAGTTTTAAACACTTTTCTAGTTCTCCATTGATGCCGTTACTAGTACATTATTTCGGCTACGCTTTATCGTGTGTCCTGAGCAGTCAAATGTGTGTGTTGTGCGGATGCACCGCTCGTTCCCTGCTTACATTACTGAATGGAATTCAAATATCTGGGACCATTTCAATAGGCTGTGGGTTGGTTGGGGCCCTGGCGAGGGTATTGTGCGCGTACAGATCTTACCGGGGGGAAACTCGCTATTCTGTAAAATTTCCTGTGCCGTCATTTCATTACGGTATATGGCCCCGTTCATACTACTTTAGCTTGCCATATCAGTCCGTTATGTGTTTTTTTCCAGTTCTTGTTCTTGTTCAGTTAATGAATAACACCCCTAATTTGTGTTGGGGCAAACCATCCAGGGTGTAGTGCTGCTGTTTATTGACCGTTCCTCAGTTGTTGCAACACCTCTTCCTTAAACTTTAAACGGGATTAGCTTGAAGGGTGGTTGAATATGGTAGAGTATTACATTCGATAGTGGTTCTTAGGAAATAAAGAACCACATCAGTCCGTTTTGTTAAAGCAGATCTGATGAAATACAAGTAAGGGGGGTTTGTAGTATAATGATATTTTTGCTTATGCTAAACAAATCAAATGTCCGTTTTCAATTATCAGCACATCAAATCATGAATCAGTGCACATCTACTAGTATGTGTCTGTATGGCGTTAGATTATTTGCGGTCTTCCCTCAATGAACTAGCCTAAGGTCCACATTTCTGCTAACTTGGCGTTTCCCCATCGTCATTTTAAACCGTTTATGCATATGTCCTATCTTGTACAGCTTTTTTTTCTTCTTTTGCCAATGAATAAAATTACTTATAATACGTTCTACTTACTAGATTACCTTTTCCATGTGACTTGTAGACCACATGTATTGTCCTGACCCTCACAGAATTTGTCTGATCTCTCCCTATGCAAATCGGGGTGTCTAATCCGTAGCCCCCTTTCTTTTGTAATCAAATTATGCACATCCTAAACCTGTCCTGCCGCAACGCAACACATCCAACTAGTTACTTATTGCTTTTGTAATAAATATGTGTGTAAGAACTTTTAGAGTAGAGTTCCGCAGGCTCAGGTAGGAACTGCAGTTCCAGTTTAGGCCGCTCTTTCCTTTCTAAGACACTGACATCCCAGGTAATTGCGGATCGTCCAGGGCTCTAAAGTTGTAATACACGCTGTGTTTCTTCATGTGGTTGTCTAGTCTTTCCTTAAAGCAGTTTGCACTTGGGGATGTCACCACCGGCTCTGGTAGTTTCGTAGATAAATTAAAATTAAAACACGTTATTGTCGTTAACCTTTATTATCTTGTTTGCCAAGTGCCCTTTTTATTGTAGAATCTTGTCTGAATTGCCTCAATGCACATGTAACAAACTTAGCCTCTACCAGGCTCCACATATGGTAGAAATTGTCCCAATAGACAAAAAAGATGCGCTGGAGGTAGCTGGCCCAAAAATGCATACCTCACCTTTGTCGATATGCTATAGTCGTCAATGTTTAGTTTCAATGAGAGTAATCAGGTAATGTAAACTTTGACCTCTCACCACCGGAAATACTGACCCTGGACTTAGCATGCCCGTCAGTTTCACCGGGGACGGACTTGATCATTCCTCTTCATCTGAGACGTTTTTTAATAGTATTCAACGCTTTATTACAACAACTAACTATTTCAAACACTGCTAAGACCTTTGTCTGATGTTGTCTGGTTCCCCGTTATGAAATCAGCACATGTAACATCAGTATCAAATTGTACTTTCATTTGTTTCGCTGACACATACAACCTGTCGAACCGATTTTATTTCCCAATCCAGTCACTATATAAATGTGTCACTGACTACTCTGTCAGTACCGACTCTGAAGCCGTGAGGATCTGACGTGTCGCCGTGAAAGCATCGAGCAGCACTTTGGAGCGTCATCGTATCTCGATAAGTACTGACCATTGTTTGACTTCCAGTATACATGTTGTCCTAAAACGGAGGTAAACATCACTGCCCGGGATAACTTACGCAGTGTTAAATCAAGTCTGATTGAAACCTCATTAAATTATATAACCCTCTTACAGTTTTTAGCCCATGGCTACTTCCCCTCAGCCAATGAGAAGCCCCCATTTTCTGTTGATATATCCACACAGTATGGTGCTATGAAAAAAAGTGTGCTGCTATTTCATGCGAATGAGGAAAAAAGTGTGATGATATCAGAAAACAGTGATGATTTCAGCCTGAAAAGTATGGGTGATATACGCATGTGACCCGTTCTGACCAATCCTCGCTTACCTTTGAGACCTTCTTCTGGGACCAGAATAGTGTCATGTGATAACTGACCAATCCTATGCTTGATTTCTAATTGCCCAGAGGAATATGAGCAGACTTTCTGTCTCCAGGCACCTTGCCCGGAAAGGTCTTGACAAGATTAGTGACCTTGTGTTGTTACAGGCTGACACTGTCTGTCACAGCTTTTCAAACAATAACAAGAAAGATTGTGGACTTTTAGGACAAAATAAAGTAACATTTTGTAAAGCTGATGAACTAGAAAAGCTTCGGGGAAGTATGCCATGGGCTAAGTTAGTTACCCCATGGCCTTCGTCTCGTTTTCTGTGTATATCACCAGTCCCGCCACCTCGGGGATCTCTAGTCTCCCCTCGGGCTTCGCCCTCGGGGAGACTAGAGATCCCCTCAGTGGGCGGGACCGGTGACATACACAGAAACCTCGCCCCGCCCATGGGGTAACTATTACATATATCTTGGAGGTTTTGCATGCTTTGACAATGTTCCTATGAAATCAAGTACAGAATATTTTCTAACTGGTACTTTTTTCTAATCTGTCATCACCATTGTTCTCTTAGCTGGCAGAAAATCCTGGATTTTTATGTGTTTCTGTATTTATTGGGGTCAATCCGCCCTTCAAACAGTTATTCCACTGTATAACAAAACCAACAGTTTAACCTTTATCATAGTTGTTTGCCAAGTTATTTGAAAGAACCACTTCGTAGTCGTCCTGTCCTACAGATTCTGTCTAATGCTGACAAAAAGCATTTATTTTGGTTTGTTTGTTTACGTTTACATTTCGACGTGTAAGCTACACTATCATGTCCGTCGAGATTTGGTTTGATAACCCCTATGCAAATCAGGGTATCTAATTCGTACTCCCTTTGTTTCCTAATCAAACACAACCTTCAAAAACTGTTGTACCGCTAAGCAAACACCTCGAAAGGCTCTGCGAGAAGCTCTGTGGCCTGGGGCACTAGTTAGTCTCTCCCAGACGTCAGATGAGAACTATTGAGTACACCAAGTTTATATGTAATGACATGATCAGGCAAATCTTTCAGCAAAGAAGCTAGAGTTTCCAGACTCTTACATTATTCTCCCTTTTCTCTTTTTTTTTTCTTGTAGGATATGAGTTTGACCAACATGGCGACTGGAGCCAGATCTCATCTGACACAAGGGGAGGGAGAGGATGGACAGGATTCTCTCCGTACCCACCGGTGCAGTTATTGCGACAAGGTGTTTCGCTTCAAAAGTAAGCTTAATCGACACCTGCTTACTCATACCGGTGAGATCCCATACCAGTGTGGTGAATGCGGGAGACGGTTTAGTCAGCTAGGTCATCTGAAGAGACACATGCGGACGCACACCGGTGAGAACTCATACCATTGTAATGAATGCGGGAAACGGTATAGTCAAATGACGGATCTAAAGACACACATTCGGACTCACGCGGGTGAGAGGCCATACAGTTGTAAAGAATGCAGTCGACACTTTCTTCGGCTGAGCGATTTGAGGATACACATGTGGACTCACACCGGTGAGAAACCGCACAGGTGTGATGAGTGCAGCAAGCAGTTCACTACGCTGTCAAGTCTAAAGAGGCACATGCGGACTCATACCGGTGAGGTACCATACAAGTGTGAGGCGTGCAGCAAGAAGTTCACTACGCTGTCAAATCTAATGAGACACATACGGACTCACACAGGTGAGAAACCGTACAGGTGTGAGGTATGCACCAAGCAGTTCAATGACCAAGGAAATCTCAAGAGACACATGCGGACACACAGGTGAGAAACCGTTCAGGTGCGAACAATGCAACAGAAGCTTTCTCCAGTCACGTAGTCTTTGTGTGCACATGTCTATGAACAGGTCTATGAATAGCTGTGACGATAACATGTACATATTGTTACACAGTAAAAAAGATTAATACAGCACTCTACTCACTGCATGGCTCCGGTGTAAAAATCGGTAACTCAGTAACTGAATTAAATGTAATCATTGTAGTTACTATTGCCACGTCACGTACTTGATTGGAACTAGAAGCGTTGTTGAAAAATAGCTGTGGGATGTTTGGACACTAGTGACAGAAAGATGGCGAAATATCGCTGGACATAGCTTTCTGCCATCGCACTTAGTTTTAGTTACTCGGCTTCTTATTAACATCTAATACGTCACTTTAACCGCCGTAAATACACTAGATCCTTGGCGTTTCGAATCAGCTTCGGAAACATGTTAGTTATATAGATGTTGTTATGTATTGTTTGCCTTCATGATATGCTGTAAGATGTTAAAGATTTGTTGACTTTCCGCACTCAGTTTCCTCAATAAAGTAAAATGCGAATGTGTTGTTGTCTTTCATGTTGTATGTTGTGTTTTTCCTCCCAACAAAACCAGTATGGTTTTCCTGCAAATTATCTCATGTAGTCAATTTGTCATTTGTTTTATAGTCAAGTAAAAACTACCGAACCTGTATATAATGCACCCACTACGAACAACGTCACCAAGGAGGATCTCATGACCTGCTGACCGAGAACTAAATCTAGGGTTTGACAAAGAAGATGTTCAATGTGGAAAGTTCGGACAATAGCGACAGTAAATTACATGTGAGCGTGACGTCGTTTGTTTCTAGCCTCCATAGCAGGCTCTCTATGGCCTTTTTTGGCTCTCTATGGCCTTTTTCGAAGAAGACAACAATAACGGTAATGTTTTTGTGGTTTTACTTTCGCTTCGCATGGGCAATCGCATTTGAAGACGATTCAGAGCGTTATTAATACAACAACAACACAATCAATTATGTTCACTACTGAGGAGCTCACTATTTCTTGTAAGCCAATGTGAGATTGTTCATAAATATTGGTCATTGCGCAGCTGGTAGTAATCCACCTTGTACTTGGGCTAAGCAGTACTAAAGATGATGATGATGATGACACCTCCCCATACACACAGACGATCTGTATTTTACATACGTCCAAATACTAAGGCTAGTGCTCTTTTTGTGAACATGTTGTCTAATCACCAAAAAGTAGTTACTCAAGCAACTGGATGTGGTTTTGGAAACGGTCAGACGTTTCGGATGGTACACATATATATCCACTATCCTTCGTCAGTGACACTGAAGTGATCTGGAAGAACTGATCTTTTACACCCGAACTATGAATGAAGACAATTTTAGATGTCCAATCGGAGACATGGTAAGACAAATGTTGTCTGTTGTACATGTTGTCTAATCTTTCGTTATGCAAACCATCACAAGGTACGATGTATAAATTATGTCCTCTCCTTTCTTCAGCATGCATTCGGGTAAAACCCACCAAACCGGTTTTGCTCACCCAATCAGCCACTATATAAACTCGTCCTGACCGCTCTGATTCTCTCAGTACCGACTCTGAAGCCGCGAGGATCTGTGTCACATTGTAAAACATCCTGCAGTACTTTGAAGCATTGATCAGCGTATCACGGTATACCGGTAAGTACCGACTGTGGTTTTGCTTTCTTGTATTTACCTATGGCTAGACTACTACTCTTCAATTTCGAGGTTAGGCAGGTAGATTAGAACATCTATTACCTCTACACAACACCTTCAACTAGTAACTAGTATTGCATAAGCATGTCTGTGTCAGTGTTTGGACGTCTGGAAAATCAGAAGTCAAATAATATAAATTTCTCCTCAAAAATAAAAAAATATATACATATGTATGTAATCACATGTTTGGGTGTATTTTTAGTGGACAGGCAAGAATTTTTATCTTGTTTCTTTTTCTCACAATTCTTTGGAGGATCTCAAGTTTGACCAACATTCAGGTACATTTTAGTAGACAAGCTAGAATTTCAAATTTCTATCTTGTTCCATCGTGTTAATAAGTTTTTTTTCTCCCACAGTTCTTGCAGGATCTGGAGTTGGACGAATATGGCGACTGCGATTGAATCTCATCTGACACAAGTGGCGGTAGAGGATGGACAGGATTCTCCCCGTACCCACAAGTGCAGCCATTGCGACAAGGAGTTTCGTTTCCAAAGTAAGCTCAACCTGCACCTGCGAACTCACACGGGTGAGAGACCATACCAGTGTGGCGAATGCGGGAAGCGGTTTACCCAACTGGCAAATCTGAAGACACACATGCGGACTCACACAGAGGAGAGGCCATACTGTTGTGAGGAATGCGGTCGACAGTTTGGTCACATTGGCGCTTTAAGGACGCATACTAGAACTCACACCGGTGAGAGGCTATACTTATGTGGTGAATGTAACAGTCAGTTTATTACGCTGTGCGATCTAAAGGCACATATGCGGACTCACACTGGTGAAAAACCATACAAGTGTAAACATTGCAACAAAGGTTTCAGTCAGGCAAGTAGTCTGAAGAGACACGTGCGGACTCACACAGGGGAAAGGCCGTACATGTGTGAGGAGTGCAGCAAGCAGTTTACTACGCTGTCAAGTTTACAGAGGCACAGGCGGACTCACACTGGAGAGAAACCATACATGTGTGAGGAGTGCGGCAAGCAGTTCAGGCAGCTGGGTACTCTAAAAGATCACAAGAGGATTCATACAGATGAGAAACCGTACAGGTGTGAGAAATGCAACAAGGGTTTTCGTCAGTCAAGCAACTTGCGTGTCCACATGCACGCTCACACTGGCGAATGCCTGCCAATGCCTGTGTGAAGATTACAACATGTAGGCGATGAAAGGAAATGATGTTACATTAATGCGTTATAAATTACATGTAGCTAAAATTTGTATATCGTACTGTTGAGGAGGCGCAACAGTGAAGGCACTGGGCTATTCATAAATCACGGTTCTACAAGTTGGTAATGTCAGTCTGCTTGAGTTTCTCAGTGATCGCCCGTGTGTCAGTCCGTGATGGAAGCTGGTACTAACCCAACAGTCCTTTCAAAGGCTGCCATGCTGTGCAACTTTTTCTTACCCATGTTACTGAACATATACTGATTTTGATTCAGTCATATACTTGTTGACTGTGCACTTTATGACTCAACTGAAGAAGTAACGAAAGCTTTATAGAGAAAATGTGATTGGATTTCGTCGTAGAAATCACTATTTAATCATATGATCCGTAGTTTAGTGATTGTAATTGTTCATTAAACGTTATGTAACACTTATTTATAACAGTTACTGTGTTTTGTCCGCTTAAGCTGCTAAAGGTTGTCACTTTATATTTGACTGACTAAATATACGTAAGTGGCTAGTATCAGTTGTAGCAAACATTTTAACTGTATATGCATCAAGGTTTTGCTAAATAGTATTTGCATTTACTACTAGAGGTTTGTAAAATTTCCGAAATCCAGTTTCGTTAATAGATTAAAACACGACATTGCTCTTTGCCAAGTTGTCCTTCTTTTTCCACAGAATAGTGTTTGGTTTTCTCCTAAGTAAATCAGCACATTTAACATAGTAGCTTCTACCAAGCTTTACATCTCGCGGGAAAAATAGTAGATCTAAATTGGGCAAATGATATGCCACAGTCGGCCTAAAAGCACAGTTGACGACATCCGTATGTCGCTATGCTACAGTCGACAATATTTTGTTTCTCATAGTATACTCAGGTATACAAACTTTGACCTTTCACCGTCGAAAGCGCTGACCCCTGATTCAGCTTGCCCGCCATTTTTATTTATTTATTTATTTCTGTATCTGTATCTGTATCTATATAGCCGGTATAACCGCCATTCGGCGTAACACACCAGCTTCGCAGGCGCGCGGCGCGGCAGCAGCTGGTTATATTACACCGAACGACCCGTCACACCTAACTTTTGCACATCTAACTGCAAGCGTTCTTTAAAACTATCCAGAGAAGATGCCCCTACTGTACTTGGTGATAACAAATTCCAATCTACGATAGTTCTGGGAAAATACGAATTTTTGAACACATCAATCCTAGCTTGGAAACTCTGGTACTTGAAGTCATGGCTGTTTCTTGTTCTTTTTTGAGCTGGTATTAGATACTTATCAGTCGGTACGTCCACCAGCTTATTGGTCATTTTGTACATCATGCAAAGTCTGGACATTTTCCTTCTGTCTTCAAGTGATGTCCACTGTAGATCTGTTTTCATTTTAGTAACACTAGCATCCCTGTTGTAGTTGTTTGTACAGAATCGGGCAGCTTGGTTCTGTACCCTTTCAAGTTTATCTTTGTCTTTCTTTGTATACGGATCCCATACTGTTGCAGCATATTTCATCTTGAGACAGATGGGTAGCCCCTACAACAGTGCATTGTTGATTTCCAAGGGGGCCCATCAAACATACATGTAAATAACAGATACAGGACAAAACGTGGTAACAATCAGTCAAACTTTGAACTTTCAACAGCGACGTCAGGATAATTAATCAGTTCTCTTCATCCAAGACGAGTTTGAAGCCGATTCAACGCTTAATTGATGCAAGAACTGTATCCCCGCACTGGATAGTCTGATGCTGTCTGATTTCCCTTATGCAAATCAGAACATGTAGCATAGTGCTTTTCTTTGTTTCCTGATGAAGAAAAATCTGCCGAACCGGTTTTATTGACCCCCTCAGTCACTATATAAACCCGTCCTGACTGCTCTGTACTTGTCAGTACCGACTCTGAAACCGCGAGGACCTGTGTCGCCGTGACTCACTGTGCAGTACTTCTAAGAGCATCAGCGTATCTCGGTAAGTACATTTAGACATTTTGTTATAAGCAGGGTTTTGTATATAAATATTTATTCATCGATGACAAAAAATATATGTTGATGAAGCAACTGTAATCCTTAAACAGACTAACAGCAAATCAAAGCAAACATCACTTCTCCTGTGGATGTCCTAGCAGTTTGTTGTCTTAGAATTCTAAAATCCGTAACTTGCAAATTATTCTGCAAGTTACTGATATTATAGTTCTTGGAACTAGACAACAATTCAGTCGTTATGTCAGCTGAGTAGATCTCACAGTGTACATGCAAGACTCCACAAATAAAGGGAGACAACATCTGGATTATATTTGTTACGCAAAATCGAAAGTAAAGTCAATAGCAAAGATTTTAAACTCTTATCTTGTAATCTTTCTCCTTATTCTTGCAGGATCTGGAGTTTGACCAACATGGCAACTAGGGTCAGATCTCATCTGACACAAGGGGAGGGAGAGGATGGACCGGATTCTCCCCTTATCCACAAGTGCAGCCATTGCGGCAAGGAGTTTCGCACCAAATGTAAGCTCAAACGACACCTGCGAACTCACACGGGTGAGAGACCATACCAGTGTGGTGAATGCGGGAAACGGTTTGGTCACCTAACTCATCTGAAGGACCACAGAAGAACTCACACCGGTGAGAGACCATACCAGTGTGGTGAATGTGGGAAACGATTTAGTCAGCAAGGTCATCTGAAGGAACACATGAGAACTCACACCGGCGAGAAACCGTACCGATGTGAGGAGTGCGGCGGGCAGTTCAGTAGTTTGGGTGCTCTGAAGGACCACATGCGGACTCACACTGGTGAAAAACCGTTCAAGTGTGAAAATTGCAACAAAAGGTTCAGTCAGTTATCTAATCTGAATACTCACATGCGGACTCACACAGGTAAAAACTATTACAGGTGTGAGGAGTGCGCAAGCAGTTCATTCAGCTTGGTACCCTAAAAAACACACATGAGAACCCACACTAGTGAAAAGCCGTACAAGTGCGAGGAGTGCGGCATACAGTTCAGCGGCATGAGTAATCTTAAAAGACACATGCGGACACACAGTGGTGAGAAACCGTACAAATGTGAGGAGTGCGGCAAGCAGTTCAGTGACTCAAGTCATCTAAAAAGGCACATTAGGACACACACCGTACAAGTGTCATGAGTGCAGCATGCAGTTTTCTGAGCTGTGTATGTAGCCTGAAAACGCACGTGAGAAACCGTACGTGAGTAAAAACTGCAAAAAAGTTTCAGGCGAGTAATATGGAAAGTCACGTGTGGGTAGCAGACACGTGCGAACTCATATTCAGAGAAAGTGGAGAGTCTGGAGACCTATTAATTCCTGATGGCCTAACATACACGTGGAAAGTCATACAACGGCAACAAAAGCCACATTCCTTTGGCATCGTATAACACCTAGACAATCGTCATATGGTTAATTGCTCAAACGTACCTACAATCCACATGCATTTATGTGATTATCGTGGGTACGTTACAGACATTATATGGTTGTTTAACCGTGCATACATTTTTGTCACGATACTAATTGTTTTTCTTGTTTGTTTCCTATAATTCTACTGTAAAATCACGAGTAACAGGAACCGGATCACAACATAGTAAACATCGCCGCATGTCCCATAGTGGATGAAAACTAGAAATGCTGTGTAAAAACGACGGTTGAATGTTTGCACACTAGTGTCAGAGGAACGGTAAGACATCGCCCATTTTATGTCAAGGCGTTATGATCCATAGTTTTCTACTATGATTTTTTTCACTAATCACTCTAAATATATAGATCTACTGCGTCTGGAATTGGCTATGGAAACATGTTAGTTGTAGACCTTGCTAGCTATTGTTTGCCTTTATAATCTGTTGTAACTTCTAGGGATTTGTATACTTTTAGACATCCCAATTTCTTCAATAAAGTAAGACACGTTATGTTTTGTTCAACTCGTTGTTTTTTTGTTGTTGTTGTCCTTCTTTTCCCACAGAACCTGTTTCCGTACAATGTTGTCTAAATAAAACCAAAATATCCAACTTTGGACAAATGGGCAAATAACATACCAGAGCCGACCAAAAGTACAATCGACAACTTTGATGATAACCCTGGTAATGTAGCTATGCAATAGTCGGCCAACTTTTGTTTCGCAAGGGTAATCAGGTATATACACTTTGACCTCCCAACACCGGAAGTACTGACCCGTGATTCAGCTCTCTCGCCATTGTCAACAGCGAGTTGAAGATTTCTCTTCATCTAAGACGATTTTCAAGCCGACTCAACGCTTTATTGTATCAACATCTATCCCCAAACACTGGTAAGACCTTTGCCTCATGTTGTCCGGTTTCCCTTATGCAAATCAGCACATATAACGCCAGGGCACTTTCCTTTGTTTCGCTGTCAAGTACAATCTGCGGAACCGGTTTTATCCCCCACCCAGTCACTATATAAATGTGTCACTGACCACTCTGTCAGTACCGACTCTGAAGCCGCGAGGGTCTGCATCGACGTGAAAACATCGTGCAGTACTTTGGAGCATCAGCGTATCTCGGTAAAGTAACTGATTTTGGTATTGTAACAGCGGAAAGATCTTAACTCTCTTGCATGTGTGGGTTCTTTCGGCCTCTGTGATCCTTCGGGCGCGGACAACTCGACACGAAACTCTAATCTACTCATAACAAACCTAAAAGTAGCGTGCACGCTCTCAACTAACTTCTGGAACTTGTCTGAACTTGAAACTCAACTGAACATCCGGGGTCTTCCCTCTCTGACCTCTCCTGACCCCTTGCAACTGCCTGATTACCCGATCACAGTATGCTGTATTTATATAAGACTAGACTACGGCCATATGACATCCTGAACTTAGAACATCGAGGTAAACATCACTGCCCGGAGTGAGTCGCACGGTACTTTTTTTTGTGTTCTTTTACCGGCAGGTAGATTTTGGAACGTCGAACTCGAAGTTGGCATTGGTTTCAAAATAGCAAGGTAACAGTTATGGTCAAGCAGATTTGACCACAAACAAGTAAGGTAGTCTTTTTCAATTATCACCATTAGTAAATATGTCTTAGTATTGTCTTAGATGTTGTCTGACCTGTATTTGCAAATCACTGCTCCCTTTGTTGTATGCAGAATACCATTGTAATTCTATATGTAATAACATATAAGGTATATCATTAGAGAAGCTAGAATTTTTAAACTCTCATAATCAAATATTAATATCTTTTCTCTTTCTTTGTAGGATTTGGAGTTTGACCAACATGGCGACTGGAGCCGGATCTCATCTGACACAAGGGGAGGGAGAGGATAAACAGGATTCTCCCCGTACACACAAGTGCAGCCATTGCGACAAGGAGTTTCCTTTCAAAAGTAAGCTCAACCAACACCTGCGAACCCACACTGGTGAGCGGCCATACCAGTGTGGTGAATGCGGGAAACGGTTTGGTCACCTAACTCATCTGAAAGACCACATGAGAACTCACACCGGTGAGAGACCATACCAGTGTGGTGAATGCGGGAAACGGTTTAGGCAGCTATCTCATCTGAAGGACCACATGAGAACTCACACCGGTGAGAAACCGCACCGATGTCAGGAATGTAACAGTCAATTCGGTAAATTGAGTGAGTTGAAGAATCATATCCGAACGCACACCGTTGAAGAAAACAGTACAAGTGTGAACACTGTAACAAAAGGTTCAGTCACTTATCTACTTTGAAGACCCATGTGTCGACTCACACAGGCGAGAAACCTTACAAGTGCGAGGCTTGCAGCAAGAAGTTTAGTGTGCTGGGTGCTTTGAAGATACACATCCGAACCCACACAGGGGAAACCCCGTACAAGTGTGAATACTGCAGCAAGCGGTTCACTACGCGGTCAAGTCTGAAGAATCATATGCGCACTCACACCGGTGAGAAACCATACAGGTGCGAGGAGTGCAGCAAGCAGTTCAGTGAGCTGGGAACTCTAAAGAATCACATGCGGACTCACACTGGTGAAAAAAAAGCACAAGTGTGAGGAGTGCAGCAAACAGTTCAGTCGGTTGAGTCATTTGAAGGAACACATGCGGACTCACACCGGTGAGAAACCGTACAAGTGTAAGTAGTGCAGCAAACAATTCAGTGACCTGGGAACTCTAAGGAATCACATGCGGACTCACACGGGTGAGAAACCGTACGAGTGTGAACAATGCAACAGATGCTTTCGTCAGTCATGTAGTCTTCGTGCCCACCTGCATACTCACATCGATGAAAGTCTGTGAATAACGGTGTGACGATAACATGTACATATTACATCTTAAGTCTGTGTCTTAGTAGAAAAAGCTGCAAACCAGACGTTTGTCATTTAATCTATTTTTTCTTTATAAAGGTGGCCTACATGTATGATTCACCGTTTTTGATTCAGCTGTATGCTCACTACATGGCTCCACCATTAAAAAAATAACGGGAACTGAATAAAAGCATTGTAGTTACTATTGTCACGTCCCGTACTTGATTGGATCTTGAGGTGTTCTGGAAAAAAAAACGGATGTGGAAGTTGGACACTGATAGCCAAAGACAGCAAGACATCGCTGGACATGAAAGCCATCGCACTTAGATTTTCTATGTTTAGTTTTGCTATGTCTATATCTAGTTACTCAAGCTCTTATTGCCATTTAATAAGTCACTTTAATCGCTGTAAATACACAAGATTCTTGACGCGTCGGTAACATGTTAGTTATAAAGATGTTGCTATGTATTGTTTGCCTTCATGATATGCTGTAATATGTTAGAGATTTGCTAACTTTCCGCTCTCAGTTTCCTCAATAAACTAAAATGCGAATGTGTTGTCGTATTCCATATTGTATGAAAGGGTGTTACTTTCCTACTCACAAAACCTGTATGGGTTTCCTGCAAATCATCTCATATAGATAACATTTGTTTTATAGTCAAGTAAAAACTACCGAACCTGTATTAGGGACAACGTCACCAAGGAGGATATCATGACCTTCTGACCGAGAACTAAATCTAGCGTTTAATAAAGTAGATGTTCGGACAATGGCGACAGTAAATTACATGTAAATGCAAATTACGTTCGTTTCACGTAAAGGCGTCTAGTCTGTCTTCTATAGCACAGAAAACGATTGGGCTCTATCTGTATGAGTTACTGGAGTTCTGATTGTCACTTTATATACGTCGCTGTGGATATACAAGAATTGGCAGCGTTTAGAACTAGTTGAAGTTGCATATGGGCTGCTAGAGGTTTGTAAAAATTTCCACAATCAACTTTCGTAAAGAAATCAAAACACGTTATTAGAGTAGAGTAGATTCTTCGGTTAGGTAGGAGTCTAGCTCCAGTTTAAACCGCTCTTCTTTCTCTCCGTTCAGCACACAGTCATAGTTAGTTTGTGTGGTTTGTCCAAAGCTTTATAGTTGAACATAATGGGATGGTCATCCATGGCCCTGTCAAGCCTTGATTTGAAACTTTTACCGTTGGTGCTGTAACCACTTCTTCTGGCCCTACGTTCCACCACGGCACTACTCTGTTGCTAAAAAATGTTATGTCTTCTGCAGGTGTTTGATAATGGCCTTATTAATCGTAGGCTGTGACCTCTCGTTCTCCCTTCCCTCTTTGTTTCCGGTATGCATGGCACGGTGTCGTATAGCCCTTGTGTGTATTTGTATGTGTGAAAAAGGTCACCTGTACAATAGGATGGGGAGTTTCAGGGTTCTAAACCTTTGTTCGCATGGAAGCTCGCTCAGGCCTGGGATTCTCTTTGTTGCACGCCTTTGTATGTTATGACGTCTACTAACTTCCAACTCCCAGGAGACCATGCTATGTCGCTATGCTATAGTCGTCAATTTTGATTTTCAATTAGGATAATCGGGTATGTAAACTTTGACCTCTCACCACCGGAAATACTGACCCTTATAATATTGACTTAGCTTGCCGGCCAGTTGGGACGGACTTGATCATTCCTCTTGATCTGAGAAGTTTTGAATCCGACTCAACGCTTTATTGGCTCAACAACTATCCTCAAACACAGGTAAGACCTTTGTCTGATGTTGTCTGGTTTCCCCTTATGCAAATCAGCACATGTAACACCATTGTACTTCCCGTTTGTTTCGCTGCCAAGTACCTGTCGAACCGGTTTTTATCCCCACCCAGTCACTATATAATGTGTTACTACTCTGCCAGTACCGACTCTGAAGCCGTGAGGATCTGTGTCGACGCGAAGACATCGCACAGTAGTTTGGAGCATCAGCGTATCTCGGTAAGTACTCAGAGCATGGTTTAGGTTTCCTCACCGGTCTCATGTCTCTATCCATCAGACTAAGACTTGGGCATGTTGCCTAATATTCTATCTACGTGCAACAAACTAAAAGTTGCGTCATACTCTAAAAACCTAATTTCCCTATAGCTATTTGACCCAGTTTTTGTCAAAGTTTGTTATATTGGAGAACGATTTTCTGTCCGAGGATTGAGCATGCCGCTTTTGTTTGGCGCACACATCGCCCCATGGGGGAAGAGCGTTATGCTGTTCCTGACCTTTTGACTCGAAACCTATTGTTCGACCCAAGCAAATAATGCAGAGCCCGGACGGCCTGATTGTTCTCTTTTAGTGGCTGTGGTCACAGAGGACAAAAGCTCCCTGGTGAAGGTAACAGAAAAATGCACTTTTCTACATCGATGGTCGTTACTTCGGTTTGATAATGTGGTTAAATGTATGTGTGTTGTTCGGTTGCACAGTGCAATATCTGGGAACATTTCAATAGGCTGTGGGTTGGTCAGGCCCCAGCTAGGGTATTGTGCGCGTACAGATATTACCGGGGTGGTGGGGAGGAACTCTCTATTCTGTAATCAACAACAAGTTCATGTACCGTCCTTTCATAACGGTATGGCCCCGTTTGTCCGTTTTCAATTATCAGCACATCAAACCATGAATCAGTGCACATCTATGTGCCCGGATGGTGCTATATTATTTGCGGTCTTCCCGCAAGGAACTAGCCTAAGGTCCACATTTAAGCTTACTTGGCGCGTCCCCATCGTAATTTTAAACCATTTATGCATATATCCTGTCTTGTACAGCTTTTTTTCCCTTTTGCCAATAAGTATGATTACTTACGTTCACTTACGTTACGTTCTACTTACTAGATTACACTTTCCATGTGTAGTGTAAGCTACATGTATTGTCCTGACCCTGAAAGATTTTGTCTGATCTCTCCCTATGCAAATCGGGGTGTCTAATCCGTAGCCCTCTTTCTTCTGTAATCAAACCATGCACATCCTTGTCCTACCGCTACGCAACACCTCCAACTTGTTATTTATTGCTGTGATATATGTGTGAGAAATTTTGTGCCAGTAGCTGGGTTATGTTTTATTACGAAAAGTCTGGAGTCAAATGATATACGTATATATACATATGAAAATATATGCATACACATATGTACACAATCACATGGTATATCTTTAAGTGGGCAAGCTAGAATTTTAAAAATTTTGTCTTAATTAGTTTTCAAATAATTCTTGCAGGATCTGAAGTTTGACCAACATGGCGACTGGAGCCGGCGTGACAGCGTTCTCGCCCCCCCGTGATCTCGCCCCCCCCCCCCGGGGGCGAAATCACTAGCGATCTCGCCCCCCGGGGCGAAATCACTAGCGATCTCGCCCTCCCCGGTTAGTGATCTCGCCCCCTACCTCGCCCCCCTTTAGCGATTTCACCCCCCCCAAAAAAACGGGTTTACATGATATTTTAGAAGTTGATTGGTATAAATCACACCATGCAGTTTCAGAATGATATAAGTACACGAGTTTGATACATAACATCCATAGTATTAATATTAACGTAAGTACATGGAGGAATGGCGAAGACTTGTGCTGGAGACAACCATAGTCCCCGACCCTCCTGATGAGGATGGGACTAGGTGAGGTGAGGAAGTACATGGCAATAAACTTAAACTTCTGGGCTGCTACTGTGGTTCGGGTGGCAGGGGAGGAGCAGCACCCGACATAAGTCAAGTAAGTCAGTCACATGGCAATAAGATAGTTGAACTTGTTTCAGACAAGGAGGGTTGGGTCCCTTGTATTCCTTTTATTGCATGTACCTGAGTCTCGACATGAGATATATTTCATTGTATTCACCTGTCCTCAAGCAACCTATATATCTCCAATATGAAGCCTCTATTATGAATTGACCACAAAAGAACTATGTCATGTCTTTCTTGATTATGCAAATAAGGTATTCATTAGAATAATGCACATTTTGGTGTATGCACCTGGCCAAGGGGTATCTTCACCTTCAATATGACTGTTTTTCTAGTATTTAGAAACTGGTTCGTTATATGCACCTACCCTATGGATATCTTCACCTCCAATATGACTGTTTTTCTAGTATTTAGGAACTGGTGTTTTACCCGTGTTTCTTAAGACTGGTACTTTACAAGTTTTTTGTAGCATTTAGCAACAGGTATATGAACTTGTGCGTAGATAGTGTTTATAATGAGAAACTATTATTCAATTGTGTTTTTCTTAGTGCTTTGGAAATGTTTTCTGCACAAGAAAGAAAATACTGTGACAAATTGAAAACATATTACGGTAATAAGGTGCCATATAGGTACCAGGTAACACACCAACTATGTTACTCCCAGGTGCAGTATAGTACCAGGTAGCGCACCTAATATGTAGTAACCAGCTGCTCTTAAGACCCCTCCGAGGAATACTAGTAATGTTCTGGGGGGGGGCGAAAACGCTAAAGGGGGGCGAAAACGCTAGTGATCTCGCCCCCCCAGGGGGGGGGGGGGCGAGATCGCTGGGGGGGGGGGGGCGAGATCGCTGTCACACCGGATCTCATCTGACACAGGGGAAGGGAGAGAATGGACAGGATTCTCCCCGTACCCACAAGTGCAGCCACTGCGACAAGGAGTTTCCTTTCAAAAGTAACCTCAACCAACATCTGTGAACCCACACTGATGAGAGACCATACCAGTGTGGTGAATGCGTGAAACGGTTTAATCATCTAGGGCACCTGAAGGACCACGTGCGGACTCACACCGGTGAGAAACCGTGCGAGTGTGAACATTGCAACAAAAGCTTCAGTCGGTCAACTTACCTGAAGACTCATATGCGGATTCACACAGGGAACAACCCGTATAGATGTGAGGAGTGCAGTAAGCAATTCACTACGTTGTCAAATTTAAAGGCTCACATGCGGACTCACACAGGTGAGAAACCGTACACTTGTGAGCATTGCAACAAAGGCTTCAGTCATTCAACTCATTTGAAGACTCACATGCAGACTCATACAGGGGAAACCCCGCACAGGTGTGAGGAATGCAGTAAACAGTTCACTACGCTATCACATTTGAAGAGTCACATGCGGACTCACACAGGTGAGAAGCCGTACAAGTGCGAGGTATGCTGCAAGCAGTTCAGTGAGCTTTTTAGTCTGAAAAGACACATTCGGACTCACACGGGTGAGAAACCGTACAGATGTGAGGAGTGCAGCAAGCAGTTCACTACGCAGTCATATCTTAAGATACACATGCGGACTCACACTGGAGAAAAACCTTACAACTGTGAGGCGTGTGGCAAGCATTTTACTCAGCTGTCAAACCTTAAGAGCCATATGCGGACTCACACTGGTGAAAAAGTGTGAGCAGTGCAGCAGACACTAACAGTATATTTAGTTGTCTACTCTGAAGAGACATATAGATGTATGCAGAATCACTCTGTTAATGACCGCACCATCCGCATATGAAAAGAATAACAAGAAGTTTGTTGCTGAGTAATGAGAAATACTAATGAACTGTGAAATGCGGCATGGACTGGATAGGAATATGTCCGGTATGTGGCCCTGCACATATCATTCAGAGCTGCTCTCACGATGCACAGGTTGTCTTGTACATGGCATAAGTAGTCTAGTGTGCTCATTAATACTAAAGTATAGTTATTAGATGATAACTGACATCGACATGTAATTTGCTATAAGAAAATATGTTCTTTTCTTTCATTTTCATGTTCACTTTCATTTTTCAGTCTCACCTGTTGGCACTCCGCTACAAAGGTATTATAAGACTGCATTATGTAACTAGGCGCACTTTCTATTCAATTTGTAATATAGGGAATGTATAGTTGAATGTGATACATATAGTCGTAACCTTTAGAAATAGGATTCGTAACGTTACGCATTGCAAACAAGAGGAATGGGCACGACTTTCTTTGATCGTTTCAGAAGTTTTGCATATGCTCTTAGCGGTAATCAATAGATTTATTAGCTTATAGATTGAATTGTAGTAACCATGCTAGATACAAATGCATTAACATGTCCCAACGTTTTGTGTGTCTTGCTAGTGTACTGTAATATACATAAGATTTTTCACTTTCCTGCACCTCACTTTCATCAATAAACATTTACATGTAATGACATTTTCTTGTCTTTCTTGTAAACTATGGTAGTTGGCGAAGTTATCCTACTTTTGTCTGACTTCCCTCTAAGCATATTCTTCATAACATTTAATATGTTCCTCTCTTCTGTTCTGCAATCAAGCACGAGGGTAAGCGAAAAACTATTACAAGTGGGCTTATCACAAGCCTTTTTAATCGAATGAAATTGGACAAAGGGCAAATGATATGTTAGAGTGGACCAAAAAGCACAATTGACGACATCGCTATGTCGCTATGCTACAGTCGGCATTAATTTTTGTTTCTCATAGGGTGCTCAGGTATATAAACTTTGACCTTTCACCATCGGAAGTGGTGACCCCTGATTCAGCTTGCCCGTCATTTTCAACAGTGATAAATAAAATCATTTATTTTCATCTAAGACGAGTTTGCGGCCGATTCAACGCTTTATTGATCCAACAACTATACCCCCCCACTGGTAAGACCTTGTGTCTAACGTTGTCTGATTTCCCTTATGCAAATCAGAACATGTAGCGTAGTGCTTTTCTTTGTTTCCTGAAGATGTAAAACCTGTCGAACCGGTTTTATTGACCCACTCAGTCACCATATAAACCCGTCCTGACCGCTCTGTACTACAGTTCCGACCCTGAAGCCGTGAGGTCCTGTGTCGCCGTGAGTCACTGTGCGGTACTGTCTCGGTAAAGTACATTTTGTACTAAGCACGATTTTTGATTTCTATATTTATTACATCGATGGCTATAAGTATATGGTAATGAAGCAACTGTAATCCTTAACAGGCTTTAGATCTAACAGCAAATTAAAGCGAACATCTCTTCTCCGTTGGGTGTCCTAGCAGTTATTTTGAATTCTAAAATTCGCAATGCTGCAAATTTTAGAATTCTTGGAACTAGACAACAATGAAGGCGTTATGCCAACTGAGTAGATATCACTATGTACATGCAAGGGTCCACTATCAAAGAGAGACAACATCTGGATTATATTTGTTCAGAAAAATCAAAAGAAAAGTTGACCTTTGAACACCAGAAATACTGACCCTGCTTCAAGGTAGCAGAACACAGTTTTCGGCCTATGGGGATTTCTATAGTTAAGGGCCTCAAGGTGACTAGCTTCGACGCAATGAAAAATATAGTAGGGTGCACTTATACACTTAGGAGCGCATTTATACACAAAATAGAAAACTTTCACAATCCAAACCATGCAGTCTCAGAGTCGACACCTTCCGTGACCACGTAGCACAGGTTATATCTGGCTGTCCCTCAAATAAGGCTTTTTACCTCTCCTTCAACAAGTTTATCCGTACTATTTCATGTACCCGCGTCATACACCCCGGGGTTCGCCCACTAATACTGTGTTCTGCTACCTTGAACGAACTTGACCTTAGATTTTTTTTTCGTTCAGACAACAAAACTAGTAAAGATGTAAGCTTCTGCCAATTAACTTTCCCCACTTTCATGCGGTTGCTGAGATTTCGGCAACTTTGTACTTTGGCACCTGCCACTAGGTAGGCCCCGTACAGGGCTTATAGAACGGGCCATTTAGTGGTCTCATTATCTGATCAAATTCACTATTCCGGCTGCTCTTTTCATTAAAACGGAGACAATCTGTGTCTGTTGTTACGTTAGGAGTGATTTAGGGTTAGATTCAAGGTTAGTTGCCGCAGAAAGGGGGGGGGGGGTGCGGGTTTCGGGCCAAAGGCGCTTTCACACTAAGCCCCATAGTTAAGCATAGGGAAAGGCCCAAAGTGGCCGTTGCCATGGCAACGGCCGTCTGACGGTAGAACAAACAGGCTTATTTCAAGGGAGTCTACGCCAGGACCTGACATACCAAGCAACTTTGCCCAAATATAACGCTTTTGTCAGTTTTTGGCCAATACCCGTTGCGGTTGAACGAACTTGACCTTAGATTTTTTTTCGTTCAGACAACAAAACTAGTAAAGATGTAAGCTTCTGCCAATTAACTTTCCCCACTTTCAAGCGGTTGCTGAGATTTCGGCAACTTTGTACTTTGGCACCTGCCACTAGGTAGGCCCCGTACAGGGCTTATAGAACGGGCCATTTAGTGGTCTCATTATCTGATCAAATTCACTATTCCGGCTGCTCTTCAAATAAGGCTTTTTACCTCTCCTTCAACAAGTTTATCCGTACTATTTTACGTACCCGCGTCATACACCCCGGGGTTCGCCCACTAATACTGTGTTCTGCTACCTTCAACTCGGCCCGTCATTTTCAACAGCGATACGCCGAAGATCAGTTCTCTCCATCTATTAAAGACTATTTGGAGTTAGTTCAACGTTTTATTGACTCAGCAACTATCCCTAAACTCTGGTAAGACCTTTGTCTCATGTTGTCTGGTTTTCCTTTATGCAAATCAGCACATCACCAGGGTACTTCTATCAGTGTCGTTGTCTAGTACAACCTCTCGAACCGGTTTTATTCCCCCATCCAGTCACTATATAAATGTGTCACTGACCACTCTGTCAGCAATCTATTCTGCAGACGTGAGGATCTGTGTCGCCGTGAAAACACCCTGCAGTTGTTTGGAGCACCAGCGTATCTCGGTAAGGGATTAGTACTGACTATCGTTTTCGTTATTTGTTAAGAGTTTCTTTTTCAGTAAACACCATTTAGTATATCGGTGCCTGGAATTACTTTTGTGGGATTTGTAGGACTCAAGGAACTGCTTTTTGGTATAGCCCCACAGGCCCCACGTGTCGCTGGAAAATAGTAAAGATTTATCAAATAACACACCAGAGGAGTGGTGACATAGGGTTTACATCTCCAATGACCTCTAATTACTTGGCGTTCTCCCTATTATAATGATTGTAGCCCGCTTATAATTATGCCTATAGTATTGCTGTTGCATTATTTACGTTTACATGTCGAAATGTCAGATTCACTTCCTTGTCCCCCCAAAGTTTCACATCCTAGTGTTATCCTATCCCTCGTTGATGTTGTCTGACCTATCTATGCAAATCAGAATGTCTATTCATTACTCCCCGTTGTTCGGTAATTAGAAATGAAATAAACCTGTTTTACCGCAACGCAAAGCCATCCAACTTGTTACTATCTATGTTAGCTTCAACATTTGAATTATTATTAAAAAAGAGAAGTCATTTAGTAATCAATTATGAGTTGTTCTTGTTTTCTTTAGAGAAGTTAGATTTTTTTTCAAACTCTATCTTTATTATCTTTTTATCTTCATTCTTGAAGGATCTGGAGTTTCACTAGAATGGCAACTAGAGCCGGATGTCATCTGAAACAACGGGAGGGAGAGGATGGACAGGATTCTTCCCGTACCCACAAGTGCAGCTATTGCGACAAGGAGTTTCGCTTCAAAAGTAAGCTCAACCAACACCTGCGAACTCACACTGGTGAGAGACCATACCAGTGTGGTGAATGCGGGAACCAGTTTACTCTACTGGCAAATCTGAAGACACACATTCGGACTCATTCTGGTGAGAAACCGCACAAGTGTGGACACTGCAACAAAGGCTTCAGTCAGTCTAGTGAACTGAAGACCCACATGCGGACTCACACAGGGGAAACCCCGTACAGATGCGAGGAGTGCAACAAGCAGTTCACTACGGCGTCAAATCTAAAGAGTCACACGCGGACTCACACTGGGGAAACCCCGTACAGGTGTGAGGAATGCAGCAAGCAGTTCACCACGCTTACAGATCTAAAGAGACACATGCGGACTCACACTGGTGAAAAACCGTACAAGTGTGACGAGTGCAGCAAACAGTTCAGTCAGTCGAGTCATTTAAAGCTACACATGCGAACCCACACTGGTGAAAAACCGTACGAGTGTGAGGCGTGCAGCAAACAGTTCGCCCAGTTGTCAAACCTTAAGAGTCACATACTGACTCACATTGCTAAGCCAGAGCATGTGTGAAGTATGCAACAGAAGGTTTGGGCTGAATAATGAGAAACCCTTTTTATCCGACAAAGAATGATGGGAAAATGTTCTCGGGATGTGAGTCTGTTTGCTGGTGGTGGGTTTAGGCTTTTGCCATTACGTTGTATCTGTAGACTGGTATAATCTGTAATATGTTGAATGACTATTGACGTCGACATAATATTTACTATAAAATGGTAGGTACTTTTCAAGCGTCACCATTTTTGTCTGTCTCAACTCCAATACAAACTTGTAAGAACTAAAACGCTGTACCGTGTAGCTTGGTACAGTTGTCATTCCGTCTCCGGTATATAGAATGTATATGATTGTATGCCATGTGTGATTATACTGCTAGATAGTCTAGCAGTAGCTTACGTACCCTTTCACGAACAGGACGTGTAACGTTAGGCATTGCAAACACGAGAAAATGGGCACGGCTCTCTTTAAACATTTCAGACCGTTTGCAATTGCAATTTGCACTGTAGGTTCACTAGATCCCTAGCTCATAGAATTAGTTGTTGCAATTAGGTAGCTAAAATATCTTTATTAATCTTTCTTGTTTTCCCAGTGCACTGTTATATACTTTCCGCATCTTACTTTCGTCAATAAACTATTGTACATAATGACGCTTCGTTGTCTTTCTTAACTATCGCTATCAGTGAAGTTCCGTACTCCAGTTACGTCAATAAAGATGCTGTCTGATTTCCCCCTATTGGTATATGTGCTAAAGTCAACGCGTTTACTGTAAATGTATATAAGTTCGCGGTGATTTGATTTCGCGGTTGTGGGAAAAAAGACTTTTCGCAGTGGTTTTAAGTTCGCGGTAGCACCATGCACTGTAGTCTCTTACTGCTATGGAAAAATGTTCGCGGTGACCGCGAGTATTAAACCACCGCGAAAGTTTCTGCATTTACAGTATGTCACGAGTGTTGTTTGTGTTCATAGTGCGCTATATTAGGTTATTTGTGTTTTCACTGGGGTAATCAGGCGTGTCAACCTTGACCTTTCACCACCGGAAGTACTGACCCGTGATTGGGAGACGGGAACTTCAGGAAGGTCATTTCTCTTCATCAAGGACGATTTGACGCTTTATCGATCCAACAACAGTACCAACACAGCGGTGAGACTTTATTGATTAATGACTGATCTATTCTAAGAGGACGGTAATTTGACTATGGTGCTCAAGAGTTTTTAGCCACTGTGAGAATGCGCTCCCCCTCTGTTACATCTACTTTTCGGCGGCTCCAGGAATCGTCCAAAAACCTTACGAAAACTAGATATCCAGGATTCGTACTTCCGGTGCCGTCAATCATGGTGATTGACAGTACAGAAAACATTATTATGCACGCCCATGTTTCCATATATGGGTCGACCTCGTGAGACCTCGACAGACTCAAGTAGCGAGAGATTAAAACCCGGAAGTGACCGCTGCCCTCCCCATGATAGGACGTCATCTGAATGCTACTAACACGTAAATAGAATGTGATGCTACACGAAAAACAACTTCAAACACACAGCACATAATATAGTCGTGCGACTGTTATTGTCTATCGTTGTGGACAACGGTTGTCTTTAGACATACGTTCAGAGTATTACGGGGCACCCGCAGTGCAGGATACCATTGCGGTGCGTGCGTGACCCACAGTGACCGCTTGCTCGCAAATCAAAAATGGCGGGAGAATTCCTTATTTTCGTCAGGCGTTCAGGCCGTTTTCTGGATATCCAGGAATCGTCCTCCTGTTCAGGCCGTTTTCTGGATATCCAGGATTCATCCTGAGTCTGTTCAAGCCGTTTTCTGGATATCCAGGATTCGTCCTGAGTCTGTTCAAGCCGTTTTCTGGATATCCAGGATTCGTCCTGAGCCTGTTCAAGCCGTTTTCTGGATATCCAGGAAGCGTCCTCCTGTTCAAGCGGTTTCCTGGATATCCAGGATGTGGACCAGGCCTTGTGTGAGAAAGAGACGCCATCTGGATGCTATTAACACGTTACCGTGAATGTGTCGCTATACGGAAAACAACAGTAACTTTATCCCATCTTGACTGCCATTTGTTAATTCATTACGCAAAAAGCATTTTGGGCCTGATACGTAAGTAACATGTTAACATCAAAGTATCATTATCAACATTCGTTTAAGTTCTGTAACACCAGGATCAGCAGAATAAACTACACGATCTTCTTGCGGGGAGATACAAAGATGGCGGCTTTCTGACGAAAACAACATGCCCCCGCCCTCCGCATAGTCTCCTCCCTCGAAAACAGGAAGCTCCACCCCCACGTACACGTTCTGGATAAACACCGTCGTCTATCCAGGAAACGTCCTGTTTGCGACGATTTCTGGATATCCAGGAATCGTCCTTCTGCTTAGGACGATTCCTGGATATCCAGGATTCGGCATATTACGAAAGTTAGATACTGACGAAAGTTGGATACAACACCCTCCGAATGCTTGAAAACGGAGGTATGTTCCCACTATTATGACAGAGCCTGGTGTCGATTGCTTCATGCCGATCGAGTGAGGCTCGATAATCTATGAAGATAGAATGATGCTAGAAGAAAAATCCTAATCTGTTACATGCCAAATATCCTCACATTATTTAGGTCTTCAAATCATTCAGGTTGTTCTGTAGTTGTTGTCTGATATCTCCTTATGCAAATCAGCGCATCTTACAGTGTATTTGCTTTTGTTTTGTAATGAAATACATCCCACGGAACCGGTTTTATTCACCCATTCAGTCACTATATAAACCCCCCATTATCAGCTCTGCTTCAGTCTTGATCGACCCTGAAGCCCTGAGGATTGTGTCTCTCTGAAAGCATCCTGTCACGGTACGTAAGAACATCAGTGTATCTCGGTAAGTACACTTTGTACTTAATTTAAGATTTATTATATAATATGACCATATGACCAATGTAAATCGAGGCATAATAGCAACTCGAAATAAGCATCTGAGAGCATGTAGATCTTGTTACAACGAAGGTTAACATTCTACAGTCCGAAGGTAAACAATCTATTTTCAGGTATTTATGTCATACCTGGGCCGCGATAACATTCGATACAGCTGGATCCGGACCGGGTGATGAAAAGCCCCTCGGTCCCAGTCCTGCCGCGGGTCGGATTGTTTTGGAATTCTACCAAAACAATCTTTGATTCTACCAGGATAATAACTTGAAGGTAAAATGGACCCTAGCCTTCCAGACGAACACCATAAGCCCCGCCCCATGTTCGATCTCGGGTACTATTTCAAAACCCGGTCGGTCAAAAACGTCGCGAGTTGCAAAAACATGGCCGTCGTCGCTAGAAAGCTGAGGATACCGACTGACTTTGGTTTAGCTTTTTGGGCCCTGAAATCCTCTGAGAACGGGCGAAAGATAAATGCCATACATTCTTTGTGGGAGGCTACATGCACTGGGTACAGTCGTTTAATGAGGGGCGTGTATAGTTGCGGTAAGGGCGATATTTGCCGGTGCAATGGCCGAGTGGGTTGAGTGTTCGCCTTGCATTCGGTAGGTCGTGAGTTTGATCCCCAGCCCAGTCATACCAAAGACTTTGAAAATGGTACATGCTGCTTTCTCTGCTTAGCACTCAGCATTCGGGAAAGAGTATGGAAGTTGAACACACGCCACTACCAGTGGACTAGCCTCCTGCTGTAGTGACTGCATAAAGTTGTGTAGCCCAGCGCTACTGAAACGGAGTTGGGTGCCGCCCTATGCGCCATCAGGCGCGGGAAGGAATTCAAGTTTTTGTTGAGAAGGGCGATATATAATTTCAGTCAAAGCGGAAGCGGGAGGCGCTCCATGATATTACCTTGTTGGTGGGCAAGATTGCCCGGTTTCTGACATGCGGTCGATGCAGGCGTAAAGATGGGTACGTATATAATTGTGTGATAGGTCTTCTACCACGTTTGTTTCATGCATAGCGTGTGCATACATGATTAGGAGGAAAAAAATAAGAAGAAAGCAGCTCGGTCATTCACGAAGAAGGAGCTTGTACCACCTGCCAAATATAAGACCCTACTACTAAGTCCGCTAGTGCAGAGTCCCGTCTCTTCTACGCACACTGCTTTACATGTGCATCCTTCCCAGGAACAAAGCAATGCCATGTAGCGCCTACCCTTCCCAAAACAACTATACTCAGCGGCTGTAGTCTTCAACAAAAAAAAAAGGCATAGCATTTTTCTTTGGCCATTCCTGCCCCACTAGGGCTGTTTGTGACCGAGTATTCGAAATAGAATAGTGGATTCTATTTGTTCGATATGGTTTTCTGCTGGAAGGGTCCATTGTCTGGGAAAATAGTGGGATTCAATTAACAATGGGATTTTGATTATTCCTACAGGATCCTGAGGACCGATCTGGATCAACATGGCGAGCAGAGCAGCACCTCTTTTGGGAGAAAATGGGCACGAAAGAGATGCTACCCGTACCCACAAGTGTAGTGTCTGTGACAAGGTGTTTAGCTGCAAAAGTAAACTCAGCCGACACTTGCGAGCTCACACTGGAGAGATGCCATACCAGTGTGGTGAATGCGGAAAGCGATGTACTCAACTGATAAACTTGAGGTCTCACACTGGTGACAACCCACATGCCTGTGGTATTTGTCTCAAAGGGTTTATGTCTGCATCCAGGCTGAATATTCACATGCGGATCCACACAGGGGAAAAACCTTACATGTGTGATAAATGTGGCAAGCAGTTTAGGCAACAAAACTGTCTGAAGATACACATGAACACTCACACCGGTGAGAGACCGTACAGTTGTGAGGATTGTGGCAAACAGTGCAGTCGATTGCACGGTCTGCGAGAACACATGCGGACTCACACTGGTGAGAGACCTTACATGTGTGAAAAATGCGACAAACGCTTTCGTCAGGCGAGTACTCTTCGTGTCCACATGCGAACTCATAGCGACGAAAACCTGTCAGTGAATATGTAAGGATCACATCATATGGTTCATGTAAGAAATTCAAAAAGACGAGTTTGTTCTAAATGCCGGTTTTCTTACTGGGAAAGCTCACTTTAAAGTCCTAAAACGAGTTTGTTCTATTAAAATTTTAAAGGAGGAGGGCTAAGTATAAGCTTCACAAGCTTTTTCCCTCCTCCTGCACCTGTTTTATCCATTGTTTTTGTTTTGTGTTTTAATGTAATACTTGTGTGCGAATAAATAAACGAACAAACAAACAAAATGCTGGCTGTGTTAATAAGAAAGATCATGCATTCAATTGTATACTTTCCTTCTCGATGTGACCTCTGATGCACTGTTAAGCAATCGGCTGTACATGTATTCTTTCTATACGACTTTATCATCATTAGCGATCGGTTGTAATAAAGAACGCTAACTTCATAGTGCAGCCCTCTCTGCTGTGTTGTTGCATGCTCCATATTCCGTTGATGGACCAGAAGTAGTGTGGAAATGCGACTGTTTCAGATGTTTAGACACCGTCCATTGAAATAATTTACCGCTTATATTATATTAGTTATATCTGTGTTTTCTTCGCTTCATTTGCTAATTGTCACGTTATATTAAACATGTGGTATCAGTTGGATCATGTCAGTTGAGTCACCAATGTTACATTTGCCATTAACAAGTTCATTGTAGTGTGCTAGAGTTTGTAGAATTCAAATAATCCATTGTTGTTAATAAACTACAACACGATATTGCTGTTAACCCTTTGTGCCGTTGTTGACAAGTTGTCCCTTTTCCATAGAATATCTGCTTTCTCGTATCCAAATCAGCACATGTAACTCACATACACATGCATATGCTTGGAAAAATAGTATTGACATATATTGGCAAAATAGATATATGACACGTCAGAGGGGTTAGTCGGGTAAATAAGCAGTACAGTTGGCAACATCCCTGATAAGTCACTATGTTGAAGTCGGCCATTACAGTTTCACAGGGATAATCAGGTGTGTAAACGTTGATCTTTCAGCACCGGAAATTCCGAACTTTCATTCGGCTTGCCCACCATTTTCGAACGCGACAAGATCAAGAAGATTTTAAAGCCGACTGAACGCCTTATCGATCGAACAGCTATGTCTTGTTGTCTGGTTTACCGTTATGCAAATCAACACATGTGACGTGGTGTTTTCCTTTGTTTCCCAATGAATAAACCCACCGAATCGGTTTTATTCACTCAGTAGTATATACTGTTGAACTCGTCTTGATAGCTCTGTTTCTGCCAGTACTGACCCTGAAGCCGTGAGGACCAGTGTCTAGGTGAAAATACCCTGCAGTAATTTGAAGCATCGGCGTATCTCGGTAGACTATGGTTTCTGCATCTTTATTATGGCTTAGACTACGACCATTTGGCGTCTGTAATGACTTCCTTCAAGGAACTATCCTAAGGTCCACATTTTTTTTTTTTTTTTTTTTTCACTTTTTATTCACAAGTCATAAATCTAAAGTACAGAACATTCAAACATAATCACTTAATCACTATAGAACATACGACTAAATATACAGAACTAAAGTCGATCATTATAGAATATTTGAACTAGCATTACCTTACCATTTTACACACTAGTCTACCTTTACTCAGTCATCTAGACATATGCAATACTATCATACTATAACACATTTACATATTGTTGCAGGGGCCATTCCCACTGGCTTTTTTTGGCTAGGGTTTGCTCCCTAGGACTTTTTTTACAGGGGTGTTTTATCCCCCCTGGATTTTTTGTGCTAGGGTTTCTTCCCTAGGACTTCTGTGCAGGGGTGTCATCCCTGGGTTTCTGTGCAGGGTTTTCCTTCCCTGGTTTCAATTTTACACATATCACAAATTTACATGAATATTACTCAAACATTCCATTTGCATTAAAAAAAAAATCTGAAGATTCAAAAGGAATCACAAATATAAACATATCAAGTATACCACTATCTTAGCACTAACAAACTCACACAAACATTGCAATGTTTACAAATACAACATTAGGCTTACAAAAAAAACCTTAACATTAGAACAATAAACACAAGAAGCAAACGTCAAAAGCTGAAAACATAAAAAAATACACAAACATGATCATCACATCAGTATTAAAGACAAAAATTACACAAATAAGTAGGATACAAAACAGTCTTACACTAGTTACAGCAAGCATACAATTTCCAAAAAACAAACATTACAATTTACAAAAAGAAGCTGCATAAGCAGGTTTACACAAAAAGACATGATCAACTTTACAAAGCAATAGAGCAAACAAGAAGAAAGTAGTCATCACTCATCCAGAATTGAGAAAAAAAAATGACAGGCATAAGCAATCTTAGCTAAACAGTGATCTGTACTACTGTGCAATATAAACATCAAGACAACATCAGGTTACAAAAACAGAAACATTCTGTTACATCACATAATTTACTTTTGGACTAATGGCTGTCACAGCAATGACAAGTGGAGAGCACAAATTCACAGAGCATCATCAACAGTCAAGAACATTCGTACCTTGAATGGATACAATGCCAAATATGTGTGTCATTCCAAAAATCCCAGAGAAACATCTTGAAAATGTCATCTTTCAATAATTTCACCTCGCTATCTTTATCTTGAACCCACGATTTGAAAATAGCAAATTTTGCTAAAGTCACCACTTTGTTTACAAAATGGCTGACCTTTGACCTATATTCATAACCTAGAAAAATAGTTGACTTGGTAATTTTTACCCTAACCCCCTTATGAAATAAAAAGTCCTCTATCTTCTGCCAGAAATGTTTCAGTCGTTTACATTCCACAAACATGTGTACATAGTTTTCCTCTACATTACATATCCCACAAGTTGGACTGTATACTTTACCTGTCTGATCCTTTATTTTCCATTTATTCAATTTGTATTTACAAGGCAAGATTTGGTGTAACAACTTAAAGTTAAATTCTCTTAGCTTGTTTTCTTTAATGTCTACAGTTAGCCCTTTCCATATTAGCTGTTTATTCAATACAATAACATGTAGCAATTCCCCTAAGCTATCAATACTCTTTCTCTCTGTAAATATCTGCTTATTTAAATGGTTGTATACAGTTCTAGATATAGCCTTCTCTAGTGGTATAAATTTATCTTGAAGCAATCCAATTTGTGTTGGTTGGGATTCTAGTTTATTTACTTGGTTAGAGTGCAGAGCTAATTTTGTTTTCCATTCTTTTGGTATCGCATTAAGAAGGTTATTGTGCTCAGCCAAAAAGTTTTTGGTATCGTTTAATTTTTCCAATAGTGTCCTTGCTAATATAAAACTACCACCAGGAAAAATATCTTTAATCTGAATTAGGCCTTCCTTTATCCAGTTTCTATAAAATAATGTTTTTCTCTTCAAAGTGATGTTCTGATTACCCCAAATTACTTCATTCAGTATTTCCTCTAATGTCTGAGGTTGTTTAGTTATCCCCCCTCCTGCTTTATGCCAAGCAAGGACAACAGCTTTATAGAAGTTAGGTATTTTGGGGATTTCTGGACAATGTTCTTTAGTTAGGAAATTCATTTTGAAAATCAAATTGTCATCACCATAATATTTAAGATAAAAGTTGGGGATTGATTTCCACTGGGCCATAGGTCCATTACAAAGTCTTCTGACCCATGAAGCCAATAGACCCTGAATCTGACATCTAACATTAACCATTTTTATTCCACCTTCACAGTAGTCTCCAATTATACAGTTTCTAGAAATTTTATCCTGTTTATTATCCCAAAGATAGTTCCATAATGTCCTTTCTATCTTCCTTATTGCCCATTCTGGGGTATCTATATTCATGAAGTTGTAAATTAGTTGGGCCAATGCAAGTTGTTTAATGACTACTACTTTACCATATAGGGTTAGTTTTCTACTTTTCCACAAGTTAAGTGTGTTCTTTAGCTTCTCTATTTTCTTTTCCCAATTTAGGAGTTCACATACACTTGGGTTATGGCCAAAGTAAACACCAAGTGCTTTAATGGGTTCTTTTGTCCAATCTAAGTCTAAGATTCTTTTATCACTTTTCTCCCATACACCAATCCACATAGCTTGGGTTTTAGATTTATTAAGTTTAGTTCCTGCTACCTTACTGAATTCTGTTATAACCTCCACTGCATTTAGTATTGAATTTTCATCTGCTAAAATTAATGTTGTGTCATCAGCTACCTGGCTTATTTTAATTTCCTCACTACCCTCATTATGTGGAACTAAGATTCCCTTTATATCTTTAGAGGTTCTAATCTTAGTGGCCATAATTTCTGTCACAAGTATAAACAGCAGACAAGATAATGGGCACCCCTGCCTTATACCTCGGTTTAATTCAATAGGCTCTGATATCCAGCCGTTATTTAATATATTACAGCAAGTATCTGTGTATAGTATTTTTATCCATTCTATAAATGCAGGGCCAAAGTTAAATTTGTGTAGAGTTTTGTACATGAAGTCTCTATTTACAGAGTCAAAGGCTTTTTCAAAATCCAAGAACAATAGAGCTCCAGTCTTTCTTTCGTGTTTAGAATAGAAAATTATGTCATTTATTATTCTGATATTTTGTCCAATGAAACGCCCTTTAATATATGCTGTTTGACTTTGGTTAATAAGTTTTGGAAGTACCTTTTTAACTCTATTAGCTATGGTAAAGGCTATAATTTTGTAGTCACAGTTAAGTAGGCTTATGGGTCTCCAATTCTTCAAAAGGTACAATTCATTTTTCTTATGTAATAGTTTTAGGAGTGCTGTTCTTTGCGAGTAAGTCAATCTTTTGTTTTGATAACCCTCTAAAAATGATTTGTGTACCAGGGGCCCTAAGCTACTCCAAAAATGTTTAAAGAACTCAGAAGGAAGTCCATTAGGCCCAGGGGCTTTATTATTTTTCATTCCATTTAAAGCTTGCTCACATTCTTCTAAGGTTATTGGTTTATCTAATTCATTTTTCTCATCATCATTAAGTGTATTATCTAATGTTATATCTGACAAATATTCTTCAACATTATCTGGATTAATATTATCCTGACTATATAGGTCCTTATAGAAGTTTACAGCTTCTGCTAGAATTTCATGTTGATCAAAAATGTCCCTGTCTCCCTGTTTTAGCATATCTATGTTGGATTTAGTTATGTTTTTCCTTTCTAGATTGAGAAAAAATTTAGAGCATTTTTCCCCCTCTTTAATCCATTTGGCTCTAGACCTTATGTAGGCTCCTTTTGCCCTTGTTTCATATAATTTGTCTAGCTGTAATTTTGCCCTTACTAGTTTATCCCTAGTTAATGAATAATCTGCCTCACTTTCAGAATTTTCTAGAATTTCAGTTAGTGTTTTTATTTTGGTTACTAAATCATTTTCCTCTTGTCTACTTTTAACAGCTCTCTTCTTACAGTGAGAAATGGAGAATTCTCTAATTCTTACATAGCATAATTCCAAAAGTAAACCAGAGGGTAATTCAGACTCCTTTGTTATTGTGTTTTGAATCAGTTCTTTAATCTCATTACAATACTCTTCCTCTTTAAGTATTTCAGTGTTTAGTTTCCAATAGTTGGGGCCTCTATCTTTTGCTGTGTTATATAGTTTAAGAAAAATTGCATTATGGTCTGTTTTTACACTAGGTCTAATATCACACTTTCTGACTGAACTGATTATGGATTTTGAAATGAACCAATAATCTAATCTACATGAAACCTTATGGAAGTTATCCCTGTAGGTATACTGTCTAAGCTCTTTATTTTTTTCCCGCCAAATATCACAAAGGTTTAGGGATGAACAAAACTTTCTTAAAACTACTGAAGACTGTTCTACATTAGTCATTGTCCCTCCCTTTTTATCTTTATCACTATGGTACACTGCATTATAATCACCCCCTGCAATTATATCTCTAGTAGTGTCATTACTGAGCTGTCTATTATCATCTATCCATCTAATAAGGTTAGTTAAGAAGGAATTTCTATCAGTTACTTTATTTGGGGCATAAATATTAACTAATGTTAAGTCAAGGTCTCCTATATGGCAATTAATTAGGATCTTTCTCCCTTCCCCATTATCATCAAAAACGTCTATGTTTTCTACATTACATTTTGGTCCAAAATAGATGGAAACTCCTCTACTTTTACTGGTTCCACAGGAGTGGAAGCCCTTCCCACCCCAGTCTAGATCAAAGGCAGTTTCTACTTCCGAAGTTACATGTGTTTCTTGTAAAAATACTACATCTGCTTTTTGGTCTTTGCACCATTTAAATATACATTTTCGTTTAATCTTATCTCTAATCCCTTTAACATTTAAAGATAAGCAATTAAGATCAGCCATACTCACAAGATATTATACAGTTGTCAGCACATTTTTTGTCCTTTGGACATAAGCTCCTTACCAGAGTACAGAAAAGTCCGGGCGTCAAATCCATAAGTCCGAAAGTCCACAAAATCATAAGTCCGTTGCCTTTCCAAGTTCGTCATCCGCGAGTAGAAAGAAGTGCTTCTCACGCGCGTGGTCAGGTGGTGGTGTCCCCGTCCACAGGTGTTCCGCGGGCCTTCTTCTGCGATGCCGGAGGACTGGAATCGCTGGTCGTACTCAGCCCTCTCTTCCTCGGGGTGCTAGCTGGAACCGCACGCATCCTCGCCTCCTTCATCAGCCTCGTCAGGGCGTCGTCTCGCTCGCTGTCCCTCTGCTGCCGAGCATGGGCCTTGGATCTTTTCCGCCTCGCCAGTGCTGGTGTCTTCGGGCTGACATTCTCGTCAGCTGGTGCCCCGGAAGTACTCAGACGGTGGTTGACCTCAGTGTTGTTTCCGGAAGTGTCTTTGTTGCCGGAAGTGTTGGGCGATGTTGTTGCCGCTGGTTCCACGTAGAGACGGAAACTTTCCTCAATAACATCTTCAGGTGATGGTGAAGGGATCTCCTGCACGGTGGTGATGTACTGACAGTCAGGGTCGCCTCTCTTGTGCCCTGACATACCGCAGTCCCTGCAGACGATGTCGTTGGGGCAGATCTTGCTGTAGTGCCCCTTCAGAAGACATTTCCCGCAGGTCATGTCTTCCGGTTTCTTGTGGTACTGCTCTCGGTGTTTCACAGTACCACGGAAGTTTCCAAAGGTCGTCTTGACAGGCAGAGGTTCGGCCGGAATATCAATAAACACGAACCTGTTGCCGTTCTTCCATCGTGTCAGCTTCTTCTCCTCGTCCCGGTCCTTCTCGTACATGACGGCGCTTCTGAGTTTGCAGCCGAAGCGCTCAAGGGTTTTCACAATGTCGCGATCGTCGGCAGACAAAGGAATCCCCTTGATCGTCACTCGTGTTGTGGGCCTGTTGTTTTCACCCTGACCACCAACGATGTAGGGGTTGTGGTCGTAGAGGGGGATCTTTTTCCCTCTCAGCGTCAGCCCTTCGGCCAGAAGGGCTGTCCGTGCCGCCTTTGTCTTTGGGTAAAGACGCCACAGCCCTCCCACCAGCTGGGCTCCCTCCATGGTCTCGTAGCCGGCGATCTTCTCGGCTGCACCACAGATTTCCCTCGTACTGAGCCACCGATCTTCTCTCCCGATGGCCTCGCTGTATTTCATGTAGGCAGGCTTGACCATCGGCATGGTGGAGTCTGCCGACCGCGTCGTCAAGGTGGTAACAGACGCGTACGTCGCCATCTTGTCTTCTCTCGATGTTGTTGTCTCAGGCGTCTAGGTCTTCTCAGTCTTGTTTGATGTACTGAAGCCTCCAAAAACTTGTTGATTTTGATCACTGGATACTCTACAACACTTTCCTCACCGAATAAGAACAAATTCGCTGACGGAAACGATGAAAATTGCTGCCAAAAATCTCACGATTTCAGGAGCTCGAACAAAGCGTGACTGCCGTGGCTTGCCTCGCTTTCGAATTTGTCCAAGGTCCACATTTCTGCTTACTAGTTTCCCCATCGTCTTTTTTAACAGTTCATGCATAAATCATGTCTTGTATAGCTTTTCTTCTTTTGCCAGTAAATGTAATTACGTTTACTTCCGTTGCGTTCCACTCACTAGATTACTTGTAAGCTACATCTATTGTCCTGAACCTCATAGATTTTGTCTGACGTCTCCCTATGCAAATCGGGGTGTGTAGTCCGAAACCCCCTTTCTTTTGTAATCAAATTATGCACATTCTAAACCTGTCTTACCGCTACGGCCATTTATTTTTACTGGGATAAACAGGTATGTAAGATTTGACCTTTCACCGCCAGAAGTTCTGACCTTTGATTGGGTTTGCCCGCCTATTCGAAAGCGCCAGGAAGATATTTCCCTTCATCTGAGACGATTTCAAAGCCGATTCAACGCTTTATTGATCCAACAACTATACCCAAACACTGGTAAGACCCTGTGTTACAGGTTGTTTTCCCTTTATGCAAATCAAAATATGTAACGTGGTGCTTTCCTTTGTTTTCTGATGAAGTAAAACCTGCCGAACCGGTTTTATTGTCCCACTCAGTCACCTTATAAACCCGTCCTGACTGCACTGTACTTGTCAGTACCGACCCTGCAGCCGTGAGGACCCGTGTCGCCGTGAGTCACTGTACAGTACACTTTAGAGATCTTTGGAGCATCAGCATATCTCGGTATGTACATTTTGACATTTTGTACTAAGCACTTTTTTTTTCTATATTCATTCATCGATGACTATAAGTATATGGTAATGAAGTAACTATAATCCTTTATAGAGTCAACAGAAAATTAACAATTAAGCAAACGTCACTTTTCCGGTGGATCTCTTCAAGCAATTTGTTGCCTAGTTCCAAGAATTCGAAAATCTGGAATAAGTAACTAGCAATTTTGCAAGTTGTTGATTTTAGAATATTGGCCGGATAATAATGAAGTCGTTATGTCAACTGAGTAGATCTTACATCTAAAAAGAGACAGCAACTGGATCATAAAGTTTGAATAATGACATGTACAGTTTATATGTATTGACATGTTGTTGTTCGGATATGCTTTCTCAATAGAAAATATTCCAAACTCGTATCTTGTTGCATTGTGTTAAATAGTTGCTTCCTTTCTCTCTATTCTTGCAGGAGTTTGACCAACATGACGACTATAGCCGGATCTCATCTGACACAAGAAGTGAGAGAGAATGGGAAGTATTCTCCCCGTACCTACAAGTGCAGCTATTGCGACAAGGAGTTTCGCTTCAAAAGTAAGCTCAACCAACACCTGCGAACTCACACTGGTGAGAGACCATACCAGTGTGGTGAATGCGGCAAGCGGTTTGCTCAACTGGGAAATCTGAAGACACACATTCGGACTCACACAGAGGAAAAACCGTACCGATGTCAGGAGTGCAGCAAGCAGTTCAGCTACCTGAGTTATCTAAAACGACACATTCGGACTCATTCTGGTGAAAAACCGTACAAGTGTGAACATTGCAACAAAAGCTTCAGTCGGTCAACTCATCTGAAGACTCACATGCGGACTCACACAGGGGAAACCCCGTACAGATGCGAGGAGTGCAGCAAAAATTTCGCTAATTTGTCAAATCTAAAGGATCACATGCGAACCCACACTGGTGAAAAGCCGTACAAGTGTGAACATTGCAACAAAGACTTCAGTAAGTCAAGTGATCTAAAGAGGCACATGCGGACTCACACAGGCGAGAAACCTTACAAGTGCGAGGCTTGCAGCAAGCAGTTTAGTCAGCTGGATACTTTGAAGACACACATCCGAACCCACACAGGCGAGAACCCGTACAAGTGTGAACAATGCAGCAAGCAGTATGCTGATCTATCAAATCTAAGGCGCCATATGCGGACTCACACAGGTGAAAAACCTTACAAGTGCGAGGCGTGCAGCAAGCATTTTACTCAGCTATCAAATCTTAAGAGGCATATGCGGACTCACACTGGTGAAAAGTGCAGCATACACTCACAGTTTATTTAGTTGTCGAATCTGAACACATACATATACATGTATGCAGAAACACTCTGGTAATGAACTAGAAGTAGTGTGTAATTGTGACTGCTTGAAATGGTTAGAAACGTTCATTTAACGTAATGTGGCACTTAGGTACCGGGAGTTAGTTCGCGTTGTTTGGCGATTGTAACTTTTCATTTAACAGTTACTGTGTTTTATTTACTTGAATTGCTAAATGTCTAATTGTCACTTTATATTTGACTGACTGCAAATATAACAAAGCGTTTAGTATCAGTTGTAGCCAACATTTAACTGTATATGCATCAAGGTGATGCTAGATAGTGTTTGCCTATACTAGTGTGCAGTAGGCTGCTAGAGATTTGTAATCCAGTTTCGTCAATAAATTTAAAACACGGTATTGCTCTTTGCCGAATTGTCCTTCTTTTTCAATAGAATGGTGATTTTCTCCTAAATAGATGCAAATCAGCACATATAACATAGTAGCCTCTATAAAGATTCACATGTCGTGGGAAAAATAGTAGATCTAAATTGGGCAAATGATATGTTAGAATCGGCCAAAAAGCACAGTTGACGACATCCCTACGTCGCTATTCTACAGTTGGCATTTTTGTTTGTTTCTGATAGGGTAGTCAGGAATATAAACTTTGACCTTTCACCATCGGAAGTTCTGACCCCTGATTCAGCTTTTTGCCCACCATTTTCAACAGCGATAGGTAAAATCATTTCTCTTTATCTAAGACGAGTTTTAGGCCGATTCAACACTTTATTGATCCAACAACTATACCCCCACACTGGTAAGACCTTGTGTCTAATGTTGTCTGATTTCCCTTATGCAAATCAGAACAAGTATCGTGGTGCTTTTCTTTGTTTCTTGATCAAGTAAAACCTGCTGAACCGGTTTTATTGACCCACTCAGTCACCATATAAACCCGTCCTGACTGCTCTGTACTTGTCAGTACCGAACCTGCAGCCGTGAGGACCTCTGAACCCGTGTAGGACCTGTGTAGTACTTGAAGCATCAACAAACCTCGGTAAGTACATTTTGACATTTTGTACTATGAACGGTTTTGTTTTTCTATATTTATTCATCGATGACCATAAGTATATCGTAATGAAGCAACTGTAATTCTTAAACAGACTACCAGGAAATTAAAGCAAACATCACTTCTCCGGTGGATGTCCAAGCAGTTTGTTGTCTAGTTCCAAAAATCTAAAATCCGTAACTTGCAAATTATTTTGCAATTCTGCAAGTTACTGATTTCATATTTCGTTGGAACTAGACAACAATACAGTCGTTATGTCAGCTGAGTAGATTTCTATGTACATGCAAGGCTCCACAAATAAAGGGAGAGAAGATCTGGATTATATTCCTTACACAGAATCAAAAGTAAAGTCAGACATGTTCGGATCTGCTTTTCAATAGCAAAGATTTCAAACTCTTATCTTGTAATCTTTCTCCTTATTCTTACAGGATCTGGAGTTTGACCAACATGGCGACTGGGGCCGGATGTCATCTGAAAGGAGAGGATGGGCAGGATTCTCCCCGTACCCACAAGTGCAGCCATTGCGACAAGGAGTTTCTCCTCAAATGCAGACTCACTCAACACCTGCGAACTCACACTGGTGAGAGACCATACCAGTGTAATGAATGCGGGAAACGGTTTAGTCAGGTAGGTCATCTGAAGGGCCACATGAGAACTCACACCGGTGAGAAACCGCACAAGTGTGAATATTGCAACAAATGCTTCAGTCAGTCAACTCATCTGAAGACTCACGTGCGGACTCACACAGGTGAAACCCCGTACAGGTGTGAGGAGTGCAGCAAACAGTTCACTACGTTGTCAAAGCTGAAGATTCACATGCGAACTCACACAGGTGAGAAACCGTACAAGTGTGAGGCGTGCAGCAAGCAGTTCAGTGATCTGTCTACACTGAAGCAACATTTGCGGACTCACACTGGTGAAAAGCCGTACAAGTGTGAGGAGTGTAGCAAACAGTTCACTTCATTGTCAAATCTAAAGACTCACATGAGGACTCACACAGGTGAGAAACCGTACAAGTGTGAGGCGTGCAGCAAGCAGTTCAGTGATCTGTCTACACTGAAGCAACATTTGCGGACTCACACTGGTGAAAAGCCGTACAAGTGTGAGGAGTGTAGCAAACAGTTCACTTCATTGTCAAATCTAAAGACCCACATGCGGACTCACACGGGTGAGAAACCTTACAAGTGCGAGGCGTGCAGCAAACATTTTAGTCAGCTGCCACATCTTAAGAGCCATATGCGGACTCACACTGGCGAAAAAGTCTGAGCAGTGCAGCAGAAACTTACAGCAGATTTAGTTGTCAAATCTGAAAAGACATATTCATATGTGCAGAATACTTACTCATACATATTCATGTATGTAGAATAGTAACTCTGGTAATGACCGCCTCATCATGTATGTATGTACGTTTTCTTTTACATTGCATTAGTATGTGTCACTGTACATGTCATCCAGAGCTCGAGCTGCTCTCATGATGCACGGGATGTCGAATATAATTCTTGTACATTGCATAAGTAGACTAGTGTGCTAATAATAAGTATAGTACATAGATGACTGACATCTGACATCGATATGCTTTTTACTATAGGGAAGAATGTTGCTTTCTTTCATTTTAAAGTGTCCTCACTCACACCTGTTGTCACTCCGCTACAAAATAGTTGAATATCATAAGGCTGTGTTATGTAACTAGGTGTACATTGTAGTCAATTTTGCAGTATAGGAAATGTATACTTGACTTTGATACAGATAGTCTAACAGTAGTTCTAGTAACATTTGACAAATAGGATTCGTAACGTCAGCCATTGCAAACACGAGGAAATGTGCTCTGTTTATCGTTTCAGAAGGTTTACATATTCTGGATACCTTGCAGTAGTAATCACTGTAGATTTTATTAGCGAATAGAATGTGTTGTAGCAAACATGCTAGATACAAATACATCAACATGTCTCAACACTTTGTGTGGCTTCCTCGTGTACTGTAATATACATGAGATTTGTCATATTTCCGCACCTCATTTTCATCAATAAACTATTACACGTAAAGACGTTTTCTTATCCTTATTTTGCAAACGATTTTTCCCTCTGATTTTTCTCTACGTAAATCCATCTTCTCATAACATCTTCAATTTTTGCAATCAAGCACGAGAGTGAGTAAAAAGAAAAGAATACAAGTGGTTTTATCACACAGTTTTTATCGACTGAGTTGAATTTTAGTTGAAGTAAAACCTACCGAACTGGCTTTACTCACCCACTATGCCACTATACAAACCCGTCATTGACTACTCTATTCCATCCAGTCATGGGGGTCTGTGTCGTCGTCAAACGACGGTGAACCAGTACTTCAGAGCGTCCGTGCATCTGCGTAAGTGTCGATTAGTATCTTTTGTTGTATTTATCTATCTATGAAAAATATCTTGTAGCACCTGAAATCCTAAAATTGTGTCTAACGTACAATTGCGGAGGTAAACATCATTGTCCTGGTATCCATCTGGCCCTGTTAGTAATACCCGAGACTTTGTCCAGAGTAAATCTTCTCTCTTTTAGGTCTCGTATTGAACAATACAACTTAAGACGCTACACAAAGCACGTTTGTATTTATGTACATACTTATATCAAATTTTACTGTTCCTCATGTCTAATAAAAAAATATTATAAAATAATGGTTGGTTTCAACAACATGGCAAAATGAAACAATATACAAGGTGCGTATACAATAGTCAGTCATGTTTAATTTCACGTGGGTAATCAGGTACACGTACATAAATTTTGACCTTTCACTGCCAGCAGTTCTGACCTTTCATTTGGCTTGCCCGCCATTTTCGAAAGCGACAAGAAGATCGTTTCTATTCATCTAAGACCGATTTTAAAGCCGATTCAGCAGCTGTACCCACATACTGGTAAGACCTTGTTTCATATGTTGCTTTCCCCATATGTAAATCAACACATGTGACATTGTGCTTTCCTTTGTTTCCTTATAATGATAAAACTCACCGAACCGGTCTTATTCACCCACCCAGTCACAATATAAAACCGTCTTGACCACTCTGTTTCTGCCAGTCTGATTTCCCTCTATGCAAATTCTTCATAACATGTAATATGTTCCTTTCTTCTATTTTGCAATCAAGCATGATGGTGAGCGAAAAGGTGTTTCAAGTGGTTACATCACAAACCTTTTTACTCGAATGAAATTGGGCCAATGATATGTTAGAGTCGGCCAAAAAGCACATTTTTTTTTCCTCATAGGGTAATCAGGTAACTTTGACCTTTCACCATCGGAAGTACTGACCCCTGAAACCGCCATTTTCAACAGAGACAGTCAGATCGCTTCTCTTCATCTAAGACGAGTTTGAAGCCAATTCAACACTTTATTGATCCAACAACTATCCCCACAGACTAGTAAGTCTTAATAAATGTTGTCTGATTTCCCTTATGCAAATAAGAACATGTAGCGTGGTGCTTTTCATTGTTTCCCGATGAAGTAAAACCTGCCGAATCGGTTTTATTGACCCACTCAGTCACCATATAAACTCGTCCTGACCGCTCTGCTTCTGTCAGTACCGACTCTGAAGCCGTGAGGACCTGTGTAGCCGTGAGTCACTGTGACGTACACTTGGGAGCATCAGCAAATCGCGGTAACTACGTTTTGACATTTTGAACTAAGCACGCCCGGCATAGTTTTTCTATATTTATTCATCAATGACCATAAGTATATGGTAATGAAGCAACTGTAATCTTTGAACAGACTAAACGACAAATCAAGTTTGTTGCAGTTTGTTGTCTAGTTCCAACAAATTATGTCAGCTGAGTAGATCTCACTATGTACATACAAGGGTTCCCTAATAAAGGGAGACAGTATTTGGTTTATATTTGTAACGCAAAATCAGAAGTAAAGTTTATTTATGTAATGACTTGTTCGGATATGCTTTTTAAGAGACAAGATTTCAAACTTGTTACAATGTGTTGATTTGTAGTTTTTGTTCTCCTTATTCTTGCATGCAGGATCTGGAGTTTGATCAACATGGCCACTGGAGCCGGATCTCATCTGAAACAACGTGAGGGAGAGGATGGACAGGATTCTCCCCGTACCCACAAGTGCAGCCATTGCGACAAGGAGTTTCGCTTCAAAAGTCAGCTCAACCAACACCTGCGTACCCACACTGGAGAGCGCCCATACCAGTGTGGTGAATGTGGGAAACGGTTTAGTCGCCAAGATCTTCTGAAGTGCCATATAAGAACGCACACCGGAGAGAAACCGTACCGATGTGAGGAGTGCAGTAGGCAATTCAGTAGTTTGACACATCTAAAGCTACATATGCGAAGTCACACTGGTGAAAAACCGTACAAGTGTGAACACTGCAACAAAGGATTCAGTCGGTCAACTCATCTGAGGACTCACATTCGGACTCACACAGGGGAAAACCCGTACAGATGTGAGGTATGCTGCAAGCAATTCAATCAGCTGGGTGCCCTGAAAGTGCACATTAGAAGTCACACCAGTGAGAAACCGTACAAGTGTGAGAATTGCAGCAAGCACTTTAGTATTCTGTCTAGTCTAAAGAAACACATGCGGACTCACACTGGTGAAAAGCCGTACAAGTGTGAGGATTGCAGCAAGCAATTCTCTACGCTTTCAGATCTGAAGGTACATGTACGGACTCACACGGGTGAAAAACCTTACAAGTGCGAGGCGTGCAGCAAGCATTTTACCCACCTGTCAAATCTTAAGAGCCATATGCGGACTCACACTGGTGAGAAACCGTACAGTTGTGAAGTGTGCAACAAGCAGTTCTCTACGCTTTCAGATCTAAAAGTACATGTGCGGACTCACACAGGAGAAAAACCTTACAAGTGTGAGGCGTGCAGCAAGCATTTTACTCAGCCGTCACATCTTAAGAGCCATATGCGGACTCACACTGATGAGAAACCGTACAGTTGTGAAGTGTGCAACAAGCAGTTCTCCACGCTGTCATATCTAAAGATACATGTGCGGACTCACACAGGAGAAAAACCTTACAAGTGTGAGGCGTGCAGCAAGCATTTTACTCAGCTGTCACATCTTAAGGGCCATATGCGGACTCACACTGTTGAAGAAGTGTGAGGAGTGCAGCATACACTCACAGTATATCTAGTTGTCGACTCTGGAGCGACATTTATGCAGAATTAGTCTGGTAATGACCGAATCATCCGCATTTAAAAAAAAATCAGAAGTAGCAGAAGTTTGTTGCTGAGTAATGAGACATACTTCTGATATGTGAAAGGTGGCATAGACAAGGGACTGGTTGGGGAAATGTCCAGTATGTGTTACTGTTATCTAGAGCTGCTCTCAGGATTCACAGTATGTTGATTTTTTTCTTGTACATCTTGTACTCTCAGGATGAACATCATTTCTTGCACATTGCATTAGTGGACTAGTGTGTTCATAATAAGTATAATACTTAGATGACCACTGACATCGACATGTAGTTTACTATAAGGATTATGTTTTTTTCACTTTAATGTAACAGATGATCTCCGTTCACAAAGCCCAGCCGAGAGAGAGAGAGAGAGAATGTAACACCTCACTCACCTGTTGTCACTCCGCTACAAAATTGTTAAATATGATAAGGCTGTACATGTATTTTGTGACTAGGTACACTTTTTATTGAATTTTTCAGTATAGGGAATTTATAATTGAATGTGATACAGAAAGTCGTAACCTTTAAAAATATAGGACTCCCTTTGATCGCTTCAGAAGTTTTGCATATTCTGTTAGTAGTAATCACCACATTTATTAGCGAATAAAATGAGATGTAGCAAACATGCTAGATACAAAATGCATTAACATGTCCCAACGTTTTGTGTATCTTTGTCGTGTACTATATTTTTACATGGTCATAATATACATGATCATTCCGCACCTCACTTTCATCAATAAACAATTGCACGTAATGATGTTTTCTTGTCTTTCTTGTACACTATGGTAATTGGCGAAGTTATTCCCCTTTTGCAAAGGATGTCAGATCTCCCTCTAAGCAAATTCTTCATAACATGTAATATGTTCCTTCCTTCTGTTTAGCAATCAAGCACGAGTGTGAGCGAAAAAGTATTACTAGTGGTTTTATCACACACCTTTTTAATCGAATGAAATTGGGCAAATGATATGCCAGAGTCGGCCGAAAAGCACAGTTGACGACATCCGTATGTCGCTATGCTACAATCGGCATTTTTTGTTTGTTTCTCATAGGGTACTCAGGTATATAAACTTTGATCTTTCACCATCGGAATTGCTGACACCTGATTCAGCTTGCCCGCCATTTTCAACAGCGACGTCAGGATAATCAGTTCTCTTCATCCAAGACGAGTTTAAAGCTGATTCAACGCTTTTTTGATCCAACAACTATATTCCCACACTGGTACGTCTAATGTTGTCTGATTTGTATAAGGGTGGTGCTTTTCAGAACATGTAGCGTGGTGCTTTTCTTTGTTTCCTGATGAAGTAAAACCTGCCGAACCGGTTTTATTAACTCACCCAGACACTATATAAACCCAGCCTGACTGCTCTGTACTTGTCAGTACCGACTCTGAAACCGCGAGGACCTGTGTCGCCGTGTCAGTCACTGTGCAGTACTTAGAGCATCAACAAATTTCGGTAAGTACAGTTTGACATTCTGTACTACCACTAAGCACAGTTTTGTTTTTCTATATTTATTTATCGATAATTATATTTCAGCCATACCATAGGTATGGTGAAATATATTGTGTATTCGTAATGTTTCTTTCTTTCTTCTTCTTTCTTTCTCCTGTCAAATCTTCAAATCGAATCAACTCCGTCGTTCCTGGACCGAATGACTTGAAATTTGGCACAAGGGTAGAGTGGGCCAATACCCTAAGGTTTTTTTTTCATTTTATTCATATCTGCTTCTAAAATGATTTTATTGAGGTTTTATTGCAATTTTTGGACCACAACTTTATATTTAGGCCCCCTGTACCATGGTATTACATCCAAATGACCTGAAATTTAGCACAGAGGTGCCCTAGGTACTTATTCAAAGGATCCATGCATAATATTTGGTATAAATCACTTCAAAATGGCTCATTATGGAGGTTTTTGTGGGAGAATTTTGGATTTGTGAGGTGGAAGTGCCGAGGTCAACGACCTCTAGGTCATTCTGGAAGCCACAGGTGTTTCTGGTAGATCCAATCATCTACATACCTACCTAGTCCATGTTCCTCCAGGTGGTTGGGGGACAAGGTAAATCTAATTAATTATTAGCCAATGAGCAAGGTTATTTTGTTGGAAGAGTCCATTGTTGGTCAGGGGGGTGTTTTTTAAAATTTACTTTAAGACTTTGGTGATAATGCCAATGCTTTTTTTAGCGGAAGTGTTTTTGCACTGATCCACTTGACATAAGGCTACTACTGGGACAGTCCATTTTTGCACATAGGGGGGATTTTTAAAAACTTCATTTTTGGACATGGGTGATGATTCCGAATTCCATTTGTTGAATGGAACTTGACCCCACCTGAAGACTGTACCTGAGGATTCGGCAGCCAATCAGCAAGCCTGATGTAATATGGATGAGTCCATTCATGCACAGGGGACTATTAAAAAAATTCAGTTTTGGACTGGGTTGCTTATTATAGAAAAGGCCATGTATTTCTGGACTTTGGTGATTATGTCAAAGTCCTATTTTAGCGGATGTATTTTTGGATCGCTCCACTTTGCACAGGGGTATAACAGGTAGAGTCCATTCTTGCAAAGGGGGGGGGGATTTCTTTCAAATTCAGTTTTGGACGGCTGATGATTCAAAATTCCATTTCTTAGCGGAAGTGTTTTTGGACTGGTCTATCTTACCCTTCTACATTGGGTGCACTTGAGTCCATTCTTGCAGGGAAGGGGGTTGTACGATTCATTTTTGCTCATACGTGTAATTAGTAGCTTAGGATGTTTAGTCATCTTTAGCAGAAGAGTTCCATTTTTGCACATGGGTGATTTTGGAATAGTCCATTGTTGCTTGGGGAAGGAGATGGCTGAAATATGCTGTATTTGCTCTCAAGCAAATGTTGGCCTTTCTAGTTTATCGATATTTAACCGTAACTTTACTGATTTTTGAATTCTTGGAATTAGACAACAATGAAGTGGTTATGTCAACTGAGTAGATTTTACTATGTACATGCAAGGGTCCATTGTTGCGTGGGAGATAACATTATATTTGTTACGCAAAATCACGTTTATATGTGATGACATGTTCAAATATGTGATGACATGTTTGGATATGCTTTATAACACTTTATACTCTATCCTTGTTGTATTCTCCTTATTCTTGCAGAATTTGGATTTTGACCAACATGGCGACTGGTGTCAGATCTCATCTGACACAAAGGGAGGTGGAGGATGGACAGGATTCCCCCCGTACCCACAAGTGCAGCCATTGTGACAAGGAGTTTCGCTTCAAAAGTTTTCTCAATCGACACCGTCGAACTCACACGGGTGAGAGACCATACCAGTGTGGCGAATGCGGGAAACGGTTTAGTCGGCTATCTCATCTGAAGGGCCACATGAGAACTCACACAGGTGAGAAACCGTACCCATGTGAGGAATGCAGCAGACAGTTCAGTAGTTTGACCAATTTGAAAGTGCATGTGCGAACTCACACTGGTGAAAAGCCGTACAAGTGTGAGGAGTGCAACAAGCAGTTCATTGACCTGTCTACTCTAAAGGCACACATGAGGACTCACACAGGTGAGAAGCCGTTCAGGTGTGTCGAGTGCAACAAGCATTTCAGTCAGCTACAACATCTTAAGAAACACACGCGGACTCACACGGGTGAAAAACCGTACAAGTGTGAGGAGTGCAGCAAGCGGTTCACTACGCTGTCATATCTAAAAATACATGTGCGGACTCACATGGGTGTAAAAACGTACAAGTGCGAGGCATGCAGCAAGCATTTTACTCAGCTATCACATCTTAAGAAGCATATACGGACCCACACTGGTGAAAACGTGTGAGCAGTGCAGCCGATATGAAGTATATGACAGTATATGAAGTTGTCGAATCTGAAGAGGCATGTAGAGGTATGCAGAATCACTCAGGTAATGACCGCATCAACAGCGTGTGAATAAAAACAGAAGTATCAGAAGTTTGTTGCCAAGTGATGAGAAATGGTTTTATCCGTGAAATGCGGCATAAACATGGGACTGGATGGGAAAATGTCCAGTATGTTTCACTGACATCGATATGCTATTAGGAAGTATGTTGAATTCCTTCATTTTAATGTGCCACGACTCTTAACTGTTGTCACTCCGATCCGCTACATCGTTAAAAATATTATAAGGTTTGAAAGAAATAGGGTGTCAACTTCTTAAACAGGAATGTTACTGTGCAACTTTTACTTACCTAAAGTATGTTACTGAACATATACTGATTTTGATAATGTAATATACTTATTGAGTGTGCCCCTACTGAAAAGGTAACGATAGCTTTATAGAGAATCTGTTTCGTCGTAGAAATCATTATTCAATGATATGATCCGTAGTTTAGTGATTGTAATTGTTCATTTAACGTTGTGTAACACTTATTTATAACAGTTACCGTGTTTTGTCCGTTTAAGCTGCTGGTGTAATTGTCACTTTACTGATGATTTGACTGACTGTAAATGTAGCTAAGCGTTTAGTATCAGTTGTAGCCAACATTTAACTGTATATGCATCAAGGTGTTGCTAAATAGTATTTGCGCTGCAGGGCAAATTTCGGTATTTAGACTGCCTATTAACAATGGGAATCATGGCAGAAAGAGGCTATCAAAAATCACCTACCTGAGTTTTAGAACATGAAAAACATTTCTACAGCCACTTTTGCCAAAGCTACCTAATCATTCTGATTCAGATCTGAGGCTGAAACTGGGTCATCTGCGCAAGTCCGGAAATACCGAAATTTGCCCTACTAGTGTGTAGTAGGCTGCTAGAGGTTTGTAAAATTTCCGTAATCCAGTTTCGTCAATAAATTAAAACACGACATTGCTCTTTGCCAAGTTGTCCTTCTTTTTCCATGGAATGGTGTCTGATTTTCTCCTGTGCGAATCAGCACATATAAGATAGTAGCTTCTACCAATCTTCACATGCCGCGGGAAAAATAATAGATCTAAATTGGGCAAATAATATGCCAGAGTCGGCAAAAAAAGCACAGTTGACGACATCCCTATGTCGCTATGCTACAGTCGAAAATATTTTGTTTCTCATAGTATACACAGGTATATAAACTTTGACCTTTCACCGTCGGAAGTGCTGACCTTGATTCAGCTTGCCCGCCATGTTCAACAGCGATAGGTAAAATCATTTCTCTTCATCTAAGACGAGTTTAAGGCCAATTCAATGCTTTATTGATCCAACAACTATACCCCCACACTGGTAAGACCTTGTTCCTCATGTTGTTGTCTGATTTTCCTTATGCAAATCAGCACAGGTAGCGTGGTGCTTTTCTTTGTTTCCTGATGCAGTAAAACCTGCTGAACCGGTTTTATTGACCCACTCAGTCACCATATAAACCCGTCTTGACCGCTCTGTACTTGTCAGTACCGACTGTGCAGCCGTGAGGACCTGTGTCGCCATGAAAATATCGTGCAGTACTTTGGAGCATCACCTGCAGCGTATCTCAGTAAGTACATCCAGTTGTACTAAATAACCACGGCTTTGGTTTTCTATATCTATTTATCGATGACTATAACGGGGGCCGCCCTAAGATGCCCCGATTTTTTGCCGATCATATTATGCATAAGTACGCCGTGTTTGTTGCCACTGACTATGATGATTAGAAAAGTAAATAAACCAAGTCCAAACAAATAGCTTTTTTTTCTATCAAAAAAATATTTACACATATTCACTTTCCTTTTTTTTGAAGACAGAATTTTCACAATAATGTTGGTAGCGCCGAATCACTGTGGTCACCTGTTACTAGGTATTGGTGGCTCGTGTCCATAAATATACAACCAGTACAAAACAGCCACACAACTGTCATACACATATTAAGAAATAAAGCTTCACAAAACACTACAAATATTGGTCTTCAAATGTTTGTTGAGAAGAAGACCGGCCATAGAAAAAACAACATAGGCATCACCGCCGTTGTTTTCCCCAGGGAGTGTGGCCCAGCTGGTGGCAGACGAGCGAACGCCCAAAAGATGTGTTACTCCAACAAATGATTCGTACCGTCTATAAAAATGAAACTTCACAGAGTGATGTCGAATATGTTTCCCAATACGTACGCATGCAGAGTTTTTTCGTGATTTTGACGTTGTCGTTTTTCGTAATGATTTTGTTAGTCGGGCCGCCGCATTCAGTGCATTTCGCTCATTTCCCACGAAAACACGACCTGGATGGTTAAAGATTTAGCCCTCCTCGCGTGTGACAAGAAGCACACACAATCACAATTCTACCGTCAAAAGAAAGCTAATGTATAATAGAAATAAGATTTGTATTTATTGTTATTTAAATTGGTCACCAGCTTCCGAAAAGAGAAAATTGCAAAAGGGGGGCAAGTTAGGGCACACTGTCTAGCGCAGCACAAAATCGGAAGTTATATTCACGAAAACGTACTCAGTGTTTGCCACTTGTAACTAGGAGGGCGAAGGGTTCATGGACCATATGAATGCATTCCTTATCCAAGTATGTTCTTAAGATGAATGTGTTAAAGATTCATTGATCAAAACTTGACCACTCTCTGGCAACTAGTGATGGAGCGCCGTGAGTTCGAGCGCGTAAAAAGGGGGGGGGCATCTTGGGGCGGCCCCGTTAAGTATATGGTAATGAATGTAATCCTTAAACAGACTCTAGATCTAACAGCAAGTTGAAGTAAACATCACCTCTCCTAGCAGTTTGTTGTCTAGTTCCAAGAATATTAAAATCTGAAATATTTAGTAACTTGCAATTCTGCAAGTTGCTGATTTTCAAATTCTTGGATGGACAATGGGGTCGTTTTGTCAACTGAGTAGGTCTTACATATATGCAGGGGTCTACTATCAAAGGAGACAGCATCTGGGTTATATTTGTTATTTGCTATAAAAATTAGAAATAAAGTCTAGAAATAAAGAGGATTCAAATTATAATTAATATGACGTCAAAGAAAAGCCTGCATAGGACTAAACTACGGCCATATGGCATCTGTAATCCTGAAACAAACAAAAAACGAGGTAAACATCACTGCCCGGGATGATTGAGCCATACAACATTATACCGGATCCGTTTCCTGGTAGGAAGTTTTTGTAGGAATGTCGGAGTTGACAATGGTTCCAAAATAACCGTTACCTATCAGTCTGCATTGTTAAGCAGATCCGAACAAATACAAATGCTGTATTCGTGTAATCCGCTGTTATTTGGTCATGTAGTCTATTCAGCTTATATGTTATGACATGTTTAGGTATATTTTTCAGTAGACAAGCTAAAATTGTCAGTCTTATCTTATTCTCCTCTTCTCTTTACTCTAGCAAGATCTGTAGCTTGGCCAACATGGCGACTGGAGCCGGATCTCATCTGAAACAAAGGGAGGCAGAGGATGGACAGGATTCTCCCCGTACCCACAAATGCAACTATTGCGACAAGGAGTTTCGCTTCAAAAGTGGGCTCATTGGACACCTGCGAACCCACACTGGCGAGAGACCATACCAGTGTGGCGAATGTGGAAAACGGTTTAGTCACCTATCTCATCTGAAGGGCCACATGAGAACTCACACCGGTGAGAAACCGTACCGATGTCAGGAGTGCAGCATGCAGTTCCGTGGGTTGAGCGATCTAAAAGTACATGTGCGAACCCACACTGGTGAGAAACCGTATAAGTGTGAACACTGCAATAAATGCTTCAGCAAGTCAACAAATTTGAAGACTCACATGCAGACGCACACGGGGGAAAATCCGTACAAGTGTGAGGAGTGCAGCAAACAGTTCACTACACTGTCAAATCTAAAGAAACACATTCGTACTCACACAGGTGAGAAACCGTATAGTTGTGAAGAGTGCAGCAAGCATTTTAGTGATCTGTCTAGTCTAAAGAGACACATGCGGACTCACACAGCGGAAAAACCATACAGGTGTGAGGAGTGCAGCAAGCAATTCTCTACGCTGTCAGATCTAAAGAGGCACATGCGAACTCACACAGGTGAGAAGCCGTACACGTGTGAGGCATGCAGCAAGCAGTTCAGTGACCAGGGAAATCTGAAGAAACACATGCGGACTCACTGACAACAAACCGTACAGGTGTAAACAATGCAACAGAAGCTTTCGTCACGTAGACTTCGTGCGCACATGCAGACTCACATCGGTGAAAGTCTTTGAATAAATATTGTTACACAGTCAAAAAAAAGGCCAAAAAAAGTTTGCCACTTCTTTACAAAGCCAAAGGTGCCCAATATATGATTTACCGTTTTAATTCAGCACTGTACTCACTGCATGTCTCCACTGTAAAAAAATAACTCTAACCGAATTACATCATCAGTGATGAGTACTATTGTCTCGTCACGTACTTGATTAGAAATAGAAGCGTTGTTGAAAAAAAAACGGCTATAGAATGTTTGGACACTAGTGACAGAAAGACGGCGAAATGTCGCTGGACATAGCTTTCTGCCATCGCACTTAGTTTTTTCTATGTTTTACTTACTCAAGTTCTTTTTGACATTAAATACGTCACTTTAATCACTGTAAAATGTAAATACATTAGATCCTTGCCATTTGGAATACGTGCTATTTGTATAGATGTTGCTATAATGCTATCGATTGTTTGCCTTCATGATATGCTGTAAGATATTGAAGATTTGTTAAGTTTTCGCACTCCGTTTCCTTAATAAACTAAAATGCGAATGTTTTGTCATCTTTAATGTTATATGTTATCTTTTCCCTCGCCACAAAACCTGTATGTTTTTCCTGCAAATCATCTCATATAAATAACATTTGTTTTATAGTCAAAGAAAAACTACCGAACCTGTTTTATGCACCCACAGCGGACAACGTCACCAAGGAGAATCTCATGACCTGCTGACCGAGAACTAAATCTAGCGACAAAGTAGATGCTCAATGTGGAAAGTTGGAACAATAGCGACAGTAAATTATTAAAAGTGAACACGACGCCGTTCGGATCACGTATAGGCGTCTAGTCTGTCTTCTATAGCACAGTAGTCCATTTGGCTCTATCTGTTTGAGTTACTGGAGTTCTGATTGTCACTTTATATACATCGCTGTATGTATACAAGAATCGTCAGCGTTTAGAATTAGTTGAAGCTGCATGTGGGCTGCTAGAGATTTGTTAAATTTCCGCAATCAAGTTTCGTGAATAAATCAAAACACATTATTGTCGTTAACGTTCATTATCTTGTTGAAGTGCGCGTTTTATTGTAGAATCTTGTCACATGTAACAGACTAGTAAGACCAAGCTCCACATATCACTGGGAAAATGGTAGAAATTGTTCAAATAGACAGGAAATGCGTTTGCTGGCCTCAAAGTGCCTACCTCACCTTTGTCGCTATGCTATAGTCGTCAATTTTTAGTTTCAATGAGGGTAATTATATATGTAAACTTTGACCTCTCATCAACGGAAATACTGACCCTTGACCTAACTTGCCGGCCAGTTTCAACGGGGGACGGACATGATCATTCCTCTTCATCTGGCACGTTTTTGAAGAGGATTCAACGCTTTATTGGCTCAACAACTATCCTCAAACATTGTTAAGACCTTTGTCTGATGTTGTCTTGTTTCCCCTCATGCAAATCAGCACATGTAAAACCATTGTACTTTCATTAGTTTCGCTGCCAAGTACAACCTGCCGAACCGGTTTTACCCGCCATCCAGTCACTATATACTAGCCACTCTGTTTGTATCTACTCTGAAGCCGTGAGGATCTGTGTCGACGCGAAGACATCGCGTAGTAGTTTGGAGCATCAGCGTATCTCGGTAAGTACTCAGAGCATGGTTTCCTCATTATGTTTACCTTCACAGAAGGTACACATATTGTTTTTGCTCAGACGTTCTTTTTTTCCGCGCACCTCAAAAACATGAATATCTCCGAAAGTAGAGCTTGGATTAACTTGAAAGCCAGAGTTATCTGGTAGGCCTGTACATAACGCACTGCACCGTGGTCATTCGGGCCCACATAGACCCAAAATAATGATTTTATGGAGCAAAAAAGGGTGAAAAAAATAGCAATTTTAACACAAAATCGAACTTTAGAACACCTCTGGAATCTTGGAACGTTGTTCGAAACAAGGTCAACGACCGCCGCAGCTATCGAACAAGCCGCCGCGCCAGCAGAAGGAAATATAATACCCCAAAAGTATCGAAATGTGTGCAGGGATAGGTCACTAATTGTATGAATATATATCAAGTCAAGATTAAGTGTCTGTTGGGCATATTATTTTTGATTTTGTTTAAGTTCAGTAACCTGAACGAGCCAGTTGTACCTTATCTCTAAGCTATCCAAACATTGATATGATTCTATGTTGTGTTCGAGTTACGTCAAATCGACAACGCACACGGTGTCGTACATTGTATGCCAGCACTAGTCTTTTGATTCAACTGTTTTTACAAGGTTACATGCTCACGCACTAATTTGTAAACAAACGCATACCGTCGACAGAGAGAATACGGATTGGTGTATAGTTAACGTTAACCAAATTTTGAGTAAACAAGAAAAATTGTGCACAAAAAACATGCTCTACGTTACACGCAAGGTCACTGCGTATTGGCGGCTTTTACGCACGAAGATCGTCATCCAAACTGAAAGATTTACATTTGACACATATTAGGTATGCAAAACACAAACGAGGGACTTGAGGATTTTATTTCGCAAGTAAACTGACCTGAACAAGCAAGATAAACCGCAACGTGGAACGCCCTCCATCCCCATCGCACGTCGTCATAATTTCCGTTCACCATGTTCATCATGCAGTAACGTTACCACAGCGCTGGGTTGGTCCCGATTCACAAGTGAAGCACGAAACGGAGTCACGGTAAAGTACATTTAACCTACATACAGCTTTATACGCGTCGGGAGAGTTTACAAGTTCGTGGCCTTCACAGCACAAGTTTAACTGTTAGCACAAAATGGGACTGTTTACGCCGCTTGTTGCATTCCAAGGTCGGTGAAGCCATGCCAACGTTCACGATCTGTTACTTCGTACCTCAATGACAGTAAAAACTTCATTTCACGCCAACGGCTTCGAAGTATGAACGCGCAAAATTCTACATCTTTGTCACAACAACGAACAATATTCCCGCCCATGGCAACACCGGAAACTAGATATGATGACCTTTGCCGTCTGATCGGCACCGCATTTGATCTCAAAGTACGCGGCAAATGCCTTGTTATTCCAGTCAGTTCAGTGCAAAGTCACGATATACTTTGAACCACATTTGTTTTTTACTCCGCTAGTTGCTAGTGTTTTACACGGTTTATTTTTGGACAGGCAAGGAGAAATTACTTTCAATGGTGTACGTGTTATGATGCATTCAGTGATTTACATATTCTCAGATCGAACCGCTGCCTGTCAATCAAGTTGCGAACTTGGGAATCTAAGGTTTCATACAGACATGTTTGCTACATGAATATCCGTCGCATGCCGGCTTGTGTATCGTTAGCCGGCCACCGGGGATTTTCCAAAAGTTTATACGTCGTGCCTCAAACCAAAGGGGTTTTAAGCCTCATCTGTAAAACAATTAAATTTGCATGGCGATTTTTTAGTAGGTAAAAATGTAAGATGTGCCACAACGTAGCGACCATGCTTCGAACGTAACGTGTTAACCATTTTTAAAGCTCAAATTTCCTTGGCGACGCAAAACTTGGCTATTGTACACAACGACAGCTCTGTGCAGAAATTTATACTCAGTGATTTTTTTAACCTCCTTGCTCCGTCAAAATCTTACAAGCAGTTAGTAAAAAGATCATGATCAAAAGCAAACTTATTTTTCACGGTTTATGTAAGGCCCCGCCTTTACATAAAATGCATTGCAAGCTGGTGAGGTCTGAGCCCTTGTCGTCAACTATATTGAAAGTATCTTTGACATTTGAATTTACATATTCATCTTCTTTTTTAAATTTGACTTCTGTACGTATGTGGTAGCAATAACTGACAGTTAATCGGGGGGGGGGGGTAATAACAAAAAAAGTCAGCAATATGCGACTGACCCTGGCAGTAGGGGAGGGGGATTTTCCTACATACATATGCTGGCGGGTTCGACCGGTCGCTTCTCTCTAGCCGCCGGCAGGCGTTAGGAACTACATTGTGCATCATCTAAACCAGTACCGTCTGCAAACACCCGCTGATTTTCTGTAGTATTTTTGCAAAATAATTGTCTACATTTATGCACCCATTTTGACGGCACCGACAATGACGGAAAGGACAAAATCTAACTTATACACGTGTATTCAACTTCCACTGAACTTCGCCGCGCGCGCTCTGCACCAAATCGGAGCACGGGACTAAGGCCACACCAAGTACATTTTATGGATGACATCAGCGTGTACATTAAATTTCGCCTGATTTCAGGAAAAAAAGAATTTTTGCATTTTGCCACCTTAGCGGCAAAATGCCTTGTGGCCAGAGTAGTCGACGTTAGAATGAACGGACCTGTTCAATCTATGCCGAACATTCGTATACCTGTTAAAACTGATGTTTCTTCAGCATGTTCGCTCTAGCGCAGTGGAGGGAATTTTTTAATTGTCTTTTTTTTTCTTTTTTACATCCATTAAAGTATTAATTTGTACATCCATTGAAATACTAATTAACAATACGTTTGTACAGAACATTAAAACTGACCTTTGCACCTGTTCTACTTCTGCATTTTTTCGATGTTGGGATATTTGAATGAACGAACCGTGAGACGTGCGATACTCTGCTTATATGTCGTTCTAACTTTCCATAAAATGCCCATACAACATCTATATCACAGAATTACACAAGAACAAACTGATTTTCTCGAAAATAACTGCATACTGTATGACAAAAAGTTTCACTAAACAAATTCATTTTCATATTTCTGGACATAAAGTCATTTGCATATTTGTGAATCTCTCCATGTGCCCATACCAGGTTTAGTTACTCTGTTCTATTATATGACGTTCTAATAACTAGAAAAAAAAACGTTCACACACCTTTGCAAAATGCCAGCTTTTTAAAAGCACTTGTTTCCTTCTGCAGGGATGGTCAACATGACGATAAAATACCAAGAAGAGCAAATATGTTGTGTTGTAGGCTTATAGTTGTACTTGTAGAAGGGACACTTCTAAGGTACCCGAGACTGTAGTTGTAGAAATGAAACTTATTGGATAGTGTGGTTACCAACTTTGTTGGTGATGCCAGTCTACCACACTAGTGTCACTTTTACTACACCAGTACATGTCTTAAATACAGGAATGAATGCCTTCTTGGCTCTGATACCACGTTTTGTCCCTTTATTTCTTTTTACAACAGTCATCACAACTTTATGGTGCCTATTTTTGAAAATGATGCCACCTTTTTTTCACCCATTTTTTTCGCCCTATCGCACTATTTTTGCAATCTGCAGAGGATGTCATCCATAAAATTTACATGCTGTGGCCTAAAGGTGGGCTACCACTGCACTCGCGTCACGATTGCGTCGCTTCGGGGTTCGTTCATTGTGTCAATGTTGTGTTATTTTCGCCGATTTTCTGTTGCGCTCCCACTGACATGCGTCACTGTTGCGTTTCTAGACTACATTGACAGGTTATCGGAAGTCGCAGCGTTGTCAATGTATGAAAAATCATTGTATAATGATGAAAATGTCTAACAATGAGATTTATAATGAAATAATTTCCCTTGTGATGATGCTTATGCTTATGAATGTTATATGATAACCTTGAAAGACTTTTACAGTAAAAGAAGTAACCCAAATGAATAGACACGAACCATATACCAAATTTGACTCCATCGCTTATGTGTTTTGCAACAAGTACGTGTAATGGTGTGTGTTAATTTGCATATTTCACAAATGAAAAATCTTGATATTTCCTACGTTTTAATAGGAAATAGACAAAATATAACCGTTATACTGTTGAAGGCATGTTGGCGTCACTGTTGTGTCACTGTTGTGTTACTCTTGGGTCACTGTTGTAACTGAAAAATTGTTGTAAAATGATATCCAAAATGTATCCAAAATAGCTTTTCAATAATAAAATGATGTTTACTTTTGATACTTGGTGCAAAATAGACAAAATATAACCTTGATACTGTTGAAGGCATGTTGGCGTCACTGTTGTTTCACTGTTGTGTTCTCTTGGGTCACTGTTGTGTCACCCTTGGGTCACTCTTGGGGCATCTTGCCACTTGCGTTATGTTTTAACTTCCAAAAAACGTCGCGCTTGCTTGTGTCACCTCTAGGTTTGCTTGTGTCACCCCTATGTTCGCTCGCGTCACCTATAGGTGCCGCGGGGTTACGTCTGCGTTGTCGAACCCGGAAGCGACGCAAGCGTGACGCGAGTGCAGTGGGAGCCCACCTTAATGGATTTCAAAGCTTTTTTTAAACATTTGAATACATATCGTTGAAGGAAACCAATTTTTTCCATGGCTCTCTCCCCAATTTCCATGTAGAAATGTTAGGCTAGACCATGTGAAGGTAAACATTCTGTATTTGCTTGCAAATGTTACCTTTCTAGTTGGTCTCCTGTCTTTATCCATCGGACTAAGACTTGGGCATGTTGCCTAATATTCTATCTACGTGCAACAAAGTAACAGGATCGGTTACGTCAGACTTTGAAAACCTTTTTTTCCCTATTTGTCCCAGTTTTTGTCAAAGCTTGCGAATATTGGAGAACGATTCTCTGTCCGAGAGTATTGAGCATGTCGCTTTTGTTTGGCGCACACACCGCCCCATGGGAGAAGAGCGTTATGCAGTTTCTGACCCTTTGACTCGAAACCTATTGTTTGACCCAAGCAAATAATGCAGAGCCCGAACGGTCTGATTGTTCTCTTTTAGTGGCTGTGGTCGCAGATGGAAGTGGTAGAAAAAACGCGTAGTTTTAAACACTTTAATATTTCTCCATTGATGTCGTTACATTATTTCGGCTACGCTTTATCGTGTGTCTTGAGCAGTCAAATGTGTGAGATGTGCGGATGCACCGCTCGTTCCCTACTTACAATACTGAATGGAATTCAAATATCTGGTACCATTTCAATAGGTTGTGGGTTGGTTTGGGCTCACACTGGTGAAAAGCCATACAAGTGTGATGAGTGCAGCAAACTGTTCGCTTCATTTCCAAATCTTAAGAGGCACATGCGCACCCACACGGGGGAGAAACCGTACAAGTGTGAGGAGTGCAGCAAGCAGTTTAGTTACCTGAGTGATCTGAAGAGCCACATGCGCATGCACACCGGTGAGAGACCGTACAAATGCGAAGCATGCAGCAAGCAATTCCGTGAGCTGGGTCATCTCAAAAACCACATGCGGACCCACACTGGTGAGAAACCGTACAGGTGTGAGGAGTGCAGCAAGCTGTTCAGCGACCCGAGTCATCTAAAAAGACACATCCGGACACACACTGGTTCGAAACCGTACAGGTGTGATGAGTACGGCAGGTAGTTTTCCGGGCTGTGAAGTCTAAAAACGCGCATGAGTTTTCACACAGGTGAGAAACTGTACGTGTGCACATGTAAAAGCTACAAAAAAGTTTCTCTGGCGCCTATCTGGAGAGTCACATGTGGATTCACACTGAGACATTTGCGAACACGTGCGAACTCAAGTTGGTGGAACGTGGAAACCTATCAATGCCTGATGGTCCTACATACACGTGGAAAGTCATGCAGTGACAACTAAAGTCACATTTCTTCAGCATTGTAAAATAGTGTAGACGTACGCGTGGACAATCGTCAACGCTCCAACGTACCTACGCGTATTTATATGCGTATTGTGGGTACGTTACAGGCATTATGATTACCTATATTGTAGTTAAACGATGTGTATATTTTTTCATTATGCTATTTGTGTTACTTGTTTGTGTACGTGTTCTATGATTCCACTGTAAAATCAAGAATAACGGGAACCGAATTACAGCACAGTCAACATTGTGGTCGCATGTCCCATAGTGGATTACAACTAGAAGTGTAAAAAAAAAAGAATGGTTGCATGTTTGCACAGGAGTGACATAGAAACGGAAAAACACTGTCCATTTCATGTAAAGGTGTTATGGTCTATAGCTTTCTACCAAGACACTTCGCTGTAAGTACATAGATCTACTGTAGGTCGTAAGCGTTTGGAATTTGTTATGGAAACATGTTAGTTGTAGATGTTGCTAGCTATTGTTTCATAGTCTGATCCTAGAGATTTTATACTTAGACACGATATACTTTAATGTCTGTCTTGTCATTTGTTTTCTTCAGAAACCTGTATAATTTTTCTCCAGCATGTATCAATTTTTTTCATAATCAAAGCTACCAAACCGGTCTTATGCACCCACTTGAGAAAAACGTCATCGCTGAATGTCAGTGGGCGCTGTCTGAAATGTCGGACCGTTTACAAATGTATCCAGTTGCAGGACTCGATGCTTTTCTATTGAGGATCTCATTAACTGGATGTCTAACCTTCAGCGACGGAAAGAAGTAAATGCAGGGATTGACAAAGTAGATACTCAATGTGGAAAGTTGGGACATCATGGTGCCAGTAAGTTACACGGTATGACGCCGTACTTTTGAATTAAAGGCGTCTTGCCTCAGTCTGCTATGGCACTTAGTAAACATTAGTGGTTTCTCTACTTGAGTTGTTACTTTATATTTCACTGTAGATAGACACGAATCGTTCGCGTTTAGAATTAGGAATTTCCGTAATCCAGTTTCGTCAATAAACTAAAACATGTGAACCTTTATCATTGCTGTCAGCCAAGTCATCCTCCTTTTCCCGAACAGTATTGTCTACCCCCCCCCCCCCCCACAACAAGTACTCGACTTTGGCCAAATGAGAAATAACATACCAGAGCCGACCAATAGACAAGTACAATAGACGACTTTGAGGATATCCCTGGTAATGTAGCTATGCTATAGTCGGCCAACTTTTGTTTCGCGAGGGTTAGCAGGTATATACGCTTTGACCTCTCACCACCGGAAATACTGACCTTTGAATCAGCTTGCCCGCCATTTTCAACAGCGACACGAAGATCAATTCTTTCCACCTAAGACAATTTTTAAGCCAATTCAACGTTTTATTGACACAACAACTATCCCCAAACACTGGTAAGACCTTTGTCTCATGTTGTCTGGTTTTCCTCAATGCAAGTTAGCACAAACACCAGAGTACTTCCATTTGTTTCGCTGTCAAGTACAACCCGTCGAACCGGTTTTATTCCCCAACCCAGTCACTATATAAATGTGTCACTGACCACTCTGTCAGTACCGACTCTGAAGCCGTGAGGATCTGGGTCACCGTGAAAACATCGTGCATTACTTTGGAGCTGACCTCAGCGTATTTCGGTAAGTGCTGACTATGCATATTTTGATTTCCTGTATTCATCTAAGACTACGGTCATGTGACATCTGTAGTAGACAATCAAAGTAAAGATCGCTGCCCGGGGTGAGTCACACAACATTATACCGAGCTCGGTTTCTGGTATTTAGTTTCTGATTATGAAAGTTGATGGTGGTTAACGTTGCAAAATAACATGGAAACCGTCATATCCTTTGTGTAATGTTTTGTAATCAAATGTAACCTTCTAGACCTATCTAGACCTGTTTAATCGGTACGAAAAAAAACCACCTCCAACTGGCTATTGTGTTAAATGTGTTCGCTTCAGCGTCTAGTTTTGCATGGTTTCACAATGTTCCCATGAAATCCAGTATAGAACTTTTATTCTAAAACATCTTCTCATCTAGCTGGCAGACAGTCCAGGATTCGATCTGTTTTAGAATGTATTGATCGGGGTCCGTCCACCATTCAAACTGCTGTACAGGTCACAGTGGAAGCACTTTGATTTTCAACTTTTACACTGGGTAACAAAAACAGCAGTTTATTGTCATTGTTAACCACTTTTTAGTCGCCCTGTCCTGTCTTCTAGTTGTACAGCTTTTGTATAGTGCTGGGAAAGCATTTATTTACGTTTATATTTCGATTCGAAAGCTACATTGGCATGTCCTTCTCCCTATGCAAATCGGGGGTGTCCACTCCTTTTTGGTTTGTAATAAAAAAACAACGTTATAAACCTGTTGTACCTCTACGCAAACACTTCGATAGGCTCTATGAGAAACTCTGTCCGGAAACAGAAACGTTAGTAATCGAGTTTGACAATTTGATTAACAGTGCCTGTACTGAGCGTGCTTTACTCCTAAGTGGAGTCGTCTGGCCTGAGGCACGCGAGGCCAGAGTTCGAGACCGCTGATTGAGTAATCTGATCCCGCGTTCCAACTACCCCTTGTAAGTATCTTATTTTCAGTTTTACGAACAGGGAGAAGTAAAATGATCTGTTCCGGTATATTTTTCAGTAGACAGGCTGGAATTTTGTACCGTATGTTTTCCCGTTGTGTTAATTAGTTGTTTTCTTTCTCATTATTCTTACAGGATCTGGAATTTGACTATCATGGTATCTAGAGGCGGATCTCATCTGAAGCAAAGGGAGGGAGAGGATGGACAGGATTACCGTTCCCACAAGTGCAGCCATTGCAACAAGGAGTTTCGCTTCAAAAGTAAACTCAATGAACACCTGCGAACTCACACTGGTGAGAGACCATACCAGTGTGGTGAATGCGGGAAACGGTTTAGACAGCTAAGTCATCTGAAGGACCACATGAGAACTCACACCGGTGAGAAACCGTACCAATGCCAGGAGTGCGGCAGGCCGTTCAGTGACCCAAGTCATCTAAAAAGACACATGCGGACTCATACGGGCGAGAAACCGTACAAGTGTGAACATTGTAACAAAGGCTTCAGTCGGTCAAGTCAACTAAAGACCCACATGCGGACTCACACAGGGGAAAACCCATACAGATGCGAGGAGTGCAGCAAACAGTTCGCTAAATTGTCAAATCTAAAGGATCACATGCGAACTCACACTGGTGAGCGACCATTCCAGTGTGGCCAATGTGGGAAACGGTTTAGTCGGCAATCTCATCTGAAAAGACACATGCGGACTCACACCGGGGAGAAACCATACAGGTGTGAAAAATGCAACAAAGAGTTTCGTCAGTCATCCCACCTGAAGGCACACATGCGGACTCACACTGGCGGAAGCCTATCTGTGCCTGTGTGAAGATTCTTCTAAATACAAGTTCTGTTTCACGGGGATGTAACAGTTTGTTATTCTTTACCAATATGACCTCTGTGTTAATCCACTAGTGTATTCTCTACATGATTTCATTGTTAAGTTTTAAAAAAAGTTCACAGCATTATAGAGGAAACGTCGCTTGATTACATCAACAATGTCTACGAGTGATCTGTAGTTTTTTCATCAAAATTAGAAGTTGTCAGTGTGCGAAATGTTATGCTGACTGTGCAGCGTTTGGACAGTACTTGTGGTGACAGTTATTTACATGCCATGTTTTGTTTGTCTACTAAATCACTTAGTTACCTCGGTTTATTTGCCGACTTTTCACTTACATGTGGACAAAAAACATTTGCATACACTGGAACTAGCCAGTACAACAAACTAGCAGATAACATAAGAAACATCACAACACTAAAAGGCTTTAAAACAGCTCTGAAGAACATATGTTTATCTGACCTCAAGTAATATTGAAACTTAGTATGGAAAAGCACCTTTGTCTCTGATGTGCCTTACTGTTCTTTAAATGTTTTTGTTTGTTCAATCTCTACATATGATTTAGTATCCATGCTTTGTAAATTTCAGTTTCATTAATTTTCGTTTTACACATGATTTGATATATGATTTGACCTCTGACCTCCACCCCATCTCTTGACATATTGATTTTGACCTTGGAACGTTTTCGACATGAGTATGGACACTGATTATGTTTTGACGCACCGGTTTTATGTTTTCTGTACTGTATGTTGTCCCTGGTGTTCAAAGTTTGACTGATTGTTATCACGTTTTTGTCCTGTATTTATTATTTACATGTATGTTTGATGGGCCCCCTTGGAAATCAACTACTGTATGCACTGTTGTAGGGGTAACCCATCTGTCTCAAGATGAAATAAATAAATAAATAAAAACATATCAGATAATTAGCATGTAGAATTCTAGTAGGCTGCAATTAATGTATTAGATAGAAATGCAAGGTTTTCCTAAGTCTGGGTTGCTTGGTCACTAGTGACGTTGACAGAAAGACGATTGAGAAGACAATAAGCTTTCTACATTAGCACTTTCATTTTTCAATGTTCCTGAAGTATTTTTGTAATTTCATAATTCACTTATTTCTGTAAATACACTACATCCTTGACGTTTGGAATTATATGTTGAAACATGTTAGTTAAAGATTTTGCTAACTTTTGTTTGCCTTCCTAATGTGCTAAAGCTGCAAGAGATTGGTCACCTTTCGACATTGTAGTTAAGGTCAATAAACTAAGACACGTTATGTTTGTTGCCTTTCATCATACATTTGTATATTGTTATTCTTTGTCTTTTTCTATTCATACAGGTTTTGAGATTTTCCCATAACCTTTATTATACTACGGCCGCGTGGCGCGTTGGTACACCCGATCCCTCGATCTCGGAAGTTAAGCAACGCGACGGTCCGGACAGTGCTTGGATGGGAGACCAACCAAGGACGTCCGGATTGCTGTAGCCTCACGAAGCTTTCCACGAAATCGTCTTCCGGGAGGGACGTAAAACGGGGGTCCCGTGCTCGAGGAGGTGCCTCGACCACGTTAATCAGCCTCATTACTCATAATGGGTACCTACTGGCTGGCAAAATACACCTGGTGATTATTATTATCGCTGTTAGTCAAGCTGTCCTCAGGCCTCGTTTTCCCTAATGGTGTTGGCTGGTTTTCCCCTAAGCAAATCAGAGTAGACATGGTAGCCACTACCAGGCTCCGCATGTCACTGGTAAAAATATTGGCCAATTGGGCAAATGACATACCAGAACCGCCCCAAAAGCCCTGTCCTGGCATTGCAGTTATGCTACAGTCGGCGATTTTCGTCTCACGAGGGTAATCAGGTATACCAACTTTGACCTTTCACCACCGGAAATACTGACCCCTGTTTTAGCTCGCCTGCCATTTTTAACAGCGACAGGCAAATCAGTTCTCTTCATATCTAAGACGATTTTCAATGTGAGTTAGCGCTGTATTGTCTCAACACCTATTCTCAAGCACTGGTAAGGCCTTTGTCTCCTGCTGTCTAATGTTTTCCCTTATGCAAATCAGCACATGTAACATCAGGGTACTTCCCTTTGTTTCGTTGTCAAGTACAACCTGCCGAACCGGTTTTATGCCCCCCTCCAGTCACTATATAAATGCGTCACTGACCACTCTGTCAGTACGGAATCTGCAGCCGTGAGGATTTGCGTCGCCTTGAAAGCACCGTGCAGAGTATCAGCGTATCTTGGTAAGTACTAACTAAGTTTTGGTTTTCGTATCTATCTTTAACAGACATGTCCATGTGGAATATCTAGTCCTGAAACAGGTAATCGAGGTAAACATATTTAGTGCCCGGAGTGAGTCACACAGCGTTATACCGAGCCCATCTATCAGTGGTTCCAAAATAACAAGGAAACCGTTATGTTCAAGCAGATCTGACCAAATGCTGTAGTAAGGGGCTATCTGGAGATTTTTGCTTATTCTCCCCATTCACATATCCCACAATTCAAAGCGCGACCGGCAACATCCGGTTTCTTTGTTCCTTTGAAAATGGCGTTCGTTATACGCAAGCAGAAGGCAATGTATCAAGGATCGCGATGTTGTGTCCCAAAATGCAGTAACAGACAGGGCACAGACAAGCTGCAAGGTGTCCGCAGATCGTACTACAGGTTTCCTCAAGGGGAAGCAAACCGAGACTTACGGAGATTGTGGGAAACCAGCGTAAGGCGTGATAACTGGACAGCCAGCAAGCATGACCGGGTCTGCTCTGATCACTTTGCAGGAGGTAAGCAAACTAGCTATCGCTCTCCTAAAAAAGCTTGTTATCTTGCCCAGAAACTTTCGTAATGCGGTATGGTCATAAGCAAGTAGTACTAGCTGATTAATTTATTTTACTTTTACACTAACCGCTACAGTTCAGCGTGCTGCCCCCCTCCCCCTCTTAGTTATGCTTACCTTGTGTAAAATACCCTCTTGATGTAATGAAATTTAGATGAATTAAGAGAAGTGAATTACAGTATTAATAAGTATTCCTTTGAAATCAAAGGTGTTTATTTCTGAAACTATTCAAATAGTTTGTCCATATGTTCTTTAAATTAATAATTTGAAAAGTGTCTAAAACAGATTAATACAACTTTATTTTTTCCCCATGGATTTTTGTAGGAATACGCACCCACATCAAAGGGTCCCCAGGATACATCCCGAGTATCTTTGCGTGGACAAAGGCAAGCAAGTCAAGACCATCGAGAACCTCTGAACAAGCAGGAACTGTCACGCCAGTCAGTTGGTGCAAGGACTCCTGGTCCCCTGCTCCCGAGACTCCAGGGGGACTCACTGAGCGAAAGATTGCTCTAGCAAAGCAGAGGGAGGAAAAACAGGCTGCACAAGCAAAGGAAAATACCACCCGGGTCTGGAAAGAACATGGACATGACTACCCAGAGACATGCAGAGCAAAGCCCTCTGTGTATGACGAAGAACTAGCGGCATTACACGAAACTGTCCAGCGGTTAGAGGAAGAGAATAGTCAGTTGAAGAATAAAGTCTTCAGTTTGGACACCATAAAAGATTCTGACAAAGACTTCCAAGTTCGTACAAACTTGCCAAATTTTGACGTTTTCTCTTCCATCTGTGAGTATCTGAAAACTGTCAGCAACGGTAGGCTCAAGTATTGGCGTGGACAGGAAACAGACATTGACAGTGAACGTTCCAGGACTGGGAGGGAAAGGACATTGACTTTCGAGGAAGAGTTCTTCCTAGTGCTGGTGAAGCTGAAGTCTGGTGACTTCAACCAGGAAATCGCCAGCAAGTTTGGAATCAGTGAAAGCCAGGTGTCAAAGATCTTCACCACATGGATCAACTTCCTACACAGGGAACTGCGGTACCTCTTTGAAATGAAGACAAGCTGGGAAAATGAAGAAACGTGGGTATTACTACCAACCTTAAACTAGGGGAATTCATCGTGTCTGTATTAAAGAATGCAGTGGCTGCCATGTTACTTTATTCTGACTGAGTACACATACATATGTATCTGAAAGGTTGATACATGATCAAAATACAACAAGTCCTTTAATGCAAAACTAATCTCTTGTTCTTAAGACACTGTAATGAAGTTTCAAACATGTATGTACTGAATCTTTAATACAAAAGCAGTCTCTTGTGCTTCGGGCACTGCAATAAAGTTTCTAGAATGTCCTATGTCTTTAATACAGAAGTATTACCTTGTGCTTAAGGCACTGCAACAAAGTTTCTAGAATGTCCTGAGTCTTTAATACAGAAGTATTACCTTGTGCGTAAGGCACTGCAACAAAGTTTCTAGAATGTCCTGAGTCTCTTAGTATACATATTTTAAGTATTGTCTTGTGCTTAACACATTTGTTCAATTGTCACTTTCAGAATTCCTGAGTGCTACAGACGTTACCCACACCTCATCTCTGTCATCGATTGCACTGAACTCCAGATCGAGATGGCTACAACACTACAGGCAAGAAAGGAGACGTACTCCAACTACAAGAACAGGGACAATGTCAAGTTCATGGTTGGCCTATCACCTAACCTTACGGTCAACTACGTTTCAAAAGGACACGGAGGTCGTGCCAGCGACAAGCACATCACCCTCACCAGTGAAGAGTTCATCAACCAGCTGCCACCCAATTCAGTGATCATGGCAGACAAGGGCTTCAACATTTCAAAGGAACTGAGTGACAAAGGCGTACGGCTTGTGATACCAGACTTTAAGGGTCGGAATCGGTCACAGATGTCAGCCCAAGAAGCTGCCAACTCTGAATCCATTTCAAGTGCAAGGATTCACATTGAAAGAATCATCCAAAGGATACGCACTTTCCACATTCTGGGCTCCACTCTCAAGATATCCCAGCAGGACATCACAGAGCAGATATTCAGTGTCTGTGCATACATGACCAACTTTCAGATGCCAATTATCAATCTTCGTCAGGGTCAGAGTAGTAGTACATCAGGTTCAAACATGACAGAAGAAAGCATCTTTGATTTCATTTAGAATTAGAAATTGATGGTTAACTCTCGTTATGGACTGTGCTTACTGTGTAACACATGTATTGTTTACTTTACAGTGGGAACAGCATGTTGTTGCTGCGTTATAGTTTAGAACTGTATTTAGCCTTTGCCACAATCTTTGAGACATTTTGCGCAGTACCAAAGTATGTCATTATCTGCCATGTCTTCATTATACCCTGCACATGTCCAACATGACCAAGCCTCACACTCACAAGGACACTCGCAACCTACACTAGCATTCGAATTGTCGTCCAGAATGTCCTCAGCCTCGGCGAGAGCTTGTTTGCAGGGTCCAACACAATAGGTAACGGTGTCGTCTGTTTGGTCGGAGTGCTTTGGCAGGTCATCAGAAACTTGTGTCTTCCTCGTCTTGCTTTCACTACAGTGCTTCTGTAAATAAGGAATAGCAAGGTACAACATGTGTTGAATGTTATTTGTCAATCTCAATATACAGAGAAAATCTCATGATATACAGAACGATTGTTGTTTGAAGGGCTCGAAATACTGGGTTCATGTGCACCCTGGTGCACCCAAAATTGAAACTGTGCACCCAATTTTTTACTGTGATTGCACTGGCGCAACCAATTATTTGTGTAGGGTTATGTATGTAAAAGTACTACTGTATACTAGCATTCAGCTTATTCTTGACATGTACGGAACATGTATGTTGTGTTACTACTACTTGTACCACTACTATTACTAGTACTACTATGTGCACCCATTTTTTTGTTCTGTGCACCTAATTTCGAGCCCTGTAAGTGTATAAATCAAAACTTCATTGTAATGACAATTTTTTTTAAGAACATATAGTTGTTTTTACCATACTAAGTGCTTGACTATGCATATGATAAAATGGAAGAGGTAAAAATCTTACTGAGACCTCATCAAGTTTCCTCTTCTGGGATGTTTCATCATCACTGGCAGGCTGTGTCTCAGGCTTTGTTATGTTGGCATTGACATCTTCCTGAAATGCATGATAGTATACAATGACATATAACTTTAAGAAGCCAATAAAAGGATGTGATACATTGAACTGTAACAGCTGTCAGTCTGAATTCCACATTGCAATAGTTTCTTACATTCCATTCATGATAATACTGTATTATTAAGAGAGTACTGGAAAAATAAAAACCATTGATCACCTCAATATCTGCTTCCGAGCTGTCATCCAGAGAGTAGATAGCATCCGGATGCCCCTGTCGCCGGAACAGTTCTGGCACCACATACTGCTCAAAGAAGCTGTCGAGGTGTTGTTCTAGGCGACGCCAGAAAACTTGGTCGAAGTCGACACGGATGACCACGATGTCTTTCACGGTGTAGATCACGAAATCACACTTGTAGACATTTGTAATTGCCATGCAACCCTGCACTTGTTCAACATAGCCTGAGTCACTCCCCTTTAAGACCAACGTATTGTCCACTTGTTCAATGTACTTGATCTTTGGGTTGCCCCTTATCTTTTCATTTGCTGCAGAGTAGGGGCACTTGATTTCCAAGATTCTTGGTGGACAACATTTACAGAGTACAATTCCGTCCGGACTGGCCCTGAGGTAGGATTTTGTAGGGTGCATGATAAGCCCGGTCTCCTTGATGGTCAGGTTCTTGTGTTTTGTCTTTTCCATGTTGAAGTAGGCTGTTCTTGCTGCGGACTCATGGGTTATTCCCCACTTCAGGCTTTTGATGTTTGTCTGTGGTGGCTTTGTCAGGTTTTTGTATTTGTCCCCCATACAGTCACTCACAAGCCGACTTGGTGATGCCTTTCCTCCTTGCATTAGTTTACTAACACGATAGAATTTTGTTGTGGTCAGAGTACCTGACCTCATGGCATACCACTTGAGGTTCTGGTTCTGTCCTCGTGTCATTGCTTCCACCTCCCTTCTTTCCTTTTCATCTGTTTTACACGATTTGATGTAGTCGCTGACATTCATGTGTTTGGAGATGGGTTGAGTAGCAAGGGGAGCAGGTTGGGAATGGGTGGCTTCAAATCTGGCTGGCACAAGGAGTGGAGAGTCTGTAGTTATGTGGACGGGCAGAACTGGTGTGGCTGGAGGGCGTACAATTCCACCAAAGTTTGCAGGGGTTAGCACACTTGTGGCCGCGACATGCTGGTTCATGTGTTGGGTAGCATTCAGGAGGCTCTGGCGGAGGACAGAAACCCCTTTGACTCTGGCATCTTCATTGACAGTGGCAACCTTTGGTCCAAAGTTGTCCGCCGTTCTTCGAACATTCCTCTCAGTTTTGGTGAACTTTATGTCGTTATAAAGCTGTGGCTCAACTTTCGCCGCTGAAAGAGAAAAGATGTAGTTAGCCATCTTCAACGCTTGCACAATTGAAGGAATTTATATTACCCCCGGTAAACTCACTACTGTCTAATTTGTGCACAGTAACCTCACCCTCAAAAAATAGAATAAAGCGTTTTCATCTAATGGTGAGATATATTTAACGGAAATGCTATAAACGCGTTGCTGATACACACTTAACATATGTAAAATATTTTTAAAAACTTACATTTAGGGTCTGTCCAAGCACACAGCTTCTCCGTGCAGGTTGGATCGTCCGGGAGTTGTGTGAAGCCCATGGACACAAGGTCTGCCAGTTGGAATAATGTGGCACCAACATGGGCACAAGACTGGTAGAGACTGAAATCCAAGACATTAAAATATCAGTACATGTATACCACAACAATTAAGTAAATACATAAACAAAGAATGTAACTCCAACAGAAGGAGGTTTAGACATATGTACTGTATTTTACATTACTGGCTTCTTAGTGTGTGTAGCACCTATTAATATCACTGTACTCAATATCATTATTCCGCAACTAAAGGATTGATTAATACACATCTAAGCTAAGAAATTAAGCTAAGAAGACTTATATGTCTTACCCGACTGTGCAGGTGCAGTACGCTCCATAGGGTTGTCCGGTAATGATGTACAGGGCTTTCACATTCTCAGTAGCACCTGACTGAGATGAGTTGCACTGGGCTTCAATTGCGATGAATGTCTCGGACGGGTCAAGGTTTATCTTAATGGAATGAACAAAGTCTTTCATTTGAAATGGTCTCTGTAGCTTGTATTTGGTGTGCTGATCTTTGTCAAAGACTTTGCTGTTTAGGAGGTAGCTCTTAACTGTCGAATCGTCAACTGGGGGTAAACACTGTAGTTCTTTTGTCCACGAACCGGTCCTTGCCAAGTACGCTGGGGTCAGTCTGGAGTACTCTTGAAGCTGAGTGCTTGTCAAGCCATGATTGTCCATCCGTGGGTTGAAGGAATAAGGCTTGTCCTGGCCACATGTGGAGATCCCCAGTGCCAGGCATAGTAGGTTTATCTTTGCAGTCTTTGCAAATTGTGTTTTAACACTGTTTGCTTTGCATTCTTTGTTCAGCTGGTGCATTGACAGGGCAGAAATGTCTCTGAAAGTCTTCAACTTGTCCAGCTTTGTTTCCACCTGAAACAGTCAATTCAACTAATTAAGTAATTCAAGAACTACTTTAGAACTTGATCTTGAACATCGGTATCGCACTTAAAATGCACTGCAAGGAAGTTAGATTCTGTCAGCACATTCTACGTCTAATATATCCTACGTCTATTCACTTTGACGACTTCGTCGACTTTGATAGTGTACAATATTGCATTCATTATTTACTGTGAATGGCCCCCCTCCCCACATAATCAACAGCGAAAACAGCGGCTCAAACCCTCTATTATCGGCAAACGGAAGCCGCACTTACAATTAAAAGGTTAAGTTAAACCCATTTAATCCGTATTTTAGCCAATTTTCCCCCAAATAGAGGTAAAACTTACAGGCGATGCCATTGTTTTGGTCCCAGCGCAGGTCTCCGGCACTCCGGTTACCGCGCGAAACAGACAACTTACGCAACCGGATGTTGCCGGTCGCGCTTGGAATTGTGGGAATGTGAATGGACCGAATACTTAAGTTATCGTTTTCATTTATCAGCATATTCGAATGAGTGCATATTTATGTTTCTTCGTGGAAGTAGATTTGAGGGACTTGTAGATTGCATCGTATGTTTGCCTTTACCTCAAGGAACCCCTCCGTTCTAGCTCTACCTGGCTCCACACAACCATTCAAGTCGTCTTGTCCTGACTAGTATAGCCATCAACTAGCATTATGTACGGTTACATGTCGAATTACCAGATTTACTTTTCCATGTGCGCTAAACGTTTCATATCCCACTATTGTCTATCCCTCGTAGATTTTGTCTCACCTGCCTATGCAGATCACTACTCCCCTTTGTTCGGTAATCAAATAAAAACATCTAAACCTGTTTTACCATCCTACTAGTTGCTATGTTTGCTTCAACATATGGGTTGTGTTTATTATGAAGAGAAATCATATAGTACACCAATTTAAGTTTATGTGTAATTATATCTGGTATTGTATTTCAATGGACAGACTTTTCAAACTCTTATTCTCCTTTTCTCTTTATTCTTGCAGGACCTGGAATTTGATCAACATGGCGACTGGAGCCGGATCTCATCAGACACAAGACTCAAGAGGGGGAAGAGGACGTACAGGATTCTCCCGGTACCCACAAGTGCAGCTATTGCGACAAGGAGTTTCGCTTCAAAAGTAAACTCAATGAACACCTGCCAATTCACACTGGTGAGAGACCATACCAGTGTGGTGAATGCGGGAAACGGTTTGGTCATCTATCTCATCTGAAGGACCACATGAGAACTCACACGAGTGAGAAACCGTACCGATGTGAGGAATGCAGCAGACAGTTCAGTAGGTTGAGCAATTTGAAAGTACATGTCCGAACTCACACTGGTGAAAAGCGGTACAAGTGTGAGGAGTGTGACAAGCAGTTCAATCAGCTATCACATCTAAAGAAACACACGCGGACTCACACAGGTGAGAAACCGTACAGGTGTGAGGAGTGCAGCAAGCAGTTCAGTACTCGGTCTACTCTGAAGACTCACATGCGGATTCACACTGATGAGAAACCGTACAGGTGTGAGGAGTGCAGCAAGCAGTTCACTACGCTGTCATATCTAAAGATACACATGCGGACTCACACAGGTGAAAAACCTTACAAGTGCGAGGCGTGCAGCAAGCATTTTACTCAGCTATCACATCATAAGAGGCATATGCGGACTCACACTGGTGAAAAAGTGTGAGGAGTGCGGCAGACGTTTAGTTGTCGAATCTGAAGAGGCATATACATGTATGTAGAATAAATCTTGTAGTGATCGCATCAACAGCGTGTGAAAAAATAGAAGAATCAGAAGTTTGTTGCCAAGTGATGAGAAATACTTCTTATCTGTGAAATGCGTCCTTAACATGGAACTAGATGGGAAAATGTCCAGTGTGTATCACATGTGCTGCCCCTACGGCCGGTGAGGCTATGGGACCGGTGAGGTGAGGTATCACTGACATTGATGTGCTATTTACTATAACTTTTTAAAGGAAGTATGCTGTATTCTTTCATTTTCATGTGCCACTACTCTCAACTGTTGTCACTCCGCTAAAAATTGTTAAATATCACAAGACTTGAAAGGAATAGGGTGTCAACTTCTTAAACAGGATTGTTACTGTGCACCTTTTTTTACCCATGTTACTGAACATAAACAAATCTTGATTCAGTAATATACACATTGAGTGTGTAATGCCCACAGTGAGATAAGTAACGGTAGCTTACGATAGAGAAACTGTAATTGGATTTCGTCGTAGAGATCACTACTTGTAGTGTTCAATCATATGATCCATAGTTTAGTGATTGTAATTGTTGATTAAAACTTATGTAACAGTTACAGTGTTTTGTCCGCTTAAGCTGCTAAAGGTCTAATTGTCACTTTATATTTGACTGATTGTAGATATACCTAAGCGTTTAGTATCAGTTGTAGCAAACATTTTAACTGTATTTGCATCAAGGTGTTGCTAAGTTGTGTTTATCTATACTGGTGTGCAGTGGGCTGCTAGAGGTTTGTAAGATTTCTGTAATCCAGCTTCGTCAATAAAGTAAAACACGGCATTTCTCTTTGACAAGTTGTCTTTTTTCCATAGAATGGTGTCTTTTTTCTTCTATGCGACTCAGCATATATAACAGCCTCTATCAAGATTCACATGCCGCGGGAAAAATAGTAGATCTAAATTGGGCAAATGATATGCCAGAGTCGGCCAAAAAGCACAGATGACGACATCCCTATGTCGCTATGTTACAGTCGGCAATATTTTGTTTCTCATGGGATACTCAGGTATATTAACTTTGACCTTTCACTATCGGAAGTGCTGACCCCTGATTCAGTTTGCCCGTCATTTTCGACTGCGACAGGTTGATCATTTCTCTTCATCGAAGACGAGTTTGAAGCTGATTCAACGCTTTAATGATCTAACAACTATACCCCCACACTGGTAAGACGTTGTGTCTAATGTTGTCTGATTTCACTTATGCAAATCAGAACATGTGACATGGTGTAACGTGATGCTTTTCTTTCGTTTCCTGATGAAGTAAAACCTGCCGAACCGGTTTTATTGACCCACTCAGTCACTATATAAACCCATCCTGACTGCTCTGTACTTGTCAGTATCGACTCTGAAGTCGTGAGGATCTGTGTAGCCGTGAAAGCACTGTGCAGTACGTTGGAGTATCAGCATATCTCGGTAAGTACATTTTGTGTGAAATGAAAACTTTCCTAAAACTCGCTAAACCTCGTTGTAACATAAAGTTCTTCCTGTCTAAGTATCTTTGCTTCAACATCTGGATTGACTGTTTATTTTGAAAGAAAGGAAGTCATATAGTATACCATTAGGTGTTCATATCAAATGGCATCAGGTATATATTTCAGTAGACAAGCTGGAATTTTCAAACTCTTATCTTATTTCCTTTTTCTCCTAATTCTTGCAGGATCTGGAATTCGGCCTACATGGCGACTGGAGCCGGATCTCATCTGAAACAAGGTCAGGGAGAAGATGGACAGGATTCTCCCCATACCCACAAGTGCAGCTATTGCGACAAGGAGTTTCGATGCAAAAGTAGGCTCGTTCAACATCTGCGAACCCACACTGGTGAGAGACCATACCAGTGTGATGAATGCGGGAAACGGTTTAATCAGCTATCTCATCTGAAGGGCCACATGAGAACTCACACCGGTGAGAAACCGCACCAATGCAAGGAGTGCAGCAGGCAATTCAGTAGTTTGACCCATCTGAAGTTACATACGCGAACTCACACTGGTGAAAAACCGTACAAGTGTGAGCATTGCAACAAAGGCTTCAGTCAGTCAAATCATCTGAACACTCACATGCGGACCCACACGGGGGAAAACCCGTACAGATGCGAGGAGTGCAGCAAACAGTTCACTTCATTGTCAAATCTAAAAAGTCACATGCGGACTCACACAGGTGTGAAACCGTACGAGTGCGAGGAGTGCAGCAAGCAGTTCAGTGCTCCATCTACTCTGAAGCATCATTTGCGAACTCACACTGGTGAAAAGCCGTACACGTGTGAGGAGTGCAACAAGCAGTTCACTACGTTGTCAAATCTAAAGAGTCACATGCGGACACACACTGGTGAGAAACCATACAAGTGCGAGGCGTGCAGCAAGCAGTTTACACACTTGTGCACTTTGAAAAGACATATGCAGACTCACTCTGTTCAGAGACATGTGTAAAATATGCAGTAAACTGTGTCATGATCATATGACCCGTAGTGGAATGGAACTTAAAAAAAACGATTGCAAACACTTGAGATGCCGTTTATAACCTTTTAACCGGATTGTACCATAGTGGTCACTGTCGCCGCATGCCTGTAGTAGGTTAGAAGCGTTGTTTAAAAAAACGACTGTGGGTTGTTTGAATACTAGTGATAGTAAGACGGTAAGACATCGTTCGCTTAATGTAAATGTGCCATCGTCTGTAGCTTGTGATATGCCATAGAACATAGTATAGTAATTTCTTCATTTTTAGTTACTGGAGATTTTATTGTCACTTGATAATTCACAAGTCACTGTAAATACACCAGATCCTCAACGTTTTGAATTAGTTGTGGAAACATGTTAGTTATGGAAGTTGACCTATTGTTTTTGTTCAGAGTTTTCGTGTATCTAATTTTACTCAATAAACGTAAAAACGTAATGTTGTTGTTTTCTTATTAAACATTATTTGTTGTCATTGTTTAGCTACATTCCCAATTCAAACCAGCACCTATAAAATTTGTTTCATAATGAAGTAAAACCTACTGAACCTGTTTTATGACGTCACTCAAGAAAAATGTATCGATGACACCCAATGTCTGGGCCATATTCCGTTCATGAACTAGAAGTAGTGTGAAAATGCGACCGTTTGTGATGGTTAGACACCGCCATTAAAATACTCATCTAAGACAATTTTAACGCCGATTCAACGCTTTATCGATCCAACAGCTATACCCCCACACAGTCAAGAACTTGTGTCTAATGTTGTCTGGTTTCCCTTATGCAAATCAGAACATGTAGCATGGTGCTTTTCTTTGTTTCATGATGAAGTAAAACCCACTGAACCGGTTTTATACACACACTCAGTCACCATATAAACCCGTCTTGACCGCTCTGCTTACGCCAGTACCGACTCTGCAGCCGTGAGGACCCGTGCTGACGTGAAAACACCGTGCAGTACCTTGGATCGTCAGCGTATCTTGGTAAGTACTGACTGCATGCTTTTTCACGGATCTAGCCAAATACAATTGCAAGTAAGGGACTACTATGCTGAGGTTTTGTTTACGCTGTACAAATCTGATGCAATCCATAGCCACAAGTCTCAAATGTCCATGTAGACACAAATATGCACTCATTCATGGTTTGATATGCTGATAATTAGCCCTTTACAGAGATTAGAACGCATGTACGGCGACAGGAATTCTAGGCACTATGTCAAACGTAACCACAAAAAGAAAACATGTTGTTATGCAAATCGAAACAATGGTCGAGACAAGGAATGTTTTCTTTTTCGAGGCCTTTACCTTTCACATCTGGCCATGGATTGCATCGAAAGTCTTCATTTGTATAAAAATGAACTTAGCGCTGTAAACTTAGCGTTTCCCTACCCCCGTCATATATTCCTCTCCCGGCATTTTTTCCTTTCCCGGCATATTTTCCTTTCCCGTCGTATTCCCGGATAAAAATCGCGAATCGACGCCCTGTAAACCTGTAAAAAACTCAACTGGTTATGTGTCAAATACATTTGCTTCAGTGTCTGGATTGTGTTTATTTCGAAAAATTAGAAGTGAAAGTGATATCGTTGAAGAGGTTCATCAGTCACGTATGCAAACAGTTACAACAATAATTTTCATCAATCAATGACTGTTTTTGTAAAGGTACAGTACATACCTCCCAAATTGTCGATGTCTAACAGTACATCATCGTCAGGGGAATGACGCGAGAAGTGAGACTAGGTCATTCCCCTGACGATGATGTTTCGCCAGGCCGGCAGAGAATTTGTTCGCTAGACAGGCCAACAAACACTCACCCAGCATGACTTTTCCCCGGAGTGCTAATCCGTCTGATATCTAAGGTCCTCGGGAAAATATGTTTTGGTTGCCGAGCAAAAATTCTCAGCCGGCCCTGGCAAAAAAAAGTCTAGTTCCTGGGGTAATAACTAAAACTACGGCCATGTTGCATCTGTAATCTTCAAAGAGAAGATCATCGTAAATGTTACTGCACGGAATGAGTCACAACAGCAGTATTCGTTTAACATACAAATATATCATATTCAAGTATCACCATATTGGTTGAATGAATGAGTGCATACTAGTGTATGGTTCTATGTGTAAACTGCGTTTGTGGGGTCCAGTCACTGCCAGGCTCCACATGTCACTGGAAAATATACTGTAGAACTTTCCAAATAGACAGAAAGTTTATTGCACAAACGATTGTATCGGGTACAATGTATGGAAAATAACACGCATTACTAACAACTTCGGAATATGTACACTATAGAACTAAGCTAACATCATTGCTCAGTACAGAATATAGCGGCATCCATAGTGCACTTCACGTTGTTCACACCAGAGGTGTTTATCACGGACCAGAACAAACGGAAGAGTACAAATGGCAACATAGGGCCCGCATTTCTACTTAATCGGCGTTATCCCTATTATCATTTTAGCCCGCTTATGCACACACACACATATATATATATATATATATAGTCGTCCTGTCCCGTCTAGTACAGTTTTTGCCTAATGCCCGTAATTAGCTATAGCAGTTTTACTTTCACATGTGCCCTAAACGTTTCATATCTTTGTAGCATTTTTGTGCTGTCCCTCGTAGATGTTGTCTGACCCGCATATGCAAATCAGAGCGTTTAATTACTACTTTATTTCTTCAGTAGTGAAAGCATCTAAACCTGTTTTGCCACAACGAAAACCCATACAAACAGTTACTGTTTTTTTTTCAACATTATTGGTGAACATGAAAGGCCACATATTATACCATTATAACTTTATGTGTAACAACATGTTCAGGTATATCTTTTCAGAAGAGATGCTAGAATTTTCAAAGAAACTCTAATATTATTCTTTTTTTTTTCTCTTTATTTTTTAAGTATCGTCACTTTGACCGACATGGCGACTGGAGCCGGATCTCATCTGACACAAGGGGAGGGAGAGGGTGGACAGCTTTCTCCCCGTACCCACAAGTGCAGCCATTGCGACAAGGAGTTTCATTTCAAAAGTAAACTCAACCTACACCTGCGAACTCACACTGGCGAGAGACCATACCAGTGTGGTGAATGTGGTAAACGGTTTACTCAGCAATCTCATCTGAAGGACCACGCGAGAACTCACACCGGTGAGAAACCGCACAGGTGTGAGCAATGCAGCAAACAGTTTAGTCGGTTGAGTTATTTGAATGAACACATGCGAACCCACACTGGTGAGAGACCATACCAGTGTGATGAATGCGGGGAACGGTTTAGTCATCTAAGCCATCTGAAGCGCCACATGAAAACTCACACCGGTGAAAAACCGTACCGATGTGAACAGTGCAGCAGGCAGTTCAGTAGGTTGAGCCATTTGAAGGACCACATGCGAACCCACACTGGTGAGAACCCGTACAAGTGTGAACACTACCACAAGGGCTTCAGTCAGTTAACTCATCTGAGGACCCACATGCGGACTCACACGGGAGAGAACCCGTACAGGTGCGAGGTGTGCAGCAGACAGTTTACTCAGCTGGGTAATTTGAAAACACGCATCCGGACTCACACAGGAGAGAAACCGTACAAGTGCGAGCAATGCAACAAACAGTTCAGTCGCTCGAGTCATTTGAAGGAACACGTGAGAACACACACTGGTGAGAAACCGCACAAGTGTGAGGAGTGCAGCAAACAGTTCAGCTCTCTGCCAAACCTGAAGAGTCACGTGTGGACTCACACAGGGGAAAAACCATACAGCTGTGAGAAGTGCAGCAAGCAATTTACTACGCTGACACGCCTGAAGAGTCACATACGGAGAAAGACTCACACTGGAGAAAAAAAACTTGCAAGTGCGAGGCGTGCAGCAAGCATTTTACTCAGCCGTCACATCTTAAGAGGCATATGCGGACTCACACTGGTAAAAATGTGTGAAGAATGCAGCAGACACACACGCACGTTTAGTTGTCTAATCTGAACACATACATATGTACATGTATGCAGAATCACTCTGGTAAAGACTGCATCATCATCATGTGAAATAAGTTTATTGCTTAGTGATGAGAAACACTTTTTATCTGTGAAATACAGCAGGAACATGGGACTGGATGGTAATACTGTATATGCAGAAATGTTCGCGGTGGATTAATGTTCGCGGTTTTCGCGGTGACAAGTTCACCGCGAACTTAAAACCACCGCGAACATTTTTCGATAATAGTATTAGACTGCAGTCTATGGCGTTACCGCGAACTTAAATCCACCGCGAAAAGTCCTTTTTCCCGCTACCACGAAATTAAATCCCCTCAAAATTAAATGCATTTACAGTATGTCTGGTATGTGGCTCTCATGATGCACAGGATGTCGAGTATTTCTTCTACATTGCATAAGTAGACTAGTGTGCTCATCAATATTAAGGTATAGTACATAGATAACCACTGACATCGATATGTAATTTACTATAAGAAAATATTTTTTTCTTTCATTTTCATGTTCATTTTCATTTTTCACTCTCATTTGTTGGCGCTCCGCTACAAAAGTATTATAAGGCTGTATTATGTGACTAGGTGCACTTTCTATTCAATTTGCAATATTATATGGAATGTATAATTAAATGTGATACAGATAGTCGTAACTTTAAAAAAATAGGATTCGTAACGTTAGGCATTACAAACAAGAGGAATAGGCACGGCTTTCTTTGATCGTTTCAGCAGGTTTCTGGATACCTTGCTGTTAGTATTATAGTAATCACTGTAGATTTGTTAGTGAATAGAAGGATTTGTAACATACAAGCTAGTTATAAATGCATTAATTAAAAAAGTTCATTCATTAACATATGCCAACGTTTTGGGTGTCTTGCTAGTGCACTGTAATATATATGAGATTTGTCATCTTTCCGCATCTCACTTTCATCAATAAACAGTTACATGTAATGAGATTCTCTTGTCTTTCTTGTACACTATGGTAATTGGCGAAGTTATTCTCCTTTTGCAAATGATGTCTGATTTCCCTCTAAGCAAATTCTTCATAACATGTAATATGTTCCTTTCTTTAGTTTTGCAATCAAGCACGAGGGTGCAGTGAGCGAAAAAGTATTACAAGTGGTTTTATCACACACAACACATGGGCAAATGATATGCTAGATTCGGCCAAAAAGCACAGTTGACAACATCCCTATGTCGCTATGCTACAGTCGGCATTTTTTTGTTTCTCAAAGGGTCCTCAGGTATATAGACTTTAACCTTTGACCACGGAAGCGTTGACCCCTGATTCAGCTTGCCCGCCATTTTCGACAGCAACATTCAGCTCAGTTCTCTTCATCTAAGACGAGCTTGAGGCCGATTCAACGCTTTTTTGATCCAACAACAATATCCCCACACTGGTAAGGCCTTGTGTCTATAAATGTTGTCTGATTTTCATTCTGCAAATCAGAACTTGAAGCGTGGTGCTTTTCTTTGTTTCCTGATGAAGAGGGTCTGCATAGGGGGCCCAAACAACGATTTACGCTGAATTCAGAAGAACCCCCTACCTATTACGCTAAATCAAGGAAGGCAATTACGCTAAATTTGGTTGCCTCGCTACAAATTACGTAGATAAGATGGTTTTCCCTACGAATTACGGGAAATAAAATAGGCTGCCTACGCCTTATGGAAAAGAGCATGCAGACCCTCGATGAAGTAAAACCCGCCGAACCGGTTTTATGTAAAACCTGCCGAACCTGTTTTATTGTCCCACTCAGTCACCATATAAACCCGTCCTGCCTGCATTGTACTTGTCAGTACCGACAAGTACATTCAGTTGTACCAATTAACCACCGAGTTTTGTTTTTCTATTCTTATTCATCGACGACTGTAAGTATGAGGGTCTGCATGGGGGGTCCCGACAACGACTTACGCTGGATTCAGAAGAACTCCCTACGTATGACGCTTAATCAAGGAAGTCAATTACGCTACATTTAGTTGCCTGCGCTACGAATTACGTACTAGATAAAATAGTCTTCTATGAATTACGGGAAATAAAAATGGTCTGCCTACGCCTTACGTAAAAAAGAATGAAGACCCTCAAGTATATAATAGTATGGCAAATGTAGTCCTTAAACAGACTTAAGATCTAACAGCAAATTAAGCAAAACGTCTCCGATGGGTGTCCTAGTAATTCGTTGTCTAGTTCCAAGAATGATTGATTAAGTTATTGATTTTAGAATTCTTGGAACTAGACAACAATGAAGCGTCGTTATTTCATCTGAGTAGATTTCTATGTATATTTAAGGGTCCACTATTAAGGGAGACAACATCTGGATTATATTTGTTACGAAAAATCATAAGTAAAGTTTATATATGTAATGACATGTTCGGAGTATGCTTTTAAGATTTTAAACTCTTGTTACACTGTGTTGATTTGTAGTTTTCGTTCTCCTTATTCTTGCAGGATCTGGATCAACATGGCGACTGGAGCCGGATCTCATCTGAAACAAGGGGAGGGAGAGGATGGACAGGATTCTCCCCGTACCCACAAGTGCAGCCACTGCGACAAGGAGTTTCGATCCAAATCTGAGCTCAACCAACATATGCGAACCCACGTGCACACTGGCGAGAGACCATACCAGTGTAATGTATGCGGGAAACGATTTAGTAAACTGTCAACTCTGAAGGACCACATGAGAACTCACACCGGTGAGAAACCGCACCGATGTCAGGAATGTAACAGACAATTCAGTAGATTGAGCCAGTTGAAGAATCATATCCGAACGCACACCGGTGAAAAACCGTATAAGTGTGAACACTGCAACAAAATGTTCAGTCAGTTATCTAATCTGAATACTCACGTGCGGACTCACACAGGGGAAAATCCGTACAGATGTGAGGTATGCTGCAAGCAGTTCAGTCAGCTGGCTTCCCTAAAAAGACACATGAGAACTCACACTGGGGAGAAACCGTATAGTTGTGAAGAGTGCAGCATGCAGTTTAGCGCTCTGTTTACTCTGAAGAAACACTTGCGGACTCACACTGGTGAAAAGCCGTGCAAGTGTGAGGAATGCAACAAGCAGTTCACTACGCTGTCATATTTAAAGATTCACATGCGGACCCACACAGGTGAGAAGCCGTACAAGTGTGAGGTATGCTACAAGCAGTTCAGTGCGCTTGGTACCTTGAAAACACACATGCGAACCCACAATGGCGAGAAACCGTACAAGTGCGAGGAGTGCAGCAAACAGTTCTCTCGGTTATCCTCTCTTAAGAGTCACATGCGGACTCACATTGCTAGGAAAGAGTATGTGTGAAATATACAGCAGGTTTTTGCTTAATAATAAGAAACCCTTCTGATCTGACAAAGATAGTATTAAAGCATAAGAATATTAGTCCAGTACATGTCCCGCTTATCTAAAGATGCTCTCGGGATGTGTGTGTATGGTGGTGGGGGTGCTTTGTATATTTTACATTGTATCAGTATACTGGTGCGATTAGTAATAAGTCTAATATCTAGACGTCGACCTATGGCGTAGACATGTTAGTTAATATAAGGAAGCATGCACTCTATTTTCATGTGTCAACTTTGAAACTTTGAGAACTTTTACTGTTAGCGCATCGAATCAGTTGTAGCAAATATATCTGCAAATGGAGTTCTCCAGTCTGAACAGTCTGAAAAGACATGAAGACTCACACTGATAAGTGACAGCATGTGAAATGAAAAAGGACCCCTGACGTGGACTAATCACTAGTAGGTAGTTATGTTGCGCTGTATTGTGTTAAAAGTGCACTTTCGATTCTTTCTTTGTTCTGTCTAGAGAATGTATAATTGAATGTCACACGTGATGCAGATAGACCAACAGTAGTTCGCTTACCCCTTCATAAATAGGACGACAGACATTACAAACACGAGGGAATAATAGGCACGGCTCCTTGTAATCGTTTGCATTTTTCCGGTACCTTACTGTTAGTAGTAATCACTGTAGGTTTGTTACATCCCTAGCGCATAGAATTAGTCGTTGTAAGCATGCTAGCTAAAATATTCCAACGCATGCTTTCCTACTGCATTGTGATATACTTTCCGCATCTCACTTTCGTCAATAAACTTTTGCACATCATGACGCTTCATTGTCTTTCATGTTAACTAGTTGCAAATCTGCCAATACCTGTGTAAACATTACATGTGCAAGAAGACACAAACTCAAAAGTTCGTGGATGTTTTATCGTAGTGGTAGGAACGTCACTCGATCTGTTGAAGCAGTGTACTCTCTACATGACTCCACTGTGAAATAGGAATTAACGGGAACCTAATTACGACACAGTAATGACACTATCGTATGGTGATTGATGGGACTGTTGTGTTGTGTACGAAAAACGACTGGTGAATGTTTGGGTACAATAGCTACTGACAGAAAGACGGCAATACATCGTTCGCTTGGTGTAAGGGCGTCGTGGTCTATAGCTTTCTGTCAGAGTACATAGCATAGTTATTTTTCTCTGTTTTAGTTACTATTAAGTTCTCATTGTCACTTCAGAACTAAAATCGCCCCGGCTCATGGAACGCATGGCATGCTCGATTAGAAATTCAGGTGGAAACGCGACAAAGTAACTTACAAGTGATCATTGTAAGTATACGAGATTTTCAGCGTTTGGACTTTGCTGTAGAAAAACGTTGATTATAGATGTTGCTAGCTATTGTTTGCCTTCAGTGCTGTAGCTGCTAGAGGTTTGCCAACTTTCTGCCTTTCAGTTTTCTCAATAAACTTCTTGTACACTTTATATTTCGTTGTCTTACTTGTCAGATATTGCTATTTGTTTTTTTTGTCTACACACACACACACACACATACATACATTACTTGTCTGATTTTTAATGCGAATCAGCACATATGATATTTGTTTCTTAGCCAAGCAAACTTACCGAACCAGTTTTATACAACCACTTCATACAACATGAATGATTTATCTTTTTTTATTTAGCAGTGTACTCACTACATGGCTCCACTGTTAAAAAAATAACGGGAACCGAATTACAGCATAGTAGTTACTACCGTCATGTCCTGTACTTAATTGGAATTAGAAGCGTTGCTTAAAAACCGGCTGTAGAATATTTGGACACTAGTGACAGAAAGACGGCAAAATATCGCTGGACATAGTTTCTGCCATCGCTCTTATTTTTAGTTACTCCATGTCTTATTAATATTCGATACGTAAATCTAATCGCTGTAAACACACTAGATCCTTGGCGTTTCGAATTATCTTGGAAACATGTTAGTTATATAGATGATGATGATGATTGTTTGTCTTCATGATGTGCTGTCAGATATTAGAGATGTTAACTTTCCTCACTCAGTTTCCCCAATAAACTAAAATGCGAATGTGTCGTTGTCTTTCATGTTGTATGTTATCTTTTTCCCCGCAAAACCTGAATGTTTTTCCTACAAATCATCTCATATAAATAACATTTGGTTTTCTAGTCAACTTAAGTATAGTCGTCAATTTTTAGTTTCAATGAGAGTAATCAGGTATGTAAACTTTGACCTCTCTCCACCGTAAATACTGACCATTGACTTAGCTTGCCCGCCAGTTTCAACGGGGATGGATTTGATCATTGCTCTTCATCTGAGACGTTTTTGAATAGTATTCAACGCTTTATTGGCTCATCAACTATTCCCAAACACTGCTTAGACCTTTGTCTGATGTTGTCTGGCTCCCCGTTATGCAAATCGGCACATGTAACATAAGGTACTTCCCTTTGTTTCGTTGTGAAGTACAACCTGCCGAACCGGTTTTACCCGCCATCCAGTCACTATATAAATGTGTCACTGACCATTCGATCCGTCAGTACTGTCTCTGAAGCCGTGAGGATCTGTGTCGACCGTGGAGCATCAGCGTATCTCGGTAAGTACTGACCATCATGTTTTGGTTTCCTGTGTTATTAAATCCTATAGTTGAGAGTCAGTTATCCCTTATCCGGGTGGGTTTGCATGGTTTGACAACTTTCTTATGTACGGAAAATACAGAAAATTCGATTTTAAACCTGGGTACTTTTGTGCTAGTCTGTCGTCACCATTGTCCCTAGCTAGCAAACAGTCCAGATCTTTATTATATGTTTATGTTTTCATTGGCGTCAATCCACCATACAAACTACTGGACGGGTCACAGTTTTGCTTCATTGGTTTACATCATTATATCATTAAAGATATGCAAGAATTGTAAGCGGTTAGAATAGGTTATATGCTTATAGAGATTTGTATGAGTTCCATAATCCAATTTTGTAAATAAACTAAAACATGGTATTTTTGTTCACATTTGTTATTGCTGTTAGTGTTAGCCAAGCTGTCCCCAGACCTCCTTTTCCCGTACATGCTGAGTGTTGGCTGGTTTCCCCTATACAGATCAGAGTAGACATGGTAGCTACTACCATGCAGGATTCGCATGTCGCTAGGATGATATTGTTTCATGTTATACAACCTGCCGAACCGGTTTTTCCTTTATCCCTCATTAGACATCACTGACCACCCTGTCAGTACCGACTTTAATGCCGCGAGGATCTGTGTCGACTGTGGATCATCAGCGATCTCGGTAAGTACTGTAAATCCAGTATAGAAGTACGTATTTTCTAATCCATACTTTTACGCTGATATGTCTTCACTATTATTACAAACTTACCAGTATTTTTATGTGTGTGTTTACTGGGGTCAATCCACCAGAAACTGATGTACAGGCCTTGATGTTTCAAGGTTTATTCGAAAAATAATAAGTCAAATAATAAATCATTAAAAGTTAATTTGTAATGACGTGTTCATGTATATTTTTCAGCAGACAAGTTAGTAATTTTCTGTATTGTTCCATCGTGTTTACTACCCTTTCTCTTTATTCTTGCAGTATCTTGAGTTTGACCAACATGGCGACTACAGGCGGATCTCATCTGATATTGAGTTATAAGATACAACGGGAGAGAGAGAATGGACAGGATTCTCCCCGTACCCACAAGTGCAGCTATTGCGACAAGGAGTTTCTCTGCAAAAGTAGGCTCGATCGACACCTGCGAACTCACACTGGTGAGAGACCATACCAGTGTGGTGAATGCGGGAAACGGTTTAGTCAACTGGCAAATATGAAAACACACATTCGGACTCACACAGAGGAGAAACCGTACCGATGTCAGGAGTGCAGCCTGCAGTTCAGTTACCTAAGTTATCTAAAAAGACACATTCGGACTCACACTGGTGAAAAACCGTACAAGTGTGAACACTGCAACAAATGCTTCAGCCAGTCAACTCATCTGAAGACTCACATGCGGACTCACACAGGGGAAAACCCGTACAGATGCGAGGAGTGCAGCAAAAATTTCGCTAACTTGTCAAATCTAAAGGATCACATGCGAACCCACACTGGTGAGAAACCGTATAAGTGTGAGGAGTGCAGCAAGCAGTTCACTACGCTGTCCGATCTAAAGAGGCACATGCGGACTCACACAGGTGAGAAACCGTACGCATGTGAGACATGCCGCAAGCAGTTCAGTGACCTACGAAATCTGAAAAACCACATGCGAACCCACACTGGTGAGAAACCGTACAGGTGTGAGGAATGCAACAAGCATTTCAGTCAACTACCACATCTAAAGACCCACATGCGGACTCACACGGGTGAAAAACCTTACAAGTGCGAGGAGTGCAGCAAGCATTTTACTCAGCTATCACATCTTAAGAGGCATATGCGGACTCACACTGGTGAAAGGGTGTAAACAGTGCAGCATATACACTCACAGTATATTTTGCTGTCTAATCTGAACACATACATATACATGTACGTGTATGCAGAATCACTCTGGTAATGACCGCATCATCATCATGTGAAATAAGTTTGTTGCTAAGTGATGAGAAATACTTCTTATCTGTGAAATGCGGCATAAATATAGGACTGGATGGGAATATGTCCTGTATGTGGCACTGCACATATCATTCAGAGCTGCTCTCACGATGCACAGGTTGTCTTGTACATGGCATAAGTAAACTAGTGTGCTCATTAATACTAAAGTATAGTACTTAGATGACAACTGACATCGATATGTAATTTGCTATAAGAAAATATGTTCTTTTCTTTCATTTTCATGTTCACTTTCATTTTTCAGTCTTATCTGTTGGCACTCCGCTACAAAGGTATTATAAGACTGCATTATGTAACTAGGTGCACTTTCTATTCAGTTTGTAATATAGGGAATGTATAATTGAATATGAACAGATAGTCGTAACCTTTTGAATATAGTATTCGTAGTGTTGGGCATTGCAAACAAGAGGAATGGGCACGGCTTTCTTTGATCGTTTCAGCTGTACCTTGCTGTTAGTATTGTAATCACTGTAGATTTATTAGCGAATAGAAGGATTTGTAGCAAACATGCTAGATACAAGTGCACCATGTCGCAACGTTTTGTGTGTCTTGCTAGTGTACTGTAATATGCATAAGATTTTCCACTTTCCTTCACCTCACTTTCATCAATAAACAGTCACATGTAATGAGATTTTCTTGTCTTCCTTATACACTATGGTAATTGGCGAAGTTATTCTCCTTTTGCAAAGGATGTCAGATTTCCCTCTAAGCAAATTCTTATTAACATGTAATATGTTCCTTTCTTCTGTTTTGCAATCAAGCACGAGGGTGAGCGAAAAAGTATTACAAGTGGTTTTATCACACACGTTTTAATCGAATGAAATTGGCAAATGATATGTAAGAGTCGGCCAAAAAGTTGTCGTATGTCGCTATGCTACCGTCGACAATATGTTGTTTCTCATAGTATACTCAGGTATGCAAAATTTGACCTATCGCCACCGGAAGTGCTGACCCCTGATTCAGCATACCCGCCATGTTACTGAGAGCCATAGTCAGCTCATTCTCCTAACCTAATAAAGACGAGTTTGAAGCCGATTCAGCGCTTTTTTTATCCAACAACTATACCCCTACACTGGTAAGACCTTGTGTCTGATGTTGTCTGATTCCCTTATGCAAATTAGAACATGTAGCTAAGCGTGGTGCTTTCCTTTGTTTCCTGATGAAGTAAAACCTGCCGAACCGGTTTTATTGACACATTCAGTCACCATATAAACCCGTCCTGACTGCTCTGTTCTTGTCAGTACCGACTCTGTGTAGCCGCGAGTCACTGTGCACTTCTTGGAGCATCAACAAATCTCGCGATCGGTAAGTACATTTTGTACTAACCACCGAGTTTTGTTTTTCCATTCTTATTCATCGACGACAATAAGTGTATGGTAGTGTGGCAACTGTAATATTGTTTACATATGTTTACATATACAATTACATTTTAAGCTTATGTGTTTATAGCATGTTTAGGTATATTTTTATAGACAAGCTAAAATCTTCAAACTTTTATCTTATTCTCCTCTTTATTCTTGCAGGATCTGGAGTTTGACCAAAATGGCAACAATAGTCCGGGATCTCATCTGACACAAGGTCAGGGAGAAAACGGACAGCTTTCTCCCCGTACCCACAAGTGCAGCCATTGTGACAAGGAGTTTCGCTTCAAAAGCGATCTCAATCGACACCTGAGAACTCACACTGGTGATCGACCATACCAGTGTGGCGAATGCGGGAAACGGTTTGGTCACCTTTCTCATCTGAAGGACCACATGAGAACTCACACCGGTGAGAAGCCGTACCGATGTCAGGAGTGCAGCAGGCTGTTCAGTAGGTTGAGCGATCTAAAGGTACATGCGCGAACCCACACTGGTGAAAAGCCGTACAAGTGTGAACATTGCAACAAGGGCTTTATTCAGTCAGGTCAGCTGAAGAGACACGTGTGGGCTCACACAGGGGAAAACCTGTACATGTGTGAGCAGTGCAGCAAGCACTTCAGTAAACTGAAGACTCACATACGGACTCACACAGGGGAGAAACCCTACAGATGTGAGGAGTGCGGTAAGCAGTTTAGTCAGTTTGGTAACCTGAAGAGACATATTAGGACCCATACAGGCGAGAAACCCTTCAGATGTGAAGAATGCGGCAAGCATTTTAGTGTTCTATCTGAAGAGACACACGCGGACTCACACATGGGAAACCCCGTAGAGGTGTGGAGTGCAGCAAGCAGTTCACCGTACTGTCAGATCTATAGAGACACATGCGGACTCATACAGGTGAGAAACCGTACAATTGGAAGGAATGCAGCAAGCAGTTCAGTGGCCCGAGTCATCTCAAAAGACACATGTGAATTTACACTGATGAAAATTCGTACAGTTGCAGTTAAGCAGTTTCTGCCGTAAGCAGTTTCGGGAGCTTTGTGACTGATCTGAAGAGACACATACAGATCCACACTGAGACCATATAGTTGTGAGTAGGGCAACAAAGGCTTTCGTCAGTTACGTAGTCTTCATGCGCATATACAAACTCATATCGGTGAAGGTCTGTGAATAACTGTGTGACAATAACATATACATACTGTTACACAGTAAAAAAAAAATTATATCTAAAGCTAAAAAAACACAAACCCTAAGATTTTCAATTTTTCACAAAGCCTATGATTAACCGTTTTAACTCATCACTGTACTCACTGCATGGCCCCACTGTAGAAAAATAATGGAACTGAATTACATGTTCATCATTGTAGTTAATATTGTCGCGTCACGTACTAGATTGGAAAAAGCAGCGTTGTTGAAAGAACGGCTGTGGAATGTTTGGACACTTGTGACAGAAAGACGGCAAAATATCGTTGGACATAGCTTTCTGCCATCGCTCTTAGTTTTAGTTACTCAAGTTCTTATTAACATTTAATACGTCACTTAAATCGCTGTAAATACTCTAGATCCTTGGCATTTGGAATAAGCTTCGGATCGGAAAGATGTTAGTTATAGATGTTGCTCTGTATTGTTTGCCTTCGAGCTGTAAGATGTTAAAGATTTGTTAACTTTCCGCTCTCAGTTTCCGCAATAAACTAAAATGCAAATGTGTTTCAAGTTGTATGATAAATCTTTTTCCTCCCCACAAAACATGTATGTCCATTGAAGATAATGTAGCGCTTAGTTATAGCTGTGTTTTCTTAGCTTTATTTCTGACTGTCACTTTCTATCTATCGGTCGGCCGCAAGGCGGGCGACTGCAAGTCTCCATTGTTTCTTGTCGGCAGCCAGGGTTTTGATCTGCCCCGGTGTAAGTAGGCCGCTTTCGTCCCCCAGCAGCTGCTGTATGTACTGCAGGTAGGACATGGGTTGGCGACCTCGCCTGCGTTTGCCATGTGATGGTAAGTACAGCGAATAGAGACAGGCGGGCTCGTCCTCAGGCATTCGCAGTACGTGACCCAGGTAGTCCAACTGTCTTGACCTTACATGCTCAATCAAGGGTTTTGTGTTGGTCAGTTTGTAAATTACAGAATTAGGCACCCGGTCAAGCCTCTTGATGTTTAACATGACACGGTAACAAGATGTTGCAAACGAGTTAATTCTGCACTCCATCACCTTAGTAATAACCCAGGATTCACATCCATAAGTAAGTACTGAAACACACGAGGCCTTAAACAGTCTTACTTTAACAGCAATAGGGATACTATTACTTCTCCATAGATGTTCTAAGTCCCAGAAAGCTACCCATGCTAAAGCTCTACGCTTCTTAAGGTCACTACTTGTTGAGGCCATCATAGAGCCAAGGTATTTAAAATCCTGTACATGCTTAATCGGTTTGTCATACACAAGAAGTGGGGGAATTGGATTGTCATTATAACACATGTATTCCGTCTTAAGGACACTAACAACAAGACCTAAGTCGGATGCTGCAGTAGCAGTTTTAGTGAGTTGTTCTTGTGCTCTTGGACCCGATGACTCTAATAGAGCAATATCATCGGCAAAATCCAAATCATTTATCCGCTTAGCCGGGTATCGACTGGACGCTCTGGGGTGAGTCACAATACCTGAGTCGGGTTCTACTGTGGCCCTCCTCATAAGATAGTCAATGAGAATGATAAAGAGAAAAGGTGCCAAGACATCACCCTGTAGGACTCCAGAAGACACCTGGAAGCACTGTGACACATGCCCATCAACCATGACAACACTCTTAGAGCTACTGTACAAAACACTTATGGCCTTTACCACTGGTTCAGGGATGCCATAGTGGCGTAATACGGCGAACATAACTTCCCTGTCTATACAGTCAAACGCTTTCTTAAAGTCAATAAAAGTTACCCATAATGGCAGTTGTTGGTTTTTAAAACCTTCCATGATTCTTCTGAGGATGTGTATTTGCTGCGCACAACTACGTCCTTCCCTGAATCCTGCCTGGTTTTTCCTTAGAATGGGATCGACTTGTCTGCGGATTCGGTTGAGAAGAATCTTGTTATAGACTTTAGCAGCGATAGACATGAGTGAAATTCCCCTGTAGTTTGTCATCTGTGTTAGGTCACCTTTCTTGGGTAGTGGGATGATGATATTTGTAGTCCACTGGTCAGGCGGAACATGAGTGGTGTATACTTCAACACAAAAGGAGTGGAGGGCTTTGACTATTGTAGTACCACCACCTTGAAGGGCTTCCGCTGTGACTCCATCATCCAGGCCAGGAGCTTTCCTGCGCTTGAGTTGCTTCACAGCTAACTCTGTTTCCTCCAGGGATGGTGGGTGGTCAGGTATAGGGAGGTCATGTTCTGCTGGTAGTGGAAGTTCTTTTGTGGAGTTACTGGAGTTGTTTAGCAAGGAACTAAAGTATTCCCGCCATTCCGAGAGAAGCTCAGAGTCGCTGACAGGGGGCGTACCATCCCTCTTCTTAACCTTGGCTCTCACCTTCTGGCTTTTCCCTGACAGACGGTGGATTATCTTCCATGTGGTAGAGTATTGTCTATTCTTGTCACTTTATATTTAACTAAAAGGCTGCAAATGTAACTTAAACAGTTTATGTCACATGAAAAAGTGGTCCAAAGGCCTATAGTATCTGATAGAGCAAACAGAGTTTACACTGTATTCTGCTAGCGATTTGTAGAATTTCCATGATGAAGTTTCGTCAATAAACAAAAACACGGCATAGCTGTTGTGGTTTGATAAGTTACCCCTCTTGCTTGGAATGTATTTCCCTTATGCAAATCAACACATGCAACTCTACCAGGATTTAAATGTCTGGTAGAGAGGTACGGTGCATATTGGCAAAGTGGATAGATAACATGTCAGAGGATTTAGTCGGGTGACATCTTCTTCTTCTTCTTCTTCTTCTTCTTATTGACGTCCAACTTCAAGTGGTTGAAGGCTCTGGACGTGGTTACGGGTCGTTTGGCTTTGGGTGGTCGCTTTTTGATACTTTACGGTTTGCTTTGTGTTTGTATGGGTGTATGGGTGAATAACCTAGCTCCTCAAGGGCAGGGGCGCTAATCCCTGTCCGCCTCCCTGCAGCTGGGAGGCGGTGAGTACCCGTCACACTAATGGTGGCTTACATGTTGGAAATGGCATTCTTGAATGCCTGTAGTGTTGGTGCTTTGACAATTGATTCTGGTAAATTGTTCCAATCCCTAACAGTTCTTGGAAAGAAGGAGTTAAGATGATAATCTGTTCGTGACAATGTAGTGTGGTATGATAACGTGTTTTCCTTGCGTGAAGGTGTGGACAAGCCTTTGCTTGTGAATGGCATTTGTGTTGATACTAGATTGTTGTTGATTTTATAGAACATGTGGAGGCGAGCCCTTCGTCGTCTTTCGGCAAGCAAGGGCCAGCCAAGTGATGATATCATATTTGATACACTTGACTGCCTTCTATACCTATGTAAGGTGAAGCGCGCCGCTCGTCTTTGTACAGATTCTAGATTTCGGATGTTGTTTAGGGTATAAGGGTCCCATACAGTTTGACAATATTCTAAGATAGGTCTTACAAGGGCCTTGTAGGCACGAGCCTTGATTTGTGGTTTTGAAATATTTATGTTTCGCCTGAGGAAATTTAAAGTGTTGCTTGCTTTTGTACACACCTGATCTACATGACGGTCCCAGCGTAGGTCGCTAGTGATACTTACTCCAAGATATCTAACGAAGCTAACATGTTTAAGTATGTGCCCATGAAGAGAGTAGCAGTGGACAATTGGTACTTTCCTCCGTGTGATTGTCAGTATTTCACACTTGTCTGGGTGGAAGTCCATCATCCACTGTTCTCCCCACTTCGCCAGGTTATTAAGGTCGTCCTGTAATTTCTGAGCATCACCTATGCTGGAGACTGTCATGTATATCATAGTATCGTCTGCAAAGAGACGAGCTGTAGAGTTTAGGTTATCCGTAATATCATTTATGTAATATAAGAAGAGGCAAGGCCCGAGCACAGATCCTTGCGGGACCCCCGAAATGACGTCTAGTTTACTGGACTCGGCACCTTCGACAACCACAGACTGTGTACGGAGGTGGAGAAAGTCTTCGATCCAAGCTCTAGTCTGGGGTTCAATACCATACCACTCAAGTTTTTGGATAAGCCGTTTGTGACCCACTTTGTCAAATGCCTTGGCGAAGTCAAGCACACAGACATCCGTTTGACAACCTCCCTGCATGTTACCGGCTATGTCGTGAACGAGTTCCAGTAGTTGTGTTTCACACGATCTACCAGGCCTGAATCCGTTCTGCATCCGGTAAAAGAGGTTATGATGTTCTGCGTGCTTCATTAGGCCACTGCAAATGATATGCTCCATTATCTTCGAGGCAATACAGGTTAGACTAATAGGCCTGTAATTGGCCTTGTCGTACCGTTGCCCTTTTTTGAAGATAGGAGTGACTTTTGCATGCTTCCAGTCGTCAGGGACCTTTCTCTCACTGAGAGACTTCTGGAACAGACATGTCAAGGGGTCTGCCAGCTCTTCAGAGAGTTCTTTAAAGATGCGAGGGCTGAGACCATCAGGGCCTGCAGCCTTAGCAGGGTTCAGTTTCTGCAGCAACTTAAGGACTCCCTGACGAGTAATAACAATCTGGTTCATAGATTTGGTTTTAGGGCCTTGTCGGGTTGGAATGTTGGGTGTCTCTCGTGTGAATACGGAGTGGAACTGTTCATTTAGAAGTTCTGCTTTTTTCTGTGGTTCAGTGACAAGTCTGCCCCTGTCTTTCAATGGAGAGATTCCGGAATGGTCTGTACGTTGTTGTTTTATAAGTTTCCAAAACCTTTTTCTGCAAGTCCCATGGTCCTCTTCATTTTCTGGGGTGATTGTATCTTCAATATATTTCCAATAAGCCTTCCTTAGGTTTTTTTTTTTTTTTTGTCAATATGACTTTATTCAGGTCCAACAGCAGTACATTGTGATTGTTACAAATCTAACGTCCGTACATGAAGTAGTGGCTGGATACATATAGCTTATTGTCTAGCCCAGAACCAAGGTGGTTCATACAGTATAGAACTTACACACAAGCCACGTAAATTGCTTAACAAAGCAAGTAGCAAATAAACATTTTGTTGTACACAGTTTCTCTACTCAATGATTTTACAAGTTTGCACATCTTGAGTGAGAGCTGTAAATAAATACAATACATTGTGGTTTCTAAGTAACTCCTTGTTGTCTTTATATCTGGTCCACGATACAAATATGGCGTATTTTGCAAGAGTAACATAAAAGTTACCTCCAAAAAGTACAGAAGCTGTAGTATTGATGGCTATGTTAATGCCAGATTGGGAAAGCAAGTGTTTAACTTCGTCCCAATAGCCTCTTAACCTTACACACTCAAAGAACATATGTGAATAATTTTCGTCTTGGTTACAGATCGCACATTTAGGGCTGTAGATAGTCCCAGAGGTGTCTACTATTTTCCATTTATGAAGTAAGAATCTGCAAGGGAGGATTTTGTGCAATAATTTAAAATTAAACTCTTTCAACTTATTCTCTTTTAACTTCAGGGTCTGAGATCTCCATATATTCGTCCAATTTAAGTTAGGAAATATGCTATCCCAATAAGCTTGAGAAGAAGGTTTTGTTAGGGTTTTGGCGAGACAAAGAGAATACAAATATTTACTACTGAGTTTTACTACTGGTATTTTACAAAAATTAATCCAAATCATGTGATCCTCCTTGCAAACTTTTATCTTAAAATTTATATTTGACCAAATTCTATCATCATTATTTTTGCAAGATCCCTCCTCCCCCCTCCAAGTTCCTGCCAGGCCAAGACTACCTCCCTATAAAAGGGTGGTAGTTGTGTCAGGGGTGAGGCATTTCTTTTAACATTAAAGTTACATCTAAAAATATTACAGTATTTTCCGAGTTTTTCAATAAAGTGTAAGGGTATTACTTGCCATCGTCTTATGTTATCTTGATTTGTCTGTAGCAATCTCTTTACCCATGACGCTTGTAAGCTTTTACACTTGGAATATATGTCTGTCATTTTGATTCCCCCGTCGGTATAACTGGAATATAGTGCTGTACGCTTTATTTTGTCAGGTTTGTTGTCCCAAAGAAATGAGAAGGTTAATTTCTGAGTTTTCTTAAGTACCCATTCTGGGGTTGGAATCATAAACATGTTGTAGATGATTTGAGACAGGGCTAAAGTTTTTATAACATAACATTTTCCATATAAGGTTAATTTGCGTTTCTGCCACCTTCGAAACATATTTTCAATTTTGTTTATCCGTTTGTCCCAATTTAAGGTTTCGCATAGTTCTTCTGAAAGGCTGAAGTATAGTCCCAGAGACTTGATAGGTGTCCCCGGCCATGTGATACCAAAGGGTTTGTCTCTGCGGTGTTGGAAGGACCCTATCCATAGTGCTTCGCACTTTTTAAGGTTCAATCTGGGTCCTGCGACTTTACTAAACTTATCTACAATGTTAAGGGCAGTTTGTATTGAAAGGTCATCCGACAGTACAGTATCGTCAGCAACTTGACTGATCTTTACTTCATACTCAAGATCGTGAACCTTGACCTTGATTCCTTTAATTAAATCGGTATGTCGAATTTTAAGTGCCAGTATTTCTACAACTAAATTAAATAAAAGAGCAGAGAGTGGACAGCCCTGTCGGATGCCACGCTGCAGTTTGAAAAAGGCTGTCTTCCAGCCGAAGTTAGTCAAACAACATTCAATATCTGTATACATCATTTTCACCAAGGAAATAAAATTTGGTCCAAAGCCAAATTTCTGAAGGGTTTTGAGCATGAAGTTCCAGTTCACCATATCGAAAGCCTTTTGAAAGTCGAGGCAAATAATGGCTCCAGGAATGTTATAATGGTTGCAGTAATATATAACATCATGTATAACACGGACATTCTGACCGATAAATCTGTTTTTCAAATACGCTGTTTGGTCGTGTGAAATAAGGTTGGGTAGAGCTGCTTGGAGTCTTTTCGCCAGGGCAGCTGCCAACAACTTATAATCAGTATTAAGGAGACTAATGGGTCTCCAGTTAGCGAGATCTTTTCTGTCTCCCTTCTTAAAGATAAGTTTAAGGACTGCTCTTTTTTGAGACGGAGACATACATCCCTTTTCCATAGATTCTTTGAGAGCATCAAAAACAAAGTCTCCAATACTGTTCCAGAAAGTAAGATAGAATTCGGCGGGAAGTCCGTCCGTTCCTGGGGATCTATTTGTTTTCATAGCTTGCAAGGCCTCAAAATATTCCTCCTTTTCTAGAGGTTTCTCAAGAATCAATTTTTTATGTTCGGAAAGGCTGGATTCTAGCTCAACAGTCTCTAGGAACATATCAATTTCCCTGTCAGAGACTGAACAGTCGCTGGTATATAGACGTTCATAGAATGATTTTTCTAACTGTAAGATTTTCCCCTGGTCTGTTACATCAGTGTCTCCATCACTCAGTTTTGTAATATTATTGTTTGCAGCTTGCCATTTTTCGAGGTTGAGAAAATAAGAGAGAGATTTTCTCCCCTCTCAGTCCATTCTGCCCGTGCTCTAATTTGTGCACCTCTGGCTTTGACTGGTAGATTTTCTCAATCTCAGTTTTTACAGTGGTATATTCGTTTAGAGTTGTCTCATCCAGGTTTTCGTCTATTTTCTGATCTAATTCCAATAATCTTTTTTCTAAGTAGATAAGATTTCCTTTCATTTGAATGGCTTTCTGTTTACAGAAGCCAATTGAGAATTCCTTGATTCGTTTTTTGATAAGTTCCCATAGGAGCTGTTTAGAAATAGTCGTGTTCTTGTATTCCAAATTAACATCTAATATAGAATTTTTGACGCCATCCATGTAATCCTGATCGGAAAGATATGCGGTATTTAAGCGCCATAGTCCTGGTCCGCGCTTTTCTTTGTTTAATCGTATTTTTAGAAAGATAGCTTTATGATCGGATTTGATGGATGGTTTGATAGTGCACTGTAAAACGTGGTCAACCAAAGATTTTTGAATAAGCCAAAAGTCTATTCTGGTGGACACTGGATAGGGATTCTTCCTTGTCCAGGTGAATTGTTTGCTCTGGGGATGGTTTTTCCGCCAGATGTCAACAAGTAAAAGATTTTGTTTTAAATTATTCAAGGAATTCCCACCTGTGGGTGTCTTCGTTGCATGTTTTGATTGTCTGTCTAGCCCATTATCATTTAAATCATTGAAGTCTCCACCTGCGATGAGGTTAGTGACCTGATTGTCAGTAACCCAATCACAGAGATCGCTGAAGAATTTCCCTCTTTCAGTGCGATCATTTGGAGCATACACATTAAGAATACAGTGATCTTTCAGTACAACAATCAATTTTCTTCCATCGTTACCCTTTAACACATCAACAACATCAACATCAAGTCCTTTCCTGATAAGTATTGAGACTCCTCGACTGTGAGTGCTACCAAAGTCATGAAATTGTACTCCGTTCCAGTCTAATTCAAGATCGCATTCAATGTCAGCTGTAAAATATGTCTCCTGAAGGAGGAAAATGTCTGCTTTTTGTTGACTTAGCCAGAGGTAAACGGTAGCTCGTTTGCGTTTATCACGCAAGCCACGAGCGTTTAGAGAGAGAAAACTAATAGCTGAAGTCATGGTGGTGAGTGTAACTTACAGTAGCAACAGTCTCAGAAGGAGACTAACAGTTCATGTTCCGTCTCCAGAGTTCTCACCGGACAGGTCGTCGGTAGCGTTGCGACTTGTCTCTATCAGGTCGTCGATGCGTTGTCTTAAGGCTCGATCATCAGTGCTTTTGCTGCTAGCCGCAGTCGACGACGGGGGGTTCTTCTTTGTAGCACTTCTCGTTGCCACAGTTGATTCGGTGGGCCGGTGTGTTGTCTGAGTTCTTTTCTTGTTTCTTCGTGGTTTTGGTGCAGTGAAGTCGGTGATTTGGCTTTGTTTTCCTTTTTTCTGCTGGTTTTTCTCAAGCGTGTTACAGTGTTCATCTTGTTCAGGTGAGCTAGGGGTGAGCTGAACATATGCTGTGCTGACTTGACTCTGCTTTTCTTTGCTGGATCCCTCTTCCCTTACGGTGGTCTCACCACTGAGGTGTGGGGCAGGGGTGGGAGCGTCACGAACGCTGTCCTCAAGGACTGGTCGCGGTCGATGTGAGGCCTGCGGAGGAGGGGGTTTGGGTTGGTCTCGGTAGAACACTCTAGCCTTCCATCGCCCTCCAAGCTCCACAAATCTTGGGATATGTTCAGAGGGGTTAGTTGGAGTTGCCATAAAGGCGAAACGGTCTCCGGTTTCACAGTTGGTAAGTTTACCATCAACTCGAAGCATTTCGCGCTTCAGGGGTCCAAGGAGCTTAACACCGTAGCTTTTCAGGCCAGACGCTATGACTCCATCGTCAACGGAGAGGGGTACATCTCGGACTGTGATTCTAACACCATTTCGCTGCTGAAAAGGGTGATTGTCACTGATTTCAACATACTTGTCGCGAAGGCTAATCCCAGACGCGATGAGGGAAGCACGTTCCTCTGGATCACGTAAGTAGAGACGCCATAATCCGCGAACCTGTTGAATCCCGGCTATATTTGACGCTTGAACACAGCGCGCTACGGCTTTGTAGACCTCGACATTCGTGAAGAAAGTCTCAGTAGGACTAACGGCATGGACATCCTTCTCCAGAAAGAAGACTGGTTTGCAGGAGGATGCTGGAGTTCCGTTAGGGGCCGTCGCGACGGTGTCTATAGCCTTGCCATTAATGACTGCTGACACGTAACTCATGGCTATCGGTGGGAGGGGGGTGGTGATCGTCGTTGTACTGATCAGAAACGAAGTTCGACAAAGGAATCGTAGGGAAAGTTGAACTCACCACCTTATCCCAAGACCTTTGTAGATGTGTTACGGAGCGGATGAGTTGAGAAAATTGCGAAGAAAATGTTGAGAATAGGCAATAGAACTCTGGAAAGTGCAGAGCTCTAGAAAAGGCAGCTAGCCACCTCGCAAGGCATCATGGGAAAAAAAAAAAAAAAAAAAAACTTCCTTAGGTCCCGTTGGACTTCGTGTTTTAGCTTAAGAAACTTCGCCTCAGCAGACAAGCTACCAGTCCTTTTACTAGCCCTGTATGCTTTGTTCCTTCGTCTGATTTTCCGTTTTAGGTTTGAGTTTATCCAGGGATATGACTCTTTGGTTTTAGTGGTACTATGTGGGATGAAGGTGTTGATTCCTTCAATGAGCCCGTCTTTTAAGATCATCCAGAGCTGGTTTGTGTTAGATGTTGGCTCAGCGACCATTACTTTGTTTGCTAGGTCTTTGGCAAAGTCTCTAAAACCATCCCAGTTTGCTTTGGTGTAAATTGGGATTTTACGAGGAATTTGCCTTCTTCTTAGTGGTTTCACTTCTAGCTCTGTATATACTGCAAGGTGATCACTGATACCAGGCATTACCTGTGTCCGGTTTATTTGCCCTGGACGGTTCGTAAGTATGAGGTCTAGGGTGTTCTCCCCCGGGTAGGGTCTTCCACTATTTGTGTTAGACCATTATCATACATAGAGTCGGCAAACTGTCGATGTTTGGCCGCATGTCTTGTTTTAGGTTTTAGTGATTTGTTGGCCCAGTTCCAACCAGGTAGATTGAAATCCCCACCTAGTAGTATCATGTTCTTATCGTTAGAGGAAATCTTACGCAGTGATTGATCAAGTATATCGGTAGTGGTATCGTCATCCTCGCTAGGGCGGTAGCAAGCACCAACATACAGAGTCTTGCTACCCCGTATCGTGAGCTTGATCCATAGCGACTCCGCTAGGTCTGTCGTTTCTTCACAGCAACTAGCGAAGTCACTACTGATGGCGATGAGCACTCCACCTCCGTGTGTGTTTGACTTGTCTCTATCCCGTCTGTAGACAGTAAACTGGGGGCCAAAATATTCAGATGACTGTATGTTTTGGTGAAACCAGGTTTCTGTAAGGATTACAATGTCTGGTTTTGTGCAGTCAACAATGTTATAAAAGGGACCTTTCTTTTTAACCAATGATTGGCAGTTCAAGTTTAGAATGCGGAGTGGGCGACCAGACTTCAGGGTTGGTCTTGGTTTGATTGGTGAAGATGTATATATTGGTGAAGTTGGGTTGTCGGAGTTCACCGAGTCCATGCTACTAAAGCTAGAATCTGAAGTAGTTTGAGCCGACGAGTGGCTAACTCCATTGAGATCAATAGTACTGAGCTGTAATTTGGTCCTGCACAAACTGCACAGGTCCACATGACATTACTATCACCCAGTCTATCATAGGTTGAGTCATGAATATTCTGACATGCTGCATGGAACCAGGTGTCACATTCCTCACACATGATACCCTTGTCATCCCAGGTTACTGGTTCATGACAAGAACCACACAAATAGGCAGTACTACTCATGTTGGAGGCTTCACCTCCGGTACCATTGAAGGGCCCGGGGTTCGGCTCTACGTCGCTAGCTATACTTAGAAGCATCATGGAAATAAATGATGAGCTGCGCCCGTCCACGCTTATAAGTGGACTTCTGTATAGGGCAAAATAATAGGGACGACATTGTTTGGGATCCAAAATCCGTATGTAGACAGGGTATCTACGTGTGAGGCTGCCGACGTTGTAGCTGTTTACAAAGTTCTCATTTTCGCTTTTTACGTGCGCCTCAGAAGCATTGACTAGCAAAGCACTAAACATAAGCATACAATGGAGTAACCACATGATGTTGTTGTTGTTTTGTTTTGAGAAACACTAAGGCTATAGCAAAATCTAACAAGAAATTTTTACTGCGGCACGGCAATATGGCCGTCAAGGTGCGTGTTCAGACATGGCTTGGCAATATGGCCGCCGCGCATGTGGAAATTTGCATGTGGAGAAATTCTGTCAAGATTTTTATGACACTTAGCTGCCCTCCTGACGGATTTGTGTTGCTGAGGTTGTTCCCTAGGTGGTCCCTAGATGTTCCTACACCAGATGGTGGAGTTTTATCCCGGCTAGCACCCCCTTTACGCAAGGTAGAAGGAGTTTTTCTCAGAGCTCACGAAGAAGCGACCACCCGTCACCAGTTGACCCTTGACCTTACATCACTGGCAATGTTACTATGCTGTAGTCTGCCATTTTAGTTTTACAGGGTTAATCATGTGTGTAAACTTTGACCTTTCACTACCTGAAGTTCTGACCTTGTTGCCCGCCATTTTCGAAAGCGACAGGAAGATAATTTCTCTTCATCAGAGACGATTTTAAAGCCGAATCAACGCTTTATCAATCCAACAACTATACCCAAACACTGGTAAGACCTTGTGTTACAGGTTGTCTTCCCTTTATGCAAATCAACACATGTGACAAGTTTTCCTTTGTTTCCTGCTGAAGTAAAACCCACCGAACCGGTTTATTCACCCACCCAGTAACTATACAAACCCGTCTTGACTGTTTCTGCCAGTACCGACTCTGAAGCCGTGAGGACCGTGTCGACGTGAACCACGCGTATCTTGGTAAGTACCGACTATGTTTTTTTCTTTCTCCTGTATTCATATCTATGACTAGACTAAGGCCATTTTTCAACAAAACTTACGGCAAATTGTTACCCAACTAGTGACAATTATTAAAGGCTAAATGTACTCTTACAAAATTGCATTCTATTAATAAGTGCATTGTGACTTGTGCAACATTCCTGCAGGATCTGGAGTTTGACCAACATGGCGACTACAACTGCAGCTAATCCGGAACATGAGGATGGAGGGTTAGAACGGGGACAGGATTCTCCGTGTAGCTACAAGTGTGATGAGTGTGCCAAGACGTTTCCTTGCCCGAGTCATCTCAAAATACACATGAGGACACACACCGGTGAGAGACCGTACGCATGTGTAACATGTGGCAGAAGATTCAGGCAAGTAGGTGCTCTGAACAGGCACATGTGGACTCACACAGGTGAGAAACCTCACCTGTGCGAGAAATGTGGCAAGCAGTTCAGCAGGCCAGGCGATTTGAAGGAACACCAGCGGACCCACAACGAGGAGAAACCGTATCGATGTATAGAGTGTAATAAACATTTCAGAAAGCTGGGACAATTGAAAATACACGTGCGAACTCACACCGGTGAAAAACCACATCAGTGCAAGGAGTGCAGTAAGCAGTTCAATGTGCTGGATCAGCTGAAGATACATATGCGGTCTCACACAGGTGAAAGACCGTACTGTTGTGAATACTGCAACAAAAGCTTCGGTCAGCCAGCGCATCTGAAGAGGCATGTGCGGACTCACACTGGGGAGAAACCATACACGTGTGCGGAGTGCAGCAAGCAGTTTAGCCAGCCGGCCAACCTGAAGAGACACATAAGAACCCACACGGGCGAGAAACCATACGCTTGTAAGGAGTGCGGCAAACGGTTTAGTCAGCTAACTGATATGAAAGCACATACGCTAACTCACAATAAGATAAGACCCACCGTTTTCCAGACGGGTAAGAAACCTTATAGTTGTGCGAAGTGTGGCAAACGGTTTAGTCAGCCGGGTCACATGAAAGCACATATTACGCTGGCTCACACTGGCGAGAAACCGTACAGATGTGAAAAATGTGGCAAGTGCTTCCGTCAGTCAAGTAATCTGAGTTACCACATGCGGACTCACGTTGAAGAAAGATAGTCGTACAGTAGTAGATTTCATCTTGTGGATCAGTAGAAAACATAAAAACAGTTTTTTGTTTTTATCATTGGGGACGAATGTCACTTGATATAGAATGTGACTCTCAATTTAGTCTGCCTTTAATAGAGGTGCGCGTTCGACATTACCCCGATAAGCGGCTATAGAGTTAAAATAATGGGATTCGGGTTGCAGATAGTGGCCACTATGCCTTAATATAAGTTAGTGTTGTGTAAAAGTGACTGTGGAATGTCTGGACACAAGTGACAGAAAGACGGTAAGCGATCATTTCCTGGATGTACATGCGTCGTGGCCTATCGCTTTCTCCCACAGCACTTAGTTTTTTTTTCTTTTTAAGTTACTGAAGTTCTTATTGTCACTTTTGATTCAATAATCACTGTTAATACACAATGGAAATATGTTACTTCGTAAGTTACGGATGTTACTTCTTTGTTAGTTATAGATGATGCCTTTGTATTGTGCTGACAACTTTCCTAAGCTCAATGTCCTCAATAAACTAAGACACGTAATGTGTTGTTGTTTTTGTTGTTAAATGTTCTTTGTCGTCTTTTTCCTTCATAACCTCTCTGATTTATCCCTATCAGTACTTATGAAATTGTTTCATAATGACAATGAAAATGACAATGATAATGAAGTTTATGGCATATTCATGCCACATTGGGGCTAAATGCAGTCAGTTTGGTACAAAGGGTAGTAAACTTAAAGTTATACATATACTATTAGATTTAACATGCATATTCTCTCTCTATATACTCCTAAAACATTTGTAGATGAACTTACAAAGATTTTCCAGTATATCGTGGTCAGATGATGACATCAGATAATTGAACATATCTTCCTTCGTCATGTGTGCATATTTCTGATCTACATGTGTAGCATTAACGAATGTATTGCGCAGATCATTGTACAGTGAACACTCTAGGACAAAGTGTATCTCGTTTTCTACGTGCATGTGGTTCTTATCGCAAAATATACATAGTCTATCATTAGGAGGAGTTCGGTTGTATCTACCGGCTTCAATTTCCAATGGGTGATCGCTGATCCCTAGTTTAGTCATGGCTCGGCGATAGCTAAAATTTCTTATATCCAGATATTTTTCTCTTTCATACAAATGCTTGAATTTTCTGTAGGTTCTTAGCTTATTTCCTTGGTTTTAATTCGTGCCAGGAGAGTTAAGATCTGAGTAATAAAGTAAACCTACCAAACTGGTTTTATTCGCCCACTTGAAAAAAGTGCCATCGACGCCAGCGCCGGGCCGTTTACAAATCTATCCAGTTGCATGAGCAGATGCTTTTCTATAGAGGATCTAATTACCTGGATGTCTAACCTTCAGCGACGGAAAGAAGTAAAAGTAGGAGCTGACAAAACAGATACCAAATGTGGACTGTCGGGACAGAGGTGACAGTAAGTTACATGGGAAGACGCCGTTATTTTAGCGTCAAGACGTCTAGGCTTGTCTGCTATGGCACTCAGTAAACAATTGTGGTTTCTCTACTGGAGTTGTCACTTTTTATTTCACGTTAGATATACAAGAATGGTTGGCGTTTAAAGTTAGTTGCAGCTTTTTTTTAAACATGACATTGCTGTTAACCTGTTAGCCAAGATGACCTCCATTTCCTGTACAGTATTTTCTTGGCCAAATGGGCAAGTAAGATACCGGAGCCGCCCAAAAAGTACAACAGGCGACTTTGAGGATATCCCTGGCAATGTAGCTATGCTATAGTCGGTCAACTTTTGGGTAATCAGGTATACACCTTTTGACCTCTCAACACCGGAAATACTGACCCTTCATTCAGCTTGCCCGCCATTTTAAACAGCGATACGAAGATCAATTCTTTCAACCTACTTTGAAGTCAGTTCAACGTTTTATTGACTCAACAACTATCCCACAACACTGGTAAGACCTTTGTCTCATGTTGTCTGGTTTTCCTTTATGCAAATCACCACATGTAACACCAGGGTACTTCCATTTGTTTCGCTGCCAAGTACAACCTGCCGAACCAGTTTTTATCCTCCATCAGTCACTATTTATAAATGTGTTACTGACCACTCGATCTGTCAGTACAGACTCTGCAGCCGTGAGGACCTCTGTCGCCGTGAAAACATCGCCCAGTACTTTGGAGCATCAGCATCATATCGGTAAGTACTGGTTTAGGTTCCCTGTATTTATCTATGACTTAGATGACCATGTGGTACCTGTATTATCCTGATAAGAGAACATTACAACAAGGAGTGAGTCACATAGCATTATACCGAGTCCATTTACCGGCAGGTAGGTTTTGGAATTTCGAAGTTGACAAAGGTTCGAAAATAGCACGGTGACAGTTATGGAAAAGCAAACAAAATAGCACGGTGACAGTTATGGTCAGGCATATACAAGTAAAGGGGTTATGCTGAGGTTTTTGTGTAGAGTTTATGCGTATGTTATCTTCTTCAATTATCACCATATGAGTAGATACCCACAATTAGCATTATTCCGCAATAGCAGATTCACTTTCCCATGTACCCTAAAGGTTTGATATCCTGTATCCGATCCGTCGTAGATGTTGTCTGACCTGTCTATGCAAATTAGTGTGTAATCACTGCTCCCTTTGGTAATCAAAACGCAACGCAAACCCATTCAACCAGTTACTGTCTAACTATGTTTTTCAACATTGTTGGTGATGATGAAAAGTCATATAGTATACAATTATAAGTTTTTATGTCATGACGTGATCAGGTATATGTTTTCAGTAGAAAAGCTAGAATTTTCAAACTCTTATATTATTCTCTTCATTCTTGCAGGATTTGGAGTTTGGCCGACATGGCGACTGGAGCCGGATCTCATCTGACACGAGGAGAGGGAGAGGATGGACAGGATTCTCCCTGTACCCACAAGTGTAGCTATTGTGACAAGGAGTTTCGATCCAAATGTAATCTCGTTCAACACCTGCGAACCCACACTGGTGAGAGACCATACCAGTGTGGCGAATGCGGGCAACGGTTTAGTCACCTATCTAATCTGAAAAAGCACCTGCGAACCCACACTGGCGAGAGACCGTACCAGTGTGGTGAATGCGGAAAACGGTTTAGTCGCCTATCTCATCTGAAGGGCCACACGAGAACTCACTCCGGTGAGAGACCGTACCGATGTCAGGAGTGCAGCAGGCAGTTCAATGACCTGAGTCATCTAAAAAGACACATACGGACTCACACGGATGAGAAACCGTACAAGTGTGAACATTGCAACAAAGGCTTCAGTCGGTCAACAAATCTGAAGGCCCACATGCGGACTCACACAGGGGAAAACCCGTACACCTGCGAGGAATGCAGCAAGCAGTTCACTTCATTGTCAAATCTAAAGAGTCACATTCGGACTCACACTGGAGAAAAGCCGTACAAGTGTGGGGAATGCAGCAAGCAGTTCACTTTGTTGTCAAATCAAATTAGTGACACTTGCCGACGCACATGGGTGAGAAGCCGTACAGGTGTGAGGAGTGCAGCAAGCAGTTCAGTAAGTTGGAGTATCTGAAAAAGCACGTTAGGATCCACACAGGTGTAAAACCGTACGTGAGTGAGGAATACAGCAAAGGCTTCACCCAGTCAAGTTATCTGAAGACCCACATGCGGACTCACACCGGCGAGAAACCGTACAACTGCGAGGCTTGCAGAAAGCAGTTCAGTCAGCTGGATGCTTTGAAGATACACATCCGAACCCACACAGGTGAGAGCCCGCACAGGTGTGAACAATGCAGCAAGCGGTTCACTACGCTGTCAGATCTAAAGAGGCACATGCGGACTCACACTGGTGAGAAACCGTACATGTGCGATGCTTGCAGCAAGCAGTTCAGTGACCAGGGAAATCTGAAGAAACACATGCGGACTCACTCATGAGAAACCGTACAGGTGTAAACAATACAGCAGAAGCTTTCTTCAGTAACGTAGTCTTTGTGTACACATGCAAACTCACATCAGTGAAGGTCTGACGATAACATGTACACATTGTTACACAGAAAAAAGATCATATCGTTTTAAGCTTGTAATATAATTAATAAAAAAAAGCCACAAATCTGACGTTTGTCAGTTCTTTACAAAGGCAAAGGTGGCCTATGATTTACCATTTTAATTCAGCACTGTACTCGCTGCATCACTGTAAAAGAAATAAAAGTAACTGAATTACATGTACATTATTATAGTTAATCTTAAGCTTGTCACGTCACGTACTTGATTGAAAATAGAAGCGTTGTTGGAAAACGGTTGTGGGGTGTTTGGACACTAGTGACAGAAAGACGGCAAAATGTCACTGGAGATAGCTTTCCGACATCGGTCTTAGTTTTAGTTACTAGTACTCAGGTTCTTTTTAACATTTAATACGTCACTTTAATCGCTGTAAATACACAAGATCCTTAGCGTTTCGAATTAGCTTCGGAAAGACGTTAGTTATATGGATTTTTGCTATGTATTGTTTGCCTTTATGATATGCTGTAAAATATTAAAGATTTGCTAACTTTCCGCTCTCAGTTTCCTCAATAAAGTAAAATGTGAATGTATCTTTCATGTTGTATGTTAGTTTTTTCTCCACAAAACCTTTATGGCTTTCCTGAAAATCATGTCACATAGATAACATTTGTTTTGTTGTGAAGTAAAAACTCTCGAACCTGTATTATGCAACCGCTACGGACAACGTCACCAACAAAGATCTCATGACCTGCTGACCGAGAACTAAATCTAGCGTTTGACAAAGTTCAATGTGGAAAGTTCGGACAATAGCGACAATAAATTACATGTTAACACGACGCCGTTCACGTAAAGGCGTCCAGTCTGTCCTCTATAACACAGTAAGCGATTGGGCTCTATCTGTATGAGTTACAGGAGTTCTGATTGTCACTTTATATACGTCGCTGTAGATATGAAAAAATCTTCAGTGTTCAGAATTAGTTGAAGCTGCATGTGGGCTGCTATAGATTTGTGCTATTAATGAATCCGCAATCAAGTTTCGAAAAGAAATCAAAACACGTTATTGTCGTTAACCTTTATTATCTTGTTTGTCAAGTGCTCTTTTTATTGTAGAATCTTGTCTGAGTTGTCTCAATGCACATGTAACAAACTAGCCTCTATCAGGCTACACATATCGCTGAAAAAATGATAGAAATTGTCCAAATAGACAGAAAATGCGTTAGCTGGCCCAAAAGTGCATACCTCATCTTTGTCGGTATGCTATAGTCGTCATTTTTTAGTTTCAATGAGGGTAATCCGGTATGTAAACTTTGACCTCTCACCACCGGAATACTGACCCTTGATTTAGCTTGCCGTTCAGTTTCAACCGGGGGACGGACTTGATCGTTCCTCTTATCTAAGACGGTTTTGAATAGTATTCAACGCTTTATTGTCTCCATAATTTTTGCTGGTTGTTGCAAATAGGGTACTCATGACAGGATTGCGCTAAGGCGGAATCCGCGTGGATTGCACCAGTGTAAGAGATCGACCGCTCACTCCGGTCCCAGGGTGCTTTGCGCCTGCAAGTGTTCCAGCTGCCAGGGTTCCAGGGACAGCCAAGCCAGAACCGAGTTCCTTTCGTACCCACCCACCACTCCCCTTTTCTAACCCTGTGCTTGGTTCCCTTGCTGGCGTGAGGCTCTCTTAGGGGCCCCTAAGAGTTTTCTCTTGGCTTCGCCTCTAATAAACTCTGATACCGGCCAAAAACTCGGTGTGGTGTCGTCACTGGTGTAATCAGCGTTTAGAATCAGTTCCAACTTTATTCTATTAGAGATGGTGTAGAATTTACGTAATACAGTTTCGTCCATAAACAAAACCATGGTATTGCTTTTAGCCAAGTTGTCCATTTTTAGCCAAGTTGTCCATTTTTAGCCAAGTTGTCCAAAGTTTCCCGTACAGCTCCCCCCCTCCCAAAAAAAGTATTCGACTTTGGCCAAATGAGAAAATAACATACTAGAGCCGACCAACAAGTACAACAGGCGACTTTGAGGATATCCCTGGCAATGTAGCTATGCTATAGTCGGTCAACTTCTGGGTAATCAGGCCAATCAGGTATATCCTTTTGACCTCTCAACACCGGAAATACTGACCCTTGATTCAGCTTGCCCGCCATTGTAAACAGCGATACGAGGATCAATTCTTTCCACCTATTTTGAGGTCAGTTCAACGTTTTATTGACTCAACAACTATCCCCCAACACTGGTAAGACCTTTGTCTCGTGTTGTCTGGTTTTCATTTATGCAAATCATTACAACCGGGGTACTTCCATTTGTTTCGCTGTCAAGTACAACCGTCCGAACCGGTTTTACCCCCTCCCTATCCAGCCACTATATAAGAGTGTCACTGACCATTCTGTCAGTATCGACTCTGCAGTTGTGAGGATCTGTGTCGCCGTGACAACATCGCCCAGTACTTTGGAGCATCAGCATACCTCGGTAAGTACTGATTTTGGTTTCCTGTATTTATCTAGATGACCATGGTGCCCCAACGACCCACACAGAGGTCAAGGGATAGGTGAGGTGATCATGTGGCACCCGTGATACTGATAAGAGAACATTACTACAAGGACTGAGTCACACAGTATTAGACCGAGTCCATTTACCGGCAGGTAGGTTTTGGAAAGTTGAAGTTGACAATGGTTCCAAAATAGCAAGGTGACAGTTATGGTCAAGCAAATACAAGACGAAGGGGTTATGCTGAGATTTTTGTGTGGAGTAATGCCCACAAATGGCATTAGCCCGAAATAGCACATTTACTTTCCCTTGTACCCTAAAAGTTTCAAATCTTTGTCCTATATATCCCTCGTATATGTTTATAAACAGCAACGCAAACCCATCCAACCAGTAACTGTCTAACTATATCATTTTTTTACATTATTGTACAATTGTTAATGTACAATTATAAGTTTAATGTCATGAAGTGGTAAATGTTTTCAGTAGAAAAGCTAGAATTTTCAAACTTTTTTTACTATTCTCTTTTTCTCTTTATTCTAGCAGGATCTGTAATTTGACCAACATGGCGACTAGAGCCGCTTCTCATCTTACACAAGGGAAGGAAGAGGATGGACAAGATTCTCCCCGTACCCACAAGTGCAGCTATTGCGACAAGGAGTTTCGCTTCAAAAGTAAGCTCAACGAACACCTGCGAACTCACACTGGTGAGAGACCATACCAGTGTAATGAATGCGGAAAACGGTTTAGTCAGCTAGGTCATCTGAAGGGCCACATGCGAACCCACACTGGTGAGAGATCATACAGTTGTGAGGCATGCAGCAAACATTTCCGTCAGCTGGGTCATCTAAGGATACACATGAGGAGGACTCATACTGGTGAGAAACCGTACCGATGTGAGGAGTGCAGCAGGCAGTTCAGTAGTTTGAGCGAGCTGAAGTTACATATCCGAACTCACACTGGTGAAAAACCGTACAAGTGTCAACATTGCAACAAATGCTTCAGTCAGTCAACTCATCTAAAGACCCACATGCGGACTCACACAGGGGAAAATCCATACAGGTGTGAGGAGTGCGGCAAGCAGTTCTCTGATCTGTCAAATCTAAAGAGGCACTTGCGGACTCACACAGGTGAGAAGCCGCACAGGTGTGAGACATGCTGCAAGCAGTTCAGTCAGCTGGGTACCCTGAAAATACATACGAGAACTCACACTGGTGAGAAACCGTATATCTGTGAGAAGTGCAGCAAGCAGTTCAGTGATCTGTCTACTCTTAAAAGACACATGCGGACTCACACAGGTGAGAGACCGTACAGGTGCGAGGAGTGCGGCAAGCAGTTTCGTGGCCTGAGTCATCTCAAAAGACACATGCGGACTCACACGGGTGAGAAACCGCACAAGTGTGATGAGTGCAGCAGGCAGTTCAGTGATGCGAGTCATCTAAACAGGCACATTCGGACACACACTAGAAGTACAAGTGTGATGGGTGCAGCGTGCAGTTTCTGAGCTGTGTAGTCTGAAAACGCACGTGAGAAACCGTACATGTGTAAAAACTGCAAATAAAGTTTCAGGTGACCAATATGAAGAGTGACGTGTGGGTAGCAGACACGTGCGAACTCACATTGATAGAAAGTGGAAACATATCAATTCCTACACGTGGAAAGTCATAGAACGGCGACAAATGCCACAAATCTTCAGCATGGGAGAATAGTTGAGACCAATGTAGACAATCTTCATATGGTTAAACACTCAGACGCGCCTGCAAGTATCGTGGGTACATTACAGACATTATGTTTGCCTATTTTGTTTAACGCCGTATATGTATTTTTGGCCATTATGCTATTTGTTTTAGTTGTTTGCTTTTCTGTTGGTCCATTTGTAAAAGCAAGAATAGTGGAAAACGGATTACAGCATGTTAAACATGTCATCTTATGTCCCGTAGTGGATAACTAGAGGTGTAAAATGACTTTTGAATGTTTGCACACTTAGTGACATAGAAACGGTAAGATATCATCCAATTTTATGTAAAGGTGTTATGGTCTATAGCTTTCTACCATGACACTTAAATTTTCACAGATAACAGTAAATGTATAGATCTACTATAGATTCTAAGCGTTTGAAATTTGTTATGGAAACATGTTAGTTGTAAATGTTGCTAGCTGTTATTTCATAATTTGATCCTAGAGATTTTATACTTATGGCATCTCAATTTCTTCAATAAACTTTAATAAAGACGATATGCTTTGTTGTCCTTCTAGTCATTTGTTGTCTTTGTTTTCTTATAGAACCTGTAGGATTTTTCTTTTTGAAAATCAGCATATATCACATTTGTTTCATGATCAAACCTTTCAAACCGGTTTTACGCACTCACTTGAGAAAAACGTCATCTAAGAAAGTCATTGGGCGTTGTCTGAAACATCGAACCGTTTACAAATTTATCCAGTTGCATGAGCAGATGCTTTTTTTATTGAGGATCTCATTACTTACATGTCTAACAGCGACGGAACGAATTGGTAGGGGTTGACGAAACAGATACCCAATGTGGAAAGTCGGGACATTGGTGACAGTAAGTTACATGGGAAGACGCCGTTAGTCTTGTATGGCACTTTCTCTACTGGAGTTGTCACTTTATATTTCATTGTACATATAAGACAATAATTATCAGCGTTTAGAATCAGTTTTATTCTATTAGAGATGATGTAGAACTTACGTAATCCAGTTTCGTCCATAAACAAAACCATGGTATTGCTGTTAACCTTTATTATTGCTTTTAGCCAAGTTGTCCAAAGCTTTTAGCCAAGTTGTCCAAAGTTTCCCGTATCTATTGTAGCAAACATTTTAACTGTATACGTATATCAAGATGTTGCTAAGTAGTATTTACCTATGCTAGTCTGCAGTAGGCTGCTAGAGGTTTGTAAAATCTCCGTAATCCAGTTTCGTCAATAAATTAAAACACGACATTGCTTTTTGCCAAGTTGTCCTTCTTTTCCATCGAATGGTGTCTGATTTTCTCCTATGCAAATCAGCATACTAAGTATATAACATAGTAGCATCTAGCACGCTTAACATGCCGCGGTAAAAATGTAGATCTAAAATGGGCAAATGGGATGCCAGAGTCAGCCAAAAAGCACAGTTGACGACATCCCTATGTCGCTATGCTACAGTCGGCATTTTTTGTTTCTCATAGGTTAATCAGGTATGTTTATGAAGGTTATATACCTGGTATTCAGGTATATAAATTTTGAACTTTCACCATGCTGACCCCTGAATCAGCTTGCCCGCCATTTTCATCAGCGATAGGTAGAATCATTTCTCTTCATCTAAGACGAGTTTAAGGCCGATGCAACACTTCATCCAACAACTATACCCACACACTGGTAAGACCTTGTGTCTGATGTTATCTGATTTCCCTTATGCAAATCAAAACATGTAGCGACACTGGTGCTTTTCTTTGTTTCCTGATGAAGTAAAACCTGCCGAACCAGTTTTATTGACCCCCTCAGTCACCATATAAACCCGTCCTGACTGCTCTGTACTTGTCAGTACCGACCCTGAAGCCGTGAGGACCTGTGTCGCCGTGAAAATATCGTGCAGTGCTTTGGAGCATCAGCGTATCTCGGTAAGTACATTCAGATGTACTAACCACTGAGTTTTTTTTCTATATTCTTATTCGTCGACGACTATAAGTATATGGTAGTGTGGCAACTGTAGACCTTAAAGACCCTTAAACAGACTCAAGATCTACCAGGAAATTAAAGCAAACATCACTTCTCCGGTGGGTGTCCTAGCAGTTTGTTGTCTAGTTCCAAGAATTCTGAAATCCGCATTTCTATAAGGTATTGATTTTGGAGTTCTTGGAACTAGACAACAATGAAGCGACGTTATGTCAGCTGAGTAGATCTCACTATGTACATGAAAGAGTTCACTATTAAAGGGTGACAATATCTGGATTATATTCGTTACGAAAAATCAAATGTAAAGTTTATATGTAATGACATTATTCGGATATGCTTTTCAATACACAAGATTTCAAACTCTTATCTTGTTTTCTTGCGCATTATTCTTGCGGGATCTGGAGTTTGACCAAGATGGCGACTGGAGCCGGATCTCATCTGGATCAAGGTGATGAGGGAGATGATGGACAGGATTCTCCCCGCACCCACAAGTGCAGCCACTGCGACAAGGAGTTTCGATCCAAAAGTAATCTCAATCAACATCTGCGAACTCACAATGGTGAGAGACCATACCAGTGTGGTCAATGTGGGAAACGGTTTGGTCATCTAAGTCATCTGAAAGACCACATGAGAACTCACACCGGTGAGAAACCGTACCGGTGTGAGGAGTGTAACTGTCGATTCAGTAGATTGAGCGATTTGAAGAATCATATCCGAACGCACACCGGTGAAAAGCCGTACAAGTGTGAACATTGCAACAAAAGTTTCAGTCAGTTATCTAATCTGAAGACTCACGTGCGGACTCGACAGGAGAGAAACCCTACGGATGTGAGGAGTGCAGCAAGCAGTTCACTACGCTGTCATATCTTAAGAGGCACGTGCGAACTCACAGAGGTGAGAAACCGTACAGATGCGAGGCATGCAGCGAGCAGTTCAGTGACCAGGGAAATCTGAAGAGACACATGCGGACTCACTGACGACAAACAGTACATGTGTGAACAATGCAACAGAAGCTTTCTTCAGTCACGTAATCTTCGTGCGCACATCCAAACTCACATCGGTGAAAGTATGTCAATAACGGTGTCACGATAACATGTACATATTGTTACACAGTAACCTGAAGTTTGTCACTTCCTTACAAAGGCAAATGTGGCCTATGATTTACCGTTTTAATTCAGCACTGTACTCACTGCATAACTCCACTGTAAAAATAAATAACGGTAACTGAATTACATCATTGTATAGTAGTTTCTATTGTCATGTAGTTCATTGGAAATAGAAGCGTTATTTAAAAAAACGGCTGTAGAATGTTTGGACACTAGTGACAGAAAGACGGCAAAATATCGATGGACATAGCTTTCTGCCATCGCTCTAAGTTTTAGTTACTCAAGTTCTTATTAACATTTAATACGTCACTTAAATCGATGGAAATACACTAGATACTTGGCATTTCGAATGAGCTTCGGAAACATGTTAGTTATATAGATGTTGTTATGTATTGTTTGCCTTCATGATATGCTGTAAGATTTGTTAACTTTCCGCACTCAGTTTCCTCAATGAACTAAAATGCAAATGTGTTGTCGTCTTTCATGTTATATGTTATCTTTTAAGTTTGCAGTGAAGCGGCCACCGCGAAAACCGCGAACATTAAACCACCGCAAAAGTTTCTGCATTTACAGTGATCACTGTAGATTTATTAGCGAATAGAAGGATGTGGAAATACGAGGAAATGGGCACGACGTTTTAGAAGTTTTACATATGCTGCATACCTTGCTTGCTGTAGTAATCACTAGATTTATTAGTGAATAGAATGTGTTGTAGCAAACATGCTAGATGCAAATACATTAACATATCCCTACATTTTTGTGTCTTGCTAGCGTACTGTAATATACATGAGATTTTTCATCTTCCCGCACCTCACTTTCATCAATAAACAGTTACATGTAATGAGATTTTCTTGTCTTGCTTGTACAATATGGTAATTGGCGAAGTTATTCTCCTTTTGCAAAGGATAATGTCTGATTTCCCTCTAAGCAAATTCTTCATAACAGTAATATGTTCCTTTCTTCTGTTTTGCAATCAAGCACGAGGGTGAGCGAAAAAGTATTACAGGTGGCTTTATCACACACCTTTTTAATCGAATGAAATTGGGCAAATGGGCGAATGATATGTTAGAGTCGGCCTTATGTCGCTATGCTACAGTCGGCTTTTTTGGTTCTCATAGGGTACTGAGGTATATAAACTTTGACCTTTCACCATCGGAAGTGCTGACCCCTAATTCAGCTTGCCCGCCATTTTCAACATCGACGTCAGGATAATCAGTTCTCTTCATCCAAGACGAGTTTGACGCCGATTCAACGCTTTATTGATCCAACAGCTATACCCCCACACTGGTAAGTCTGATTTCCCTTATGCAAATCAGAACATGTAGCGTGGTGCGTTTCTTTGTTTCCTGATGAAGTAAAACCTGCCGAACCGGTTTTATCACCCACTCAGTCACCATATAAACCCGCCCTGACTGCCCTGTACTTGTCAGTACCGACCCTGAAGCCGTGAGGACCTGTGTCGCCGTGAGTCACTGTGCAGTACATTGGACCATCAACAAATCTCGGTATTAAAGTACATTTGCTTAGCACGGTTTTGTTTTTCTATATCTATTCATTGAAGACTATAAATATATGGTAATGAAGCGACTGTAATCTTAAACAGACTAACGGCAAATTGAAACAAAGAAACAAAATCGTCCCACTCCCTACGCGCCAACGACGCCAACAAGATTGAGGGCACTGAAGAAGATGAGGAAGAAGAAGACTTCACACTTCTCCCGTGGGTGCCCTAGCAATTTGTTGTCTAGTTCCAAGAATTCTAAAATCCGTAACTTGCAAATTATTCTGCAAGTTACAGATGTAAGAGTTCTTGGAACTAGACAATGACGTCGATATGTCGACTGAGTACATCTCACAGTGTACATGCAAGGGTCCACAAATGAAGGGAGACAGCATATGGATTATATTCCTTACGCAATATTAAGAGTAAAGTTTATATGTAATGATATGTTCGAGTATGCTATTCAAGACACAAAATTTTAAACCGTTATCTTCTTTCTTCTTATTCTTGCAGGATCTTGAGTTTGGCCAACATGGCGACTAGAGCCGGATCTCATCGGACACAAGGGGAGGGAGAGGGTGGGCAGGATTCTCCCCGTTCCCACAAGTGCAGCCATTGCGACAAGGAGTTACAATCCAAAAGTAGGCTCGATCGACACCTGTGAACTCACACTGGTGAGAGACCATACCAGTGTAATGAATGCGGGAAACGGTTTGGTCAGGTGGGTCACCTGAATGGCCACATGAGAACTCATACCCACATGGGCGAGAAACCGCACCGATGTGAGGAATGTAACAAGCAGTTCAGTAGTCTGAGAGAGCTGAAGATCCATATCCGAACTCACACCGGTGAAAAGCCGTACATGTGTGAATATTGCAACAAATGCTTTTGTCAGTCAGCTCATCTGAAGACCCACATACTAACTCATACGGGTGCAAAACCCTACAGGTGTGAGGAATGCGGCCGACATTTCAGAACATTTGGTAATCTAATAACGCACATGAGAACTCACACTGGTGAAAAGCCGTACAAGTGTGAACACTGCAACAAAGGCTTCAGTCGGTCATCTTATCTGAAGAGACACGTGCGGACTCACACAGGGGAAAACCCGTACAGGTGTGAGGAGTGCAGCAAGCAGTTCAATACGCTGACAAACCTAAAGAGTCACATGTGGACTCACACTGGAGAAAAACCGTACAAGTGCGAAGTGTGCAGCCAACAGTTCACACGGTTGTCCAGTTTGAAAAGGCATACGCAGACGCACACTGTTAATAGAAAAGCTGTGTAACATATGCGGCAGAAAGTTATGGTTCAATAATGTAGAAGCTCTTCTGACCTGAGAAGGGTGGTATAAATCCTGTGATGGATTGGAAGGTAAAAAACGATCGTAATTGTAAATGATTTCTAACTAGATTATAGCAACAGTGTAGTTGGTTAGAAGTAACTTAGAACTAGAAGTGTTGTGTGAAAAGAACGACTGTTGTTTGTTTGTTTGAACACTAGTTATGTTAAGACGGTAAGACATCGTTCGCTTGATGTAAATGTGCCATCGTCGAAAGCTTGTGATATGCCATAGCACTTAGTTCAGTATTTTTTTGTTTTGTTTTAGTTACTGAAGTTTTTATTATCACTTGATGATTCACTAGTCGCTGTAAATACACCAGACCCTCAACGTTTGGACTTAGCTATAGAAACATGTTAGCTATGGAAGTTGCTAACTATTGTTCTTGTTCATAATGTGCTGTAAACTGCTACAGTTCTCGGCATCTGATTTTACTTAATAAACTAAGACACGTAATGTTTTGTTGTCTCTCTTATTGAACACAGTTGTCCAATTTGTTTCATAATGAAGTAAAATCGGTTTTATGCAGTCACTCCATAAAAACGTTATGCGCCGATGACAGCCAATGTTGTCTCAAACGTTTGTTTGCGATACTTAGTCTCCTGTTGCTTGATCGCTTGATCAAGTTACTTTTTTTGTTAAGGGTCTCATTGAATTGATTTTCGGAAGAAGTAGTCTTTAAAATAATTTAAACGGTCTGTATATTACAGTTTGAAATGAACAAGAAAAGAGGCATAATGACGTCTTTGTTCTTCGTTCTGTTTTGTGAGTCTGCCATTCCAGGATTGACCTCTACAGCCACACCAACCGCGAAATCCCTTGTCTTATGAGACATGTCGGCAGAAGGATGCCAACAACTAGCAAGCTGAGTCCTACGCATACGCACAATCTCTAAATTACATGATTATGTCGCTAAAAACAATCATATTATGGCACCCGGTGATGTTTGTAAATGTTCCTCAAGTTTTGTTTTATTGCTTTAAATATATCACTAAAGATATACAAGAATAGTAAGCGGTTAGAATAGGTTGCAAATGTATGCTTATAGATATTTATAGGAGTTCCATAATCCAACTTTGTAAATAAACTTAATCACGGTATTTTTGTTTATCACTGTTAGCCAAGTTGTCCTCGGACCTCCTTTTTCTGTACAGTGTTGCCCCCGTGCAAGTCAGAGTAGATATGGCAGCCACTACCAGTCTCCACAAGTAACAGGAAAACTATTGGCCAAATGACATACCAGAACCGGCCAAAAAGTACAGTACACGTCTTTGACGATGTCTCTGGCATTGCAGCTTTATGCTACAGTAGGCGATTTTCATTTCACGAGGGGAATCAGGTATATCAACTTTGAGCTTTCACCACCGGAAATGCTGATCCCTGTTTTAGCTCGCCTGTCATTTTCAAAAGCGACAGGCAGATCAGTTCTCTTCATCTAAGACGATTTTCAATGTGAATTAGTTCTTTATTGTCTCAACAACTATTCTCACGCACTGGTAAGACCTTTGTCTTCTGTTGTCTGGTTTCCCTTTATGCAGATCAGCACATGTATAACCTGTGAGGGTACTTCCCTTTGTTCCGTTGCCAAGTACAACCTGCCGAACCGGTTTTACCCGCCATCCAGTCACTCATATATAAATGTGTCACTGACCACTCTGTCAGTGCCGACTCTGCAGCCGTGAGGATTTGCGTCGCCCTGAAAACACTGTGCAGTACCATAGAGCATCAGCGTATCTTGGTAAGTACTGGTAGTTTTGGTTTTCGTATCTATGTATCTAAGACTAAGACGGCCATGTGGAATATATAATCCTGAAACAGATAATCGAGGTAAACATAAGTGCCCGGAGTGAGTCACACAGCGTTATACCGATCCCATCTATCAGTGGTTCCAAAATAACAAGGAAATCGTTATGTTCAAGCAGATCTGACCAAATACAGTTAAGGGACTATGTTGAGATTATTGTTTTTACTAAAGTTATCGTTTTCATCTATCAGCATATTCGACAAATGAGTGCATATCTATGTTTCTTCACGGAACTAAATTTGAGGGACTTGTCGGCTGTTTCACAATTGAGTGTACCCATTTATTTTTCCACATGTTACCAGTTGATAAGAAAGTCTACATAAGATATTACTGTTTTTGAATTGTATTTTCCAAAAGCTGGTATTTGAAAAGAACACAACAAAAAAAGAAGTAGAGAAATCCATCAATATTTGGCGAAACTATCGTAAAAAATGTTGCCTAAAATGTCCTATTTTTAGTGTTACCAGGGGTCATTCAGTTTTTTCACATTCTGACCATTGCAGCTGACATCATAAACATGGCTGCTGCCTTAAAATTCCTTATTTTGTACATGCAGTCATATGTAAACTTGAGATTTATTACAATTTTTCGAAGATATTCCAACTTTTTTTGCCAGCAGGGTTATTTTGTATTTTCACCCACATGTTACCAATTTTAATGTAATATTTACTTATATAAAATAGTTTTTAAAGTCTGTAGCATTGTTTTAATGTACTGTAATAAGTGTTAATTTGACATTTAAAGTTTTGATATGATGTATGTAAGACAACAAAAATAGAATGAGATCATTCCTACTTTCATCTGACTCACAGCGAAGGATGAAAGTATCGGCTGTCATTTTCCGAAAAATTCTGTCCCGTCCGTACCCCCCCTCAATTTCTATACTAGGCTAATATTACAAGCTTTTAATTGTGATGGTTTACAAGTCTCTTTGACTAGATACCAAACCACTATATAAACCATATCTGTGATAAAGACCTTGCCTGATACAGCACCGTATAACTTCAAATGTCCCGTCCGTACCCCTGTCCCGTCCGTACCCCCCACCTGTCCCGTCCGTACCCCCACTTTTAGTTTTAAGCAAAATACTGGGGAAAATGACATCCCAATTGATTAAATAACACATGCTAAATACTAAATAGATACAAACAATTGATCTCTTCCCTAAAGATAGTAGTTTTTAATGAATTTGCCAGCATTTTCTTTGTCAGGTTTTTCATTAACCCCCATAAACTGCCTGGGACTGGTATGAGATGAAATCTGATATTCCCCTAAAGTTACCATCCCATTTTGCCCAGTATGTGCTCTCCTCTAGCCCAGCTCACTCTCCCAGATCATCATCATGATGGTGATGACCCATTCTCCTCACCCCCAAGTACAGGTAGTGTACATGAAAAGGACAAAACAGGCACTACCTGAGACTCCAAGGGGAAAGGCAAAGGTTCTGGAGAGACTTGTCAAGTCAAAATATAATCCTTGAGAAGAAAGGGGTACTTGCTGTGACAAAAGAGAGCAGAAGATATCTGCAAATGGGTCAAGAAATTGCAGATTCCCTGACAGAGCAGATACTACTAATAGTACATCCCATCAAATTCACCAGTTGAGCGTGGATGATGGCCATCAAAGAAAATATCCTCTAATGGCATTCTCAGATCATTCTAGATCAGATCAGATCTAATAAGAATGTCTATCTCCTTTCCTAGTTTAGGCAATATTGCAGTATTTGTAGATGCTTTACTTAATTTGTATTTAGTGAACAAATGTGTTCCAAAAGGTTCGGAAAAGTCCCTGCAGTATCAGTCTGTTGTCTGGTTGTGTCCCGTCCGTATCCCCATGTATTATCATATTCATGAAATGATCAAGTCTCTTGATGCGTTGCCCAAGTATGAATGCTAGAATCCTATGTAGGGGTATATAAAGGATGAAATTCCAACAAAGTTAAGCTGTCAAAGTGCTTGAACTTGAAAAAAATTGTATTTGACCTTTCCTTCCACATGAAATGACAGCAGGGTGTTATCATCGCCTTACAATAAATAACCATAAAATGACACAACAAGGTGCTACTGCAAATCAAAGTTAGTTTTCTGGTGTTGTGGATACTAGTGATGGAAGATAACATAGAATAGTGTTTATCTGTAGTTCTTCATTTGGGTATACTGTATGTACCTTTACATACAGTCTTAAAGTTGTCCCGTCCGTACCCCCTCAGTACCCCATTAAAGAAAGACTTATATTATAGTAACCGGGAGGTGTTGTGCAGAGATCTTTTAGAATATTAAGCCACAAGTATGTACCTTTGAACTGCCAATATCAATTTTGATATATATTAAAGTTGATTTTTTAACCTCTGTGACACCTGTTTGGAAACAGCCGTGTAGATTGCATCGTATGTCTGCCTTTAACTCAAGCCCCCCCCCCCCCCCTTCCAGCTCTACCAGGCTCCACATAACAATTAAAGTCGTCAAGTTCTAACTAGTATAACCATCAACTAGCATTATGTACGGTTACATATCGACTTACCAGATTTACTTTTCTATGTACGCTAAACGTTTCATATCCTATCATTGTCTATCCCTCGTAGATGTTGTCTCAGCTGTCTATGCAAATCACTACTCCCCTTTGTTCGGCAATCAAATAAAACCATCTAAACCTGTTTTACCGCATCGAAAACCATCCAACTAGTTACTATGTTTGCTTCAACATGTCGATTGTGTTTGTTGCGAAGAGAAATCATATAGTACACCATTATAAGTTTATATGTAATTATATCACGTATTTTATTTCATTAGACAGAATTTTTCAAACTCTTATTCTCCTTTTCTCTTTATTCTTGCAGAGCCTGGGATTTGACCAACATGGCGACTGGAGCCGGATCTCATTTGACACAAGGACATGGAGAGGATGGACAGTATTCTCCCGCTAGCTACCCAAAAGTGCAGCTATTGCGACAAGGAGTTTCGATCAAAAAGTAAACTCAACGAACATCTGCGAACTCACACTGGTGAGAAACCATATCAGTGTGATGAATGCGGGAAACGGTTTAGTCAGCTATCTAACCTGAAGGAACACATTAGAACTCACATGGGTGAGAAACCGTACCGATGTGAGGAGTGCAGCAGACAGTTTAGTAGTTTGAACAACTTGAAGGTACATATGCGAACCCACACTGGTGAAAAACCGTACAAGTGTGAACATTGCAACAAAAGCTTCCGTCGACCAACTCATCTGAAGACTCACATGCGGTCACACACTGGGGAAAATCCGTACAGATGTGAGGAGTGCTGCAAGCAGTTCTCTACGTTGACACATTTAAAGAGGCACATGCGAACTCACACAGATGAGAAGCCGTACAAATGCGAGAAGTGCAGCAAACAGTTCACCACGTTGTCAAATCTAAAGAAGCACAGCCGTACTCACACAGGTGAGAAACCGTATAGTTGTGAAGAGCATTTTAGTGATCAGTCTAGTCTAAAGAGACACATACGGACTCACACTTGTGAAAAACCATACACATGTGACGAATGAAGCAAGCAGTTCAGTGAGCTGTCAAATCTCAGTAGACACGTGCGGACCCACACTTGTGAAAAACCTTACAAATGTGAGGAGTGCGGCAAGCAGTTCAATGATTCAGGTAATCTGAATACGCACAAACAGACTCACACCGGTGAAAAACCGTACAAGTGTGAGGAGTGCAGCAAGCAGTTCACTACGCTGTCAACCCTAAAGAGTCACATGCGAATACACACTAGCGAGAGGCCGTACAAGTGCGAGGAGTGCAGCAAGCAGTTTGCACACTTGTCCACTTTGAAAAGACATATGCAGACTCACCCTGTTTAGAGACATGTGTAAAATATGCAGGAAACTGTGCCATAATCATGGTGCTGTCCCATAGTGGAATGGAACTTTAAAAAACGACTGTAAATTCGTGATACCGTATATAACTTTTTAACCAGATTTTAGCATAGGGATCACTATCATCGCATGCCCGTAGTATGTTAGAACTGGAATTGTTGCGTAAAAACGACTGTGCGTTGTTTGTGGTTATGGTCCTTGAGTGAGTGGCTGTTGTTTGAACACAAGTAATAGTAGGACGGTAAGACATCGTTCACTTAATATAAATGTGCCATCGTTTATAGCTTTTGATATGCCATAGCACTTAGTTTAGCACTGAAGTTTTATTTGTCATTTGATAAGTCACTAGTCGCTATTAACACCCCAGATTCTAAACGCTTGGACTTAGCTATGGAAACATGTGGGTTATGGAAGTTGCTAACTATTGTTTGTATACATTATGTGCTGTAGGTTGCTTAAGTTTTCGTGCATCTAATTTTACTCAATAAACTAAGACACGTAATGTTTTGTTGTCTTTCTTGTACACTATAGTAATTGGCAAAGTTATTCCCCTTTTGCAAAGGATGTCTGATTTCCCTATAAGCAAATTCTTCATAACATGTAATATGTTCCTTCCTTTCTTCAGTTTTGCAATCAAGCACGAGGGTACTACAATTTACAAGTGGTTTTATCACAAACAACAAATGGGCAAATGATATTTTAGTTTCGGCCAAAAAGCACAGTTGACGACATCCCTATGTCGCTATGCTACAATTTTTTTGTTTCTCATAAGGGTACTCGGGTATATAGACTTTGACCTTTCACCACCGGAATTTTTGATCTTTCATTCAGCTTGCCCGCCATTTTTGACAGCGTTAGTCAGATCGTTTCTCTTCATCAGAGACGAATTTGAAGCTGACTCAACGCTTTATTGATCCAGCAGCTGGTACCCCCATACTGGTAAGACATTGTGGCTGATGTTGCCTGATTTCCCTTATGCAAATCAGAACATGTAACATGTAGTGCGGTGCTTTCCTTTGTTTCCTGATGAGTTAAAACCTACCGAACCGGTTTTATTGACCCATTCAGTCACCATATAAACCCGTCCTGACTGCTCTGTACTTGTCAGTTTCGACTCTGCAGCCGTGAGGGCCTGTGTCGCCGTGAAAACATCTTGCAGTATCAGCGTTTCTCGGTAAGTAACATTCAGTTGTACTTTTTCAACACCAAGTTTGTTTTTCCATTCTTATTCATCGACTATAGGTATGTGGTATTCTGGCAAGTACAGCCCTTAAACAGACCCTAGATTAACAGCAAATTAAGCAAAACGTCTCCGGTGGGTGTACTAGCAATTTGTTGTCTGGTTCCAAGAATCAATTCTGCAAGCTTTAGAATTCTTGGAACTAGACAACAATGAAGTCGCTATATCAGCTGAGTAGATTTACACTATTAAAGGGAGACAACATCTGGATTTTATTCGTTACGCAAAATCAAAAGTGAATTTTATAATGTATATGTACTGACAATTGTTCGGATATGTTTTTAAGAGACACGATTTCGAACTCTTGTTACATTGTGTTGGTTTTTATTTTTCGTATTCGTATTCTCCATATTATTGTAGGATTTGGAGTTTGACCAACTCATGGCGACTGGACCCGGATCTCATCTGACACAAGGGGAGGGAGAGGATGGACAGGATTCTCTCCGTACCCACAAGTGCAGTTATTGCGACAAGGAGTTTCGCTACAAAAGTAAGATAAACGAACACCAGCGAACCCACACTGGTGAGAGACCATACCAGTGTGGCGAATGCGGGAAACGGTTTAGACAGCTATCTCACCTGAAGGACCACATGAGAACGCACACCGGCGACAAACCGTACCAGTGTAATGACTGCGGGAAACGGTTTGGTCATCTATCTCATCTGAAGGTCCACGTGAGAACGCACACCGGCGACAAACCATACCAGTGTAATGAATGTGGGAAACGGTTTGGTCATCTATCTCATCTGAATGGCCACATAAGAACTCACACCAAGGAGAAACCGTACCGATGTGAGGAGTGTAACGGTCAATTCAGTTGGTTGAGCGATCTGAAGGACCACATGCGGACTCACACTGGTGAAAAACCGTACAATTGTGAACATTGCAACAAAGGGTTCAGTCAGTTAGCTCATCTGAAGAGACATATTAGGACTCATACAGCTGAGAAACCGTACACGTGTGAGGAGTGCAGTAAACAGTTCATTACGCTGTCAGATCTTAAGAGGCATGTGCGAACTCACACAGGTGAGAAACCATACAGGTGCGAGGCATGCAACAAGCAGTTCAGTCGCTTGTCCAGTATGAAGAAGCATATGAAGACACACACTGGTAAGGAAGATCAAAGAACAGCATGTGTAAAATAGGAAGAAGACGTTTTTGCTTGAGTAAGGAGAAATACTTCTGATCTTCGAAATGTGGCATACAAACTTGGATGTTGATATATATTCGGTACATGTCTCGGTTACCCAGAGATATTAATGCATGGTAATGTTTGTGATGGGGGTTGGTTTTGTACATTGTATCAGTAGACTGGTGCGATGATGACAATATTCAGATGAGCCTTGACGTTGATATGTTAGTTACGTATAAGCACAAGTAAGAGGACTCACACAGGTGAGGTGACAAACCGTACAGGTTTGAGAAATGCAACAAAGCCCGGCTTTCGTCTGTCAAGTAACTTGGGTAACTTGGTGAATGCCTTTCAATGCCTTTGTGAAGATTACAACATGTGACGCAGTAGAAGGCATAGATGATGGGTGAAGGGAAGGGGCGTCGGCTCTTTTTAACTGGGATGTTAGTGTGTAATTTTTGTTACCTATGTTTTCGGAATATATACTTATTTTGATCCAGTACTGTACACGTTGGACTAGCATATGGTGTACACATTACATGACCTCACTAAAACAATAGCGATAGCTGTTTTCAAAGAAACTATAACTTGGTTTCGTCGTATATGATGTTATTAGTTTGGTGATTAGAGCTATTCATTCAATGTTATGTAACAGTTGTAACTGTGTTTTCTCCGCTTTAGTTGGCGAAGGTTTAATTTTCTCTTGGTAATCAAGTTAGTTGAACCAAAATGTTGCTAAATAATGTTTGTCCGTTTGTCGTAAGCTGTACTTTGGCAGAGATTTGCGACATTTAATGTTATGTAACACTTATATTTGCGTTTCTCTGCCTTAGTTGCTGACTTAGGTCCACTTTAGACTTGCTAAATAATGTATGCCCTTTTCTTATGCGCTGTATACATGTAGATGAGTAAATATTTGCGACATGTCCGCACTCAATCCGTTGTAAGCTGATAGAGATTTGTATACTTTCGGCATCTCAGTTTCTTCAATAAACTAATTATGTTTGATTGTCTTTCCAGTTTGATGTTATTTATTGTCTTTGTTTTCCTACCGAGATGATTTTTTTTCTTTATGGAGATCAGCAAGTATCATATTTGTGTCCGTAGGTCGCTGTTTCCGCCTTGACCTTTGACCCTTTAGGGAGCTCTATGACCCGAACCCGGACAGGTCCTGTACAACAATAGAGGTGTGAACAATAGGTGATGTCATGGGATTTCCCTAAATGCTTAAGCATATTCCAAGAATCAAGAACCACATATGAGAAGCTTAGCTTAAGAGAGAAATCAAAAGAAAGGGAAATTTTTTTTGGTAATGACGAGGAAAGGCAACAAAACGTTTTTAATGCATGGCAATAGTTTATTGACGAAAATGAGATGTGGAAAGTTTACAAATCTCGTGTAGGTTACAGTACACTAGGAACGCAACAATGCATAAGGACTTCTTGATGCATTTTCAGCTAGCATGTTTGCTAAGACTATTTCTAAACGCCAAAGATCTAATAAATCTACAGCGATTACTACAAACAGAAAGGTACTCAGAATATCACTATCTTCTTAAAGGATTAAACTCGTGTACATTTCCTCATGTTTGCATGCTATACTTTACAAAGCCTTCCAAAATATGACATTAGACATTAAACTATACAGTCTCTAAACTGTTGAACAAAAAGTGCAATTAGCTAGAAGATACAGCGTCAACAACTCTGTATCACTACATCAGTGGCAGCAGCCAAATGTGTCGACACGTGAAAAAAAAATTATATACGTCACAATATATCAACGCCAGGGCTCATCTGAATATTACACATGTTACCGATCGCACCAGTCTACTGATACAATGCACAAAGCCAACCCCCATCACCACATACACACACATTATGAAAGCATCTCTGGGTAACCGAGACATGTACTGTATATATTCACATCCAAGTTTCTAAACCACCTTTCTAAGATCATTATCTCTTCTTACTCAGCCCAAAACGTCGTCTGCCTATCTTACAGCTGTCCCTCACCACCGTGAGTCTCCATATGTTTCTTCAGAGTAGACCACTGACGGAATCGCTTGCTGCACTCCTCACACCTGTACGGTTTCTCACCCGTGTGAGTCCGTATGTGACTCTTTAGGTTTGTCAGTGTAGTGAACTGCCTGCTGCACTCATCACACCTGTACGGTTTCTCACCTGTGTGAGTTCGCATGTGCCTCTTCAGATTAAAGACAGTATTAAACCGCTTGCTGCACTCCTCACACCTGTACGGGATTTCCCCTGTGTGAGTCCGCTGTCCCTCACCTCCGTGAGTCTTCATATGTTTCTTCAGAGTAGACCACTGACGGAACTGTTTGCTGCACTTCTCACACATGTACGGTTTCTCACCTGTGTGAGTCCGCATGTGACTCTTTAGGTTTGTCAGTGTAGTGAACTGCCTGCTGCACTCATCACACCTGTACGGTTTCTCACCGGTGTGAGCTCGCATGTGCCTCTTTAGATTAGAGACAGTATTAAACCGCTTGCTGCACTCATCACACCTGTACGGGTTTTCCCCTGTGTGAGTCCGCTTGTGTCTCTTCAGATGAGTTGACTGACTGAAGCCTTTGTTACATTGCTCGCACTTGTGCGGTTTTTCACCGGTGTGAGTTCGAATATGCATCTTCAGCTCGCTCGAACTACTGAACTTCCTGCTGCATTCCTCACATCGGTGCGGTTTCTCACCGGTGTGAGTCCGCATGTGTCTCCTTAGATCGCCCAGCCTGCTGAACTGCCTGCTGCACTCCTCACAACTGTATGGTTTCTCATCTGTGTGGATCCGCACGTGACTCTTTAGGTTTGACAGCGTAGTGAACTGCCTGCTACACTCCTCACACCTGTACGGTTTCTCACCTGTGTGAGTTCGCATGTGCCTCTTCAGATGACTGAACTGTTTATTGCATTCCCGACAACTGTATGGTCTCTCGCCAGTGTGAGTCCGCAGGTGTCGGTTGAGCTTACTTTTGAAGCGAAACTCCTTGTCGCAGTGGCTGCACTTGTGGGTATGGGGAGAATCCTGTCCATCCTCTCCCTCCCCTTGTGTCAGATGAGATCCGGCGCTAGTCGCCATGTTGGTCAAACTCAAGATCCTGCAAAAATAAGGAGAATAAAACAACAACTACTGTATTCAACACGATGCAAATTCTAGCTTGCATACTGAAATATATATATTAACATGTCATTACATCGAAACTCTTGATTAGACATTATCATACTTCAGAACAAAGATTACAGAACAAAGGGAGTACGGATTAGTCACCCTGATTTGCAAATTCATCGGAACAGACAAAATCTATGAGGGACAGGAAATACATACAGCTTGTAAGGCATGCGGGAAAGTGAATCTAGTAAGCCGATATGTAAATGTTATTGATGCTACTTGCTGGCATTAGGCATAAACTGTACAAGACAGGATAAGAGCTATATGCATAAACGGTTTAAAATGAAGATGGGGGGGGGGGGGGGACACCATTAGAAATGTGGACCTAAGGATGGTTCCTTGTGGGCAATGACCCTAATTGACGCAGGCGCAGAAGGCCCAAAACGAGTCCATACGGTATTTTAGCCTATTTCCGACTTTTAGCAGGAAAATGTAAGTACATTTCATATTAGTGAGACAGTGTAGGTTGCAGATGTTCAGATTCGGCCAAAAAACTAGGCTTTGGTCCATCTTTTCGGCCTGTGCTGACCCCTAATTTGAAGTGATGAGTCCCAAAAATGACGCCATGAAAAAGCAAGATGGCGGCAGGTTTGACCGCCGGAATGGTTGCACTGGTCAGAAAGTTTAAAGATTAGACTTTTGGACACTTGAGATAGCGGGCTGCTGTGTGGGGTGAGTTCGTATGACCTGGAATGTTCACGGATGAGATTATGACACCCTGAACTTGCTAACTTTTACATTATCGCCTATGCAGATTTGTATTAGTGGTAACTGCTCTTGTGGGAGGACTTGCGATGCAGTCTACATGTCCCGCAAATCTTTGAGTTTCATGCGGACATATGAATTTTCACTCATTCGTGGACTGCTATGTTTGTAATTGAAAACGGGCATTTGTTTAGCCAACAAGTAAAGCAATAATCTCAGCATAGACTCTAAGCCTACGTCGATGTAGGTTAGACATCCAGGTAATAAGATACACCAAAAAGTAGTTACTCAAGCAACTGGATATGGTTTTGGAAACGGTCAGACGTTTCGGATAGTATCCACTATCCTTCGTCAGTGACACTGAAGAGATCAGGAATAAACAGGTCTTTTACCCTAAGCCAAACTTGTATTTGGTCCGATCTGCTCACACAATAGACATTAAGTCCTTCTTATTTTTGAAACCCGGATGTCAACATCGACATTAGGAAACATACCTGCCAGTGATCGTATTATGGTATAATGCTGTGTGACCAAGTGTGGACTCACTCCGTGCAGTTATGTTTACCTCGATGTTCTCTTCAAGGATTACGGATACCACATCATGGCCGTAGTTTAGTCGAGTTATTAACTATCGTAGATAAATACAGGAAACCAAACCATAGTCAACTTACTTACCGAGGTACGCTGATGCTCCAAACTACTGCAGGGTATTTTCACGGCGACACAGATCCTCACGACTTCTGAGTAGGCTGACTGCCACATGTATATAGTGAATTGTTGGGGAGGGGGGTGGACTGGTTCGACAGGTTGTATAATTTTGACAACCGAAACATTGTCACATGTGCTAATTTGCATGAAAATAGATATTATGGGACTCCTCAATTCAGGGCTTACCACTGTGTGGGTATCGTTGTCGCATCAATAAAGCGTTGAATCGCCCTCATAATTGTCCTAGATAACAAGAAATGTTCTTCCTGTGGATGGTAAAAATGTCGGGCCGCCGAACCCAAGGGTCAGTACTTCCAGTGGTGAAAGGTCAAAGTTTACATACCTGATAATCCGGTGAAACATGATATAGCCGACAGTAGCATAGCGACCTCGCAGGGATATGTCAGTAAATCTCACTTTTCTTGAAATTTTGACCCAGTCTGGAGACTTTTGGGGCTAGAAGAACATGGCGCTTCGAAGCTTTTCTAATACAGCAGTGTATGATACTGTAAGCAGCCATACGTTTAAGCAAAAATATCCGCTGTTTTTTCGTCGGTGCCGTTGTCTGAAGTGGTTGGATAAAACCGGTTCGGTAAGTTTACTTGATTACAAAACAAATATCATATGTGCGGATTCGCATTAAAGATTGAACACGTTATATATATAGAGAGATAAAAATAAACAAATAGCAATGTGTGACAAGTGAGACAACAAAATATAACGTGTACAATAAGTTTATTCAGAAAACTGAAAGGCGGAAAGCTGGCAAACCTCTAGCAGCTACAGCACATTATGCGATATATATATATATATATATATATATATATATATATATATAAAATCAACGTGTTTCTACAGCAAAGTCCAAACGCTAAAAATCCCGTATCTGTATCTGTATCAATATACTAGTAGCCGGTATAACCGCCCTTCGGCGTAACACACCAGCTTCGCAGGCACGCGGCGCGGCAGCAGCTGGTTATATTACACCGAAGAACCCGTCACACCTAACATCTATCTGCAAGCGTTCTGTGAAACTATCCAGAGAAGATGCCCTACTGTGCTTGGTGATAACAAATTCCACTTTACGATAGTTCTGGGAAAATACGATTTTTTAAACACATTAATCCTAGGCTGGTAACTCTGGTACTTGAAATCATGGCTGTTTCTTTGTTCTTTTTTGGGCTGGTATTAGATACTTATAATTATCAGTCGGTACGTCCACCAGTTTACTGGTCATTTTGTACATCATGCATAGTCTGGACATTAACAATGATCACTTATTAAGGTAGCAGAACACAGTATTTATCCGCGAACCCCGGGGGGTCTATGGCGCGGGACATAAAGTAGTACGGATAAACTTGTTGAAGGAGAGGTAAAAAGCCTTATTTGAGTGGCAGCCAGATATAACCTGTGCTGCGTTGTCACGGAAGGTGTCGACTCTGAGATTGTATGGTTTGGATTGTGAAACTTTTCTATTTTGTGTATAAATGCGCCCCATGACGCAACTGCCCTTCTAGTGTGAGCCGGGTACAGTCATGTGACCTTGTGACAGTGGGCGTGAGAGGGCGATGCGCCGACAGGATTTTGTTGTTTTTCACTATTTTGTGGCTTGTACCCTGAACTCGAACATATCCGTTTTTGGTATTCCAAAAGTGCACCCTACTATATTTTTTTCCGCGTCGAAGCCAGTCACTTTGAGGCCCTTAACTATAGAAATCCCCATAGGCCGAAAACTGTGTTCTGCTACCGTCAACCACAACCTACCGAACCGGTTTTGACCCTGAAGCCGTGAGGATCTGTGTCGACGAGAAAACACCGCGCAGTAGTCTGGAGCATCATCGTACCTTTTTAAGTACTGACTAGTATTTATATTAGTTTTATTGGCACCAAGAGTTAAATCCAAGAGATACAGTTATTTGCACATACACACAGATCGGATACATGGGGTGGTAAGAACTTTAATGCTTTAATAAGCAACCACCAGGACCAAGCCCGGAGGGTAAAAGATTTGTGTGGCGGAGTATGGCGGAGGGGGCAGTGCAGTAATCGGGAGGAGTGGGGCGCTACCTTCAAAGTTACTGTGTCGCGTTTCCACCAGAATTGCTTATCGAACATACCATGCATTCCATGAGCCGGGGCGATTTTAGTTCTGAAGTGACAATGAGAACTTAGTAGTGACTAAAACAGAGAAAACTAACTATGCTATGTGCTCTGACAGAAAGCTATAGACCACGACACCCTAACACCAAGCGAACGATGTATTACCGTCGTTCTGTCAGTAGCTATTGTGCCCAAACATTCACCTGTCGTTTTTCTTACACAACACTGCAGTTCCATCAATCACCATACGATAGTGTCATTACTGTGTCGTAATTAGATTCCCGTTAATTCCTATTTCACAATGGAGTCATGTAGAGAGTACACTGCTTAACAATAAATCAGATATGTCATTTTGTAAAGGTAATTAGTGTAGTTCAACCGATCGAGTGATGTTCCTACTCCTACGATAAAACATCCACGAACTTTTGAGTTTGTGTCTTCTTGCACATGTAATGTTTACACAGGTATTGGCAGATTTGCAACTAGTTAACATGAAAGGCAATGAAGCGTCATTATGTGCAAAAGTTTATTGACGAAAGTGAGATGCGGAAAGTATATCACAATGTAGTAGGAAAGCATGCGTTGGGATATTTTAGCTAGCATGCTTACAACGACTAATTCTATGCGCTAGGGATGTAACAAACCTACAGTGATTACTACTAACAGTAAGGTACCGGGAAAATGCAAACGATTACAAGGAGCCGTGCCTTTTCCCTCGTGTTTGCAATGTCTGTCGTCCTAATTATGAGGGGTAAGCGAACTACTGTTGGTCTATCTGCATCCCGTGTGACATTCAATTATACATTCTCTAGACAGAAAAAAAAGAGAATAGAAAGTTCACTTTTAAAATAATACAGTGCAATATAAGTACCTTCTAGTAATTAGTCCACGTCAGTGCACGTGGTCATTTTTCTTTACACATGCTGTCACTTATCAGTGTGAGTCTTCATGTCTTTTCAGACTGTTCAGACTGGAGAACTCAATTTGCAAATATATTTGCCACAACTAATTCTATGTGCTATAAGTAAAAGTTCTGAAACGTTTAAAGTTGACACATGAAAATAAACAACTTACTTCCTTGTATTGACTAACATGTCAACATCATGGGTTATCTAATGATAAGACTTATTACTGATCGCACCAGCCTACTGATACAATGTAGAATGTTCAAAGCACACTGACCACACACACATACACATCCCAAGGGCTTCTCTAGATAACAGAGACATATACTAGGCATATTCCTATCCTAAGCTTTCATACTATCTTTGTCAGATCAGAAAGGGTTTCTCATTATTCAGCCCAAACCTTATGTTGCCTATTTCACACATGTTCTCTCTTAGCAATGTGAGTCCGCAAGTGACTCTGAAGATGGCGCAACTGAGTAAACTGTTTGCTGCACTCCCCGCACATGTACGGTTTCTCTCCAGTGTGAGTCCGCATGTGTCTTTTTACATCAATCAAAAAACTGAACTGCTTGTTGAAGTTGTTCCACTCCTCACACTTGTACGGTTTCTCACCTGTGTGAGTCCGCATGTGGCTATTGAGATTTGACAATGAAGTGAAATGTTTGCTACACTCCTCACACTTTTACGGCTTTTCACCAGTCGACCAGTGTGAGTCCGCAAATGTTGCTTCAGAGTAGACAGAGCACAGAACTGCTTGCTGCACTCCTCGCACTTGTACGGTTTCTCGCCAGTGTGAGTCCGCATGTGGCTCTTTAGATTTGACAACGTTGTGAACTGCTTGCTGCACTCCTCACACTTGTAAGGTTTTTCTCCGGTGTGAGTCCGCACATGTTTCTTTAGATCTGATAGCGTAGTGAACTGCTTGTTGCACTCATCACATCTGTACGGTTTTTCGCCCGAGTGAGTCCGCATGTGAATCTTCAGATTACTTGACTGATTGAACCTTTTACAGCAGGATTTACACTCGTACGGCTTTTCGCCTGTGTGAATTCTCATGTGCATTTTTAGTTGACTCTGATTATTAAACCGCCTGTTGCACTCCTCGCACTTGTACGGCTTCTCCCCTGTGTGAGTCCGGATGTGTCTTTTCAGGTTACCCAGCTCACTGAAATGCTTGCTGCACTCCTCACAGCTATACGGGTATTCCCCTGTGTGAGTTCGCACATGAGCATTCAGACTAGATAACTGACTGAAGCCTTTGCTGCAATGTTCACACTTGTACGGTTTTTCACCAGTGTGAGTTCGCATATGTACCTTCAGGTTGTTCAACCTACTGAACTGCCTGCCGCACTCCTGACATCGGTGAGGTTTCTCACCGGTGTGATTTCTCATGTGACAGTTCAGAGTAGATATCTGACTAAACCGTTTCCCGCATTCGCCACACTGGTATGGTCTCTCACCGCTGTGAGTCCGCAGGTGTCGATTGAGCTCGCTTTTGAAGCGAAACTCCTTGTCGCAATGGCTGCACTTGTAGGTACGGGAAGAATCTTGTCCATCCTCTCCTTCCCCCTGTGTCAGTTGAGTGACGGCCCCAGTCGCCATGTTGGTCAAACTTCAGATCCTGCAAGTAAAGTACCAACTAATTGACACGATGCAGCAAGAAGTCTGAATGTTTTAGATTGTCGACTGAAAAACTAGACATACGACCGAAAAACTAGAAATATACTTTCCATGACATTTAATTTTTTGTAACATGCATAATCTAGGCACTTTTGTGTTCCAGGTTTGGAAGGTTGAGTTTCATTACAAAACAAAGGGTAAAAAACAAAGGGAGTACGATAAGACTACGGAGTTGCACTAAGAGAGGTCATACAAAACCTATCAGGGAGAGGGATATACATGTAAGCCACAAGTTGAACTTCAAACATATAGAATCATATTTGCGGGCATTAGAAGAAGCTGTAAAAGATAGGATAACATGACGAACTGCGGTTTCAAAGTAACGTGGGAAATGCTACGTTAATAAATAGTCATAGAAATGTTGAACTTAGGATTTGAGGGCAATTTGCTTACGATGCAATCTACAAATCCCACAAACCTATTTCCATGCACACACCGGTTATGATTTGATACGCTGACCATTGAAAACGGACATTTGACTCGTTAAGCATAAGCAAAAATTTCATTATAGCTTCTCCAGTTGGATTTGGTCAGATATGCTTGAATTACAGACATAGCAGTTATAGCCAGTGTAGTCAACGATAGATAGATACTGCAAGGAGGTTCTCAAACCCATATATAGTCAGTACTTACCGTCTTTAGATGTGCTGATGCTGCAAAGTCCCGAAGCACTATGTTTTCACGGCGACACGGATCCTCACGGCTTCAGAATAGATACTGCGTGACAGAGTGGTCAGTGGCACGTTTATATAGTGTTTGGATGGGGGGAATAAAACTGGTTCGGCAGGTTGTACTTGACAACGAAACAAAGAGAAGTGCCCTGATGTTACATGTGCTGATTTGCATAACGGGGAACCTGACAACATCAGACAAAGGTCTTAGCAGTGTTTGGGGATAGTTGTTGAGACAATAAATCGTTGAATCGGCTTGAAAATCGTCGTAGATGGAGAGAACTGATCTTCCTGTCGCTGTTGAAAATGGCGGCTAAGCTGAATCAAGGGTCAGTGTTTCCGGTGGTGAGAAGTCAAAGTTTACATACCTGATTATAATCGCGAAACTTAAGTGGGCCGACTATAGCATAGCTACATTACCAGGGATATCGTCAAAGTCGTCTGTTGAATATAAGTTCATCTGTGACGGTAGTCAACATTGTTGGTAAGCGCTTTATTTTGTGTACGGATATAAAGCTTAAAACTGTAACAAAAAAATCGTCTATTGTCTTTTTGTCGGCTCTGGTATCTTATTTGCCCATTTCGCCAATGTCCATTTTTCTGCACAAGGGGAGGGGGGATAGAAAACATTGTACGGGAAAAGGAGGACAAATTGGCTAACAGCGATAGTAAAGGTTCACAGCAATACTGTGTTTTTTATTGACGAAACTGGATTACGGAAATTCTACATATCTATAACAGCATAAAGCTGCAACTAATTCTAAACGCGAACGATTCTTGTCTATCGACAGTGAAATATAAAGTAAAAACTCCAGAAGAGAAACCACAAATGTTTACTAATTAAGTGCCATAGCAGTCAGACTAGACGCTTTTACATAGAAAGAACGGCGTCTTTTCATATAACCATTGTCCCGACTGTCCACATTGGGTATCTGTTTTGTCAGCTCCTACTTTTACTTATTTCCGTCGCTGAAGGTTAGACATTCAGGTAATGATCACAGAAAAAAAGCATCGACTCATGCAACTGGATAAATTTGTAAACGGTTCGACGTTTCAGACAACGCCCAATGACTTTCGTCGATGACGTGGGTGCGTAAGACCTGTTTGGTAGGTTTGATTATGAAACAAATGTGATATATGCTGTATTTTCAAAAAGAAAACATCCTACAGGTTCTGTAGGAAAACAAAGACAACAAATGACTAGAGGGACAACAAAGCATATCGTCTGTAAGTTTATTGAGATAAAGTCTCTAGGATCAAATTATGAAATAACAGCTAGCAACATCTACAACGAACATGTTTCCATAACAAATTCCAAACGCTTAGTATCTACAGTAGATCTATGTTCTTACAGCGAACTTAATACATAAATATAACATAATACCTTTACCTCAAATGGACGATGTCTTGCCGTTTCTCTGTCACTAGTGTGTTTTTTTTACACTTCTATTTCTAATCCTCTACGGGACATGCGACCATAATGATGACTATGCTGCAATCCGGTTCCCGTTATTCTTGCTTTTACAGTAGAATCATAGAACACGTACACAAAAAAGTAGCATAATGAAAAAAATATACACATCGTTTAACGACAACATAGGTAAACATAATGCCTGTAACGTACCCACAATACGCATATAAATACACGTTGGTACCGGAGCGTTTTACCATATGATGATTGTCTATATTGGTCTAAACTATTTTCCCATGAAGAAACGTGACATTTGCTGCCATTCTATGATATTCCACCTGTATGTTGGACCATCATGTATTAATAGGTTTCCACGTTCCACCAACTTGATTTCGCATGCGTCTGCTCAGTGTGGATCCACATGTGACTCTCCAGATTAGTAGCCTGAGAGAAACTTTTTTTGTAGCGTTTATATGTGTGAGTTCTCAAGCGCGTTTTCAAACTCCACAGCTCAGAAAACTGCCTGCTGCACTCGTTATAATTGTACGGTTTCTACACAGCGTGTGTCCGAATGTGTCTTTTTAGATAACTCAGGTCGCTGAACTGCACTCCTCACACTTGTACGTTTCTCACCCATGTGAGTTGTCATGTGCTCTTTCAGTGTACTCAGCTTACAGAACTGATTACAGCATGCCTCACACCTATATGGCTTTTTCGTCTGTGTGAGTCCGCATGTGAGTCTTCAGATGAGTTGACTGACTGAAGCTTTTGTTGCAATGTTCACACGTGTACGGTTTCTCCCCTGTGTGAGTCCGCATGTGTTTCTTCAGACTTCCCAGGTCAATGAACTGCTTGCTGCATGCCTCACACGTGTACGGTTTCTCACCTGTGTGAGTCCGCATGTGCCTCCTTAGATCTGACAGTGCTGTGAACTGCTTGCTACACTCCTTACATCTGTACGGGTTTTCACCAGTGTGAGTTTTCATGTGTGCTTTTAGGGAATCAAGCCTACTGAACTGCTTGCTGCATGCCTCACATTTGTACGGCTTCTCCCCTGTGTGAGTTCGCATGTGGATTTTTAGATGTGATAATGCAGTGAACTGCTTGCTGCATTCCTCACACCGGTACGGGGTTTCCCCCGTGTGAGTCCGTATGTGGGTCGTCAGATGAGTTGACCGACTGAAGCCTTTGTTGCAAAGTTCACACCTGTACGGTTTCTCACCAGTGTGAGTCCGCATGTGATTCTTTAGGTTTGACAATTTAGCGAAATGTTTGCTGCACTCCTCGCATCTGTACGGGTTTTCCCCTGTGTGAGTCCGCATGTGGATCTTCAGATCACTTGATCGACTGAAGTCTTTGTTGCAAAGTTCACACTTGTACGGTTTTTGACCAGTGTGAGTCCACATGTGTCTTTTTAGAAGACTCAGGTCACTGAACTGCCTGCTGCACTCCTGACATCGGTACGGTTTCTCACCGGTGTGGGTTCTCATGTGGTCCTTCAGGTGAGATTGCCGACTAAACCGCCTCCCGCATTCGCCACACTGGTATGGTCTCTCACCCGTGTGAGTTCTCATGTGTACCTTCAGATGAGAGTGCCGACTAAACTGTTTCCCGCATTCGTTACACTGGTATGGTCTCTCACCAGTGTGAGTTCGCTGGTGTTCGTTGAGCTTACTTTTGAAGCGAAACTCCTTATCGCAATGGCTGCACTTGTGGGTACGGGGAGAATCTTGTCCATCCTCTCCCTGCCCTTGTGTAAGATGAGAAGCGGCTCTAGTCGCCATGTTGGTCAAATTATCATGAAGGCAAACAACACATAGCAACATTATATAACTAACATGTTTCCGAAGCTAATTCGAAACACAATGGATTTAGTGTATTTCCGGCGATTAAAGTGACGTATCAAATGTTAACAAGAAATTGACTAAGATATTGAAAATCTTGCCAGAAAGCTATGTCTAGCGTCATTTTGCTGTCTTTCTGTCACTAGTGTCCAAACATCCCACAGCCGTTTTTAACAACGCTTCCAACCAAGTACGTGATGTGACAATCGTAACTACGATTATGTACATGTAGATTCGTTTAGAGTTATTTTTACAGTGAATAGATGCAGTGAGTACAGTGCTGAATTAAATAGGTAAATCACATACTGTAAATGCAGAAATGTTCGCGGTGGATTAATGTTCGCGGTTTTCGCGATGACCAATTTACCGCGAAATTAAAACCACTGCGAACATTTTTCTACAGTGGTATTAGACTGCAGTCTATGGTGTTACCGTGAACTTAAATCCACCGCGAAATGTCCTTTTCCCGCTACCGCGAGCTTGCATTTGGACACGCATGTTTCTTGACTAACGAAAGCCTTTGTTGCATTTCTCACACCTGTACGGTTTCTCACCTGTGTGTCATCTTATGTGCTTTCAGATTACTCAGCTGACTGAACTGCTTGCCGCACTCCTCACACATGTACGGCTTTTCCCCAGTGTGAGTCCGTATGTGTGTCTTCAGATTTGTCAGGGTGATGAACTGTTTGTTACACTCTTCACACCTGTGCGGTTTCTCACCGTAGTGGATCCGGATGTGCCTCTTTAGATGACCCTGGTCACTGAACTGCTTGCCGCACTCCTCACATTTGTGTGGTTTCTCACCCGTGAGTCCGCATGTGCCTCTTCAGACTACCGAGCTCACTGAACTGCTTGCAGCATGACTCACACTTGTACGGTTTCTCGCCTGTGTGTCATCTTATGTGCTTTCAGATTACCCAGCTGACTGAACTGCTTGCTGCACTCGTCACACCTGTATGGCTTTTCCCCAGTGTGAGTCCGCATGTGTGTCCTTAGATTTGTCAGGGTATTGAACTGTTTGTTACACTCTTCACACCTGTGCGGTTTCTCACCGTAGTGGATCCGGATGTGCCTCTTCAGATGACCCAGGTCACTGAACCGCTTGCTACACTCCTCACATCTGTATGGTTTCTCTCCCGTGTGAGTTCGTATGTGTCTCTTCAGATCCCGTAGATCGCTAAACTGCTTGCTGCACTCCTCACACGTGTATGGTTTCTCACCTGTGTGAGTCCGCATGTGTATCTTCAGATGGCCCAGCCTACTGAACTGCCTGCTGCACTCCTCACATCGATACGGTTTCTCGCCGGTGTGGGTTCTCAAGTGGTCCTTCAGATGAGTTAGGTGACCAAACCGTTTCCTACATTCACCACATTCGTATGGTCTCTCAACAGTGTGAGTGCGCATGTGTCGATTCAGCTTACTTTTGCTTTGAAATTCCTTGTCGCAATAACTGCACTTGTGGGTACGGGGAGAATCTTGTCCATCCTCTCCGTCCCCTTGTGTCAGATGAGTTCCGGCTCCAGTCGCCATGTTGATCAAACTTCAGATCCTGCAGGAATTATGAGAAAAAGTAATTAACACAAAAGTTTTATAATTTTACCTTGCCCACTTAAATGAATACCATGTCATTGCATATATATGTATATACTTTTAATGATATATGTATATCATTTGACTTCTGACTTTTCGTAATAAAACATAATCCAGCTATGCTACTGACACAAGATTTCTTACACATATAATTATTACACAGCAATAAGCAACTAGTTGAAGGTGTTGCGTAGCGGTAGGACAGGTTAAGAATGTGCATAATTTGATTACAGAAGAAAGGGGGCTACGGATTAGACACCCAATTTGCATAGGGAGAGATCAGACAAAATCTGGGAGGGTCATGACAATACATGTACAAGAAGTGTACAAGACAGGATATATGCATAAACGGTTTAAAATGACGATGGGTAAATGCCAAGTAATGTGGACCTTAGGCTAGTTCCTTGAGGGGAAATAATCTAGTACCATACAGGCACATATTCATGTGCACTAATTCATGGTTTGATGTGCTGATGATTGAAAATGGACATTTGATTTGTTTAGCATAAACAAAAAAATCCCATCCTACTATAAACCCCTGACTTGTATATGATCAAATCTGCTTTAACTTAACAGAATGTATTACCATGGGAATGTCACCTCTGAGTAAGCAAACTCTGTATACTATGCTATTGTACCTCGGGCAGTGAATTGTTTACCTCGATTTTCTGTTTAAGCATTACAGATGCCAAATGGCCGTAGTCTAAGTCAAAATATAAATACAGGAACCATAGCATTACCAAGACACGCTGATGCTCCAAAGGACTTGACGGTATTTCCCTTTCTACACTGGTCCTCACGGTACTGGTAGAAACAGAGCGGTCAAGACAGGTTTATATACTAGTAGTAGTGACTGAGTGTGTCAATAGAACCGGTTCGGTCGGTTTTACTTCATTAGGGAACAAGAGAAAACACCATGTCACATGTTGATTTGTATAAGGGGAAATTAGACAATGAGACACAAGGTCTTACAGCTGCTGAATCAATGGATCGGCTTTAAAATCGTCCTAGATGAAGAGAAGCAATCTTCCTGTCGCTTTCGAAAATGGCGGGCTAGCCGCATCAAAGGTCAGAATTTCCGGTGTTAAAAGGTCAACGTAAATGGCCGACTGCAGCATGGTAACTGTCGCCAACTGTCCTTTTTTTACCCCACTAACTGCTCTGACATGTTGTCTACCTATTTTACCAATATATACTGTACCTCTCTATCAAGCATATGAATCCAGGTTGAGAGTTACATGTGATGATAATTTCAAGAGACATTCTAAGGAAGAGGGACAACTTATCAAACCACAACAGCAATACCGTGTTTTAGTTTATTGACGAAATTGTATTGCGGAAATTCTACAAATCTATAACAAACTACAATCAGTACAATGTAAGCATTATTTAGCAACATCTTGATGCAGCCATGCACATGCTTGCTATATTAAATACTAAACGATTGGGTACATTTACAGCCGTTTGCGAAGTATGAAGTGAAATTTAAAACGTGAAGCGAAGAAAACACAGCTATAACTAAGTGATACGTTAAATGAACGGTGCCTGACCATTTCAAGCAGTCGCATTTACACACTACTTCTAGTTCTAATCAACGGAACATGGACCATGCTACGTACAACATACTGTAACCCAGTGATGGTTACGCTAATTTTTAATTTGCCGAACACTAAAGATTATTATGATACGATGAAGTATCGTCACATTGTATCTTAGGTCATATTGGAAAACCAAGACAGCAAATAACATCATAACATTTATTGAAGAAACGGAGATGCCGAAATTATTACGAATCTCTAGCAGTTTACAGCAGATGGAGTGCGGACATGCTGCAAATCTCTACCAACCTACCGCGCTCGATACAAGGACAAACATTATTTAGCAACATTTTGGTGCGACTACCTTGTTTGCCACAACTAACATTAAATGTTCACATTAACTTCCAGCAACTAAAGCGGAGAAAACACTACTGTAACATAACATCAAAAGAACAGCTCTAATTACCAAATAACAATCATATACGACGAAACCAAATTATAGTCTCTCTAAAAATAACTATCATTATTGTTTTAGTGGGGTCAAGGACACTGTACACTTTATGTCAGTCCAATGCGTACAGTACTAGAACAAAATCAGTACATAATGTATATATTCCGTATATAACATTACACACTGACATTCCTGTTAAAAAGAGCCGACGCTCCTTCCCCTCATCGCCTATGTCTCCTACTGCGTCAGATGTTGTAATCTTCACACAATCATTGAAAGACATGCGCCAGCATGAGCTTGCATGTGGACTCGCATGTTATTAACGAAAGCCTTTGTTACACATCTACTGTGTCTCACCTGTATGAGTAATCTTATGTGCTTTCAGATTACCCAGCTGACTGAACTGCTTGCTGCACTCCTCACACCTGTATGGCTTTTCCCCAGTGTGAGTCCGCATGTGTGTCTTCAGATTTGTCAGCGTTTTGAACTGCCTGCTGCACTCCTCACATCTGTACGGTTTTTCGCCCGAGTGAGTCCGCATGTGAATCTTCAGATTACTTGAATGATTGAACCTTTTGCTGCAGGATTTACACTCGTACGGCTTTTCGCCTGTGTGAATTCTCATGTGCATTTTTAGTTGACTCTGATTATTAAACCGCCCGTTGCACTCCTCGCACTTGTACGGCTTCTCCCCTGTGTGAGTCCGGATGTGTTTTTTCAGGTTACCCAGCTCACTGAAATGCTTGCTGCACTCCTCACAGCTGTACGGGTATTCCCCTGTGTGAGTCCGCACATGAGCATTCAGACTAGATAACTGACTGAAGCCTTTGCTGCAATGCCCACACTTGTACGGTTTTTCACCAGTGTGAGTTCGCACATGTACCTTCAGATTGTTCAAACTACTGAACTGCCTGCCGCACTCCTGACATCGGTGAGGTTTCTCACCGGTGTGAGTTCTCATGTGACAGTTCAGAGTAGATATCTGACTAAACCGTTTCCCGCATTCGCCACACTGGTATGGTCTCTCACCGCTGTGAGTCCGCAGGTGTCGATTGAGCTCGCTTTTGAAGCGAAACTCCTTGTCGCAATGGCTGCACTTGTGGGTACGGGAAGAATCTTGTCCATCCTCTCCTTCCCCCTGTGTCAGTTGAGTTACGGCCCCAGTCGCCATGTTGGTCAAACTTCAGATCCTGCAAGTAAAGTACCAACTAATTGACACGATGCAGCAAGAAGTCTGAATGTTTTAGATTGTCGACTGAAAAACTAGACATACGACCGAAAAACTAGAAATATACTTTCCATGATATTTAATTTTTTGTAACATGCATAAACTAGGCACTGAAGCTGTTTGTGTTCCAGGTTTGGAAGGTTGACTTTGATTACAAAACAAAGGGTAAAAAACAAAGGGAGTACGGATAAGACTACGGAGTTGCACTAAGAGAGGTCATACAAAGTCTATCAGGGAGAGGGTTATACATGTAAGCCACAAGTTGAAATTCAAACATATAGAATCATATTTGCGGGCATTAGAAGAAGCTGTAAAAGATAGGATAACATGACGAACTGCGGTTTCAAAGTAACGTGGGAAACGCTACGTTATAATTAATAAATAGTCATAGAAATGTTGAACTTAGGATTTGAGGGCAATCAGTGCTTACGATGCAATCTACAAATCCCACAAACCTATTTCCATGCACACACCGGTTATGATTTGATACGCTGACCATTGAAAACGGACATTTGACTCGTTAAGCATAAGCAAAAATTTCATTATAGCTTCTCCAGTTGGATTTGGTCAGATATGCTTGAATTACAGACATAGCAGTTATAGCCAGTGTAGTCAACGATACATAGATACTGCAAGGAGGTTCTCAAACCCATATATAGTCAGTACTTACCGAGATGTGCTGATGCTCCAAAGTCCAGCACTATGTTTTCACGGCGACACGGATCCTCACGGCTTCAGAATAGATACTGCGTGACAGAGTGGTCAGTGGCACGTTTATATAGTGTCTGGATGGGTGGAATAAAACTGGTTCGGCAGGTTGTACTTGACAACGAAACAAAGAGAAGTACCCTGATGTTACATGTGCTGATTTGCATAAGGTGAACTAGACAACATCAGACAAAGGTCTTACCAGTGTTTGGGAATCGTTGTTGGTGGAATAAGGCACCGAATCTTCTTCAAAACCGTCTACTTTTATTTGGTTCTTCAAAACCGTCTAAGGTAAAGAGGGGTGATCTTCCTGTTGCTGTTGAAAATAGCGGTCAAGCTGAATCAAAGGTGAGTACTTCCGGTGATGAGAAGTTAAAGTTTACATACCTGATTACCCCCAGTGAAACAAAAGTATGCCGACTATAGCATAGCGACAAAGGCGAGGTATACACTTTCGGGCCGGCTTAGACCGATATCTCAGCGATATGGGGAGCCAGGTAGTGGCTACCATATTACATGTGCATTTCTATAAATCTCTAGCAGCATACAGCTGCAAGCAATTCTATCTTAACGTTAAGGATTCTTGTATATAAAATGACATCAGAACTCCATTAAGTAACACAGTGAAACCCAAATGATGTGCTATAGCAAATGAGCGGCATCTTGGATATTATGATGTCACTATTGTCCAAATTGTCACGTTGAATATCTTTCTTTTTTCTTATAAAATGCTACTTTTAGTTTTTTTCGTCGTTAAAATTCAGTAATCCTGATAAAGAAAAATAAGAGAGTTACCTATTTACCTGAATAAATCTGTAAACGACTAGACATTTCAGACAACACCCACATACGTGGGTTGCATAAAACCGGTTTCGTAGATTTAAACATTATTATGAAACAAGTATCATGTGTGCTTATTTGCAAATGGCAAAACCTCACAACTTTTATGAATAGAAAAAGAAAAGAAATAAAAATATACATGTATGATGAAAGGCAACAAACATAACGTGTCTTAGTTTATTGACCTTAACTACAATGTTGAAAGGTGACCAATCTCTTGCAGCTTACAGCACATTAGGAAGTTAACCAAATGTTAGCAAAATATCTAACTAACATGTTTCAAGATATAATTCCAAACGCTAAGGATGTAGTGTATTTACAGAGATTAGTGAATTATGAAATTACAAAAAAACTTCAGGAACATTGGTAAAAGAAAGTGCTACGGTAGAAAGCTATAGACCTTAACGTCTTCTCTATCGCCTTTCTGTCAACGCCACTAGTGTCCAAGCAACCCAGATTTAGGGAAACCTTGCATTTCTATCTAATACATTAGCTACTGCCTATTCAAATTCTACATGCTACTTATCTGATATGTAAGTGGAAAGTCGGCAAATAAACCGGGCAAATAAACCGAGGTAACTATGTGATTTAGTAGACAGACAATCACACAAAACATGGCATGTAAATAACTGTCAACACAAGTACTGTCCAAACGTTGCACAGTCAGCATAACATTTCGCAACTTCTAATTTGATAATGAAAAAAACTACAGATCACTCGAAGACATTGTTGATGTAATTTAAGCGACGTTTCCTCTATAACGCTATGAACTTTTTAAAACTTCACAATGAAATCATGTACAGAGCACAATAATGGATTAAAACAGAGGTCTTTCACCAGCGTGAGTCCGCATATGACTCTTCAAATTACACAACTGAATGAACTGCTTGCTGCACGTCTCGCATTTATACGGTTTTACTCCAGTGTGAATCTGCATGTGTGTTTTGAGATTTGACAGCGCAGTGAACTGCTTGCTACACTCCTCGCACCTGTACGGTTTTTCACCTGTGTGAGTGCGCATGTGTCTCTTTAGAGTACCCAGCTGTCTGAAATGCCTGCTGCACCCCTCACACTTGTACGGTTCCTCGCCTGTGTGAACCAAGATGTGTTTCTTCAGATTTCCTAGTTCACTGAACTGGCGGCTGCACTCCTCACACGTGTACGGTTTTTCACCTGTGTGAGTTCGCATGTGTTTTTTCAGGATACCAAACTCACTGAACTGCTTGTAGCATGCCTCACATGTGTACGGTTTCTCACCCGTGTGAGTTCTTATGTGTATTTTCAGGGTACCTAGCTCACTGAACTGCTTGCTGCACTCTTCACACGTGTACGGTCTCTCACCAGTGTGAGTTCGAAGGTGTTGATTGAGTTTACTTTTGAAGGGAAACTCCTTCTCGCAATAGCTACACTTGTGGGTACGGGGAGAATCCGGTCCATCCTCTCCCTCCCCTTGTGTCAGATGAGATCCGGCTCCAGTCGCCATGTTGGTCAAACTCCAGATCCTGCAAGAACAAATAGAAAAAAAATAAGTTGAGAAAACCTTCAAAGAATTCCAGTTTGTCTACTAAAATGTATACCTGAACATGTCATTACATATAAACTTATAATGGATTACTATATGACTCTCTTTTTTCGTAACAAACATAATCCAGATGTTAAAACTTAGTTAGACAGTAACAAGTTGGATGGGTTTGCGTTGCGGTAAAACAGGTTTAGATGGTTTTATTTCATTACCGAACAATGGGAGTAGTAAATTTCGGACAACATCTAAGACAATACTAAGGCATTAATCTGTAAGAGCACATGGGAAAGTAAATCTGCCATTGTTGTTGTACCTTGTAGGTTGCTCAACAGAATCAGTCAGAGACATTCAGATGCTGCTAAGACGATCTAATCTTGAGTAGAGTTAGTAGATGTACAGAGACGTGTGTTCGATGCTGAGATCTTGGTGCAAATTAAATAAAGAGGATGGGAGTCCGGTGTGCAGTTACCTTAGTCACTGAGTCATATGTACATGTGGACTAGGCTGGTACATTGAAGTAGAGGGGTGTTTTTTCTGACTAATATTATTATGGGTATCACAACAATTGCGGGCTAATGCTACTTGTGGACATTCAGCAAAAGCTGTGCTCGACGGGACAAGACGACTGTTTACATGCATAAGCGGGCTAAAATGATAATGAGGAAAACGCAAAGTAAGTATAAATACGGGCCCTATCTCGCAATCTGTACTTTTTAGTCCGTTAACATCTCTGGTGTGTTTAAGGTTTATCATAATCTGTCTGGATTTCTACGGTATATTTTCCAGTGACATGTGAAGCCTGGTAGTGACTAGACCCTTAGGCTTAGGGCAGACTTACGATGCTATGTATATGTACCAAGCCGATTGGTTCACATTAGCGGCGCCCCACTCCTCCCAATTACTGTATTCCCCCCTCCGCCACACAAATCTTACCCTCCGGGCTTGGCCTGGTGGTTGCTTATTTAAGCATTAAAGTTCTTACCAAGCTCATCCCGTGTCTCCGATCTGTGTGTGAGTGCAGATAATTGGGGGATTTTGTGCTTATGGGCTCAAAATGTCTCCGTGGCCTAGCTGTTTAAAGCTAAGGGCACAACCCGCCGTACCTGCAAATACGTGCTGTCTGCGGGCCAAAACGTGGGCAATCTTTTGGGATCCGTAAGTGGTACGTACTGCCTCCGTACGAACTCGCAGGGAATCCGACGGATTTTAGAGCACGCAGGCACACCGTAGAACTTAACGTGCAGGCAAAACGTTGTGTGCCATTGGGCTGCGGATTCGCCCACCACCCCCGGCCCCGTGCGTACCAGTACGGACGACGCACTTGCCCTGTACAACCTGAACGTTTTCAGAAATACTGTAAATGTATTTAAGTTCGCGGGGATTTAATTTCGCGGTAGCGGGGAAAAGGACTTTTCGCGGTGGATTTAAGTTCGCGGTAGCACCATTGACTGCAATCTAATATCACAATAGAAAAATGTTCGCGGTGGTTCCAAATTCGCGGTGAAGTGGTCACCGCGAAAACCGCGAACATTAATCCACGGCGAACATTTCTGCATTTACAGTACATGGCGAACGTGGCCTCACAAAAAACGTACGGACAAATTGCACGTACGGTGGATTGTGACCTTCGCTTAAGCAACCCCACTGCTTGGCCATTTGGATCCTGTTCCATGGATCTGTGGGCCTGAGTTCGATCCCAGGGTCGGGTCGGCTCGGACATGTTGTAAGGTATTGATATCGTCTTTCGGAAGGGACGTAAAACGGGGGTCCTGGCCTAAAATGGAATTTTCCTTGTTCTTACCTAGCCTGACGAACTCAAAGAGTTATCTATGACAAAATAATTAATTAGCTGCCGAACTTCAACCCACGACATGCTACCTCATCAGTTCTCGTATGTGTCACATGTGGACAAGAGGTGTTTCATAGTTTCTCCGTCAAGTAACATCCACCCTCCCACCTCATGGTTGCTTCTTTTAAGCATTAAAGTTCTTACCAAGCCCACCCGTGTCATCGACCTGTGTGTGAGTGCAGATAATTGTCTCTCTTGGGTTTAACTCTTGGTGCCAATTAAACTAACATAAATACTATTCAGTACTTACCAAGGTACGCTGATGCTCCAAACTACTGCTCGGTGTTTTCACGTCGACACAGATCCTCGCGGCTTCAGAGTCGGTACTGACAGAGTTGACATTTATAAAGTGACTGGGTGGAGGAGAGGGGACTTAAACCGGTTCGGCAGGTTGTAGTTGAAGGTAGCAGAACACAGTTTTCGGCCTATGGGGATTTCTATAATTAAGGGCCACAAGATAACTGGCTTCGACGCGGAAAAAAATATAGTAGGGTGCACTTTTTATAATAGGAATACCAAAAACGGATATGTTCGATCGAGTTTAGGGTATATGCCACAAAATATTTTTTTTTTATCCTGTCGGCGTATCGCCCTCTCACGCCCACTTTGAAACGCCGCTCTGAGGAGGTCACAGAACTGCAGCCGGCTCACACTAGAAAGGCAGTTGCTTAATGGGGCGCATTTATACACGAAATTTAAAACTTTCACAACCCAAATCATGCAGTCTCAAAGTCGACACCTTCTTTGACCACGCAGCACAGGTTATATCTGCATCTCAAATAAGGCTGTTTACCGCTCCTTCAACAGTTTTATACGTACTATTTTTTCTACCGGCGTCATAGACCCCCGGGGTTCGCGGATGAATACTGTGTTCTGCTACCTTGAAAATGGCGGGCAGGCTGAGTTTATTAAGGTCTCATAACACAGTAGTTATCCGCGACCACCGTCCCCAAAAGTAGTTCTGGTTAAAATAGTGCATCGCAGTACTTGCAAAAGCCGTATTTATTCTTCCGTGCACGACAGCGAGGTGGAATCTGTGGTGAATAGTAGAGGAATACATCGGTGTTCAAACTGTATAAGTTGAATAGAGTTAATTCCAGTTGTGGCGTCCATGTTGGATTTCTGGGGTCATCCGGGGTCATGGCACCAGAACGAGACTGCAGGTGGTGCCAGCTGGGCATTCTAGTATATAGGCTGTATTGCAGACATAAGTATGCCATCTTCGGGAGTGCATTTCACCCCTCTAAGGTTAACAACTGCACAATATATGCCTGTTATCTATAGAAAATATTGTTTGGGACATTTGAACTTCCAACTTTGAACTAAAAACATCCTGGACTGTCTGCTAGCTAGGCACTGTTGAATGATTAGGACAGACTAGCACAAAAGTATCCAGGTTTGAATTAAAATTTTCTATACTTAAAAAACTCATACCATGCAAAACCATCCGGATAACTGTCTCCGTTATAGGATTACACAGAGAACCAAAATCATGGTCAGTACTTACCGAGATGCGCTGATACCCCACGGTCGACACAAATCCTCACGGCTTCAGAGACAGTACTGACAGATCGAGTGGTCAGTGCTGACAGAGCGGTCAATGACACATTTATATGGTGGCTTGATGACGGGTGAAACCGGTTCGACAGGTTGTACTACACAACGAAACAAAGGGAAGTACCCTTATGTTACATGTGCTGATTTGCATAGAGGCAAACCAGACAACATCAGACAAAGGTCTAAGCAGTGTTTGGGAATAGTTGTTGCGCCAATAAAGCGTTGAATACTATTAAAAACGCCTCAGATGAAGAGGAATGATCAAGTCCGTCCTCGTTGAAAATGGCGGGCAAAAGGGTCAGAATCTCCGGTGGTGAGAGGTTAAAGTTTACATACCTGATTCAAGCCCTCAATGAAACTAAAAAAATTACGATTATAGCATAGCGACAACGGCGAAGTACTCACTTTGGGCCAGCTACCTCCTTTGGCGCGTTTTCTGTTTATTTCGACAATTTTCCAGTGATATGTGGACCTGGCAGAGGCTAGTTTGTTACATGTGCATTGAGGCAATTCAGACAAGATTCTACTACATATGTATAAAAGGCGCGCTTAGCAAACAAGATAATAAAGGTTAATGCCAATAACGTGTTTTTGATTTATTTAGGAAACTTGATTGCGGAAATTTCAAAAATCTCTAGCAGCCCACATACAGCTTTAACTAATTCTAAACGCTGACGATTCTCTTGTATATCTACAACGATGTATATAAAGCGACAATTTAAACTCCGGTAACTCATACATATAGAGCCCAATCGTGATATAGAATATAGACAAAACACCTTTGCGTCAAACGAACGGTCTCGTGTTACTATGTAATGTAATGTACTGTCACTATTGCCCAGACTTTCCACATTGGACATCAACTCTGTCAAACGCTAGATTTGATTTTCATTCGTTCTCGGTATCCAGGTAATGAGATCCTCAATAAAAAAGGCTCCTTGGTCAGACGTATTACACAACACCCGCTGACTTTCGTCGGTGACGTTGTCCATAGCGCGTCCATTAAACGGGTTTGGTAGTTTTTGCTTGACTATAAAACAAATGATATATGTGTTGATTCACAGGAAAGCCATACAAGTTTTGTGGGGAAGAAAAAGACAACATGAAACATGAAACAACAACAAATACGCACATTAGTTTATTAAGGATCCTTAGTTGCGGAAAGATAACAAATCTCTAACATCGTACAGCATATCATAAGGCAAACAATAGATAGTAACATCTATATAATTAACATGTTCTCGGAGCTAATTCGAAACGCCAAGGATCTAGTGTATTTAGAGCGATTAAAGTGACTTATTAAATGGCAATAAGAGCTTGAGTAACTAGATATAGACATAGCAAAACTAAACATAGAAAAACTAAGTGCGATGGCTTTCATGTCCAGCGATGTCTTGCTGTCTTTTTGCTATCAGTCTCCACCTTCCACATCCGTTTTTTTTCTAGAACACCTCAAGATCCAATCAAGTACGGGACTTGACTATAGTAACCACTATGCTTTTATTCAGGTCCCGTTATTTTTCAACAGTGGAGCCATGTAGTGAGCACACTGCTGAATCAGAAACGGTGAATCATACATGTAGGCCTCCTTTATAAAGAATAAAATAGATTAAATGACAAACTTCTGGTCTGTAGCTTTTTTCTACTAAGCCACAAGCTTAAACCCTTAAACTCCCCAAACCGGATATATCCGGCACACATATGCATGCCCTGTGTGCCATGCCCGGTTATAACCAGGATAGCGTATTCCCCCGAAGTAGTAGATTTGCGCGCGTGTAGCGCACGAACCCTGGAAGTTAGGGACTTCGGCCTTGTTCGGGTGTCTCTTTTCGGGGGTCAGCAGCCAACCCTGGCACTGATAGCATTTTATAGGGCTGAAACTCTGGCAGTTCAAGGGTTAAGATGTAACTTTGTGAATTGTACTGTGTAACAAAATGTACATGTTATCGTCACACCGTTATTCACAGACTTTCACCGACGTGAGTCTGCAGGTGGGCACGAAGACTACATGACTGGCGAAAGCTTCTGTTGCATTGTTCACACTCGTACGGTTTCTCACCAGTGTGAGTCCGCATGTGATTCTTCAGATTTCTCAGCTCAATGAACTGCTTGTGGCATGCCTCGCACCTGTACGGTTTTTCACCAGTGTGAGTCCGCATGTGCCTCTTTAGACCTGACAGCGAAGTGAACTGCTTGCTACACTCCTCACACTTGTATGGTTTTTCACCTGTATGAGTCCGCACATGTTTCTTTAGACCTGACAGCCTAATGAACTGCTTGTTGCACTCCTCACAACTATACGACTTCTCACCTGTATGGGTTTTTATATGTCTCTCTAAATTTGACAGCAAAGCGAACTGCTTGCTGTACCCCTCACACATGTAAGGTTTTTCCCCTGTGTGAGTCCGCACGTGTCTTTTCAGATTACTTGCCTGACTGAAACTTTTGTTGCAAAGTTCACACTTGTAAGGTTTTTCACCGGTGTGGGTTCGCATATGTGTCTTCAGCTCGCTCAACGTAGTGAACTGACTGTTACACTCCTCACATCGGTACGGCCTCTCACCGGTGTGGGTTCTGGTATGCATCCTTAAAGAGCCAAGGTGACTAAAGTGTCGACCGCATTCATCACAACTGTATGGCCTCTCCTTTGTGTGAGTTCGAATGTGTGTCTTCATATTTGCCAGTAGAGTAAACCGTCTCCCACATTCATCGCACTGGTATGGTCTCTCGCCAGTGTGAGTTCGCAGGTGTCGATTGAGCTCACTATTGCAGCGAAACTCCTTGTCGCAATAGCTGCACTTGTGGGTACGGGGAGAATCCTGTCCATCCTCTCCCTCCCCTCGTTTCAGATAAGATCCTGCTCTAGTCGCCATGTTGGTCAAACTCAAGATACTGCAAGAATAAAGAAAGATAAAAGGAGAATAAGAGCTTAACAATGTCCTTCCTACTTATGTCATTATATATAAACATATAATGGTATACTAATTAACACAATCCAGATGTTTGAAGCAAGCATAGTTAGACACTAATCAGTTGTGTTGCATTGTGGTAAAACAGGTTTAGAAGGTTTCATTTCATTACGCAACACGAGGGAGTGCTGAATAGATCTGATTTGCATAGACAAGTCAGACTACGGGGGCAGGGCAATACTAGGATTTGAAACTTTCATGGCGCATGGAAAAGTAAATCTGGTAAGTCGACATGTAAACGTAGATGATGCTAGTAGGCAAAAGCTGTTCTAGACAGGACAAGACGACTATATGCATAATGAGTCTAAAATGATAATTGGGAAAACGACAAGTAAGTAGAAATGTGGACCCTATGTCGCCAACTGTATTTGTTCGAGCGTTCTCTGGCGTGTTATCTGTCTATTTGGTAATACTATTTTCCATGGACACGTGGAGCCTGATAGAGCTCGACCCAGGCTAACAATACAAGTCCCTCAAATCTTAATGCTGTGTGATTCACCCTGGGCAGTAATACTAGTATGCTACTTTCTGTTTCAGGATTACAGAAACTACGGTCATATAGTCTAGTCATGGATAAATAAAAGAAGCTAAAACCATAGTCAGTGTTACTTACCGAGATACGCTAATGCTCCAAAGTACTGCACAGTGCTTTCACGTCGACACAGGTCCTCACGGCTTCGGAGTCGGTACTGACAGAATCAAAGCGGTCAAGACGGGTTTATATCATAGTGACCGGGTGGGTGAATAAAACCGGTTCGGTGAGTTTTATTCATGATTAGGAAACAAAGGTCAACACCGTGTCACAAGTGTGGATTGGCATTAAGGGAAGACAACCTGTAACACAGGGTCTTACCGGTGTTTATAGTGGGTATAGTTGTTGGATCGACAAAGCGTAGAATCGGCTTTAAAATCGGCTCAGATGATGAAGAAATGATCTTCCCGTCGCTTTCGAAAATGGCGGGCAAGCGAACAAAAGGTCAGAATTTCCGGGGATGAAAGGTCAAATCTTACCTACCGGATTATCCCAGTAAAAATAAATGGCCGACTACAGCATAGTGACATAGTCAGAATATCACAAACTGTACCTTTTTTTTTTTTAATCTGCTAACTCCTTTTGCGTGTTATCTATCTATTTTGCCAGTATGCACTATTTTTGCAGGCATGTGAATTCTTGTAGAGAGTTGCATGTGCTGATTTCATAATAAAATTGGAAAAGGAACAAATAGACAACAACGGCACATCCGGTTAACAGCAACATCGTGTTGTAGTTTATTGACGACACTGGAATACGGAAATTCTACATTCTCTAACACAATACAGTGCATTTAGTAACGGCAAATGTAACTTAGTAACGGCAAATGTAACTTTAGGAACCTTTTGAAGACTCAACTGACATGATCCAACTGATGCATATTGCTTACGTACATTTCACAGTCAAACAAAGCGAAAAAAGCCAAGCTGTAACTAAGCGCTAAATTATTTCAATGGACGGTGTTTTATTATCTAAAACAGTCGCATATCCATGCTACTTCTAGTTCATCAAAGGAATATGGACCAGAAATTCAGTGTCATCGGTACATAACGTATTTCTGGAGTGACTTCATAAAACCGATTCGGTAGGTTTTACTTCATTATGAAAAATGTTACAGGTGCTGGTTTGCATTGGGCATGTAACAAGGGCAACAAATAATAATCAATAAGAAAGACAACAAAACATTACGTGCTTTAGTTTATTGAGTAAAATTAGATTCAGGAAAACTAGCAGTTTTCAGAACATTATGAACAAAAACAATAGTTAGAAACTTCCATAACTAACATGTTTCTATTGCTAAGTCTAAACGTTAAGGATCTGGTGTGTTAACAGCGACTAGTGAATTATTAAACGACAATAAATACTCTAGGAACTAAAACAGAAAAAATACTAAACTAAGTGCTATGGCATATCACACGCTATAGACGATGGCACATTTACGTTAAGCGAACGATGTCCTACCGTCCTACTATCACTAGTGTTCAAACAGCGCACAGTCGTTTTTACTCCACACTTTCAGTTCAAATCTGGAAACCGTTACAAGAACAGTCCTATTCCTTATATGACCATTTGAACGGACTCTAGCCACATATTGAAAATGGTAACTGTAGTTGTAAGCTTCTTGTGTTTGAGAACGCATTGTGCAAACTAACTTTTTGATTGAAGTTTTTGATCTGTCTTAAGATAGCATTTGTTGTTGATTTTAAGAATACAAATCTCGTCATCAGTGCGTTTAAATGTAAAGATGTAATGTGTCAAAGCGTTTAAGTGTTGAAGTATGCCATTCAGCCTGTGGCTGCTATATACTTTTTGCCTGATCGTGTTGATCGAATAAAACCATTCATTCATTCAAATCTACTACGGGCATGCGACGATAGTGATACCATATGATATAATCCGCTAAAATGCTATATACGATATCACGAATTACAGTCGTTTTGTAAATTCCAATCCACTGCGAGTCATGTCATCATGGCACAGTTAACTGCATATCTTACACATGCCTCTGAGCAGAGTGAGTCTGCATATGTCTTTTCAAAGAGGACAAGTGTGTAAACTGCCTGCTGCACTCCTCACATTTGTATGGCTTCTCACCGGTGTGAGTCCGCATGTGAATCTTCAGGTGTGACAACGTAGTAAACTGCATGCTGCACTCCTCACACTTGTATGGTTTTTCACCAGTGTGAGTCCGTATGTGTTTCTTTAGACTAATTTGTTGACTGAACTTTTTATTGCATGCTTCACACATATACGGTTTCTCACCTGTGTGCGTTCGCACGTGCCTCTTTAACTGTGACAGCGTAGTAAACTGCTTGCTGCACTCCTCACACCTGTACGGGGTTTCCCCTGTGTGAGTCCGCACGTGTCTCTTCAGATGAATTGACCGAATAAAGCCCTTGTTGCAATGTTCACACTTGCACGCGCGGATCCAGGGGGAGGCGCGCCAGGCGCGCGCCTCCCCCTTCAGCTGGCAAAAAAAAAAAAAAAATAGCAAGATAAACCCAGGCTACTAGGGGTCTTCAGAAGTTATGCCAAGAATATTGAACAAGGTTATAAAACTAATTCGCTTATTTGAAAGGAGATTTTCTGGCATTTATTGGGTCTTTCGAGTCACGTAAACTTACGGTAAAGGCCCGGGGCGCGGCCGCATCAATTTCTCCCCATGAAACTGGTGGGTCGCTGTAAGCCAAAACCGGCGCTCAAAAATATAGAAAGAGCGTGAAAATTTTGTAAGATCTCCAGAAAATCAGCGGAATTTAATTATTTTTGATAAACTGGTGATTTCTATAGTCCGTCATCAGAGAGACGCAACCGGTCGACCCCGCCTTGGGAAAATCGTCGTCGTGCGCCGACACCCCCCTCCCCACTCCAGTTCTGATCAGTCGCCGAAATGACCGTGCTGGCGTTTTTGTTGTCATTTTCCCCCGATTAATCGTCATCAATTGCCACCGCAGAAGCAAAAAGAGTCCGAAATATACGCAATTTCAAATGCGTAAGACACTTTCAAAATCGTCTCCGGCAAGCCGCTCAGATCCCACGAGATTTCTATGCGATTTTATAGGAGCGCGAGCCGCTTCGCGGTGAAAGGCAAATCGGCAGCGAGGTAACTCGTTACAAATAATTTTGCGATATTGTTTGTGTAGCGTGGCGTCATTTATGAATATTAACAAGGAGGAACTAGCCTTCGTTAGGTTTGTCCTCAGTGGTAGTTGCTAAAAATAGTAAAAAAATGTCCCTAACGTGAACTAGACAGCCACAGACATGACAAAAAGTTAGTGTTAGTTTGCTTCTCAAATTTGCTCAGAGATGGCTCTAAAATGCACCAGAGAGCCTCTATTGCTTAAAAATTTTCTGGGGGAGGCCCCCCATACCCCCCCAACGAGAGGGGGGAACCCCCCTCTCGTGCTCTCCCCCCGCGCAGCTTACGCTGCGCGGCCGCGGCCTTCGGCCTCGTCATGGTGCGCGCCCCCCCCTTAGCAAATTTCTGGATCCGCCAGTGCACTTGTACGGTTTTTCACCAGTGTGGGTTCGCGCATGTACCTTTAGATTCCTCAACCTACTGAACTGTCTGTTGCACTCCTGACATCGGTGCGGTTTCTCACCTGTGTGAGTTCTAATGTGGTCCTTTAGGTGAGATTGTTTACCAAACCGTTTCCCGCATTCATTACACTGATATGGTCTCTCACCAGTGTGGGTTCGCATGTGTTGACTGAGATTACTTTTGGATCGAAACTCCTTGTCGCAATGGCTGCACTTGTGGGTACGGGGAGAATCCTGTCCATCGTCTCCTTTCCCTTGTGCCAGATGAGATCCGGCTCCAGTCGCCATGTTGTTCAAGCTACAGATCCTGCAAGAATACAGAGAAAAAAGAGAATAATACAATTTCTTGAGTTTCTTTGAAAATTCTAGCATATCTACTGAAAAGATATACCTGAACATGTCATCACATATAAACTTATAATGGTATACTATATGTGTTTATTATGTTAACTAATTATGTTGAAAAAACATAGTAGACATTTACTGGTTCGGTGGGTTTGCGTTGCGGTTTGATTACAGAACAAAGGGCGTACTGATTGGACACTCTGATTTGCATAGACAGGTCATGAAGGGATAGATTTGAAACTTTTAGGGTACAAAGTAAATCTGCTATTGCGAGCTAATGCTTCCTGTGGACATTTACTAAAGTGTTGATAGTTTAAACGATAACATAAGCATAAACGAAAATCCAAAAATCTCAGCACGACTCCTTACTTGTATGTGGTAAGATCTGATCTGCTTGGCCATAACTGTCACCTGGCTATTTTGGAACCATTGTCAACTTCGCCATTCCAAAACCTACCTGATCCTTACCTAGTAGTAAATGGACTCGATGTTCTCTGACAGGGTTACAGATGACACACAGTCTAGTCATAGATAAACATAGGAAACCAAAACTTTACTAGTCAGTACTTACCGAGGTACGCCTGATGCTCCAAGCTGTTTTCTTGTCGACACAGATCCTCACAGCTGCAGAGTTGGTACTGACAGAGTGGTCAGTGACACATTTATATAGTGACTGGATGGGGGAATCAAACCGGTTTGGCAGGCTGTACTTGACAGCGAAACAAATGGAAGTACCCTGCTGATGTGCTGATTTGCATAAAGGAAAACCAGAGACATGAGACAAAGGTCTTACCAGAGTTTAGGGATAGTTGTTGAGTCAATAAAACGTTGAATTGACCTCAAAATAATCTTAGATGGAGAGCATTGATCTCCGTGTCGCTGTTGAAAATGGCGGATAAGCTGAAGCAAGGGTCAGTATTTCCGGTGTTGAGAGGTCAAAGTGTATATACCCGATTACCCTCGCGAAACAAAAGTTGGCCGACTATAGCATAGCTGCATTGTCAGGAATATCCTCAAAGTCGTCTATTGTACTTTTTGGTCGGCTCTGGTATGTTATTTGCCCATTTGGATATTTTGGTTTTACTTAGACAACATTGCACGGGAACAGATTCTGTGGAAAAAGAAGGACAACAAAAAACAACTAGACCGACAACAAAACCAGTAATTGAAAATTTTTATGTCATAGTAGAAAACTATGAACCATAACGCCTTTACATAAAATGGACGATGTCTTACCGTTTCTATAACACTAGTGTGCAAACATTCAACCGTCGTTTTTACACAACACTTCTAGTCAGTATTTCCGGTGTTGAGAGGTCAAAGTGTATATACCTGATTACCCTTGCGAAACAACAGTTGGCCTCATAGAGCATAGCTACATTACAATGGATACCGTCAATTTTGTCTAGTGTTATTTTTGATCGGCTCTGGCATGTTATTTGCCCATTTGGCCAGTGGGATATTTGGGAGGGGGTAGACAACATTGTACGGGAAACAGGTTCTGTAGGAAAAGAAAGACAACAAAAATAACTAACTAGAACGACAACAAAATATAACGTGTCTTACTTTATTGAAGAAACTGAGAAAGTATACAAATCCCACACAGTTACAACAGATTATAAAGGCAAACAATAGTTAGCAACATCTACAACTAACATGTTTCCACAGCCAATTCCAAACGCTTAGCACCTACAGTAGATCTATATATTTAGAGTGATTAGTGAAAAAAATTCAGTGTCATATTAGAAAACCCTAACGCCTTTACATAAAATGGACGATGTCTTACTGTTTCTCCGACACTATTGTGCAAACATTCAATCGTCGTTTTTACACAACAACTCTAGTTCAAATCCACTTCGACGCTATGTTGTAATCCGGTATTTCTACAATTACATTGGAACCATAGGAAACAAGCAATCAACAAAAATAGCATAATGACAAATTATCTATACATTGCGAACAACAACATAGCTAAACATTATGTGTGCAACGTACCCACGATACTCAAATAATGTAGGTTGTAGGTACATTTGGGCGATTAACCATATTACGATTGCCTAGGTATTAACTATCATGCCGACGGAATGTGGCATTTGTTGCCATTCTATGACTTTCCACGTGTATGTGGGACCATCAGACATTGATAGGTTTCCACCAGTGTGGGACTGCATGTGTACCTTCAGATGAGCTAAGTAACGAAAGCCTTTGTTGCATTTTTCACATCTGTACGGTCTCTCTCCAGTGTGAGTTTGCATGTGACGCTTCAACTGACCCAGCACACGAAACTTCTTGCAGCACTCACCGCAACTATACGGTTTCTCTCCAGTGTGGGTCCTCGTGTGTTTTTTCAGGGAACCTCGCTCATTGAACCACTTACAGCACGTCTCGCACTTGTAAGGTTTTTCCCCTGTGTGAGTCCGTATGTGACTCTTCAGATTAGATGACTGACTGAAGCTTTTGTTGCAGTGTTCACACTTGTACGGTTTCTCACCGGTGTGAGTTCTCATATGTATTGTAAGATTGTCCAGCTGGCGGAACCGTCGACCACATTCCTCACAACTGTATGGTCTCTCCTCTGTGTGAGTCAGAATGTGTTTGGATAGATTTCCCAGTTGGTTAAACCGTTTCCCGCATTCATCGCACTGGTATGGGCGCTCACCATTGTGAGTTCGCAGGTGTCGATTGAGGCTACTCTTGAAGCGAAACTCCTTGTCACAATAGCTGCACTTGAGGGTACGAGGAGAATCCTGTCCACCCTCTCCCTCCCCTTGTGTCAGATGAGATCCAGCTCCAGTCGCCATGCTGGTCAAACTCATATCCTACAAGAATAAAGTGGAAAATGAGAATAATGTAAGAGTTGGGAAATTCTACCTTCACTGTTGAAAAGAAATGGCTGATCATGTCATTACATATAAACTTATAATGAATGAATGAATAAAGACCTTTATTGTACAGTTTTGCCCAACCGAGCTAAGTACAGGTCACAACAGGTCAAGATATAAAGTATCACAAATATAGTCTAACACAAAAGTTCGGCTTCTTCTCGCTTCTTGGTAATGGTGAAAATGTAAGACTGTATGGGTTTAGCTATTGTCGGTTTGTCAAAACGCATGAGAAATATAAATTTGTCAGTGCTACTCATGTGTCTAAAATGAGGGAATCTACTTTCTATATAACTAAATAGAGTATTACTATCATTGATATACATATCGCAATCAACAGTGAAGTGCACTTTATCTTCTACCATGTGTGAGGTACAAAATTGGCAGACTTTTAGCATACTCAATAGTTCTCATCTGTTTGGTAAAGACTAGTGCCCCCGGGCACAGAGCTTCTCGCAGAGCCTTTCGAGGTGTTTGTATAGCAGTGCAACAGGTTTAGAAGGTTTTGTTTGATTATAAAACAAAAGGGAGTACGGTTTAAACACCCTGATTTGCATAGGGATAGATCAGACAAAATTTCGAGGGACATGATAATGTAGCTTACATGTCGAAATGTAAACGTAAATAAATGCTTTTTGTCAGCATTAGACAGAACCTGTAGGACAGGGCGACTACGAAGTGGTCCTTTCAAATAACTTGGCAAACAACTATGATAAAGGTTAAACTGTTGGTTTTGTTATCCAGTGGGAAACAGTTTGAAGGGCGGATTGAACCAATGAATTCATAAACACATAGAATCCTCGATTGTCTGCCAGCTAAGGGAACAAAGGCGAGCAGGAATTAGCAAAAAGAAAAAGTACTGGTTATAAAATTTCTATTCTGGATTTCATACATAGGAACATCGTCAAAACAATGCAAAACATCCCAGATAAACTGTAAGAGATTTACATAGGAGTTTTTTTTTAAATCAGACTTGATGTAATACTGTGTAAGTCAGAGATGTTTTTTGATTATACAGAAAACCAAACCATCTTCAGAACTTACCGAGATACGCTGATGCTCCAAAGTACTGCACAGTGCTTTCACGGCGACACAGTTCCTCACGGCTTCGGAGTCACTACTGTCAGAAACAGAGCGGTCAAGACGGGTTTATATGGTGACTGACTGGGCGAATAAAACCGGTTCGGTGAGTTTTATTAATGATTAGGAAACAAAGGAAAACACCATGTCACAAGTGTGGATATGCATAAAGGGAAGACAACCTGTAACACAGGGTCTTACCAGTGTTTGGGTATAGAGTCCATTCCAAGACACCATGAGGGTTTTTAGGCGATATTTATAATTAGTCTGAATTATTTTGAATAAAAGAATATCTGAGCCACAATAATCAAATCATTTTCAAAAAATTGACTAAGAAAATACTCATTTATTTGAATTCCTTTGAATATTTTAGAAACATTTTGAAAGTAACTGTACAAAAATATCTTTATTTAGAATAATTGTGAAACCTCTCTGTGATTATTTCACATTTACAAATATTTACAAAAAATGGTAAACCTGGCCAAAAGGTAAAATTAGTTTATTGCCCCCATAAAAGTAAGCCCTATTGTTGCATCTGTATATTTTTAGATTTCACTGCTGGGCACTGGTGGATCCTTTGTGGTTGGCCATTGTTGCATGGCACCCAACCATACTTTGCAAGGATGTGTGAATCTTCTCAGCCCACCGAACCATTTACAAAACATGGTAGAAATTGGTAGAAAATGGTAAATAATGGTAGAATGCTGTTATCATTATTTAGAAACCATTAGAAGTATCCAATTCCACACCATGAATATTTCCAAAGTTTTACAGGACCAGGGAAATATTTATAAAGTTGAAACAGTGTTAAAAATATTTCTGAAGTATCAAATGTCCTAGACATATAATTACAAAACTTTAAAATCAATTCTAAACAATGGCAACAAACATCCGCATGGTGTCTTGGAATGGACTCTAGTTGTTGGATAGATAAAGCGTTGAATCGGCGTTGAAATCGTCTCAGATGAAGAGAAAGATCTTCATGGCGCTTTCGAAAATGGCGGACAAGCCCAATCAAAGGTCAGAACAGCATAGTGACATAGCAAGTGATGTCGCTAACTGTACTTTTCTTCCCGGTCAACTCATCTGGCATGTTATCTAATATCTATTTTGCCAATATGTAGTATTTTTCTAGGCATGTGAATCTTGGTAGGGATGTGAAACATGTGCTGATTTGGATAGGAGAAATCAGATATTCTTTAGAAAAGGGACAACTTGGCAACAACGACACAAAGGGATAACAGCAGTATCGTGTTGTAGTTTATTGACGACACTGGATTAAGGAAATTCTACAAACTCCAGAACACTACAGTGCACTTAGTAAAGGCAAATGTAATAATAGCTTTAGGAACATTTTGATGCTTAAGTACATTTACAGTTATTGATACAAAATAACGTGACAATTAGAACTTGAGCAAATATGCAACTGATGCGAAGAAAACACAGCTATAACTAAGCGCTACTTTTAATGGACTGTATCTAACCATCTCAAACAGTCGCATTTCCACACTACTTCTGGTTCATCAACGGAACATGGAGCATGCAACAACACAGCAGAGAAGGTTGCACCATACAGTCAGCGTTCTTTATCACAACCGATCGCTAATGATGATCAAGTCGTATAGAGAGTTTACTGCTAATTTATACTACTGGATTTCATTGCTATGTGTTCGCTTGTGGACACGAAGAGTACTCGCCTGACGAAAGCGTTTGTCGCATCGTTCACACCTGTACGGTCTCTCACCAGTGTGGGTCCGCATGTGTTCTCGTAGACTTCCCAGTTGACGGCACTGTTTACCGCACTCGTCACACCTGTATGGTTTATCACTGGTGTGAGTTTTCATGTGTATCTTCAGAGAGGTTTGTTGCCTAAACTGCTTGCCACATTTATCACACATATAAGGTTTTTCCCCTGTATGAATCCGCATGTGAATATTCAGCCTTGATGCAGACATAAACCCCTTGAGACAAGTGCCACAGGCGTGCGGGTTGTCACCAGTGTGAGACCTCATATGAGTCCTCAAGTTTATCAGTTGAGTACATCGCTTTCCGCATTCACCACACTGGTATGGCATCTCTCCGGTGTGAGCTCGCAAGTGTCGGCTGAGTTTACTTTTGCAGCTAAACACCTTGTCACAGACACTACACTTGTGGGTACGGGTAGAATCTCTTTCGTGCCCATTTTCTCCCAAAAGAGGTGCTGCTCTTGTCGCCATGTTGATCCAGATCCGGTCCTCATCAGGATCCTGTAGGAATAATCAAAATTCCCCTTTTATAATTGAATCCCACTGACTATTTTACCAGACAATGGGCCCTTCCAGCCGAAAGCCATATCGAACAAATAGAATCCACTATTCTATTTCGAATACTCGTTCACAGCCCTAGTGGGGCAGGAATGGCCAAAGAAAAATGCTATGCCTTTTTTTGTTGAAGACTACAGCCGCTGAGTATAGTTGTTTTGGGAAGGGTAGGCGCTACATGGCATTGATTTGTTCCTGGGAAGGATGCACATGTAAAGCAGTGTGCGTAGAAGAGACGGGACTCTGCACTAGCGGACTTTGTAGTAGGGTCTTATATTTGGCAGGTGGTACAAGCTCCCTCTCCGTGAATGACCGAGCTGCTTTCTTCTTAATTTTTTTCTCCTGTTTTTTTCCCCATCCTAATCATGTATGCACATACCATGCATGAAACAAACGTGGTAGAAAACCTATCAAATAATTATATACGTACCCAGCTTTACGCCTGCATCGACCGCATGTCAGAAACCGGGCAATCTTGCCCACCAACAAGGTAATATCATGGAGCGCCTCCCGCTTCCGCTTTGACTGAAATTATATATCGCCATTCTCAACAAAAACTTGAATTCCTTCCCGCGCCTGATGGCGCATAGGGCGGCGCCCAACTCCGTTTCAGTAGCGCTGGGCTACACAACTTTATGCAGTCACTACAGCAGGGGGCTAGTCCACTGGTAGTGGCGTGTGTTCAATTTCCATACTCTTTTCCGAATGCTGAGTGCTAAGCAGAGAAAGCAGCATGTACCATTTTTAAAGTCTTTGGTATGACTGGGCTGGGGATCAAACTCACGACCTACCGAATGCAAGGCGAACACTCAACCCACTCGGCCATTGCACCGGCATATATCGCCCTTACCGCAACTATATACGCCCCTCATTAAACGACTGTACCCAGTGCATGTAGCCTCCCACAAAGAATGTATAGCATTTATCTTTCGCCCGTTCCTGAGAGGATTTCAAGGCCCAAAAAGCTCAACCAAAGTCAGTCGGTATCCTCAGCTTTCTAGCGACGACGGCCATGTTTTTGCAACTCGTGACGTTTTTGACCGAGGTTTTGAAATAGAACCCGAGATCGAACATGGGGCGGGGCTTATGGTGTTCGTCTGGAAGGCTAGGGTCCATTTTACCTTATTATCTGAATATCTCCTGGTAGAATCAAAGATTGTTTTGGTAGAATTCCAAAACAATCCGACCCGCGGCAGGACTGGGACCGAGGGGCTTTTTATCACCCGGTCCGGATCCAGCTGTATCGAACGTCATCGCGGCCCAGGTATGACATAAATACCTGACAATAGATTGTTTACCTTCGGACTGTAGAATGTTGACCTTCGTTGTAACAAGATCTAGATGCTTATTTCGAGTTGCTATTATGAGTCGATTTACATTGGTCATATGGCCATATCATATAATAAATCTTAAATAAAGTACAAAGTGTACTTACCAAGATACACTGATGATCCTACGTACTACAGGGTGATTTCAGAGAGACAGGGCTTCAGGGTCGGCCAAGACTGAAGCAGAGCTGATAATCAGGGGTTTATATAGTGACTGAATGGGTGAATTAAACCGGTTCAGTAGGATGTATTTCATTACAAAACAAAAGCAAATACAATGTTAGATGCACTGATTTACATGTGCTGATTTGCATAAGGAGATATCAGACAACAATTTCAAAACCACACGGACAGCCTAAATTTTTTTAGGTCAGTTATGGACATGTAACAATTATGCCTTTTCTTCTGGCACCACTCTATATTCATGGATTATCGAGTCTCACTCGTTCGGCATGAAGCAATCGGCACCTGGCTTTGTCATAACAGTGGGAACATAACTCCATTTTCAAGCATTCGGAGGGGGAGCGCATTCTCAAAGTGGCTTAAAACTCTTGAGCACAATATTCAAATTACTGTCTTCTTAGAATCAATCAGGCATTAATCAATTAAGTCTCACCGCTGTGTCGGTGCTGTTGTTGGATCGATAAAGCGTCCAATCGTCCTTGATAAAGAGAAATGACCTTCCTGAAGTTCCAGTCTTCCAATCAGAGATTAGTACTTCCGGTGGTGAAAGGTCAAGGTTGACAAGCCTGATTACCCCAGTGAAAACACAAATAACCGAATATAGCGCACTATGAACACAAACAACACTCGTGACATACTGTAAATGCAGAAGCTTTCGCGGTGGTTTAATAATACTCGCGGTCACCGCGACCTTAAAACCACCGCGAACATTTTTCCATGGCAGTAAGAGACTACAGTGCATGGTGCTACCGCGAACTTAAAACCACCTCGAAAAGTCTTTTTTCCCACAACCGCGAAATTGAATCCCCGCGAACTTAAATGCATTTGCAGTATACGCGTTGACTTTAGCACATATACCAATAGGGGGAAATCAGACTTTTTAAACTTTTGTTATTGACGTAACTGCAGTACGGAACTTCACTGATAGCGATAGTTAAGAAAGACAACGAAGCGTCATTATGTACAATAGTTTATTGACGAAAGTAAGATGCGGAAAGTATATAACAGTGCACCTGGAAAGCAAGAAAGATTAATAAAGATATTTTAGCTACCTAATTGCAACAACTAATTCTATGCGTTAGGAATCTAATGAACCTACGGTACAAATTGCAATTGCAAACGGGCTGAAATGTTTAAAGAGAGCCGTGCCCATTTTCTCGTGTTTGCAATGCCTAACGTTACACGTCCTGTTCGTGAAAGGGTACGTAAGCTACTGCTAGACTATCTAGCAGTATCATCACACATGGCATACAATTATATACATTCTATATACCGGAGACGGAATGACAACTGTACCAAGCTACACGGTACAGCGTTTTAGTTCTTACAAGTTTGTATTGGAGTTGAGACAGACAAAAATGGTGACGCTTGAAAATAAAGTACCTACCATTTTATAGTAAATATTATGTCGACGTCAATAGTCATTCAACATATTACAGATTATACCAGTCTACAGATACAACGTAATGGCAAAAGCTAAAACCCACCACCAGCAAACAGACTCACATCCCGAGAAAAATTTCCCATCATTCATTGTCGGATAAAAAGGGTTTCTCATTATTCAGCCCAAACCTTCTGTTGCATACTTCACACATGCTCTGACTTAGCAATGTGAGTCAGTATGTGACTCTTATGGTTTGACAACTGGGCGAACTGTTTGCTGCACGCCTCACACTCGTACGGTTTTTCACCAGTGTGGGTTTGCATGTGTAGCTTTAAATGACTCGACTGACTGAACTGTTTGCTGCACTCGTCACACTTGTACGGTTTTTCACCAGAGTGAGTCCGCATGTGCCTCTTTAGGTGTGACAGCGTAGTGAAATGCTTGCTGCAATTCTCGCATCTGTACGGGGTTTCCCCCGTGTGAGTCCGGATGTGAGTCTTCAGATGAGTTGACTGATTGAAGCCTTTGTTGCAATGTTCACACTTGTACGGTTTTTCACCGGTGTGTGTCCGCATATGTAACTTCAGATAACTCAGTCTACTGAACCGCTTGTTGCATTCTTCACATCGGTGCGGTTTATCACCCGTGTGAGTCCGGATGTGAGTCTTCAGATGAGTTGACTGATTGAAGCCTTTGTTGCAATGTTCACACTTGTACGGCTTTTCACCGGTGTGAATTCTCATGTGACTCTTAAGGTTTGACAACGTACTGAACTGTTTGCTGCACTCCTCGCATGTATACGGGTTTTCACCTGTGTGAGTTAGTATGTGGGTCTTCAGATGAGCTGACTGACTGAAGACTTTGTTGCAATGTTCACACTTGTATGGCTTTTCACCGGTGTGAGTTCTTATATGGCCCTTCAGATGAGGTAGCTGATAAAACCGTTTCCCGCATTCACCACACTGGTATGGTCTCTCACCAGTGTGAGTTCGCAGGTGCTGACTGAGCTTACTTCTGGATGGAAACTCCTTGTCGCAATAACTACACTTGTGGGTACGGGGAGAATCCTGTCCATCCTCCCCCTTCCCTTGTGTCAGATGAGATTCGATTCCAGTCGCCATGCTGCAGGTCCTGCAAGAATAAAGAGAAAAAGAGAAAAAGATTTGAGTTTGAAACTTCTAAAACTAGTAAGCGCGAAATATAATCATATAATGCTGTTTGTGGGCATTAGACAAAAGCTGTTCAAGACAGGAAAGACGACTACATGTATGAGCAACAAGGAGCAGAAAGATGGCAGAGAAGAAGAGAAAACCAACAACCAGCAATCAACTGCAGAAAGCCAACACGAGCCTGAATAAAAATGCAGCACATGGGGGCTAAGAACAACACAAATCTCCATAAAGCAGCTCGTGAGCGGTCACACGGAACTAAACGCTTACAGAAACTGGATTGACCCTACGGTGACACCAAACTGTAGCACATGCGGGACAAGAGAAAGCATAAACCACTACGTGTATGAATGCCCAAAATATGCCTTGCATGTACACTGTGAGATCTACTCAGCTGACATAACGACTGAATTGTTGTCTAGTTCCAAGAACTATAATATCAGTAACTTGCAGAATAATTTGCAAGTTACGGATTTTAGAATTCTTAGACAACAAACTGCTAGGACATCCACCGGAGAAGTGATGTTTGCTTTAATTTGCTGTTAGTCTCTTTAAGGATGACAGTTGCTTCATCAACATATATTTATAGTCATCGATGAATAAATATAGATATACAAAACCCTGCTTATAACAAAATGTCGAAATGTACTTACCGAGATACGCTAATGCTCCTAAATACTGCACGGTGTTTTCACGGCGACAAGTGTCCTCACGGCTTCGGCGTCCGTACTGACTAGTAAAGAACAGCCAGGACGGGTTTATATAGAGACTGAGTGGGTCAATAAAACCGGTTCGGTGAGTTTTATTCATGATTAGGAAACAAAGGAAAACACCATGTTACATGTGTTGATTTGCATAATGGCAAACCAGACAACATGAGACACAAGATCTTACCAGTGTTTGGGTATAGCTGTTGGCAAAGCGTAGAATCGGCTTTAAAATCGTCTCAGATGAAGAAAAATTATCTTCCTGTCGCTTTCGAAAATGGCGGGCAAGCGAATCAAAGGTCAGAATTTCAGGTGGTGAAAGGTCAAATCTTACATACCTGATTATGATCTGATACTCCTCATGCAACTGAATAAATTTGCAAACGGTCCGTTTCAGACAACGCCCACTGACTTTCGCCAAGGACTCTTTTCTCGCATAAAACCCGTTCGGTAGGTTTGAAACAAATGTGATATTTTTTCATAGAGAAAAATCATATAGATTCTGTAGGAAAAGAGACAACAAATAACATAACTAGAAAGACAACAAAACAAAACATAACGTGTCTTTAGTTTATTGAAGAAAATGAGATGCCGAAAGTCTACAAATCTCAAAGAGCTAGCAACATCTACAACTAACATACATGTATTTCCATAGCTGATTCCAAACGCTTACGATGTACAGTAGATCTAAGCATCTACAGCGATTAGTGAAATTTGAAGTGTGGTAGAAAGCTACAAACCATAACACCTTTACATAAAATTGGACTAGTGTGCAAACATCCAATCGTTTTACACAATACTTCCAGTAATAATCAACTACGGGACATGCGATTATAATGTTTGCTATGCTGTAACCGGGTTCCCGTTATTCTTAATTTAACAGTACAGAATCATAGGAAACAAACAAGTAACAGAAATAGCATAATGACAAATATACATACACCGTAAAACAACAACATAGGTACATATAATGCCTGTAACGTACTCGATATTCATATAAATACACTAAGGTACGTCTGAGTGTTTAACCATATGAAGATTGTCTAAACTGTTTTCCCATGCTGAAGATTTGTGGCATTTGTCGCTGTTCTATGACTTTTCACGTGTAGGAATTGATAGGTTTCCACTTTCTGTCAATCTGAGTTCGCACGTGTCTGCTACCCACACGTGGCTCTCCAGATTAGCGGCCTGAAACTTTGTTTGCAGTCTTTACACTCCTATCGTTTCTTACTTGCGTTTTCAAACTACATACATAGCTCAAAAAACTGCACGCTGCACTCATGACACTTGTACAGTGTGTGTCCGAATGTGCCGTTTTAGATGACTCGAGTCACTGAACTGCTTGCCGCACTCCTCACACTTGTACGGTTTCTCACCAGTGTGAGTCCGCATGTGTTTTTTGAGATGACTCAGGCCACGAAACTGCTTGCAGCATGCCTCACACTTGTACGGTTTCTCACCCGTGTGAGTTCGCATGTGTCTTTTAAGAGCAGACAGATCACTGAACTGCTTGTTGCACTTCTCACAGATATACGGTTTCTCACCAGTGTGAGTTCTCGTATGTATTTTCAAGGCACTCAGCTGACTGAACTGCTTGTAGCACTCCTCACACCTGTACGGCTTCTCACCTGTGAGTTCGCATGTGACTCTTTAGATTTGACAATGTAGCGAACTGCTTACTGCACTCCTCGCATCTGTAGGGATTCTCCCCTGTATGAGTCCGCATGTGGGTCTTTAGATGACTTGGCCGACTGAAGCCTTTGTTGCAATGCTCACACGTGTACGGTTTTTCACCGGTGTGAAGTCGCATGTGTATCTTCACATAGCTCAACCTACTAAACTGCCTGCTGCACTCCTGACATCGGTACGGTTTCTTACCCGTGTGAGTTCTAATGTGGTCCTTCAGATGACCTAGCTGTCTAAACCGTTTCCCGCATTCACCACACTGGAATGGTCTCTCACCAGTGTGAGTTGGCAGGTGTTCACTGAGCTTACTTTTGTAGCGAAACTCCTTGTGGCAATAGCTGCACTTGTGGGTACGGGGAGAATCCCCTTGTGTCAGATGAGATCCGGCTCCAGTCGCCATGTTGGTCAAACTCCAGATCCTGCAAGAATAAGGAGCAAGAAGACAACTAATCACTTTTGATTTTGTGTAACGAATATAATCCAGATGTTGTCTGCCTTTACTTGTGGAGCCTTGCATGTATATTGTGAGATCTACTGAGCTGACATAACGACTGCATTGTTGTGAAGTTCCAAGAATTCTAAAATCAGTAATTTGTAGAGTAGTTGAAGTAACAGATTTTAGAATTCTTGGAACTACACAAGTGTGTCACAACAAACTGCTTAAACGACACCCACTGGAGAAGTCACGTTTGCTCCAATTTGCTATTAGATCCTGAGTCTGTTTAAGGATTACAGTTGCTTCATTAACATATACTTATACTAATAGTCATCGATGAATAGATGTCAAAATGTACTTACCGAGATACGCTGATGCTCCAAAGTACTGCAAGATGTTTTCACGGCGACAAAGATCCTCACGGCTGCAGGGTCGGTACTGACAAGAACAGAGCAGTCAGGACGGGTTTATATGGTGACTGTGTGGGTCAATAAAACCGGTTCGGCAGGTTTTACTTCACCAGGAAACAAAGAAAAGTACCACGCTACATGTTCTGATTTGCATAAGGGAAATCAGACAACATAAGACACAAGGTCTTACCAATGTGGGGGTATAGTTGTTGGATCGGCCTCAAACTCGTCTAAGATGAAGATGAAGAGAAAGGATTTTACCTGTCGCTGTCTAAAATGGCGGGCAAGTTGAATCAGGGGTCAGCACAGGTCAAAGTTTAAATACCTGAGTACCCTATGAGAAACAAAATATTGTCGACTGTAGCATAGCGACATAGGGATGTCGTCAACTGTACTTTTTTGGCCGAATCTGGCATATCATTTGCCCAAGTTAAATCTACTATTTTTTCGCGGCATCTGAAGCTTGGTGGTAGCTACAATGTTTTATGTGCTGATTTGCATAAGAGAAAATCAGACACCATTCTATGGAAAAAAGAAGGACAACTTGGCAAAGAGCAATGTCTTTTTTTAATTTATTGACGAAACCGGGAGACGGAAATTTTAAAACCTCTAGCAGCCTACTGCACACTAGTATAGGCAAATAATATTTAGCAACACATTAATGCATAAACAGTAAAATTTTTGCCATAACTGATACTAAGCGCTTAGGTATAATATTTAGTCAGTCAGATATAAAGTGAAAATTAGACCTTTGGCAGCTTGAGTGGACTAAACACAGTAACTGTTACTACTGTTACATAACGTTTAATGAACATTTACAATCACTAAAGTACGGATCATATGATTCAATGGTGGTTTCTACGACGAAATCCAATTACAGTTTCTCTATAAAGCTATCGTTACTCTTTCAGTGGGGGCTCATAAAGTGCACACTTTAATAAGTTTATTATTGAATCAAAATCTGTTCATGTTCAGTAACATAGGTAAGAAAAAGTTGCACAGTAACATCACTGTTAAAAAGAGTTTGCACCCTATTCTTTTCATCACCTATGTCTCATATTGCGCCACATGTTTACACAGGCATTGACAGACATTCGCCAGTGTGAGCTTGCATGTGGACACGCAAGTTACTTGACTGACGAAAACCCTTGTTGCATTTCTCACACCTGTACGGTTTCTCATCTGTATGAATCCTCTTGTGATCTTTTAGAGTACCCAGCTGCCTAAACTGCTTGCCGCACTCCTCACACATGTATGGTTTCTCTCCAGTGTGAGTCCGCCTGTGCCTCTGTAAACTTGACAGCGTAGTAAACTGCTTGCTGCACTCCTCACACATGTACGGTCTTTCCCCTGTGTGAGTCCGCACGTGTCTTTTCAGATTACTTGCCTGACTGAAACCTTTGTTGCAATGTTTACACTTGTATGGTTTTTCACCAGTGTGAGTCCGCATATGTGCCTTTAGATCGCACAGCGTAATAAACTGACTGTTACATTCACCACATAAGTATAGCCTCTCACCGGTGTGAGTTCTAGTATGCGTCCTTAAAGCGCCAATGTGACCAAACTGTCGACCGCATTCCTCACAACTGTATGGCCTCTCCTCTGTGTGAGTCCGCATGTGTGTCTTCAGATTTGCCAGTTGAGTAAACCGCTTCCCGCATTCGCCACACTGGTATGGTCTCTCACCCGTGTGAGTTCGCAGGTGCAGGTTGAGCTTACTTTGGAAACGAAACTCCTTGTCGCAATGGCTGCACTTGTGGGTACGGGGAGAATCCTGTCCATCCTCTCCCTCCCCTTGTGTCAGATGAGATTCAATCGCAGTCGCCATATTCGTCCAACTCCAGATCCTGCAAGAACTGTGGGAGAGAAAAAACTTATTAACACGATGGAACAAGATAAAAATTTGAAATTCTAGCTTGTCTACTAAAATGTACCTGAATGTTGGTCAAACTTGAGATCCTCCAAAGAATTGTGAGAAAAAGAAACAAGTTCTTGCCTGTCCACTAAAAATACACCCAAACATGTGATTACATACATATGTATTTTTTTTTTATTTTTGAGGAGAAATTTATATTATTTGACTTCTGATTTTCCAGACGTCCAAACGCTGACACAGACATGCTTATGCAATACTAGTTACTAGTTGAAGGTGTTGTGTAGAGGTAATAGATGTTCTAATCTACCTGCCTAACCTCGAAATTGAAGAGTAGTAGTCTAGCCATAGGTAAATACAAGAAAGCAAAACCACAGTCGGTACTTACCGGTATACCGTGATACGCTGATCAATGCTTCAAAGTACTGCAGGATGTTTTACAATGTGACACAGATCCTCGCGGCTTCAGAGTCGGTACTGAGAGAATCAGAGCGGTCAGGACGAGTTTATATAGTGGCTGATTGGGTGAGCAAACCCGGTTTGGTGGGTTTTACCCGAATGCATGCTGAAGAAAGGAGAGGACATAATTTAAACAACGTCCCTTGTGATGGTTTGCATAACGAAAGATTAGACAACATGTACAACAGACAACATTTGTCTTACCATGTCTCCGATTGGACATCTAAAATTGTCTTCATTCATAGTTCGGGTGTAAAAGATCAGTTCTTCCAGATCACTTCAGTGTCACTGACGAAGGATAGTGAATACTATCCGAAACGTCTGACCGTTTCCAAAATCATATCCAGTTGCTTGAGTAACTACTTTTTGGTGATTAGACAACATGTTCACAAAAAGAGCACTAGCCTTAGTATTTGGACGTATGTAAAATACAGATCGTCTGTGTATATGGGGAGGTGTCATCATCATCATCATCTTTAGTACTGCTTAGCCCAAGTACAAGGTGGATTACTACCAGCTGCGCAATGACCAATATTTATAAACAATCTCACATTGGCTTACAAGAAATAGTGAGCTCCTCAGTAGTGAACTTAATTGATTGTGTTGTTGTTGTATTAATAACGCTCTGAATCGTCTTCAAATGCAATTGCCCATGCGAAGCAAAAGTAAAACCGTAAAAAACATTACCGTTATTGTTGTCTTCTTCGATATATGCAAACAACGATAAAGACAACAATACAATGGACTGAGTGTCGTACTGACTCGTAAAGGGACTCCTGGTTAAACTTGCTGTCGTATAAAAAGTCAATAATACGGTAAGTTAGTACAAAGTGTACTTACCGAGATACACTGATACAGTGTTTTTACGGTGATACAGATCCTCACTGTAGTAGTGTTCGTACCGACAGAAACTGTGAGATCTAGAGCACTGTTATTATTATAGGCCGGGTGGGTGGTTAGAACCGGTTAGGTGGGTTTTACAGAACAAAAGGATAGCACCATCTTACATATGCTCAGGCCACAGCAAGTAAATTTCATGCATTAAATCCTCTGCAGACTGCAAAAAAAATGTGGTCGTGATACAGTCACACTGTCGCGTTAGCACCAGTCTATAAACATATAAGAAATCTTACCAGCACTCAAGCAAATTGATAATTTTTTAAACGGTCAGACTACATCGGCTGTCTTTTCTGAAGTGGGTACAATTAACCAGTTCAATAGGTGTTATGTATATTCCATTCAAAAAGGTGGCGTGCCTGGCTGTTCGGGATGTCTGGAGCATACAAGCATACTGTCCCAACTCATCCAAGAAGCGAAAACGGGGAAGAAAAACCTAGCAGTAATCTGATTAGACCTGGAGAATGCCTACGGCTCTGTTCCACACCAGCTGATTAAAGTAGCACTAGAGAAGTACTATGTCCCAGCAACAGTACGCCACCTGATTGAGCAGTACATGAACGGGCTACAGATTAGGTTCACTGTAAATGGCCACACAACTTCCTGGCAACGCCTACAGAGAGGGATCATTACTGGATGCACTATACGAGGGGCATTCAATAAGTAATGTCCCTGACCCATTTCCCATAGCAGGAGATTAATGAAACTTGGCACAGTTATTAGTCTTTCTCTTCATAGGAACCACCCAGAGTTTTGCATTTCTCCCATCATTTGATGTAGCTCTGGACACCGTTCTTGTAGGACATCCCAGGTTGGTCCTCCGACAGATGCCTCATCAATGGCAGAAGAGGGACGACCAGGTCTGGGAGCTGTTTCCACAGACTTCCGGCCATGTTTAAATTCACGATGCCAGCGTTTTACAAGGTCATATGATGTGGCATCATCACCATAAGTTTTTTTCATTTCATCAAAAGTCCCCTTTGGTGTGCGTCCTTTCAAATACAAAAACCGGATCACTGCGCGACACTCAACTTGCTCCATTTCACACCTGGTCCATTTCACACCTGAATCAGTTCAAACACCAGTAAATCAGTAACCACAATTAGTTCAGAGCTGTTTTTTGCAGCATAACCCATAGAAATATGACTCATTACACATGCAAAATTTCATCTAGATCAGACAACTGGAAGTGGGTCAGGGACATTACTTATTGAATGCCCCTCGTATCTGTGATTCTGTTCGTCGCAGCTATGAATTTGTTGATAAAACCAGCGCTGACCCAAGCTAGAGGGCCGAAAACCAACTCTGGGATAAGACAACCGTGTGATCAGTGCCAAATACATGCTCAAAAGCCTAAGCAACGCAGCCAGCTGGGCAAGGATGAAGTTCAAGGCAAAAAAAAAGTGCAGGAAGCTGGTGATGCGGAAAGGGAAAGTACGTGACAGGATCCAATTAGAAATTCAGGAAGAGAGAGTGCCAAACATAGCAGAGCAACCGATTAAAAGCCTTGGGAAAAAGTTCGACGCTACACTGGGGGATAAGAACAACGTGGAAGAATTTAAACAGCTAGTACGCAGGGGGCTAGAAGCCATAGAAAACAGCGAACTCCCAGCAAGATACAAAGTTTGGTGCTACCAACATGGCCTGTTACCGAGGGCAGTATGGCCAATGTCCTTGTATGAGATCCCCCTTACAGTAGTGGAGGAAGAAGTGGAGAGGCTAGTGAGCAGACACTTGAGGAAGTGGTTGGGTGTGCCGCCGGCCTTGACGAATATAGGCCTGTACAGCAAGTCTTCAAAACTGCAGTTACCGTTAACATCGATTGAGGAGGAATTCAAAGTAACAAAGGCTAGAGCCCATGTGATGCTGCAAGAGAGTAGAGATGAGAAGATCAGTCAGGCAGGGATAAGACTAAGATCTGGAAGGAAATGGGCAGCAGCAGAAGCAGTTTCAGAGGCGACAAGCAGACTAAGACACAAAGATATTGTCGGAGTGATAGCCCAGGGAAGGAGAGGGCTGGGAGCAGGAAGAGAAGGTAGCCAGAGTTGGGGCAAAGCTAGACCGAGACAGAGAAGAGAGATGATCCAGAGAGAGGTTAGGCAGAGAGAGGAAGAGAACCGGAGAGCTCGAGCAGTAGCTCAAGGGGTCCAAGGTGCGTGGACAAGATGGGAATGTATCCGTGAGAGGAGGGTAATGTGGAAGGAACTATTGTTTAGGGAACCCCTGAAGACAAGATTCTTGCTGAAATCTGTTTATGACCTTCTGCCAACAGCTGCCAACTTGAAGAGATGGGGAAAGAGGGAAGAAGACAAGTGTGAGCTCTGTGGGAAAAGAGGAAACCTGAGCCACATCCTAACAAGCTGTCAGGTGGCACTTAGCAGAGGGCGGTACACATGGCGCCATAACCAAGTACTGAAGACCATAGCCAGTGCTGTGGAAGAACGGATGAAGGTCAAGGGTGGAAAACAAGGTTCGTTTATCAACTTCGTAAGGGAAGGAGAGAAAGGAAAGACTAAGAGCAAACAGAGAGAACAGCTAGGGATTCTGGCGTCAGCATGGACTGGATATTACAGGCTGATGTAGGAAAGCAGCTGTAATTCCCAACAGACATTGTAGCAACAAACCTAAGACCAGATTTGTTGCTTATTTCTAGGAAGACAACACAGCTCGTGATCTTGGAACTAACGGTCCCTTGGGAAGACCGGATAGAAGAGGCACATGAGAGGAAGTTACTGAAGTATCAGGAGATAGTAAAGAGTGCCAAGGAGAAGGGATGGAAGACCCAGTACTTCCCAGTTGAAGTAGGTTGCCGTGGTTTCATAGGCCAGTCCCTGTGGAAGGCTTTGGGTGCTCTGGGAATAGTAGGGAAAAAAAGAAGAGACGCGACCAGAAAGATAGCAGAGACAGCCACCGACTCATCCTACTGGGTGTGGACACAGAGGTTAAACAACTAGAAACTCCCGTCGAGCAGCGCCCGGCCAGCGCTGTTGCCCCGCCGCCTGGAGGAGTACTACTTTAGGGGCGAAACTCCGAGGAAGGACGGAAAGTAGCTGATGACGACGGGAAGCAGATGACCTTCTGTATCATGTAAGTCGTTATGAAATAAAAGTCATTAAAAAAGTATGTGCTGATTTGCGTATCATACTTACAACCATACAAGTTCTGTATACAGAAGAAAGACAAGAACAAGAAAGACGACAAAATATAAGGTGTCATAGTTTATTCTTGAAGAAACTGATATGCAAAAAGTTGACAAAGCTTACAGCACATTATGAAGGTAAACAATAGATAGCAACATCTATTACTAACAAGTTTCAAGAGTTATTACAACGCTAATTGATAAGGCACTGTGTATTCAGAGTAATTAGTGAATTATAAAGTGACAATAACAACTTCAGTAAAAAAATGAAAACACAGAGAAAATGTTGAGGCAAAAATGGCGCCATAGACCATGGCGCCTATGACATAACCCAAAAATGAAAACTTACAAAATCTCTAGCATGTTATTTAAGTGCTGTTACCGAAACAGAAAATTTGTGAATATGCAGGAGCATAATTGAAATACAGTCAAACCTGTCTATAGCGGCCACTCAAGGGACCGGACAAATTTGGCCACTATAGACAGGTGGCCTCTGTATAGAGGTGGTAACTTGTAGATAAAATACCCAAGGGACCGACAAAAAGTGGCCACTATGGACAGGTGGCCCCTCTGTAGAGGTGGCCCCTAATACAGGTTTGACTGTATAGTGCACATTTTGCTGAAACTTATTCTAAATGCTAGTACAATATTTACAGTGTTAAATCACATAAGTGACAGTTAAAACTTTTGCTACCGGTATTTAAGTATCATAGTGCACATTTTGCTGTAACTTATTCTAAACGCTAGTACAATATTTACAGTGTTTGATAGTGACATAAGAAACAGTTAAAACTTAAGTTGCTATGAAAGTATAACATACAAAATTGAATTAAATAATACATGCACTTTGTAACTACATGTAGGTGAGATAAGAAATCATAGCATAAAAAATTATGTAAAAAAAACGATATAAAAACGAACATTCTGAATGCGATGTTTTACACGCGGCTTGTTACCCCGACTTAGCCTGGGTACCATCCGTATTCTAACGGGGCTCGTTACACTCCCTACCCTCTATTTTTATGGTAGGGAGTGTAAGGAGCCCCGGTAGAATACGGATGGTACCCAGGCTAGCCCCGACTAGCCAGGAATGAAGGGGTGCAACAGCTATGTTGTAATCTAACTACATTTCCACTATAGAGCCAATGGTATTCTATTACAGTGGAGTCATGTACTGTGTGGCCAAGTATTCTTATGAGATTCAACATATGACACAAAGTGCTCGCCGTCCTCCTGAAAACCACACAGTTTCTCAACTGTCCTCTTACAACATCTACAACTGTTCTTATAGATGTTGTAAGAGGACACTTCTTTCATATGTAAGTTTTCAATGGTTTGAGAAAGACAATCTTACCATGTAATTATAACAGTCAACAAAAGTACAGGCAGATCATTTTGCAGTCTAAAGTCACTTCTTCACAAACACCTTCAACTTATGATTAAAAAAACTATTGATAATTGTTAGTGTAACCTCAACAATTATAATGACATTGACGGTGTAATCCATCGTTGATTCCTCTATAACGTTGAAACATTTTCTTCAACTTTATAGTAGAGTCATGTTTAGAGTTTACAACATAATTTTCTAAAAAATGACACACTGGCAAAAGAATGACACACTGTACATAACATTCCCAATAAAACAGAATTTAATAAGGCATTTAGAATGAACTTTGGTTTTGTGAATAGTGAGTCCAGGGCTCGAAATACCACCTGCATATGCAGGTTAATGCAGGTAAAATTGGAGCTGTGCAGGTATTTCTGGTGTCTACCTGCACCTAACCTGCACTGGTCCATGTACTAGGTTTTATACATAAATGTCCTATGGTGTAGGTGCATGTGGATTGTTATTAGGTGCATTGACTGTTAGTGTTAGAGTCAATTCGACATTACCAAGAGGGTGTTTCTTGCCTTTTGTTCCAACATTTTGGAAATCTTTATAACATAATAATTGTGATAAGTAACTGTTTAGAACTGTTTATAACATGACTGTGATGTTCTAAATATTTTCTACAGTATTCTAACATATTAGAAACATTTCTAACATCAAAGTCATTATTTCTGATAGTTTTTAAACTGTTCCAACATAGATTCATCATTTGTGATCACATGTGATCACATGTTCGAACATGGAAACAAAATGATGAAATTGGGTCAGTGGGCTGGGAAGAGGGCAATTCACACATCCCTGCCAAGTACAGGAAATTGTGTCTGTCTGACACCTTCTGACAAAGGATTCACCAGTGTTTATTAGAGAAAATCTAAAAATACAAGACCCAAACAAAAGGCACAGCTAAGCACCTTGGTTTATGGGGGTAATAAAAGTTTTTATGGAGGGAAAAAATGACACAAATTGTTGGAACATATGATCACATGTTCCAACAATAACAAAAACACATAGATGTTTCTAAATTGTTCTAAATAAAGAGATATTTGTACCATTACTTTCCCAATGTTTCCAACATATATAGGTAGGTTCGAACATGTTCAAACTTTCATTTTTAATTGTTTGAACAATTTAGAACTTTCGTGACTGAAATATTCTTTTGCTTAGAATAGTTCAAACTTATGACAAATATTATTTTAAAATCCTCTCGGTGACTCGGAATTGACTCTACCACCTATTAAGTATAAAATAATGGTTCCTGAACAATTTCAGTATGATCCATACTTTCTACATTCAGAGTGGTGCAGGTAAAATTTGTCTGGTGCAGGTAATTTGCAACGCTACCTGCACCAGTACAGATATGCAGAAAAAAAGTATTTGGAGCCCTGGAGTCGTATAATTCAATCCTCACGTGGACACCGATGATCTTCCCCGAGAGTGAGTCCGCATGTGTATCTTCAGATGACCTAGCTGAGGAAAGCTTCTGTTGCATTTGTCACACCCGTAAGGTCTCTCGCCAGTGTGAGTCCGAATGTGAGTCTTAAGATTTGACAGCGTAGTGCACTGCCTGCTACACTTATCACACCTGTAGGGTTTCTCGCCGGTGTGAGTTCGCATGTGCCTCTTCAGATGAGTTGACTGAATAAAGCCCTTGTTGCAATGTTCGCACTTGTACGGTCTCTCACCAGTGTGAGTCCGCACATGCACCTTCAGATCGCTCAACCTTCTGTACTGCTTGCTGCATTCCCCGCATTGGTGTGGTTTCTCTCCCGTGTGAGTCCTCATGTGCCTCGTTAGATCGCCAAGCTGGCTGAACCGTTGGTTGCATTCCCCACAAATGTATGGTCTCACACCGGTGTGAATCCGCATGTGCTTCTTCAGATCTTCCTGATGAAGTAACCCCTGCCCGCATTCGTTACACTGGTACGGTCTCCCACCAGTGTGAGTTCGCAGGTGAGCGTTGAGCATAGTCTTGAAGCGAAACTCCTTGTCGCAATAATGACACTTGTTGGTACGGCGAGAATTCTGTCCATTCTCTCCCACCCCTTGTTTAAGACGAGATTTGACTCCAGTCGCCATGTTGGTCAAACTCCAGATCCTGCAAGAATTATCAGAAAGAAGCGACTATTTAGTATGGCGGAAGATAACAGTTTGTATATTCTAGCTTGTCGACTGAAAAACATAAACCTTTAAGGAAATAATATTTGTTGTCTCATTTTTCTTAATAAACACAATCAACATACTCACATAAAGCTTGTGTCATGTCCTGTCAATCTTGCTCTATATTTCTATATTACACCAGATTATCACTATTATTATGTTATATTATGATTATATTATATTATTATCATAAGATGATCAAGATTGGCAGGACGAAAGTGACAATTGAGCTTTATTACAGTGGGTTATATAAAAAGGTACATAAACGCCAGTACGTTGAACTTTGAACTTTCAGGAGGCTTAAGTCGCGTACAGTACGGTACAGAATAAAAACTTAAATCAAGATAAAAGTAATCCTAACAAATAAAAAAAACTAAGCAAATCATCAGCAGCCAGCAATACTGAGTTTTAAAACATCACAATGTTTACAGAAAATGAGTCATGACCATTTCAATAAGCCTTCTCACATTAGTTCGGACGCATGTGCGGCGACAGGAATTCTAGGTAATATGTCAAAGGGTCAGGCACACGAAAAGTACACAAAACCCGTCTGGACGTTGTTATGCAAATCGAAACAATAGTCAAGACGGGTTCGCTTAAAAGGCTGGGCTGTCTACCAGGCCAGGCTACCTGGCCTGTCTACCTGGCCTGGCTATCACGTCAGGCTACTCAGATCCCCCCCATTCATAGCCCCATCATGTGGCACTCAGCTGATTGACAGGCATAGCAATTGCTAATCTCCAACCCTCCCAGTGACCTGAGGTTGGCCTGTCCACTGGCTGGACCCTTCGGGAATGTGTCTGGGAGGCCTTCCTTGCAGGGTGTCAGGAACACATTCAAGTACTGTACCAGTACTGTGTTCGGTAAATGCTTTAGGGTGTTAGACCTAGAAAACAGAGGTCCTGGATTCAAATCCTTTGACATGTCACAAAACTCTGCTGTTTACAGTACTTTCCCCACTCCAACTTGTACAAGGGGGTTGGAGAGATTATTGGAAGTGGAAGGAGAGGATTGGGCTCTGTCCTGGACACAAAAATTGTACAGTGGATAACAATCCACAGCCTCAAAAAGGCTATGTGAGTACCAAGATTGTATATGTCAACATGGCATACTAGTATAGAGAACAAGGAGGTACATGTAATTATACCCCTCTTGGTCAGTACAAGTTTAGCTTTACAGTGATTTATGCCCGTCCTTCTTGTTGCACGAGCTGAGATGGTTTCTGTTCTAGAAGATAGATATTAAATAAAGAAACAGATTTCTGTTGTTGGGAAGCCCATTCTTGCACGCGTGCGCGCGCACACACAGACACACACACACAGACACAGACACACACAGACACACACAGACACACACACACACACACACACACTCACACACACACACACACACACACACACAATCATACACACACACACACACTCACACACACACACACACACACACACACAATCACACACACACACACACACACACACAATCACACACACACACACACACACAATCACACACACACACACACACACACATACACACACACACACACACACACACACACACACAGAACTTGTACTTGTGTTCCTGACACCTGCAAGCAAGGCCTCCCAGCCATTAGACAGGCCAACCTCAGGTCACTGGAAGTGTTGGAGATTAGCAATTACTATGCCTGTCAATCAGCAATTTTGGCTGAGTGCCATATGATGGGGCTATGAATGGGGGGATCTGTGTAGCCTGACGTGATAGCCAGGCCAGGTACACAGCCAAGGTAGCCTGGCCTGGTAGACAGCCCAGCCTTTTAAGCGAACCCTAGTCAAGACAAGGACTGTTTACTTTTTGTGTGCCTTACCCTTTGACATGTTACCTAGAATTCCTGTCGCCGCACATGCGCCCTAACTAATGTGAGAAGGCTTATGGAGGAGTTAGACAACACTACCCAACAGACAAGTATGTGCGGGATGGGGGAGGGGGGCTTCCTAAACAAAATTGAGTGTCTTGCGAGGACTCTTTAGAGTGAACTTGCTGCTATATTAACATAAACAATTCAAAAATCAATTCCTTAAGGTCTTACCCGTGTGTGTCTATGGTCAATAAAGCGTTGATCCGGCTTCAGAATCTTCAGAATGAAGAGAAGTGACTTTCCGTCGCTGCTGAAAATGGTACGTGGGCAAGCTGAATCCAAGGGTCAGTACTTGTGGAGGTGAAAGGTCAAAGTCCGTATACCTGATTACCCCAGTGAAACTAAGAATATAAAAGTCATGTTAGGAAATCCGTCGTTATTGCGGTGTCCCGTTTTTCTTTATACACGATGAAGAACCAATTCAGTATAGCAGTGACTATAACCATATGTGTAAGGTTTCTTACATACAAGTTTCCTCCTGATTCAACCCGCAGCGAAACTACTGAACTGAACAAATTTTGACCAAAACGGGAAAGCTTTGGCCCTACCTGTTCCTTGTAACTAAAGTATCCAGATTTTCAAAGAAAATGAGGATTTTCAACGATTTCAAGTGACACTAAGATCCCATTTTGAGTCTTCTACTGATCAACGCAACTCTGACGTCAGCCCTTGACTCTATACACATGTATAGACCCGGGTATTGCTATAAACAAGGCCAGATGGACATCGTCATTCATGATGCTTCAGGGACCAGGAGGCCTACATGTAGGTTCAGAGGAGGATTGCACGAGTGAGTAGGTTTCTTAATTTGGCCTTACAAAAGTCTTGTACTTTTTTGATTCGTCAATATACCTTCTATAGCAGCTAGCAGCCAATGTGAAGGGTGATGTTGGGGAGGGGGGCTTTATAAACAATCACAGTGCATGAAACTGTGATTGCGGGATACTTTTTTTGTCTTTCGCCGCGCTTCCGCGGCGAAAGGCAATCAGACCGATATTAGATTTCTGTCCGTCTGTCTGTCCGTCCGTCCGTCCGGGTCGACCATGCCATACCGTGCTAGCGAGATATTCTACCCTGCAGATTCGACGGTATGTAACGTTATGACATACGTATCGGCCTACCATGAATGTGCTGCTTGGTTTGCGGTCCATGCCATATCGTGCTAGCGAGATATTCTACCCTGCAGATTCGACGGTATGTAACGTTATGACATACGTATCGGCCTACCATGAATGTGCTGCTTGGTTTCTGCATGGCTTATAAGCAGGAATTTGCAGAGACGGATGTGAACGGTGAGGATTTCTTCGTAAGATTGTATACAATTTATAAACTAACATGTTCGCTGTTTGGTTATAATAAAACAGACATTGTAGAGAACAGTTTGACATGTGATTTACTTTGTTTTATGGAAAATCACCGCTACAAAATCTAGAATTGTGTAAGATGCGTGCGCCGCATCTGACATGGTGTGGGAGGGGGGCGTATTCGGAAATTTCTTACTCTAAGAAATTTCAGGCTATTTTCGTGTAACAAACTTCTTTCAGCAAAATAGTAGCCCTCGGATGCGTTGAAAATAGAATTACCCACATTTAATTTATAATTTCGAAAGGGAAGATTCTGACCGAGCTCGACGTCTGACGCGTGACGTCACGACTCCGTCAAGTAAAAGCATAATTGCGTTACTAAAAGAAACGAAACGTTCCAGTAAACATACCACGGACCTGTTTTAGTTTAAAATATCTACCTTTCACATGATCTTGCCATTAAAAAAAATATTTCCATTACTGTATATGCCATGTTAATATTTTATGTTGTTTATGGTGACAATACTTTGTTTGTTCTTGCAGAAATTCAGGACACATCTACTGATAAATTTGATTACTACAGTGCACTTTCATAAAACCCTGTTGTACTGTAACAGAGCCGTTCTTAACAGCGAAACAATCCGAATAAAGTTAACATCATTCATGCAGTTGTGTTATTATACAGTTCAAGTAAAATATACTCTGTGAGAACCACTACCTTACTAAACAGTTATATAACCTAGCACTTGACCAAACTGTGCCAGAGCTGCCAACGTTGCAGACTTGGCACCCACGCTTGACCAAACTATGCCAAACATTTTTACCTACACAATATAAGTAAGCGAAAGACTAGCTTTTTTCAGAAGCTCTTGTTTTCAAAACTGTCGAATCCTCATCAACCAGTCAAAAATTAGAAAGATCTTGACAGAGTTTTGGCATTATTATTGGATCGATAAAGCGTAGAATTGAACTCAAAATATTACTTAGATGAAGAGAATATGTGTTCCTGTCACTAATCAAAATGGCAGGCAACCAAGTACAATCACTGCTGGTATTAAAAATGACTCGGTTAACATTCCTGATGACCCTAGTTAAATTTTAAAAGAATACTGAAACCCTAACCAGGGCTCGAAACGGCACCTGCATATGCAGGTTAGTGCAGGTAAAAATGGATCTGTGTCGGTATTCCTGGTGTCTACCTGCACGTAACGTGCACTGGTCCTATTCTCCAAGCTGGCAGAGGAGTATAGCCGGCCAAAGGTGGGCACCAGTGCCGCTATACTCCTTTGTCAGCTTTGATACTATCTGATTCTATCTCAAAGGCACCGTAGGGTCTGCTTGGAGACTACGTTCTTATCTGCATTGGCTGTTACCACCTATGCATAAAGTATAAAAGAAAGAAAAAATAGCGATGGTTCCTGAACAATTTTAGTATGACCCATACGTCCTAAATTCAAAGTGGTGCATGTAAAATTTGTCTGGTGCCGGTAATTTTCAATGTTGGTATGCATTGCAGGTATGCAGAAAAAAGGATTTCGAGTCCTGCTAACCCTTAACCATGAGTTGCCCCTTAAACGTGACGAAGGTGAAACACGTTATTGAGCGTGTTTCACAATGCGCAGTTCGCTCATGGTCCATATAAGATTGAACTTTATTGCACGACATTTGTACATGGTACAATGTACGGCAACGACTATTACACAAAGTAAAAAAAATAGGTGTATAGAATGAGACTTTACATCCTAATTAACATAACAAGAAGGGCTAACACAAGTCTTTGATATAATGTTACAATCGAGTTGGGCTAATCACGAGTTCCATTATTCTTTCTAATACTATATAGCAAAGCAATCTTTGATATGTTTGCCTATCTGGTTTATTGCATAATACAATCTTTGCATTATGGGAGTTGTGGCATCTAAAGATACATACAATTCTGTCTGTAACCTCGAGTCTCTTGAAATCTGCTGTACTGGATTCGAGAAATGTGAATAGCTCATATATAGCCTGTCATCCTTTAAGTATGACTGTAGACAGACAGTCACTATGGAAACTAAGTATGACTGTGGACCCCCAACAAAAGAGGAGATCCAGAGAGCTGTCAAGCAATTGAAGAATGGGAAAGCATCAGGCCCAGACAACATCCCAGCAGAAGCCTTGAAGGCAGATGTGGAGACTTGTGTGGAGATGTTCTACCCATTGGTAACAGCCAATGCAGTTAAGAACGTAGTCTCCAAGCAGACCCTACGGTGCCTTAGAGATAGTAAGTTCGTAAGTTCTAAGTAATCCTTTAAGTATAGAGAGCTATAGAGAACTTATTTAACATTGCGCTTGTTCAGTAAAAACAACAACAACAGATCAAGTCCTGAGATTTATTGACGAAACCAACATGAGGAAAACATGTTTTAAAACTTATCAGGAATACTGTACATAATATATTTCTGTCGCACATTTTTGCTACAACTTATTGTAGACGCTAATGATCTTGTATATTTACAGAGATGTGTCAAAGACAATGTGACTATTTAACATTGAAAGATACAAATACATATGTACATGAAGCAAGTTAACTACGTTTCATTTACAAAAGTCATGCAATTCTGTCAAAGTGGAAACTTGTACAAGGCATTTGGTTATCAGTATAAAGAAGAAATCGACTCATTTACGAAATCAAGACACTTTTTATCCTCAAATAGCAAAACAGGAGTCTTCTTCGTACACGTGATGGTTAGATCACCATTAAACAGAACTCCAGAAGTGACATTAAGGAAAGGTACAAACCTTGGTTTCATAGTGTTTTTGTCTTTATTTCCCACCTGTGGGCATACCTATCACAGTCTTCACACATGCGTGTGAGTTCGCATGTGACTCTTCAGGTGATCAATCCTCTCGAACCGCTCGCCGCAGTCACTACACAGGTACGGTTTCTCACCTGTGTGTATTCTCATGTGTCTCTTTAGATTACCCAGCTCGCTGAACTGCTTGCCGCACTCTTCGCACCTGTAGGGTTGCTCGCCGGTGTGTATCCGCATGTGAATCTTCAGTTCAGCTGACTGACGACACCTTTTGTTGCAATATTCACACGCGTACGGTCTCTCACCGGTGTGGGTCATCATGTGCCTCTTCAGGGTTCCCGGAACACTGAATTGCCTGCTGCACACCTCGCATTTGTACGGTTTCTCGCCAGTGTGAGTCCGTATGTGTTCTTTCAGACGACGCAGTTTATTGAACTGCATGCCGCAGTCCTCGCACTTGTAGGGTGTCTCCCCAGTGTGAGTTCTCATGTGTGTATTTAGGTCGACACTTCTACTGAACTGCTTGCAGCACTTCTCACACCTGTAGGGTTTTTCACCTGTGTGAGTTCTCATGTGAGCCTTCAGATCTCCCAACCTGGCGAACCGTCTGCTGCACTCCTTACACTGGTGAGGTTTCTCCCCAGTGTGAGTCCGAATATGCTCCTTAAGGTCATGTGACCTGCTGAACTTCTTTCCGCATTCCACACACATGTACGGTTTCTCCCCTGTGTGAGTCCGCATGTGAGTCATAAGATGAGCTGGCTGGCCGAAACTTTTTCCACATTGCTCACACGGGTACGGTTTCTCACCGATGTGAGACCGCATATGTGCTTTCAGATGAGACAGCTGAGTAAACTGCGAGTTGCACTCCCCGCACATGTACGGTTTCTCCCCGGTGTGGGTCCGCATGTGAGTCGTCAGAGTCGTTAGCTGACCGAAGGCCTTGTCGCACGTCCCGCACACATACGGTTTCTCTCCCGTGTGGGTCCGCATGTGGGTCTTTAGTTGACTCGGGTAACGGAACTCCTTGCCACACTCACCACACTTGTGTGTACGCGAAGAAGTCCGTTCAAATCCGTTGACTCCATCCTCTTCTTTTACGTGGGGTACAGCCGTGGCTGCCATGGTGATCCTGTAGGAATATATCGTAAAAAAAAATCGTAAATTTGATTGAACAGAATTTGTGTATACAAACAAGTTTGTATGCCGACAAATTTATGTTAACATACCATTACAAGCTATCTTACCATATGAATGATCTAAACATGATCTACATAGTGACATTTGTATGTGACGTTAACATGTTCAATCAGTGTTCCGGTGTTTGTATTGAGTTGATCTGTAAGTCCATTCTAGCTGTGCTTGTCACTGGAAATTTCCGGCAGTAAATTTCAGGACTTTGTCCAACTGTAGAGATTCAATTGTCTACAATATGTACGTCCCCATTATAACAAACATAGAACGCAGGGAGGTCACCAATGTGCATCGCAGAAATACACTAGCGTTACTAAATCTAATGAGTTTTGTTTCTTGAATTCTTAATAAATCCATTATGCTGTTGGGTGGAAAATTTTCAAATCAATTTTCGACTATCCCAATTTATATATCTCTATACGATGTCTAGGTATTCTAGAAAATGCAGTCACGATCAGTACTTACCGAGATGCGCTGACGCTCCAATGAACTGCACGGCCACACAGATCCTCACAGTTTCAGAGTCGGCACAATGTTTAGACAGAGATGTTGACGGATTCAGAGTCGTCACTGACTGAACTACTGTAGTCAATGACGGGTTTATATAATGATTGTGAGTAGATAGAGGTAAAACCGGTTCGATGGACGAAGAGACAACTGATACCCTGCGTGATTTGCATAGCGACATAGAAGACAACACTAGACGACCTTATCTCAGAATACCAGACAACCTTCTCTATGCATCAGACAATACAAGCAAACGCTGTTGTTTATATCCGGGGTATTTGACGGCTGGTTACAACACTTTTTGGATTAAAAATTTGCATTTGGATTATCAGATCAAATTACTGGTTAATATGTAAATCAATCGTTTGCCAAACACCTGCTTTTTGCCTACCACTGCGTCATCGTGACTTTTTTGCGATCGCTCGTATGTATACGTAGCTTCTCGTTTGTTCTAAAGCTGTTATCTGAATCTGTGGTACGTTGGCGACCTGGACGCGCGAGAGAACAGGGCGCTTTGTGAATTTCATTTGCTTTACACTTCGTGTGTTTTGTTTTGTTGTGTTTTCAGTCATTTGTGTATGTGTTTTAATGATATCCCCATTATAACGTTAGGGTATTACAAATGCAAATTGAGACGTAGCCAACGTGCCACTGTCCAGTAAGATGCTGGTGCCTGCGTAAGGCCTACGTCACATTCCAAACCGGGGCCCGGCTGGGCAGCTTTCTGGAAGTTAAAGTATGATAAAAAAGACACAAAACTACAAAACTAAAAGAGAATAGTTGGCATTGTTGTGTATATTTTCACGTATACTTTTCTATTTTCGTTCTCGCAAACAGCCCGATCGAGCCCCAAATTAGATCGTTAGCCTACGAGGTGAAAATGTTGCACAAATAGCTGTATACATGGCTAGAATTCTTAATATCTTTCGTCAAACTGAATTTTTTTTATGTCACGGAACATTTTAAGTATGGTATTCTGTTATGAAATGATGTCATATTTAGAAGAAACTAAAATATCCAGTGCAGTTCACACTTTTGTAACCACCTTATTAATTATTCACCCAGCTACCTAATAGTATATAGATATACGTAAAACAGTACGTGACAATGACAAATTTTCCCCAGACATATTGACAGAATGGTGACGCTATCATAGCGCGGTTTAATGCGCCTACGTCAAACTTACTATGGGATCTTGTGATGGATGAGTTCATGTGATGGCTATATCATGTCCTACCGGTTTCCCAAGAGCCCTGGAAATTACATACAAGCGACAAAGGGTGTGAGTAGACTTTGTCAGGAAGGTGGGTTTGACGGTATAAAAGTTACTGACTGTTTTAACGATCGCGTTCTCAGTTTCAGCACTCGGAGGAGCGACATCGATCCACCAACATGAGGGCGAAGTTAGGTCTTCTGACTGGTCTTCTCGTTTATGTGTCTATGGTTATCATGGGGGTGGAAGGTAAGCGCTCGGTTACATACGTCCTACGATCGTTGTTCGCAAACGAAATTTCATCCTTAATCGTGGCATCGTGTGTGGCGTAAATAGGCTTGGAACCGAGCAGTCCCGAGTTCGATGCCCGCCGTGCCCACCGCGTTAGGCCCTTGGGAAAGACATTTTAAACAACATTTCTCACTTCACGGTAGAGGATGTGTCAGTATGGGTACCTGATTTCGGTCGGGGAGGGGAAATACTACTCTGGACTTCACGTGTGTTTTATATATTCGTGAAATTATTTGCTGGTCATATTTTTCTCACGCATCCAAGAACGTCTATGTCCTTTTTTGTATGCTCATTTTGAAGGTACTAGTACATATTATTTAACGGTAAATAACAGAGGCTAATTTTTTAAACTACAGCAAATTTTCTTGACAAATTTACACAAAAATTCAATTATCTTTGGCAAAATGTCATCTATCTTTTCTAGAATTCTGTCTACATCTATCCGTCTATATGAATACTACTAAAAAACGGTCTATATAGATACTGGCCAAGACCCATATATCTTTAAACCTTGTACCTTGTACATTGGTCCCTTAACCCAGTATTCCCGGGTCGTGGGGGCGCTGCATGGTGACGCTGTGAATCAGGTTCCTCCATTCCATTCGGCCCTGCGTCAGCGGGAGGGACGCTGCAAAGCTCTTTCCCGTCCATTCCTAAATGTTTCTGCCCATTTTTTCTTCTGCCTTCCCCTTCTCCTAGCTCCGTTTACAGTTCCTTGAAGGATGACTTTATATACTTTATACTTTTATATCTTTAAAAGGATACTATAAATATTGTGTTTCTAGACATAATAAAAAAAAAATCATGCGTAAATTCTGCTCCAGGGGCCAGGGACTGCCTAGATGTTTGGGACAACAACATCAACAAGAGCGGGGTGTACACCGTGGGAGAGCCGCCATTCGAGGTCTACTGCTATAACGAACTGGAAGGAGGTGCGAACGATGAGTTACTTTTCCTGTGATGAATTAACAAGGATTTATTTGTTTTATAAGGCCACGCTGGCTTAATTTTATGGATGGCATCTACGCACTTTGATTTTCATTTTTTTTATTGACGTCTATCAATACGTAAGTGATAGCATGAATAAGATTTCTACTATATTACGCTATCTAGAAAAACAACATTCACATGCGGTGAAATGGCTCGTGCAATCCAGTTTGAATAAGCGTCATTGATTGATTGATCTTGCGAAATGACTTGTGCAATCTGGCGAAACGACTCGTCATGTGGCGAAATGACTGTAGCGAACTGCCGATGTGGCGAAACTGTAGGTAATGTGTACACAGTGTATATGTCGTTGGCTTTCCTAAAAGATTTTAAAACAGTAAATGTACGTAAGGTCTGAGCTTTATTCTAAGAGTCACTTTTGGCGAAATAAGAATAGCTAACTACTAGTATGCCAAAACAACACGTAATGTGTACACAGTGCATGTATATGTCGCTGGCGACATATACATCTAAATCGTTTTAAAACAGCATATGTACGTAAGACCTGACCTTTCTTTTCTAATACTTCTCTCTGTTTTTCAGACGTGAACATTGCACTGGGAAAACCAACTCAGCAGTCGAGTACCAGCCATGATTCGAGTTACGCCGTGGACGGCAACCGAGGCGGTAACCTACTGAACGACGGCTGCACCCACACGTTAAATCCTGGCACTACAGACCCGTGGTGGTACGTGGATCTGCAGAGCTCTCGGGCCATCAGCCACGTCACCATCGTCAACCGGGCGGACTGCTGTCAGGGGAGGATCAACCCTTTCAAGGTTCACGTCAGCAGTGATACCAACATCCTATCCAGCCCGACGTGTGGAGGTGACTACACCTTTTCAAACAATCAAATTTCATCCGTACATTCATTCATTCATTCATACATACATTCATACATACATACATACAACTATAGAAAAGTATGTACTTGTATATTACATGGTTACATATCGGTGTGGGATCAACCATTTCAAGGTTCACGTCAGCAGTGATACCAACATCCTGTCCAGCCCGACGTGTGGAGGTGAATACACCTTTTCAAACAATCAAATTTCATCCGTACATTCATTCATTCATACATACATACATACAACTATAGAAAAGTGTGTACTTGTATATTACATGGTTACATATCGGTGTGGGATCAACCCTTTCAAGGTTCACGTCAGCAGTGATACCAACATCCTATCCGGCCCGACGTGTGGAGGTGACTACACTTTTTCAAACAATCAAATTTCATCCGTACATTCATTCATTCATACATAGTAGTAGTATGCATCCTTCCATCTTTCCAGATGATGGTAGCGCTCTGTATCAGGTCACGGTGGTTGACAGCGTCTACTGTGGCTCTGTAGGCCGATTCTGGCATGGCAGTCGCGGCCACAGTTTGGACATATGAAGGCAGAGGGGTACCCCTGTTGCGGTTTCTCTTTGCGTTTGCGTCTCCTTGACTCAAGATGCTCTGTACGTCTTTCCTGGCCCTTTGCAAGACCATCCTTGACCGTGTGACGCCATCTGTTGCGGTCTGCTGCAATCTGTTCCCAGCTAGCTGGGTCAATGTCAGTTAACTTCAGATCACGCTTACAGACATCTCTGAAGCGCAGTGCCGGTCGTCCTACTGGCCGTTTTCCTGTCGCTAGTTATTCATACATACATACATACATACATACATACAACTATAGAAAAGTATGTACTTGTATATTACATGGTTACATATCTGTGCGGGATCGTGTGGCACAGCGGCAGGCACTTGCGACAGTCGTATTGAGGTCACCTGGATGGCTCACTCCAGACCCTTGCGATCCCTCCCCGCCTATTGTAAGCATCTTGCAATTCAGCCCCTCGCTGCGATGAGAGAGTAGTCGGTCCACCCAATATCAATAGCAATATACTATTAAGTGCTATGCCACTCGAGCACATTTGTAGCAAGTGCAAGCACACAGTCGTATATTACTTGACAATTATAGCAATATCATTTGGCACACTGAAAATACAATCAATGCCAAGGGTTGGTCAAGAGAACACATTTTTAACATCATTTCCGTGTCACAGTACGCAAAATAAGTCACGTGTGACATACGATACCTTAATTAAGTTTGACCTAAAACGGAAGCATGGCGAGTAGCCAAATACAATAGGATCCTGTCCGGAGTCTAGCCTTCTAAATACGGCGCAATAGGAACCATCGAGCTGCCAGACCGAGCTGCGAGAACCAGTTGACAATACTTAGGATCACAGTCACCGTCAAGGCATCTGCCGATTGTCTTCAGGGCACCGATCGCGTGGCGCGTTGGTACACCCGATCCCTCGATCTCTGAAGTTAAGCAACGCGCGGTCCGGATAGTACCTGGATGGGAGTCCCCCAACCAAGAACGTCCGGATTGCTGTAGCCTCACGAAGCTTTCCACGAAATCGTCTCCCGGGAGGGACGTAAAACGGGGGTCCCGTGCTCGAGGAGGTGCCTCGACCACGTTAAACAGCCTCATTACCCACACTTTGGGTACCTACTGGCTGCAAAATACACCTGATGTTATTATCATTATTAGCGGGCCGGAGTTTTTCCATGAAATCCGCCGCTCGAGGGGCAGACCAAAGAACACCTGGAGACGCAGCCTGGAAGCGGATGTGAGGGCGTCAGACTGTACATGGGAACAGCTGGCAGACTAATGTGCCAGACTGATGTGCATGGCTAAAGAAAAGGAGATTACAAGAAAGGGAACTCTGCAACAGACTTGAGTCAGCCTACAGATGTGCCCTATTTGGCAGAGACAACGAGGGTCGAATAAAAGATTTTGAAGATAATTTCCAGAATTTTCGGGGCAATTTGAATTTCAAGCGATTAAAAACAGACATTTTTGAAGAAATTTTCGCAACAATTTGTGTGATATGTGTGGTCCATGACATGTTGGACGCTAAAGTCAGACCGATATGCTTATGATCTTTCACTGATTGAATAAAGAGTTACCGAGAAAAAGCAGTGGGTGAATGGGCGGGTTACGTTTCCTTGAAAAACTAAGCGTCCTTCCGTCCTCTTCTCCAGGTGCATGGCTGACAGGGAAGTCGTCGTGGGTTGTAGACTCCGCCGGCACACCGTATGTCTCCAACGGAGTGACGTATGATGCCGCAAAAACATTGGATGGGAACACTGGAACCTACTGGAACCCGATGATAGACCAGAACTTCAACTTCAACAACTGGTACATCGTTCTGGACCTCACAGCGCCTCAGACTCTGACCCGCATCGCAGTCAACAACTACGGGAACACCATCCATGACATCGCAGCCTTCAGCTTGCAGCATTCGCAGGTTGGGAGTCCGTACACATGGGAGGATGTGGAGTCTTTCCCTAACGTGCAGGGAGGAACGTCGCGTCGCCAGGAGTTTGGCGGTTTCCAGGGAACAGCTCGGTTTTGGCGGTTTGTGGTCACTCGGACGCACTCTGGTCATCAGCCAAGGCTCACAGAGCTGCAGCTTTACGGATTATCATCAAGTAAGGGGGAATCATATTCAAGGCTTGCCTCGTTAATGAAATGGCTTGCTTGTATCGCTTAATTAAAGTTTTCGCTAAATTCCGTGACACAAATGTGTCAAGTCTCATGTGACACTGATTCATTTGTTATACATGTCACATACTTCATGTCAGTGCCACGATGACATGAAGTATGTGATTGTCTTCAGCTTAACTTCGTGTTACCTTCTTTCATATTGGACGTCCAAAATTGTATTCAGCTCTTTTGCATACATAGTTAGGGTATAAAAGACCAGTTTCTTCCAGATCACTTTAGTGTCACTGACGAAAGATGGTGGATGTCATTTGAAACGTCTGACCGTTTCCAAAGTCATCTCCAGCTGCTTGAGTAACTGCTTCTTGGCGTATCTTATTACCTGGGTGTCTAACTTTCATCAACACAGTCATGATGACTCTCAATGGCGTATTTGCTAGCTTCGGAGTCGCGGGGTTTTGTTCGCCTGGCATTTTTTTTTCTTTGCTGGCCCGGCCACACAGTTGCAACCTCCGCCTTCCCTGCATGGCCAAGCGGTTAAAGCTCTGGCATCACCACTCCCTGCGCTAGCCAAACATCACTGTCTGTGGTCGAATCCTACACGTCCGACGAGTTTGAACAGCTTCGCCATTTTGGCTCTCGTCCTTGCCTGCGTGTATAACCCCTCATTCTGACTGGTCAATTTCCTGTGTATCGCTTCTTCTGCTTGTGTCCAGTGTTTCAAAACTTTGTTTGACACGTAGAATAGGCTAGATGTTCATTTCATTTCTGGATCGCAACAATTCTATGTGTTACTGCGTCATAACCAACATACAATGGGACCTTCTGGTTGGTCGACGTCGCCTGGCTATATGATAATATGTAATAAACTTCATTTTCACGGACTGCGTTAATGAAAAAGCCACAATTTTCGTCACAATTATCAACTTCCTTTCCCCTTATAGTTGAGCATAGCTTCGCCGCGGGTCAGACAGAAATGACAATCGCTTGCGGAGGGATACGGGGAAGGTACGTCGGAGTGCACCTACCCGGGAGTGATAGGATCCTTTCGCTGTGTGAAGTCGAGGTCTTCCAAGTTTCAGGTAACGATTAGGCTTTAGAAAATGTCCGCTTTTAGTCATTATCGTAGTCATGTTTTAAGTATGATGTCGCACAAGGTGCCCTTTGTTAGCTTCGTATCAACTTATTCATCAAGTATACGAGTACCTTGTCGTAGATTTCGAAAAGCTGTAAGATGCTGACTTTTCCACACTTCAATGGAACATTTTTGGTAAAGTTTACAGGTATAAAATAAGAGCTAATAAATTAAGTTGAATCTGTTTGAGAAATGAGTTGTCATGAGAGCGTTTGGAATGGACGTATAGGAAGATTTAAGTTGTTGATTTTACCGCTAGCTGGATGGACGGTGATCCAGAGAAGAACGACCGGCTCGGTGGACTTTGTGACCAGAACCTGGTCCGAGTACGAACTGGGGTTCGGCGACCTGACGGGGGAATTCTGGCTCGGGCTGGACAAACTGCACCGGATGACTTCTCAGGTAAGTTCTACGTGTAAACATCATTGCCTGCCTCTTCACTTTCTCTGTCTGTCTTTGTTTTCCTCTCTCTGTCTGTCTGTCTCTCTCTCTCTCTATCTCTCTCTCTCTCTGTCTGTCTCTCTGTCTCTGTCTGTCTCTCTGTCTCTCTGTCTGTCTCAATAAAACTCAATAAAACAATATTGTAGAGATTGATTCGTTTTTACATGTTGTTTACCTGGATGTCTACCCCTCATAAATTTTAGATGATGTATACTTACAATATATCGAGTTGGTTACGGTACCTGTTATACAACGTGTCTTATGTAGAACGTATAAAGGTTACCCCACAGATAAAGGTTAACTAGCGTTATTTGTTTGCTGTGCAGAAAGGATACACTCTCCGGGTGGATCTAGCCGACTGGGACGGATCCACGGCCTATGCGGAGTACAGCAGCTTTAGCGTGGCGAGCGCAGCTGACAAGTACAGGTCAGCTAGTTTTAACAATGAAGATTCCTTTAAACTTTTACGTAAATGCCTCTTCAATCATTCTTAAACATGTACATAGGTCAATATTTGAATCATGACCTAACATATTACCAAGAAATGTGATATAATGTTCGATTTTCATTGTAGCAAGAACCCAAGATACATCACTGAAGGGTGTTTTGAATTTGTAGTTTAAGTCCTTCTTGCCTCAAATTGTGAATCGGGCAGCGCATATCTCCATTTGAGCAACCCTGGGCCACACATCTTTGTGTAATCACTACAGCAGGGGGCTAGTCCACTGTTAAAAACTTTGAGCCATTGCAGCGGGCACATTAATTTCCACATAAACTCACTTCCAGACTTTACAAGCTTAATACTCTCGGCGTGGCTGGTGACACCCCTTGGTCGTCTACACTCCTTTAGCAGCTTTGAATCTGTCTAGAGATTAACATGCATTGGCATAATACCGGTCATAAGCCTTATACCGGTCGATTAAAAATAGTGGAACTTAAAGAGATCTACACATGCAACAATAGTTATTTCTGAGGTATGCACACTTCAGACATCTAGGTGTCCAATACATAATTTACAAAGCATCGATAACAATGCATTCGAAGACAACAAGGCCAAAAGTTTTCAGGTCATTTTCGGGGCAGGCGAGCTCGTCGTGGGACAAACACACTGTCACGTTCATCGCCAGATTTGTAGATAATAATCACATGTGCTCACGGCACAAGACGAGCATGATTCAACAGCAATCTTGAATTTCTTTTGGTGACCTACAACTCGTGTAAAAGTGTGAGGAACCGTTGCATTATCTCCCGGATCTACGGCTGAATGGGTCAAATTGAACGTACGCCGCCATTTTCCCGCCATTTTTAATGCTACGCCAGCAGTAAAGTTTTACGTCATAGCGGTTGTGACGGACCAAAATTAAATGAAAATTCTTGTCAGTATACGCCCATTTTCTCATGACTTTTTGTATGCTCATGCAGATTTTTGTTTTGTGCAACTACTAACAGGAAAGAAAGGAACAACAGAGGATGTATAAAGGTACATAGCGGCAGTTAATTGTGCCGTGTTTCGTTCGGCCGGTATAGTGCACCCCCTTCCAACCACGCGCCCGTTCTCCGTGCAATTCCGCGGTGTGTTCCAATTACGATATTATGTTTTTAGCAGGACCAGAGAGACAAAATAATTTACACAGAAGAAGTGGCAAAGGTAAGCTGTAACAGCAACATGTAACTGGAGAAAATGATGCGTTGATCATTTGCCAAATTAGCATTGCTTGAGAAATTGCAGTAAACCGACCGGTATTATGCCAATGGATGTTAGATTAATTCATGTTTATTGCTGTAGACTGTCGGTTTCTTGTTACTCTGGCCAGGACAACGACGGGAATGATGCCAACAACTGCGCCACATGGTTAGAAAAAAATTAAGCGTGAAATGGCTGTTTTCGTCCATAAAATCCTGGTTATTGAATGTATGTTGTTCCAGACTGTCGGTCTCTGGTTACTCCGGTACCGCCAGTGACGGCATCACGAGGCCAGACAACGACGGGCGGTACAGCGCAAACGGCGCCATGTTCACCACCCAGGACCAGGACAACGGCGGGAACGGCAGCAACTGCGCCACATTGTGAGAAAAATAAAATCCTGGTTATTGAATGTATGTTGTTCCAGACTGTCGGTCTCTGGTTACTCTGGTACCGCCGGTGACGGCATCACGAGTCCGGAAAACAACGGGCGGTACAACGCAAACGGCGCTATGTTCACCACTCAGGACCAGGACAACGACGGGAATGGCAACAACTGCGCCACATAGTGAGAAAAAACACAGAAACCGTGAAAGAATTCGTTTTCTTCTATGGAATATTAGAGCTATTTGTCAAATTCTAGGTCACAGCGAGGTCCTCGTACTTGAAGGATCGGTGCTCAGTGGCGGCGGCACAGGGGGGGGGGGGGGGCAGGGGGGAGGCGCGACAAAAAAATCAAGCTGAAACCTTGTTTATTTGTGTTTTTCTAACAGAGTTGCCATCAAACTTAGCCTAGCTTGGCAGCAAAATTTGCCCATCAAAACGCAGGAAATGGCGTTTTAGAGGTTCAAGATTTCAAATTTTAAAACTTTTTCTGTCAGTAAAAGTTCGACCCCAATTGAAATTTCCTACCGCCGCCTCTGGTGCTGTCAGGAGATGGCATTTACCCTTCAAGCAAACCCATCTCACAAATATTCTTCACTGTTTTTTTTTTAATTTCTTTTATTGGGTTTTCAAATAAACAAAGACAAAGACTTCACTGTTAAGATTCATACGTTAGCTTCTTTCAAAAGCATTATCACTGAACATCAATACAAAAAAAAACATAACGTTACGTACTCTACGAGTCGAATCTACGGTGTATAGGCTCATACCGTTCGTCATCTAAGGTGGCCATTTTGCTGTTGCTCTTCTATAAGTCTGTGCATAACCACTTTTGGATTTTTACGCTTACTTTCTACGAAAATACAGATTTTGTACACAAACATGAGATATCTAAATAGCAGAAACGGAAAGACTTTAAAGATGAGGACAGCTACAAACCTGTTTCTTTGTCTCCTGATGACCAGCTTTGGAAGCGGGGGCTGGTGGTACGCTGATGGTTGTGGCGAGGTGTACTTGAACGGGGAGTATAAAACCGCCTGCAACTCCACCAGCAACCCCGGCTTCAGCACCGAGACGTGTCGCGCCAAGGGGATGAACTGGCTGCCGTGGAAGGGCTTTGTCTCTCTGAAACACTCGAGGATCATGATGAGGCCGACAGACTTCGGTAAGAAGTTTCTTTTTCTGTTCATGCGAAATTCACGTCTGTTTTTGTTTGTTTTTTCTTCGCATAGCCAGTAACACACCAGCTTTTATCAGTAAAACTGCATACAATCTGCAAAGTACTGGTTACTAATGTTAGGTTGCGCTAGGCCAAGGGGATGAACTGGCTGCCGTGGAAAGGCGGTGTCTCTCTGAAGCACTCGAGGATCATGATGAGACCGAAAGACTTTGGTAAGGAGTTGCTCTGTTCATGCAAAATTCACGTGTTTTTTTTTCTTCACATAACCAGTAACACACCAGCTTTTAATAGTAAAACTGCATACAATCTGCAAAGTACTGGAATGTTAGGCGCTAGGCCAGGGGTATGAACTGGCCAGTGGATACCGTAGAAGGGCGGTGTCTCTCTGACACACTCGAGGATCATGATGAGACCGAAAGACTTCGGTAAGGGGTTTTTCTTCTGTTCCTGCAAAATGTACGTTTGTTTTTGTTTGCTTATTTGTTTATTTTTCTTCATATAACCAGTAAAACACACTTAGGCGTAACACAGCAGCTTTGAACAATTACTAAAGGCTGCATAGTACCTGGATGTTAGGTCGCACCAAACTGGCTACCGCCGCAGGGCTAGAGGCGGTGTCTCTCCGAAGCACTCGAAAATCATGATGAGGCCGAAAGACTTTGATAAGAAAAGGGTTGTTTTCTGTCCATAGAAACGTGCAATAAACCATTCAATAAAACAATACTTAACATGCAATGTACTTATCTTGAAAGTTCATCTGTGTTGGTTGAAGTCATTATTGAACTAGTTAAACTGTAATTTCAACAACCTGTTAATGTTACCTGCTGAGTCGTTTCGTTGCCTACCAACTGATTGTGTAAAAGAAAACCCCAATATCCGATGACCTAACAAGCTGATGAAATTATTTTAGGGAGAATTTAAATATAGTTTAATTTTTTTTATAAATCCACACTGCTGCTAGGTTGGCCAAGAAGAAGGCTGGACCCCAATGACAACCCTTTGCGATGTGGCACCAGTTTTGCCCTTCCTGACGGCAGGCGCTCTGAATGCGACCCTACTGGCACCATCAACGACTTACCGTGCTGTTCCACTGGTGGATACTGTGGCAAAACTTCGGCACACTGCACATGCTCCGGTTGTGTGGACTATCGACCAGTCGTAGGTACGTCATATCATGTTGCACACGTAAGATTACAGTCCCAAATTCCACAATACAAGAACTTTCTTGTATTGTGCTATGGGACAATCCAGTATACATTTTCAAACTTTTTAGCATGTTAGCTATAGGCCATAGGCTCTTAAGAAATGTTCTTGGGTCCATGCAAGTTTGGACAATGTATTTCCTTTTGCAGTGATAATGAATATTATCATCCGTAGAAATGATGCTTTACATTAATTTTTCCAAGGGGGGGGTGAAAAATTCCAACCTCCTTGATCTTTCTGAGACAAATGTGCCTTCAAATTCAATACCTCGCGTTTTCATGTTAAGACGAAAGAAGTAGTTTTGGTTTTCAGGCGTTATTTTGTCAGTGAGTTTCTGGAGAAAAAGGTACTATATCATATCTAATAAAATTACGATGTTATCCCAGACCTTGACGAGTGTGCATACGATAACCACGGGTGCGAACAAATCTGCACCAACTTCATCGTCCGTGGACCGTCGGAATGCTCCTGCGAGCTGGGGTTTACCTTGAATCCTGACAACAAGACGTGCCGAGGTAAGTTTGCCACGTTTCGTCATTTTCAGTCTCCAAGTAGACCCTACGGTGCCTTAGAGATAATATCAAATCTGGCAAAGGAATATATGCCGCACCGGTGCCCGTTTGACACCCTTTGGCCGGCTTTCTCCCTTTGGCCGGCTATTCCTTTGATACTATCTCTAAGGCACCGTAGGGTCTTGTAGACTACAATATTTTCAAAGAAAAAATGATATTAGGAGCAACAAAAGCTGATGACGTCATCCATATTGCCAAAACAAATCATATTTGTAATTATTTCATACTCATCAATAAATAGTCGTTACGACTCCATTCTCTCTTGATTTATTGATGAGAAAACAATGGAAATTCAAAATGCGAATTTAGCCAGGTACAGACGTACGTCTAGTATTTTGTCAACTTTTTGCGCGAGTGTGAGCTAAGTTCCTTATGACATTTCTTCAAAAATGTTTAGACGAGTCGTCAAAGTAAGAAAGACAACAATTTTGTATAAAAAAATCTCTCCATGCCACTGTCTTATTGTAAACTGTGCCTTTCAGTGTCAGAGGGATAGATTCAGCATCATCATTATTCATTACTTCAATAATTTATACGGATTTCCAGCGTAAATTGGTGGCGAAAATGACACCTATACCTGGCGCTACAGCTGTCCATGTCTACTTAATTGTTAACTATGCCTTCAACTTCAAGTAATTATAAAAGCATCAGATTCAGCAACTGAAGCTTCATCCTCACTATTTTACTTCAACAATTTGCGGATTACCAGTTTAAAAATGGGTGACAAGTTTAAAACCGGCTCCTACGTATGCGTGTCGTGACGCGACCCAATTAAACTGTAAATTATAAGATTTTTCAACTCTCCTGACACTTTTGGGTCACCAGAGAGAACATCAATCACTCCATCCATCTTTTATGACGTTGATAACAGGCTATCTGGGCCATCTTAAGGGTGCAATTTCCTTTAATTTCTACCACTTAAAGATGACTTGTTTCCACCAGGGGTGTTATTTTGAAAGCTACTCCATCATCAGCAAGCTCGCTGTCATCCTGAAGAATTGAAATGACAGTGCCTCGCTAAGTGACCACCCATGTCCACTATCTAAGGGTACATTTCCTGTCCATCCATGCCACTTTTAAATGGATTGGTTTCCCCAACCTGACCAGGGGTGTTATTTTGAAAGCTATTCCATCATAAAAGCAATGGCCTTCTTGTCATAGGAGAAGAATCGGAATCTCAAGTGCCATGTGGCGGCCAATTGACCATGAAAGTGTTTGGTCTCGGGAGACACGTTCTTTGAGCGTGATTACTGATCCACAAAACGTGCTTCTAAAATGTCAAGGATGACGTTACATGGTTAAGGACTTGTACCAAGGTCCTGCATTGCAAAGACAACTCCAACCTTTAGTGCCATAGAATGTAACGAGAATCAAAAGGGCAGGTTTTTTAAAAGGCAAAGATGCGAACATTGCCATTCATCATAATGCTGCAAGTGGGTTTGATCAGTATGGACGACATAGGGCAAACTGTATGACATTTTAAAGTAACGATAGAAGCTTCCTGGCCATTGTTGAAGCTTCATTCATATGACTTGCACAACAAACTTGTAATCGAAAATGCCATCAAAAATGCTAGTAAATATGCATCCACATATGAATATATGTACTTATGATTTTAAACAAAAGACGGTAGATATCATCTGGAGTCATCTTGTTAACAAAGAAAGGACTGACAGACTGAAAGATCAAAAGATCTGAAAGATCAAAAGATCTGAAAGATCAAAAACTCACAGTCGCCCATGTCGTAGCCGACATATGCTGCTGCTGCTGATGATGATGATGATGGTCATTTCTAGATCATAAGAGCACGCGGACAGTGCTTTAATAAAGATAAATATGAATGTCTTGTCTTTTTGCGTATCAAAGCCCCTGAGTGGACGTCCTCCAACGGCGCCAGCTACCTCCCGATTCCCGGAGAACTATTTTCCTGGAGCGCAGCGGAGGAAGCTTGTCAGTCTTTTGAGTCTCACCTGGCCTCCGTGTCCGGTAGCGAGGAGAATGCCTTCCTGGCGGAGATGATGGTGAAGAATGTCGGGAGCTTTTGGATAGGTCTGAACACCAATCAGCAGGTAGGTCTTTCATTACGCCATACTTTTTTTTCTAACCATGATGAGTTTTTTTTCGTCATCTTTGCAACAATTAGTGTGGTATCGTCGTGGCATAACTGGTAGAGCGTTGGGCTGAGAACCAAACCATGCGATACTCGCCATGTCCTACGACTTTCCCTGGCGGTAGAGTGATTCTCTAGGCCAAGCTGTACCCAAAACACACATTTCACACTGATAGCCATATTTGTTAAGCCATCCACCTGTGCATTAGTCTGTATTATTAATAGATGTGGATTGACACTCGAATACATCTAATATCATAATGGGGCTTTGGAGGTATTTGTAGATGACTGAAATGCAAACATGGACTCTTGATTGCAGAGAGAGTGTTGAAATCTCGAAATACACTGAACGAAGTAAAACAGCTAAACAATCACTGGCTTCTCATAAAAAAGCAAAGTTAACACAAAACATAACGAGAGGGGTCAGAATACTTCGAATGCTGTTTGTATGTTATGAGTTCTTTTCAGAAGTCCTGACGATTTCTGAAGTGTAATAATACTATGTGTATCATCACTATTCCAACATTTTTGCCATCTCTCCATTCAAGAATGGGACTTTGAAATGGGCAGATGGCGCCAACGTGAACTGGACGAGTCCACCTCCGGATGGGGGAGTTTTCGAAAACTGTGTGGCTGTTGAAGGTGTGAAATGACTCATAATTTACTAATAGATTAATTAGGTGCTTTTAAACAAACTAATTAATGATCCATTTCAAAAATTTATTTTCAAAAACAGATCATGTTTTTTATTCTTATCTTGATTTAGAGTGAATGGTTCGTTCAAATTTAAAACTGAGGTGTTCAAACAAAAGAGAGGTGTTTAATCCAAAACGTCCGTGTTGTGATATTTTGCATATTGGTGTATGCATGGGGACATAGATTAGATATTCTAATGTGGGTAAGAGGGCAAGATACGTCAAATTGCAGTTGCTCAAGCGACAAAATATGATTCTAGAAATCATTGTAGGTCAGGTAGGTAAGATACAGATTGTAACTATTGAAAAGAAAGATAGATAGATAGATAGATACATACATACATACATACATACATACATACATACATACATACATATATACTTGTAGACAGATTGATAGGTGAGGTAGGTCAGTAAGCTAAAGACATATTGAATAACGAGAGAGAGATATGAATCTTAAATCTTTCCTGAATCTTGTGGATTCATTAGCCTGACTAAAGTCGCGACCCTAGCGGCCGGCTCTACAATCGCCGACGCCCTAGGAGGGGGGGGGGGGGGGCAGTCAGAGATTGTTTAAACACAGGCTATGGATTCATATACGCTCATCTATTGCAGGAAGTTGTCGACCATCGACGTTTCGCCATTTCCCCCAGACGAACTGTGCACCTGGCGAAGACACTGTCTCCAGCCACTTGGGTGTTTCCTTTGACTTCTGTGTGACCGCCTGCTGTGAAGACTCGGCATGCCTGTCCTTCCAGTATAACACTTATTCTAACTGCCATCTGAAGAATAAGATCTGCTCTGCCGAGGAAAAAATATATTCCGGAACTGGGAACATGTATGATCGGATACCTTTACCAGGTTGGTGAATATTTGTACATTAAGCCAGTTTATATCATGGTAAATCAAATGTTAACACCAATAAAATTAATAGGGCATGAACGAGTTGAAAACAAAATGTAGCTGGAGCAATCGAAGTTGCACGTTTCAAAACGTACGTTTAGAAGATTTGTGTGACTTTGTGGGATCTTTCATGCTTATCAATCACCCTATCATGTTGTTAACATTTTACAGTTTGGATGGGCGTGTCATGTTCTACCGGAAAAGCCTTCGTCTGCAAAAAGACAATAGGTTGGTTGTTATCTTTTGTGCATTGTCTTTTCAGACTGAATTGAATTTGCTGTATGTACAGACCAATCATCGCTCTGCACACGCTCGGCAGCAGGGGGAAGGTAAACAAGAAAGCTTCTGAAAAAAGCTGGCCGGTGCGTATTTTGGAAAAATCCTGGATGTGAAACAAAATCACACGAAAAGAGTTTTTAAACATCGAATTACTGAATTGGTCTTTCTTCTATTAAAAAAAACTATACATGAGATTTGTCTAACAAAGAAAAAAATTTAGCAAGTGGGGTTCGAACCCACGATCTACGGCTGGAGAAGCAAACTGCTCAAGACAGTGCTGAAGACCGCTCGGCCACACTGGCTCGATTACGCAATAAGGCGTATAGAAGGGCTATTAGAAGGGTTTGATTAAATTGACCGATCCATGCATCCATGCATGCATTCATGCAAACCAAACGAAAGGTTGAAAGAGCCGCTTCTCCCGTCTCATAGCCGGTGCTATGCACCGGCAAAATGTGCTTTTTACATGATTGTGTACATACAGAAAGGCCATTCTGCTTACTGTTGTATTTTGATCATTTTCATGCAATAAACGCAGATCTGCAGGTGAGCACCGCATTTTAGTTACAACACGGTCCATTTAAGTCCATGTACATCCCATTTGCTTCGTTGGTGCTGCATATTTATCAGATATGGTTCATGTTGTTGTCTCTGTTACTCCCTTTGTGACCAGGACCCCGGAGCCCTCGCCAACTACCTAACGGAACTACCAGAAGTACTCACGGATAACGTACGTCACATTCAACCGTTAACACGATTTGAGCTATTTGCGATCATCTTGTCGTTTTCCAACAAGTTAATACCAAAGGAGGAAAAGCGTTGCCGACGAACCCAAGTGCTATTGTTTTAAGCGGTAAAACTGCACGAAATATCCTGTTTGCCAGTGTAACAACAACTATGTTATTTTGCCGATTTCCAGTGCACCTGGTCAGTTTTTTTATCAGTGTTGTTGTTTTGTTTTTTATCATGAAGTTTAATTGCTTTTGGACAGGAACTTCTTGCCGTGTCCAGAAGTCTGACCAGCGCGGTTGGACCTTCTAACAACCTAACGGCAAACCAGACCAGCAAGCTCCTGGATTCAGCTGTTGGTGTGTTTCTACGGATCAACGCTACAACTGCGAGCGAGGAGGCCAAGGTGTCACTTTGCTATTGCACCAATACTAGTATCTGGAAAAAGAAAATGCGTTGTTAACCAGTTAACACATAGCATACCATCTAACAATTAGAAATCTAAACCCAAATGTTGTGCTTTCTGGATCATGGATGTAAAGATAACACCAATGTTATAAGGCAGCGCTACCAATTCGTATGAAGCAACACTCCAGTTTCGTTGCAAACTGTTTCAAAATTCGCAAGATATGAACGACACTGTTGCTATAGTGACACTGATATAGTGACAATGACTACTTTTATCTTTTGCCAAGTAGCAAATGTGTGTTGCCAAATAGCAGTTACTCAAACAACTGGAAACGGCAAATACCTTTCGTCAGTGACACTGGAAATGGGAACGTCTGACTGCTTCCCAAACAATATGCCGTTGCTTGAGTAACTGATATTTGACGTATCTCACTTGGATGTCTAACCTTCATCAACATATCCATGTGTTGTTGGAGTTGTTGATTCACTGAACTATATTCATCTTTAGCCAAGTAGCAAATGGGTGTTGCCAAATAGCTAGCAGTTACTCAAGCAACTAGAAACGACATTTCGTCAGTGACACTTGGACCTCTGACCATTTCTAAAATCATTGAGTAAGTGCTAATTGGTGTATCTTACCTGGATGTCTAACCTTTATCGACATATTCGTGTATTGTTACAAAAGCTCGGAGTTGCCGAATCACTGAACGATCTGGCGACAGCAGGGTTTGGCGCCGAGCTGCAGAACGGAACACAGGCAGCAGCCATGGCCGCCGGTGAATACCTCAGATCAAGGAGGTTGAAAAAGAATTATTTTTCAACCTCCTACCTCAGATTGCCACTAAAGGTGGTATCTCACTGCACTTGGGGCACCGGTGTGGCACTGCGGGAAACGAACCCCGCAGTGGCGCACCGGTGCCCGAGGAGCAGTGAGATATCAGCTTAAAGATACATGATCATAATTATCGAATGATGAATAACATCATGTAAGGCCCAACATATTAAGCTATGGCCAATGCGTTTATGTCTTTAAAGGTTTAGTTCAACGCCACTTACTTCTAGGTGGAAATGAGCTAACTTGCTGGATGGTGGAAACTATTATGCAATGAGGTAGCGTAGCCTGATTTAATCGCGTTTCTTAGGCCCGTCCTACTTTGCCGCGGGGAGGAGTCTACAAGCTCCGGATAGCGGAGTTTGCGTTACACAGACTAGAGGTAGCGGTGCAATGAGATAGCGTTGACCATTAGTTGTGAAAGCTTGTATACGGGTAATCTCCAGGCAGATCTACAAGTGGCATAAGAGTTTACCTGGCCAAGGATTGTTCTGAGGTCACTCATTGGTCAGCTAATATCCTTATGCCACCGGTAGGTCTGGCTGGAGATTAGTCAATGAGAGATGTCTTTAGATTGCCAGCTGCAGTCCTAGGCAATAAGCTGTTTTCTGTTTGCTACCTCCAGGTACTTTATCCGTGATTTTGAATCTGGCACCTGCGAACAAGACTGCAGATACGCCCCTGAGGAAAACACTGGACAAGGTTAGCTTATTACAGCCATTATCAATTGTCGTGGAGGAATTGTGGTCCAGATTCACCTTTGATTGTAACTCTACCAGGTTCCGAGGATCGGTAGTAATAGAAATTGGACAAATAGAATCAATAGTACGCTAGGGGAGTTGGCCGAGTTATTTTCTCAGTCGCACAGGCTCAGCGGCTATTAGACCACCGATCCCCGGAGCATGGTAGAGGCTATTTGATTGAATATCTTGATGGAACCGTCACGGTTATCGAGAAGTGCGTGGTCTTTCGTGCTGACTCAATCATACATTTGATATATTGTCAAATAAAAGCCAATGATTCTCAATGTTAAAATATGCCTACGGAAGGCGCCCGGTGCCATGTTGATACAAATAGTAGTGTAACTTATAAGAATCATGCAAGTGCTCCATAAATGTGTCTCAGGTGGGCATTTTATACACTTGTGGAAATACACTTCTCTGTCGTGATTTTCCAGGTATTTCAATCTTCAATGGCAGGCCTGGGCATGGCCAAGAACATCACTGACCCGAAGCTAGCTGAAGACCTGAGCAACAATTTCTTGTCAGCGATTACAGTGTTCGGTACTGGTAGCGATCCAGATGCACAAGTAAGTGTTAAGCCTTGCCTCTTTTTGTTTTGAGGATAAGTAAGTACATCACATAAATCCATTTGTTATGTTTAAAACACATTGCAAAAAAAGATTAACAACAGATAATAGACAAGAAAGAATTTTGTGAAGATTTGCTTCCAGAAAGTTGTGCATGCAATACTATGATACTAAAACCAACTCATGGTGATTCTACCATGCGAAAACCCCCTTTTTAAACGTAGTTTTTTTGCTTTTCTTATAGCTCAAGTGTTTACCTCATTATAGTCGGAAGTAAACATTGACTGTTCGTGATCACGAATATGATACATGTGTTCCAGCTTGCAGTTGCTGGTGCAGTGGAGAATCTGTCCACCGCCTTGTCTCGTACTTCTGGTGGTAATGACACGGACAACAACGCCACCGTCGCCATGGCATCAGGTAAACAAGCCCATGCAGTAGTATTGCTGCAACTCGGCTAACTCGGACCTTGTAACAAATTTAGCGTTAGCAGGTCCCCAACGTTTGCTTACTGAACGAGAGTCCGTTGTGAGCGGCTAAAGCTACTGCAAAATTCATGCAAATATCAGCCATTACAAGGATCTACATGTCGCTGCAAAAATAGTAGAAATTGGCCAATTAGACAATATGCCAGAGGATAATATGCCAGATGATATGCTAGACAAGTTAGCCAAAAAGTACAGTTTGCGACATATTGATTAAAACTCACGTTGGCGAGGCTATAGGTGCTTACTTTAATGTTCGGTGTTGTTGTTTTTTAATTCGGATGAATTTGACAACCTGTCCACTGGATTGAGTTACATTCGCATGAAAGCTTCCTCTCGCATTCATAACTTGGCTTTCATCACACAGGCTTTCTTGGAACTTTGGACACTCTCTTAGCACCTGAGCCTGCTAAGCCAGAAGGACCTGCCCCATCCCCAGATAAGGTGAGAGATGATGAACATCATGGTACAAACACTTAAAGCTGCAGTTACAGTGTCTGGTACTGGTAGCGATGCAGATGCGCAAGTAAGAGTGAGGCCTTTCCTTTTTGGGATAACTTTTTACTTGTCAAATGTTTGTAACATACTGTATGTGATTTTTATTGTAACAGAATTCACACAATTCAGGGAGGCTTCAAGCTATTTCCTGTATATGTTTGAGTTTTACGAAATAAATAGGTAAATAATGAGACATTACTTACGGGAAGTTTTTAAACTATCGGATGTGACCCCGTCGGACTCACTGTGGCTAGCGGGCTATTTGGGGGGCATGGCAGGGTCCCTGAATATTTTGACTCGTACTTGAAATCCACCCGGGACTCGGCGACAAATGGACGCCGTCACTAGATCGTGAAAACACCAAGACACACTCTCCTTTTATATCTTGCAGTTCACCGTGACAAATTTGTAGCTTCGGAGCCCGGCCGGGGCTACATTCAATAAGGACACCGATGCTAGGACCGTGGCATTAGAGGAGCTACTAGTACATTGTATTTTCAAGTAGTGCTGATTAATCTCGAACCAGATCCACGGTGCGTAATGTATACATGTAGTATCAAACTTACCTTAGCCGGCTATACTCCCTGGCCAGCTTTATACTATCTTATGGCACCGTAGGATGTGCTTGGAGATTAGTACTGATGTCAGATGCAGCTACTCCAATGAACTCAATCATATGCCTAATTAGCCACATATCGTTTACCATAGAAACGGGCCATAACAAAGAAATGTGCCGAGGCAGTGAAGAACCTAGGAAACATGCTGTCCAACGGTCTGCCAGAGAACTCCACGAAGAAGGTGGAAGTCAGTCGCGGAGGTTTGTACATGTATCATTCTGTGTCTGTATCTCTAGATCTATGCATGTAGTCGGTATAACCACCCTGCGTCGGTATAACCACCAGCTTCACAGGCACGCGGTGCGACAGCAGCTGTTTATATTACACTGAAAGACCTGTCACACCAAACTTTTGTACATTTGACTGGAAATGTTGTTGAATGCTATCTAGTGAGGATGCTCATACTGTACTTTAATAGTACTGGCAAGGAGTTCCACCTTACGATAGTTTTAGAAAAGTACGAATCACGTTCATACTTTGACTTGGTTGAATTCTTTGACACTTGAAGGTATAACTATTCCTTCTTCTTAGCTGGCATTAGATACTTAGTAGTTGGTACATGTACCCATTTATGAATCTACATCATGCATAGGATTAGTAGAGTTTTCTTTTACACAACCAGTTAATGTTACCTGCTGGCGTTCGATGCCTATCAGACATCTTCCTCGGAGCTTCTGCTTCTCATTGCTACATGTTTATGCAGCAGGTGTAGGTGGCGCTTTTAAGGTGAGTACACAGTGCCTGATAGGCATCGAAACGTCCGCAAGTAATATTAACTGATGAAATTGCATAGTCTGAATATTTGGCCGGATATTTTCGCCAGGTCTGACCGTGGCGGCGCAGGGGATCGACAAGGCCGCCGCAGAGAAGCCAATGACCGCCGGGCGCAGTTCGGTCAAACTACCGACGGGGTTTCTGGACTTAGTCCCGGAACCGGCAGACACGTTTGGTAATGAGGAACGGGAGGAGAGCCGGATCGTGGTTCAGGTATGTGGTGCAAGAAAGCAGCTAAAGACAGGGAATGCTATTTCTCGTCTGCTTGTACGTGTGTTCATAAAGACCTAAGGTGATTCTAAGACTCTGGATATGGAATCTTAACTCAACTGTACTAGGCTGTAGTTTCCTTCAAGCCGGTCGTTGTTATCTGCATCAAGATGCCCGTGTTTTGTGCGTTGGCTTGGTTGTTATAAAGATAAGCCAAGAATGTACACATTGATACATATGCTAGGTAATGTAAGAGTGGTTGAAAAATATCAAATTTGACCAATATCCCCCATCTCACACCAGCATCTTCCTGGACAGGGGTAGAATTATATTGCATACTTGATTTGTTTCTCTGTGGACGTCATGTTGTTGGATGCAGGTTGTGCTGTATGACACAAATCCGTACGTTTGGAACTCGACCGGGAAGACCAGCGTGGAGTCGTCTGTCCTAGACATCGTCATCAAGAGAATGCCCGGAAACCACGTCATCAAGATGACGTCACTTCCGAGCGACTTCGTCATCGTTCTACCACAGGAGGTAGAGGACCTGTCCTTCAATTACTTTCACATCAACGACTCAGACACCCTATACGACATCAAGTTCCACACCATCAACATCACCAGCGACGCTCAGGCGCTTACCATCGCCGTGGTTCCAAGTGTTCCTGGTACCAAACTAACCCTGTACCTTCGTGACAACGGTTTTCCTACTCACGATGCTTACAACATGACTACCATCGTTACAAGGGGCAAGAACGCCAGTCATGGCCTGGACAGTAGTTCCGTTGGCTCCTTCTCGTTCTTTTTCACCAACGTAAGCGATCTGTCGACCTTGCACTTGGGAGTGTACTTGAATGAGAGCGACAGCGGTGTTCCTATCGGTGAGAGTGGCTTTGGATACCACCTGAGCGTGCGAGGTCTGAGCTGCAGTTTTTGGAACGAGCGCTTGGAGTATTGGCAAGGCGAGGGTTGTAAGGTAACTAGGTAGCTTTGATACTCTTTCCCTTATATCAACATGATACGCATCGAGCCTGAAAATAAGCTTTTCATGATGTCTTGCAATTCCAACTTAAGTTGTCCTGCATAGCCTACATTCGGAATTCAAGCATAATACTCTGTACTGGGCATGTCACTGTGAGTTGATCAGTCATTTGCTTGCTTGCTTGCTTGCTTGCTTGCTTGCTTGCTTGCTTGCTTGCTTGCTTGCTTGCTTGCTTGATTGATTGATTCATTGATTGATTGATTGATTGATTGATTGATTGATTGATTGCCAAACCAGGTTAGCGCAGACTCCAGCCCGGAGTCGTCAGTTTGCCTGTGTGACCACCTGACAGCTTTTGGCGCCAGTTTCATGACACCCCCAAACTCCATCGACTTCAACACCATCTGGGGGAAGTTCGCCAATCTGGGCCAGAATCCTGGAGTTTTTGCTACAGTTTGGGTCTTCATAGGGCTGTATTTCATCGGTGTGATCTTCGCCAGGCGCGCAGACAAAAGAGATGCCATACAGGTAAAAAAAAAATCGTGATTTGTACGGGCCTTTGAACCTCACTGTGTCATCGTATAAATTGAATGACAAATGCTAGACTTAATTGCTTTGTCATCATTAAGTAGCTTGAAACAAATATCTCAGTTTAGACAAAGGTTAGATACCCAGGTAATAAGATACGCCAAATAGATTGTGGAAATCGTCAGACCTATCAGGTGGCATCCAAAGTTAGATAAGCTAGGCTTAAATGTGATGAATGAAATGCCAATTGTATTATGCTTTGCAATTAATGTAACACATATAGGCATGTAGATAATAAAAAGGCATACCAAGTGCTCCTGAACATTGTAATGAAAGGAGCAAGTTGGCTTATATTTACATATAAATTAACATTCTTCGATCATTCCAGGCCGCCGTATTGCCTCTACCAGACAACCGACCGAAGCACAGCCATGCGTACCTGCTGTCGGTGTTCACCGGCTCCCAGCCCGGGTCTGGCACGGACTCCAGGGTGGTGTTCATGGTCACGGCTGAGAACGGAGACTCGGGCGTCAGGGCGCTGGGGAACCAGGCGAAGGTAATGGTAGAGTGGAATATCTTATCACCAAGCACAGTAGAGGCATCTTCTATGGATAGTTTTAAAGAACACTTGGAGATAGATGTGCAAAAGTTAGGTGTGACAGGTCGTTCAGTGTAACATAACCAGCTGCTGCCGCGCCGCGTGCCTGCGGAGCTGGTGTGTTACGCCGAAGGGTGGTTATACCGGCTATATAGATACAGATACAGATATCAGGGTGTTGTGTTTGTCATCTTTATTCCCGGGCCATGCAATACAGAGGAAAGATGTCAGGGCGCTGGGGAACCAGCCGAAGGTACGATATCAGGATGTTAATATATTTCTGTGCCATGCACCAGAGAGGAAATAGCATAAAACGGTACGTACCATCCTTGAGATTTGTGATGTCAAGTATATCCGTGTCATTGCAGGTTCTCAACAGATCGACGAACAAGATGTTCTTGATGACAACAGAACAAAACCTGGGAAATCTCCAGAACCTCCACATTTGGCACGACAACAGCGGGAAGAGAGACCGGGACTCCTGGTACCTGGACAGGGTAGTGGTTCAAGACCTACAGAACGGCTCAACGTGGGTATTTATGTATTGGCTTTGGTGCTAGATAATAAAAGCGTGAACCTATATCTTGTTTTAATTACAAAATTTATGCTTACAACCTCCACAATGGTCAAAATGCTCTGTTGCATGATATTCTATTCAGCTTTTTACTCACCACTAAGTATTGCGAAATGTAGAATTGCAAAAGTACTTGCGATGGTTGGATTCAGATGATATCTAGAAATCTTGTCTGTAAGTATATTTTCTGAGCGTTATTTTTCCAAATCAAATCTAGATGTTCTTTGAAGATTTGAAAGAGGTTTTGATATACTGCGCATTCAGTTCATCGCAAGCTTGGTCTTTCTCGCCTTCTCTTATTGGCTGATGCAGCTCCATTTTCCTGTGCGATGATTGGCTGGCCGTTGACCGAGCCGACGGGCTGATCTACAAGAACCTCCCCGTAGCCAGCGAGGAGGATCTGACGTCATTCAGCTATCTCTTCACCACAGCAGCCAAGAAGAACTTCATCGACGGACACTTATGGATATCTACTATAGCTGACGGGATTTCTGCAAACTTCACCAGGGTGCAACGTAGGCGCATACTACATATATGCTGGTTTTTGCCCCTATTTTTAGATGTGGACTTAGCAGGTAAACGGCAACAAGTAGCAGATATGTAAATTTTCGTCGAAAACTTGTTCTTGCATGATTTTCTCGTTTCCATTTGAGGAGGGGAGCTTTGTTTTCCAAAGCTTTGAACATACTTCTTGCGAGCTTTGATCGAGCCACAAGTAAAATTTTACATTGGACGCTGCTGTGTTACGCCGAACGGCGGTTATACCTGCTACACAGATACAGATACAGATACAGATACAGACAGAAACAGATGTCATGATGTATTTCTAGGTTGGTCGTGCTGTTTCTCCATCCTGTTCTGTACCATGATCTCCAACGCGATGTGGTACCGTACGGACGACAGTGTGGAGTCCCCCTCCGTGCTGAGGCTCGGTCCCTTCAGCTAATTATTCTACAGATTATAAAAGGCAATTCTATGTTTTATGGCATGTTCTATTTTCAGGTTGGTCGTGCTGTTTCTCCATCCTCTTCTGCACTATGATCTCCAACGCGATGTGGTACCGTACGGACGACAGTGTGGAGTCCCCCTCCGTGCTGCGGCTCGGACCCTTCAGCTTCAGCCTCCACCAGCTGTACGTCAGCGTCATGAGCAGTCTCACCGTCCTGCCCGTCAACGTCATCATCGTGCAGATCTTCAGGAGCACACCCAACTCTAGGGGGAACGAGGTGGTTCCAGACATTCCAGGTTACTTTTTTACTTGTTCATCCTAGTTATCCCTTATGGGACGTAATACTTTACCCATCTTGGGCCTGTTTTGTTCTGTTCTATAAGGACTCAGCTGCATCCCGGGTGATCCCTATAGACGCTATATCTCTAGCCGCAGTGCGTCTCTGTTTGTTTTAGAATGTAATCGTTTCCTCCTTCCCCAGGAGACATCCCATGTTTGCATTCATAGTACTGTGGAATGTTATTGATATTGTGTCTTTACCCCTGTACTTTTAAGGGTTTGGTGTTCGCTACTTTGAAGCCAGCGAGACATGAACGTCTCAGACACGAAGTTGGTCTTGCTGAATCTCCACTGATTCAATAGACAAATCAATACAGATGAACATGCGGATGGTTCCAAACTAGATCGACTGATTTTATGGCAATATATGTCGATGTATGTTGTGTTCTATTTGCCATAGTGAAATAGCATTCTAAAATGGAATGTTCTTATAGTTGCTCTGTGTCTTGTTACCTCACCCAGAATATGACCAGTGGCATTTGTCTCCAACTCAAAGGTCTTTTATTATTCTATGAATGGTGACCAACAAATACGTAAGGCTTGTGTCTATCATCTACAGGTCTAGGTCAGAGTAACGGCAGCAAAGACAAGATGCTTCCCTACTGGTTAGTGTACGTGGGCTGGGTTCTGGTGTTCCTGTCGTCTTCCGTTTCCGCCTTCTTCACGATTCTGTACAGTCTGGAGTGGGGGAAGGAGAAGGCAGACGCCTGGCTCATGACATTCTTCCTCTCATTTGTACAGTCGACGCTCGTCATCGAGCCATTAAAGGTACTGGACATTTACTGCACAATTTTTAAAGTGAATCTTTTGGTAAAGATTCAGATTAACGAACAGTTTAAGGGTCCCTTGTTGCAAAATTCGAAATTCGACTACTGCACACTTTTGATTTGGTGAAAAAAATCTTACAAACGAACGTTTTGAGGGCATTTTGTTACAGAATATGAAATTCAACTACTGCACACTTTTCCTTTGGTAAAGCATCAAATTAACGAACTGTCTAAGAGTATTTTGTTTCAAAATATGAAATTCTACTACTGCTTACTTTTTATTTGGTAACAAAAAAAATTAACGACCGGTTTCAGGGTATTTAGTTTCAAAATATACAGTCAGCTACTCCACACCTTTTATTTGGTGAAGAATCAAACTAACGAACGGTTTAAGGATGTATTGATTTGAAATAATTCATTCAAGTAAAGTGGATGAAAGATTATCTACTGACAACCAAATGTTTTTTCAAAGGTCGTCATCGCGGCAGCTTTACTTTCCCTGATGTGTAAGAAGATGATGGCTACTGGTGAAGAGCTTACGAAGAACGTTAAAGCACTGGCGACAATAGATGAAGAAGAGACAGGTACGTGCTTCACAACATTAGCATTTGTCAACATATTTAATAGTTTGAAATACGCTTAGTTTCGTCCGTAAACTACGTTTCTACATTTATAATAACTTCAATCCTGCTTCTGATTGTGTTACTTTGTGTGCAATATTTCTGTTAACCATGTCGAATCGTACATATTCAATTGGTAAATCATTTCTTAATATTATCCTAGAGGTTCACATTGTCTGTAAACTTCGGCGCAATCCAGTTTATTCTGCAAGGTCGTTTTGTGCGATTTGTACCAATTACTGCTATTATCACAAATCTGTCTATGTACGCGTAAGATTTATTGTACTTCCCTCTAGACGACCAGAACAGTTTCATCAGGGAACAGCGCCGAAAAGGAGCACCCAGACTGGACAAGTCCACCGTCCTGCAGGCTGGAGAGTACCGACAGCGGCGCTACAAAGTCAGCCAGACTCTCCAGGAGATCGTGTCGTACTTGGTTTTCCTCACTTTCCTTCTTTGCGTGGCAAACGTCGGGGTCACCAACCTGCCGTACTACCTGCACCGTTCGATGCAGCAGACGTTCAGTGACAAGTTGTTCAAGGTGCGTCTAATTGTTGTTTGTTTTTATTACTCCCCCCGACTTTGCTTCTCCATCTATTCTTTTCATTCATTGTAGAAACCAGCATTTTTTTTACCCACGTTTGTATCTTCCATCGTATGTCTAGTGGAGTTAGAAGTAGCCCCAATGCCTTTTTAGAGGCCGCAGGGGCAGTGCAGTGTCTACGTCACGGCCTTGAAGGCGGAGCCCACCGCTTTTCTCCCATTGTCTTTTACCACCCCCCCCCCCCCCCCAAGCGAAGACAAATACCATTTCTGTACCGGTCTAGGAACGTCATGTAAAGTACCTGTTACAGGGTCTTTAATATGACAGGATTTGAACCTAGGGCCTATGGCTTCTGGCTCAACTATTTCTAGTAAACTTACGTCGACAGTGAATTCAGTGTTTTGCGAATTGTCTTCTCCGTTCGTTGATAGAGCATCATAAAGAACGGGACAAAGGAGAACCTGAAGACGTGGCTGGAGAAGACGGTGGTGACGGAGCTGTTTCCGATGCCGGCGGGAAGAACGAGGCGCAGTGTGGACACAACCGGCTCGCCGATCATGTCGAACCTGCCGCTCTACAGGCTTACGGAGCCCAGGCTGCGGCAGCAAAGGGTACTGGACAATGGTAAATATTTCTTCTACTCTTATGTATGTCATGGTTACCCGGGGTTGCCCAGCTCAGTATTATGGTCACTGCTTTGTAGTTATATTTCACTAGTGAGAGACAGAAGAAACCAACAATACCTAAACGCATGAACCTCATTGTCTGGTCTGAATGCTGTCAATCTTTTTTAGCGAGTTGCCATTTGAATTAGTTGGGTTTGGTTTGGTTTATATCGATCTTCATTAGTGATACATCACTACTCTTCCTTGATTCCAGATTTAAATATAACAAGAGAAATATTCAACAAATTATGACTTTGAATTAACAAAGCAAACATAGAGTGAACTCAAAATCAGTGATAGACAAATTGTTTCATTGTCAATAGATACAAATATCGTATTGATCCTATATTGTGTTCAATTGTAGGCGATTGGATGGAGGGGGATGCCTTTCCTGGATGGAAATCATCCGGACTTGGCAATGCAAGTGTTCCCAGTCATCTACAGACTGGCTGGAACTTTTCTGCAGGACTAGGGTACAACATATTCCCGTACGTCGGAACGCTTCAATCCTTCTACGAAGGCGGCTTCAACGCAGAGTTCGGCAAATCAAGAAACTCTGCAAAGGGGACTATAGCTTATCTTTACTCCAACGACTGGATTGATCGTAAAGCTCGAGTCGTGTTTCTAGAATTTGCATTGTACAGCGCCGACGCGAACCTCGTGTGCACAGTTACCTACCTCTTTGAGTTTACGCCAATCGGTGCAGCCATCCCCACATCGTCGATTTCCGTCTTCAGACTCTATGACTACGTCGGAGCGCAAGGAATTCTGCTTGGGTTCTTGCAAGTGATCTTTACACTCTTGGTTTTTCATCTTACATGGAGACAACTAAAGGACATTTACCACAGTGGTTTGGCATACGTGAGTGACATATGGAACTGGGTTGAAGTGGTGAATCTGACGTTTGCTTGGATGGTGATCTTTGTTGGGGTGACAAAGATTGTGATTGTTTCGAAGACGAACATTCCTCATCTGCAGGATGGGACTGGTGAGTGTTTTCTGCAATTCTTCTCTTCCCATTTTTGAACCTAAGAACCTGAAGGTCATCGTTAAAGTCTAATGCCACATACAAAATGGATTATAATGGTTTCCAAATACCTGCTCACCAATCCACATTTAATTACTGTACATGTTGTTTTCTGTGTATACCATATTTCTCAAGCTTCTCACCTACATTTTGCTGCTTCATAATACTTCTGTGAGTCCTTTCAGGTCGTTACAAAGAAACGATGTTCCTGATGAGACACATCTCTGTATTTTGTCTATTGCAGAAGACACCCATGAAAGACTAGTTCAGCTTGCCTTCATCTCAGCCCTTTTCATCTGGACGATGGCGGCGGTGGTCTTCGTCAACACCGTGAAGTTTCTGAAGCTCCTGCGGTTCAACAAGATCATCTCCTCTCTGTCTCAATGTCTGCGCGCGCTCTACAAACCACTCATAAACTTCATGGCTGTCTTCTTTGTCGCATTCCTGGCTTTTACGTTCTTCGGGTGGCTGGCGTTCGGCCGCGGTCACAAGAACTACCGAACAGGGATACAATCGCTCACGCACACCTTCATGATCGCGATTGGGAAGGTTTCCCTGTTCATACCCGTCACCAGATCCAACGAGTTTGCGAAGCTCTACTTCTTTGCCTTCATCATTGTGATGGTTTACTTGATGATGAACCTCCTTATTTCGGTGATAAACGAGGCTCTGGCGATCAGGGGCGATGCGCAGCTACCACCGGAGCAGAAGGAGATCGCGGATGGGATGAGGGAGATGGCTCTGCGGGTCGCCGGGAAGAGACGACAAACTCGCTTACCAGGTAAGGCCTCTTTTCCAAAGTCTCTACAAGCCTGACTACGCTGGCTGCTATACGGAAAATAATTCGCCAGAGGACACTTTTACTAACAGAGGAGTTGGCCGACCGCGAGGGGGAACATTAACCTTAGCGCGGACCGACTCTCCTGGCCAATTTCCTTTTTTTTGCCGAATTTTACTATCCTCGTACCCCTGTAGGACGGCATGGTAGAGATTACCCTTTCCATTAGGCGATTAGCCGCTGTGCTCTCACTGCCACCGAAAACGGATGTGCTTAACCTTCCATTTCATGGGGGTATAATCATACAAGATGCAAAAGCGTGACTGAAAGTATTCGTTATTTCATACAATTCGTCAAGCGACATGCCAAAATAGAGTGCCGTCCTAGTGGGGGTATAAGAGTTTCAATTGTGTTACTTGGGTTATAGCGTCACCTTGCTATACTGATGACCTATTCAATATGTTTCATGCATAAAGAATACGTGACCATCAAAAAGGCAGGAAAATTGTTGAAAATTGGGAATAGATCTAAAGCTGAACTGAGAGAACACTTCCTCCAGCGATTAAATAAGGTTGTTTACAAAATATGAATGGATTTGATATAATCTCACTAATTATACATGGTGTTTTGATTTTTTTTTTTACACAGATCTTTACGCTTCGAAGTCGGCGACAGACGAACTTGAGCACCTCCTGGAGGAAGTGGAAACCAGAGTTCGGGACATCAATGTCGAGTGGAGAGAGATGGACAACAAAGTTCTGCAGCGACTTCCGGAATTATCTATCAACACTCAAGAAGCGCCGGCTCGTCAGCACTTTAAGGACTTGTTGTAGTTATCTCACCTCACCTCAGTTATACCTGGTCATAAACTATGGCTAGGTCAAGTATATAAAAAAGTTATTGACCATATGTAACAACATTACCTAAAACAAACAGAGAATTATTCAATGTACTTTTATCATGTCCCGACTCCATATCTGTCCACCTAGGCCAATATATATATATAATGCTATGCAAAAGAGAAGTAGACTAAATGTTTTAACAATGTGAAATACACTATGTCGCAATATTTTTTCTGTTATGTTAGATTAGTATACTGTTGTATACTGTTGTAGATAGTTTGCAGTTTGCCGTACATTGTACCAGTTACAATCGTTGCGCAATAAACTTGACTTGACTATATTAGAGTGGACTCATTCCTCAGCTAACCGACATCTATCACACCGCATTCATCCCTCAGTAAGACATCTGAAGCCGCATAGTTCCTGTTTCTGAACCTTTATTCAGCCTGCTAAACCGTTTTTGTTGCGTACAGCTTCTTCAGTGGCTATAGGCTTAATCATGATTATGCACTGGAAGGTGTATAAGAAATTCACGAACCTGTGCCATTGATTAAGCTTCTACTAAGCCACTGAAGAAGTTGTACGCAGTGAAACCGGTTTGGCAAGCTGAGTTGGGTTCTTAACTAGCTAGATAGGACTGTGCGGCTCCAGATGTCTTACTGGAGGAAGGATTGCCGTGTGATAGATGTCGGTTAGCTGGGAAATGAGTCCACTCTATATATAGCTATATATATATATAGCTAGGTGAAGTGTTCGGTCTCTTCCACAAAGGGGGTCGTATGCTGGAGTCGAGACGTCGAAACACTTAATATATACACTAAATGTACAATTTCTAGTACATATTGTGCAATGTTGTAAAATCAAGACATGGAAACTAGTGAACCGACAAAAAAAGGACACTGACACGTTTCCAACAAATTTGTGATAAACATGTTGATAGTGGTTAGTGCGAAAGATCTGAGACACCTAGACCTTTAGCTGGACGAGTTATTATTGTTCTTGGATATAGGCACGGTTATCTATTTAGGCCACAGCAAGTAAATTTCATGGATGGTATCCTCTGCAGTGATATAGGTGATAATAGTGAGATAGGGCGAAAAAAACAAGAATTGAAGCCACGAAACATATTACTACAGCCAACAAGGCATTCGATTCATTCCTGTATTCAAGACGTGAACTAGTGCAGTAAAAGTGACACTAGTGTGGTACACTGGTATCACTTACCAACATGGCAACTACTCATGGCATCCATATTGGTGCCACTTTTACATCTATCTAACTAGTTTCATTTCTGTAGCTAGAGTCATGGCTTCCTGGCTAGTGTGACTTCTACAAGTGCAATCATTAGCCTACAACACAACATATTTGCCCATTTTGGTACTTTCTCGTCATGTTGACCATCTCAGAAGAAAATAAAATTAAGACGCTGATGCTATCGATACAATTTACTTGCTGTGGCCTTATCAAAGAATGCTCAGGATACCAGGGAAACGGATGAATGTGCTCCATAATACATCCATAAAGCGTTGGTCATTATTACAATGTCGCAATAATTGATTAAAGTTTAAGCAAAACATTACAATTAGAGCAAGAATTAAATCTTAGGGAATACCTCATTCGTCTTTATTCCAACACTTGACATTGTATCTGAAATACTGGTAGTTTACCAAGAATTTGAGGTACGCTCTCCCAGGCTCGCGAAATTTGACGTACTGGTCATTGCTCGTCTGGTCATGGTTGATTCTTACGAAGCTACAGGCAGCAGCCCTCAGCTTGCCCAGCCCCTCGTAGAAAAACTCTGGTGAGGAGAAAAAGAGTGGAGCAAACGCTTTAAGACTTCGAATCTCAACCTTAAGACTTGGTAACTACATCTATTCATTTAGCTTGCTATTTAAGACAAAAGAGGAACTTTTACAAAAACCTAGATATGTGTATGCAGCCTTTGCATGGATGCCCGAATGTTGTTTATTTTATGATTCTGATTACATAAGTAGTTACTGTGTGCTAAGGCAGCCGTGTGGCACCATATCTGTTAGACATGACAGGAGAGGGTTAATGTCACAATGGTTCTATGGACTGCAAGGTAGTATAATATGCGATACTACATCTGGCAAGAGCAAAGTTTGTGACTCAACGTGGTCTGCATAAAACGTGATATCATAATGCGTATCGTCATGAATACTGTTACTGAATTCATCCTTACCTGTATGGGCGTATCGCGAGAATGCTGGATCGAACCCGACCTCTCTGACCTTGTCCGTACGACCCAGGAAGAAGTTGATGACCCTGTCCACCCTGTGGCATTCTGGGAAGTCTTTCAATGTCCCGTATGTTCCCGTGGTCTGGACGAAACAGTCCCCTTCCTCGTCTCCTTCCAGAATGTTCAGTCTGTACATGCTCATCCGGGCGCGCCCAACCAAGCCAGACACCTGAAGACAAGGTAGCGTCTGTTTCAGTATTGTCATTTGGTTACCGTCTCAGAATAAAAACACGACTTGCACACTTCCCATAATTCACAGTGCCAGGGATACGGATGTAGTGACCCGTGAGGTCATCGGGGGAAACCAACTAACAGCCACAGTGGTTACGTGCTGGCTACTTTATACTTCTGACCATAAAACTTGTAAAATTCTCAGCTCTAATAATAGTAGTACTATATTTGTCGTACAGCTCATTAGTCTATATGGTTTGCTGCACAAGTTTTATGGTCAGAAGTATAAAGTAGCCAGCACGTAACCACTGTAGCTGTTAGTTGGTTCCCCCGGTGACCTCACGGGTCACTACATCCGTATCCCTGGCACTGTGAATTATGGGAAGTGTGCAAGTCGTGTATGCCTTCTCACATTAGTTACCACGCATGCGCGGGTGAAAGGAACTCATGGGACCTTCATCTTTGACATATTACTCAGAATGTCTATTGCCCACACATGTGTAGTGAACTGTATAAAAGAGCTTGTAAAATTTGCTTACAACCAGCAGAATTTTTTGTGGCCTAATTGACGTTCTCAAAAGTCGTGCTTCATGAACTATACTGCAGCGACACCTAGCATGGTGCATATGCAATACAGCCGGTGAAATGTACACATGCAGGAACCATGATAATAATTCGAAGGCAGTAAAAAATGACAGTCCTCAATTCTGTTTGTTCGATTACTAGCTATTGAATGTTCTCCTAGTAAGCTGATACTGTCTTATGTTTATTGAAAATATATTGCCAAAGATTTCGTGTAAAGCCAAAATCAACGTTTATTTGATGTTAACGTTAACCAATATTCCTTTGTCTCAGAAGAATGTTCCACTTACTATGTCAATGTCAGCATTTTCTAGAACATCAACCAGTTTTTCTAGCTCGGTTTCCGGTGTGAACAGGAAGTCGTCATCCATCCAGAGCATGTAGGGAGTTTTCACTTGTGACACCGCCAGGTTCCGACCTGCAAACCAGCCCTGTGGTAAAAATTTGAGCAAAGGGAAAATGATTTTTTTTTACTCAATGGTCACCACGTAACAAGGCCTGAAGGCCACTCAAGGTTACGGGTTACATGATTGGAACTGTAACAGCAACTCTTTGCCCTAGGTCAGAAACATCATGATTGAGACCAGCCCAATTGCTCACTATGAGTGAGGACTAACTGACCGAATAGGCGAAGCAGGGGTTACGAGGGCTGCTCGGGAGATTCCCTACCCCGGAATGGTTTGATCCGCTCGGGTGGATGTTCGCACATGTGGCGGGTTCTTTAACGTGCTTGGGATGTTGCTCTCCCCGAACACGGGACCTCCATTTAACGTCCTGTCCGAAGGACGGCCCAAGCCGAAGCTAGCTTACTCATTTTCACTTGAGTGAAGTTGTGTAAAGTGCCTTTCCCAAGGGCACAAGATCGGTAACACAGTAGGCGGATTCGAACCCGCAACCTCTCGGGGTGCACGGGCCGAAGAAACTGCCACTGCGCTACACGGTCACACATGATGCATTATAGCATTTAAACACATGATCAATCTGTCCAAATGCCGTCGAACAACATTTGGATGAATCGTGAGAGTGTCATCATTCATATCTCGGCCATTGTCCAGATGCCTCTGGTCTTTTGGCACAAGCCTGCATGAATATTGATATATGACTCTTATATGGCCCTTTTGAAGCTGAAAAAGATGAATGTCAAATAGAGACATTAGCATCATCACACACAGGATCTCCATAGAATGACCGCTCTCTGTCACATGCCATATACTAGCATCAAGTCTAGGGCTAACGTCACATTTTCAAACTGGGGCCCGGTCGGGCTGTTTGTGGAAACGAAAAATATAGAAATGTATTCGTACAAATAAACATAAATAATGCCCATGGCTAGTTTCTTTACGGCTTGTGTTGTTTGGTGTCTTTTATATGATACTTTTCGTTCCCAAATCCAAAATGTGACGTAGGCCTAAGCAAAAATCTTACCACTCCGAAAGGCATGACGTAATGGTCCACGTTGTCTCCCTGGAGATTCTGTACCGGACGACTGTCGTCTGCTATGACGATCCGGATGGTTGGGTAGAACTTTCGGATGCTCCGGATCAGATTCCGGACGGAGGGGTACCTCAGGAAGGTCTTGGTAAGGATCGTCACCTTCCGGTCAATACTGTTGTCTGTTAGGGGGTTACCGGGGAAACAGAGGTCAAAGTTCTTAGATATAGTGCAATGCTAAACTTTCTTGTAAATCTAAGGTATACACGGATCGAATTATCAACAACCATTGAAGCTGTCACCAAATTCAGGATGAATAATGACCAATCAATTCAAAACGTAAACTCGCGAAATTCACAGGTACGTCCTCTCATTGACACATGATGTTACGGGTACATGACGTCAGCAATTGGTCAAACGTGCCAAGAAGTTCTTAACGAGAGGATGTAAAATGTAAGAAAGGTTGCCACAGCAACCAGACAGAGACACGCCCTTACCGGGTCCGGGGTCGTACAGCCGGGGGACTGGCCGGAAGTTGATCCTTATGGGGATGGTGACGTCATGGTCAAAGTACCGGAACTTCACTTTTGTGGAAGAACAAAAAAAACAGCTTGAAAGAAGAAGACAAAGACGTTTCATTTCGCATATAGTAAGGGTCTTTAAGCACAACCAAGGAGTACTTACTTACAACGTTTCGATGTCTATCAGACACAATCAACAGGGTAGAATGGCTGGAAACTACTTCTTGTTGCTACTTACAGCCGATGTAGGTGGCGCTGCAGCAGCAAGAATACCGTCCCAAACGTGGCTCAGCTTGTATCCCCCCTCGTCTCTGTTCCTGACTGGAGCTGATTTTCTGATCCAAGCTTACTCCTTAAGTAAGGACTCCTTGGTTGTGCCTAAAGAACCTTACTATATGAATAAGTAACCTGATGAAGTTATTTACGGAAGTTTTATTACGGTTCTTAGGACCAAATGTCGGCACGTACATGTGGACATTGGCACACCAAATCAGTGTGTGTTTTTGGAAAAGTATATACAGATCATCTTGGTATTGATCTTGGTGTTTTTTGCAACATCTTTTTTACGGGTAAATAAATGATTTCAAGTGTTGGGCTGATCTTCCTCAGTTAACAATTCATTAGCCTCCATAGCAGGCTCTTTGGGGCCTTTTTTTGGGGTCATAATACACTTTTGCTGGCCATTTCTATTTGTATTCGGTCGCTGATCAAAGATGAGGCCGGTAATCAGAAAACGCCAGCAATCAGCGACCGAGTACAAATAGAAATGGCCAGCAAAAGTGTATTATGAGCCCAAAAAAGGCCCCAAAGAGAAGACTGCTATGGAGGCTAACGATTCATAGACATATTGATTATCATATGTTGGCTCAAACCTACGAAATCTTGGATAGCCCCACTATTTGCAGTGTTTGTGTGAAAAGGTGTCTCAAGTCCTATTGATTTGATGCATCGGTACTCGACCTACATTTATCGTCTTTGATATTTGAACACTTGCTTTTGTATCGATTGAAAACAAATGCACAGTGGGGTTTCTGTGTGGCGCAACGGTTAGAGCGTTGGAATCAGAATCAGTAGGTTCTCAGTTCGATACTCGCCATGCCCCTGCCCCCATGACGCCCACCGAGCCTCACGGCTAATCTGTCTAAAGGTGCCAAAAACACCTACGGATTTGGTGCTGCCAGTGTGTCAACATCTGCACACTTGCCACTAAGACACGTGACATTTTTTTTAAAACAAATGTACGAGTTTTACCCAGATTTTGGCTATTTCTTTGGTACAGCAAATATCACTTACCCAGATCCAGTCTCCCCAGTTCAGGCTCTGTATTGATGTAGACCAGAAAGTCCAGTTGGCGGTTCAGATGAATTAAAGATGAGCTTTCGATGGCTAACGAGTTAGTCCGACGTTCGCTGACGTCAACTTCGTTAACTTCCGCCGCGATGTCGAGAACTCCGAACTCTGACGAAAATTCCACCTACGGACAAAAGTGCTCAGTGTTCCGTAAATATCTAACATCTTGTGGGTCATTTACAAATAACGTCACAAGCTTTTTACGGGTTTGTTTTGTAAAACGAATAAAATGTCACAAAAAAAAGATTCTGCTTGATGACACAATGCCCTGATTGAACAAAATGAGAAACTTCTCCATTTGAATACATTATTCCACACCTCAAGACATATGCATAGAATTTTATCCTATTTGCAAAGTAACATGCAAATGAACGAAACATTTCACCTTATAAAGTTCTCTAGAAATGTTGTCGTCGACTGAAAGTTCTGTAAAAGATTATACAAAAACGTTTATGTTTATGAATAGCCATAGTTTTTTATGTACCGTTAAAAGATTACTAAAGGGTATCTTTGCTCGACTAAATTGGCATTGTTCTAAAAGTGCAACGTATTCTAAGTATGCCGTCTAAGTATACATCTCTTTCACTTTTCTAGAGGAATCGTGAAAGTTGTTGTCTGTTTACATGTAAAAATTAAAAACCTACCCGGAATGCCGATAGCTTCCCCCGGCACGACTTTTAGACCCATGGAGGGGTAACTCAGCGGGCAGGACCCCCTCACCAACAGCAGGGGGTCAGACATCCTGGACACTCTGTTAGAGGGGGGGGGGTATATACAGATGCTAGGTCACCTTTATCCGAGAAGTAAGCTATCTCCGTTCCTAACGGATACATGTATCAAGTCGACGAAAGGCGGTTTTGACCTTGAATTGACTTAAAATCTCTAGAAATCCTGCTTATAGACATATCCAATATAGGTTAAAATGTGAACTAGCGTTAAACGTGAAACTTTTGCCGTGGTTTGACTTTCGTGCTTTTCGCGACACCTCAAATATGCGTTTCCACTCCAGAGCATATCAAAACATCGCGAAATTAATAAACTTCACAATAGCAACATTACATTGTTGATATTTATCGTTGTTTGTTGTTATTATATGATTTTCACCAAGAAAACTTTATCTAAATGCGACAGTGTCCCACAGAATGCTATATACCTGGCGCGAAATTTCTCCAGCTCTTTCTTCCTGCGCTTCTTTACTTCTTCCTTCTCCTCAGTCGTCATGGCTTTAGGGAAAGGAATCGATCCTTTGTCGCACACACAGGGGCCTCGGTCAACCAATCTGGTGTAAAAAAAAAAGAAGACAGTTTAGGTCACTTACTTCTGCGTATTTGCCTCTAAGGAAGATGTTTGATAGACATCGAAACGTAATAGGGCCTTCACACTGAAATCGAATTAGGCTAACGTCACATTTCCACAAAGGGGCCCGGCCGGGCAGCTTTGGGGAACGAAAAGTACGACATAAAAGACTACAAGAAGACAAAACGTACCAGCAATAATTCAACAGCATGCCTTGTGCATATTCATTGGCATAAACTTTAATTTTTAGTTTCCACTAACAGCCCGGCCGGGGCCCGGGTTGGAAATGTGACGTAGGCCTTAGCAGGAATCAATCAGAACCAGCCGAATTCAAAAATTTGCAAAATTCGTGCCACAATCGGGTAGGAATTCCAAATGGACCTTATATCTCCTTCACGTCACACGAGAAGGAATGAGCCGAAATACCTGGGCATTTGTAGTGCATTGTCACTGCATTCCAGATATTCTTTTGGTCACATTCTGGCAGGATTCGAAGTGGCTTGCTGTTTCGGTTCTTCGTCGATGAGATCAGAATGTTTCGAATAATGTTGGAATGCCGTATAATGCGGCCATATAATGCGGGGGGCATTGAAAAATTTTTTGAGCCGAGGGGGAGGGCATTGAAAAATTTTTTGAGCCGAGGGGGGGGGGGGGCATTGAAAAATTTTTTGAGCCGAGGGGGGGGGCATTGAAAAAAAATTGCCTTAGGGGCCTTAATAAATACAAACAAAATGTGCACCTGAAATGCAGGAAATGAAGTTTCAGATGGTCAAGATTTCAATTTTTCTCTGGACGTCCCTTGCGACGGCTTGCGCCTCTGGCGCACACAACACTTCGGCACTCGTCGCCATCAAAAATCTCTTCCTCTGACAGAAAATTGTATTTTATTGAATTACATTTAGCATAGTCTACCAGCGAAGTTTATCCCTCAAAATGCAGAAAATCGTGTCTCAGAGGGTCCAAACTTCAGCATTTGAATGACATTTCTCCAGACCTACCTTGGGACGGCTCGTGCCATGCCCGGCGCTCGAAATCGTGAAAATACGTTGGGGGCGTCGTCGCCCTCAAAACCATGTGAAGTTCTAATAGAAAGGCTATTAAACTTAAAGCTTAGTCTGCCCTCAAATTTTGCCCATCAAAATTTAGGAAAGATCGTTTCAGATAGTCAAGATTTCCAAATTTTGCCGGGGGAGCATGCCCCCGGACCCCAAGGATTACGTTGATATAGTTCGCCCTCCCCATACTGAGAAATTTTCTGCAGCCGCCTCTGTCGTGTGATTCCATGTTCGCACGAGGTTTAAGAAAACTATAGAAACTAAAATTGGTATAAATATCAATCCTGCGTGCATCTGTTCTTTGTATACGGAATGGTTCACGGACAGCAACGGGATAAAACATTACGATGTTTACTTTCGTGACAGTGGGCTCTCTGCTGCATATGACGTAATCATGGTGGCGCGAAATTTTTTGGCAAGTTTGTAGGTTGCAATTAGCCGAAATAACTCCCGTTTTGGAAAGATTGAAGCAGTCTTGGAGCGGTTTTCGAAACGATATCGCTAAAATGTACCCAAGTCTCTTCCATCTACAACATTAATTTGTTTTCTTTTGTGTAAATTTCGTACATGTGTAGTGGAAAAGATCGCCTTGGATTACCGCCCCTCCCCGCCCGCTTTTCTCTTCGTTGATGTGGACGCATAAAATCCAAATTTTTTTGCCTCACGGAATGCGGGAAATTTCGTTTTAGAGGGTCAAAAATATCAAAATTTCCTGGGTAGCATGCCCCTAACCCCCGAGACCGGTCGGGCCTTCGGCCCTCCGATCCCTGGACGGCCTTTAACAGCTAGCCGTCGGTCTGGCGGAAACGCTCAGTTTCGTGATCTTGCGTATTAAAGACATTAAACGTTACCAGAGACTTTTTTCACGTAGATCGGAGAAGTGATATCAGACAAGGTAAGTCTTATAACCGTTGCAGCGTGAGTGTAACAACATCAAGTGCTACATGTTTGTATATATGTCATCAAAATGAAAACTCGGCTGTTGTATAACTTTGGGAGATAACATATGCCCCAGCAGGACTCCAACGTGCGTAATTTGTTGACGCGCGGGTGTTGACACCCCGATCGTCGTCACGTTCAAACAACGCTACCGCTATTGTTATTGCTATATTATTTAATGACAGACAGTGTGTAATGGAAAAGGCAAGGAAAAATTGGGGGGGGGGGGGGGCATTGAAAAATTTTTTTGAGCCGACGGGGGGGGGGGGGCATTGAAAATTTTTTTGAGCCGAGGGAGGGAAATTTTTTTTACCAGACCTATTTTGCACCAGCACCCCCCCCCCCCCCAGTAAATAACGTCAGGTCCCTTAGAATAGTCAGAATACACTTTGAATTCCGTTCGATGTTACTCCACCTCAATTGCACCTCGGAAGTTTTGGGCATGACAAAACCATTCGTGACGGCCAAGAATGGGCAGAAATATCTGGAATGGGGCGAGAATGTTAAGAATGCACTACGAATTCTCAGGAATATACAAAGAATAGTCATTCTGACGGCATTCCGGCTGATTCCGCTTTTCGTGTGATATTGTGAGAGATATTAATGGTGTCGTAAAAGAAAACCCCTATATCCAACTCACCTCGCCGTTTCGTTGATCAACGTAACAGAAATGTCTTTTTTAGACAGTCGTTTCTCCCACCCCGACGCTCCCACACCGCGAAGTCTTGTATCCATATCTGGCACCAGGACGTACATCATTACACAGAACATGGCGAATCCCTGACATAGACACACTTTCAGCAGCGTACTGTAAGCCAGTTTAAGCCTCAGAGGGTCCGAGAAAGTCATTTTAAGGACGACGGGGATAAGCCGCATCAGTCCGGCTATCTGTCGTCTGTTAACGGACGTAAGACTTACATCCGGGTTCCTATATAGCCAAGGGATCGGGCTCAGCCAAGAAGACGCCCCTTTTCTTCCCAAGTAGTAGGTTTAGACTCGGTCTTTGGAGCAGTATGGGGAGATGATTAAAAAATGCATTTGTTGTTTTTATTGTTTATTTGTTAAGTTTAAAATGCAAAATGTCATTCACTAGATTTGATGAAACAAAAGAACAAATGACATAAAACTATAACAGCTTGATGTAAATGTTACTCTGAAATCCACCGCTTCTGAAATCTACCAGCCCCAAGCCCGCACTGGTCAGGTCATAAAAAACAATGGGAATAAAAAAAAAAACTGGTAACGAACGTTCTGTCAATAAAAAAAGAAATATATATTTTAGGCCAGCCACATAGCCTTGTATACACAGTCGCACTGGATCACGTCGGGATAAACTACATCAACGATCCTTATAATGCACATCAAATTATCACATTGGAGACGCTTTCCCAGACTTTTTCCCACGTTTACGTTTGTAGGTCTCCAATGAACGACCAGTCCCACTTAATTTGTCCGTTGACATTGTTTGTAGTTGTCCAAAAAGAAGGACATCTACTCTCTAGATAGCCCCATGATGACCCCTTAAAGCTGCCTACAAGTCGTGTTAGGTTCCACGGTATGACAGCAGAACAAAAGAGAGTGAAGGCAGACAATACAAGAACCGGCACTCAACTGTCAGAATCAAGGGATATTGATCTTCTCTGCCCTGTGGATAAAGTACAACACCTTTTCATCACCTGTCACGGTAAGTGCGTCTTATTGGCGCAGTTGCAGATAAGCGTCTGTAGATGTTTGTCTATTTGTGGTTTTGCGCTTTATGAATCCCTTTAAGGGGTTTTTAAAAGTGTCCTCTACTTCCGAAAAGGGCTTTCATTTCTGCCTTTTTCTTACACATCAAAAGAAAGACTAAGGCGGGTGGTTGGGCCCGAATATGATAAAAAGGAAAGTGGTCTCGATCCAGTTTTAGCTCACTACTTCAACAGATCGTGACAAAGAGGACAGACGCTATGTACAGACTGAGTACTTACAGGTTCATTGTACTAGGGAAATTCTCCTAGCTCTTTTCGACAAGCACAATGAACAGTGGACCACAGCTTAAAGTCCCGTTCTAAGGACTGCAACCCTTTCCGGTAGCGTGCTTGTCGGTGAGCCGGAATCGAACTCACGGATTCTAGTTCCAGAGGCAGGGCCACTAGCCACTGGGCTACGACGTTACCACTTGCCTCCAATGGTTACATTTTCGGCACTCAATACTTTAAAGGGAACTGTAGTTGATATTTCAGAGACGTCCTATCCATAATCGCTAGAGGCCGCTTTTAAAGAAGCTACGCAAAACCTGGACTTTTGGCAGCTGGTGGCGAAGTTCTGTCAAGCATTGCTAGAGCCAATGGTAAGGACGGTAAGATAAGACAACGGATGTGGGTGATCATTGTGAAACGACCCTCCAACGTCCGTACGAAAAAAAACAGTCATTGGGATTTAAAGGTATGAATTCACAGCAAATAAACGAAATTGTCGATATTAATGAAACGTTATATATCTCAACGATACGTCGTCGACTAGTTCATATTGTTACATGTGCACCAAACTGAGAAAATGCTCAAAAGACATTTGAGTTCTCTAGATTCAAAAGAAATCATGTTCATACTTGATGTTTTAGTAGAATTCTAGCTAACCTCTTGCTCGCCTATAGCTATGATATGAGCAAACCTGGAGCTCATTACCAGCCACTGGCCTTATCAAAGCTCCCATAAACGTAAACGAATCGTTCTGTTCTAGGCGTTTATCTGTAATGTCCACAAATTAGTGGGAATTTAAAGGCGCCGTGTCGCGAAAGGTCGTAAATGGGGCTGGTAGGGCGCACGCCATGGAGTCGTAAAATCTGACAGGCGACGGAAGCGACTGACAGTAAGGTCTCCAAGCAGATGTCGGGAGGAAAACTCGTAACGTTTGATGGCTGTCCAGTTTTTTAGCCAGGCTCCACCATTAAAAAAATTCACGGGTCTTAGTGGCAAGTGTGCAGATGTTGACACACTGGCAGCACCAAATCCACAGGTGTTTTTTGGCACCTTTAGACAGGTTAGCCGTGAGGCTCGGTGGGCGTCACTCCACCGTCATGGGGGCAGGTGCATGGCGAGTATCGAACTCAGGATCTACTGATTCTGATTCCAACGCTCTAGCCGTTGCGCCACACAGACACCAGGCTCTACCAGATGGGGCTCCACCATCCCCTGGAAAAATAGTAGAAATTTGCCGAATAGACAGGTAGCGCACCAGAGGAGTTAAATGGCCAAAAAACTACAGACAGTTGGCGACAAAAGGAGCCCGTAGCCAACTCTAGCTTTTGGCCGGCTAACCTTTCTCATGTGTCATCTGACGTTTTGGCCAATTCCTACTAATTTACTAACGTAGTAGCTATAGTTTTCCTAGTTTGTTTGCCCGGACTCCAATTTATTGCAATATTCTCCCGATCCCCTCGCCAACTTGGAGAGGGCAAAGTATTGGAGCCCCTGTAAACTAACTAGGATGACACTCAGGCTATTCTAAACAGACAAAAAACGAGACAGAAAATGTTACAGACAGACAATTGTACAATCTTTTCTTTCAATTCATGTTATCTGCTCATAGATTATCTAAACGTTTCCTAGAGAATTGTAGAACTGTAGGCTGTAGGTCGTTTTTGTCTTGGTCCTTCAGGATGTATTTGTTTCTTGGGGGGGGGGGCTTCCTGGTAAAAGCACATATAACTTCCTACAAGACAGAATTTTAGTGCAATGGCTTTGGTCTTATCTTTCCCCCGAATTAAGTTTCATTTTCCACCTTCACGCAAAGCAAGAACAGAGCTTGTTTACACCCTTCGCACAAACTGATAGAAACCACTCCGGATCACCGTACGCACGCACTCAATTCCACTAGACTCTGTCAGACTTAAGATTGAAATGTCTCATACTATAGTTCTAATGCTACTTCGTTTTAATCGTACTTCGTTCGATTTGCCGGGTGGCTCAGCGAAACTGATAGCTAAATGACAAACGTTTTGTAAGTTTTGTTTCATCTTAGATATTTTTTCATCGTGCATATTTAATATTACTATATCTCTAACATTCAATTTCAGTCGCAGTACCGTTGCTCAGCAATCGCCCTAGAGTGGAACTAGACGGAGAGCTTGTTGCAACCTCGTTGCAACCTAAGTTGGAAATAAAAAGACAACTTGCAAAACAAAATCGTCATTCGTTGACAGTTCTTTCAAATCGCTCTGTCGCTGCGAGGTCCCACTCCTCAGTACTTAGTGGAAAAGGGGGTGTCAGGAGGGTCTGATGAGTCCCGCAATAACTGTATAAGTTATGGTCAGAAAATGACCTAAAACATCCATAGAATCATTGTAAAGGTATCTATAAAAAAAAACAGAAAAAAACATGTCTGGGTATTGGTCCACTGTACCCTTGTGGCAAATTTCAGGCCATTCGGTCCAGGAACGACGGAGACGAATCACTTTAAAGGTCGCGACAGGAGAAAGAAAGAAAGAAAGAAAGAAGAAACATTACGAACACAATATTTTCACTCCGTAGCGTACCTACGGTACGCGGAGTGAAAATAATAAGAAGGCCTGGTGGAGGCTTCGTTTCTATCCTCCTGAGTGTAGGCGACACCTAAGAGGCGGTGTGAGTCGATAAATCACCCCGATAATTGCGGGAATTATCCCTTTCCTCCCCTCCCGTGTGTAGGAGCACGTCCACGGGCGACCCCGACTCCGCAAGGCGCGCTCCGATAACCCGTGTGTAGGAGCACGTCCACGGCCGACCCCGACTCCGCAAGGCGCGCTCCGATAACCCGTGTGTAGGAGCACGTCCACGGGCGACCCCGACTCCGCAAGGCGCGCTCCGATAACCCGTGTGTAGGAGCACGTCCACGGGCGACCCCGACTCCGCAAGGCGCGCTCCGTTAATGTGCTGGCAGCCTGTATGGCTCGCGCACGTCTTCTTGCGTCGTCTTGTGCGTCTTTCTAGAACACCGGTATTCTCTGCCCTCATGTCCGAGTAGAATGAGAAAGACGGATGCGTAGGCAACCCCCCCCCCCCCCCAAAAAAAAGAGGCAAAAAGTGCCACACGTTGAAGCGTCAAAGAAAGACGAGAAAGACGTGCAAAGCGTCACAAGACGGCGTACCTAATTTCATAAGAATACGTAAAAAACGCCACAATTTTTTTTTAGTAATAAGTCATAACCTTGAGAAGAAGTTGAAAAACAACACAAAAACTACTGACATGAGAAGATGTGTGAACACCACAAAAAAACTGCAAAGTGCTGAAAAATGTGCAAAACGTCGCAAAACACGTGCAAAACAGCACAAAATACCCTGCAGAACAAAACAAGATGAAGGCATTCATCTTTCTAGACATTAATGACAACCTCTCCATCGTCTCCTGTGTTGTCTCGGCGCCTTGCCAAGTAGGCGAACACCCGATGTTCCTGTGATCATGAAGTAATATCTTGGCTTCCTTTTTGGCAGCGTAAGCTGGGCTCCGATTTTTGGGTCCAGTCCAGAGATAATGATTCACTTTTTCCTCGAGCAGAAGTCACACATGTTTCTGATTACTGTGCAGTTAATAAGAGTAGAACACCTGCTTTTCTAAAAGCAAGTTTATAAGATCAGTAAATAAATACACTAGTGTGTAAAACAGATGTTTGAAGGCGGGATCAAGACTGGAGACAGTGCTTATTGTTTCTCACTTTTCATTTTCTTGCCACACTTCAATAGGAATAAAAGTCACAGAATTTCTCCCATACCAGTGTAGGTATCTGGACTATGATGTTATTACCTTCGCCAATTAGTTTATGTTTTGGGTAGTGTTTGGGTGTGTGTATGTGTTTATGCGAATGAACATCAAAACTAGAAAATGCCTGATAGGTTGAATTTACATTTGGCATGTGGGTACATGTAGGTTTTGAGGAGACCTTAAAACGATTAGATTCTGGAACCCTGGCGGCTTGCTAAGGTACTAAAGCGGAATTCAACTTTCGATTTTGATCGTGATTTATAATTGTTTTAGCTTACAATTGCATTGTTTGTGCGCTGCCCTATTCTGTATCAGACTTAAGTTACTGACAGAAATGTTGTACATGTACATGTCGGTGCCAACGAACCGAATACTTTTAACATAGTTGCTTGTCAGAACTTTCAAAAATATGACTTTTAACAACATTTCTAACATAGCTACCAAATCACCACAGATTTTCTGCAAGATCGCATTAACACATGTGTATATTGAAGTCAATATGAGTTGTTTGTTGACATTATTTTTTTATCTTTGGTAAATTTTGAGGCCGATGAAGTTTTTTTTTTTTATTCGACAACGAAGACACACAACGGTGAGTCAAATAAAGACTAGAATAAAGAATAGCTTAAACTTCTTCCTCGCAAACTTCACCTATGCCAAACAATGTTAATACATGTACGCAACGCATATGGACTTAAATATACGCACAGAGAACGTGGCCCAATACTCTTCAAATGCGTAATTTCAACGTGTACGTTTTGATTCAAGGTTTTTGTTCCCTTTCATCTTGTTCAAAGCGGTTTTAACCGATTGAATTATAACGATATTCATTTGCCATAGTGACCACGTTACCCGCAGATTCTGTAAATATGAAGATCTAAGGTTCCAGTAAGTTGTCCAGAGTGTTTGAGGGCAAGAAAGACGGTTCCTTACGTCATGCGCCGTGCATTCGTTTGGTTAGCATAGAAACGGACATGCGCTTGTGCTTTTGAAGGTACGGCTTTTGCTTTTGAAGTTCGAACAGAGGAAAGAAACTTTTGCTAACTTCCTGGTTTTCTTTGCCAACCTCATGTTAAGCGATGTTATGTCTTCATGGTTCGAAATACAAAGCTCCCTCAAAGAATGTTTTTGATCTTCCATTTTGTTCAAAGCGTTTTTCGCCAGTTGAATTATAACGACATTTATGTACCATAGTTGCCCCACATTACCCACAAATTCTGTACATATGAAGATCTAAGGTTCCAGTAACCTGTCCGGAGTGTTTGAGGACAGGGTAACCCGCTTGTTGACCCTCGGCCGGGTCCTTCCCCGTGAACTCTGTCCGACCTCACACCTGTGTGTACCGTTACTCTAACCAGCCGGGACACCGAGATGGAAGCACTCTGGTACAAGTTAGACCGCGGGAAGGAAATTCAAAGGTTGACGCCCACGTGCGCATTAAAGGTGGTCCCTTTTTCCCTTTCATAATGGTGAAGTGATGATTTGCCCTTTAATATATTCTATAGCATTGAATCTCTCCTATGATAAAAGTATAGATGCTAACTAAAATTGGAAGACGATATCGATGTTGACTACTTAATACGTCGATTAAGGTTAGACATCCAGGTAATAAGATATGGCAAAAGCCTACAGTGTCACTGACAAAAGATAGCGGATGCTATATCTTAAACGTCTGACCGTTTCCGAAATCATATCCAGTTGCTTCAGTAACTGCTTTTGGGATGATGACTACTAGCCAACTTTGGAGATGCCGAGTCGACTTTCAAGTTTCGCCGGAATACTGTTACTTTACAGACAAAGGGGGAAAGAGAGAGAGAGAGACGATGACAACTGCTCGCGTCCGTAACTTTTCGTCTGTAACTTTTCATAATTTTCATGTTCCTACTTGCAAATTAGTAACTTATAGCTTGTAAGACCACGTTCCAAATGTCATTCTTGTAACTATAACAACTTTTGCCCATGAAAGGCATGAATCCTTCACTTTAAAAACATGGACAGTTTTTGAGCATGCTCTCGCATTCGCGTTTGGTCTGCGAGGGATGTCATCCATAGCATTTCCTCGGTGCGGCCTTAAGAAATAAAGCCGTCAGGCGGTGCCCGCGCGTTCCTGCAGGTAAACGGCCTCCCTGCCGTCTTCTGCCGGACCACCTCCGGAGCCAAGGCCGCTTTCCGCCCGCGGACTGTAAATAGCACCACATTTCCCCTCCCGACGATTCGAGGGGTCACCCAGGGGTCACGATGATGGATGGAGTAACCGGTCGTAAATTTCCTCCAAGTATTTCGAGAAATTCCGGATTTAATGAGAAGATGTCATCGGTCCGCAGTCCGAGCGGATACATTCCTTATCATGTGCAGAGTGAATGTTTTTATCACCACTGATATTTTCAACAAGCGACGAAAGAAGCCGGACCAGGCATGGTCTAGAACTCATGTTCAAGTTAGAATAGTATTCGCACTGTCACTATATATACACTATATTATTACCTAGTCTTAGATCCTCTCTTGTAATCTATTAGCCTCCACCAGGCCTTCCTATGGGGTACGGGGATCGTAGAAGTCGGCAAAACTTTTGATCGGGAAAATGGCTCTTGACGTTGTAGCAAAACTCACCTTGTATTATCCAGGCCAGAGACTAGTAATTTATGACGATTTTTAGATTGATTCGTCTACCTGTACTTAGAGTCTAAGTCTTAGACCGATCGGGCATCAATGTGCAATAAATTCTATCGTTTCCAGTGGTCAAAACATTATGTTGTGTACACATATTTGTTGTATTTGTCCGTCCTAATCTTGAACCCCGCACCAGGACGCGTCAGACGATGCCTCTACCAGACTCTAAGGGTGACGCTGGAAAAATAGTAGAAATTGGCAACTGAATAAGACAGAAAACATGCCAAAGAAGTTAGACCATGGCCGAGGAGTATAGTTTGCGGCCAGATGTACACCTACTCATACTAGGCTTTTATTCCTAACTTGACCAATGATGGCAATGTCCCCTATTCGCCCAGGCGGGAGTCTGGTGGAGACTAGCGATGAAAGACAACCCGAAATGTTACTTCCCGTTCCCTCCCCGCCACTTCGCGTGACCGCCTCTAAACGCACCGGGATAATTCAAACCACGCGCCAGTTTGACGCTGATTGGTTCCGACACTCAAAAGGCAGGTTAAGCCAATAAATCAACACCGTAATGGACGGGTCTCCCTGTCTCTCCTGGCAGGGGCATGACCCTTTGAGGAGCCGTGTCTACCGTCACAGGTGGACAAATTCTCTTAACAAACTCTCTTGATGAAGTTTTCACGTTTTGTTCTGCAGTTGTCGTGCCGCCAAACACGTCACCCGTGCCCTTCTCTGCCCTCGCATTTGAAGTTCTGTAGTCTCAATCCTCAGGTTACTTCTCTTCCGTTCATCACTGCCTTATCTAACAAGTGCTCGCTTGTTCTAAGTCGTGTGTATTGTCAAAAGTGGACAGATTTGAGTTGATAAACTCGTAGAGAGGGGCAAGTCTTTCTGGCTCTGTTCCATCGCTCTTGCAAAAATTGTCCCCGTAGTTCTTCTTTACTAGCCTGGTTACCATCCTCCGGTTATACCACTGGCCCTCGCCATTTGCTTACTAGTATCTGTGTCCTTCTTTTCGACCATTCATTTGATTTTTTTCTCTCGCCATTATGCCTGATATAACTAAATTTCAGTAATATCATGTTTGTCCTTCTTGTAATTCTTTCCAGGTTTCTCAAGTATCTTCTTTTTTTTCTCTTTTATTGTCAATTCTTCTGTTTTCACCACTGCCTTATCGAACGACCAATCGTGTGTTTACACCACTTCTGTAAGATCCTGTAACGTCCAGAGTGTACACCGTGTGTACTTGACTTTTCGACAAGTTAAAGACCTTATCTCCACACAGCCGGAAACGTCCGAAATTGAGGAAGCTTCAAGCATCGGTTTTTACTGCGGGGAAATATATCTTCTCATTTTCAAGTGACTGCAGATACACATGGCGAGATTAGATGGATGGTTTAAATGGTATTTTAACAAATGACCGAATGACTGAAAACTGGAGAACGCTAGAGTTTAAGATGATATAAAACAGAACGGTTCGATTAAGTCTGTAGTCGCTGTCACTTTATTTAGGAGAGTTGTTTGAACATTGTCATGACGGCAATCGCTTAGCGGCCAAAACTAGCTATATTTGTGTGCTCGATATAAAAGTACGGTTGAAATTACAGCATAACACACGTGAAAGGGTTTGCTATTTATTTCTTATATTCGTTGAGCGAAATATTTGCTCGTTCAGATGTTGTAGCCTCGAATGACGAGTGGAGGGGAATAAAACCCGTTCACGCCTATGTGTACTTCCATGTCAGTATGACATTTTTTTGGGCTAATAGGCAAAGTTTGCGGGAAAAAAATTTATTTTGTTCAACTTTTCCCCATCTTTGTGCAGCCTGCTTATACCCTGGACAGGGTAATGTCAATACAAGTCATACGGACTTGAAAAGTACATTGTAGTATATACACACGCTCTTCTAGCGTGTCTTGCTTCCAAACTTTCCTAGCACCTAAACAGATGTTTTTGATACCGACTCATCTGGTCGCGACATTTGTGTCCAATCAGGAGAGTGGTAATTTATAAATGCGATCTTTTTTCGCCGCTATATTCATCATGATTAGGGCAGAATGAGCTGACAGCACTAATTACATCCGCGGTTAAATCAAGCTGGCGGGAAGGTAGATAACTCGGGCTTTAGCGCCAAAACAAGGGAAACGGGCGGGAGATAGGATAAGACCGGCACGAGAGATAAAGGGAAAGAAATGGATGGGATTTGTTAGTGGGCGAAACAGGGCTGCTTGTTCATGTCGCTGATGTACTGATGCACTGACAATTACATACTTTAGACGCATACCCAGATGGACAGACAGCGAGATAGAGGGATAGAGAGAAGAAAAGAGAGATAGGTAGAGAAATAGCTCTTTAATTTAAAGACCGGCACGAAAGATAAAGGAAAAATGGATGGGCTTTGTTAGTTGGCGAAACAGGGCTGCTTGTTCGTGTCGCTGATGCACTGACGACTACATTGTCGGATATCCCGATGGACAGATAACGGGAGAGAGGGAGGGAGAGAAGAAGAGAGAGAGATAGGTAGAGAAATGGCTCCTTCAAGTGGTATTCTTACATGTTAATTCTACGTCAACACAGTTGCTACATGTAGGTTCCCTGACAACTTAGAATTTAAACGCACTTTTTTTTCTTCCAGCCAGTTTACCAACACTGCCGCCTTTCAGTAAATGTTGGAGATGTGCATTTGTAGCTGGGCAATTCATACCCTGTTTTCGTTTTGCTTTCCTACATTCGTTCCTTGCTTGTTTATACTACAGCTTCCCTCTCTTCCTATACCTTCACGGTTCGTCCCTTGTACATGCTTGTACATTTGACCAATTTCCTTTGTTACACTGGCTGGGATAACACAATTTTCTACACTTAAAGATGTCACCACCGGGGCTTCGTGTCTCCTAACTTGCAAGAATTCCCTCCAGGCGTCTCCGACGTTCATGTTTCTTCGTGAAGGCTCCCGACACGTGTGAAAAACTACTTTCGCGTGGAAACCGATCCGAGGCTCGCCCGGGGAGGGGCGGACATATTATTGGAAAATTACTTGATGAGTTTCAGTTATGTTAGCAATGACACGCGCCGGTTCAGCTGTCCACGATTGATGTAAAACATTTGCTAACGAGGTATGCAGTAGGCACTAGTCCTTCTTCAATCATCAACAACAAAGACCTTTATTGTTTATTTCATAAGCTGCCACAGAGTGTTGAAAACGCCACCAAACACCGTACAAATACATAGTCGTCTCCCACACAACAGAGTCTTTGGTAAAGTTAACTAAATTTAGTTTCCTAGGAAAATCATTGATTAGCTACTTTAGTGACAGAAGTTGCCATGCGTTGTATGTAAAAAAAATTATCTGTTTAGCAGCCGTGTTCAAAGACGTCATTCAAGAAGTCTTGGCGAGGTGTAAGTAGAGTCAAGAAGTTACGTGAAAGTTCTGGAGACTGACTGAAAACACCGACACGCTATCTTGATTATATCACTTGATTGATTCCACAAGTAAAACGGTTCCAGACATTAAACTACTCAAGTCTTCCTCGTGCGTGTCTTTGGAATTTACGGTATATAAAATCCTTTATTTGTCACTCTGTCAGTTCGCCAACCTCTGAAATTCGAATGCATATTACCGTCATAAAAAAGGTTTACCTTCATGGAAAATGGAGGTACTGTTGTGTGTGCGTGTTTCCAGATTATAACCAAATAACCTCTAGATGGATTGTAAAGATACTGTATTTGGTATGTGGGTAGGGGATGGGAAGACGAAGGTCGATTTTGATCCCGGGACCTTGGTACTGCAGGAGAATTTCCGTTTCTTGTATCTTTTTCCTGGACATACCGTGGTCTTCATTTTTTGGTAGATAGCTTTAGCTGTCAGGTAGACGTGGTGTAGGCTTTAGCTCCCTAGCAGCTTGTTCTGAGACTTCAGGGGTAATTTGTTGTAAAGGGTACATATAGGTACACTTTTGACCGGTACACTTTTGACCGGTACACTTGTGAACTTGATGTTGCCAAGTTTAACTTGCCTGTTATGCCACATGGCGTTTATACGATTCTGATTCAAGTTGTCAGCAAAGTGCCAACACTTAGGTCCTGTTTACCCTCTCTTTACATTCCAACTGTGGGGCGATCTCAGGAGAAATTCTGAGGAAAACACTCCCCATTTCTGAAAACAATAACCAGGTGAAGTCCAAGACCATAAATCCAGCTATGGTAAATAACTTCCATAAATACAACTACGACTACAAGGTCTCAACATTATGACAACCGTGCGAAAGCGAACTTAGGCCAGAGTGCACTGCTTTTTGTCGTAGGATTTTCAGCTAAGACGTACAGGACCAAAAGAATCTACCGCAAATTTTTTTGTAGAAGACGAATAAGTAGTACGACACATTTACAACTATCCCACGAATTCCCGGAATGCGCTGCCGCAAACTTATCGAACGACAAAAGTGACAAGTTTGTAGGCATGTAACTTAACTCAGTACTTGTGAATGAATAGACTTTATTACTCAACAATCTCACAAAGTATACAATGTATGGCAATCAACAAAAAGATACTACAGTAGAAGCCGCTTAATTGCACGGCCTATTTGCTAGTGAATTTCGTGCAATTATTCGGATGGTGCAACAATGCGAAGTTATCCAACTGGACCGCACTACTTGGTTTGGGACTTTGGGGATTCCGTGCAAGTAACATAAGTGTGCGTTAATCCGTTGTGAAATTAACTGGCGTCTACTGTAGCTATATAGACAATGACTACGAGGCTACATACAAAACAATAAAATATTATCGATAATAGCACAGTCATTTAGGGGTGATCTGGTCTTGTATTTGGAGATGACCTGTAGAACACCGTGACCTCCCGATGACCCCCCCTCCCCTCCCCACGCAGTTGAGCTGCTCGTCACCTTCCATCGCTCGTGACAGCCTGATCCCGGGTCTTTAGCCCGCTTTAATAACCTGCCAGCCGATACCCCGGCCTGTAACGTTTTCCCCGGACCACCTGTGGAGTAGGGAGGACGGGGTGGTCAGGTCCTGTAAACAGTATCAGCCTCCGTAATGTAGCCTGGATTTCAGACTGTTTCCAGGGCCTTCACAGGCCATCCTCTCGGCCCCTGAGCCAACATACACTTAAGGGAAGTCTCCACAATGTAGCCTGGGTGCCAGACTGTGGTGTAGGGAGGACGGGGTTCCCGGGTCCTGTAAACAGTATCAGCCTCCGCACTTTAGTCTAGATCCCAGACTGTTTCCAAGGCTTCAATCCTCCGCACTCTAGCCTGGAAGCCAGACCGTGGAGTAGGGAGGACGGGGTTCCCGGGTCCTGTAAACAGTATCAGCCTCCGCAATATAGCCTGGATTCCAGACTGTTTCCAGTTTTCCAGGGCCTTCACAGGCCATCCTCTCGGCCCCTGAGCCAACATACACTAAAGGGAAGTCTCCACAATGTAGCCTGGGTGCCAGACTGTGGTGTAGGGAGGACGGGGTTCCCGGGTCCCGTATACAGCATCAGCCTCCGCACTCTAGTCTGGATACCAGACTGTGGAGTAGGGAGGAGGGGGTGCCTGGGTTCTGTAAACAGTATCAGCCTCCCGGACTGTAGCCTGGATGCCAGACTGTTTCACCTTCCTTCCACGGCAAACTACCTTTCTATGGAAACTCCCTTTCCCGGCATTTGAGAACCTTAGGCAACTCTGCAACTAGCCAACCAGTCCCCCCCCCCCCCCTTAAATAAAAGTCAGCTCCACTCGAAGGCTAGTTTCCGGACTACACAGGCCAGCTTCTCGGCTACAGAGCCAACATGTACCCAAGGAAATTTTAATCACCCCACTTAGACATCAAGGGCCTAAAATTAAAAATGGTACAATTTTTTGGGGGGGGGGGGGAGGGGGGGACATGATGGACCTATTAAGCCAAGAGGCTGACCTGTGTATACGTAGGACTGAACAGTCTGGCATCCAGGCTATGAAGTCAGAGTGCGGCAGATGCACAAAGAGAAGATTCTTTAATATGGTCTTTAAACAGTGTCAGTGAGAACTCTATGGGGCACGAAAGCGCTTGACATTGGGATATGTGGTGACCTGTAAGTTGTGACCCACGCTAATATGCTTCATTTCCACGAAATGATGAACAAAGGAAGAAGGAAGGAATGAAAAAGGAGAAATGAAAAATAATAAGAGAATGGATGAAGGAATGAATGAACGAGTGAGTAATTGACTGACTGACTGAATGAATGAATGAATGAATAGAATAGAATATGAGTAAGGAATGACAAGCTTATGGAAAATACACGATAGTATGAAATATGATCATAATCATATGTTCTGTATCTGCGTGCATACTTACCCGTCTCCATCTGAACTTGACAGGAAGGGGCGAAGGTCAAGTTAATGATCTACTGATGCAATACCTTGTTATGACATGATACTTACCAAGTATAAACTATAGTTCATAGATATGACCTGCAAGTCATTGATATGACGTGATATTTATGAAATGTACTTAGATATCCGTATGAAATATTTAAGATAAATGTATGTCATCATCTTTGACCTGGAAAGTTATCAACTATTTGAACTGTTGTAACGCTAGTAGATGTGAATGTTAGAGAGCAGGGTTCTCTTCATCAAAAAACGTTTATTTCGTTAACTAATTTGTAACTGCCAACTGCGGTTTGTTATAGACCCTGTATTGCGTAGTTTGAAGTATATACATGTTTAAGTCTATGCGTCTGAATTTGGCATACTAGAAATTAGCGCTAAAATGCCCTCGTACCTACAAATACTTCTTTCCATTTTCATTTTGAGACATGTATAGCATTGCTATGTAGCATCTTAGCCTGGTTACCAAGTATCTATGCCCAAATGAGATCGAAGACGAACGTCACTTCGTTATGGATTGTTCTCGATATGATGATAAACGCACAGAGCTGTTCACATTACTTTCCACTTGCTCTAAAGACTTTACTACTCTCTGTCCGATAGATGAATTCAAGTACATTCTGGGAGGCGATAATCCACAGTGTGTACAAGTAGGCAAATATATCCACGATTGTTTATACCGTAGAACCAATAGTGTAAATGACATGCTAGACCCTTTATGTTGATGTATCCATACCTATAGATATCCATATATATGTGTTTAGTTGTACTGTAAGTAGTTGTTATACATGTAGACCTTACGAAAGTCGCTGTACTTTTGTCGTGTCAATAAAGATTGTTGTATATTTTTGAGGTTGGGGTATGGTATCCAGGCTACGTAGCATCTCTATTCTTATGAGATAAGATATTTCGTGTATTCGTTTATGGAAATGTGAGTTACTAACCGAGATTTATAAACAAACAAACGGGGAACAAATTTCATTATGAGTGCCTCAAATTTAAAGATTATCTTGTTAATAGGACTACTTTGGCACCTGACTAGTTTTTTTTTCCTTGAGCCTTGATGTTTCTGGCCGAGACAGAAGAAACGCTGCTTCAGCTCTTTAAGCAACCCGTAACCTTCGTGCCTTGTTACGTGGTGACAATTGAGTAGAAGTAGAAAAGGGACGAAGGTGGAGTTCTCGTTAGCCCGAATTGTCGTCAGCGAGGCGAGTGGTAAACGAGGCGGCTGGGAACAAAGAACAGCGAGACTCCTCGTCCTTTGGTTGTGTTAAGTAAAGTGTTTGTCATGCCTGACAACACTGACGTGTACTCACGTGGTAGTCTGGCTAAATGTCAGGGTCGGAGTTCGATGGATTTAGTCTTTATATTTCTTATCGAGATTACCACATCTATGGACGGAAATTTGATTGTTGGGACGGAAAATACCTTTACCCCATCCAACCCAAAACTTGATGACTTGAAACTGTCCATTCATAAGCTTAAAACGACATTTTTAACCATAAGAATAAAAGCGTATGTGTAAAAATATTCACAACTGATGCCTGCGGAGGGGCGACGGGCATATCTTGGTGCTAAAAGCCGGCGGCACGTCCTTAGCTTATATACACGTAATTTAGTCGATAGTCCTTCTTGTAGCTGTGGCTCCCGATGTGAAAGCGTTGTCCACTATTTATTGTACTGCCCTAATTACAACCAACTTAGAAAAACCCTTCTCTGCAATCTTCAAGACCTTTTAACCCTTGATTTGAAAACTACGTCTGACCCAGTCTTAACTCAACTTTTACTCAGGGGTTCACCCTCCTTACCAACAGAAACAAATACCCATATTATGCAGCTTACACAGACATACATACTCCAGACCAACCGTTTTCAAACTGATTGAACATTCTGCTTTAAATCTTGTATGTATATTTATTTGTTGGATCCGTCACCCCACTGCTGTACTACTGTTTTATTTGATCTCACATTGTTTTGTCCTTTGTTTATTTTATTTTCAAATGTCCTAGTGGTAATGTTAATATTAGCTTTGCTAGAGTGCATTTACCACTGTGTCTTGTCTTATATGTATTCCAATAAAAAAAAAACTGATGCCCACGGCTACTCTGTTTATGTCTTGTGTAGTTTGGTGTCTTTTATATCATACTTTTCGAAAAAAAAAAGGAAGCTGCCGGCCGGGGCCCGGTTGAGAAATGTGACGTAGGTCTTAAACGTATTTTACCAAGAGGACTTACTCTATTATTGTAAATGCAGAAATGTTCGCGGTGGATTAAATGTTCGCGGTTTTCGCGGCGGCCGCTTCACCGCGAATTTAAAACCACCGCGAACATTTTTCCATAACAGAATATATAGAGACTACAGTGCATGGTGCTACCGCGAAATTAAAGCCACCGCGAAAAGTCCATTTTCCCGCTACCGCGAATTTAAAACCACCGCGAACATTTTTCCATAACAGTAAGAGACTACAGTGCATGGTGCTACCGCGAAATTAAATCCCCGCGAACTCTTAGCTACAGTAAGTAGTACCGAACCCTGCTGATGTGTGGGTGTAAGGTCATGACGTCCCCGCTCGTGCCAGGAGGGAGTCTGGTTATCCTCATCCTCTCAGCCTCCTCTCTCTACCTGCTAAATCACGCCGCGTGGTGGACGGGTCACTATTGTGAGCTTTCTAAATCACTCCGCGTGTTGGACGGGTGACCATTGTCAGCATTGGACCCTGATTCAGCGCGCCAATTGGCTTTAATACCTCACCCCTAATCAGATGCCTAGCTAGAACTCGTTCTGTACTGCATGTTTCTGTAACTATTTGTCCGTTTTCTTAGCTTTTTTAATTTGTTCCTGGTGTTACTTTTCTACAGCAGATATACATTATAAGGTCACCAAGCCAGGTCGATTACTCGCGTATGTGTCGTTTTTTTTTTTTTTTTTGGTATCTGCCGTTATACTGTTAGTTACGGTAGGACGCAAAACGACAACAACTAGGAGCCAGACAAACAGCATAAAAAAGCATTATCAGATCGTCTTACGGTCCTGATTTCGATGATGATGATGATGATGATGACGCCAAGGCTCCACATGTTAAAGAACCCAACACACTTGACAAAAATAGTACAGATGACCAGTTCGTCATTTCGTTTTCAGGTTCATGTCTTCTTTACCGACGACGAATAATAGGAAAGAAGTAAAATGTATTTTTGAAAATAAAATCATGATCATGGCTTGTCCAGAGCACAAGATAGAAAACCCGGAAGTTCTCCTGCACTTCGAAGGTAAAACGCCAGGGGAGCCCCAAATCTAAACATTTCATTGATATTGATATATCACCACTATCACGTTTGACATCCATAGTTTCTTACATTATGCTCTTCATATACAGAGATACCAGATACAAAACAAACGTTACCACAAACATAATATTGCATCATACATCTGCTCGGAGATGGTATATCTCCATGCCGTGCAGTTCCTCCCTACATCTGCTCGGAGATGGCTGTATATCTCCATGCCGGGCAGTTCCTCGTCGGGCGACGTGTGCTGATTCGGCCCGACCCCTTCCCGCTCTCTCCCCGCCCATTCTGCCTTAATTACAACCCCCAGGCCCGGTCGTAAATTGCGCCGAGAACAGATCTAGAGCCCGCTAACTAGGCCCATATGTAGGACTTGTGTTGGAGAAACTTCTGGTACTACACCACAAAATGGTCCGAACTCACTCGGTCAGCTACAAGACAGTTTAACTCTACAGAGGACGTGATTTTCGTTTTCTACACTCTCGGAGTAAAAAGAAAAAATATCTACGTCGCAGCAATCTTGGGCCTGATTCGATCTGATGCTGCAATTTGTGAGCGATAACTTGATATCAGGCCGTGCCCGCGGCGGTGAGGAGAGAGGGGATACTGGCAGCATCCGAGCGGCACGGTACGAGCAGAACAGTGAAGGACAGGACCCGTTCAGTCGTGTCCGCCGCACGAGCTAGCCACTCGCAGGGACCACATCTCATTCCGTGAACCCTGTTCTCTCTTGGCGCGAGTGCATGTTCTTAAGTTTATAGATTGTGAAGACGGGAGACTTAAAGGAGCTGTCACGTTCTTGCTCCTTCGCCATCAGTCTCGGCACTAATAAAGCCGGGCCTGACAGGTGAAGACGTACCTTCGGTAAGACAACCCGCGCCAAGGAACAGATACAAGACTCGAGGAAGGAGGGAGGCGAAGACTTGAGAACATTCCGTGAAGACGTTCGGATGAGGAAGCTTGTTGGAAGGACACTATGGCAGTGGAACACAAACCGCGGAAGTCTTTTCTCATCAGAGACATCTTAGACGAGCAACCAGATAGAGACAGGCCAGCTGACGAAGGTAAGGTCAGGGGTCTTAAACTTTAAAGACGTGTCGTAGACCTTAAGGCCCCCTCTCACTTGACGTGCGGCACGCTTGCGGCATTGCTGCGTTCGGAAGATGCTCAACGAATTTCAGAGATAAAGAACGAATTTTCTTACTTGTTGTATATTTTGTCGTCTTTTATGTTATACTTTTACGTATTGCGCAATATCTGAATCATAAAAAATCGAAGAAAATAACAAAACAGTGACGCAGTGAACGAACGCAGCAATGCCGCAAGCGTGCCGCACGTCAAGTGAGAGGGGGCCTTTAACCTCGAGTCTTGATTTGAAACACTTTATCAGTATTGAATTCGTATGAAATACCTTAATGCGGCGATTTTTGTTCTTTACGTCTCGGAGGCAAACTGAGCTGGGATGAACTTTTCACCCCGGCCAGTAAAAGTACAGTTTACGGACCCGAAATCAGATTCTGAACTCTGTACCTTACCAGCTGCAACTTTCCGACTCGATCTAAAGAACTGTGTTTTGGTACCCAGTAGAAATGTTTGATCGTCTATATTCTAACTACATTAATGTCAATATGAATGTAAATGAGCGACCAAAATCTGATTTGGGTAACCCTTGGTTTCATAATTGAAACATGATGCAAGATGTAACAGTTTGATTCAAAAGAAAACACAGAGAAAGGTAAAATAAATTGGTCTTTATCTATGCAATTCGTTGAACGATCTGTCAAACTCGGTCGCTGGGCTGGTACTGAAATATTAACTTTCTTATAAGTTGTGTAAGATCCCACATGTCTCGATTTCCATTTGTTTCCATAAGAGACAGGCAAACTAAAACTTTTCCGTTCAGCTTTTATACATCTTTTGATAAATCTGATGTAACCTCTTAAAACAAGAACCATACCAAGTCTCATACCATAGCTATACCTTATTCTATTCTATTCTATTCTATTCTATTCTATTCTATTCTATTCTATTCTATTCTATTCTATTCTCTCTCTTCGCAAATATAGAAGACAAAATCATCATCCACTCGTGTGTCCCTGGCTTGACTTCTAGTCCGTAACAATAACAATTTTGTTTCATCCAGGTTCAACTTAAAACGTTCATTTCTGTACCCCACCCCATACTCGGATGAAAGAAATGACTCTCCAACCTCACATGCATGTTTGCAACTTTTTTTGATCGAATGTTTCCGTAACTTTGTTTCTTCTCGCGGACAGAGAGGAAAGCCTCCCCGGCCCCAGGCGCGACCCTGCCCGTCCGCTGGAGCTCGCAGTACCCGCTGCACCTGCACAGGCCGGACCGGCGGCCCCCGGAGCCGTTCAGCGCCGCCCTCAAGCCCACCCTGCCGACCCGACCCCGCAAACAGCGCCGCAGAAGGACCGTCTTCACGCAGGTAAATACTTAAATACGTGAGGGAAACCTTATAGACAACTGACGATATTTCACCTTTAATTATTCGCAGTGTACCCTACATTCGTTGTTCCTAGAAACAGGTTAATGTTATATAGGGATATCAAGTCAGTGGAAGGTGTTTATTGTAATATTCCAAAAATATATTTTAGTTTTGTTTCAAAATATTGCATTGTACGTCGACTTGAGATCACTCGACACCCTGTGTTCAAAATCAAAGGAAATAAGTAATATAACCCCACGGATAAAGGTGAACTAACGTTAGTACACACAGCAATCAAACCCTGCATGATGACACAGACATATTCTTAAAACTCAACTTAGTACAGTCTTACTTAAAGTTACTCTTATCAGCTTAAAGTTGCGGAAGATCTTACAGAATTACTCTTTTCTTCGTGTCTTGCCAATAAGGCGCTCCTTAGAGCATTTTTGGACGTCCGACTTTCGGCGAGGCTGTGACACCAAAACCGACCGTCAATGCATGACAACTTTTCCACATTAGACAACTTAATTCCGTACAACGCATTTCCGGCAGGCGCAGGAATGTCCTCAACTTCATGTTGTCATCCTGTCGAACGGCAAATGTGACGGTCCAGAAGTTTGAGAGTTGATATCCCAGTTCTTGTCGCTCTATTAAAAGTCTGAAGTGAAAATCTCACTGTACTGCGGCACGTTGTCGGCATCGCTGTACGTGTCCTGACTTGGTTTGGAGTTGCCCCTGGCTTTCTAGTACTAAAGTTTTTTTCTGAAAAGACAATAAAACACACAAAGCGTAAAACTATCCATTTCCAAACCGGGGCCCGGCCGGGATGTTTGCGGAAACGAAAAAAAAATGAAACCGCTTATAAAGGAATACGCACAGATTATGGTCATGACTACTTTTATACGATCCGTGTGTTTTGTTGTCCTTTATATTCTACATTTTGTACCTTTCATTCCCGAAAGCCGCCCGCGCAGACCCCGGTTTGGAAATGTGACCGTAGCAAAAGGAGGCTAGCATTTCCGCTGGTCATTGTACTTACCAGGGGAATTTTCCGGTACAGTGATACCATCAATACTGTATGTAACGCTAGTTCACCTTTATCCACAAAGTAGCCAATATCTCATGTTTAAATAAAAAAAAGGGTATCAAGTCGACGGGCGATGGTTTCAAACTGCAATGGTTAAAAGATACTTAAAACTACCGTACGTAGACTTGATCTCTCTCAATACACTGTTTTTAAAAACAACGGATATAGGTTACTTCGCGGATAAAGGTGAGCTAGCGTTAGCGTTTGTAACTTTGAGATTTTTTTTCATTTCATTTCCCGTTCGCAGTCCCAGCTCCGGGCCCGGGAGAGGAAGTTCCGCTGTCAGAAGTACTTGTCTGACAAACAACGGATATAGGTTTACTCCGCGTATAAAGGTGAACTAATGTTAGTGTCTGTCTTTAACTTTCCCGTGCGCAGTCCCAGCTCCGGGCCCTGGAGAGGAAGTTCCGCTGTCAGAAGTACCTGAGCGTGTCCGAGCGGGCCGAGGTCGCCAGGGCCCTCGGGCTGTCCGAGACGCAGATCAAGACGTGGTACCAGAACCGCAGGTCAGAAAACTGCAACCTCCTCAAACTTTATATCTAGTAAACTTTTGCCATTTACTAACCTCTGAGTCCATCACTCACTTCTAATCTGTCCATAACTATGCTTCCGTCTTTCTTCTTTCCTCTTCAAGCAGAGGTTTGTTGAAAAGATTGTGATCTTCTTCTCATATATGCCCCGTTTTCCTTCCGCCGGCCCAGTCATCACAAGCATTCCAGCCAACCTCTGCTTGGAGAGTGTTGCTCCCTATCTTGTATGACTCTAGGTCATGAGTTTGCGTATGTCCATGTTCTTATCTTCTGTGATTTGGTTAATGTAGCTCTTCATTTGGGTTTCCATGGCGTTTCTTCCAATGAGTAGGCTCCAAACTAGAGTCGTGGGTTAAAACGTTTTACAGCTTTGTGTTTATGTACCTACGTCTGTCCGTTTGAATCTGAAACACGCACTACGTAGTGATTTAGAGATATATTTTCATTCGATATTTATTTGTTAGTATGATGACGAAGAATACATTGTATGGCACATTTTCGATCCATTTTCTTTCATTCTTACACAATCCACCGGTGTCAAGACCAACACATCGTTTAAGAAAAACTCTCCTTGCTCTCATTTTCGGTTAAGGCTACAACTTAACTAATAGTTGTCCTGAGAATGAAGTATCGAGCTCCAATGAGCTCAATTTACTTCTTAGAAACATGAGGAAGCTTAAGACAATGAACGACGAAGATAATTTGCGACGAAACAAGAAATGCAAGGAATGGTGACAGATAAGAAACACAGATGTCTGCATTTTTGGGCCAGACTTCATTCCAAGTTCCCTGTGTGCGAAACTAGATCACTATCACGTGCACGACGTTACAGAGACTAAATTGAAATGGACTAAACAGTAATGGGTTTTAATCGGTGAAACATTTCCTTCAATATCCTTTCACTGGAGAAGGACTTGATATATCGATAGATGAGCATGTATACAATGAAAAATTAACTGTCATCTTATTTGTTTATCGGATTCAGCTTGTATTGACGTGTTTCTCTGCGGCGACTAAGTTTGCTGTGCCCTTAAATTGTTATAATTTTATTTTTTGCGAATGTTTGAAAGATGCTGGCCAAATATGCAACCCGTGCAGTGCTCGATCTCCGCTAAATCTTTCTAAATTATGCACATTATTGGAATACAGTACATCTATTTGGTCTACAAAATTGTAAGTAGCGTCATGTTTTCGTGACGGTTAGGGCGTTTGGCCCTGAACATAGGTCCTTGGTTTGAACCCCCTGACATGCCATCGATGCTGTGCCTTTGGGAAATGCTCTTCGCACGACTTCACGCAGGCGTATAACTTGGTACATGACTTCGGTTGGGACTACTTCTACATAATCGTATAAATGTTTTTACAATTTTCTTTTTCTTTTCGAACCTCCACAGAACGAAATGGAAGCGGGAAACGAGCGTCAGCAAACGGTGGGAGGAACTGTACCGGCACGCATGTTCAGAAAGCGACTGCCCCGGAGTACGTCAGCCTCTGCAGTCTTGCGTCACACCTACGTCATCTCCGGTCAACATCCGGTCGTACGACGTGCCGACAGGACTGCTGGGAAATCTGTCCTCTTACGTCAGAGAATTCCCCAGGGCGAGTCAGTAAATTCTGAACAAGCTGAATTTTGATTACTTTCGTGTGTTGTTAGAAGATTCAAATGTTTTCTGAACCGCTTAATCTTTTCGTTCTTAGGGAACATATTGTTGGGAAACTGTCGACTTATATGTTTATCGGCCTTGATTATGAATGTCAGTCAAATATCATTAAGTATTTAGGGTCAGTTAAATATCATCAAAGTATTTAGGGTCATCAAGTCGACGGGCAGTGATTTCAGATTGCAATATCCTCAAAATTTTGCAGTATGAAACCACCGTCCGCTGCCTAGATATTCCTTATTTTTTTGAGTCAACGGGTATAAGTTACCCTGCAAATAAAGGTAAACTATCGGTATCTTTTTAAAATCCGTACTTAGACTAGATGTAATGACAGTATTGTACATAAGTGTCAACGTCACGATTTCGCAACAAGTTCACGAGGGTAAAACATTTTAACACATAGCAACCAATGCGTACATGTAACTGTTATATGACCGTGTGGGCATCTACGAATATGTAATGAACAGAGGGACAATGTGTTATATCATAATCATCATGTTTATCTTTATTTATAACATTTAAAGATAATAAAGGTGAGATGCCAGACCCTCCGCGTCATAGTATACAATGTAAACATTACAAACGAGCAATAAAGCTTGGGTCAAAAGACTCTTGTTTGATTTTGTCCAACAAGTCAAAAACGTAAGAAAGGTACATCTTCATACACCATTGTACACTTTAAACACTTTTGGATGGTACTGATAGAAGAATAACGACAGCCAATGAAACGAAGAAAGCTAAGTGACCTACAGAATAGAAATGGACGTTGTAGCTAAATTTCAAACTTAAGTTTTGTCCTTACAGCATAGACGAGACATGAAAACCATCGTATGATTTTGAGACCAAGAAATTCACGGACAGATGGCAGAATTCATCCCCTCAAACTACGGTAAGCGCCCTCTAGCAGAACGTACAGAAACTGCACTGCAAGAACACGCATCCATAAAGGAAGAGGGGAAAGCAAAGACAATACATCATTTCCTTGCGATTGATTGAAAATACTATTTGACATATGAAAATCTATAAGACTCTTCATTCAAAAGACTCTTCATATACAAGAACAGCATCTCTTCTCTCCAAGTCTGAAACATCTTGATAGAGACCAGCTCAACTGGTCACTAAAGCTAAGGGCACAACCCGCCGTACGTGCAATTTGTCCGTACGTTTTTTTGGAAGGCCACGTCCGCCACGTATTTCTGAAAACGTTCAGACTGTACAGGGCAGGCGCGTCGCCCGTACTGGCACGTACGGGAGGCGAATCCGCAGCCCGATGGCACGCAAAGTTTTGCCTGCACGTTAAGTTCTACGGCGTGTCTGTGTGCTCCAAAAGTCGGATTTCCTACGAGTTCGTACGGAGGCGGTACTTACCACTTACGGATCCCAAAAGACTGCCCACGTTTTGGCACGTAGACAGCACGTATTTGCACGTACGATGGGTTGTACCCTAAGCTTGAAGGCGGTATCTCACTGGGCTGCGGTACGTTGGCGACGTCGCTTCGTTCTAGATTAAGTTTGTGTGACTTTGACTTTACAATGATATGATCTTGCAAAGCGCACAAGTATGTCTAGGAAGACAACAAAACACACAAAGCGCAAAATTAAAAAGATTCGTTTTGAAACAGTTCAGTGCGCTGTCAAATCGCTCGACAGCAGCGACGCCGCAAACGTACCGTATGCGTAGCCTCCATAGCAGGCTCTCTGGGGGCTTTTTTGGGCTCATAATACACTTCTGCTGGTCATTTCTGTTTGTACTGGTCGCTGATTGCTGGCCTTTTCTGACTGCGGCCCCCCTTGGGGCCAGCAATCAGCGACCAGTACAAACAGAAATGGCCAGCAAAAGTGTATTATGAGCCCAAAAAAGCCCCCAGAGAGCCTGCTATGGAGGCTACCACATGCGCAACTTCGGTAAGATACTCGATTAAGGCCTACGTTACATTTCCAAACCGGGGCCCGGCCGGGCTGTTTGTAATTGTGAAAACGAAAAATAGAAATGTATACGTAATGCCCACGACTATTCTCATTCAATACGCCTTGTGTAGTTTTGTGTCTTTATATCATTCCCGAAAGCTGCCCGGCCGGGCCCCAGTTTGAAAATGTCACGTTAGTTTTAAATTTTGAGTGGCATCCATCACTCTTCTTCGGCGTTTCTCGGAAACTCTCCTATTTTCATCCAGTTGTAGAGATTGAATTGTCATTGAATATTGTTTGCCTGGATGGCTAGCTTTCATGAACGCGATAGGAGAAGATACGTCGATGAAGATTAGACATCCAGGTAATAAGATTTGCCGAAAAAGCAGTTACTCAAGCAACTGGATATGATTTTGGAAATGGTCAGACGTTTCAACTAGCATCGATTAGTTTCCGCCGGTGACACTGAAGTGATCTGAAAGAAACTGGTATTTTATACCCTAACTACGAATGAAGACAATTTTAGATGTGCAATAGGAAACATTGTAATAGTAGAATATATAGGAGAATATGTTCTAGGAATTGAGCTGTCTCTAGCCTGATTAAATCTCGCTTATAGCAGCCCGCCAAACAATTAGAGCCCTGGACAGTTTGTGTTACACAGACTAAGCTGTCTCTAGTCGCAGTTCAAGTCCCAGAGAAGCACGAACCTCTCCAGCGCCTTGGGCAGTTTGAGCTTGCCGATGTCCCTCTGCACGCGTGTACCCAGGCACCTTCTGACGACCAGTCGGGACAGGTCCGCCAGTTTCCTCGGCTCGTTGGGAAGTGAGAGGACATATTTCAGGTAAACCCCGTTGCAGTTGGGAACTATTCCCATCTCACGGTCGTCTGGCATTCCCATGAAGAGCATGTCCCTGGGTATCTCAGCAGTGACCCTAGCGGTAAGGGTGTGTACTGCATCAGCAGGCGCGCCGTCCTCCTCACAGGCCTCGTCCAGGTTGTGCCAGTGGTACGGCTTCACCCATGAAGGCACCTCCTTGGTTCTTCTGAGTGTGAATGTAGAGCCATCCAAGTACATGAGGATACAGTTCAACAGGCAATGCTCCGGCAACCCCTCTTTGAACATTTTGGTCACGGGCTTGTCGATTAGGTTGACGCGCGTGTCGTCGGTGCAGTTAACGAGGGCCCCGTGGTTCAGGAGAAGTCTGAGACAGTTTTCGAAATGGTGGTCTGAGACGCCGTGCCTGTTCTTGTACCTGACGCCGTTGGCGGCGAGAAGGTGCAGTGGGGACTCCAGGCGGCGCGCCGGAGAACTGCAGTCCAAGCCGTGCCGTAGCAGGACCTCCAGGCAGGCGGAGTTTGCCGTCTTGCAGGCGTGGAGCAGAGCGGTCATCCCTCGAAGACCCAGCGCGGCGTCCAAGCCCCCGTAGGCGTACCGGAGAATTTCTTGTAGACAGACGCTGTCTTCCACCTGCCCTCTGCCGAACGTCTCAACCATGTCCGTGACGTCACGCTCCTCAGGGTCCACCCCCTGCGAGAGGAGCATCTCGAGACAGTCCAACCGCTCCAGAACCGCGGCGAGATGGAGCGGAGGGGTCCGGCTGATGATGATGAGAGAGAGAGTTAATGGTTTATTGACATTAATAACTTTGTAGCACAAAATGGCTGAATTGTCAGGGTTTGTTTACAGCTTGACATCATCAAAAGCGTTCTAGTGACAGATAACAAAGTATTGACACTAACAACATTCACAGCACAAATTAAATTACACGTCCTCGTTCCGCAGTTTTACACAGTAAGGTAAGGTGCTGTTTGTGAAACGAGCAGTTCTACATCTAAAGAATTTTTCGTTGTTTCTTAAGCTTAGTGTGCTATTATGAGCATCCCTTGTCTAGATGGAAGCCAATTACTGATTTTTTCAGAGTTAACGAGAGTTTTAGCAAAGCGTAGGCATAGGTTGTCTATTCTAGAGTCCTACTGACAAAGATCCGAAATGTCCGAATGTAAGATGATGATGATGATGAAAATTCTAGAAGAAAGTGCACTTCGTTTTCTACATACCTTATATGCGCCACCGACGCCCCGTAAAGCGCCGTCGTCGAGACTGGATCTTTTTGAGCAGGCAGAGACTCCAGCAGCCTCGCCAGGCAGTCCTGGTGCCCGTGTGAGGCGCAGAGCTGCGTGGGGGACAGCGGATGGACCACCGTGCCCACCTGACCATGGGGAGACTAAATAGTTAGATTTTTCCCCAGTAATACATGTAACTAAAATAGTTTCATCAGGTTGGCAGAATATAGGATGAAGAAGAATTCTTGTTACACAACCAGTGGGTACTTACATAGCTTACGCTTCGATGTCTCTCAGACACCGCAAAAGCGCCACCTACATCGGCTACATATAGCGGTGAGAAGCAGAACTCCAGTTAGAAGCTCTGACGAAGGTGTCTGAGAGACATCGAAACGTAAGCTATGTAAGTACCCACTGGTTGTGTAACAAGAATTCTCCTTCATCCAATACATGTAACGTTAATCCTATGGGGAAGTGGAGGAAACAAATGTGTCCTTATTTCAAGAATTAAGAGCGAATGTCTGTAAGGGTCAAACAATGGTGGCACCGGTCAAAAAATAGATTTGGCTCATTTTTTGCACAGTGATAGTACTTGGTACACAACCCCTCAAAATAGCTTTCTTTCTTCTCAGAACCCCTCGTTGCCATGGCAACAGGCCAAAGAAGTTTGGGGGCCATTTTGCCGGATTTGGGCATGTCAAAAACATGAAAATTGGCCAACTTAAGGGCACTATCACTGAACAATGCTTTAACTAAACAACAAAGGCAGAATATGCTGATCAGAGCAATGCCTAAACTTGTATGAAATAGCAGTAAAGTTAATCTCCTGTAAATTCTAAGGCCCTGGGCAGCCTGAATACAATACACTGTTTTCAGGTTGTAAAGAATCTGAAATTTTGCCCAACTTCAAAGCACTGAAAGTCCATAAGTATAAAATATTTTCGCTTGCAATTTACTACAAATAATAACCTACTATAGGGCTATTAGATGAATGCTAGCAAAGTTTGGGTTCTTGTTTTGTTGCTATGCAATCGTCCGTCGAAGTGGGTCAAATTTCATGATATTGATAATATGTCATTCTGTGCTTCTGTGTGCTTCTTTAAACAATCATAAGTCCCATACCAAAGTTGCTCTGCAATTAAAATTCACATGGATTATAAACCAATGTATTGTCTATCAAATGCATGTTTGTAAAGTTCGGGTTCTTGTTTCGTTGCTACGTAATTGTCCTTTAAAGTGGGTCATTTTTTATGATTTTGATAAAATACATTATTTTGCATCATCTTCGAACAATCATAACTCACAAGCCAAAATTGTTCTGTAACTAGAATTTACCTGAAATGTAAACCAAGATATTGTTTCTCAAGGTCATGCTTGTAAAGTTTGGGTTCTTGTTTTGTTGCTAAGCAATTGTCCGTTAAAGTGGGTCAATTTTCATGGTTTTTGATGATATATCATTTTGTGCTCTCTTTGAACTGTCATAAGTTGCAAAGTAAATTTGTTCTGAAATTGAAATTAACAAGGAATACAAACGAATATATTGTCTATCAAATGCTTGTTTGGACAGTTCGAGTTCGGGTATTCTAACAGTGAATGTACATGTCCCTGAAAGTAGGTCGTATTCCACTGACTTTTCCACAAATCATGTTCTTGACAACAGTGATACACAGTCTTTGTTTTTATAGAACCGATGTAGCAATGTGCTATCACCATGGAAAAAAAACATTTGTAGGGATTATATTCTACACAAAGTCATATTTATGTTTAATGTCAGATTAATCCACTCTGAACTTTCAAACATTCTGCTAGTTTTAAAGCTAAGCATGACGTATGACTACAGTCTTGAACATGTTTGCATCCCCACAATATGGCGACTTATTTCTACATTGGAACAAATATCTTAAATCTCTGTGCATCTTTCTTTCAAAGTAATGTGAAAAACATGTGCATTTTCAACTTCTGCTAACACACTCATTTTCAGCAAGGACATGAACTTTGGTATTCTTGAATTTTTGCCACAAATATGGACTTCCAAAGGCAATCAATTATTGGTGATCGCAAATCAGATTTAGGAATGTTAGTTCGTACAATTTCAATTTCCTTGCCAAATCGCAAGCTTATATGTGTCTCCCAAAAAGGAAGACGTAGATAAACGTCATTCGTTGCTTCATTTTGATCTTTACTGTTGATAGATTCGAACAAAGTTAGGTCAAGATGCTGATCTTCATCATCCTCTGCCGTATTTTGACGTTAGCCTGTCAAGCTAATTTCCACACAGACAGACTAGCAGACAAACATCAATCGCCGCCAGGAGTTGGCATTTCAGGCAAACTTCAAGAGCAACCTACTAGGTTCGTTCTTGCCCTTGCTTAAAACGAGTATGGTCCATTGAATAGCAGAAACTGAAAAACGCATGTTTTCACATAAATGCTACCGTGAAAAGAAAGATGCACAGAGATTTATGATATTCGTTCCAAATATGTATATACATTGTATAAGCTAAGTCTTCAAGAGTCATATTGTGGGGATGCAAACATGTTCAAGACTGTAGTCATACATCATGCTTAGCAGTAAAACTAGCAGAATGTTTGAAAGTTCAGAGTGGATTAATCTGACATTAAACATTAATATGACATTGTGTAGAATATAATCCCTACAAATGTTTTGTTATGATGATAGCACATTGCTACATCGGTTCTATAAAAACAAAGACTGTGACATGTGTATCACTGTTGTCAAGAACGTGATTTGTGGAAAAGTCAGTGGAATACGACCTACTTTCAGGGACATGTACATTCACTGTTAGAATACCCGAACTCGAACTGTCCAAACAAGCATTTGATAGACAATATATTCGTTTGTATTCCTTGTTCATTTCAATTTCAGAACAAATTTACTTTGCAACTTATGACAGTTCAAAGAGAGCACAAAATGATATATCATCAAAATCATGAAAATTGACCCACTTTAACGGACAATTGCTTAGCAACAAAGCAAGAACCCAAACTTTACAGGCATGACCTTGAGAAACAATATCTTGGTTTACATTTCAGGTAAATTCTAGTTACAGAACAATTTTGGCTTGTGAGTTATGATTGTTCGAAGATGATGCAAAATAATGTATTTTATCAAAATCATAAAAAATGACCCACTTTAAAGGACAATTACGTAGCAACGAAACAAGAACCCGAACTTTACAAACATGCATTTGATAGACAATACATTGGTTTATAATCCATGTGAATTTTAATTGCAGAGCAACTTTGGTATGAGACTTATGATTGTTTAAAGAGAGCATAAAATGACATATTATCAAAATCATGAAATTTGACCCACTTCGACGGACGATTGCATAGCAACAAAACAAGAACCCAAACTTTGCTAGCATTCATCTAATAGCCCTATAGTAGGTTATTATTTGTAGTAAATTGCAAGCGAAAATATTTTATACTTATGGACTTTCAGTGCTTTGAAGTTGGGCAAAATTTCAGATTCTTTACAACCTGAAAACAGTGTATTGTATTCAGGCTGCCCAGGGCCTTAGAATTTACAGGAGATTAACTTTACTGCTATTTCATACAAGTTTAGGCATTGCTCTGATCAGCATATTCTGCCTTTGTTGTTTAGTTAAAGCATTGTTCAGTGATAGTGCCCTTAAGTTGGCCAATTTTCATGTTTTTGAAATGCTCAAATCCGGCAAAATGGCCCCCAAACTTCTTTGGCCTGTTGCCATGGCAACGAGGGGTTCTGAGAAGAAAGAAAGCTATTTTGAGGGGTTGTGTACCAAGTACTATCACTGTGCAAAAAATGAGCCAAATCTATTTTTTGACCGGTGCCACCATTGTTTGACCCTTACAGACATTCGCTCTTAAAACTTCAAGCCATACAAACTTACCCTCGAATGATTAAATGTCATTTTGTACAACTGATTCAACAAGTATAGGGTCTTTCTTACTGAAGACACTCCAAAAATGCCCAGATTTAACATAAAATCCCACCAAGAAAGGCTTTTCAATGGTGTAAAGCCTTGTTTTTATTGCTCTGTCACGGGGCACTAGGCGCACGCTCTAACTGTTGCGTCACCCCACCTGTTCTCGGTCCCGGGGTCGCAGGAGCGCCCCGAATCTCGTCGCCTTGGCCTCTGGGTCCGCCCCGAAGCGCAGGAGCACGGAAATACAGTCCAAGTGCCCCACCATACAAGCGACCTGAGGAAGAAAACATCCTTTTTCAAATTTACTTTTACTAGAATCAATGATACCAGTAAAATTCTATCACCGAATTCAACAATGGGCGGCAAACTTTACACACTGCAGAAAATCATATACAAAAGTAGAAAATTAATTGTCATAATTTGGGCTCCATCCCTGGGGCGTCGCCAAAAAAAATGTGTCAGAGAAGCCATAACTTCACGGGCATAAGACTTTAGAGGGTAGTCTCTACCAGACTCCCGCCTGGCCTAATAGTAATAGGGGAACTTTGGCCAAGTAAGGAAAAATAATCTTATAGGAGTTAATTGGCAAAGGGGTGATCCGACCGACTGGATAGACCGCAAAAGACTAACTGAAAACCCATAGTAACTTACTTGTCCCTATTTGGCCAATATTCTTCTCCTTTTCATCCAGCTGACATGTCTACCCGGAGACTATTTACAAACCTGAAGCGGCGTCATGCCGTAGATATAGACCACGTCCTCCTTGGTGTCGTGTAGGGACGTTACCCGCTGGTACAGCCGGGTGTAGTCACCCTGTAGGAACTGTCGCAGCAACGCCAGGTCATCTGGGCTCATCAGGCCTCCACTGGAGAACAGAGGGTGTTTGTTAAGGTTAAGTGTACGTTTGTTTGCCTTTAAGGGGCGCATTGTAGAATACAGCCAAACCTGCCTAAGCGACCACCTCTTCAAGTGGACTACCTGGTCTTTACGACCGCTTTCTCTCGGTCCCGAATTTGTTCTCCATTGACGTAAGCATTAAGCGATCTTCTCAAGACTAATTGTGTTGTGCCCGATGTGACAGAGACTGTCATTCTCGAACTGTTTAGCCATACCCGAAGCTTGTATGGCTGATACCGATTAGGACTGTACCATGGTCATATCACTGACCAAAGGGGGCCATGTAGTACTTGGATGTATTCCTTTCCAAGGGCATATGACTAAGTGATATAACTTGACAGCAAGAACTCAGTTCAGGGCCAGATACGCTGCAGTTGCACCACACGACCCCACATAAAGTCTTTTCCAAAGTTCAGTCTTAAAGTACTGAGACGTCAAAGGCGCAGAATATCAAGTCTTACTCACCCCCTGAACTGTTCTGAAGACATGACGAGAAGAGGGACGGTTTTCTCCACCTTCTTCATGTCCACCATGTGCTCCAGATCCACGTCATACTGCACCAGGAGATCCATCAACTCCTCCGGCTCATCAGCCAGCACCAGGCTGTACACATCACTGGTTCCCTCCACACACGGCCTGGGGTGGGGGAGAGGAGAGTCATTTATTCATTCATTCATGTACTCACTCTCTCACTCACTCACTCACTCCAGATCCACGTCATACTGCACCAGGAGATCCATCAACTCCTCCGGCTCATCAGCCAGCACCAGGCTGTACACATCACTGGTACCCTCCACACACGGCCTGGGGTGGGGGAGAGGAGAGTCATTTATTCATTCATTCATGTACTCACTCTCTCACTCACTCACTCACTCCAGATCCACGTCATACTGCACCAGGAGATCCATCAACTCCTCTGGTTCATCAGCCAGCACCAGGCTGTACACATCACTGGTTCCCTCCACACACGGCCTGGGACAGGGGAGAACAGACATATCATTCATTCATGTACTCACTCACTCACTCACTCAATCACTCATTCATTAAGCACCAGCCGGTACACCTCCCGGCTACCCTCCAAACAGGGCATGGAAGACAGAACAGGAATTCATTCATTCATGTACTCAATCACAATTCATTCATTCATTCATTCCTTTTGTATTTATTAATTCATACATTCCTTCCTCCCTCCCTCCCTCCCTGGAAAGTTGATTATCGGTGTAAGTTGGAGAGGATCTTGTAGAGCGGTAGTTAGGCAGATATTTCCTCAAATTTTCTCTGTGCTCCGTGCAAGTAAAGGGAAGTTTTGTTGTCTGTGTGTAATTTGGCATTTTTTGCTCCCTTTCCTGTTGTGTGTCGTCCAAACATCCGTGATGGCTTTGTTTTTCTGGGTACCTTTTGTTTTGGAACGGGGAGCTACCATCAATATATATATATAGTATTTATCTAACAACCCTAATTACAAGTGTCTCTGTATGCGCCCAAGGGCCATATATAACCTACTTACCCCCAAGTAGTGACAAACGTTTTCAGGATTACAAAGGAATGGAGAAGTAACGCTAGCGTGACGTTACTACTGAATTGTGGCGTTAGTTAAATCTTTGCGTATATGACCGAAGGCACACTTTCTTTTTCTTCCTCTTCGAAGTTCTCTTTTTCTTGTCTTATAGTTCTCTGTTTTGTCTCAGATTCAGACACGGTAGGTAGTCTGATCTGATAGGATGCAAGTATCCTCCACCAGACCTTCCTACGGGGGTGCGGGAATCGGGAAATTGGCCAGGGAAGTCAGTCCTCACTAAATGTACCCTGAGGGCCATCCGGGGTCGGGCAGCTAGGACAGTTTATTCGGTGGCCCAATACAGTCAGGCCCGCAAAGCTCCTAATAGCGCCCCGGGGAGTTTAAGACCGATTAGGAGCGCTAATGTGAGTTCGGCGGGCTGACTGCCTTGGCTCCCCGAACAAAACTCGGTAGCTTATTCGCTAGCTACTTGTCCTGTCTGGCTCCTAGCGTACACTAAGTGTTTCCCCTCTGAGCAACCCCTCCGGCAGTGCAACCAGTCTGGTAGAGACTAGGATTCAAGCACTTAACCCACAGTCCATTAGAGAAAAGAGTGAATTGAATGGTTTTCGTTGATTAATAGACTTTAAACGCTGGCAAGTAGATGGCTAAGCCTACTTCTAAAAAAGATTAGATAAAAGATAATTTAAAGGCACTTAAACTTGTGCCGTTGACTACACAAAACACCACTTTTCTTCCTTACATCAAAAGCTATATCTGACACACAAAAATTAAAACCATTTCATTTCCAGGGCAAAACATAGACAAACCGGACTTTCTGCTGCAATACCAAGGTCAACCACAGAGGGGAAGCAAAATAGACCGTGATCTTCGGCTTATCATCGTAATCCATCCCGAGATCCAATCTTACTGACCACAAATGTCTGGAAACACACACACAGACAGACATGCACTATAGCTCCATTTTTCATGGAGGTCACCGATCACCAGCTAGAGGAAACTTAACTAGGAAGGCAACATTTTCACGATAATGCAGAATGTTTTCCCCGTAGTCCGTTTAATCAAGCTACTCGCACAAAATATTAGCCATGTCTTATAGTATTTCATGCGAATATTTTAGGACATGCATCTGCTTTGTTTTTGGACCATATACTATACCATCTCGCCCTATAGTATCGTGTGGGGGTAAAACAAATTTCTAGCTCATACATGTATGTATTTGCTGAAACGCCAATATCTAAGCTAAGCTCTAATTGTCAACTGACAAGATATTTGCTGAACAGCTAATATCTAACCTAAGCTCTGATTGGTTGCTGACAGAAGAAGAAAGAAGAAGGAAAAGACACACCAGCGAAATGCCACAAGAAGAGAGGAGCTGGCAGAATTTGACCTTAATTAAACGTGCGTCTCTTCATCGGGTCACAACTCAAGGTCTTTCAGTTATATATAGACCACTCACCACCATGTCTACATCAGGCCACAGCAAGTCAAGTTTATGGATGACATCCGCGCGCTCAATTTGCGCCTGGTGTCAGAAAAAAAACAAGAATTTCTTCTTTTCTTCTTTGGCAAAGTCTTGGAGATTACCAAAATGCGCAAATATGTATGTATGTATGTGTTGGAGCCTAATAATTGTACTTGTAGAAGTGACACTTGTGAAGTACCCAGGACTGTAGTTGTAGAAGTAGATTGTTGCAAAAGTGGCATGGTACCAATATGGAAGATACCGTGAAGCCTACCACGCTAGTGTCACTTTTACTTTACCAGTACATGCATGAATACAGGGATGAATGCCTTGTTGGCTGTGATCCTATTGTCCCTTAAACAACGTCAATTGTGTCTATTTTGAAAATGCAGCCATCTTGCAATTGGTGTTTTTTTTTTTGTACCGATCTTGTTTTTTTCGTCACAACTCACTATTTTTGCAGTCTGAAGAAGATGTCTTCCATAAAATTTACTTGCTGTGGCCTAATACTGTATATTGTATTTGACATCTTTCATGTGTCTATGTTTACTGCGCGCGCCCTTCACATTTCACTCACTGGTTTAATTAGAACATGCACCGTTAATTGATTAACATCATACAGACCCAGGGCCAAGTGCTATAAATACGTGCGTAACCTAGTACCACCATGCTACGATTGCTGTTGAAGTGGTCACCAAACAGATATACAAATGTATGTGCCAATCTAGCTGATGTAATTGTATTCTCCAAGCAGTGGTTGGATCTCGGGGATAGTAGTGCCTACTAGTGATCTGGAATTTACCTGGCTCGCTCCACATTAAAAATTCCAGTCACTACTATCCCCGCTACCCAACCTCTGCTTGGAGAATAATGTTATCCAGCAACCAGCTTGCTATTTTCTGATGAAGGTATTTTTGTCAGTTTTAGGACGATGCATAGGAAGGAGAAGGAACGGTCACCAAGTAAAACCATTGAAGCAATTATTTTCTTGTCGCTGTACCCTAATCTTTCTTGTGCAATCGCAAATTGTATCTTTTTCTGTTTTCAAATTCTAATCATACGTACTCCAATTTACGTACCTTCACTTTCAATTAAAAGCATTCTTGTACGATTTTATGTCTTGTGTTCATCCTCAATCGTGAATGATTCAACCCGAGTGGTATGCTGTAATATATCTCCATGCGCACGAATTGATGTTGTTAATTAGTCTATGCGTACGCGCCATTGAATGTTATAGAGAAGCCTTACACGACGCGTGTACTATATATAGATTGTGATCATGGTCGCGCTCGAAAGAAAATAAATTTGAACCGGTCTCGGATCCGGAGATTTCAGCGGGTTGGCAATCAATTAAAAGGGCGAAGGTCAGCTTAACGGAACGCCCACTGAAGGAGATGTTGCTCAAACACCAAGGGCAGGTCTATATGTGAGCATATCCACAATCCCTGTCCATTCACTACGCGCGTTTGGAGAGAAATATCGTTGGAAAAATGCTTTTGTTCGACTTATGGATATATTATCTTCAAATACATCTCCCTTTCAACCTTGAGCGTTGTCATACATGTATTATTTAATGTAGACAAAATCCAAGAAAAATGGCTTCCATTTCTCTTCCCTAAGTGACCCTAAATCGATGTTAATATTTTTATCTCGATTATATTGACGGAACTCTAGCATGATGAGGATGTTCCCTAAACCACAAACATTATAGATATGGATCGCCATGCAATCATACTGTATCACTTCGCTTTTTCGTGACTCCGCTGGGGATTTAGAACCCATCTTGTGTGTGATACTCCGCACCATATGGTACAACAACAACAACGTCGTATTTTCCACCCCAACGCCATGACGCACGAGTCTCTACCAGACTGACTACGCTGACTATTATTATAGGGAGAATGAAAAGCTACCAGAGGGAGTTGGGCGGCCGCGCAGGAGGGTAAACATTTACCTCAGCATGGAGGGACTGTCATGACCAATTTCCCGATGTTTCTGCCGCCCCGCTGAATTCTACGATCCCCGTACCCGCAGGAAGGCCTGGTGGAGGGTAATGCGACGAAGCAGGTACTCACCACGGAGCTCCCGCGCCTCTCCCGTCCAGCACATCGCCGGGGAACACGTTATCGCAGCTGTACGCGCTGCCCATGCTGGTACAGCTGGCCGATGCCTCCCCTTAATTGTCTTGCGGCGATGTCTAAATGGCGCAAAAATGATGATCCACGGAAGGGGGAAACAAAGCTGCGATGTCCGGCCGGATTTATGCTAAAATTCAATTCTCTCGTGCACAGCCCCGTGCACAGCTGACGTGCTATGTAATGTACCTTGTCCTTTCGTAGGCTGACGCTGATGATGACGTAACGAAAATGGCTGGCAGCGCCAGATCAGTTGTTTGTTTCGTAGAAAATTATGATCATTTTTTTCTTCAAATCCATTTTACAATGGCTGATATATCACTATATCCCCAATTTGCTGATAATACGCTCTCTCTTTTATAACACTCAAAGTAGGGCGTTGCTCGACAACCCCAGATCAATCATTTATTCACGGAAATATTTATTTTTTCCAGATCCGTTTTACAAGGGCAAATAATAGTTCGGTACAGGAATTTTTAGTTAGAGTGAGAATGCTCCAGGTATTTTATTTGGAATTTAGTATCTGCTGATAATTGATAGCTGTCAATGTTTTGTTGAAAGTACGGTAGGTGTTTTGTAGGTTTCGGTCACTGAGTTTCGACCGGGCTGAAGTTAGCAGCCCATTTAGCAGCCGATTTTAGCAGCCGATTTTAGCAGCCGATTTTGACCTAGAGGAAAGGTAGCATCCGATTCGACTACAAGTATTTTTTTTTTTACGATTTAGCCCAATTGAACACATTTTTCAACGTTAGCGTTGACAAAAGTTATAAAATAGTATTTTTCCAACAATTTGAGTTTGTTATCGTTAAGTTGTAATTCTTAGTTTAGCAAATAACAGCAAAATTAAAAAAAACTCCAGCAGCGACTCCTACCGGAGTGAGTGTACTTACGTAAAATCGGCTGCTATACGGCTTGTAGAGCGATATGCTACTTATCTAAACGTGGCCCGTGAACTTGTGAGGCCAATTTAGATAAATTATACCCTAACGTATTCAATACAAGTATTAAATCTTACGGGCCGGATTTGAATAATGAACTAGAGCTAGAGGGGAACTAACTGATAGGCTATACGCAAGCATGGGTGGTGGGCGTAAAATCGGCTGCTAAAGTGCTTGTAGAGCAATCTGCCGCTTATCTAAACGTAGCCCGTGAACTTGTAAGTGCAATTTAGATAGCTCATACCCTAACGTATTCAATACAAGTATCAAATCTTACGGGCCGGATTTAATCAATGAACTAGAGCGATCTAATTGATAAGAAATCGGCAAGCATAGGGGGCGCTAAAATCGGCTGCTATACGGCTTGTAGGGCAATCTGCTACTTATCTAGACGTTGCCCGTGAACTTGTAAGTGCAATTTAGATAGCTTATACCCTAACGTATTCAATACAAGTGTCAGATCTTACGGGCCGGATTTAATTAATGAACAAGAGGGGAACTAACTGATAGGAAATACGTAACCAAGGGGGGGGGGCGTAACATCGGCTGCTACACTGCTTGTATTGCAATCTGCTGCTTATCTAAACGTGGCCCGTGAACTTGTAAGTGTAATTTAGATAGCTTATACCCTTACGTCTTCAATACAAGTATCGAAATTTACGGGCCAGATTTAATTAATGAATTACTTGACTTGAGTTGAAGCAGTAATTCTACACTGAGCCAAGGGAGCGCAAAATCGGCTGCTAAACTGCTTGTAGAGCAATCTGCTACTTATCTAAACGTTGCCCGTGAACTTGTAAGTGTAATTTTAATAGCTTATACCCTAACGTATTCAATACATGTATCAAATCTTACGGGCCGGATTTAATTAATGAACTAGAGCGATCTAATTGATAAGAAATCGGCAAGCATAGGGGGCGCAAAATCGGCTGCTATACGGCTTGTATTGCAATCTGCCGCTTATCTAAACGTAGCCCGTGAACTTGTAAGTGCAATTTAGATAGCTCATACCCTAACGTATTCAATACAAGTATCAAATCTTACGGGCCGGATTTAATCAATGAACTAGAGCGATCTAATTGATAAGAAATCGGCAAGCATAGGGGGCGCTAAAATCGGCTGCTATACGGCTTGTAGGGCAATCTGCTACTTATCTAGACGTTGCCCGTGAACTTGTAAGTGCAATTTAGATAGCTTATACCCTAACGTATTCAATACAAGTGTCAGATCTTACGGGCCGGATTTAATTAATGAACAAGAGGGGAACTAACTGATAGGAAATACGTAACCAAGGGGGGGGGGCGTAAAATCGGCTGCTACACTGCTTGTATTGCAATCTGCTGCTTATCTAAACGTGGCCCGTGAACTTGTAAGTGTAATTTAGATAGCTTATACCCTTACGTCTTCAATACAAGTATCGAAATTTACGGGCCAGATTTAATTAATGAATTACTTGAGTTGAAGCAGTAATTCTACACTGAGCCAAGGGAGCGCAAAATCGGCTGCTAAACTGCTTGTAGAGCAATCTGCTACTTATCTAAACGTTGCCCGTGAACTTGTAAGTGTAATTTTAATAGCTTATACCCTAACGTATTCAATACATGTATCAAATCTTACGGGCCGGATTTAATTAATGAACTAGAGCGATCTAATTGATAAGAAATCGGCAAGCATAGGGTGCGCTAAAATCGGCTGCTATACGGCTTGTATTGCAATATGCTGCTTATCTAAACGTTGCCCGTGAACTTGTAAGTGCAATTTAGATAGCTTATACCCTAACGTATTCAATACAAGTATCAAATCTTACGGGCCGGATTTAATCAATGAACTAGAGGGGAACTAACTGATAGGATATACGCAAGCAGGGGGGGGGGGGGGGGGGGGGGGCATAAAATCGGCTGCTAAACTGCTTGTATTGCAATCTGCTGCTTATCTAAACGTGGCCCGTGAACTTGTAAGTGTAAGTTAGATAGCTTATACCCTTACGTCTTCAATACAAGTATCGAAATTTACGGGCCAGATTTAATTAATGAATTACTTGACTTGAGTTGAAGCAGTAATTCTACACTGAGCTAAGGGAGCGCAAAATCGGCTGCTAAACTGCTTGTATTGCAATCTGCTACTTATCTAAACGTGGCCCGTGAACTTGTAAGTGCAATTTAGATAGCTTATACCCTAACGTATTCAATACAAGTATCAAATCTTACGGGCCGCATTTAATTATTGAACTAGAGGGAAACTAACTGATAGGATATACGCAAGCAGGGGGGGGGCATAATATCGGCTGCTAAACTGCTTGTAGAGCAATCTGCTGCTTATCTAAACGTGGCCCGTGAACTTGTAAGTGCAATTTAGATAGCTTATACCCTAACGTATCCAGTACAAGTGTCAGATCTCACGGGCCGCATTTAATTAATTAACAAGAGGGGAACTAACTGATAGGAAATACGTAACCAAAGGGAGGGGGGGGGGGAATAAAATCGTCTGCTAAACTGCTTGTATTGCAATCTGCTGCTTATCTGAACGTGGCCCGTGAACTTGTAAGTGTAAATTAGATAGCTTATACCCTTACGTAATCAATACAAGTATCGAATCTTACGGGCCCTATTTAATTAATGAACTAATTGAGTTGAAGCAGTTTCTACACTGAGCCAAGGGAGCGCAAAAATCGGCTGCTAAACTGCTTGTAGAGCAATCTGCTACTTATCTAAACGTTAGATAGCTTATACCCTAACGTATTCTATACAAGAATCGAAACTTGCGGGCCGGATTTGATTAATGAACTAATTGAGTTGAAGCAGTTTCTACACTGAGCCAAGAGAGCGCAAAATCGGCTGCTAAACTGCTTGTAGAGCAATCTACTGCTTATTTAAGCGTTGCCCGTGAACTTGTAAGTGCAATTTGGATAGCTTATACCCTAACGTATTCAATACAAGTATCAAATTTTACGGGCCGGATTTAATTAATGAACTAGAGGGGAACTAACTGATGGGACATACGCAAACAAAGGGGGGGGGGGGGTTGAAATCGGCTGCTACACTGCTTGTAGAGCAATCTGCCGCTTATCTAAACGTTGCCCGTGAACTTGTAAGTGTAATTTTAATAGCTTATACCCTAACGTATTCAATACAAGTATCGAAACGTACGGGCCGGATCTAATCAATGAACTAGAGCGATCTAATTGATAAGAAATCGGCAAGCATAGGGGGCGCTAAAATCGGCTGCTACACGGCTTGTATTGCAATATGCTGCTTATCTAAACGTTGCCCGTGAACTTGTAAGTGCAATTTAGATAGCTTATACCCTAACGTATTCAATACAAGTATCAAATCTTACAGGCCGGATTTAATCAATGAACTAGAGGGGAACTAACTGATAGGACATACGCAAGCAGGGGGGGGGGGCATAAAATCGGCTGCTAAACTGCTTGTATTGCAATCTGCTGCTTATCTAAACGTGGCCCGTGAACTTGTAAGTGTAATTTAGATAGCTTATACCCTTACGTATTCAATACAAGTATCGAAATTTACGGGCCGGATTCAATTAATGAGCTAATTGAGTTGAAGCAGTTTCTACACTGAGCCAAGGGAGCGCAAAAATCGGCTGCTAAACTGCTTGTAGAGCAATCTGCTACTTATCTAAACGTGGCCCGTGAACTTGTAAGTGCAATTTAGATAGCTTATACCCTAACGTATTCAATACAAGTATCAAATTTTACGGGCCGGATTTAATTAATGAACTAGAGGAGAACTAACTGATGGGACATACGCAAGCAAAGGGGGGGGGGGGGGTTGAAATCGGCTGCTACACTACTTGTAGAGCAATCTACTGCTTATCTAAACGTTGCCCGTGAACTTGTAAGTAAAATTTAGATAGCTTATACCCTAACGTATTCAATACAAGTATCAAATTTTACGGGCCGGATTTAATTAATGAACTAGAGGGGAACTAACTGATGGGACATACGCAAGCAAAGAGGGGGGGGGGTTGAAATCGGCTGCTACACTGCTTGTAGAGCAATCTGCCGCTTATCTAAACGTTGCCCGTGAACTTGTAAGTGTCATTTAGATAGCTTATACCCTAACGTATTCAATACAAGTATCGAAACTTACGGGCCGGATTTAATAAATGAACTAGAGCGATCTAATTGATAAGAAATCGGCAAGCATAAGGGGCGCTAAAATCGGCTGCTATACGGCTTGTAGGGCAATCTGCTACTTATCTAGACGTTGCCCGTGAACTTGTAAGTGCAATTTAGATAGCTTATATCCTAACGTATTCAATACAAGTGTCATATCTCACGGGCCGGATTTAATTAATGAACAAGGGGGGAGCTAACTGATAGGAAATACGTAACCAAGGGGGGGGGGCGTAAAATCGGCTGCTACACTGCTTGTATTGCAAGATTTGATACTTGTATTGAATACGTTAGGGTATAAGCTATCTAAATTGCACTTACAAGTTTACGGGCAACGTTTAGATAAGCAGCAGATTGCAATACAAGCCGTATAGCAGCCGATTTTAGCGCCCCCTATGCTTGCCGATTTCTTATCAATTAGATCGCTCTAGTTCATTAATTAAATCCGGCCCGTAAGTTTCGATACTTGCATTGAATACGTTAGAGTATAAGCTATCTAAATTGCACTTATATGTTCACGGGCCACGTTTAGATAAGTAGCAGATTGCTCTACAAGCAGTTTAGCAGCCGATTTTTGCGCTCCCTTGGCTCAGTGTAGAAACTGCTTCAACTCAATTAGTTCATTAATTAAATCCGGCCCGTAAGATTCGATACTTGTATTGAATACGTAAAGGTATAAGCTATCTAAATTACACTTACAAGTTCACGGGCCACGTTTAGATAAGCAGCAGATTGCAATACAAGCAGTTTAGCAGCCGATTTTACTCCCCCCCCCCTCCCTTTGGTTACGTATTTCCTATCAGTTAGTTCCCCTCTTGTTCATTAATTAAATCCGGCCCGTGAGATCTGACACTTGTATTGAATACGTTAGGGTATAAGCTATCTAAATTGCACTTACAAGTTCACGGGCCACGTTTAAATAAGCAGCAGATTGCTCTACAAGCAGTTTAGCAGCCGATTTTATGCCCCCCCCCCCCCTGCTTGCGTATGTCCTATCAGTTAGTTCCCCTCTAGTTCATTGATTAAATCCGGCCCGTAAGATTTGATACTTGTATTGAATACGTTAGGGTATAAGCTATCTAAATTGCACTTACAAGTTCACGGGCAACGTTTAGATAAGCAGCAGATTGCAATACAAGCCGTATAGCAGCCGATTTTAGCGCCCCCTATGCTTGCCGATTTCTTATCAATTAGATCGCTCTAGTTCATTAATTAAATCCGGCACGTAAGATTTGATACATGTATTGAATACGTTAGGGTATAAGCTATTAAAATTACACTTACAAGTTCACGGGCAACGTTTAGATAAGTAGCAGATTGCTCTAAAAGCAGTGTAGCAGCCGATTTCAACACACCCCCCCCCCCCCCCTTTGCTTGCGTATGTCCCATCAGTTAGTTCCCTTCTAGTTTATTCATTAAATCCGGCCCGTAAGATTTGATACTTGTATTGAATACGTTAAGGTATAAGCTATCTAAATTACACTTACAAGTTCACGGGCCACGTTTAGATAAGCAGCAGATTGCAATACAAGCCATATAGCAGCCGATTTTACGCCCCCCCCCCCCCCCCTCTGCTTGCGTATGTCCTATCAGTTAGTTCCCTTCTAGTCTATTAATTAAATCCGGCCCGTAAGATTTGATACTTGTATGGAATACGTTAGGGTATAAGCTATTTAAATTACACTTACAAGTTCACGGGCAACGTTTAGATAAGTAGCAGATTGCTCTACAAGCCGTATAGCAGCCGATTTTAGCGCCCCCTATGCTTGCCGATTTCTTATCAATTAGATCGCTCTAGTTCATTGATTAAATCCGGCCCGTAAGTTTCGATACTTGTATTGAATACGTTAGGGTATAAGCTATCTAAATTGCACTTACAAGTTCACGGGCAACGTTTAGATAAGCAGTAGATTGCTCTACAAGCAGTTTAGCAGCCGATTTTATGCCCCCCTCTCCCCATGCTTGCGTATATCCTATCAGTTAGTTCCCCTCTAGCTCATTAATAAAATCCGGCCCGTAAGATTTGATACTTGTATTGAATACGTTAGGGTATAAGCTATCCAAATAGCACTTATAAGTTCACGGGCCTCAGCTCCCCCCCTACTTTTGCCCCTCGCGGGGTCATTTGGGGGTATCCTATGCAGATGCAGATAAGTTCACGGGCCACGTTTAGATAGAACTTTATTGCTCGACATTTGTACATGGTACAAAGTATGGCAACGACTGTTACACAAAGTACAAAATAGGTGTAGAGAATAAGACTTGATATCCTAATTAACGTAACAAGAAGGGCTGACACATTAGTCTTTGATATAGTGTTACAATCGAGTTGGGCTATACATGAGATTCATTACTCTTTCTAATAGCAAAGCAGTCTTTGATATATTTGCCTATCCTTGCATTATGGGAGTCGTGGCATCCAAAGATATATACAAATCTGTCTGTAGCATCGAGTCTCTTGGAATCTGCTGTACTGGATTCGAGAAATGTAAATAGCTCATTACGTAAAATAGCGTATCTAGAGCATTCCATTAAAAAGTGAAATTCATCTTCAATATGCTTTGGACAGAAAGGACAGAACCTTTGGTCAGGGGCTACATTGTAATATCTACCTGTTTCAATATTCAATTTATGGCTGCTGATTCTTAAATGAGTAATTGCTTTTCGAATTTCAAAATTATTTATATCATAAAGGTATGTTTCTTGTTCATAACATTCTTTTGACTTGCTAAGAAAAGACAGCTTTGAATTGTTTTCAATAGAATTAAACCACTTTTGTATATATGTATCTTGTAGCCGGAGGCGTAGTTGGTTGACAATATAATCTATATTATAAGCCTCAGGTTTCATCCATATGTGTCCAAAGCCATGGTAACAGAGAATGTCCTTAACATGATTAATCCAGTCTTGATTATCAGTAAGTACAGTGTTGTATGCATCGCGAAGCAGAGAGCCCTCAGGTAAGTTTACCAAACGGTGCCAGTATTTAATGAGATGAATTCTAGCAGGTATTATAATAGGAAAAGTTCCTAACTCTCCTCGAACGCCGTCATTAGATGATTTTGAATGAACACCAAGTAGAAATTTCTGAAAACGTGTGTCAAGTATGTCAAATTCCGGTATATCTAAAGGGAGGCGTGTGTTATCGGTTGAAAAGCCATCCTTTTCTATATCAATCCCAGACGCAAGTCTTAAGAACATGTCTTTGTCTGGTCTTCTCTCAAAATTAATGATATAAGAATGAGTTGCATCAGTGCAAGGACGTTACATCAGTGCAAGTGCTCTTTCGAATCGACAGTGGAATATTATTGTCGATCTGAAGTTTCTTCAATAAGAAAGAGAGAGTATTTTTTGGAGAAGATATAGGGATGTTTTTTGAGACAATAAGTTTCAGTGTTTTCGAGGTATGGTCAAAGCATGTTAACTCAGATCCATACATGAGGATAGGTTTTACAAATTTGTCGAAAAGATCTTTACCTAGCGCTATGGAAATATTTTCGGAAGATAAAAGTGATTTTAATTTAAAGATAGCTCTCATAGCTTTGGTCTTTAGAAATTTTCTGGCTGTTTTAAATTTACCTGAGGACGTAAAAGGGATTCCAAGGTAGGTGTAACTGTCTGTAACTTCTATTTCACTATCATATATGAAGAATTCTTTTGATATTTTTTAGATAAGTAGCAGATTGCTCTACAAGCAGTGTAGCAGCCGATTTTATCCCCCCCCCCCCCTGCTTACGTATTTCCTATCAGTTAGTTCCACTCTAGTTCATTAATTAAACCCGGCCCGTAAGATTTGATACTTGTATTGAATACGTTAGGGTATAATTTATCTAAATTGGCCTCACAAGTTCACGGGCCACGTTTAGATAAGTAGCATATCGCTCTACAAGCCGTATAGCAGCCGATTTTACGTAAGTACACTCACTCCGGTAGGTGTCGCTGCTGGAGTTTTTTAAATTTTGCTGTTATTTGCTAAAGTAAGAATTGGAACTTAACGATAACAACCTCAAATTGTTGGAAAAATACTATTTTATAACTTTTGTCAACGCTAACGTTGAAAAATGTGTTTAATTGGGCTAAATCGTAAAAAAAAATAAAAATACTTGTAGTCGAATCGGATGCTACCTTTCCTCTAGGTCAAAATCGGCTGCTAAAAAATGGGCTGCTAAAATCGGCTGCTAAATGGGCTGCTAACTTCAGCCCGGTGAGTTTCGTGCGTGCTAAACCTAGCGGTTTACCCTTGAAGTACAGGAGGAACCTGAGTACCCTGTACTTCAAAGGTAAATCGCCAGGTTTAGCACTCACGAAACTTTGTACCCGAATCCTAAAACAAATGCAAGCTGCCGAGTTGAGTTGAGTTGAGTTTATTGAGATACCCTTTAGCTCAGATGGATCTAATCTTCCAGGGTTCGTACAAATGATATGAAATAAATAAATAAAAAGACACACAGTATATACAAATACTGTACATAACAGATACAATAACATCCACTCAAATACAAATCAGACTACATTCGAATAACGTTACATACAGTTAGTTCAGCAGTTATCCTCTTCGTCCCAAAATCACGAGTGAGGTCAGAGGGCACATATCATATACTTTGAAACATTATAATCCGTAAATTATCCTCTTTAACAATCGTGTATCGGAGACAATGTTGAAGTCTCTACGAAGGCATTGTCTTATTCTCGTCGATAATGATAATCACATATCATATGGAGTAAGATTGTTGAAGTAAGATTGTAGTATTTTTCATGCCTTTGGTTTTTTTTTTTTCTGACATGTATGTTAAAAGCAAACGAGACAAACAGACAACGCCAGTCGCTTCCTTTAGCCGTTGGCCCTATCCACTAAGCAGTGAGTGAGTGTTTGTTTGTTTGTTTGTTTGCTTGAACCTTTATTTATTCATGAGAATCTCAAATCGGCGTGTAGGCCACTTTTCATTGAGGTCATGAGAGAGGTAAGGGTCAGATAAAATATAATTGAGACACAGATTACATCGAGTCCTAATAAAAATCTATCAGGAAATATGATTGCATATACATTGTACAAAAACATATGGTAGAGAGAAAGCTTAGGGTTCATAGTCCGTGTCCGTCGTTTTTGGTCATTTCTTTTATACTTCAAGAGCCTCTTAACTGAGATCAGATTTGGAGCGGTGGTAGGTTGTTCCAGTAACATAGTACTTACTTTACCGGGCTTCCATCCTTTCTCAGAGTGAGCCCCGGTAAAATTACTAGGATGACACTCAGATAACAAAATTCACTACCCTCCGCAAATATATGATATGGCCCACTGATATGATTTGAAATAGGCGAGTGATACAATGCTACTGTATATTGTTACCTTTACTGTGCTCAAAGCAGATGTTGCAATTTTCTACTCAATAAATTCTGCTTAGAAATTGATCATGCCTGTGATAACAATGACACCAAAATACAAGTCCCTGATTTTACATAAAACCATATTAATACTAATAGGCATCATTCAATGAACATGGAAGTTTTCATAAACTGTGCATCTGCGATGATATTTAAGGGACGCAAAAGATAGCTATATCGAAGTTAGGTTGGATTGAATGGTGAAACTCACTTGAAACAGACGGTATGTTCCGAAAAAGATGAGCAAAAAATTTCGTCTGGAGATACTGGGATTTGAACCCAGGGCCTCTTACATGCGAAGCAAGCGCTCTACCACTGAGCTACATCCCCACATTACGCAATATGGCTACCTTAATATGTAGTTAAACTGTGTACTCCTTATACTTGCGTCATACAAGTCAAACTTTCGTCAATATCATACCGAAATGTCCCTTTAGATAACGATCCATTGAAGTCTATCGCTATATCCTGTTTCGTCAGCCATATGTATATATGGACGTTGGCGTTCGTTCAACAAAAGAATTAAGTGTACTTAATGCTCCTTGCGGATGGCTTCCAAATTGCAGCCTTAAGACTGCAACCCAGACGACCAAATAGCGCCAAATTCTTTTCGTATGATCGCGTATAATAGCGTATTTTGCCACCTTCATTCCAGATGATAAAGTAAGAAAGAGTTTTTGTGAATGGCTTAGAGATCGGAGAAACATGTGTTACTTTTATAGAGGAGGAAAATATATAACGTTATATATCGTCCTAGGTCTCCTAGCGAGCAACAAGAAAAATGTCTCACTTCCGGGTTGGGTTGCGAGGGGCGTGTCTTTGTCCTCTTATTCCATTGGTTAAAACCATCACGTGATTATAACAGCTGGTTGACGTGTCTGCCCGGGCCCCTCCCACTTTTTCTTGCCGAAGACTGCACACTTGCAAGAGACCGTGCCACGTTTTTCCAGCGTTTCTTTCACTTTTAGCACACGAGAAGAACCGTCAACATGCCGCCACTCAACCTGGGAGATGAGATGCCCAACATGACCGTCGTCACCAACGAAGGGACGATCAAAATGCACGATTTTCTGGCTGATTCGTAAGTTTCCTTGTTTCCCCTTGCTTGGAGGGTTTGAACACTATGTACAGGGTTGAACGCCCCCTTTGTGTAGGGCAGTGCTAATACTTGAGGTGTAAAGTCCACAGGACTGTGGGTCACAGGGGAGGGGCTGTTGATGGAAAAATGTGTAGGATTCGTAAGAAATCTTTAACTAGGTCACGCTGTTTTTTTCTCAGTTCTCCAATATTCTGTTGGTAAAATGCAGCAACTGAGCAAGCAGTCTAGATGCTTTTCTTAAAATTAGCTTCTTATGAAAACAGAGGACAGGGAGGAAAATGTGTGTCTTTTAAAATTGATGACGCACCTTGAATCTGTACATGTGTGTACCGAGCTTACATGCTTGTACTGCTGAAGCATTGCAGGTCTGTCCAAAGGTCAGTTAATCTTCTAGCAGATGCAGGGTCGAATCAGTGCTTTTGAGGCATTTACTTTAAGTCTTGGTCTTTCTTGAGGTCCTACGTACGAGGGAGGCAGAGAGTTGGAAATGTAGAACACTTAAGACTTATTACTGGAGCACCAGAAAGATGCTGAAAGATTTAAAGAACTTGCTGTAGAACACTGATAATGACCAGATACCTGCTTAGAAAATGTAACTTGTAAGGCTAGTGTGTTTGCTGAAGACTTGTAGGATTTGGCCATTACATATCCAGGTGTGGCAGTCCTCAAACATGGTAATGCATGATGCAGCAGCTTGAAAGGTACTAGTAACAGGCTTGTAGGCTCATTTAATGGTTGCAGAAAAGAAATCTCCAATATCCCAGGCTTCTAGGCTGGAAAACATGGTCTATAAGACAAGGACATCAGTATTACTGCTTGGGATTAGAACACATGACAGCAGCCTACTGCCCCTCTGCCCTACAGAGAGCCCCTATCATGATCAGGAAACAGCCTTGTCTACATGTAAGTCGACTAGAGGATGCAAATCAGGGCTTAAAAGACAACGACAGACTATCATGGGCCTTTTTTTTTTTTTAACCCATGATCTCAATGCACTGCGCACTGGATCAGGATTGCAATCTGCATACTATACCCTAGCTCTTCTGGAATTTTCAGTCCTGCGTGTTGCGTAACATCTCACCTCACCCGAGGCAGGTAGCCAACACAACAGGTGGTGGGCGGTGTCAGTTACAAACTTTCTCTGGCAGCCGAAAACAAAAGTAACCTCATTATGTGTGACTTCTCTTAGGGATTTAGGTAACAAACACAACTATTACTACATCATTTTTAGCTAGTGAACAATTTTTTAATCCTCTGTGCTGGAATTTCAAGCATTGAATCGACAGGTGGTTGAACTGATTGAGGAGTGGGTTTCACCAAAACAACTATGACTAAGCAGAAACTACACATGCATTCACTCTGTTATTGTTGGCAACAATACACTGGCCTAGGGCTTGAAATGATAACTGCCTATATAGGTAATCAAGTGTAGGCAGACTTGTTGGAAAAAAGTTGTGCAAGTATTCTGATATCCACCTGCCCTGGTCCATGTACTGGATATATACAGGTTATGCAGATTAAATTAAAGCTACATGCAGGTGTTTCTGGTGTTTATGTGCACCTAAACTGCACTACTAGTCTTAATGTTCTGGGGATATACATATACAGGTTAGATCAGGTAAAATTGGAGCTGTGCAGGTATTTCTGATGTTTACTGCACCTAAACTGCACTACTAGTACTAGTCCTTGAACTGGGTACATATACAGGTTAGTGAAGGTGAAATTGGAGCTGACAACACTAGAATGACGTACAGCCATTAGCTTCAAATTCTTCCCTGAAACATCCTGTTAGTATATATTCTATACAACAGATTGTAAGCTTGAACGTGGCACTAACAGGAACAATGTCAAAACATTTCTTTTCAATGAACTTCAACTGGTAAAAATGTGTCTGATGCAACAGTTTGTCTACTAGTGGTGCAGGTAATTTTGGTCGTTACCTGGATAGGAGAAAGCAACATTTCGAGCCCTGCATTGCTTTATGCATGAGGAAATGTCAAGAGTCTCTTACTCCCAGACAAACGTCCTCCTAAACGGTCCTTTAATCTTCAAACGTTTTTGTTTTGTTTTGTTTTGTTTTGTCTTCGGCTCATTTTTGCAAGTCATTTAACCAAGTGTTGTACATGCTGCAAATTCCTTTATTTTTGCAAGACCTGTCCTAACTGGTCCTTTAATCTTCAAACGTTTTTGTTTTTGTTTTTTTCGGCTCATTTTTGCAAGTCATTTAACCAAGTGTTGGACATGCTGCAAATTCCTTTATTTTTGCAAGACTTAATTTCACAGTGGAAGGTGAAAACCTGAAGATGGAGAACTTTTTTTTAACTAGTTCAAGTATAAATTCTGAACCCAAAACTGCCAAGATTTCACCAAGAATTCCCCCAAGAAAAGCTCTTTTCAATGTTTTGAAACCTTGTGCATTTTTGAGCTCTCTTGTTGTGGGGTCTAAGGCTAAAGCGTGCCAACTGTAGCATATCGCCTGAAGCTGCTTCCAAAGAAAGATTTACAGCAATGTCTGTAAAACCTTACTGTACCAAGGCCAGTGAAAGAGCTAATTATTATATAAAGGTCACATCAGGCAACACAGTGCCTCAGGCCTGCAGAGCAAGTTAAGGTTGTGAAAACCAAGGACAGTCTATACAGTACTGTCAATGCAGAAATGTTTGGGGCAGTTTTATGTTTGCGGTTTTCGCGGTGACCAGTCTACCGTGAACATAAAACCACTGTGAACATTTTCCCATCATAGTATGACACTGCAGTCTATGGCACTACCGCAAACTTAAAACCACCACGAACACTCCATTGTCGGTAAAGGTAAAGCGAACTTAAATGCATTTACAGTATTGTCCTTGGTGAAACACAAAAGGCTTGCATGTTAGATTTGTTGAAATCATTTGATAACCTCCTTGGTTCTACACAGTCTATTTTTGTTCATTTGTTTTATTACAACAAAAAGGACATACAGTACACAGTTGTGCCACACTTAAGCTATATTAATGGCACCACTTGACAAAACATGATACATGACATATAACAGAAAACATGTAAACTACGCATACAGATACTGTGTTGGACAATTCAATTACAGTAAGTGAAGATTCTATAATGTCTGAATAAAAACTCTGTACTGCATGTTACATGATTGTGATGTTGACAAAAGCCAATGCAGAAATGTGCTGTGCCCTCATGTGACACCATGTATTAGTGATTATCTCTACTCAAGGACAGTAGTGACGTCTGCTTTTCAGAAAATGCAGCCCTTTTTTAGAAATGGGCACTGTGCGTCCTCGTGTGGCACAATGTTACAGTAAGTTATGTCCACTAATGACACTGCGTACAGTCAAACCTGTCTATAGCGGCCACTCAGGGGACTGGAGAAATATGGCCACTATAGGCAGGTGGCCACTATAGAGAAAATGTTGATCAATTGACTACGAGAAAGTTGCACATGATTTCAGTTCCCACTAATCTTTTTTACCAAGTAACATTGTCTCGATCGGTAAATCTGCCGACAAAGACTTGCACTTTAATGCTCAAGGCATGCACACCTTCTCCTACCGCCAAAATGACCCTGTCAGGAACTCCACATCCTCACAAACTATGATTTTAAACTCTGCCAGGGTGACATAAGGTCGCTGTATGGTTGCAATAGGCAGTGTTTCTGTATCTATGGGACCAGAAATCGTGTGACCGTGGCCGCGTTGGACAGGTGGCTGCTATAAACTATTTCTTAAGGTCAATGGGAAAAATCCATGGGACTGACAAAAAGTGGCCACTATGGCCAGGTGGTCGCTATGCAAAGGTGGCTGCTAATAGTAATACAGGTTTGACTGTATATTTCCTTATTCGGCGCAGGTTCAAATCCTGGGAGTCAGGAAATTGTTTCTTTCTGTTTCTACTCCTTGCAATTTTACAAAGGGAACAAGTCACAGGTGGTGACACCCAGATGCAATCATCTTGATATAACGCTAGTTCACCTTTATCCCAGGGGTAACCTATATCCGTTGTTTTGGAAATCAGGGAATATTGGGGTGTGAAATCGACGGACGTTTTTTTCAAATGGAAATATTTTGAAAACAATACAATTTTCTAACCACCTTCCATAGACTTGACATTCCTAAGTACCGTTTTTAAATACAATGGATATAGGTTACCCCATGTATAAAGGTGAACTGGCATTAAATAAATCAGCTCTTCTCTGGATGTTTCTTGGTTTATTTGCACGAAGACAGCACAATTGAATGTGATGACACCATGACTGATGATTGTTGTCTGTTCTTTGTGAAACCAATCTGGATCATCTTTTTATGGAAATTGTCATTTTGGGAGCTTCTACTTGTAAGGTGAATTCTTGGTCCCAACTGTCTGTAAACCACGCACCAGTTTAAATTTTAACTTTGCAGTGAATTAGAAATACCCAGCCAGATACAAATGCAAAATGTATATGAAACATTACATGTAGAACCAAAATTGTGTTGTTTGTACCAGCAGGTGTGGTTTTGATAATTGCCACACAGGTCAATCCTGGGTTACTCGGTTAAAGAACAACAACCCAAAGGAACAACGTTAACCCAAATTGTGATGTTCCTAGGTGTGGCTTATACCTGCTACAGATCAGTCAGGTGTTACTAGATGGTATTTTTTCCTGAAAATAACGATAATTGTTACCTTGTCCCTGGACACAACAGGCTCCGATGATGGATTTGTAAAACAACAACACCCCAGATGTGCCAGCAGCTTAGAAGTGATCAGTTCCAACTTATGTAGGCGCTCACACCTGAGGCTTAACCGCATGCTGTCCAAGAAGAGCAATCATGTTTTCTTTTTTAAATCTTAAATAAAAAGAATTAAAAAAACATTGGATGAAAGTGTTCAAGCAACCATGGTAGGAAACAATCACAAGAATAGACAAAATATACATATAACATTAGCTTAACAGTCCTGTACGGAATATTAGTCATAATATTAACACTCGGAGGGCAATAGTGCTGTATCAGGGCTTGGATTACCACCTGCATATGCAGGTTAGTGCAGGTAAAATTGGAGCTGTGCAGGTATTTCTGGTGTCTACCTACACCTTAGTAACCTGCACTGGTTCATGTACTGCCCTGTTTTATGCATAAATGTATAATGTATATGGATTGTTATTCTGCAAGGACTGTTACCACCTTTAAAGTATAAAAGAAAAAAATTGCAATGGTTCCTGAACAATTTTACTATGTTCCCCATACTTCCTAAATTCAGAGTGGTGCAGGTAAAGTTTGTCTGGTGCAGGTAATTTCCTATGTTACCTGCACCAGTGCTGGTATGCAGAAAAAAGTATTTCCAGCCCTGTGTATGGTCATCTCTGATGAACACCGGACAGCAGTGCTGTATGGGCCATAATGCTAAAATTGATAAGATGAAAACTCAGGGCAACAGATGTGATGATGGAGGGTTATGGCATTTTTTGGCTGTCATTGCAAGCGATCTCATTTACATCTTTTACATATCGTGTGGTTGTACTACTTGAAGACAAGATGACAAGATGAAAGCCATATTGTCCAAAAGTCACAATGGAGCATCTGTCTGTGCTTTTGTCTGTGCTCACAACCTAGTTTTATCAATTAAGTTTTATTAATAAACTGCCAAAGCCGGATATATATTCCGGCACACATATACATGTCCTGTGTGCCGTGATAGTGTATTCCCCCGAAGTACTTAGTAGCACGTAGCGCACAAACCTTGGAAGTTAGGGACTTCGGCCTTGTTTGGGGGTTTCTTTTGGGAGGTCAGCGGCCAACCCTGGCACTTATAGCATTTTATAGGGCTGAAACTCTGGCAGTTTAAGGGTTAAGATACCTTAAGCGTAGTAAAACTCATCAGACCCTGTTTAATAATTCATCACAAAATAGCTCTGTGGAAAATGCAATAAGTTAGATCAACGGTCCTCATCTACAATGCAGCTGTACTGCAACATGGTCATCAGGGGAATTGTAATTATGATTATCATGACGTGAATGGGAGTTAAGTCTCTATACTCAATGGGGTATCTCACCTTAGTCCCTTGATCCTACAGGTCAATGAACTTCTGGTCAGTAACACCTGAAGTGACCATCAAGTTTAAACTAGCAGTTTCATGTTTGTCAGGCCGTGCTCTTGCCATGCTCTCTCTGTGACCTGAAGTTGACACATCGCTCAATGAATTGTACAGAAGAAAAAACAATGTTTTTTGTGTGTTTTGTTGTCTTTTCAGTCACACTTAAACATTTTGTATGAAAAAACTATGATGTACCCAGTATAATCTGGAAGGTTACACACATCTGTTTAAGGTTGTAGTGAAAGCAGATCGCAGTCTAAAGGAAAGGGGGCATTAGCTGGTGTGGGTGTGAATAAAAAAGGTTTAATTTGAATTACAACATATTCAACTGAATAGAAGAAAAACAAATCTTTGTGTTATGCTGTCGTCTCAGTTTAGTCACACTTGAACGCTTCCACTCCAGATATGTTAATGTACCATATGGTCTCATTACACAATTAGATCACCCCATTGAATTCAATGCTTTAACACACAACTTCTATGTCCGCAAATCCAATTAAAACACAGTCTATTTGGAGATGTTTTGCTTTCTATTGTAAGCACACACGTTTGTTAGACAATAAAAAAATTTTCACCCAAATCTAGCCGACGCAACGATTTCTATCACATTTCAAAATGCACCTATCCGCTATCCGCTAGAGGTCGTTTTCAATACCCGGAGCCTGACCGGAGCACTCAGTACAAATAAACGTAAACGTCCGAGGATCGATCGGGTCACGAAACTTTCGTGCATGATCATGCCAGTAATACACAAGCTTTCATCGAAATTCCTTTTCATATCAGTTATGGTTTATTAATGGGAATTTATGGTCCACCTAAAACAACGCCTTGCGGGCCAGATAATTTTTTAGCCCGGATTCCTTTAGACTCTACACTCGAAGTAATACAGGAATGAGACCATATACATCAAATTGTACATGTATTTGTAATGATACATGTTAATAGATTTATTAGGACTCAATGTAATCTGTATCTCTTGTTATATTTCATGACCTCAATGAAGAGCAGCCTGCAGGTCAATTTGAGCTTCTCATGAATAAATAAAGATTCAAACTATTACACAAATTGGTTGTTCTCAGTGTGAAGGTAGCTTGCAGTGACAACATTAGGTGTAAGGGGGCATGAATGCAATACTAACTAGTGTTCACGGGTTTCTGCTTATATCTTGGGGATAAAACGTCGTCATCTAGCCAAGTCATTAGTAACATAAACATACAATAAAGGTGCTATATTCATCATGGATAAATGTCAGCTTGATTTTATCAATACATGACTTGTAGTTTCACTGTTGTGTATCTACATTGTTACAATTGTCACACAATAAAAGTTCTCCTTCTTCTTAACTTAACTGGTAATGGCATTATGGCCGAGTGTTTGTTTGTTTGTTTTATCACGATCTCCATTAGTGTACATTATCTTGACACTACTCTTCCTGGAGTCACGCATGCATAATAAGATAGAAATGAAATACACGAAATGAAAAACAACTTAACAACAAATGCAGATAATTTAGCGTAAAATTATAAGGAGAGGTCAGAGGTCAAAATAAAGAAACCAAAGTGATCATACATTACAAAAAAATGAATAGCAGGAGAACTTAACTTAGTTGAATAAACACAGATCCAATCAAAGTAAGTCATTACAATAACAAAACATAAATATCGAACTTTAAATAGATATACTGAAAACTTAAAATTGTTGAGTGGGTAGCTTTGCATTCGGCAGTTTGTAAGGTCAATCTCGGCAGAGTCATACCATGGTACATACTGCTTTTTCTACTTAGCACTCTGCACTAAAGAGGAAGAGTATGGCTTGATGTGCCTAGATACCCTGTTTTGAAAAACAACAGATATAGGTTACGCCACAGATAAAGGTGAACTAGCATTTAATTAGAATTCAGCTTACGTCTTCTCAATACTGACTTGCTCTGTCCCTCCAGCTGGGCCATCCTGTTCTCCCTCCCCGGGACTACACTCTGTGTGCACGACCGAGTTACAGATGCACAGGCAACTTTAACTTGAGGAATCTAAATTAAACTAGTACTCAAGACTGGAAGTTTGCTGTGAGAATAGCTTTCACCTGGCATCCACCATGTTTTTTTTTTCAGCTCTGAAGACTCATGTGATCTGAAGGTTTGTAGAATGGGGTAGGGAATTTCCCGAGCAGCCTCGAAACCCATTTCACCTATTGAGCCAGTGAAGTCAAGCTTGCCTACAGCTTGATGTTTCTGACTTTGGGAGAAGAGATGCTGCTACAGTTATCGCTATATGGGCCACTCTTCATCTTCATGATGGTAACATCAGGCCCTACGAACTTGATTTTTTAAAAATCGTCTTCTAATTAACACTGTTTGTTTGTCCCTCTAGCTGGGCCATCCTGTTCTCCCACCCCCGGGACTACACCCCTGTGTGCACCACCGAGCTGGGCAGGGCCTGCACCCTGGCGCCCGAGTTTGCCAAGCGGAAGGTCAAGATGATCGCTCTGTCCTGCGACGACGCAGACAGCCACAATGGCTGGATCAAGGTGGGTGGAAAGAGATTTCATTTACTTATTGAGATCTGCCACATTGGCAGGTTTTTTTCTAGAAAAAAATATTACAAGGCTGGATCAAGGTGGGTGGAAAGAGATTTCATTTACTTATTGAGATCTGCCACATTGGCAGGTTTTTTTCTAGAAAAAAATATTACAAGGCTGGATCAAGGTGGTTGGAAAGAGATTTCATTTACTTATTGAGATCTGCCACATTGGCAGGTTTTTTTCTAGAAAAAAATATTACAAGGCTGGATCAAGGTGGGTGGAAAGAGATTTCATTTACTTATTGAGATCTGCCACATTGGCAGGTTTTTTTCTAGAAAAAAATATTACAAGGCTGGATCAAGGTGGGTGGAAAGAGATTTCATTTACTTATTGAGATCTGCCACATTGGCAGGTTTTTTTCTAGAAAAAAATATTACAAGGCTGGATCAAGGTGGTTGGAAAGAGATTTCATTTACTTATTGAGATCTGCCACATTGGCAGGTTTTTTTCTAGAAAAAAATATTACAAGGCTGGATCAAGGTGGTTGGAAAGAGATTTCATTTACTTATTGAGATCTGCCACATTGGCAGGTTTTTTTCTAGAAAAAATATTACAAGGCTGGATCAAGGTGGGTGGAAAGAGATTTCATTTACTTATTGAGATCTGCCACATTGGCAGTTTTTTTCTAGAAAAAAATATTACAAGGCTGGATCAAGGTGGTTGGAAAGAGATTTCATTTACTTATTGAGATCTGCCACATTGGCAGGTTTTTTTCTAGAAAAAAATATTACAAGGCTGGATCAAGGTGGGTGGAAAGAGATTTCATTTACTTATTGAGATCTGCCAGGTAGAAAGGCCAGGGGCACAGCCCAGCTCTTTCATCAAACCCTGTCCTGCAACGATGCAGACAGCCACAATGGCTGGATCAAGGTGAGTGGAAAGAGCATTTATCTACTTATTGATATCTGCCATATTAGCAGGGGTTTTTTTAGAAAAAAAAATTCCAAGAGGCAGTGCATTGCCCTCAGGACCAAGAGGTCCAAGGTTCAAACTGTGCCGTGTCACTGATTTTGTGCCATTAGGAAGGCACTTAACATGACTTCCCCACTTCACTCGGGTGAAAATGAGTATTTTGCTTTGGCTAGGGATGTCCCTTGGATTGGACGTTGAATAATTATCGTGGCCATTAAAGGAAGAAAAAAGAAAGTAATCCATGAGGTTCAAGTAGAATCTTTTCTTAACTCCGTTCTTCTGTCTTCCAGGACGTGCAGTCCCATGCCAACCACAAGGGGGACTTCCCGTACCAGATCATCGCTGACGAGAGCCGGGAGGTCGCCAAGAAGCTGGGAATGATCGACCCCGATGAGTCAGCTGCTGCCGGCATGCCTCTTACCTGCAGGGCTGTGAGTACACCAAATAGTGTATACATAGAACACATTAACACTAGGTACTGTAAGATCATTTATGTTTGAGAGATTTTGAAGATTGCGTATTTCGCTGAGACCTTCTCTTCGCAAAGTCATCTACTCGCAAACATCGCCCCCCTTCCCACACCATCCAAAAGATCCAGTCTCAACTACGTGTGTACTATGATAGCAACTAATACCATGACAAGACTCCATTGATAACCATTTATTGTTTTCAAACCGAAATAAAAGTTCAATTCAACACATATACGATACACGGAGTCATTATTGTATGCAACTTCTGGTGCGAATGCACCAGAAGTTGAGAAAAACTCAAGTTGACATGACATCAACTGCACATCACATCAACAACTTCGTCAACTCGAACAAAAGAACTGGGCCAAGGAGTGACAGTGGCGCTCTCAAGCAAGTTTGAATCGTTTGAATTGAACAACCAGAATGCTTTGTGTTCTGTTTGGAGAAAAATCTAACCTCTGCACCCCCTCCCCTCCCCAGGTGATGATCTTTGGTCCGGACAAGAGGCTGAAGCTGTCCATGCTGTACCCAGCCACTACCGGGAGGAACTTCACGTGGGCATTGCTTTTCTTTGATATCTATTTATCAAATTCAACAAGTTAATGATAGGGGGTAAAGTTGGTGAGGATATTGCTAGTACTGTATATGCAGAAATGTTCGCTGTGGTTTTATGTTCACAGTTTAACGGTGACCACTTCACTGCAAACTTAAAACCACCGCAAACATTTTTACATTGTAGTTTCAGACTGCAGTCAATGCCGCTACTGCAAATTTAAAGCCACTGCAAACACTCCATTTTCCCGTTACCGTGAAAACAAATCCCCGCGAACTTAAAGGCATTTTACAGTATTTGTTTTTTGGCAGCTAACCGTGGTACTGAAAGTTATGTGGTACTTGACAATAAAGAAAAACTATGGAGACTACAAATTTCTTCTATTTCCCTTCAAATTACCAATAATTCAAAATTTAGAATCAACTTCAAGGCAAATGAGCAATTTTCAAGAAAGTTTGCTTTAACATAAGTCTGATAGAAGTTTGTTTACATAAACAAGATAAGAGAATACAATCATACAAATATTAAAAAATTAGATAAGTCTAACAGAATTTTGTTGATATAAACAATAGAAGAGAACACCATCATATAAACCTTTAAAATGATATAAGTCTAATAGAATTTTGTTGACATAAACAAAAAAGGGAACGCAACACCGTTCTGATAGCCTGTTGTGTTCTGCAGTGAGATCCTGCGTGTGATCGACTCTCTGCAGCTGACTGCTACCAAAAAGGTGGCCACTCCTGTGGACTGGACGGTGAGCTTACCTTACCTATGTGTGTTTGTGTGTGTGTGTGCGTGTGTTTGTGTGTGTGTTTGTGTGCACGCATGCTTGTGCTTGTTTGTGTGTGTGTGCATGTGTGTGTGTGTGTGTGCGTATTTGCGTGCGTGTGTGTGTGTGTGTGTGTGTCTGTGTGTGTGTTTGTGTGTGTGTCTGTGTGTGTATAGGACATTGATGTGTATTTAAGGCCAATATCTGACAGCAAGCATAGACTGTTTTTCTCTATATTTTGTCCAGAATTATTAAATAAAACCTTTCACCATAAGTACCTGATATGTGTGAAGGTAAAAAGCAGTGGGAGGAGAGGTTTGGGAAGATGTTATACTGAATGCTCAGCAGAGAGAGAGAGCAGCATTTACCATTTCTAAAGTCTATGGTATGACTCAGCCGGGGATCAAACTCACAACCTACTTGGCCATTGCACTGGTAAATGACTGTACTCCTTTCTCTCGCTCTCCAGGTGGGAAGCAAGTGCATGGTGGTGCCTTCTGTGAAGAAGGAGGAAGAGGCCGGCCTATTTCCCAAGGGGGTGGAGACTCTGGACGTCCCCTCCGGAAAGGGCTACCTGCGCATGACCCCCCAGCCGGAATAAATGGTTCCTCTCAACCCTCAACCATCCAAAGTTCTGGCTCGAGTCTTGTTGTCTTTTTTTTTTCAGACAGTCTGTAATCAACCCTACAGCAAGGCCGTTATTTTACATTGCTCGAATAAAGCACTGTGTGAGATTATCAGCCAAATTTCAGCTTGTTTTTGAAATGTACATTTCACGTTACCTTCCTCCCAAAGATACCTACCTACCTACCTAGTCCCTTGACTCTCAAAGATACTGAATATGTAATGTTAGTTCACCTTAATCCGTGGGGTAACCTAGATTCTTTGTTTTAAAAAACTGGGTATTTAGAGATTTCCTGGGTCAATGACCTGGGTTTCAAATGTCAACATTTTCAAAATGTTGCAATGTGAAACTACCTTCCATCGAGTTAACATTCCCCAAATACCCTATTTTTATATACAACGGATATAGGTTACCCTACGGATAAAGGTGAACTAACGTTAGAACGAAACCAAAAGAAATAGCTGCTATAGCCTAACAATTATTTTTGATCAAGAGTATAGTATTACGTCTATATTAAAAGTATATCAACCATTGACAATAATTGCCATGGGATTCATGCTAATCTAAGTAACTAGATAAGAATTAGGGCAGAGGGTTAATGTTGTGCCATTGGCAATTATGGAAAGGCTTTCAATTATTAACCCCTAGTCTAATACCCAGAATACTTGAATCAGCTGATGATCAGCTTGTTAAGAACAACATAAGCACTTGTGACCACTGATACCCCTTTGTTCCAACACCCCTAACCCATAGGGGGGTCAGAAGATGTTCCAACAACCCCTGGTCAGAATATACAAATTCATGTAATCAGTGACTCCAGACTGAGTGCCTGCCATTCTGCTAGCTAGCCATGCTTATACAGGAAAAGATCCTGTAGTTAAGCTAATATGTATAATCTACAGAATAGTGTAGGTATAACGTCAATCATAAGCTCTTTAATGTGTTTTTTTGCGTGAGAATGCTCTCTATTCCATCTGTACTCCAGCTGTAAAATCATGTGAAGACTGACCTTGCATGACCCCAAAGAGTCTCAGCTGCCAACAGATTTAGAACTGGTCTCATCCTGATGTTTTCAGTCAGAGTTAGTCTCACCATGGAGTTCTTTATGGTCCAGAGCTTATCAATTAGAATAAAGTGTTTTCATGAAAGATGGAATGAATGGAACTAACACAGAACTGCTCTCACCATGAGGTTTCTATCAGAGGTGGTATCACAAGGACCAGAGCTTAAAATATCCTTCAATAGACTTTTTTTCATGATGTTAGGATGAAAGGGAATAAATGGAACTAACTGTGGAACTAAATAAATGGAACTGGTCTCATGTTGCGGTTTCAATCACCGTATCAGCATGACGTTTTATGGGGCCAGAGCTTACAACTTATAGAATGAATGTTGTTTATCAAAAGATAGAATGGGACAAACAACTTAAGAATAAGTGCAAGAATAACATCTCTACACGAGGATGAGTTACAGCAGTTCAGCTTTTTTGGCCCTTCATCCAGGTTCTGTAAAGCAACAGCGTGGTGTGTCCTCTGTTCACATTCCAACATGGTGGCTCTGGTTCAAATTACATGGAATGACTAACCTGCTCTTATGATGAGTGTTCAGCTTTTTGAAATAAAGCATGATTTCCACTGGATTCTATATGTGGTTTTGTCATATCTGAATCTTCAGTCTTTTTACCAGGTATCTATATATGTGACATGGCACTCACTCATGTGTAAGTGCCACAAACTTGGTCACACTAGACTCTTTTTGGTTAGGCCACAGGGACATAAGTTTATGGATGACATTCTCTGGAGACTCCAAAACGAATGCAGGAGCTCGAGGGCGAAAAAAAACATGGCATCACAGCCAACAAGGCATTCATTCATTCCTGTATTCAACACGTGCACTTATGTAGTAAAAATGACACTAGCAACTACATTAATTACTTCCATATTGGGGCCAGTTTTACAACTATCCAACTAGTTTCACCTCTACAACTACAGTCATGGCTACCACGCTAGTGTCACTTCAGAAGTTCTAGTAAAATCATTAGGCTACAACACAACATATTTGCTCATTTTGCTAATTTGTCCGCGTCTTGACCATCTCCAAAGAAGAAGAAAAATTCTTGTTTTTTTTTTTCTCAGAAATCAGACGAAAATTAATAAGCGCGCAGATGTCATCCGTGAAATTTACTTGCTGTGGCCTAATGTGTGGTCGGCTTATTAGCGACAGTTGCTATTCTGGTAAATTTCATTGAACCAAACCTGTAACAGAAAGCATCTAATTTGATCTCTTCTGATGTAGTCTTGTACAAGTGTCATGACCTCCCTGCTATGATCCACTCTGATGATGTTTATTGTACAACACACAAGTCATGATTAAAAAGCTTCTTCAGCCAAATCAGTAACCATCGACTTTTCCATACAGTCCGCAGGTAAATAATAGATCATCGAGGTAGTTTCCAACCAAAATTGGTGGAAGGAAAGATCGCAATGTTTTTTGTCCGCCCGTCTGTTTGTTTCCTGGTTTGTTTGTTAATGGATATGCATGCAGCATGAGCGCGCAATAGAGTATAAAGGATATTAACATTATCTCCCACTGCATACGGAAAAGAAGTCAAACCCATCAAATATCTTGAGTAGAATTAGATCTAGTTAGAAGTTATTTCTCTTTTGATTTATCTGTAGATCTGATTTTCCTTCTCTGTTAAGTATACAATTATGTAGACCACTACTTTGCATTGTCTGCAATTAGCCCTCGGGCATGAATTTGCAATAAAGATTTTTCCGGTGACATTTGGACCAAATGTAGACAGATAACATGCCAGAACACTTATCCTGCCAAAACGTATTCTCCATGCAGATCCTACGGTAGCATAAGATAGTATCAAAAGCTGGCAAAGGAGTGTAGCCTAATCTCCAAGCAGATCTTGCTTTGGCAAATGGGAAGGAGTTTAGCCGGCAGAGGAGTTATTGTGGCCAGTAACTCCTCTGTCGGCTACACCCCTTCCCATTTGCCCCAGCAAGATCTGCTTGGAGATTAGTGTAGCCGGCCAATGCACACGCCTATGCCGGCTTCACTCCTTCGCCAGCTTTTGAAATTTTATACTACTTTCTTCTTATGCAACAGTGGGATCTGCTTGGAGATTTACAAGCCAAATATGTATGATAGGGAGCCTGTAGGATCGCCATCTTCTTTGAAGTCCACTAATTGTTTTCTATTTTGTAATACCACTAATTGTTATTTATTACCACTAATTTTATTTATTATACGTAGGTGCTAACTGTATATTTTGAAATGGCCGACTAACTCCTCTGGCATGTTATTAGTCTATTTGGCCACGTTTGTGAAAAGATCGCTCCTCCCAGTGCCTTTGAGTTTTTCCGTCTTGCAGCAGATCTCGTGTGGCCAATTTACTCCTCTGCCGGCTAAACTCCTAAACTCCTTCCTCAGCTTATGTTACTGTCTTATGCCACCGAAGATCTGCTTGGAGATTACGTATATATTCAAGTCCGTATGAGGTCCGTATCCAAGTTTTAGTCTCTACCAAGCTCCATAATAGAAAAATTGGACAAATATGGGCAGACAACGTGCCAGCGGAGTAAGCTGGTGGAATTGCAAACCACACTCATAGGACAGCTAACTCCTGGCAACATGTTATGTGTCTATATTATTCCAAGGAGGTTGAAAAGGACCTTTTTAACTTGAATATAATGAACTGAATGAAAGACCTTTATTGTACATTTATGCTCCAAGAAGCTAAGTACAGGTCGTAGCGATAAGGCACAATTTCGTCTACAGAGACTACTATGTGCTAGTATGTACAGGTTCAACTTCTTCTCGCTTCTTAAGACAGTTGTAAACATAAGGGCAGATGTAATCAATAATACAGGATTGATCTAGTTGCATAAAGAATATGAATATATGTATATACGCACGTGTGAACTAAGCTTTACAATCGTTATAAGGTTTATAAATAACTACTCCATATGATAATCCGCTCCAAACAACTCTTACATTTCCATCACATTTCTCATATGACGCCCACTTCATTTCCCCTGAGCCCGGGACCATGACAACGCCAGGCGCGTAGCACGGTGTTGGATAACGTAAGCCCCTGTCTTGCTCCTTAAGTGGTGCTGTGTAACAATCTATAGGGTGTTGTCTGACACACGGACGTCTCGACACAAGAGGGTGGAAAACGCCGTAGATTCATCTGTCTCTAACTGCACAAGGTAAGTGTTAGCTCTCCAAGCAGACGTGTTAGATAACATAAGCACCTGTGCATTCTATAGCGTGTAGTCTGACATACGGACGGAACGCTACTGAGGACGTCTCGACACAAGAGGGTGGAAAACGAACGCCGTAGATTCGTCTATCTCTAACTGCACAAGGTAAGTATTAACTCTCCCAGCAGAGGCGTTAGATAACGTAAGAACCTGTTGTGTAGCATTCTATATAGCGTGTAGTCTAGATCTGGCATACGGACGGAACTCTACAAGACGTCTCGACACAAGAGGGTGGAAAACGCCGTAGATTCATCTGTCTCTAACTGCACAAGATAAGTGTTAACTCTCCAAGCAGAGGCGTTAGATAACATACTAGTAAGCGCCTGTGCATTCTATAGCGTGCAGTCTGGCATACGGACGGAACGCTACATGACGTCTAACACAAGAGGGTGGAAAACGCCGTAGATTCGTCTATCTCTAAGAACTGCACAAGGTAAGTGTTAACTCCCCAAGCAGAGGCGTTAGATAACGTAAGAACCTGTTGTGTAGCATTCTATAGGGTGTAGTCTGGCATACGGACGGAACGTTACAGGACGTCTCGACACAAGAGGGGGGAAAACGCCGTAGATTCGTCTTTCGAATTCTCTAACTGCACAAGGTAAGTATTAACTCTCCAATCAGAGGCGTTAGATAACTTAAGCACCTGTTGTGTTGCATTCTATAGGGTGTAGTCTGGCATACGGGCGGAACGCTACAGGACGTCTCGACACTAGAGAGTGGAAAACGAACGCCGTAGATTCGTCTGTAAAATACGAACTACATTGTACACAAGGTAAGTGTTACTCTCCAAGCAGAGGTTCTGCTCTGGCTGGTTTCTGACGATTTCTTCGGGTGCTTTCTTTCTTTCTTTTTTGTCACGTTTGTTCGCATTTTAATGGTGCATTTTGAAATTTTTGTGGTGCGAATGATTAAAAAAAGAACCATACAGCCTATGACATCATCCCCAAAGCTCCTCGAATTTTCCAGAAATTTCTAATCTTCCCGGATCTCTTACCATGGGAGCCAGCCGGGATCGGGCAGCTACGACAGTTTACTCGGTGGCCCAAGACAGTCAGGCCCGCCTATCTCCTATTAGCGCCCCTAGGAGTTTAAGTCCGATGAGGTCCACCTGCGATAACTCCTTCAGGCTTAAACTCCCGGAGTGCTAATGTGAGATCGGCGGGCTGATAACTGCCTTGGCTCCCCGAACAAAACTCGCTAGCTACCCGGTCCTGTCTGGCTCCCAGGGTAGGATCTCTGAACAGCCGCCAGTTTCACATACGAGGGGCGTGCAATAAGTAATGGTCCTGACCCACTTCCAGTTGTCTGATCTAAATGAAATTTTGTATGTGTAATAATTCATATCTCTATGGGTTATGTTGCAAAAGACAGCTCTGAACTAATTGTGGTTTCTGATTTACTGGTGTTTGAACTTAGTCAGGTGCGAAATGGACCAGGTGTGAAATGGAACCAGTTGAGTGTCGCGCAGTGATCCGGTTTTTGTATTTGAAAGGACGGACACCAAAGAAGACTTTTGATGAAATAAATGAAACTTATGGTGATGATGCCCCATCATATGACCTTGTAAAACGCTGGCATCCTGAATTCAAACGTGGCTGGAAGTCTGTGGAAACAGCTCCCAGACCTGGTCGTCCCTCTTGTGCCATTGATGAGGCATCAGTTGGAGGACCAACCTGGGGTGTCCTACAAAATCGGTGTCCAGAGCTGCATCAAACGATGGGAGAAATGCATAACTCTGGGTGATTCCTATGAAGAGAAAGACTAATAACTGTGCCAAGTTTCATTAATCTCCTGCTATGGGAAATGGGTCAGGACCATTACTAATTGCACGCCCCTCGTAATAACTATCAATAGTACAGAAAGAAACGGGCTTAATGATCATCCTGAAAAGACGCTAATGTCAATTGTATACGACCTTTAATACGAGTATTAATTCTAAGGTCGTGACCGAAGGCGTATTGCACGTGATTATGTGATAATGACATACGCAAACGTACGTTATGTGCTGTAAAAACAAGGGGATTGTCTGCACACTTGGAATGTATTTCTGTCCCAAGCCGCATTATATTAGTTGGATGTAACTAATCTCTAAAGGTGGCATCTCACTGCACTTGCGGCGCCGTTGCTAGACTGCAGGGTTCGAAACTTAAGATTACACAACGAATTTCAGAGATAAAAAACGAATTTTCTTGCGTTTTGTGTATTTTGTTGTCTTCTGAGCCACACTTCCTTACGTATCGCGCAATATCTAAATTATAAAAAAATCGAAGGAAACAACACAACAGTGTCACAGCAAAGAGGTCTTGATTAAACCTCCCTGGCCTGTTTGCTGATACAGATTATGCGCTCAAAACATCGGTTTTCGGCCAATTCAACGTTTCCGATAGAAAAAGGTGCCTTGACGCTGACCGACAGGCTAAGTTGAAATTTTCTGTGGAAATGTTATTTTTGGTAAAAGCCATCATTGAAATAAAATTTTCACCCAGAAATTGCTAATTTGCTTTTTTTTACAGGCCGCTACACGGAAAATGAGTTTTCCTGGGATAATGACTAATATGGTAATATCGTGCGCAAAACAAACTAATCTAACGAGACAGCCCATTTGGTGTAACAAACCGATGTCTTGTGGTAATGAATACCGCAGGGACTCGGACAAAATCGCGCCAGTCCTGTGAAAATCCTGTTTTTCATTAGTTCTGCGCTTTGGTTAACTTGAAAGCACTGAAACTCACTGATCAGTTCGTTAATTAAGTCCCTGCTGATTTCTTTTCGATTGGTAAATTTTCTACAGGCTAGAATATCGCATGGAAAGAGATGAAGTTCCCCAAACCAGATACAACAAGAATTCCGAGACCTCATATCTCCATGAAGTACTGTAAATGCATTTAATTTCGCGGGGATTTAATTTCGCGGTAGCGAGAAAAAGGACTTTTGGCGGTGGATTTAAGTTCGCGGTAGCACCATGCACTGTAGTCTCTTACTGCCATGGAAAATGTTCGCGGTGGCTTTACGTTCGCGGTGAGGCGGCCACCGCGAAAACCGCGAACATTAAACCACCGTGAAAGTTTCTGCATTTACGGATTCTGATTATACAAATGGCTTTCACATCTGCATATTCTATGCTTGGTTATGTGCACCTTTAAAGGCAACCTGAGCAATATTACAGCGGCAAAGTGGAAATATTCTGAATAAGGCAATCTGCATGATATTGACATCTACTGCACTGTATTCTCACATTTACATCATAATTTGATACTTTGAGCGGTTAGAAACAGCCCAGATACAAGTTGCACGAGAATATTCCTTATTATTGTACCTCCCAAAAATAAGGACTTGATCTGGAATCCTTGTGCAACTCATTCCCGCGCTGTTTTTAACGGCTCAATTTATGAAATAATGATGTAAATGTGCTAAAATAAAGTGCATTAGATGTGCATTTTCCACTCTTAACAATGTGATATTGCTTAGGTTGTCTTTAACTTTCCTGATAACAAACAGTTTCTATCGATAGCACACTTCAGGTATATGTAGTCTGCTGAAGACACCGGACAGACAAGACGTTGACACGTCTTGCCGAGAACAACTCGGTTTTGTGTACCGATGAAGACTATATACGAGGTGTGATCAATATACGAGGTGTGATCAATATACGAGGTGTGATCAATATACGAGGTGTGATCAATATACGAGGTGTGATCAATATACGAGGGGTGATCAATATACGAGGGGTGATCAATATACGAGGTGTGATCAATATACGAGGTGTGATCAATATACGAGGGGTGATCAATATACGAGGGGTTATCAATATACAAGGTGTGATCAATAAGTTCCCGGCCCCACCCAGAAATAATAAGCACAACTCAGATTTCGAAGCACAGATGCCAATTATAAAGTCTTATACATGTATGAATGTGTATCAAAATTCAAATTATTGTGATCATTACTTTGCAGGCGACACCGAGTGACGTTAAGTAAGGGATGAAGAATGAAAAAGTGGACAATTGAGGTGTGCGGGTCAACTTGCGCTGCTGGAAGTCAGACACTCAAATCTTTCTGCTTGAAATAGGAAGAGAATCATTATCAAACATTTTGACAATGTCTTTTGTTAATGACAAAGAATTTACGGCATGGGGATCTTGACCCACACATGTCTGATCACAATTCACCCTAGTTTTTCTCACCACTTACCTTCTGATTTAAAAAAAACGAAAGCCTGGAAATTAATGACTGAAATGATTTGAAATTTGGAGGTTATTGATAAAAGGTTTCATATTATGGAGTTGTGCCTCAAAATCTGGGTTGTGCTTATTTTTTTTCTGGGTGAGGCAGAGAACTTATTGATCACACCTCGTATATACTTAGTAGTCTTCATCGGTACACAAAACCGTGTTGTACTCGGCAAGACGTTTCAACGTCTTGTCTGTCCGGTGTCATCATCAGACTGCATATGCCTGAAGTGTGCTATCGATAGAATTCTGTTCGTTATATATATCAGGAAAGTTAAAGGTGTACATAACCAAGCACATGCTTATGCAGATGTGAAAGGCATTTATATAATCAGAATATTTCATGGAGATATGAGGTCTCAGAATTCTTGTTGTATCAACTTTGTCTGTTTCCCATGTTTCAGCGCCCGTACGCACCGCCAACATGCCTGTCATGAGCCTTGGGGACGAGCTCCCAAACTTCTACTTGGAGAATAACATGGAGAGCGGAAACCTCCACGACTTTATCTCAGGATCGTAAGTATCAGCATAATAATCTTTTTGCAAATTCATGCCCGAGGGCTAATTGCATACAAAGCAAAGCAGTAGTGGTATACAAAATCATGCTTAACAAAGAAGGGAAATGATACTCATAGATTTTCAAATACAATTCAATCTCTACAACTGGATAAAAAACGGAGGTTTCCATACCCATAGATAAATCAAAAGGAAAAAACGACTTATCTAAATCTATTTCTATGATGGGTTTGACTTCTTTTTTTCAACTACTTCTCTTCTATCCCCGCTTGGGCATTGGGTTTTAGGGTTGCATTTGCTCCTTCGGTTAGGGGCGTCAAGCCGACTGCACAGTGTATGGGGAAAGCCCCTGGTGTCAATCTAGCCTCTACCAGGCTCCACAGGTCGCTGGAAAAATAGTAGAAATTGGCCAAATAAGACAGAAAAGACGCCAGAGGAGTTAGATGGCCGACCTAAGGTCGCAAACTGTAGTCCTCGGCCAGCTAACTCTCCTGGTGTCTTTTCTGTCTTATTTGGCCAATTTCTATTATTTTTTAAGCGACCTGTGGTGCCTGGTTGGGGCTAGTGTCAATCCACCACACGTAAAAAGAACCCCCCAACTCACTTATCAAGAATACTAGTAGGCGTGAACCGTACGTATGTTTATATTTATAGTTAAAACAGACAACACCTCGAGTCCAATGCACTCCAACCCTCTGCTTTCAGAGCATTCCCCATTACGGTTTTACAAAGCATGAGTCGCAGAAGTACCGTAAAATGATCTTTTGATGACGTCCTTTGCGTAAAAAGGTATCTGGAGCATTCGGCGTGTGCGTGGTTTACACAACGGATGTGCCGTCAGTTGATATCGTGTGGAGCGGAAGCAGATACTGTAAATGCAGAAATGATCGCGGTGGATTAATGTTCGCGGTTTTCGCGGTGACCACCTCACCGCGAACTTAAAACCACCGCGAACATTTTTCTATGGTATTAGACTCCAGTCTTTGGTGTTACCGCGAACTTAAATCCACCGCGAAAAGTCCTTTTTCCCGCTACCACGAAATTAAATCCCCGCGAACTTAAATGCATTTATAGTACTCTCCAGGCAGAGCCAGAGGCCCTGTTTTGCATTTTATCTTGTATTTGTATTGCCAAAACTGACAATACAAGATACAATACAAAATAGAAAGCCCGATAAAAACGCACAAGAGCACGTCAAAAACAGTTGGAGCCGAACCTGTGCTGTAAGCGTGCGAGATATACACAACAGATATAGCGTCAGTTGATATCGTAAGCAAAGGAAGCAGAGCCTTTCCAATCCAATTTTGCCGGATATGATGTTTCATTATCACCACACTTCTGGTGGCGTCGTCTCCTTTATCGAGGAAATTAAGTCATTCATTTTCGAGGAAATGAAATCGTTCATAGCAGCCAGATCAGGTGTGCAAAATAAACGACAAAAGCGCTGTCGTTATACAGTCAAACCTGCCCAAGCGACCACCTCTTCTTAGCGACCACCTGGCCATTACGTCCGCTTTTTCTCGGTCCCGAAAATTTTCACTATTGACGTAAGCATTAAGCGACCTCTTCACAATGACAACCTGAAAGAGAGAGAAGATCTTGCTGTGGCATAAGATAGTATCATAAGCTTGGGAAGGAGTTTAGCCGGCAGAGGTCAGGAGTTTCATTGGCCAAGGAAACTCCTCTACGGGATAAAATCCTTCCCAAGCTTATGATACTATCTTATTCCACAGCAAGGTCTGCTTGGAGATTTGCTTGGAAAGATCGCCCCTCCTCGTGCCTTTTATTTTCTGCGGCAGATCCTTCGGTGGTCTATGAACACTCCTAGGCCGGCTATGAGTCCTTTGCCAGCTTTTGATACTATCTTATGCCACCGCAGGATCTGCATGCATGGAGGTGAATATTCCAATCACAGTAAGGCTTCAGATATTACTGGAGTTTTCATAGTGTCTTGAGTATTTCCTTTTTATTCAGATGAACATGAAACACCCTTCCTTCCTTCCTTCCTTCCTTCCTTCCTTCATTCATTCATTCAATCAATCATTCGTTCGTTTCATTCTTTCAACTTTATGTATTACGCAACATTGCATGACGAAACTACTAGTTTAGCCTGTAATGTTGCGTAATTGCGTTATAATGTACATGTACAGCGATTTGTTTTCACCATCGTTCGATTTCATTTCAACATCAGTTCATTTATCAATTCGTCATTTATTCCCCCTAATTCAAATAGGATCATGTGGCGTAACGGCAAAGTGGTCCCGGGTTCGGATCCCGCCATGTCACCGGTCATGTGCCCCTGGGGAAGGCATTTTGCGCGACCTTCCTCACTTCACCCAGGTGTAAAAATGGGTACCTAACTTCGGTTGGGGAGGTAAAAGGTGGTGGAAGCGGTGTGAGATGTAGATATCTCCCAATACCGTGCACTGGACATAGCAGATAACAAAGCACTACCACTTACCATCTGTTTGTCCTTTATTTGTATGCCGCACTGTTAACGTTATATTACTACTAGCTACTTAGTGCCACATTGTCTCAAAGCAAAATCTTTTGAAATGCAATGGTTATCCCAGTATTCATTCAATGATTCACTCGTTCGTTCTAACTCATTCAATGATTTTTTTCTTCCTTCCTTCCTTCCTTCCTTCCTTCCTTCCTCCTCCCTCCCTCCCTCCCTCCCTCCCTCCCTCCCTCCCTCCCTCCCTCCCTTCCTTCCTCCCTCCCTCCCTTCCTTCCTCCCTTCCTCCCTCCCCCTTCCCTCCCTTCCTTCCTTCCATTCTTTCATTCCTTCATCCATTCTTTCATTCCTTCATCCATTCTTTCATTCCATCTTTCCTTCCTTTGTTTTTTCGTTCGTTCGTTCGTTCGTTCGTTCACTAACACAGGTGGGCTGTGCTGTTCTCGTACCCGCGGTCCTTCACTCCCATCTGCACCACGGAGCTGGCCCGGGCGGCACAGCTGGCCCCGGAGTTCGCCAAGCGCGGAGTGAAGATGCTGGCCCTCTCGTGCGACAACGGGGACGTCAACAAGGACTGGATTCAGGTAGGAAGTGTTGCACGCTATGGTCTGGGCATGGCCTCTGAGTTGTGCTTCATGTTTTTTTTTCTTGTTTGTTTAGTTTGCTTCTATTTCTCTATCGCCCTCCCTCTCTCTCTCTCTCTCTCTCTCTCTCTCTCTGCCTTTCTCTCTCTCACTCTCTTTCCCCTTGTTTGCTTGTTTATTTGTTGGTTGGTTTGATGGTTCAGTTGGTTGGTTGGATCTCTAGTTCTTTGTCGTTTGCTCTCTCTCTCTGTCTCTCTGTCTCTCTCTCTCTGTCTCTCTCTCTCTCTCTCTCTCTCTCGAATATATGTGTGTAATTTCCGAGCAGATCTTGCAGTAAAGACTACATTATAAAAACGATTAAGACTACATTATCAAACACTGACGCCGGCCTAGGAGTTTGTATGCTCCGGTGCCCGTCGGACTCCCTTTGGTCGGCTATACTCCTCTGCCAGCTTTAATACTATCTTATGACACCGTAGGATCTGCTTGCAGATTGATTTACTGTAAATGCATTTAAGTTCGCGGGGATTCAATTTCACGGTGGCGGGAAAAAGGACTTTTCGCGGTGGTTTTAAGTTCGCGGTAGCATCATGCACTGTAGTCTTTTACTGCCATGGCAAAATATTCGCGGTGGTTTTAAGTTCGCGGTGAAGGGCCACCGCGAAAACCACGCATTAAACCACCGCGAAAGTTTCTGCATTTACAGTACATGACTGTGTGCGCACTTTTCCGGCAGGACGTCAAGATGAACGCGGGCATCGAGGGGGAGTTCCCGATCCGCCTGGTGGCCGACCAGGACAGGCAGATCGCCAAGGCGCTGGGGCTGATCGACCAGGACCAGCCGAACGACGTGTCCATGCCCATCACCTGTCGGGCTGTGAGTTCTTCTTCTTCTTTTTACATCCTGTAGGAAACAAGAAACTCACTAAGAAACAAAAACACTATCTCCATCCCCTCAGCCAGAACTAAAAGACTTCAGAACTCTTTCAAGCATACAGCTATCAATCCGTACAACAAGACTTATAACAGTTTGTACTGATGGGTACTTAAAAATGTTAAGGATGTTGTATACTATTATATATACATCATTTTGATGTATATATACATATATGCGCTGACCGAGTAGGTTATTTTTCTGTTGTAAATTCCAGCGCCATTCGGGCTACTATTATGTGTATGTCTGTTATGTGAAAAGAAAGGAAAGAATTCTACCCGGCACGGCACAACCCGGCTTCAGTGCACTCACATCCTCCTAACGCCCGGTCCCCAACGGCACTAGCCTATGGGGCCCCGCTATCTCATGCCCTATCAGTGGTTATTATGATTGTCGCCACAAACAAACTGTCAACCAATCAGAGAATAGGCCTTTCTTGGGCTTGTTGTTGTCGAAAGCTGTCTCGCAAAGGCCGCTGGGAAGCTATCAGCCAATCATGTTACGTATTACATGGCTCCATCCTCCTACGCCCGATCCCCAACGGCTGACTGCCCATATAAGGGCAAGCTCATTAATATTTATAAGTAGGGTGCTCCCTAACTGGTCTGAGTGCACAAGAAAGCAGAGGTAAACACAAGTCGACACGACTGTGGTCCCTCTGCGTAGGAGAATGTGCACTCGATGGTTTTGCAATTCAGTAACATCACAGTGGAGAGGCGGGGTCCTTCATGAAGGAAATACACATCAATTTGCACTTATCTTCATTCAATGACATACAATGTTTGGATGACCACGTAACGGAATCTAGTTGGTTGATAATTTGATTGTAGAAACACGTGGTTAAAACATATACTAACATGTTACATCGGAATTTATCTCAAACCATTGCAAGGAAGGAAATGACGTGTTAGTAGTAACACATGCAGCCTTGCTTTTCAGATCTTCGTCATCGGACCAGACAAGAGACTGAGAATGTCCATGGTCTACCCGTCAAGCTGTGGACACAACTTCGAGTAAGCTTTCCCTTTATGATTACTGTCGTCGGTTGATAGCCTCCGTAGCAGGCTAGCTCTCTGGGGCCTTTTTTTTTTTGGCTCATGATACACTTTTGCTGGCCATTTATTTCTTTTGGGGACCAATAAATCAGCGACGGACGGCAATCAGCGACCCAGTACAAAACGAAATGGCCAGCAAAAGTGTATTATGAACCAATAAAGGCCCCAGAGATCCTGCTACGGAGGCTTGTCCGTTTACAGGATTTTGACTTTTGAAGTTATAAGGGGCCTTCCACGGTTAAATTATTCTTTTCTTTTTTTTTTCAGAGAAATTCTTCGGTCCATTGACTCGTTGTTCATGGTTGAGTCTTGGGTGGTGGGCACCCCTGCGAACTGGAGGGTGAGTGACATCACGTCATTCAAATCATAATTCAGGATGCTAACTTTCATACAATGTTTAATCTCCAAGCAGATCCTTCGGTGCAGGATAAGATTTTATCCGATAAGCTGGCCGAAGGAGTGTAGCCGACCTAGGTGGGAAATGCACGGTCCTTCGGCCAGCTTATGATACGATCTTATCAAACCTTAGCATCTGCTTGGAGATCACCGAATGTTGTGTAAAGTATATGTACGTTTTTTTTTAAATCTTGATATTACAAACTGAGCTGATTCATATCCATTTTCATCTTCAGCCTGGGGATGACGTCATGGTCGTACCCAGCATTCCAAAGAAGGAAGAGGCCACTCGTTTCCCAAAGGGGGTGACGCGGTTCTCGATGCCGTCCGGGAAAGACTACATGCGCCTCACCTCCGATGATTTCTGAAATGAACCTGACCATTAGAATGTCATGACCAGAATTCGTTCGAATGCTGCTTCGTTCGAATGCTGCTTCGTTCGAATGTGACATCTTTCGAATTCTACGTTGTTCATCATAACCGGTTTGTCTTGAAGAAAAAAAGACGAAACCAGCAGAAATTGACTACAAGGAAATGTATACGTAGTACGGCATAAGCAGTTTTCAGTTTATTCCGTGTGTCTTGTGGATGTGCTAGTTCTCTTCGTGTATTTAGTGACAAGCAACAAACGGAAAGCTGAAGGCCATGCAAGGTTACTACGCTCCTAACGTTAATGTTCTTTGTATCAGAGATATGCTGTCACGTGCGTGCACAATAGTGATATAACGTTAAAGTGAAAAAAAAGTGTTTTTGATGACTGAAATACATAAGGGCGCAATATTTGGGCCCTTTCTACAAGAATACCTTCTAACTAAATAGGATTGCAGACATCGCCCTTGCAACTTCCTTACAGAATAACAAGTCTGTCATCTTACTGAAAAGGCAATCTTCGTTTGGCCATTAACACGTTAGACAGTTGTCATAAACAGTATGCTCAAGGTCAAAGAACCAGGAGCATTACTCTGTTCTACTTTACAGAGGACCAAGGTTCAAAATCACATCTTAAGAAGCCATTAATTAGTTTTCATGTTATTTCAATAAACCATTGCTATTTATGTCTTGGCACTGACTGGTTCTCGAAATAGTCATATCATTTTATTGAGAGTAAGTCACGCACTCATGCAAAAATCCACAAACGAGCAGAATTATACAATGGAGGGACACTTATCTGTTTTGCCTAGACAAACTGTAGATAGTTTTGCAAAGGCTGAATGTCCGACCCGAAATGCAATCCGAAACGCAGTCGCAGGAGGCGAAAGCGATGCCTAGCTTTACGTTTTTGATCACGTGTGCGGTGTGGTCTTTTCAGACCTTCTGGCACAATCATCAGTACTGCCAGGGCCACGTCTGTCACGGTGAAGACATTCCGTTCTAAACACCTCTACTGGCAAACTTGAGCTTCACCCCAGACGAACAGGTCCTGGCCGACACCATGGCGTACCACTACGGTAACTTCGCACACACGGGAGATCCTAACAAACCTGGTCCGCACGTCTACACCACGGTCAGTGTCCTAAAATCACCGTTTAACTGGCCAAAGTACAACAAAGGAGAGCAGTTCCCCAACTTCAACTTCACCACTCCCCAGAACATCATGGTTCATGACTATGACAAGGGAAAGTGAGAATATCTACTCTGGTACAGATTAGAAGTGGCAGATCAAAAAAAAAATCACTGACTAATATTGCCATTTTATTCCCCGATTCTGTATGAAGTCCCTGAGAAATGAAGTATAGAAAAAGCGTTTTGGTGAGAATAGTAATCTTGCTGGACCAGTCCTAAAAAACAGACCTGTCCGCACCAGGACCTGATCCTCTGCATTTGCTCTGGAGCTGGACCGTACCTGGACCTGAATTTTCAGTACCGGTACCCACCCCTAATATTCACTTACCAAATGAAAAACTACTCAAAAATGTAAGACTAGCACTAGCGATGTAATCTCAAGATAAATACATTTATTGGCACTTTTAGCATTTATATACAATCAATATCCATACATACATGACAACAGACGTATCATTGACGAAGCTGCATGGACAGTATCAGACAAAATTTGTGTGGGACAAACAGAAATATACTTGGTCAAACCTCTGCAGTTTCTGGGCTTGTTGTGTCTTGTTCAAAGGACTATTAGGCCACAGCAGTTCACTTCTTGGTTTTCTTCAGTTTGAGTTTTGAGTTCCATATCATTTTTTTTTTGTGAAGCTCAGAACTTATATTGATAAGACCTTATAGTTTTGACAGAAGTCCGAATCTGTGTTCTTTCGAATTCATTTCCTGCACAATCCAAAGAACCAAGGAATGACATTGGGCTGTTCCAAAAAAATACGGGGGGGGGGGTGGCTGGTTTGGAGGGGGGTAAGGTTTAAGCATTTGTATTGGAACTAGGTTAGGGTTTTGAGCAAATTGGAAATTAGGGTAGGGTGTGAGCAATTTCTGGATTGGAGCTAGGGTAGGGACAAAACCTGATTTTTCACCTCTTTCCCACCCCCTTCATTTATATTTTGGAACAGTCCAATGGTGTGGAACAAGACAACAACAATTTCTTGTTACAAATACTGGCTATCCCTACTGCATCCACCATGTGTATGAAACAACAAATAAATCTGGATCTATATTAACTTCAGCAAATATAATCTCTCTGTTGTACAAACTTTTGTTCGCTCAGACTTACACAATTCTTGCAAGAAACATCAGCACACTCTGTATCATGCGTTCTTTTGAAGATTAAGGGAAGACCTTCTGTAGTTGACAACAGTTTTCTGGAACACAGAGACAACATTGCTCTTACACTGGCTCTATTGATGACTAAACTGACTTGTAAGCTGCGTTTTAGACAACTTAGCACAAAACATACAGTTCTGAGCATGACTTAAATCTCTCAAAAGATCAAAACATATGTACATGGCCCAATCTGAACTACTGTCTACTTCCAAGTAGAGCTTTAACATCTCAATCTTTTTATTTGTAATTTTTAAAAGCCATAGTACATAACCTGTCAGTTGACACTGTTTTTTTCTTTGAATTTTTGAATGGCTGGTTCTTGAGCCAGTGCATCGGGAACGCTGTTTCTGTATTCCAACATGGAAATATAAAACAAAGAAGGCACACAGACAATGAGTGTAACAGAACAAAATTTACAATTGCATTGATAAATTAAACAACTCTCAGTCAAGTTCATATTGAGTCATTCCATTAATTGCACTTGATTAGATCCAAGTCTCCAAACCAGTATCTTTGAGAGAAACTGTTTTTCAGTGTTTTTTTACCTTATGTAAGACCAGACTATGTCGCTGGTCCCTCAGAAAATGATACGTTTGTCAAAAGCAGTTTGATACAAGTGTTACAGCATGATACAAGTTTTGAATCTTAAAGCTTGACTTCTGATGAAATTCATGTTAAACTTTATATCTTACAAGGAAAACCATTTGTGCCCAAATTCTGGCATATCAAACCTTTCAATGATTTCTCTACTCCATCTTGTAAAATCTTAGAATCACATGTTGGGCATACAAAACATCTTGACTGTCAGACATCCGGCCTAACAGGACAATACAATTGTGTCTAACATAATGCAGTTAGTCTGCTTGCATTGTAATAAGGGCAGTGGAACAAATATTGTAATCTGGACTGGCAATATGTTTATCTTTTCTGAGATTCTTCTGAAAAACATCACAACAGAAAACCGGTTGTGTGCCTCACTAATCCATGCATCGTACAGCTCACATCAAGTTGTACATAACAACGTTAGAAGAATATTACATCTGTTGCACCTTGCAAATTCAATTCGACCTGACATAATATACATTATCTTTACAAGGACCATCACTATACACAATACATTTCCTTCATCATTGTCACTATGGCTCTCAAATAATGGCTGTTAATATATTCTTAATTTCAATGGCTTTTTTGGTGCTATTGCAGAAAGGCACCATTCTCTTTTGTTGCATCATTTAATAGTGCTTCAATATACAGGTTGGCACATACTGTTTAAACAGCAAAATATATGCAGCATATACAGTAAAGAGAAGAGAAAGGAAGTAATGTAATGTAATTATTTACATCACCAGAAAGGTCATGACCTGGGGTTGAAGTTGAAAACCTGATGTCACAGGTCAACATGTCAGGGTTATCTAGACAACCAGCAAACTTAGTTCCCTGGCAAAGAGGACATAAGAGCAACAGACATCTTTTTTATGGACATAGAGAAGACTTAACGACAAAGAGAAAAGTTCATCATTTAACAGTAGCCAAAAATTACTAAAAGCTTGACAGGTTAGACAGATATATTGCAGAAAGATGTTTTACAAAGACGTATGAAACACTTTCTTTTCCACTTTTGGACAGCAACACGCTATACAAATCTGACTTGTGTTGCACAAAAATCTCTGACAAAATACTGGCCACCAAACTGCATCGAAAGGCAGCCAACGATACCACATAAGAATATATTGTCTTTTTTCCTGGTTAGTGTAACATTTTTGTCCGACGTAACATAACCAGTGCGGCTCTGGAGTAAGAAGACTGGCTTCCGAGAAGTTAAACTCTTGGGACACGAGAGGTTTTAACTTGCGATTTGGTCACAAGATCTTCCCAAAGTCTGGCACAAGTCTGAGGAATTCTAAGACTGAGTCGACACGACCTCCATGAGCTTTCTCAAGGTCGTTCGCTTCTTGGACTTTCTGTGCAGTTCGCCTTCTTCCGACTTCTTCCTCAAGATGAAGTTGGGTTCTACAGACTGGTTGATGGCGTAGAAACAGTTGCCATGATCCGGAATCTGCAGTTCTGGATGGGAAAACACAAGTTTGTTTCAATGACAGAAAATGTGCAATACACCAGCGCCACCTAGTGAATCTATAAAGTACTGCAAGAAAGAGAAACCTGCAAACTTTGCAGCTGCAAGATTTGTTGTTACCTATCAATGTCATTTCTAGTAGGCACTTAAAAAATGGAATGAAAGAAAAGTTTCCACACTGACATTATTACTTTACTCATCTAGTTTCTCAGCTGAAATGCCTCCATGCAAAATATAATGTTTTTGTCTTTCTTCCATCCTGAAACATTATTAACAGTTGTCAGAAAGCAGTTACTCAAGCAACTGGATATGATTTGGAAAGAGTCAGATGTTTCAGGCAGAATCCTCTACATTTTGTCAGTGTCGTATATTATTACCTGGATGCCTTCATCGGCATTATCAACAGTTGATTGCAGTAGGATATGCTTAAAAGAATGCTACCCAAGGCCCCTTACTACCTACCTCCATCAGGCAGCTTCTGGACCAGCCTGTATTCTTCAGCCTCCTCCGCATCCAGGTTAAACTTGCTCATCAGGCTCTTTATCACCCCGGGTGTGTGGTCCTGGTGGGTCAGCTGGAGACATGAGAAACACATTTAGCAATTAGAGACTTTGTTTTTTGCCAAACTAAAAATTTAAAAAGACCAAAAAAGATACATAAGCTTGTCTGCATATAAAACTCATGAAATTTAAGGAATTTGAAAGAATCTAGAAAATCGGTGTTAAAGCTGTAAAAAAAACGGAGCTGCCACAGCAAAGAGGACCATTAACCTAGCCTCTACCAGGCTCCACAGATTGCTGGATAAATAGTAAAAATTGGCCAAGTAAGACAGAAAACATGTCAGAGGAGTTAGATGGCCAAGGAGTACAGTTTGCAACATAAGGTACATAAGAATAGATTGCAAACTGTACTCCTTGGCCATTTAACTCCTCTGATGTCTTTTTTGGCCAATTTCTACTATTTTTTCAGCGACCTGGAGAGCCTGGTAGAGGCTGACATTAACTCACAAGAAGTATGATTGTAGCTTTAAGTTAACTGAACTCCAAGATGTTCTTCCATCCCCTAAACGACCATATTAACAGACCCTCACCAGAACACTTTTGTAGATGTTGTCGGACTCCCCGCTGAGGCTGACCCGGATGACACAGTTACTGGACGAGTCGTAGGCCTTGTAGGGCGAGGTCGACATCTCCAGGGACGTCAGCGAGGAGGAAGATGATGAGGCTGACATCTGTCAATCATGATGTAATAGAAATCATGATTGTTGCATGATTATACAGACTATTGTCACAGTTTCAGCAGAATTTCTCAATGGTCCTATCAAAATTCATTGGACAGCTAAAGTTCTTCCTGTGTGGATTTAACATACAACAAATGAATGAAATTTCCATGAAGCAGCTTGAAACAAAATTTTCAGACAAGAAGAAAAAGCTACAGAATTCATACTTTTGATATGAATAGTTTATCAGGTCTCAGGATAATGACAAGTTCTTTGTACACAACAAAGTGGTTTTACTTAGTTGACCTTTTACCTTCCCGACTGGCTCTACATCATAAATACAACAAGTGATGACATACAAAGTACAATACTTAAAGGCTTACACAGTGCCTTAGTTTAGAAGTTTCAGATAAAGAAACAAACAGTACCTTCTCAGGCATGAGGCTGTCCGGAGAGTCAGGCATGCTGGTCTCACTGACTCTGTCCTCAGACTGGGATGTGTTGGAGTTGGCACTGCTGGTCTCCCAGTCACTCGTGCTGAACAATCTGCAACACATGAAAATACAATTAACTGATTAATATTCCTTAAACTCTACAACTCGATTTGAAAGGTAATATTCTGTTATAAGACCCAGCTAGTCCTCTGAAGGCCACTATGACTGTAGCAGGACACCATGGAACCCATAAGGCTACTCCAATCTAAATCCTTGGTTCTAGGAGATTTTTATATACAATTCTAAACAGAGGACATCATGATAACAGAGGGTTGGAGAAAAAACTTGCATTCGACTCTATTCATTGACCTAGAAAGTGTGTGCAATCAAGTTAAAACTTTCCTCTAAGATCTTTTATCAGAGAACAAACAAAACAACTAGAGTGGCTTAAACTGAACTGGTTAACTAAAACCCTGCCATGATGATGAAACTGAATTGACTTGAGAGCTACATTACCTTATAAGAGCTTTAAGATGGGGGCACAACACAGAACAAGAAGGACCATTTGCATAGTCCTTACACATATTCAGAAAGCATGCAGTTTCTGCAGTGACTGACCTGCTAATTCTCTTCCTGAGGCTGCGCTCCTTCCTGTTGGACTGGGCTGGGGGAGACATGGACTCTGACAGGGGCTGGACTTCACACGACAACCGGTAACTGTGGAAATAAACAGATAAACATCATTAAACAACAAACAAACAACACTGGGCGGGGGGGGACATGGACAGGGGCGGGACTTCACACGACAACCGGTAACTATGGAAACCAACAGATAAACATCATCAACTAACAAATAAACAAACAACACTGGGCAGGGGGAGACATGGACTCCGACAGGGGCTAGACTTCACACGATAACCGGTAACTGGAAACCAACAAACAAACATCGTCAAACAACAAACAAACAACACAATACTTCACACGACAACCGCTAGCGGCGGAAACCAACATATAAACATCATCAAACAAAACCTGTAACTGGAGAAACAATAAATAGTTTGCTTTTGCTCTGTAACTAAAACAGTAAGTGTCCTACTACTAAATGTCTAAAGATGACAGTTTGGCATGCTACAAAAATTCTGTAGTTGCCTGTTACAGAAGATGGAATTTCTAAAATATATGAGGACCAATAATTGGTCAAAGGTAACATGAAGAGGTTGATCAGTGAGATCGTACCTCTCCTCGTATCTGAGGTGCTCCACGCTGTCGAACCAGGCCTGGAAGCTGGGCTCCGGCACGATGTTGTAGTTCTGGGCTGTCTTCTGCAGCAGCTGGATCTGAGCCAACACCTCAAACTCCTGAAAACATACAACAAACCAGTCAACAAACTTAATGTTGATGAAGGTTAGACATCCACATAATAAGACATGCCAAAAGCAGTTACTCAACATGTCGGCGGTGTTGGAAAAAGTGTGTGTCAAGATTAGGCCTAACATCAACTCTCAAATCTCCACTGGGTGCCGTAATACTGCCACATCAAAAAAGAATTGTTACAGAGGCCTTCTCAAGATTGTTTTGAACACCTAATTATCCAAAGTGTACCTCAGGATTACTGATGCTGCATTGGTACATCTCTTTAAAACACTTTAAAATCATGTGCTTTTTTCTGTGGCAGTAATATGGCATTATGGAATTATGAGAGTTGCCATTACATTGCAAATCTTAAGTTGTGTAAAGATGACTCGCCTTTTTCTTTTTCTCAAAGTTGATGAGGTTGGAGTCCACGGTGTCTGGCATGGCCGTGTCCAGCATCATCAGGTCGGTCAGGAACGTCCCCAAATATGGCACTGTGCCCTGCATCACACCCTGTAACAACCAATCAGCAATCAGTATGGAATTCTACTACACCAAATATGGCACTGTGCCCTGCATCACACCCTGTAACAACCAATCAGCTATCAGTATCAGCTCTTGCTACACCAAATATGGCACTGTGCCCTGCATCACACCCTGTAACAACCAATCAGCAATCAGTATCAACTCCTGCTAAACCAAATATGGTATTGTACCCCAAATCAACCAATCAGCAATAAGTATCAAATCTTGCTATACCAAATATGGCGCTGTGCCCCAAATCAACCCATCAGTAATCAGTATCAATTTTTCTAAATACATAAGAAGTCTTAAAGTTTTCTGAGTTGTGTGAGACATCTTGTAGGATGTAACATATAATAACACAATGCTTATCATTTTTAAACTTTCAAAATTATTTCCAGATTTCAAAGCAACAGTACTAGATGTAAGAAATATGAATAAATTGTGAATAAGAACCACCTACCGATAATCTCTGTGCCTGTATTTTCTGCATGTTCTCTTTTCTGACATGTTTCACCTGACTGTTACTGGTGTCTGCATACTTGGCCGTCCCCTCCTGGAGTGAGAAGAAAAGTTCCAAAACTTTATTTTCAAGGCAACTGTGTTTTAATTATACATGTATCTTCTGTACTCAAGTATAGCTGCAACTGTGGCTCATTCGGGAACTGACAACACAAAAACAGTTTCTGTCATTTGGAATAGAAAAATAGTTATATCACAACAGCATTATCTTGAATATCCCAATATTTTTGGCTTCTTTTTTTCACACTTATTTAGACAACATCATACATACAGTTTGTGTCATTTTAAAAAACAATGGTGTATCACATCATCTTGAACTGTACTGGGAATTACAGTTCAACTATGATGCAGAAAGACTGCTTCCAACACAGATGAACTTTCAAAATGTGTTTCATCACAAATATTCCATATATGTGGCCTTGAAGCATTGTGGTAGCCAGGAAGTTTCTAGCGGGCTCTTTCTAACATGGCCAACATACCAATTAAATAGTACAAAAACATTATCATAACAAACTGATCTGAAACCATACAAACCTTGACAAGGATCTCTCTCCATGTCATCTGGTTATTTTCTTCGGAGAAAATCGTGCATAGTTCCTCGTACTCTTCTGACTTCTCCCTGCAGGTGCATTAAAATGGATGTAAGTCTGAGGTAACAATTGTATTGAAAATGTTTCTGCCTAAAATACACAAGACTGCACTCATCTCAAGTCTGAAGAATCATTGTGCAGAGGAGGGTTTGTGAAAATGTAAGTGTAATTCTATAATCAACAAATAAGATTTTCTGAAAGACTTCATTAAGTTTACATAAAATTGATCTAGCCAAAGATGAATTGCTAGCAATTAAACAATAGAAAAATACTTTCTCCATCCAAACATCATAGCTTCGCCATTTCAACCATTTCCTAAAGAAAGAATTAACTCCCAAAAGAGATATAAGCTCAGTTATAGAAATAGACGATAGGGACCCAATTGCAATACTCAGAGTGCAAAATATTTGGTACTCTTCCTACAAGGAGAAAGTGACTGCTTACTTTGAGACAGCTGCCCACGTGTCTGACAGTCTGTAGATGGGGTTAGACTGCAGACCAGAGATGATGGCTTTCAGAGAAGAGAAGTTCTTCAGAATTCTACACTCCTGGGGACAATATAGAAAAGGGAAAATGTTACAGGTGTAACGATCCCGCTATGTTGAAAGTCCCTGAGCAGAAAAAATACTTGCTCCCCTGCTATGGCTTTAATTACGTTAAGTTATCAAAAGTTTATGAACTACAGATTCAAAGTTACCTTGATACCACATATATAGATTTTTAGCAACTTTGGTAATGAGAAATACAATATTATTTTCCTACTTAACATATATTATTACTACAGTTGGTTTCTTGCCGCAAATGATACAATGACTTAACAGATTTCATTAATTGTATCATAAAATACAAACTTAAGTCTATTGGTCAGAGAATCCAGGAACAAGCCAGATTTTACGGTCTGCCTTACAAAGAAAGGTTAACACTAAATGCTACACAAAAGCTGAACGTACCTGTGCTATGTCTATCCACTTCTCAATGATCCTAACTCTTTCCTCTATAGAGATGCTGGTACTTCTTAAGATGGTGGCGATCACCAGGAAGGACACTGCGTTGAACTGAGCGATGGTCGCCTTGACCGTGGGAGCGTCTGTCGTGCTTTTGCCCTTCTTGTCCCGCCGCGACCAGACGGAGCCCAGGCAGTGATGAGGAACCACTTTCTTAAACAGCTCCTGTGAAAAAATTATTAGGAAACATCAGAAAAAGACTAGGAAGGCTTACTAGAATTGTTAAAAAAATAGACAGGCTTAGTAGAATTGTATAGACAATAAGAAAGTCATCATTGCAATCCATCCAGAGGTTTTTACGTTATGCTGACCACAAATACCCGGAAACACAAACAAGCAAGCACACACATGGACAAACCAAAAACCTCCATTTTTCATGGGGGTTAGCAAAACTAACCGCATCCATATATGTGAGTTGGTCTGCCATGGTCCGCACAGAGATGGTGTCAAACTCCAGGGGCTGTTCCGAGTCTGAGCCCTCGATAAACAGCACATCCTCATTGCTGGTCAGGTGGTGACCGTTGGGTACTGTGGACAGGAATGGACAAGGGTACTTAGCTTGTTCGAAAGCAAAAATGTACAATAAAGGTCTTCATTCATTCATATAATAGCTCTATGAATGTTGTGCAAAGACTTGATGATGATGATGAAAATAGCTCAATAAAGAATATGACTCACAATAAATCTAGACACTTTTACTATACAAAGTTTTACCATAACAAAGTTTTCTACCAGTACCATAGAGCACTAAATCATATGACAGACAATCTTTTAGCCTCTTCATCAGTGTTGAACTTACTACTGACAAAACTAGAGCAAAGAGAAAGCTGTTACTGGAATAAATGCTGCCAGAATTTGAACCTCTGTCATCACAGCATTTATTCTCTTACGTCTCTTTTTAAAATAGATTTAAAAAACAAACTCTGATTGTCTGAATATTTCACGTAGGTACGAGATATCTGATTTCTTGCTTACCTGACATTTTCTGCTGCCCCTTGAGGGCCTCGTTCCTGCGGAGTCTGTCCAGCTTGTGTCTCGTCTGTCGTGCCAGCTCCCCGTCCGACATGTGAGCCTCCGCAAACTCCAGCACGCGGTGAAGCAGCCGGTACGCGGGAGGGTCGTCAAAGTCGTCCTGGTAGATGTCCATCCAGATACACAGCACCGACTGGATTATTCTGAGGAAGGAAGGGAGAGACACATCAGGAAAAGACACTTTATGTTATACTTTGGAAGAGCAAGGGTGTCTGTGTGGCGCAACGGCTAGAGCGTTGGAATCAGAATCAGTAGGTCCTGAGTTCGATACTCGCCATGCCCCCATGACGGCGGAGTGACGCCCACCGAGCCTCGCGGCTAATCTGTCTAAAGGTGCCAAAAACACCTACGGGTTTGGTGCTGCCAGTGTGTCACCATCTGCACACTTGCCACTAAGACCCGTGAATTTTTTATTTTTTTTGAAGAACAACTAGTGCAATCTACATGGATTTCCTTTGTCCATCAAGATACACTGCACTGACTGAAAAGAAATACACATGAGAAAAATGCTTTTTACAGTGAGAAACAAAATTTGTTTTTTTGTGTTTTTCCTTAGTTTTCTGGTCCTTTTGCTAAGGAGAAGATATGCCTACTTATAACACTTTAATCGCACAGTCAGATAATAAACAACATTGCAGCCAGACTTACACAGAATCTCAGAGGACTGCTGCAGTTTTATATTGCCTCACTAGGGGGCAACAGGAGAGTATCACTGGAGAACAAGAACAGAAAAATACTCACCTACAAACATCATGTCTGCTGTCTTTTCCATTTTCCCCTCTTCTTCTACATTCTTTGTATTCTGTATATCTGAAAGGAACATCAACAAAATGGATTCACTTAAACGTTGATGAAGGTTAGACATCTAGGTAATAACAAACAACGAAAAGCAGTTACTCAAGCATCCCTAGAAAAATATAGTGGATGCTATCGCAAATGTCTGACCATTTCCAAAATCATATCCAGTTGCTTGAGTAACTGCTTTTTGGAGCACTCACTTATTTATGGCTCTGTCCATCATCAAATTGAAAAATGAACATTTTTTGTTACATGTATCAAGTCACTCCAAAAAAGTTTCACTCTACTTAGGATGTGCACAAAAAGACAAAGTTTATTAAAAATGTGCTTTCAAAACTTGTGCACGTGCCAACTTTGATAAACACCATCATCACATCCTTACCTTCTAAATAGAATATCTAAGACTTCATCAGCTGTAGTGAAGGCTCTGTAAGTAGCCAAGAAGACGTTGAGGTGCATGGAGTTGGTGTCTTGGTCCTCCACATCTTCAGGTGCCAGGTTCTCCACCAGTCTCTCCACCGTGCCTGCCTTCAGCGTGCGCAGCTTCATGGTTTCCCACTGTAGAGGTTGAAACCAATTTTCCCCGTGAGTTAGTTTCTGGAAGAGAACACCATGCTTCTATGTTAGTCATGAATATATTTGAGCCACTCCTCTAAGGCTTTAGTCACATTTTCTACCCGGGGCCTGGCCGGGCTGTTTGCGGAAACTAAAAATTTAAAGTTAATGCCAATAGATATGCACAAGGCATGCTGTTAAATCATTTGACTTTGAGGTATGTTTTGTGTTCTTGTTGTCTTTTAACTCATCCTTTTTGTTCCCCAAAGCTGCCCCTTTGCAGAAATGTGACGTTAGCCTAATTATAAGCTAGTCACCATTACCTCCTGTTTGTTAGACTGTTAAAAATCAACTCTCAATTTTATGGCTAGCCAACACTTTAAAATAATAAAATTAGATTAATTAGAAAATCATAATTATGAGATGCAAACTACCAAACTCCTCTAAACTCAAAACTGATTCACCTTTCAATCATGCTGTTGTATGGAAATTTGAGGAGAAAAACAACAATTTTTAAGTTAAGACAGTACAGTTATCTGAATTCTTTAAAAAATTTGTAAAATATGCTTTTAAGAACCAAAAGGAGTAGGGAGAATTGCTTTATTCTTTTTATGTCAGAAACCATTTTACCTTTCCATCCTCAGTGTCAGACTGCGAAAGAACAACAGTTTCAAAGTTATGCTAAATCCCTGATAAGTCAACAATTGAGAATGCAAATTTCCAGGTGAGGATTGAAAAAAGAATCAATCAAAATCACTTGATGCATCACAGGCTCTGTTACAACTTACATATTCAGCATTGTCACTTCATTAATATATGGATTTTACCAACAACAAGGCAAACACACATAGTTTCTATTTGTATTGTCTTTGAAATCATGCTTGAAAAAAGCCATTGGGCAAAAAATTAGTTTAGTGTGGAAGATATCATGAGCAAATGTTATTTGTATTTATACTCGAATACTACAAAACAATTAGGATTTCTCACTCACACATACATTCACCATATATTATGATTTAGCATCTTTATCTCACCTTATTATTTATTATCGTCTAAATTTATGAGGTAAACCAGTGACATTAGAAGTCCTAGACCAAAGTACATGTGCATGACAGACTGAAATTTCACCATAACCCTCTTGGAAATAAAACTGTACAAAATCTAATGTAAGCTAGTAACTATGCAGAAGGACATTCTCCCTACCTGTAGAGAAGTGGTGGTTGTCTGGTGTCGAACCTTCTTCAGACTGACTGTGTAGATGACTCCATCCTCCTTCTCCTCACCCCACTCTCGACTGGACTCCCCCTGTAAATACACAAGAGGAACAACCATGTTAAACTTAAACTCACGACTGCTCTCCCCCTGTATACAAGCACAAGTAACAACCATGTTAGCTACACATTCACTGATTCAAAACGTGTTCGAGAAAATGTCTGGAAACATTTATAAACCTTTAGGACCAAAGTCACAATGCCCTGATCTTAGGATGAAAAACAGGTGCGCTTGTGAACTCCTCAGACTTCTTCTTGGCACCTATCGCATATCATCTTCTCAGCAACATTAGAAGTCCTAAAACATCTACAATTGAGTCAACGGTTAGAAAACCCTGGATCAAGTCTAGTCAGAAAGCAAATGAACCACCAAGAAAACTGCTGCAGACCAAGTCTGATCAAAAAGTGTGTGCATAAAACATGTTAAGCATGCTCAAAATAGGAAGTTTCCTTGGAAGGATGTTCTTGGGTGGTTTAAGTTCCACAAGTTTAAACAAAATTTCCTAAACTTTCAGTTTAGTTGAAAAACAGAACTGAGAATTTTCTGAAGAACTTTGGAAAACTGCTTGATTCCTGAAACAATATTTCCGTCTTTAGTCTTTTACGTCTTCTGAAAAGGTTCAGTTTCATAGAGGCACCCAATGAAGCACACTAGATATACCCTAGGACAACTACTAACATCTTGAAACATTTCCCTAAGCTAACTGCTAAGAACAGGAAGTCACAGTGCCCTGATCTCTACATGGAAAACAGGTGCACTTGTGAACTCCTGAAGACTTCTTGGCAACTTAAGATGGTGAATTGGCATCTCCTCAACAAACGTTTCTTGACTTAAACATTTAGAAAGAATTTTAACATTATCAACAAGGTTAAGTTGTGTTTTCTTCAAACATTTCCAGGCTCCTTGGTGCCATCTTAAATGCGGAAAGAGAGAAAGAATCTTGCAATGTTTGAATATACTAGAAACAAGAAGTCTATTTTGTAAGGACCACACAGGACGGCACAATTGCCTGAACTTTCCACACATCAGAAACAGGTGCGGGTCTAAGTGTTGTTGTGAACTTAAAGATTGGAACACTTCTTTTCTTGGCTCCTTACAGTACGGTATCTCTAAAAGCTTGGCATCTCCTCAGTATCACACATGAACATCTTGAAACGTTTGAATTTGCCAAAAAGAAGAAGCTCTTTGAAAGGTTGTTCGCATGGGGTGGTATACTTCCATGAACTCTAAGAACATCAGAAACAGGAGCCAAAGTTTTGTTTGAGAACTTGGCACATCACTCCTTGAACTATCATAACAGTAGAAGTTTGGCATCTTCTCAACAAAACCACAGGAAACAGCCGTTGGGACCTTTCTCAACTTCTGGGGAGGACAACCTAAGGAGGCGTGATCTTACCAGCTTTACGAAATACATCAAAAACATGTGTGAAGGTTCGGCAGTATTATTTCAATTGTGAAGCTCATCCTAATCCTAGGGATCGCGTGGGACGGTACAATTTCCTGTACTTTTCCTACATCAGAAACAGGTGCCAGAATTTCTCTGCACACATTGCTCCTTGAGCCTGGTATATTATCAAGGACACATTTTGTACTACCATCTTGGAATGTTTATGAACTTACATAAAAAAAGAGTATGATTCTTAAAAAGACATCCTGGGGTGGTCACACCAATTTCAAATTTTGTTGGTTCACAAGATTTTTTTATGTGAAAATATGGCAAGCAGACATCATAAATGCAACGGGCAGGGAGGAAAACTTGAATATGACCATGTCCATTTCATAAACCTGAGTGCACCAAGGCATACGCCTGGTCCTTAGACTAGTGTTTTTCCAATTAAAAGTAACAATTTTTTTTTTAAATCAGTGAACCAACAAATTAAATTGGTGTTGCCTAATCCTACCAGATTTACAAAGAAGAAAGTATATCAAACACAAATGCAGGCTAAACATTGTATACATGCACTTGACACTGATCCCATATATATAATTCACATTTCTTAGACCGTAGACCCTATGCTACATGTCTACAGACCATACTTTTAAATATATATTGAAAGTACTGATCCTACTTTATCTTAAAGTTTAACAGAATTTTCATCTGGCTCAAGAAGATGTCAGCTTCAGACTTCAAGAACTAATACAAACTTCTTTCTCTTGACAGAATCTGTCAGACTCTACAAAATTCCTGCCAGCACCGATCAATTCAAACTTGAAAACTTATTTTCCAAAGCTCAAGGGCCAAGGCCAACTGAATTTCTACCTTTCAACCTGTCAGTGAATGCAAAGTTTAAAGCCATTTCTGTCTCTCTCTCTGTAGCTCAAAGTCAAACTGAATCTTTGAGGATCAGGGATGGATAGTAAATTTGTGACAGATTCCAAATTCCCTAACACTTCCCAAAGATAAGATGACGACCAGTGTTTTTCTCAAATACCTTAAGTGAAGATGGCATGTCATTTGTGTGGTATTTTCATTTCTGTGACATATATGCAGTTACAGAAATATTTGAAATTGAATGTGAAAATCTGTCACATCATCCAAATTCCCCAAACCTTTCCTGAGATAAATTGACCAGCGTTTTCCTAAAGTACCTTAAATGAAGATGGCATGTCCCTTGTAAGGTATTTTCATTTCTGTAACATATATGCAGTGACAGAAATATTTGAATGTAAAAATCTGTCACATAATCCAAATTCCCTGAATCTTTCCAAATATCAAAGCCTTTTTCTCAAATACCTTAAATGAAGATGGCATACATGTATTATCATTTGGAAGGTATTTCATTTAAAACATAATTTATAGAAATATTACGTTACTGCGTTACAGAAATATTTCAATGAGAAAATCTGTCACAACATCCAAATTCCCTGAAATGAATCTTTCCAAAGACATATTGACCAGCATTTTCCTTTTTTAAGTACCTTTGATAAAGACAGCATGTCAGCGCACTAGACTATCACTGCTGACAGCATCCCCACAGAAAGCCTCTCTAATCTGTCCTCCTCCCTTCTTTATCACAGGAACTAAACACCAGCGGAGACCCTCCAACATGCTCCCTGTGTCAGGGCAACCTATAGAAATGTGCTCCTTACAAATGAATTACAGCTAAACAGAGGGAGAGGGCGCCCCACGCAGGGCTGACTAACAACCCATTGCCAAGTTTCCTTGCATGACGCACAAGGAACCGTTTACTGTGCGGGATGGAAACTGGCCCCATATATGGGCAAGCACTTGCTGGCCTCACAGTCACACCAAGATGGGATGAAAGCAACAGTTAGAAACAGATTTCTCAAGTCATTGTGGCCTGGTGTGGGTCTGATTCTGAGAACTGTCAGGTTTTTATAAGGAAATCTGAGCTCGTTATAGACAAATATGGAGACTACAAGGAAAACTGAGCTCCTTGTAGGCAAATATGGAAATGTGACTTGCTATTGGCTTGGTTGCCATACAAACGTAATGTTATACCTGCATGTTATCTAATGATTTCAAGTAAAACAGACTTGAGAGGAAAACTATTAATGCTGACAAATGCTGATTTAGATAAAGTTTCCTTCCATGAGGTACAAGGAACCATTTATTGTGCGGGATGGAAACTGGCCCCATATATGGGCAAGCACTTGCTGGCCTCACAGTCACACCAAGATGGGATGAAAGCAACAGTTAGGAACAGATTTCTCAAGTCATTGTGGCCTGGCCTGGCTCTGGTTCTGAGAACTCTCATGTTTTTATAAGGAAAATTGAGCTCCTGAAAGACAAATATGGAGTTTACAAAGAAAACTGAGCTTCTTGTAGGCAAATATGGAAGTGTGAGAGCTTACTGGCTTGGTTGCCATATAAATATATGTTGTTACACCTGCATGTTATCGAGTGATTTCAAGTAAGACAGACTAGAGAGGAAACTATTAATACTTACAAATGCTGATTTAGATAAATATAACAACTCATATGTTTTTTAACTACCACTAGAAACCAACTCGCAATGTAGAAAGAAAGCTTAGTCATCATAATTATACTGCATGAATTGGCTGTTGGCATGCTAAGGAAAAATTACATTGTAAGTTTGTAACGTAAGTCCCTTCAACCTTTTGAAAGCCTCCAAATTGCTCAAAATTTAACTAGCTATCTACACATACTGAGCAACCCAGGAAGAACTGTAATAGTGTAAGAGGAATCCAAACAAACAAGAATATGAGACAGCTGTTATCCTGTTAAGATGATAAAAAAAATGTATTACAAGGAAAAAGCACCAGGGAAATAGAAACACCACACAAAGTCTATGGAACAGAAACTTGATAAGAAAGTTAATTTCACAGTCATGAGTCAGACAACAAGGAAGAGTTGTAAGATACAAAGAAAACACTGACATGTGAAAAGTTGAATCATAAGGAAATACAGCATCACGGAAAGTGCCGAAAATGCCAAACAACACTAGCGGAACTGGAACTTAATGGGAAAGTTAGCTACAGTAGAAAAAGGTTAATATTGCACAACGGATTACCGCACACTTCTGACAACTGCACAGGATCCCAAAATCCCTAACCGGTACGGTCCAGCTAAATAGCTTTGCGTTGTTGCACCACCTAGATAATTGCACGAAATACACTGGCAAATGGGGCTTGCAACTAAATGGCTTCTACTGTACAAGGCCATGAGTAAGATTACCCAGCAGCTGACTCAACAAGTGCTTTATCAGGCTCCTGGCTTGTGTTCAGCCCCAGGTCTGGATACCATCCTTCCTCCTTCCTGTCCTTCCTGATGACAGAATTATCTCGGGATTACAACCAGCCAGTCTTGGCAAAAAGACTTTTAAGTGGTCATGTACCCTGACTCAGTGAGTGTCATCCAAGTTAGTTTTCCAGGGCTCCCAATTAGGGGTGAGCACCAATACAGAAATACAGATCGGTTCGGACCTGAACCTGGACCTAATTTGATTAATTATTGTGAAAACCATTTGTGAATGGGCGATGCTAAAAACATCGTCCAACAAGAAACAACACTTTTAGCTCACATACATTCCGTTGGTGAGGGGAGAGTATGATGGGAGCCCCATTAACTAACTAATTCCTCCTTCTTATAAAGTTATACTTTCTAATGACAGAATTATCCTAGGATCACAACCAGCAAAGTCTTGGCAAAAAGACTATAATAAGGAGCTCAGGTCATGTAGCCCCAGTGTCATCCTAGTTAGTTTTTCAGGGCTCCTATACATGTATATTCCAAGTAAACCAACTAATTCCTTCTTCTTAAGTTCTTATAAAGTTATACTTTCCAATGACAGAACTATCTCGGGACTACAACCAGCAAAGTCTTGACAAAAAGACTTTAAATGGGTTGGTAATGGTAGAGTATGGGTGCTCAGTAAACCAACTAATAGTAATTCCTCTTGGCAAAAAGACTCTAAAGAAGAGCTCAGGTGACTAAACCCAGCAAACTGTTTAGTCTGGTTTCCTTCCAGAGGGCTTCAGTTTCAAAGACAGAGTTTGGGCTCTATTAAAGGAAAGAAAGAAACAGTCTAACAAGTGACCGATTGATTCAAGAAGAGGACCCTTTGTAAACTTGTCACTTATGTAAGCTGGATGTTCTGTTGCTGAACTACACATGGAAGACAGCTAGTGGCTAGAATGGGTATGGAGCTACGGATTCAACATTGGCATGCTATTTAACTTTAAAGGTAGCTGTTTCAAACAAAATTTGATATTTGATACTCAATATCAAAGCAGGGCAAAATACTTTTGAAAACAGCTTAGCACAAGCTTCCTATGCTACAGAAAAATACAATAAACATCTCAAGTATCTAACCATAAAAAGAATGACAAAAAGTATAAAATCATTGTAACAAATACCTTCTCAAAACCTTGCTTTCCCAATGACCCCATCTAGAACAGAAAGTTACCAGCTTTACAACATCCTGGTTGGGGTGTCAAAACACAAAAGACTGAGCAGCAGTGAACTCAGTAGCGTCTTATATACTGCCTAGCGACCTCATATGTCTTGAGATCTGTTTCTCAGAAGACCATGAGTGTACCAAGGTGGTACTGGTACTGCAGATGCCTGGGGGAGATTATATCAGGGATGTTTTGTACCAGGAACCACTTGTCAGGGCAGCCAGCAGGACTCATAACAAACCTGCCCCTGGTTTGGCAACGTGCCTGGGACACATGACACGCCCCCATCTCCAAGCAGATGTCATTTGAATATAGGGAAGAGTCAGGGTTGTCTCCGGGACCCGTTACTCCGTCCTGGGACAGATATTTGCTTGTTGGGACGGACAAAAATGTAACCCTTTTCTGTCGCCAAAATCTGAAATTCATTGCATGAAATAATTTGTTTTGGTAAGATTTCACAACTAAATGTCTAAAATGAGCATCATGAGCTACGAAACAATGAGTGGGATGGGAAAAAAATTAAAGCTGGAGACAGCCATGAGTAGATATTTTTTACTCCGGTTTTGGCTGCTCTACCATTCAGCTTACTTTTATTCTTCAATTTCTTGTTCTCTTAAGTTGGTCTGATGCTCTGTAGTGGTAGGCAACTGGGTTGGCTTTCAAGTGCTCATCAAATCTTACTTTAAAACTGTTCACACTTGGAGCCATTATCACTTCTTCAACTTGAAAAGAGGAGAAAACCGCTCCAACAACTGATGAAACGACAAGGTTATGAGTTTGGTGCCAATTTGGCCCATGTTTTATCTCTTAAACCAAATCTACCGGCGGCAGGCGGGTTACAGTCATCGCCCGAAACAATCTCCATTTGCTGAAGCAATCTTCATTTGACAAAGGGAGATTATTTCAGCTCATAACTACCTGCCTGCCGCCATAGATCTACTTGAAGATTACCTTAATACCTTATGTTTGCTGTTGAAGCCAAGGATGAAGCTAGTTGGAGCTAGTGTCTTTGAGGGATAGGAAATTGCCTATCACAATACAGAAATAGACAAGTTTCTTCCACCTTCAAGGCAAGGCAAAAACGAAAAACAGAAGAAATACATTTGCTTGGAGATTAGCTTATGTTTGCTGTTGAAGGGAAGGATTGAGTTCTTCTGTGTCAGATGGATCGGCTGCTTATCATTATGCAGAAATAGATAAGTTTCTTCCTCCTTCTTGGCAAGGCAAACAGGAAAACCATATTGCTAAAGAAATACATCTGCTTGGACTGGAGAAAAGCTTATGTTTGCTGTTGAAGCAAAGGATGGGAAAGGCTGGTTTGTAGTGTAGTGTATGGGAGGAACTGGATGCTTATCATTATGTAGAATTAGATGCGTTTCTCCCTCCCTCCTTTTTAAATTTAGTTCAAGTCAAGGCAAAAACAAAAAACATATTGCTAAAGAAATACATCTGTTTTGATGTGTTATGCTTGTACATCTGCTCATGTTTGCTGTTGAAGCGCAGGATTGAGTTTTCGTGTGTCGGAAGGATCAGCTGCTTATCTGAGTATACAGAAATAGAGTTTCTTCCTCCTTCTTGGCAAGGCAAAATTGCCAAAAACGAAAAAAGGAAATGTATTGCTAAAGAAATACATCTGCTTGCAGATTAACTTATGTCTGCTGTTGAAGCGAATATGGAAAATGGTTGGGTTCTAGTGTGTGGAAAGGATTGGATACTTATCACTATGCAGAAATAATTAAGTTGCTTCCTTCTTCAAGGTAAGGCAAACAGGAAACTCATCGCTTACACCTGCTTGGAGATAAATGGAAGGACTGTAGAAGGAAAATGTTTGGTCAACAGTGTTCCCAAATATTCTGATGTAAAATATCATGTTCCATTCTTTATATGGGCAATTTGTTTCTTGTTTTCCCTATATTCCTCTGTCATTGCAATAAGGCTACACATGTACATGTACTATCATAACTCCATAAGGATGCTTGTAATGTATTGCAAATTATGAAATTTTTCACAATAATGACGCTGTAGTCTGCAGAATTCCAATTTGACCTTTTTACCCCCCTTAAATGACAAGATAACAGCTGACAGTGAGTGATGACCTGTCAGCTGAGATGATGGATTTATTCCCATAAAACCACCCCAAGGCTGGACCCCTGATGATCATACATGGAGCTATTGTCACTTTGCATTTGGAATTAATTGTGGAAATTTCAAAGACACCCCCCTGTCATTTGGGAAGATGGATGTTATGCAATAAAAGCAAGCCTGAGGCAGAGCTGTCAGCTTTCATTACTGCTAATATAGATGTACAGAGCTATCATATATACATGTAACACTACTCATTTTATATGTTCTTGATCTCAATATCACAGGCACTATGTTATGAACCTCTTTCATGTTGGACTTCAGATGCACAGTCTCTGTTTCTTCGGCTCTTTATCAGTTTATGTCTCAGAAGACAGTCAATAGCTTCAGTTCAGCCAGTGTCACAGCTTCTGTCAGTAATTTGTTTATTGGTACTCTGTGTACATGTAGTCTTGGCTTACAATATGTAGTACGTATAATACAGTACAAGAAAACATGTATCTGTCTTGTTTTCGTCTACCTGTAAAATCTGTTTGGCATAACACACGAATAGCTTTGACAGCACAAAGTACACAGAATGATTTGGCAAACATATCCCTGCATATGCAACCCCTAGATGTTTTTGAAAGGCACCTAATAATTAATGATTAATAAGAACACCCCTATCCTACTTGATAACAATAAGTTCCACTATAGAACGGAGCCACCCTAAGGGCAAAACCATCCCCAACTCCTCTTTACAGCTGATAACGACTGTCCTACAAATGATGAACTGGCAGCATAATTTATGAGATAATGATGACAGATTAGACACAGTTTAAGGGAGGGATTCCCCATCATTAACATTTCATGACTGCAAATCAAGTATTTCCCATATACATATTTATATACCTTAAATCAAACCTTTCAGTCATACTGGGTGTAACTCTGTGTGATGTTTTTAAATTGCAATCTTTGTCGATATATCCCATGCCAGATAAAAAGAATGGCAATGAAATGAAATACAAACATTTTTCTTGAGTTCCTTGCTTGTAATAGCCTGTGGATACCTCACTCCAGCCCAATCTCAAAAATATCTATCCTGCACAATAGATATTTTTGAAATCGGGCTGGGGTGTGGTAACCAGGCTATGCTTGCAGCTGCGAGCAAACCACTGAAGTGAAAGCTACATGAATACAGTATTTCTAAGCAATGTTATTTAGGTAATGTGAACATGGACAGTAGTATTAAATATAATTTAATGGATGATGTTCCAAACTCTGCAGCTGGACTTGAACTACAGAGCATTGCCCTGTGGTTCAACTTCAAGTCCAAACTTTGGTCCCCACACACCTGTGCTGATGTAACATGATCTGGGACAGGTACACCTGCACAGGTAAGGCACTTGTTGGACAAAAGCCTGTCAAATAAAGGAGACTTAAGCTATACTAAAGAATCTATAGAAGACACTTAAAGCAAAACATGTCTTGGTGAATAAAAGAATGTCTTGTTTAGGTTAAATCTTGCATCAGCTGCTTTAAGTGCACTACTGTTTGTTTTTCGTGTGAACAATTGTAGCAAATTGAAATTGCTGTTTTTCTCCAAGAAACCATCAGTCTTGTACAAATCTATTCTTAAAACAGATTTCAGCAGAGATTTGAAAAACACTTTCCCCTCATCAGTCTTTCCTGGTCTGTTGCTTTTAGCAATGCATGAAGTTGAGTCAGTATATCTGGTTTAAACCAGTCCAAGATCAATTATAGATTTGACAAGTACCTTTGATCGCCCCCACGTACACTGTTCTGAGCATGTTCTTACTGCTAAGCTCCGAAACTATGTTAATACGTAACCTCAAGTACACAAGCCTGTCTGTTACATAATGAACAATGGCTCAATGTCACTCTGGTTTCCACTAAACAATCTTTATTGGTACAGCTACAGGTATAAGTTAGTATCATTTCTTTAATTAACTAATCAGAATGGCAAAATAATTTCCTATTGTGCCTGTATAGTAATAATATGAAGGAGAGTGATTGGTTAACTGACTACCTTTCAGGGAAAGCTATAAATTGTAAAAAGTATTAGTATTACCATTGCGAGTTTCATAAACTTTATCCTTGAAAGCTTTTTACCACAGATCGCTAAAGTCAACTCCATGTTGACCAACTTTGGCATACAGTCAGCTTGATGAAAGAGCAATTGGAAAACAACCTTGGCACACATACTGCTAAGTAATACCACTCCCTTTACAAACTCTTCCAACCATGGAAGAAAGGGGGCGAATGTCCCTGAAGTCACGCAGTCTCTGAGTGGGGTTGACAACCCTTGATACTACGGTGAAGCGTGATGCTTTGCGTGTGACAGACAGAAATGCTGTGTTTCCAAAATATCTGACTTCTAGCAGAAAGAGAGATAAACAGCACTGACAGTTGAAGGACGCAAATTTGAGGGTCATTCCCACAATGAGAAAAAGTTTGACCCTGTGAGTAAGGCTGTCTCCAGGACCCCTCCCTCCTTTCTTGCCAGGACAGAAATTTGCTTGTGGGGACGTTAAAAAAATATTACCCCATCCATCCCAAAATCAGAATCAGAATCTTTATGACATGGAAGTGTTGAAATTCTATTCTCATCAACTTAAAATGACACATTTAACAAAGGAAAATCAACAACATGGGCTCCTAAACAACGAGTAGGCGGAGAAAATTAAAGCTGGAGACAGCCCTGTTTGTGAGTCTAGAAGAAATGCAGGAATATCTTTATACAGTGGAAGCCAGTTAATTGCACGTCGGATAAACGCACACTTCGGTCAATTGCACGGAATCCCCAAATCCCGTGGCGGTGCGGTCCAACTGGGTAACTTCGCATTAGCGCACACGCCGGATAATTGCACGAGATTCGCCGGCAAATTGGGTGTGCAGTTAAGCGGCTTCCACTGTACACAAATTGGAACAATCTAAACGATGATTGAAGAACTTTCCTAAAACTACACATGCTAGCTTGTTTCCGTCATTTCTGTATTCAAACCAAACCGCAAAGAGGTAGGATCAGGAAAGTAACTCTGACAAACTTGACATGTAAAGAAAAGGGCGGGACATTTTCCCGCCTGTACTGGTTTACAAGACCAAAGTACAGTTCGCTATGTAAATGGTAATGTCATTGCTGAATCAGCACAATCAAATACGCCTGTCTGAAAACGGTAACCAACAAAAACACAATAATCTTCATGTGAAGCGGATGCTGTCCGAAATGTTTGACTGTTTCTAAAATCATATCAAGTTGCTTGACATGAGTAACTGCTATTTGACATATATCTCTTATTACTTTGAATGTCTAACATTCATGAACGTAAAAACTACGATATTTCCAACCAAACTTGAAAAATCCTATCCATATGACAACTTTCGCACAAACCAGATAATTGTAATATTCTAGCGACAGCCGACATTTCGAAGAGGAAAAGCCAAGTTTGAGGTTGTGTTTGTAGATATATGACTACAGCGCCCACCAAGGTGATTTCATGTCTCCCTAGGCCAAAACTTAACAAAAGAAGAGATATTTCAACTATAGAAAATCAAAAGACATCCTGCAAACTAGATGTAGCTGTTAACAAGTAGTTAAAACATAAGACTCACACTTTTGTCAGGGCTCTGCCTAGAGCTTGGTGTTCTCATGTTGCTTGAGAAACGCCAGGAACTAAAATGAAGGGCTACATGCATACAGCAGACAGAAATAGTGAGAGCATGTTTCCAAAATACTTGAAAGAATGAGAGAAATAAACAGTGCTGGAACTTGCTAGAACTTGAAGTTGAAGGACATTGAGTTGAAGGTCACTCCCACATTCTTTAAGGAAGCTTCTCGAACTTATAAGTCTAGGAGAAGTGTCGGAATGTCTTTAATATTACAATTAACAATGATGGATTGAAGAATGGAAAATTTCCTAAAATACATGTCAAGCTAGCTTCAAGAATATGTTTCTGTTATTTCTGCATTTCAACTTAATCCTGAAGAGGCAAGACTAGCAAAGTGAACCTGTCAAATTCTTGACATGTAAAGAAAAGGGCGGGACATAACTTTGTTAAGATGCCAAAGTACAGTTTGCCCTGTAAATGGTTACCTTTACCGCTGAATCAGCACAATCTAACAAGACAGTTATAAACCTAAACACAAAAACTAAATCCATATATGATCATGTCAAACAAAATATTCCACAATTTACCACAAACCATATGGTAACTTTTGTACAAACCAGATAATCATATAAATATCTGGAGCACTAGTAGAAGCTCAGAGAAATTCGCAAAACTTAACGAAAGGAGATAGACTCAAACCACAATTCAACGACATTGCAAAAACCAAACAATTGTGGCAAAAAATACTGTTTGCATTTAAGTTCGTAGGGATTTAATTTCGCAGTAGGGGGAAAAAGTTTGCGGTAGCACCATGCACTGTAGTCTCATACTGCCATGGAAAAATGTTCGCGGTGGTTTTAAGTTCGCGATGAATTGGCAATGTGAAAACTGCGAACAGAAAACCACCATGAACATTTCTGCATTTACAGTATCTAAAACATCAAACTCACACTTTTGTCCAGGCTCTCCCTAGAGCGCGGAGTTTTCATCCTGCTGAAAACTGACAGGAACTAAAACGAGAGGTTATGACCACAAAATGACCCTGACAGGTGCCATAGCAGGTTCATATGTACGCCACAATGTCCAAGGTTCAATAGGACTACATTGTATAGAGAAAAGTAAACAGAGTACTGAGTTTACTTTAGGTCAGTGAAGGGGCGGAAATTATACTTTGTAACTGCGTCAACTCTTTTGCAAACGTCAGACCAAGATGACTTGTAGAATATGGGAAAACTAAATAAAGAATTTTTAATAGAATTGACAGGGAAATTTTATAAATTGTAAAAAAAAAACACAAAAGAAGAAAACTAGACACACACAGTTAGCAAGAAAAATTATATACACAGTTTTCAAAATCCTTACCCATCCACATCTCACAGTATTTTTCAGAGTCTTATGATCTATAGGCAATTTACTGGTCAATCTCCAATAAAATACAGATGAACAATTAGTTACTATGTAAGTACGGTATCTGTCCTCTACGTCTTTCGTGAAGATCATGGATTTCCGATCAGCTCCCAATTAAAGCTCTAAATGATATACTGTAAATGTATTTAATTTCGCGGGGATTTAATTTCGCGGTAGCGGGAAAAAGGACTTTTCGCGGTGGATTTAAGTTCGCAGTAACACCATAGACTGCAATCTAATATCATAATAGAAAATTGTTCGCGGTGGTTTTAAATTCGCGGTAAAGTGGTCACCGCGAAAACCGCGAACATTAATCCACCACGAACATTTCTGCATTTACAGTATTCTGAGCTGAACCAATGGTAGCCAAGGATGGCCATATCATGTTACCAGCTAATCAAGGTCAATGACCCCTGGTGGAACATCACAGCAACCTTGCAGGAATTCCCAGGTTAAAGGTCATGACCCTGAAGAAGGTCGCAGTGACCGCAAAAATTTCCATCACAACAAAACCTATTTAAATAGCAAAAAAACAAAACAATTGTTTATCAACGTATCAATACTTAAAATGTTGAACATTTCTACAAATTTGAGCAGAAACTCAGACACAGAACAGTCTCTAGACAGGATTGTCTCCAGGACGAGACAGAAATTTGCTTGTTGGGACGGAAAATAATAATTTTACCCCATCCGTCCCAAAAAGGACGCAAACTGTTGAAAATGCACTCTCATAAGCTTAAAATGACATATTTTACCAAGAAAATCAACAACATGGGCTCTCAAACAATAAGTGGGACGAAAAATATTTTAAGCCAGAGACAACCCTGCTCTAGACTCAAGCCTATCAATTTCGCAGTGACCCTGCTCTGCTGTGACAGTTGAGTGATATGTGGCTTACATGTGAGGCAGGGCTGCCCTCCTACAAGTGTCACCAGTACCTTTCATGCCTATTAATACTACAGGGAGTATGTAGGCCATGCTGTTGGGGGCAGTGACCAGAGGTGACACCATTATTTCCAGTTGCCACTACAACTACACACGCATACATAGTTATGATGTTCACCTTGCAGACAATCTATCCATATTTCCCCTCCTACAAGCGTCACCGTTACCCTTCATGACTATTAATACTACAGAGGGTATGTAGGCCATTCTGTGGGGTTCAGTGACCGATGGTTATGCCAGAACCACTAGTCACCATTATCGACACTACAAGTACAACCACACATGCTGTACATATTTATGATAAAGCAATGCAGACAATCTATCTTTATTTCCCCTCCATTCTTGTCCTATCCATCCAGTACCCGAGTCATGGTCATGTACCTTTGACTTTTGGAAAACTACAAAATGATAATCTTGCAATCTATCCATATGACATGCACTGGAAATCATAAAATTCTACCCACAAATACTATAATACAAAATTTACTATAATACAAAATTTACTATAATACAAAATTTACCATAAGGCATAAGAACACAAGTAAACAAGAGTTCGTAGACCTCAGGCCTGCATGAAATGTATTGGGTTTCTGTAGACCTATTGTGTATTTTTGCCTTTTTGTCTGTGGTACGTGGTTGGAAAAATGAGCTTTTTACTGTGTTGGTTGTGCACCATGCAAAAGTCTGACTCTGAAATTCCATTTTCTGAATTTGTAAGTTTGGACAGGGATGAACATTACTTATTTTGGATTTCTTAAGTATGTAACCAACCACAGTACTTTGAAGTTGTTGAGACGCTACCTTTTTTTGTCTCAGATGGCCCATGCACATGTAGTTACTCTGTCACATGATATACTAAGACCCTGTTCACATGAAAAAATTGCAAGTGAGTTAAACAAGGAATCCGATTGAAATTTTCTATCGGATTAAAAAAAATGTGTTCACATGAGTTTTATACAATCGGATTAAACTCAAACTTACGACCGCGACCACACAATCGGATTAAACTCTTTACCGCGGCACGCGTCGTGTTTCCAACGACCACCGCGGGCACGCGTAGTTTTTCCAAAATGTTGCCAGACTACCTCATAATTTTGAAGGATGTAGCGACATCGATATAATTGATTATAACTTGAGAAATCGGCCGGCTTTGGTCAGATTTTGACGCGTCGATGGTCCGCAACACACACTGACGAAAGTGGCGGCCTCTGGGTCATACGGGGTCATTGGGATAGTCTATTAGACTGGGGGTGGAAATGTTACGCGCGGTGTGATTATACTCTACATTTAACTATATAAAATGTATCTGTTGCAGAAGTTGCATAAATAAGGCAAACTGCTACCAAAACATTTGACTTCATCACGTATTTATCTGAAATAAAAGTCTGTGTTTCGTTTAAAAAAACTGCTCGCCCATGCTTGCATGCAGTGAAGTGACCCAAGCTCGAAATTTCTGTTTAGACACGCTTCCGACTGTTTTTCTCGTAGAATATTTGCTTTTTTGGTGGTGTTGGGACATTGGCTCCAACAACAGGAGAGAAACGAAACCATACATGTTATTTTCATGGGCAATATTGCCAAAATTAACCAGTTGGTCTTCTGCCACACTGCCGATTTTTGGAAAGAACCGGTGCACATGTTCCGGCGAATCTTGCGGCGTCCGGTTGTTAACCATAGCGGTAAGATGATTTTGCAAGCAAACTTGCCCATAAACTTCTTTTCTAATCCGTGTATCATACTTTTTTTGCCATGTTGTAGGTATGGTTGTATATCTAATGTCCACTGTGCCCGTATGTATGACGTAAAAACCATGAAACAAGCCCGAATCCAATCCAATTGTGTTCACATGGCCGATTTCGGTCAATCGGATTGCGCGCCAATCGGATTGCGCGCGCTGAATCCACCTCCCGAGGTGGATTGCAATCCAAGTCAATCCAATCCAAAATGGGCAATCCAATCGGATTAGTTCTGTTCACATGGCTTTGGATTGGTCATTTTAATCGGATTCCTCGTTTAACTCACTTGCTTTTTTCCCATGTGAACGGGGTCTAATATCTTCCTATTTCAATGTACTGACCTAATGCAGCTGCTAAGTCTCCTTGGTTTGTGTTCTTCCAATGATATTCATTAAAGATTTATTTCTGGGGTGTTATTCACTTGACATCGGAATGTTACTCGCATAATTTGACCAATGATACTTTAATCTGTAGTTCCATAGACATTAGACAACATGAATAGTGGTAGCCCCCATGCAGCAGCAACAGTTAGTCCCCAGGGTGGTATGATATTTTCATTCAATCCATCCAACCCAAACCTAAATCTCCTGTAGTATCTAAGCCAAATTTAACAGCATAATTTACTATGAAAAATGTCCTTGTCAATCCCATTTATGGATGGCAAGCTGCTGGCAATGGAAGCTTTGAAAAGTTCAGAAGCTGTTGTAGTCAAAGCAAACACCCAGCAAACATCCCCACAAACCAATGAGCAGTTGCTTAGAAGGGGAATTTCATCATATATTTGCCGCGACAAAATGCAACAAACGATACTGAATTTAAAACAGAACAAAGCTAAGCCTCCACCACTTAACCCTGCCTGTACCATAGATTAAGCAGGCCCAAAAACCAAGCGAATATGACTAGCCCAAAACAACAAATTACCTGTATACAGTATGGAAATGGCATTACCAAAGAAACAAAAAGAAACACAGGACAAATCATACACATACCTTTCTCTTATGCCCACACTCTATACAGTTCTCCTCCACATTAGAAAATTGCATCTTCTTCTGTTTAAGTTCAAGTTCAACCATGATTGCCAACAGGGTAAAGGAACTTGTACCGGAACTTAAAACTCAGTACTATACAGCTCTAGAAACACCACAAAGAGTAATAAGCAAACTCCAATTATACCTGACCAACAGATATATAATCTGGCACACTCCTGTCATCTGGCACACCGTCAGTGCCACTAAGACAGGGGATACAAAGGAACCTGATACATTGAAGGTTGCCCCAGGCCAGATGATGGTTCTACACCCAACCATAATCTGTTTTTAAAACCAAGCAGATATTGGGAGGATGCCCCAACCACACTAAAACAGGGTCAACCTATACAGTATCAAGTTCAAGCACTAGGAGGCCCAAAATCAAACCTGACCACCAGGACACAACAAACAACTCACGTACCAAATGGCAACACAATGGCACCTTGCGTTCCGGAGATACAGCGCACGCCCCGTGCCCGCACAAAAGGTAACCTAAAATGTCAAGTTCAAGCACCAAGGGCGCCAAAATCAAAATTGAGCATTATTCAGCCACCGCCGACACATGTGCCAAATATCATCGCGCCAGCACCAGCCGTTCAGAAGATATAACTCCGGAAACACCCCTCCCGGACACAAAATTCGACCTGCCGGGTCAAGTTCAAACGCGACAAGGCCCAAAGTCAATCCTAGGCAACAGGCAACAACCCCCCACCCATGCACCAAAAATCGTCGCAATCGCGCGTATCGTTCCGGACACACAGCGCCAAAAGTGCCCCAAAAACACCAAAAATGCCACCTTCAATGTCAAGGTCAAGCGCCAGGAGGCCCAAAATCACACCTGAGTGTCAGGCTACCACCCCCAACCCACGTACCAAAAATCGTCGTGCTCGCATCATCCGTTCACGAGATACAGCGCCCTACATCCCCGGCTACCGAAAAGTTTCCACCAGCATCAAAACCATACCTGCATACATGCAGGTAATAAGACAAGTGAGTCATCAGAAAACATCTCAACAGAAATTGTATCATGAAACATGGAAAATAAGATGTCACTCATTTCTAATAGCCTTTGTAATGTATGTGTGTTTCTCTGTGGCCATCATAAATGATATCCTAATCATCCAATCAAAATCATAAATCAAGCATAAAGGTTAGAGCCCAGCTACTTCCTGCCCCTGTTGGAACTACGTCAGACTTGGCGGGATATCCTGTCCTATCTGTGCCTCACAAGCTGGCGTCCAACCTGCTTCCTTCTACTCACACTGTACACTCATGGGAGATAACACTCATAACTGTGGTGCATGCTTTAATCATTAATGGTTCGCTAACAAGAGACACCAGGGATGTAAATAATACATGTACACACACACACACAAAAAAGTTGAAAACAAAGGAAGGTTAAAAGGGTTCAGAATCACACATTCAAAACACAAATATGAACCTTTCTTCATGTTCACTTTTTGCTCCCAAAATAATAAACTAATACATTTGTCCCACAAATTATCACACTATCAATTCTGTCAGACTTTACTAATTCAATATGTAGCAGCTTGAAAATGTCTTAAGTTAGTTCACTTTTTATTTACCTGTTTAGATAAATGCAAAGCAAAGGTGCATGTAGCTTGTTTTCATTCTAGTGGCAGAGCTGCTTCTATTTCCTGTTTGTGACATTTTACAGCCATAAGGCAGGGCTGATATTCAATTACCTCAGATTGTGTCAACAGATAAGACAGACACACATTTACATGTACATACAAAGTGGCTCAAAACATACAAACACAAATAATACCATGATGATACATATGATACATAGGTTGCTGTGTCTACAGTTGCCATATAATATGTTCTATCTTTTTGCAAAAGGCACAAATCATAAGTTCTTTCTCTCTTTTTCATCATCATCTATGCTCATCATATGAAGCTGAAAGACTTCATCATAATAAAATTGTCTGTGTATTCTATGTAGGGACCCTGAAGATAATTGCTACTGTGAAAAAGCAATTCCTGTACTCACCTGTAAAGGTGCGTTATTTAAGAAACCTTAACACGAATGACGTCACCGGTCAGACAAGCTAGCTTATACGTTTACTCTAAAGTTAATAGTTATACAAGTACAAGTGTGCACTAGAACAGCTGACGCAATAGTATTCAGGAAGAAACTCGTACATGCGGGCAGATGTAAATTTACAATCCATTACCCTGTAGTACTGGTAAGTGTTTTATATGAGAGTTACGTCAAACATTCTAGGGTACCCTTTGTATCAACATCCTGTATTCAAGTATATCTTACTACAACCTTCCCATACAATATACTGACCTACATTTACAGTACGCTGTATCACATTCTCAATTCAACCCTATTCACAATATCTATGACTACTTTTAGGCTGTTCTAGAGGTAGTTGCAAGTAAGCGATATGGCAAAATCAGTTTACGATATTTCTTTCACACGTATTACTTTCCTTTTATTTCAATTTCAAACCTATAAACAAGCTATGCTCCTCAAATGAATCTGACAGTTCATTTATATCCTCCCTTATATCTACAAGGGAATATCTACACCAAAATCTAACAGGGGTCAAAACACAGTAGGATCTAACATATTTTTCTTGGCATAAGCCTGATAAGGGTATATCCGTGTGTTTGCATAGAACATATCACACATATCTGAACCTTGTCTAAATCTTCCCTCAGATCTCAATGGGGTTATTTTACTTCTAGAAAATAATCCATACCAAAATCCTATACCTGTCAAAACACAGCTGCAAGATCCAACATATCTTCTCTGACATAAGCGAATGTCCCAGTGTTTACATATAACACATCACACATGTCTGACTCTTGCTTTGGCTCCCTCCCAGGATCTAGGACTGGCTGACCTAAACCTAATTTAGGACGTCCCTGCACAAATGGCCGCAATTACGTATGGAAATGGGAAACTTAATTCTGTCCATTTACAGTGGAGTCCGCTCCCTGGGGAAGGAGACTGAAGGAAAATTTCTACACTTCAGTCTTCACCGCTGACCCTGACCTGTATGCTGTGGGAAATATTTCATTGTGGGAGGGATGGAAACTCAAGCAGATGTTGCAAGATATGCAGCGATATATACCTGATAGATTTATTAGGACTTGATGTAATCTGTATCTGTTATACTAGTATTTAATCTGACCCTTACCTCCCTCACGACCTCAATGAAAAGCGGCCAGTGCCAGTAGGCCGATTTGAGCTTCTCCTGAATAAATAAAGGTTCAATCAAACAAGAAAAAAATACTCTGTTTTGTTTAGCTACATGTATTTCCGTTACAGGTAACAAGGGGCCTTCTGAAAATTGGGAACTAGGAAATGTAATTGTAAAGATTTTCCCTCCCAACATCTGCTTGGAGATGAGTAAGGTATCAGTACATGGTACGTGGGTGTCCTTGAGGCAAATACCAACAGACAGCGGGCCCCTGACCCATAAAAGAAGGTGTGCATATTTTCTTAAAATAGCCGGTTTGACGATACCAAACAAACAGAGACAAGCATGTTAATTATGACAAGAACCCACTTAAGATGCTCACTTTCATTTGGAATTTTACAGATAAGGGTGGCAAAAAATGTTCTCACTTCTTGATATTCACAGAAATCTAAAAGTGTTCATACAAGAAGAAAGGGAGGGCAACATGTAATCAAACCGATTAGGAGGTTTTGGCAAGACGTAATAGTAAAAGAATGTTGATAGAGTGGCTACCATACGGGGTAATTGCAGAGTCTAGTAAAGGCTCAAAATACCTGTCTTTATAGTATCTAATAATTGCATGCAAGTGCTCCAAAATAATGGCACAAACCCCTTTTATTTTGCTTGTATGCTGATTTTTGGTCAGTTCTTCTAAGAAATGGTGTAAACATTAATGGTGTAATAATATTTACACTATTTAAGCCCTAATCTTCTCTCTGGGGGGATTTATCCCTAAAGTTATCCCAGAAGAATGTAATTACAGGACAATCCCTGACATGATTTGTCCTGACAGTCAGCCATTCAATAATTCCTGAAATTGTGCCAAAACTGAAGCAGCTAAAACCCAAAACAGTAGCAGATGTCACAAAGCTAACAGAAGGTGTACAGATGTGCCTTATACAAGGCTGACCTGACCAGTCTATGTACCCTTTCAACCTGATCTAGTCTATAGATAGCAGAAACACAATGGGAGTCACCTGCAATGTAAACATGTCAACATCCAGCATTACCATTGGTAAACATTACCTGTACTGTCCAAAAATCTATAACAAGGTGGTGCTCTAGCCTAGGTCTGGGAGGGTGAAACTCACCCCAAACAAACAAATTTTGGCAAGATTATTTTTGTTAAATTGCCTAATTTGTAAATTAAAAAGGTTGTGCAGAGATCATAAAAAGGTGGTATGCCGTTATTATATTGCTATGGGAGAGCTCTGCTGTATTTAGACTTACCTGAAAATGAAAATGAAGATTTATTCCATGTCAAATCCAATCTTAACATAAAATCCTGTCAGAATCATAAATTGAAATTGTTATTCAGATGTTTTGTAGCAGACTTGTTTCGTATGACTGTTAATCTGCTCTCTTGTCTTGGAATGCCCGGGGTGAGGAGGAATTCCACTGGAATTTTTGTGGGTGGGTCGGCACTGTTTGAGCTAACTGGAATATTCATCATACACAATACGGTTCTACTGAACAGTTCAGTCTGGTGCACCAGACATCCTGGCTCCCTCACTGTATGCTTCTTTAATATGGTACCAAATAACCAATTTGACGATTATACGCTCTGTCATCGGTGCATTGTTGCTGAACTATTGTGTTTTGCCTGCAAGCAGAGCTGACATCAGGGGGTGAAGGCGTTAGCATAAATCTATAACAAACGTGTTTTCAACTGTTTTGTGATGATAAGGGAAGATAATAAGCCAGGAACACCGTGGGGGGACATTAACATCTCTATGTAATACTGTTTAAATTGACAGTCTCACTTGCATGACGAAACCTTGATGTCTTTAATCATAAGGGACAGCAAAGGATTACAATATACATGTACTAGAATTTAGTAGAAAATGAATAGTAAAACAGAAAAAGAAACTGACAAAAAGCTTTTTAAGCAACTTACACCCCCAACAATACATTGACAACATCATTTTCCTTGTAGTCACAACCATACTGTTACTAACTAAACATACAAGCAGCTTTGAATAAAAACATGCCATTAGTTTCCCTTGACATTGAGCACTTCCTTGGAAAGTGGTACACACAGAGAAACCTTGTTAGATTGATTTTCAAACTGAGCTTACCAAAATAAAGGCTTACAAATTCATACCATTACTAAAAACAGTTGATTTTGTCCATGTGTATGCCTTTGACTTTGTCTTTTGTTTAGTGAAACAGTGACAAAGGGACCTTTCTGCAAACAATGCAGCTGTTGACTTTGTGATGAGTAATCTTGAGCAAGACAACGGCGACCTTTCCAGCGGAAACTGGTGGGTGGAACACTGGAAGCAGGCTTCCTCCAGGCAGCTTGACTCTCTCACAGAGACAAGAGCAATTTACATTATGTAACAAAACACCTGTGATAGGATTACGTGCCAAGAGTAACAGCCTGGAAACACCTTAACATGTATCGGACACAAACAAGCGACTGGCGTCTGTTGTCTTTACATACAGATCTACATCTCTACATTTCCTATAGCATGGCTTCGTGAACAGTAACCAAACTAATGTACTACCAAACTCTATCTCCAAAGAAAACTGTGCTAGTGTGCCTTTCCAACGAGGGATCAGTGAAAATCCTTGAAATGCTTCCACCATGTACAGTATACGAACAAGCGGCCGGCGTCTGTTGTCTTGACATGGAGATTATGTTTCTACTTTTCCCACAACATGGCTTAAAGAACAACCAAATCCTATCAGCAAATAAAACATGTAACATTTACAGTAATAGTATTGGTAACCTTTCGTTGAAAAATCAGAGAAAAATCCTTGAAACACAACAAATTGAACAATGTCACAAATACAAGCAACTGGCATCTGTTGTCCTTGTATATTCAGATTGTGTTTCTATTTTTCTCACAGCATGGCTTCATGAATAGTGACTCAGAACATGTGTATTCAACAGTCAATGAAAACAGCCATTGTTCACCTTTTACACATTGATAAAGCACAGAAAATCTACTTGTCTTGTGGAATGTAGAGCTGTTTATGCCTGCCCTAATCCCTAGCTGGAAAAATTGTAGAAATTGGCCAGATAGACTGAAAACACACCAGAGGAGTTGGTTGGCCAAGGAGTACAGTTTGCGACCTACACCTCTGGTATGTTTTCCATCTATTTCGCCAATTTCTAGCACTTGTAGAGACTGTATTTTTCCAGCGACCTGGTATCATCACAGATACAGCTCACTCACTGTACCCAGCCATGCATAAATCATTGGTGCAACCATGCAGGGTAACACTGATGACTGATCCATGGCTGGAAAACAGGCAATTACATGTCCTCTCTTAACACCCTTCACATAAACACTAGTGTGGCCACAGGATGCTGAAAAGACGACAGCTATAATTAAGGAGAACAAACACTTTAACTACAACGGCTGGTACGAATCCAGAATAAAGTCTTCAATCAAATGATATAAAACATAACATTACATGTAGTACAATACTGAAATGGCTGTAGATATGTTTGGAAGACATACCATTGAAAGGAAGAAATGGATTCTCAATTTGTTTAACGTCCACTGTACCTAACAACCGCACTCCGCTTCTAAGCAAATATGAATACCGTCCCCATAAAAATGTCAAGGACTTTATAATGCAGGGAATGCGGCACATAATTTTGACAACACTACATAAAAATGTAATGATGTTATGGTACAGATACATACAGAATGTGACAGATCTCCATGTTTTAAGGCATATGGTATGCACACATGCCATCTTTAGTAACACTAAACACAACACAGTGTCTTGTTGAAGGCTGCTGACATGTGTAGGCGTGTGAAATACACCCTGATGCCAGCCGTATCATTTTCACATGACGATCGTAATTTTTCAAGCAAAAGACAGCATAACGAAAGTCATGAGGTTGTAGGGGAAGTGTGGATTGTGAAAAAGGAAACAAAAACGTCTGTCTGATATGGAAATTTTCTTCATGAATCATGTAATGTCGGCATGTGCCAAGGGCACACACGTAAAGCATGTAACGTTAGCATGTATGTGCAAGGACGACGTCATAACAAAACATAAAATCGTGCTGCACTGTTTGGCGTTGCTTGGTGGATTTAAGACAAAGATAAGACGTTTCTTAAATCTACAAGAACCTTATGAAGCTGTGAGAAGACAGAGAAGACGTTTGTGTTATGGTGGAGACCCTGATTCAGTGGCTGAACAATGTGGATAACTCTGACCTGTCAGTCTACACCCGCCCACTGTCTCACACTCACAGCTAACGGTTCACAGCCTGAGCTACAACTCGTGTGCACTCACAAGGGAAATATGCACATGGCGACGATAAAAGCATCACGTAGGCAAGCCCAGGATCAAATCCTCCAGGATAAAAATGTAAGGGCAGCTATGAAGGAAATTTCCGCACCGATAGAAAGGAAATTTCCAAGCGCCCCCCTCCCCATCTACTCCACCCCCAAACTTTGCGTTCTGTACATAATGGGCCGTTCCAAAAAATAAATGTGGAGGGGGGGTTGAAGAGGTTGGATTTTCCAATTGCTTCACCCCTCCTTTGGATTTCATCCGAGTGCCTGACCCCCCCATTGAATGTCATCCGAGTGCCTCGACCCCCCCTCTAATTTCATCCGAGAGCTCCAACCCCCCCTTTCTTTCATCCGAGGTCCAAATGCCTCTTATACCCCTTTTTTTCATCTGAATAACCTTACCCCCTCATAATTTTCATCCTAGAACCTTGCCCTTACAGTACTGTAACTGAGATAGGAGTAAAAGTATCCAAATCCAGATTTTCTTGACTTTTTGGTAGAAAAACCCATATCCAGACTTATCTTGACCCCCCCGTTCAAACGAAATCCAAATCCAAGATTTCCTTGACCCCCCCCTCAGTAAAATCCGACCTCTTCAACCCACCCCCCACATTTATTTTTTGGAACGGCCCAATAAAGCTCCACACTTACCCGGCTCTCGCTGTGCCGGCTGAAGAAATTCATCTCCGACGCGACTGCAGTGACGTCTACACCCTTCTTAGCTCCTATCACTTCGCCATTCCTTCGCCGTACGTCTTAAGAATGCTCGAAGACGGTGTTGTTTTGCCCAGAAGCAGAGTTTTTGGCACACACTCCCGCCTCGACACCGGGTTGAAAGTCCCACAACAATATGTCCGTGTGGCCACACGGGCGGAGCACACACCAATTAGCCGACTCACAGATAAAAAGAAAGTAGTCCCAACATAAATCGCTATATTTATCCACTAAAACTAACATTTATTGAGTAAATACATTTATTTACAATATTTAATTCCAACGTGAATGATAAATATACTCTAAATTTCTGTAAAGTTTTAATTTTGTTTATCTTAGTAGCGGATGGATATCTCTACAGCGTACCGTTATACGTAACCCTATGTCAGACAGCAGCGCCCCCAGACACCGATAAACAGAACGACAGGACCAAGTTGACAGCCGGGTTTCTTAGGCAACAGGTGTATAAATTCTAGTGAAATATATGTCTTTCTGGAATAGCTACAATTCATCTACGACTTTTATTTGCAGGAAACAGATGTTGGTGAATAAATACATTACCCAAAGACCCTGGAAGTTATCCAGGGAAAATCTAAGGAATTACTGTAACCCTGAAGAAATGTATCCAACTGACCTAAATCTATCAATCCAATGACACTCTGCGTGTATCTGGTAACTTGTAACGTTAAACTCTGACCTTCCCATAGGTGTGAAACACTTAACTCTGGGGGTTGACATCAAGAAAAGAAAAGCTGGGCAAGACAGCTGGCAAAAAGTAAATTGTGGATAGAACTATTAAAAGGAGTAAAGTGCATTTAAGACAAAATACGAATCTACATGACCATTTACTGTAAAAAAAACTTAAGTTAGAAGTATTTTGTTTGTTTGGGGGCATATATCTCATGTATTTGATTGAATTTTTAATGAATCCGTGTTAGCACATTGCTTTTTACCTACTCTGATGACCGCATCCTTTAAAAAAATGAACATTTATCTAGTGATGGTGATAGGAAATTGAAATCTTCCTATGACATCAAAAGACTGTTAATATTATCTTTGGCTAGTGACAGGGGCGAAACCCAAACAACTTGTTATCACAGAGAGTCAGGGACCCTTCATTCCATCAATCAGTAACCTATATCTGGCCTGGATAGTCCTATCTGCTGTCCTGGAGGCCAGTGGGAGGTCATGGAGTCATATCAACACAAACAAAACCCATCAAATTAATTTCCAATTGTCTTTGTCTTTGTCAGCAGGGCTAGCCCTTTGTAATAACCACAGGCTAGTTGGGCAGCCCTGGCTGTGTGCATACTGAACAGCCAAAGCAATATTTTAACAAAAATTCCAAAAGCCACAAGTCTTTTCTTTTTACTTTATTTTTTATGCAGAAATAACCGTATAACTTCATGTTCTTTACATGTAAGTATACATGTAACATTAACAGTTGTGCATAGAATTCATCCAACTTTTTTCTCTAATTGTGCAGGCACTTACTGTACAAACTGGGTCAACTGTCGTAAAGACGTCCACTTTCCAAAGCTTTGCTTACAAAGCACAAGGCGAGATTTATAACTGCAACTCCGCTATCTAAATACTGACTCAGGGCCTTGCCCAAACATTGTCAGGGTCCAAAAGTTACTTCCCTGTTATATTCTTTATATAGGTCTTTCCTTATCTCTTTATCTCTCAAACAGTCATGTGTTGTTAAGTGATGAGATTTTCTCCCATTTCCTTGTTGCAAAAGTGCAGAAATATTCTGGTGCTAGAAAAGACCTTTGAGTCTTCAACTGGCGGGTTTTGTTTACTTTTGGGGGGCCTTTTTGAATGTCAAAAACTCATTCTAATGATGACAATGATTAATGAACCACCAATAAAACATATTATATTTACAGAATTCTAAAATATACAACACATGATCAAGTTGCATCATTATATCTACTTCAAAAGGTGTCAAACAATACCATCTTCAGAATTCATAGTAAAGTTACTTTGTGAAAAATAAGTCCTGCACCTGATTATACAATAGTAACTATACAGCTTTCATATACAGTCCAGAAAAAATAGGAGCATAACCACATCTCAAATCATAAACTTTGCTCTTAATGTACTCTTAAAGAAGATCTTTTCTTCATCAAATAATATCCTTTTAAATGAATTCAGATAATACATCCAAATCAATGACATATTTGTCATGTGCTCAGCTTGGTCCCATTGTAGAATTTTTGTCTCCACGATTACTTGAAACGTCTTAAAGGCTTCACTGTTTCCCCTTCTTCTTGCGAGGTTTGGTCCTCTTCCTGGTCTTGGAGTCCACGATCTGCTGCGCTTGCCTCTTGAGCTGCTGCCGTGTCAGCGTGGAATCTTCGTCGTCTCCCGAGTCCTCGTCATCCTGGTAGATGTCTCCCTGCTTCTGCGTCTGCGGGAGCTTGATGCGCGTGTTGTGGCTCGGGACCTTCGTCTCGATGCTCGCATGGAACTGTGGGATGGAATACAAAGAGTTAATGTTTGTATCTTTGATTTTTTTGTTTGTTTGAACCTTTATTTATTCATGAGAAGCTCAAATCGGCCTGCAGGCCGCCTTTCATTGAGGTCATGAGGGAAGAGGCAAGGGTCAGATGAAATATAACAGAGATGCAGATTTAATACACTGACTCCTAATAAATCTATCAACAAATATCACTACATAATATACATGGTACAAAACAGTAGTAGAGCAAAAGCTCAGCGTTTACAGTCCGTGGCCAATCGTTTAGGTCATTTCTTCAACTTTAAGAGTCTCTTATTAGTCTTAAAGCAGGTCAGATTTAAAGCCATACGTGAGATTGGTGGTAGGTTGTTCCAGACATAGGTTGGTTTAATCCCAAAATTGTAAACTGTAAAAAATTCTATAAATCAATCAGGGCTCGAAGGGTAATTTTTCATTGAGGTAATGACAAAATCCAAAAAATTTTAGGTGCACTGAAATTTTTAATTGGGTGCACCAGTGCAATTAATCCCCAAAATGGAATTTTGAGCCCTGAGGATTCGATGGTAGCAAAGAAAAGGTCCCATAGCATTTCTGAGGTCTTAGGGGTGGAGGGTTGGTAATCCACTATGTTGGAAGCATGGCATTAAAAGGTGGAGCCCATCCCTCTCCTTCAATTGAATATTGAAAAAGAGATATACAAGACTTTCATAGACTGAAGTCCAAATCAATGTGAGAACATAGCCCTTAATACAAAAAGTAGGTGACAATTCCAACCTTTGGAACTGAACAAAGACAAGTATGATTGAATTAAAGAAAAATATATCATAAGGGAATACAAGAAAGAAAGTAATAATAAGTTAAAGCTGTTAATAAAATTTTGTATTTGCACAATTGGTTAGCCATATGCTCTTTCAACGATATGTACTTTATTCTGGACTAACAACGTCAAAAAGACCTTTCCATTGATTTATAAAACGTATAGGTAACGATTTTCGCAGCGGACCAAGAGGACATTTCCACAGCAATTTCTCATTTCCTTTGTTCAGCCAGTGGAAATAATTTGTTATCAGAAACCAAATAAACTCCCAGCCAGACTGGTTCCCAGTTGGCAAAAATATCTTCCGCGAAATTGTATTTTCATAATGTCTCGATTTGCATAACACCATTATGTCACTTTCAATTATAATTCTGAGGGAGAGATTTCGACGGGGAATCCTCAAATAATCCGGGATATCCTTGCCCGATCTGACCTCACGATCCGATAATTCTGTCATGAATAAAGAGTGTTTTCTACAGAATCAATAGCTTTGACAATGATGGATAGATTCTGTTTTAATTGAGAGAATTGAGTAAACGTTACAAGACTATTTTCTAAGGGGTCAATAAATGCTTATCAACTGTAAGGTAATAAGGCCAGATGGACGATATTACCAAATTAAGGATGGAAACAAATGGAAAATGTTTTATTGGATTTGCCTTATTTTGGAAGTGTAAAAAAAGTAATCCAGTGGGCTTTTTGAAGTCATAGGGGCATTGGGTTGTTATCTAATTTGTTTAGGGCACGGTATTGGAAGGCGGAGCCCATCCCTCTCCCTCTATCACCTTTTACCTCCCCAACCAAAGTCAGGTACCCATTCTACATGTGGATGGAGTGAGGAAAGTCTTGTTCAGTGCATTGAATATTGAATTGGTCAACCTGCATAACTGCCCTTTGGGAAAATTTTCCTAACCCCCACCTGTATCCTTAATCTCCGAGCAGATGTTTCAGACAACAGATGCAGAATACAGTAAATACAGTGAATGAATGAGTGCTGTCTTCTTGTATCTATTAATGGATTGCCCTCTCTAGGAGAACCAAAGTTTGCAAAAGCAAGTCCTTACATCTGCTTGGAGATACCTAATGGTACAGTTACATACATCTTGCAACCATCTTACGATCTTGATGCCATAAGGTTTTCAAGCAGGCTGTGACGGAACTAACCCTGACAAGGATCTGGAACTGCCTTTTGTGGGGCAAGACAGCCAAACTTTGCAAGAAAAGTGCATCTTGTCCCAAAAATGTCATTAGTACAACAATCACATGACGTATGTGACCACACCCTAACATTACAAGAACACCAAGACCCCTCACCTCCTCCTCCTCCATCTGCCTGATGATGTCCTGCAGGTCCTTCCCGTCCAGCTCCTCCATCAGCTTCAGCAGCTTCTCCTCGGAGATGGACAGCAAGTCCAGAACATACTCATCTGATGTGGGGGAGATCTTAGCTGTAGGGACATGGCCTTTAGCCTGGGGGAGACAGAGGGAAAGAGATTGTTAGGGCTACATCACACAAAATGCGCTTCAGTTCAGTTTACTATGAGAAGTATGAAACTTCTGTCTCTTTAAAGCAGGTCCAGAACATACTCGTCTGATGTGGGGGAGATCTTAGCTGTCGGGACATGGCCTTTAGCCTGGGGGAAGAAGTTCAACAGGTCAGTATAGCTCTGATTAGGTAACGGTTAATGCCGGTTGGTTGTGGTTGTGTGTTAAGAACTTTCATAAGACAGCAGGTCAAGGACATACTCGTCTGATGTGGGGGAGATCTTAGCTGTAGGGACATGGCCTTTAGCCTACAAGAAAAGGCAGGAAAGGAGTACAACTGGTCAGTATGGTTACCAAGGCTGGTTGGTTGTGTGTAAAGAACTTTTATCATCCGGAGAGCAGGACTGTTACCAGAACATACTCATCTGATGTGGGCGAGATCTTAGCTGTCGGGACATGGCCTTTAGCCTTGGGGGAGAAATCAAACAGGTCAGTATTACCCTGATTAGGTAATGGTTACCAAGAACTTTTCCATTATCCAGAGATGGACAACAGGTCCAGCACATACTCGTCTGATGTGGGGGAGATCTTAGCTGTCGGGACGTGGCCTTTGGCCTTGGGGAGGAGATGGATTGTCAGGGCCACAGAATGAACATGTGCTTCAGTAATTCTCTAAATATTGACAAAAATATTTCTATATTTTGGTCTGGCGTAGGGGAGCTGTTTGCTGTCAGGAGAGGTCGAGGATGGACTGTTAAACATTTTTGTCAATTGTTCAGAAACCCTAAATCCCAAAACAGTATGGTCCAGCTGAATAACTTTGCATTGTTCCACCACCCAGCTAATTGCAAAAAAACGCTGGCAAATGGGGTCTGCAATTAAACGGCTTCTACTGTAACTCAATAGACTAATGGTTTGAAGTTTTTGAATAACTTTAACTACATTTCTGCAACCAAACAAGAACAGATTCAAACATAAACAGAGGAGAACTCACAGCCTTGATGTGCTGCAGCTTGTCTGCGAGATGCTCCACCCCAGACTTGACGCTGACCAGGATGTGGCTGGCTCGTTCCAGTTTGTCCTGCGCCTCGTCACGGCGAGCCTCCTCCCCATCAAGGTGGGACTGCATCTCCTCAAGCATACGCTGGCCACTGGGGAGGGAAACATTTATCATCAATTCTGGCTTCTTTCTTTCTTTCACTAGGGATGGAGGCATTTTAGGCTTCCTCTAAACAGAACATGGAGTTTGAATCTCAGTCGGTTGTCACACCTCAAACATCTATGTTGAAGGTTTATTAAGATGTGGACAACTTTCTAAGTACTTGTGAAAAGGGGACTTTCCTTACGGTGAAACAATTAGGAAAGACATACCCAGGAAAGCCAAAGAAAAGTGCAGTGGCGACAAACTTTTCCCAGGCCGGATTCAATTTACAGTACATGTTGCTAGGGGCCTGGAAAAAGCCCCTAGCAACGCTGTTCTCTGAGTGAATTAGAGGTCACATTGGTCTAAGTTCAAGTTCTGAGGGGCAAAGTTATGTCTGAGACACCCACCTGGACAGCTTGGCCTCTCCCGAGTACTTCATATCCTCGAACTCTGCCTGCAGATGCTCCTTCTCCTCTTTAAGACGACTCAGCTGCTTCTCGTTCTCCCGCTTCAGCTCCTCCAGGTGGCGCTGGGTGTCGCCCTGAGACATGAACCGCGCCACTACCTCCTGGGGGGAAGGAAGTAACAGGGACATTTAGAAATAGGATGTAGGGGAATTCTTTTATACAACCAATTTGTACTCACTCTTGCTTATGTTTCTGTGTCTCTCAGACACCTTCCTCAGAGTTTTTGAGTTCTGCTTCTCGCCGCTGTATATAGTTGATGTACAAGGGGCCTTCAAAAATGCCATTGGTTTTATAACATGCTCATTTTTTAAACAAATGAGTTGAAATTTGGCACTGATTCCTGATGTGTTTATTACCAAAAACACACAGATGCAGCTTCAGACCCTGACCGATACAATAATGTATCCCTACCTAATATACTATGTTGTTTACATTATGTCTTTTATAGTGTGCGGTCTGACAGGGGTCGACCCACTGGACAGAGCCAAATGGAAGCGGAGTGTGAAGACTGGCCGACTGCTGCCTACCCCTGCGTCAGGGAACCCAGCAGCAGTATAATCTAACCATGGATAGTGAGTGAGTGGTGACGCTAACATAAGTTTGCCAACTTGAGTGCACCATACATACGTCCGTCACGTCTTTGAACATGAAAAAAAAAGACCCTGACCTGTGTGTCTGAGACGCCAGTGGCCTCCTTGATGTGCCTGAAGGCCTCCTCGTACGTGGTGATCTTCCTCTCCTGCTCCTCCAGAGTCATCTGCTGCTTCTGCTGCTCCTGCTGAAGCTCCTCCTGCTGCAGGGACGCACGCTGCATCTGGGGGCAAAGGGCAAGGGTCGTTAGAACCATGGGGGCAAAGGGTAAGGGTCATTAGAACCATGGGGGCAGAACTAAAGGGGCAAATGTCATAAAAACCAATAGAATCCAGTTCAGAGATCATCAGAGGTAGATCTAAAATCATTTTTTTGATTCTACTTGATGGGAAATCACCTCTTTTTTTTAACTTTAGACTTTTTAAAGTCTTAAGTGTAAAAAAAGTAGGGGACAGAAAGGTATCATGCATTCTCCCTATATGTTCTGTAGTTGCCAGATTGTACTTTGTTCAACTACAAAAAAAGCATTGTCTTCCAAGATACTGCCCATGGGTTATCCCACAGTTTTTAAGTAATGTTCACAAGACGTCTTACCCTTCTCTCCACCCTCTCAGCATGAGCCTTCTTCTCCTCAGCCAGTTTCTTGTACTCGTTGAGGGCCGTCTCTCGCTCCCTCCTCTCCCGCAGGACCTGCTCCTCATGCTTAGACAGCTCACCCTGGAACAAGGGGACACAGGTTAGATAGAAGCAAACAAACATACTACTGGATACATGGAAAATTGTTACAGTGTTTGTCTGTCCCAGGGGACGGAATGGGGAAAACTTTTTTCAGTCCCAAGCTGCAAAATTCCTTCAAAGGACTGAAGGATAGGTGCTGGCTACAACCCTGGTATAGTATATACAGTAGACATCTGTCTCTCAGAAGATGATGTTAGCACCCAATTGAGCTGTAGTTTTTATATCCTATAGTCTGAGGGCTCAAACAGCCACATTTTTTTTTTTTGGTTTAAACAAGGAATATTGCAATGCATTTGTCTACAAGTCAGATATTCCAGTGAAATCATACATATCCTCTTTTGTCTGTTACAAAATAATCATTGCTGTAACTTCCTGTGGAAGGGATGTAAAAATTACAATTTGGATTACAGTATTAAGACATGGATTGGACAAGAACTTGAAATGAAATATTCCTGCAAGTTCCATGATAAATTCATTGATTATAACTTTAAGTCCAGTACTGTCTGAAAAGCACGTCTAGCTTCGACCTGAGTGTACACTCCTGATTAAATAATGAAGTGAAAAGTGAATTGAATGTTACTACAGGACATGTATAGAAGCACCATCCTACCCTAGCAGCGTCCCTGGCCAGCTGAGCGTCGTTGTTCATGGCCTTGAGTTCCGTCAGCTCCGACCTCGCTCGCAGGATCTCTGCCTCCAGGGCGTCCAGCTGGTTTGCATAGGTCAAACCCTCCTGCAGATCAGGTGCAGGCAAACTTATAAGACTCATAAGACTCATTAAGACTTTGAGTGATGTAAACTGTATATACTTCATCTGACCCTTGCCTCTATGCCTTATGTCATCCATAATGCAAGGAATAGTATTGATATTCTCAAATAGAATTCAAACATTTATGGAAAGTTTTACATAGACTCCTCAAAGCTAATGTGCTTGAGACTTAACTTTCTCTCCGATACAAAGCACACATAGCAACAGACATATTTAACTTTTTCCAATTTTTCAGATATTACTTAGGCCACACCAATTTAATTTCTTGGTTCACGGATTTTTTCATAAAAAATATGGAGCGAGAGGGCGAAATAAAAATAAAAATAAAAATTGTAAAATGGTTGGGGTAAAGGTAACGGCTAATCCAAAACATAAAGAAAAAAAGTTTTCAGCTTGAAAAAAGTACAAAAACACTATTTTTGTACAGTAACAGCACCTGTACCCACACTTTAAGGAGCTTATAATATAAAGGCCAATTTGCTACACCAGAAAGTTGGTGAATGGTTTCATTAATGGTGAAAATTTGCTGAGTGGTAATTTTTATTTTTATTTTTTTTCCCAAAAAATAGGAGCGAGCGAATCCGTGAACCAAGATATTAAATCGGTGTGGCCTTAGAGTGAAGTAGAATGTAGGTACCTTAAAACTTTTAAAAGGAATTAAGTAAGCAAGTCTATGAATTTCCTACAATATGTAATGCAGCAAAAAACATCTTCTCAATTCTCTAAACTCTCAACTTTTAGGTAATTGCAAGTCTGAAGTCAAACCACAACATCTGCAATACTCAACACAGCAGCCAGAGGGCACTAGTAAACAGCCCGTACCTTGCCCAGGTGCACCTTGATCTGCTGGTAGGTTTTGCGGATGTGTTCTGCTTCCTGACACTTCAGCATCATCTTGTCAAGTCGGTTCTCAAGCTGGCGTAAGGTCTGAGGGAGGAAAGATAAAAAATTAATATGGCTATCAACAAATTAAAGCTGTTAGAAAAAGTGCTTAGTGTAATATCTCTAATAGACCAAGGATGTCACTATCACTATCTTTTGTAGTGGTATTATTTTTATTGTTTGAGAGAGTTTTCCACCAGTTTAATTCAATCATTTCATGCGATTTAGTTCTGGGGGAGGACCAAGAAAAGCTATGTAGGCTTCTGCCCACCCCCTGCATGTATTTCCCCGCATTTATTTCAATTCTGTTTTTAATCCATGTGATAAGTGCGAATAAATAAAGAACAAAGATCTTGCAGTCTTTAGTTGTTGAATGTTTTCATCTTGTTTGTTACACATTTTCCTCATCTCTATTTCAATTGATTTGTTCTGCATACGGCTGCCAATATATGTTCCCAATAAATTTGGAATGAAGCACTGCTCCCTTTGCTATGTTTATGAAGATTAGACATCCAGGTAATAAGATATACAAATACAAATGTTTCTCAAACACCTGGATAGATTTTGTTATAAGATTTGCAAAAAACATCCAGATGCATAAGTAACATTTGTATTGTGTGCTTCCTTTGATAGATTCATGTGCAATATATCACAGTTATGTATAGTGTATGTGCCATATCCTGACTATGTATACATGTTTTTCAGCTGAACATAGAATAAGGCTTGACATATAAGACAGACAGACAGACAGACAGACATGGACAGAGAGAAACCAGCTCCAGAGGCCTGTAAGTCAACTGTACAACTAAGTTATTGTGTATTCGGTAATGGGTATGTGCAACGTCATACATATGACCAAACAAGGAAAACTACATACTGTTATAAAGTTACTTGACAAGTGATATTTTCATTCTAATTATGACCAAACTCATGTGAGTTTTGTGTCCTCTTTTTGTTCTTTACCAAATAATAACTGACTAAGGCATCACAGCATAATAATGTTGTTTCCAAAAATTAGTCTGTAAGTCTTTTGGCCAGTATCGTTTTCTATGTTTGGCCGTGGTTCCTAACTTGTGCATGCCAACCTGGTCAGTTGCTCTCCTAGCACTTCCCTGTCGTCCCTTCTGTAATGGTACAATCAACATACCATGTCAACCAACCAACAATGGACATAATGTTCATACTCCACTGACTCAGGGAACAAGCAAATGCGTGCGGTAGGTGTGCCACAGTAACACGTGTGGTCAGAGGTGGGGTGTACTGTACATGTATATGGTGCAGTGTAATCTCCAAGCAGATCCTACGGTAGATGGCTACCAGTGGCCAAACACACTCCCAAGCTGGCTTCACTCCTCTGGCAGCTTTTAATACTATCTTATGCTACCGTAGGATCTGCTTGGAGATTAGGTGCAGTGCAGATGATAGACACAGCACAACAGTAGTGACACGTACACAAAAGTGGTGACACGTACAAAAATGTGGTGACACATACAAAAAAGTGGTGACACGTACACAAAAGTGGTGACACATACACAAAAGTGGTGACACAAACACAGGACAAACATTTTCCAAGACTGGGGTTCCTCAAGGCAAGATGAATCTCTTTTTTTTTAATGTTTTTTCTTTTCAGAACTCAAAGTGAAGAGGCTTTAGCTGATATCTCATCAATGAATAAATGACATAAAGGAACAAATAATTATATAGTATTCCTTTTTACCATATTAGTTTATCCCAGTCTGAAAGAACACAAGAACAAGACAAAGTCATGTACAAACGAAACTTCATCTATAACATTTTGCATGCTGCATTTTGCAGAAGTTCTTTTAAACCAAATCCCACTCCTGTCAGTCAGCTTTGTATTATTGCAGCCTGCCCACATGACAAAAGTAAAAGTGCATCTGAGAACAAACTCCCAGACATAATTTGTGCCTAATCTCCAGGCAGATCTACCGGTGGCATGAGGAGTGCTCTGAGCCACCAGGGTTCAGAACACTCCTTGGCAAGCTAAACTGACCTTATGCCACTAGTAGATCTGCCTGGAGATAAACTTGTGCCCCGTAAAGTTGTGAATGACGTGTGCTCCCTGCTTACCTGAGCGTCCTCGGACTCTCCCGTGGACATCTCCTGCGCGGCGCTGGCGTCCGTGATCATCTGGTCGTGCTGAGTCTGCAGCTCTGCAAGCTTCTTCTGCTTCACCTCCGTCTTGTGCCGAAGGTCGTTCAGCCGCTTGATGGTGTCGCACACCTTGTGGTCAACGATGGTGATGGCTTGCTGTGGGGGGGGTGGGGGGTGGAGATAGCGTTTTCAGTCATGGAAACAATATATCACAAGGTATGTATCAGTCAGCAACTCAGTAAATAGTTTAAATAGTTGCAGAATTATTCCCTTAAGTTCAGACGCCTGATGGTGTCGCACACCTTGTGGTCCACGATGGTGATAGATTGCTGTGGGGGAAACAGACAGGAAATATAGAGCTCTATGGAACAAAAATAATCAATAGTAACTAATGAACAGGTGGAGTAGTGTGGTGTAACTTCAGGGCCAGAGGTCCTAACTTCAAATCTTGTTGTACCACCGATTTTATGCTCTCGGGAAAGGCACTTAACAGGACTTTTCTTCACTCCACTCCAGCCGTAAAAATGGGTATTACTAACTGACTTCATGCAGTTAGGGAACGGGCATTGGGAGGAGACAGTTGGGCTTCGCCTCCCAACCGTTTTAAGAACATAGTTCTCCTCGCAGCAAAACCTCATGGCCCTACACATCTTGCTGTCTTAGACATGATAAGGAAATTACATTACCAGGTTAACTCTTATGACTTCCCACTAGACCTTTACTATAGGAGACGCTAATGAGACTATCTAAATAAATTGATTGTATGAGACGTCCTGCATACCTTCCCAGACTTGCCCCTGAGAGCGGCCCTCTCCACATTCCTGTTGTGGAAGGCTTCATTCAGGACCTTGTCATCCATCTGTGAGGGGAGGATCAGAAATTACATCATGTTGTTATAATCAAAGTCAAGAGTAAACATCACATGTTGTATAAAACCTTGCAATTTACTAAATCGTACTTCAAGTGTGCAAAGTTTGTTTCAGCATTCTATTTGCCATGATTTATACTATTTTGTTCTTTGAGGCTTGCACACTGACTTCTTTGTTGTCATAAGAGAGTTACAAAAGATCTCTGAATGTCCCAAAATATTGATCAATTTATCAAAGGATTGATTGAAATGCAAATAGGAACCAAATGTCGTGGCAATATAAAATCAATAATGAATAAACTCATGAAAATTGGTCTTTGCTAAAAGATCAGGAGTACAAGATCATGGTCAAATTACTCTTAAAGAATATGAAGCCTTGTTATTATAGGGTAAAAACAGGCACAAATACAGACAGCAGTATTCATGTTAGATGTTACTCACAGCCACAGCGTCTGCCTTGAGCTTGTGCAGCTGTTTGTTCTCCTGTCTGAGCTGGGACACCAGCTCTCGGTTCTTCTTCATGGTCCATTGTGAGCTCTCGTAGTACGCCTTACGGTCACCGTCTGTGGGGAAACAGCACAAAAATCACTTTCAGCACTTTTTAACACCATTTTGGGATAATTAACTGATTGTTGTTCTTACTGTCAGTAGTTTATTTCTCCGACTAATATCTGATGTGAGCCCTGGTGCTGAGATGCTCTATCATGAGTTTTTCGTTTTCCTTCTTTTAATCTTAATAATTATTAGTTGGTTGTTCATAACATAATGAATTTAGCTGTTGAACACAACACAGATGTCCTTTGAACTACTGTGAACTGAAACTCACCTAAAGTTGTTAGTAAAAGACAGCAATATTCATTTCATACAGTCCCACATGTGCAAAACTACTCTGCAAATTTGCTGCAAATTATGTATCTTTTCTGAACGCCGCCCCCCTCCCCAATCACAGACAGAGCAGCAATTTCCAAGTACCAAAATGGACAGATTGATGTTTTCTGATATGAAAACAGCTCCTGACAAACTCAAAATTGAGTGGACAAATATTCTCAAACATATTGTCACCAAGGAATGCTTCAGTTCTGGAACATCGTTGTTTCATCTCTACTGAGCTCTCTATGACTATGACGTCCGTAGAAACGGTGCCAGTCCCGCGCCAGAAATACAGAATAATTTTCTACCCACCTAAAAGCGCGATTTTCCTGTTGAGTTCCGCGATCTGTTCTTGGATCGGTTGTTTGGGGAGGTGCGAAGTCGCCGGCATCGTGAGTTTTCAGCTTACGGCCGCTACAGAGCAAAGAAAGACGTCTGAAAATGCTGAAGAGTTCAGATCTTTTGGGACGCTGTTTATTTGGGTCGTCTCTAAGGTGACGTCAAATCCTCGCCAGTTATCGCGAGAAGTGAAACTAGCGCCATTAAGCGATTTGGTCAATCATAGCAGCCTAGATGGATCCTTACTCACGAGCGTCATCTAACGAGTCTAACCTGAATTGCACGCACCCACCTGTTCGCTTTTTATCACGGCTTCGGGCATAGACTACGCTTTTTATAGATACTCGTCAACTTTTCTAGACTGCCTTCTCAAAATTCCAATCATCTGGTTCCTTGTCCCCGCATTGACATAGACTGACTACGCTGGCTATTATAGCCTATAATTTGACAGGAGAGTTTTGCTACCAGAGGAGTTGGTCGGCTGCCGAGAGAAAACATGAATCTAAACGTCGACTGACTCCCCTGGACGGTTTTCCCATTTTTTTTTTCTTGCCGAATTCTATCTTGGAGGGACATGTCTACAGCCGCTATATATATATGCATCTCCCCTGATGCCCGCGGCTGATTGATTGATTGCCGAATTCTATGATCCCCGTACCCCCGTAGGAAGGCCCGGTGAAGGCTAGTAAATGTATTGACATACTGTATCATAAAACTCAGTGAGTTGGTCCACACCAACACTCGACCAAGTTGATCTGGTGCAACTACGTTTTTAACGAAGTTGGCTTGCACAATGTATGCTTTTCAATTTTTGTCAACAAACACCACACAAAGTGTTCCCTTCAGGCCAAAGGGACAAGCGATTTTGAGCACTTTTCTATTTATCCTTTGGTGTCTGTTGACTACAACACAGGCAAAGAAAAAACAACTATTTTTCAAGTATCAAGAAATATGTTTTCATACGATCATACGAGCCGATTTTTTTCAAATTTTCCACCAAAAGAAAGATAACGTAATAAAATTCTAAAAATTAAGCTATAAAAAGTACATGTTTGTGAAGCACAAAATGATAGAACAATTACCCAAATCGAAGTCTATGCTACTAGTACCTATCACTAAACCTTCGTCACCTTGCAAAGAGTTGGTTTTGTGTATCAAATCTTTTGATTTCATATTGTCACAACATTCAGTCCTAATTGCTTTCGCGCCGGCGTTTTTAAAACCATCAACAGCGAGCCCAGTATCGGACACCAGGGTTTGTTTTCCTAACCTCGTATTTCTTCACGCCTTGTATCCAGTTTTTTATTCCACCGAGGGTCGTGATCTCAGACGTTTACGTTAGCGTAAATTGGAAACTGGATCGTGCCCGTGTTTTTGTGTGGGGTCGTCCGACCGCGAAACGGGGCGGCGGCCAGCCAATCAGATCACAGACACTCGCCCCGTCGTCAGAATGGTTGCTAAGGACGCGAACAATTGACCCACGTGTGTTATTCATCATAAAGGTAGACAGACGGGTGCGCAAGAGCTGTCAAGCAGGGCAAACAGAACTTCATTGAGACAAACTTTGGTTGACATAGATGTAGCTCGGGAAGTCCTCACACCGGCACCATGGCTCTGAAGGTAGACCTACCGCCGGGAAACTTCGCCTCCAAGTTGATCAAGGCTCTCCAGATGGACTCAAAAGGAGTTTTCCCGCCTCCGAGTGAGAAATATTCGGATGATGAGTCGTCAGTGGCAGACACCAGCACGATACGCCGAGAAATTCGCGGTTGGTCGGCGGCAACTGGCAGCACTGCTCGGAGTTCCCGGGCTGACGTCCGCCCGATATCGCCAACGAGACGGAACAACCCCCACCCCTCTCAGGTAAAGTATACTCTATCATAATCGCCGATAGTTCTAGCGACAACTACAAGGGAAGCGCAAACAACGGAAGGAAATCAAATTGAGATTCGATTTCCCTTATGTCCACAGGAGTAATTGAACTCGAGGCAATAATCCACTCCGTTTAGTGGGTCAGTGTATTTACTGTATGAGTTTGCGGAGTCTTTGTGTTTGGCGTGCGGTGTACTTTGCACGACACAATGCCATCGTGCTGTCGCGGGTCACTTTATACCAACACCCCTGCGGGTAAACGATCCTTGGTTACCGCCATGGCGTCCTGACCGATTGCAGACCACTTTTTTGTGTACGAAAAAGTTCTGCCTAGTTACGTGGGTCTTCTGTGATAAATTTTAATTTTAAAAACTTCAGGCAAGATGGAATATCCACGGAAAACCAGGTCGGCACAGGTAGGATTGGAAAAGTGTCTTATTTTCAAGCTTGAGTAGAAGTGGTGGAACTGGTGTGTGTGTTACTCGTGTTGAGCACGTCTTCTTGGGTTTCTAAAGTTGTTTTGCAAACTTCTAACATTGTCCGGCCGAGTGTCGAAGAACTAAGGGGTTTCGCCCAAACTACAGGAGCCGGCGGTTGGGCCGTGTTTACGCGTGAAACGTTGGAAGTTTTGAGGTAAAACAGGTGGATATCCATAGCGTCAAACACCTGTCGGAAAACACCGACTGTAAGGGAATACAAGATGGCGGCAGCAGTCCTTTATTTAGGTCTTTCAGAGATCAATTATCTCCATTTTCTAATTAAAGGACGCATGGATGACATTTTAAAGGATAGATTGTCATCAATATTTTCGGCATGACCTGGAAAGGGAGAAAACTGACAAAGAAAAAATGGGTCAATCTTTGTTGCCTCCGGAATGTGAAGTTAAGAAATGTTGGCGAGGACGCGGTCTGTTAACAAATGGAGGCGTGGTGGGTTATTTTACGTGACGATGTGGAGAATTTTTGTGTATTATCGGACGGTTGTGAGAGAAAACTCGGGCTTAACTACGCAAATATGGCGATTGCTTGATCAAATAACATTCTGACTGTGCTAGGACAGTGTCAGGATTTTGGTACACAAATGCGGGAATTAACCGTGACATTTACTCAGGGAAAGCACAATGATGTCCATAAATATGTCCTTCTGGACAGCTCATTGCCGTGAATGGAGTCTTTGATACACGCTGTACCTGAACCGTACAGGTATGAGCCTGATAATCAAACATCGTTCCAACCCCTCCCTTCGACAAACATATGACTCGACATTTCGTTTCAGGCATTATTTCGTCAGAAAACAGCACTTTCTTTACCAAGTGTTTCAGGCGGTATGCAATCTTTGGCCCTTGGTAAGCACTTACGAATGTTTTGACGTCTTTGGTTTGAAGGGTTGTACAGAACAAAGAGTTAGTGATCACGCAACCCACTCAAGAATCATGGCTTGTTTTGCAAGACCATTATGGCTTTGGAGTAGTTTTCGTTACTCATTTACACAGGCTTGTATTTGCATTATATTTAACTTCAACAAACTGGCATCTGATCCTTTCCATGCCCATTCATGATCAAATAAAATCTATATTTTCTGCTAGTATTTGTGGAAAGAGCTTGGAAAATAAGTGCCGAATTCAAGTACTTGTGCCGAATTGTTGACATTGGCAAGGAGACTTTCCCTCCGTTAGTTGAAGAGAACCAGACAAAATAAAGCCAGGAGAAATGTAGAGTGGTTTTACTAGTTGCCAAAGTTAATCTCCAAGCAGATCCAATGAGCTTTGGTTGCCAATGAATACTACTAGAGGCCGGCAACACTCCTTTGCCAGCTTTTGATACTATCTTATACTACCAAAGGATCTGCTTGGAGATTAGCCAATTAGCTACTAAGTGACTCACAGCATAGTCATCAAGAAATCAGGCATAAAGGAATGACAATTTGCTTTAATGGTTCATGGATTTGAATGGCAAGACCAAATCACAGAGATAACCAGAAGACCAGAACCAAGCTTCCAAGAAATAAAGAAAATACCCGAGGATAGAACAATATGGAGTGTGGTCATAAAGTTGCTGTTGGCCTAAAGTTTTCGGGGTGAGAAGATTCTGAATTGGATGATCAACAATTCCTTCCCTGCAGCTCTCTTGTTCTCTAGCCTGGTTTTTACTTAGCCTCCACCAGGCCCTCCTATGGGAGTGTGGGGATGGTAGAATTTGGCAAAAAAATCGGGAAATCAGGGTAGTCAGTCCATGCTTAGATTCATGTTTAAGCTCTGGCTGACCAACTCTACTGGTAGCAAAACTCCCCTGCCAAATTTTTCTCTCTATAATGGCCAGCATTGTCAGTCTGGTAGACCGTAGAGAGTAGTTTTTACTTGCTTCTGGATTAAACTGTTCCTGAGAATCAAGTAACCGACTCGGTATGGCCAAAGAATGTCAGAATACCTGCAGGGCAGAGGTTAGTCAGTGAAGCGGCTCCTCCCCTGCTGGGGGATCTTCACCTGTCTCATGTCATTAGGAAGATGAATTTCACATCTCCAGTCAAACATAGAAAGGAGGAGGTACCAATTTCTGAGAAGGGGCTGGGTACTAGGCTTGTTGTTGCTGTTGTTAAATCGCAAAGGTCTGGAGTGAGCTGCCATTCAGCGCCACTCAGGTGACCTCAATACGACAGTAATTGCCCTGGATGTGTCCTTGGGACTGTAGGTTTTGAATCATTCACACCGGGAAGGGCCCCTGCTCTTTTCGATAAGTGTGATGGGTTCTTTAACGTGCTCAAAGTATGGCTCTTCCCAAACATGGGACCTCCATCACTCATCTGCATTTGCAACAAATTGAAAGAGCTTCAGGTTTCAAATCTTTGACATTGTAGACTCCAGTAAGTGTTTTCTGGTATCTTAATTATACTGTATAACTACCATAGAAACAATGCACTAGTAGGCCACAATATATGTTGTACATGTACACTTGAACAGATGCTGCATATCAGTTCTTAAAAGTGACTCATCCCCTGGAAATTTTACTTGTTCAGAAATTTCATAGAAAATTTTTAATGCAGCATTTACCATCATAATACACTTTAATTAGAATAACCGACCATAACATTATCTTCACATCTATGATGTCATCCTTCTGGAGAAGACACAAAGAAGCTATTAAGGAAATTATCCTCACAAAGGTTTGGGAGGGAGGGTCTCCATGCAATTAGCATTAGCATAACAACTGTCAGTAATGACATTTTTTCACTTCTTTATTCAGATTTAAAATGTAGAAGATTTGATGATCAACCTTACTGACCTACAGCACAGCCACCTGTGTATTAGAAGTGACATTTTGATTCAATAATTTCAAATATGGAAACACTGATCTTACAAAGGAGATTTTGATTTGATTTGATATATTCGGCTGTTTAGTGAGAAATACAGCCAGGGCTACCCAACTAGTTATAACCAAATGAGAAATATTAATACAGTTAATAATGGCCAAGGGTTTGGTGAGAACATAAACCTGTTGGTTGTTAGTTGATGTAACAAACATGTAGAGCTGAAATCCTTGACTAGACTGAAAACTTACATTCAAATCTATCTAATCCATGAATAAATCCCCATTTAATCAGAGCTTTGCTGCACAATTCTTACATAAGCTGTGTGTTCCTAAGTGTGTTCCCTTATTCCTGAGCATTGCTGTAGCGGTAATCCAGACTTGTTGGGTAACTAAGCGGGAAAAAACTGTATTTTTCTGAACAGTGCAAGACACTAGACACTACAAGCTAGAGCCACACATCCCAAGTACCAACCAACCATCCAACTCAGTAAAGATATAGTCAAAATATCAACATCAGTGACAAGACTATCGACAGGACTGATCTGAGAGTTTGCTTGTTGACATAACACAGACAGGTGTCCTAGGTTTTGGGTATGTAAGTGTATGGCCATATCAATTCACTTTCTTGGCTGTTGGACATTTTGCTGTAAAAAAAATGCAGTAAAAAATAACGCAAAAGTATGATTAGAACAAAGAAAAAAGAGGAAAACTGAAAATGTGAGAAACGACTTAGTTCAGACTCTGTTTTCATGTTTATCTTCCATTCAGCATTTTTATTTAATCTAAGAAGAAACAAATCACATAGGTGTGGTCTATAATGCCAGCCCAGTATGGTGCCTCCCACTTTCCCCCATACCAGCTCAACCCAGCTTATTTCCCCGGTAAACTAAGACTATTCTGCAAGGGCTTTTCATTCCAGGGACTCCCCTAACAACTGTCTTCTCCCTCAGATGTATTAGCCAATATATCACACACATATGTGGCTGCATGTTAGTCTAGACTTAACAAATGACATGTCTGTGTGGCAATGGCTTTGACTTGTTTGTGAAAAGGAATGAGATATTGCTCCTTTTGGCATATTATACAAATGTAGCCAATCGAGTAGAGAGAACATGCCATAATTGGCATGGAGCTGTAGGAAATATTGAATGAATGAAGACCTTTATTGCACATTTTTGCCCCACTATTGATGTTGCAGAAAATCACATTGCAAAACTACCTGTTGCTGAAATTTTTCTTACAAAAAGGAATATTTTTCACCTCAGATTTTTACCTTGCTTTTGCCTACATCTTGAAACATCTTTTCAAAGCCAACTTGCGACAGCGCCAACTGCCTGAATGCAGAAACTTTTGCAGTGGTTTAATGTTCATGGTTTTTGTGGTGGCCACTTTACCGTGAACATGGCGATACCGTGAAGTCCCTTTTCCCGCTACCACGAAATTAAATCCCTGCGAACTTAATGCATTTACAGTATGCTGCAGCATTGCCTTCTAGTTTGTTTCCTATGTCATATCAGATGTATTTAGGTCAATCACTGTACAAAAATAAAGTAATTGAGAAGTCCCAGTCATATGCATATCAGATAATTGTTCCATAGAACACACTTAGACTCAGGACAATATTTCACCCTATGCCATTTACGATAAAAGAAAAACACTTGGGAAGAAGCGAAATCTAATAAAGGTCTGCAAACAATGTAGGACCACAGGAAGAATAGCTAACAAGAAATGGATCCAAACAGAGTCAAAGTCAAACAATGTGTGGGATTTAACCTTATAAAGAACAGCCACACGTCATGACTAAAGTTTCAGTGTTATTTTGAGGACAACAGAATGTGGACACTGATACAGCTGTGTTGGTCTTTAATAAGTGTTCCATTACTGGCCTTTATAAACAAAAGAAACGGACTTGACTTTTGTTAAGTTAGCCTGTTCTCAGAAGCAGTGTAATGCATGGGTTCAAACCTTCAGGGAATTCTGTCATGTTAAGAAGTCATTACCATATGTTTAGATTTATCTTTTGAGGTTTACCTTGGTATGGTAACATTCTATGAAGAAAGTGGCAAAATACAAGCCTACAGTATGTCAATGTCATTGCTAATAGCAAAGCAAGGGGGAAACAGAATTTGAGTTTGTTCACAGCTTTACCAGACCACTTGTCCCTCCCCTCTTTCTCCTCCCCATATCGGCAGTGATTGGTATCTTCCTTAGCAACCAGTAACAGGTGGTTGGAGGTGCAGTTCTGGGCTTACCTGATAGGGGTCCTCGTTACCATGCACCTCTTTTGTCTGCTGCTGTTGCAACCCATTTGATCTCTTTGCTTAGGAGATTATGAACAAAGTGATTCTTGTGACTTAGCCAATAAAAACAAGTCTCTAAATCATTCCCTGTAAGTCACTATGGAATTCCGGAACTGTCAAATGAATGCTAAGAAGGCAACAAGAGGATTTTTCACGCCTTGAAAAGGCAACTTTGCAAATGTTCCCGTTCATTTCCCCTATTGAGACTTGCGCACACAGGAAGTGTTAAGCACTGCTAGAGACCTCACGTTCCACTGCCCCTCAATGTCACAACATGCCTTAAAAAATGTCACCGTGAAAAACACCTGCAGCAATAAATTTCAACTGTTTTGTCACTCCTGCCTGCAACTACAACGTACAAGCATACTTAGTCACCAACATGCCACCGTGCTGAATAGAACATTTGCCGACGGCGGCAAACAAACCAACAAACTTTTATTCCGCAATGACAAGCAAGTCCCGAGATAAGACGCCCATATAAAAACTCCATTAAGTTCCCAAAGCTGTGCAAATAAAAGGTTTTGTGCGGACCGTCCCTATAGGCTGCCCACACAATGGACGTAATTTGAAGTGTCTGATACTGTAAATATTTAGCCACCGCGAGAGCGCGCCACCCAATCACACAGGGCGGGACCAGCCTAGCGACCGGCGCCTCGCCGCTGTGGTGGAATGAAACCCTACTTTCCCTGACGTTTATTGCGCAGTAATGTCCCTACTGGGTGTGGAGATATGGCACCACCGCCGTTAGCGAGGAAACCTAACCTGAAGGGGAAAGATGCAGCGAAGAACTACAAGCTGTACTATCCCTATGGACTCCACTATGACCCGTCCAGAGACATTCCTGTAAAGATTCCCTCAGATACAATTGCCATGTGGTAGCAAAACTTATGCATTGTCTTTTTAAACTGTTGTGAAATTGTGTTTACCTGGTTTGCATCAATATTTATCTACTTTTGTGTTTTCTTGTTTTTCTGCAGATGTTCATGAGTTGGAAGGTGCCGACAAGACTGGTCACAGCCGACTACAACGCAGTCAACGGACAAAGTAAGTCCTCAAAAACATTCCCACGCTATCAAGTTGAATAGATTTTGCAAGAACCATGCATTTATAGGGTCTAAAGAGTTCAAAGCAGAATGACATTCAAAAGAGGTTCCCAGACTCTACAAATGCATGTAAATGCACTTGCAGTAATGAACACTTGCATACCGAGTATACTAGCTTAGTTTTACATAATGGCTCTTAAAAACATCCCCCTGAATAAGTTGTAGAGATGTCGACACCACTTTGGAGCCATACGGCACTCCAGATGTATACTTGGGAAAATGGACACCAAATGAACAATGTGCTCTCTTTTATATTTGCCTTCACCTTCAGAGGAGCCCCCTTCTATAGTCAGGGTCAGAGCGGTGTCTTCGTTTCTGAAAGTTGTTGAGGCAACAAACTTTCCCTTTTAATACTTGTTGGCGACTCTTTGCCTGAGTTTCTCCCGGCTGCATTCGAGCCCAGCGTAGCAACCACAGTGTTATAACGCAGCGACAACGATCCATTCCCCAATCCTGCAGATTATCCTCTTTGTCCGGCACGTCATTGACCTGTTGGTATATTTTCACAGCCAGTCTCCCCCTAATCCCACCCACAAAGGTTTTCAGGCCCATTTGCAGTATGACTGGTTACCATAGGGATAAGGGACGCTATGGACTCAACCACTTCAGAATGGAGCTGCAAAAAGTTTCTGCATAAATGTAGCTTTAAAATCTATTTAAATTTGGTTTTTAGACACCAAGAAAACTTTTGCTGCTTCAGAAGTTCTTTACTTTTATTGCCTTCTCAGCAAAATCCATGCATTAAATGTCTTATTTTCCTTGCAAAAGTGGGGCAAACTGTTTTGCTATAAACTTAAAAAAAGTGGGAGGTTTCAAGTTCAGTCCCCTTTTAGCTTGAATAACCTGAAATAAACAAGTCTTGACCTCACCCAGGTAACATCCATAGGAGCTCTGACCGGTTTGTAGACAGCATCAACAACGAAGGGTAATTTTTCAGCGATCCTTTAACGAGGGTTTGGAAGTGTCAACAAGGAATTGTAGTGTCCCTTACAAGTGTCAACAATGGGGAATCATTTTACATCATGCACGTGTGCTGACCGGATTCACCTCCATGTTTACAGGACAGTTCTTTTATAGGACCGCTGCAGTGATACGGCAGAGAGTTCTGTTTGATACGTTTGAACCACAGCTGCTCGATTTTGTCTTTGTAGCAGCGCAACTCACAGAATTGGAGTGGAACTACTGTTCTCAAAAACTTTCTTGAAAAGCCCAGGAAGAAAGCCCGTTCCATTTAATCAAGGTTACCTCACAAAGCTCACTGACAGATGTCTTAGAAAACTTAAAATGGCACTGCTGTCCCCAGGTTCTGTCTTCATAGCAGCACTTGACTTAGGAGTGCTACTACTGTTGAAAAGCCTACAAATAAAGCCCTTTCCATTTAATCAAAGTTTACAAAGCTCCTGGCAGATGTCTTAGAAACTGCTACCCCCAGCTAGGGAGGTTTGAAAAGTTAACATCTGGGCTGGCTTACAGCAACTTTCATGGAACAAACCCTGAGTCAACAGTTTCAGTGGCACAAGAGGTCTACATACTATCCATCATTGTCTGACAACAGTATAACAGTTTTTTGAAAAGAATTTCAGAGACTTCTTTTTAAAAGTATATACACGTACACATACACATGTCAAGACTTATTAAGTCAGGATCTTCTGCCCCTCACCCTGCCTCCTTGTAGAGTAGGGGTAAGTAGGATTTGGGCAGAAGATCCACACAACGCGACTGATAGAAATCAAAAAGTTGGAGATACATATACATGTGTATACCTTTAAAAAGAAGTCACTGTGTAATAGATGAAAATTCTATTCACTGTGCTGATAGGTGATTATGAATCTTTTCAACTTTATTTTTGTTACCAGAACCAGTAGAAAATGATGTCCTGAGCGAAGTTGCAAAGGTACAGAAGAAGAGTCCTGTCAAGTTTGTTCAGAAGAAGCAGCATGAACGTACCGACACCACACACTTCAGTCCTCCCATCAACCACAAGATGAATGTGAGTCCTGAACCAATCCTTATTTGCCTCCACCAGGCCTTCCTACGGAGATACAGGGATAGTAGAAGTCGGGGAAAAAATAAGGAAATTAGCCAGGGGAGTCAGTCCTTGCTCTAAGCTATTAAGGGTCTCCTCCTGGCTGTGCGGCCAGCCAACTCCCCTGGTAGCAAAACTCCATTGGCAAATTATTCTCCATATGAAAAGGCAAACTTCTTATATACATGCATGTGTTCATTGCTATTTTGTTTTTTACAGGAAATGAAACAAGCTTTTTAAAAAACATGTTCTAACCATTCAGTAATCTACAGAACTGGACAGAAAATTGAGAAAAAGTCACAGGAAATGAAACTAAAATTTAAGATCATACCTTAGAATTTGTCAAAGTCAAAGGACAATTCAATCTATATAGTATTACCTATTTTAGCTCTTTTAGAAATACAAGTTACAGTTCTGTATTTGGAAAAACCTTTGCAGGTCTTTACTTCTGAAATGCGCACAACTTGAACATGTACATTTTTGCTCCCCCAGCTCCAGTCTGAGGCCTTTGAGAGGCAGGCAGAGTCGGCGCACTACCTCAGCAAAACCTATCCTCCTCCCAAGAAAGAAAAGGCATGGGAAAGTACCTGTAAGTAGTAGTTACACCTTTTCACTATGAGTCTTTAAGTGACTCTAATGACATGCATGATATCATCATCAATAGTTGCCATGATGACAATTATGAATCGTAAAATCTGGGTTATTTGGATCTATCAACCAACATTTCTTTACCACTATATTAAAATGAATATGATAATTTAACTTGGAACAAGCTCAAGGCCATTCATTTGGAAAATTTCAGCACTTTTCTATAACTTTGAATTTGAACATTGTAGATTGTTAAATCACCAAATTAATGTTTGTCTGTTCCACAGTGCCCAAGATTGATGGTGGAACCAAGCCACAGCTGATTATTAAGAAGAAAGAGAAGAAATACAAGCCTCCCATTCAGGTAAGTTTTATGGAAAAGATTAAACAAGTACTGCTGACCTTTTGTTCTCTATTGATAATTAATACTGTTAATCTTGAATTGTTCATGATGGTTTACTGTTTGCAATTTTGCAGTGACATCACCACAAGTTAAAACCACTGCAAAAATACTTCTACTACCTTCTGTCCGCTCTCTGTCGTGTTTCAACCATGAAATCAAAACCATAGCAAACACTCTATTTTCTCTGTACCGCGAACTTAAATCCCCACAAACTCAAAAAGAACATTGAGCTTTGATGAAGGTTAGACATCCAGATAATAAGACACGCCAAAAAGCACAGTTACTCGCAAGCAACTGTATATGATTTTGGAAACGGTGAGACATTTCAGACACTATCCAATGTCTTTTGTCAGTGACAGGCTTTTCTAATGAGTAAACAAGTCTACTACTACAACTACAATTCAAGAAGGCAACGTGTGAGTTAGTGTCATTGACGAAAGACATTGGATGGTGCCTGCAACGTCTGACCACTTCCAATTGCTTGTCAGCTTGAGTACCTCATGGAAAAACATTGTCATTTAGCTCTTTAGAGAAACCTAACTTTTTTTCCCCTGCTGTTCCCCCATGCAGTCCATCGCCGACACCCTGAACCCGAGAACACGGTCTGCGGCTAAACGCTGGCTGGAGAAGGCTACGGAGGAGGATAAGCTGGTGGTGGAGCGGGTCCTACAGGAGGCTGAGAAGGCCAGGAACAGTAAGGTCCTGGACAGGACGCTCCAGCCTGGGGCCAAGAGTGCTGTGGAGAAATGGATGAAGGGGGCATCAGAGGGAGGTAAGTCATAGGTGTATCAGTGGGAGGTTAGTGGAAAAGGCTTGGGTTCTGCAAGAGGCAGAGAAGGCCAGGAACAGTAAGGTCCTGGACAGGACGCTACAGCCTGGAGCCAAGAGTGCAGTGGAGAAATGGATGAAGGGGGCATCAGAGGGAGGTAAGTCATAGGTGTATCAGTGGGAGGTTAGTGGAAAAGGCTTGGGTTCTGCAAGAGGCAGAGAAGGCCAGGAACAGTAAGGTCCTGGACAGGACGCTACAGCCTGGAGCCAAGAGTGCTGTGGAGAAATGGATGAAGGGAGCGTCAGAGGGAGGTAAGTTATCACTGTATCAGTGGGAGGTAAGTTATCACAGTATCAGTGGGAGGTTAGTGGAAAAGGCTTGGGTCCTGCAGGAGGCAGAGAAGGCCAGGAACAGTATTAGGTACTGGACAGGACACTCCAGCCTGGAGCCAAGAGCGCTGTGGAGAAATGGATGAAGGGAGCATCAGAGGGAGGTAAGTTATCACAGTATCAGTGGGAGGTTAGTGGAAAAGGCTTGGGTCCTGCAGGAGGCAGAGAAGGCCAGGAACAGTAAGGTTCTGGACAGGACACTCCAGCCTGGGGCCAAGAGTGCTGTGGAGAAATGGATGAAGGGAGCATCAGAGGGAGGTGAGTATGAAGTGCAGGCTAACCTAAAATGCAGGAAAGCCCATCACATTGTTGCCAGGTCACCAAATCTGAAAATCGCAGGAGACTAAAGCCATTTCTTTTTGCCAATCTGCCCTATTACAAGGCCCATTTCCCTGCTCATTTACGATTTGCAGACTCATTGGCCAATTTATTTTCCAGCTGTGTAACTGGGGTAGAAAGAAGTTTTTGAAACGTTGTCCTATTTTCCCTTGGGTCAAAAAACCTTATGATTTTCCACCCAATATCTACTTAGACACTACTCAAAAACAAGGTCAGGATCTGAGAGGAACCAAGCTGAACTGAGCTGAGTTTTTTTGTTGAAGTTCTACACTGCTACCTTACCACTCAGAACTTACCACTATAATCTTCATTACTGGTGCATGAAAGCAAGTGTAAGTAACTGTGAGTTAACAATCTAAACTAGAAGTTTATACAGTGAGTGACCAATACTAATACCATTTCCTTCTTGTTCAACTCCAGAGAAGTTAGTGGCAATGGAGTTCTTCAAGTCGCTGGCAGGGCAAAGGCTGATGGGAGGGCCGGCGGGCATGGCGACGGATCCGTCCGACAGACACGCCAAACGCAGCCGGCTGGAGGCAGTTCTCAAGACTCTGGAGTCATCAAAGTAAGGAGCTGGCCTGTCATGTCAATATTGTTGATAATACACTTACTAGAACACCAGACATTGATAAGCATGATATTTCACAGGTTTAATACCTAATCTGTTATACATGTACTAGTTAGAACAATTCTGTTGACTTGTCTGGTACACTCAATACATAGTTCAGCTAAAGGACACAAACTGTAAGGAATAAAATCTTGGGTGTCAGGTACGCAGGGCTTTCATCATATGGTAAATGTGGACATATTCAGTCTCTTTGGATGAAAAATGGACAAAATAGGGAAGGATAAATCAATTGGGCAAAAAATTCCCAAAAATGCTTGTGCAATATACCATGATCATACCTGTTAACAATAGCAGGCTACTATAAGAGTTTGCTAACTGTTACTACTTATCTGCTACTAATTTTTCTACTTGCCACTGATGTTGGAATGTTCCATTTTCCCGCAGGGGTAAAACCGGAGTTGCAATAAAGCTGGGTGCGGGCGGGCTGAGCAAGTCTGCGCCGGCCGGCACCACGCGGCTGGGCCCGTACGTCGTGGGGCGTCTCCTGTCCCCGCAGACGCGCCACAACAAGATGGAGTACCAGACCTGGCACCACATGCCCGTCTACCCCGCCAACAGCCGCGTGGAGAACAGGGGAGCCATGTACATCGCTCCGCACGGCTTCGTGCCGCGCCACTTCACCATTCATCCCGAGTGGTCGTAGGCTTGGCACAAATATACTTCATACTACTCTAATGATGCTTTTGCTTCTACAGACTAGCATTTGTCAGTATACAAATCTTCTGATATGAGGATCTGCTCAGTAAGCCTCTGCAGGCAGTATCATGCATTGCCATCAAGTTGAAATACACCCCTGCATGTCATATTTCAGGACTGCAAATTTGGCTAGAAAAAAAATGAATCTTGAATAAAGGAGATGTATATCTAGTCTTGGACTTACAATGACAAGTTTGATTTTGAACATTGATCAATGCAGTTAAAGACATAGCTGGTCACGTAGCTATACATGGTTTGAATCAGTCTATTTGAGCATGTTTCTTGAATACAATGACCTTAAAATGCTGCTTTTAATCAAAGAGGTTATGGGGATGTCACCCTGTGTAGTTCAGTATCTATACCAAGAGAGGCAAACATGAAACTGAATTGATATATCCCACATAATGCATACCTCAGAGACAGAGCTGTAACTTAAGAGATGGTATACCAGAAATATGGGAGATGCCAGAAAACTGCTTGAACATTTGATTTGGTTTGCATTTGTCTCTGCTTGTGACCGCTTACTTTGCAAAAGTCTGACTGTAAAAAAACTTGGGACATTTATCCATTTTGTATGACTGCCAATGCTGCTACCAACAGTTTGATATGTGTTTGTTTGTCACAATTTATATTTTAACAAGATTGTTTTAAAACAATCAAACTCACACCTGTGTGCACATTGACACAATGTTTGAACTTATTTTGCTGCACAGTTGTATGCACCAACACTGACTGAAGTTGTTATATAAAGTCATTAATGGTAAAGCGTTAATTGCATGCTACAATAGGACCATCCACCGACTCCCAATTCAGAAAGCTTATTTTGAGTCTAAAAGGCACCTACTGAATGTCTTAAGGGGGAAAGACCATAACAAACTTGTGGTGGGCCCAGCTTAAGATACCTGACATGCCTACGTTGTACCTGACTCAAGCCTCAGTATATAATGCTATTTTCCAACTCTAGGATTGGGCCACACAAATTTTGTTCCCTGTTTCTAAAAGAATCCAAAATCCGTGAAATGAATCTTCATGTAGTAATAACAGGTGGTTGTCAGTTTTGTGGGCATTGTATAAAATAGGATTGCCAATATCGTCATTGATTAACACAACTACAGGGTTCTTTATGAGTTCTATCATACAGGTAAGAATAATCTAAACCTAATTCTTGAAGGTCAATTAAGTCAAATCATTGTAAATATACTAAGTACAATTGTCAAACTATATTTGTGAGCTAATATTATTTCTATGGAGGTATTGAGATTTGTAATAATTGTGGAAATTGTTGCAAAATCATGACTACAAGAAATACTACTTTGGGGTGAACTACAGCAAAGTTTTATTTACATATTAATATGCTGTACATAGAGGCTTATATTTCTGTTGTTCAGCACTTTTTTCTTATTGTGATGTTATCTTTCCAGATACATTATCTTGAGGTGCCTGTTTCTTGATTTCATGTATCTCTTCTGTCATATTTCCTAAACTTTCACTTGTATATTCATCAAAACAATGCACCATATTTTGTAAAGTAACGAACACAATCAATAAAAATAACAAAATGTCAGTTGTTGCCTCTGCTATTCACTTATTTGTGTCTATATACACAACTCACCAGCTAGGAACGTTTTCCAACTTATTTTTGTTAGACAGTACATGTACATTAAACAAAAGATGGCTTGCAATGTCCCCTTCTGAAATACTAGATTGTGATAACATTGGCTAGCCGCCATGCTAGATAGAGATGTCTGGAGAGACATAATTAGTGGCACCTCAACGACAAACTGAATTGAACTGAACTGAAACTGATTGAATGGCAGCAGGCCAGAACTAAAACAATTGAATCCCTGGACAATAAGTACCCGGTAATTTAAACCACTGGGCTATGCAGTTATCACAAGCATGTAACTTGTCCTGTAACGTACATGTATATCAAAAAGAACTAAAACAACATGACAATGCTGTTGCATTGACATTATGAATATAATTGTCCATTTCCAATTATGTGAGTCAGTTCCACTTAAGCGATGAAATGAAAGCACCCTAGTAAGCGTACAGTCCTACAATGTGTGATGAGTTGCACTTCTTCAGTCCTCTAGTTCCAGATCAAACTTACTGTACATCTCTCTTGTGGTCACTCCTTCCAAGGTAGCTATTAAAACAGGAGGTAGAAACAAGAAGAAAGTTTAACTTTATATTCCAGCTTGAGCACTTTAATTTTATATGCACAATGATTTTTAATCGCATATTGATAAGTTCAAATGCTAAAATCCAGAACACCACTCATGCAATGATAGGCAGCGCTGTACTTCCCTACAACCGATTACTTAAAAGAGACCCCTTGAGGCATACATACAAACTGCAGCTTCACCCCTTGGAAAGAAGAGCATCTAAAACTGCACTTTCTTCCCTTTTCAAAAGAAACCTAAGTCTATAAAGCAATGATGTTACATTTTAAAAATTGTCATTATAAAAACTGAGGGAGAGTGAGTGGAGAAGATGTTTTCATTAAAATAAAATGATAACATATACAAGAAATACAACTGAAACAAACAAAAATAGGAAAATTTACTATACCCCTTTCCACTAGAACGGCTCTCTCGCCGCGCTCTCTCTGGGACCTAAAATTTAACAGATGGCTCAACAAATTGTATAGAAAGGAAAACAAATCTTTTTACACTTTGTTGTGTTTTGTTGTCCTCTCAATCACACTTTCACATACTGTATGATATACTCAGTATGAAATCAAAGGGTACACATATCATATTTAGGTCGCAGTGAGAGCGCATCGTGATCGCCATCTAGTGGAAAGAGGGCCTTAAAATACGGACCTAGTCTCCCCAGCAGCATCTGTCCCACGTCCTTCATCTCATTGTACCTGTGCAGCACCTGGATACACTCAGGCAGGTCCTCCTCATCGTAACCTCTGCAAAAATGGTTTTTATGATACAGTAGAAGCCAGTAAATTGCACACCGGATTAACGCACACTTCTTTTAACTGCACGGAATACCAAAATTCCAAACTGATGTGGTCCAGCTAGATAATTGCACGAAATACACTGGCAAATAGGCCGTGCAATTAAGCGGCTTATACTGTACTTGTAATTGTAGGATGTTGTTGTATGCTATGTGTTATATCCAGTGTCTGTTCTGTGTGTAATTTTGTCACTCCTGGAAGAGTAGCTGTCGCAGTTAATAAAACAACAAACAATAAGCAATAATCTATTCATCATTTGCCATGAATAATTAGTGGGCCATCTAGAAATTTAAACTTTTTTTTCTGTTCCACTGTCCCATCTTTTTTTTTCATTAAATCTGTCAGTAAATGCTGCTTTTAATCAAAGAGGTTATGGGGATGTCACCCTGTGTAGTTCAGTATCTATACCAAGAGAGGCAAACATGAAACTGAATTGATATATCCCACATAATGCATACCTCAGAGACAGAGCTGTAACTTAAGAGATGGTATACCAGAAATATGGGAGATGCCAGAAAACTGCTTGAACATTTGATTTGGTTTGCATTTGTCTCTGCTTGTGACCGCTTACTTTGCAAAAGTCTGACTGTAAAAAAACTTGGGACATTTATCCATTTTGTATGACTGCCAATGCTGCTACCAACAGTTTGATATGTGTTTGTTTGTCACAATTTATATTTTAACAAGATTGTTTTAAAACAATCAAACTCACACCTGTGTGCACATTGACACAATGTTTGAACTTATTTTGCTGCACAGTTGTATGCACCAACACTGACTGAAGTTGTTATATAAAGTCATTAATGGTAAAGCGTTAATTGCATGCTACAATAGGACCATCCACCGACTCCCAATTCAGAAAGCTTATTTTGAGTCTAAAAGGCACCTACTGAATGTCTTAAGGGGGAAAGACCATAACAAACTTGTGGTGGGCCCAGCTTAAGATACCTGACATGCCTACGTTGTACCTGACTCAAGCCTCAGTATATAATGCTATTTTCCAACTCTAGGATTGGGCCACACAAATTTTGTTCCCTGTTTCTAAAAGAATCCAAAATCCGGTGAAATGAATCTTCATGTAGTAATAACAGGTGGTTGTCAGTTTTGTGGGCATTGTATAAAATAGGATTGCCAATATCGTCATTGATTAACACAACTACAGGGTTCTTTATGAGTTCTATCATACAGGTAAGAATAATCTAAACCTAATTCTTGAAGGTCAATTAAGTCAAATCATTGTAAATATACTAAGTACAATTGTCAAACTATATTTGTGAGCTAATATTATTTCTATGGAGGTATTGAGATTTGTAATAATTGTGGAAATTGTTGCAAAATCATGACTACAAGAAATACTACTTTTGGGGTGAACTACAGCAAAGTTTTATTTACATATTAATATGCTGTACATAGAGGCTTATATTTCTGTTGTTCAGCACTTTTTTCTTATTGTGATGTTATCTTTCCAGATACATTATCTTGAGGTGCCTGTTTCTTGATTTCATGTATCTCTTCTGTCATATTTCCTAAACTTTCACTTGTATATTCATCAAAACAATGCACCATATTTTGTAAAGTAACGAACACAATCAATAAAAATAACAAAATGTCAGTTGTTGCCTCTGCTATTCACTTATTTGTGTCTATATACACAACTCACCAGCTAGGAACGTTTTCCAACTTATTTTTGTTAGACAGTACATGTACATTAAACAAAGATGGCTTGCAATGTCCCCTTCTGAAATACTAGATTGTGATAACATTGGCTAGCCGCCATGCTAGATAGAGATGTCTGGAGAGACATAATTAGTGGCACCTCAACGACAAACTGAATTGAACTGAACTGAAACTGATTGAATGGCAGCAGGCCAGAACTAAAACAATTGAATCCCTGGACAATAAGTACCCGGTAATTTAAACCACTGGGCTATGCAGTTATCACAAGCATGTAACTTGTCCTGTAACGTACATGTATATCAAAAAGAACTAAAACAACATGACAATGCTGTTGCATTGACATTATGAATATAATTGTCCATTTCCAATTATGTGAGTCAGTTCCACTTAAGCGATGAAATGAAAGCACCCTAGTAAGCGTACAGTCCTACAATGTGTGATGAGTTGCACTTCTTCAGTCCTCTAGTTCCAGATCAAACTTACTGTACATCTCTCTTGTGGTCACTCCTTCCAAGGTAGCTATTAAAACAGGAGGTAGAAACAAGAAGAAAGTTTAACTTTATATTCCAGCTTGAGCACTTTAATTTTATATGCACAATGATTTTTAATCGCATATTGATAAGTTCAAATGCTAAAATCCAGAACACCACTCATGCAATGATAGGCAGCGCTGTACTTCCCTACAACCGATTACTTAAAAGAGACCCCTTGAGGCATACATACAAACTGCAGCTTCACCCCTTGGAAAGAAGAGCATCTAAAACTGCACTTTCTTCCCTTTTCAAAAGAAACCTAAGTCTATAAAGCAATGATGTTACATTTTAAAATTGTCATTATAAAAACTGAGGGGAGAGTGAGTGGAGAAGATGTTTTCATTAAAATAAAATGATAACATATACAAGAAATACAACTGAAACAAACAAAAATAGGAAAATTTACTATACCCCTTTCCACTAGAACGGCTCTCTCGCCGCGCTCTCTCTGGGACCTAAAATTTAACAGATGGCTCAACAAATTGTATAGAAAGGAAAACAAATCTTTTTACACTTTGTTGTGTTTTGTTGTCCTCTCAATCACACTTTCACATACTGTATGATATACTCAGTATGAAATCAAAGGGTACACATATCATATTTAGGTCGCAGTGAGAGCGCATCGTGATCGCCATCTAGTGGAAAGAGGGCCTTAAAATACGGACCTAGTCTCCCCAGCAGCATCTGTCCCACGTCCTTCATCTCATTGTACCTGTGCAGCACCTGGATACACTCAGGCAGGTCCTCCTCATCGTAACCTCTGCAAAAATGGTTTTTATGATACAGTAGAAGCCAGTAAATTGCACACCGGATTAACGCACACTTCTTTTAACTGCACGGAATACCAAAATTCCAAACTGATGTGGTCCAGCTAGATAATTGCACGAAATACACTGGCAAATAGGCCGTGCAATTAAGCGGCTTATACTGTACTTGTAATTGTAGGATGTTGTTGTATGCTATGTGTTATATCCAGTGTCTGTTCTGTGTGTAATTTTGTCACTCCTGGAAGAGTAGCTGTCGCAGTTAATAAAACAACAAACAATAAGCAATAATCTATTCATCATTTGCCATGAATAATTAGTGGGCCATCTAGAAATTTAAACTTTTTTTTCTGTTCCACTGTCCCATCTTTTTTTTTCATTAAATCTGTCATTCTCAGCCTAGCAAAATACATTTTCATCAATTTCATGTCATAAAGTTGGATGGATGATAAACTGACATCACACGACAATGCCACAACCCTAGAGCTGCCCAAAACACAATATTATTAATGAAGAAACAAAACGGCAACCTACTCTTGCTCAAGCTGTGCTATCTGCTCCTTCAGGTCTGCCTCTTTCTTCCTCAGAGCCTCCACTTCAGCAGCTACCGATGCCGGGTCCTTACTCATACTGGGGGCGGTGGCTGGAGACCTCACCTGGGTAAGGAGGAACCAGAAAGTTGAACAGCAAATTCAAGGCAAGGCAGGGATGGCAGGCTTCATCCCCTTTCCCTGATGCTTTGGAATCCCTCCAGTAACTCAGAGAAAATATATTGTGTAACTTCTAGTAAGGAAATGACGGCTGTGCAGAAACGTATGCAAGGATATACAATTTATCACACACAGACAAATGGATACCACATGCAGACTCTGTGATATCTATCTGTCTGTGTGTTAGAGTGGGCACAGACACATGCACATACACAGGTGCACACACACACACAAACACACACATACACACACTCTCTCCCTCACACACACACACACACACATAAGCACAGAAACACACATACAAGCCAATCACAATACTTTACTCCCTTTAGGAATGAAGTATTTAAAATTAAATACTAGTAACCAACAATGGCCACATATCGAACATTTAATAGTAATAACGTACCTGTAGTTATTGTATTAGAATGTAATGATACCTTGTCGTAAATTGAGATTATGATGACATCTGCTTTTGTCCACTAGAGTTTTAACAGATGACTGTTCATATCATTTTAAGAGGCCTTAATCTGTTAGGCCAGCAAAACTGTAGGGTTTTAGCTTTTATAAACCATGTACTGCCTGCAAGTTGCTAGGGTGCCTGGCTATTAGCAGGTCTTTTGCATGCACCTTGAAATAAAACATATAAACATGAGACCAAATTTAAACACACTTAATTTGGATGTGCAGTGGATATCAATAATGTGAACAAATGACTGGGATTATGTGGGATGATATAGAAAAGGACTGAGATGCATTTGTTGATTGTGAACTTAGGGGAACTGATAGGGGATGGTCCAGTAAATATTAGAGGCAGCCCAAAAAACATAGGGGCAATCCAGAAAGCATCTGGAAGGGGAGGCAGTGTAGAAAGCACTGGAGGTGGAACAGAGAACATCATTGCCCAACTAGTTGACAGAAATAAAGTCAGAACTACAAATTAAGAAAGAATTGTAGATAAACTACTCAAAATGTCCCCATGAAATAAGTGTTCAAAATAGCTGCAACAGGAGTTCTCCAAATCTGCAAATCACCCAGTCATTGTCCATACCTATAATTGAAAAGCACATTTCCTATAATTTCAGTACACCATACAAACAGTAATTAGTCCTACACTTCAAAGAAACCCTGGAGTTTTACAGTTAAACAGTCTCCAATATTTGCCCAGGTATCTAATGCTGCATGTCTGAGTTAACTTCTAATGGGAAAGCCGACGATAAATTATTCACATCATGTAATAAATTATTCACATCCTATGCATTCGAAATCAAAACATATGTATTATTCAGTATATCATCATTTATTCATGACATCAATGTTTATAAAGGACTATTTTTGCGAACGTTTCCAAACCATCAAAGTCTGAGGCTTAGGCCACATCAATTTAATTCATTGGTTCTCATAATCACAAATTCCTATTTTTCACCATTAAATTCCTATGAGGCCATTAAATAATTTTCCAGTATAGCGAATTGCCCTACTTTGGCTTTAAACGTTTTGAAACCATCAAATACAACAGCTTAGGCCACAACAATTTGATTCATTGTTTCTCATATTCACCCATTCCTACTTTTCTGAAAATGAAAAACAATTACAATTTCCATTCAGCAGTTTTCACCATGAAATTATCATGAGGCCATTAAATAATTTTCCAGTATAGCGAATTGCCCAAGTGCCTTTACAAAATGTACATTTATGAAGGACAATTTTTGCTAATGTTTCCAAACCGTCAAATTCAACAGCTTACACCACATTTATCAATAAGTAATTGGTTCTGGGAATCGCTCCTATTTTTCCAAAAATAAAGAAAGCATCTTCACCACATGTTCTATTCAGCAGATTTTCACCATTTTACTTAATGAGTATGCAAGGAGGCCATTAAACAATTTCCAGTATAGTGAATTGCCCAAGAGCCTGTATAAACTTACAATGTGGGTACACTTAATTACTTATCATAGCTGCAACAATATGTTTCATTCATGAAGGACATAAGTACACTTTTGATGATTTTAAGCAAACAGGTGTAGCTACTGTGCAGTGGCAGTGTTTGATTTTTTAAAGCTGAAAAATTACTTCTCATTTACTTATGTTTTGTATAATGATCAGCCCTTATCTAAACCCTAGACTTTTTGCCATTTTTTTCTGTCCAGTTGCTCCATATTTGTTTTTAAACGTGAGACCTAACAAATTAAATTGGTATGGCCTTAATTAATAATTCCAGCCATAGGCGTATACCCATAAGATACATCCAAGGCCAACAAATTTTAACTACTCTTCAGTTACTTGTATCTCCAAGCATAATATTAAGCAGGGTTCTAGCTAAGTGTATTTTAGCGTAGTGGCCCACTACGCTAAAATTTGTGACCAGTACGCTAAAATAAGGGCCACTACGCTAATCTTTAACTAGTGTAGTGGTGCTTTGCTATCATTTGCTTGTTCAACAATGTCTAGTCAATGTCTGAACATCAAAAATGATGACAGGCCAATTCAAAACTGACAAAATAATCCTTCAATTTACATGTGATGTTAACAGATTGCCATCTTTTAACTCTACATTGTCAAAAGTTCCTGATTGGTCGTTTTGCTACTTGGCCATTCCCACTACGCTAAAAAAAACATCGGCCAGTTGTACTGTTTTCGCCTACGGATACTTTCTTGCCACCGGTAGATTTAGAGTGAGTCATGTATGACATCACAGTGTGCGTCAATCGTTACAACCCAAACCAGTGAAGATGTTGTTGGACCAGTTTCATACCTTGAGAAGCCACTGGTCTGAAAACTAGTGCTTTGTCCAGAGGTGGTGACGTGATCTACATTGTTAAGCTCTTATCTCTCTAACCTTTGTAGTTCAACGGACATGAAAGCAGCACTTCGAATAGCGGCCGGCAATCAGAAAACACCATCAATCAGCTACCGAGTACAAATAGAAATGGCCAGCAAATGAGTATTATGAGCCAAAAAAAGGCCCCGGAAAGCCTGCTATGGAGGTTACACTTCGAAAACATTACAATCATACCAACGTAATAAAGAGTTTATATTGTTGGGTTTCAAATTCGCCGAACACATAAGAACTAAACTGTCATTACTAGTCGCCTTATTGATTGAAACACAACCCAGTCTCTAAAACTAAAAGGGAATTGGTTGATTTTTAGAGATTGACTTAAAAGAACATTCTGTAGAGGGGAGGGGGATCAAAATGAATGAGAAAACTGCAATGAAAAATATTTCTGGATGTTTCCAGAAATTGGCACAAACTTATATCATACCCAAAAAAATTACTGGCAAAATTTTTTAATCATTTTTCAGATCACTCTCTTATAATATTTGAGTTTGCTACAGACAAACTGACATCATGGTAAAACTACTACTTCTCTTTCTAATTGCATCTAGAGTACTAGTGTTGTTTACACCGATGGAGTAAAAACTTAATTAATAATTTATGAATTTTTGTTATTGTAGGTTTGGATAAATGAGGCAGGCAGACCATTAAGATGATCAACAGACAGTGAAGGTAAAGGTCAGTCAACTGGCACAAAAATGTTTTTGAATGTGTCTTTCTAAGTGGGTTCACACAAGTGCATTTATACAAGTCCTCGTTCTTTTGGTTTAGGTTACAAGTTTGTGAGAAGGAAGTTGTGCCTTCCTTTGACTTTATTGTGCAAATATTTGTCAATGTTGATTCAAAACAATTCCGAAAGAAGCAATTTTTTTCCCTGAAATCTACAAAATCTTCTTATTCTTAAGCTTTTCACACCTTACCAACCAACAAAAAGCAATCTTCTAGCTTAAGTCGTCCAACCCCTTTATCAAATGTTGAAATGTTGGGTAATTCATCTCCCACTGCATATGGAAAAGAAGTCAAACCAATCAAACCCAAACTAATAGCTTAATATTAGTAGAAGTAGATTTAGAATAGATGTAATATTTCTCTTAATTTATCTATCAATCTCATCTTCTTTCTTTGTTAAGTATACCATTCTGTATGCCACTTCTAGTTCTAGTTCGTAATCCGCAAACTTCCTAGTAGGACTGCTTTTCTTTGTTTGCAATTAGCCTTCGGGCATGAACTTGCAACAAAGTTACTATTATCATTATTATTACTGAATAAAAGAAACTACTTTTGGGGCAGCAAATTCTACCTAAACCAAAACAAATGTGAACTCATGGGGATTTGAATATACTTACTGGTGGGAACACACCCAGGAAACTGTGTCCCTGATCCGATGAATTCAAAACAGGTGATTTACTTCCCCACATTACATAATGGTATTAATGGGATAGGTACAAAAACAGTGCTATTCCATACTTGTCCACGCTCTTAAATACTGATTTATAGCCTACATGGAAATGTTGATTACTGCTAAATCAAATGTTAGCCTTGGTGTGCATCGATAATTGTTAAGTATGTAATGTTGTACTTGTATATATTAAGATTATTTTAAGACTAAAACTAACTAAATTCAGCCAGTTTCACAGCAAGGTATAACAGGCTGCAACATTGTTTTAGTATGTCAATGTATGTATTTATGTATATGTTACAGTATATGTTTATGTATGAATAAATCATGAATAAATATGCTTGAGAGGACATTGTGATTTGGATGTAAATAAGACTGAACTAGCTGGCAAGGAGCCATGGGCTGGGCTCTAGTTGGCTGGGCCAGACCAGGGAAACACAGGGGTGGGCAGGTATCAGAACTGTAGACGGAGACAAAGTGCAAACCTATGCAAGAGCAGCATATATAGTTTTCCCCAAATCTTTTCACTCGTGGTTTTCATCAGGCAGTAAATAATGGAACAATCTTGATTTGGGCAAGACAAAAAGAAGAAGAAAATTTAAAACACTTTAAAAAAATAGAACACAACGTGTCTTGTAACATTTAACCTCCATAATAAAAAAACTACAATCAAAGAAGTTAATATCACACAAGCAGAATTCTAAACCTTCATTTTGCAAAGTCTCTTCTTTCATCTGGCTGCTTCCTAAAAAAAAAAAAGACTCCTTCAACCAAAGAAATCTTATATAAATGTTCTTCCTTCAACTTCCTTAATGCTACATCCATAATTATTGAGCAATCAAAAAATGATGACCTTGGTTGGCAGGCAACACAAAGGGATTACCACCAATAAACACACACCCCCTACTGAATAATAGACTGATCCTCCCGGTGGCACATGAATATGCAACAGCACAGTGCTGGCTGCACCTTTTGAAGATGGCAGATCTGCCGTGCAGTAGTACAATCCTCAGCTCCAACTTCGGCCGACAGATACTACACAACCTCGCGCTGCAGCAGCAGACAGGGAAGCACTGTGACATCATCGTGGTAGCTGAGGGGAGGAAATACCCTGCACACAGGTAATACTCGGGGCTCTCCTGGGGGGATCCTGCTCAAGTTTATATTATCCTTCAGTCCTGGGGTTGACCTGGATGATACCACCTGAGCCTAGTCAAAACACTGATTGAAGAATCGGCCTAGTCAGACTTGCCAGTGGTGTCCTACTTAAGTATCACGATTGTAGCCATAACAAGTGAAATTTGGGGTCCTGGATTTTGACATACTATGAAGATAGAGGTTTTAAATCATAAAATGTTTTAATGCTGAATTTTTGAATGTACAGTATTCCACCTGAATGGTTTACATAAGTGAGAGTTGTTGCTATCGATATGAATTGTTCTGGTGCCTTACTAAAGTATCACGATTGTAGCCATAACAAGTGAAATTTGGGGTCCTGGATTTTGACATATACTATAGAAGATAGAGATTTTAAATCGTAAAATGTTCTAATGCTGAATTTTTGAATGTACAGTATTCCACCTGAATGGTTTACATAAGTAAGAGTTGTTGCAATCGATATGAATTGTTCTGGAGAATCCTTTCGTTGACAACAAAAGCTGCTATGTGGATCCTTGCTATAAAGGATATAGAATCGTGTCTATCTACACATTTAACAGACTCATTATAATTTATATGACAATCAGGTGAAATAATAATTTACAACAAGTCATGTGAATGAAATGTCAGCTGGCTGCTAATGTAGGCCAGTGATCTGTCCATCCTTGCGCACATTTTGATACTGGGAAAACCGGTCATAGCTGGAACCAAGCAATTACCTGTAAATCACAGAAATGTGACTTAAGTTGCCTCAAGGTAGAGATCTGACAGTATTGTTATCTCATGATAGATAAGGGACAATTATATGTCTCTAACCGACACTTTGAGATCAAACAGTTCTGTTTTCAGATTATATATCAATATCCATTGTGCAAATTACTTAAAATTTTCATCTGACAAAAAGTCTTTACTTGATGTTGATGTTTTGGGCAGTACAAATGTAGTAACTTGTTAAACACATTTTTTTAAAGAATGTAGGTAATCATCCTACTCGTAGACAAATTAAGGTCAAAACCACACTCTAGCTATATGTACCCTAAGGCCACACCAATTTAAGTTCTTGGTTCACGGATTTTTTCATAAAAAATATGGAGCGAGAGGGCGAAATAAAAATAAAAATAAAAATTGTAAAATGGTTGGGGTAAAGGTAACGGCTAATCCAAAACATAAAGAAAAAAAGTTTTCAGCTTGAAAAAAGTACAAAAACACTATTATTGTACAGTAACAGCACCTGTACCCACACTTTAAGGAGCTTATAATATAAAGGCGAATTTGCTACACCAGAAAGTTGGTGAATGGTTTCATTAATCGTGAAAATTTGCTGAGTGGTAATTTTTATTTTTATTTTTTTTCCAAAAAATAGGAGCGAGCGAATCCGTGAACCAAGAAATTAAATTGGTGTGGCCTAATGCTATAGCCCGAAAACCGGCAATCTAAAAATCTAATAAGAGGTAGATCCTACAACAAAGCAAAATGGGTGTAGTCTTTAGTTGCACAATGCTAAACTTTCTTCCAACCCAAAGGTATCAATTGGCTCCTGAAGAAGGCCACAGTGGTCGTTGAAACTTTGATCCATGTACACCTTTTTGTTGGAAAAAAAGTTAAGCATTCGTGGGTACCAATCCCGGGAGCCAGGATCTACATTTTTTACTTGCATCTCTAATTTTTCACAACCAACAACACAGATGAGCTTCCATGATAATTTGGGTGTAGCCTTAAATGAATTCAGTCTTGCATGTTGAAATGTTTTCCCCTTAGGTGTGTACTTTTGTTGGTTTGATGTTGAGATTTACGGGGGGCTGTCTTCTCTCTATTTTTCTTTGTTTTGTTTTGTATTTGTGCAAATAAATAGACAAAAAAGAAGAAGAAAAATGGGTGTAGTTTTAAATGAATTGAGTCTTGCGTGTTGAAATGTTTCCTCTAGGTGTGTGCTTTTGTTTGTTTTGATGTAAAGACTTTGTGGGAGGCTGTCGTCTATTTTTTGCTTTGTTTTGTATAATGTGTATTATTTACTGAAATAAATAAAGAAGCAAAATGGGTGTAATCTTAAATCAATTGAATATTGCATGTTGAAATGTTTTTCTCCAAGTAGGTGTTTTGATGTTAGGACTTAATGGAAGGCTGTCTTTTTCTTTGTTTTGTTTTGCTTTGTTTTGTATTTGTGTATTATTGACTGAAATAAATAAATAAAAGAAGCAAAATGGGTGTAGTCTTAAATGAATTGAGCCCTGCATGTTGAAATGTCTCCATCCAAGGAACGTTTTAAAAAGTCTTAAATGAATTAAGTCTTGCGTGTTCATTATGCTTTTCTCCAAGTGTGTGTTTCGATGTTAAGACTTTATGGGAGGTTGTCTTCTCTGTTTTTCTTTGTTTTGTTTTGTATTTGTGCATTTTCCACTCAAATAAAGAAAGGAAGAAAGAAAGAAGCAAACTGGGTGTAGTATCAATTGAGTATTGCGTGTTGAAATGTTTTTCTCCAAGTGCATCCATTGTGTGTTTTGAAGTTAAGAAGTTTTGTTCTGTATTTGTGCATTATCCACTGAAAGAAAGAAAGAAAGAAAGAAGTAAAATGGGTGTAGTCTAAGGCCCACTTTACATTACGCTTTTCGCGTTAGCGGGACTGGCGTTAGCGGGACTGCGTTAGCGGGAGCCCCGTGTAAAGAGAGTTCCCGTTAACGTAGTCCCGCTATCGTCAAATTTTCTCCCGTCCACTCCGAAGCGTACGGCCGTAGGCTCAGCGGGAGTCCCCGTCAACGCCAAACTGCGTATAAAGCGAACACGTCGGGCTCGCGTTAGCGGGAGTCAGGGTTTAGACGTTTAGCATAAAGCGCGCGCTTATTAGCATATGGCGCGAAAAAATGGTGGGTACAGAAACTCAGATTTGCAAAACATTGGAGGAAAATTGCCAGCAGCGATCATGTTCATAACGCTGGGTAAGAATACAGTGATAAGAAAACAGTCTCCCGATAGTTACTTTTTTATATACTAGTAGAATGAATGTCAACCCAAAAATCAACCCGAACTACGCAGAAAAAATAGTTTTCACGGCCTGCCTTTTCCGTAATGGCCACCTACGCAGGCTCTTACGTCAATCGGGTCTGCAGTCAACCTTCAAAGCAGGCGGGATGTCAGCGAAAAATAGTCTCATTCTCACATTTTTGGACGACCTACTTTTGCACAATTTTCGTGGAAGACCTGTAAAAAAATATACAAGTTCGATTCCGAATATTTTCTCCTGCAATACATCGTTACGTTGTACCGAAACCAGAAGCCGCTATCTCTGCAAATTTTGTATGAAGTAATCCCATTACGCGTCTCCGATTGGCCGTTGCTATGACAGTGGTGGCCGTTGCTATGACATTGGTGGGGAAATTCCCGCCACATGAACTGCTGGCAGCTTGAGTTTTTACGTACGAGGTAGTTATTATACCTGCAGGAATTGTGCGTATATTCACGGTTATTTCAGTACGTAGCCATAATTTAGCAGGTCATCACTGAAAGAAAGGGATCTTCTATCAAACAGTTCGCTTTGAAAGGGTTTTTAAGTGCTTTTTTATCGAAAATTTTGTGGTCGAAGTTACCGGAAGTGTCAGCGAAACAACAACGTAGTCAGGGACTTGTATTTCTCATGCAAGTCACGTATTTGAATTTTCAATCACTTGGTAGCGGTATGCAAACAAAAAATTAACGTTTGTTCAATATAACAACGTGCAGCTAAAAAGAACTGCGATCTTTACGGGTAGACTTTCACCAAGATTTTACATTCCACCGCGCGCCGCGGGTGTCCTGTCAGATTTCCGGGCGGTGTGTCTAAAGAGGTGCCGATAGCGGCGTCCCGATAACGGGAAATTTACCGCTAACGCGAAAAGCGTAATGTAAAGTGGGCCTAAAACTATGTGTTGAAATGTTGTTCCCAGGTGTGTGCTTGCAGCGGCCAGTAATTACTTCTGCAGCCTGCTGGAGTTTAACCAGCCTGAGGGCAGGCCACGCCTGGAGGGCGCCGTGGCACAGCTCAGCGAGGTCAGCGCAGGGGGGCTGGAGACTGCGCTGGAGTTTGTGTATACGTCTGTCGTAAACACAGAAAGATGCAGCTGGGAGGAGCTACTACAGGCTGCAAGGTGAGACTAGTGTTGTTTGTTTGCGTGTTCGTTAGTTCTGCGAGGTCAGCGAAGCGGGGCTGGAGACAGCGCTGGAGTTTATATACACGTCTGTAGTCAACACGGAATGATGCAGCTGGGAGGAGTTATTACAAGCTGCAAGGTGAGAGCTGTATGTTTGTTTGTTTGTTTGTTTGTTCGTGAGCTCAGCGAGGTCAGCTCGGCGGGGCTGGAGACAGCGCTGGAGTTTGTGTATACTTCTGTCGTAAACACCGAGAGATGCAGCTGGGAGGAGCTACTACAGGCTGCAAGGTGAGGTTTTGTTTGCTTGTTTGTTTGTTTGTGAGTTCAGCGAGGTCAGCTCGGCAGGGCTATAGACAGCGCTGGAGTTTGTCTGTCATCAACACAAAGAGATGCAGCTGGGAGGAGCTACTACAGGCTGCAAGGTGAGGTTTTGTTTGCTTGTTTGTTTGTTTGTTTGCTTGTTTGTTCGTGTGCTCTGCGAGGTCATCGCAGCAGGGCTGGAGATAACGCTGGAGTTTATCTACACGTCTGTCATCAACACGGAACGATGCAGCTGAGAAGAGTTATTACAAGCTGCAAGGTGAGGGTAGACATGTGCTGTTTGTTTGTTTGTTTGTTTATCTATATTTCTGTCAACACGGAGAGATGCAGCTTGGAGGATTTATTGCAAGCTGCAAGGTGAAAACTTTTTGCTTATTTCATCTGTACAACTGTCGTCAACATGGAGAGATGCAGCAGCTACTACAAGGTATGAGGATAGAGCTGATTCTTTTTATTTTGTATGTTTGTTTGTTTGTTTGTTTGTTTGTTTGTTAGTTCATCTGTATGTATGTCGTCAACATGGAAAGATGTAGCCGGGAGGAGTTATTACAAGCTGCAAGGTGATGGTAGAGATGTGCTGTTTATTTGTTTGTGAATTTATTCTATACCTCAACACGGAATGATACAGCTGAGAAGAGCTAACTACAGGCGTTAATGTAAGAGCTATGTTGCTTGTTTGTTCATAAGTTTATCTATATGTCTGTCATCATCACTGCAAGTTGGAAGGTGAGAACTGTATGTTTGTTTGTTTGTTTGAGTTTATATACACGTCTGTCATCAACACAGAGAGATGCAGCTGGGAGGAGTTACTACAAGCTGCAAGGTGAGGGTATGGAGCTGTTTTTTGCTTGTTTGTTTGCTTACTTATTTGTGAGGTCATCTATACGTCTGTTATCAACACGGAAAGATACACCTTGGAGGAGCTACTACAGGTTGCAGGGTGAGAATGCTTAGAGTTGCTTGCTTGTTTGTTTGTTTGTGTTTCTACCCTCCTGTGGTCAATATAAAGGCATGTAAATGGGAGCAGCTACTACAAAATTGTTTGTTTGCTTGTTTGTTTGTTTGTGCAAGCTGTGCAAGGGACTGACCACCTTGAGCCAATATGCACCTGGTGAGGGTGTGCCCCTGCTCTCATCAGAGAAAGGGTGGTGGTTCTTTAACGTCACAGACTGTCGTATACACAGGACCTTTGCCTTTATGTGACGTTCCTGTTGCGTTTGTTGTCTAACCATGATGTCAATGACACTTATAATATCATTGGCTCAATGAGGAAAAACCAGTTCCCCTTCTCATATTATGGGGGTTCAAGAACCGTACACAGTAGTAGTGCTAATGCTTCTACATATATTCTACCTTTTAAGTCTGCTTCAATCTGAGAAATATTTGATCTAAGATTCCCAAAGTTGAACGGGATTAGTAAGGACCAAATGTTTGAACAGGGACAGGGACCAGACTATGGTACATAGAACTAGACTAGGATAAATTTCATGCTATGACATAGTGTACGTTCTCTCAGCTACAAGTGTGTACTGGCTAAAAGTATCACAAGCAAATACCCTTCGAGTTAAACAGAAGAAGAATACTAGTAGTTGTGCATTACATAATAGCCAATTCAACGTATAACAACAAAATGAATTGATGTTACAACCATTTGGTTGCCTGTGATGTTTGAACTCACACGTGTGCTACGTGATAACCTTAGGCACTAGTAGTAAGTACATGTACTTTGAATAGGTGCAGTCATCCCTGCATGGCATTGTTACGGTGTGATTTGACCTGAAAAGAAAAACTGGTTCCTCAAAGGGTGAAGGTTTCAAGAAGAACTAGCCTGAAGGAAGACTTACAACAGCAATCTTGTAACGTTGTAAATCTCTCAGAGTCTTTGTTTGACAATGTTTGATTAAATCCTTTACCCTGAAAGGACCTGATTCCCCTATAATCATATAAATTACAGGCATCTGCTAGGTATTGCAAGTATGTCAGGGTTGGTATGGGTGGCATTGGGGTGGGATGGAGTTTTGTCTGTCAGTGAATAAATTATAAATAAATAAAAAGTGAGTGTTTACTAACTGTGTGGAGTTAGGATAGGTCTGTAAAATTGTGTGATCATGACTCAATTTTTGTTCACTAATATGTTAGTTAGTTGGTAGGTAAGTTGGTTCGTTAGTTTGTTGACTGATTATTTGATCTGTCGGTTGGTTGGTTGGTTGGTTGGTTGACACATAGGACTGATTTGAGAGTCTGATTTCCTTCAGATGTAGTTATGATCATAAACATGAAAACATAAAATTATAGAGAGAGAGATTATAACATTTCTTATTTCTTCAACTCTTCAAAAGGTACTTGGAGATCAAGCCCTTGGAGGACATTCTGATGTCCGACCTCCAGACAACAACAACAACAACAACAACAGAAAACAACAACACAACCTCAAACCAAACCGAAAACGAGACATCCGACTCCTGTAAAAAGGTTGCCCTGTCTCCCCCACCACACAGCCATGCCGAAGGTGATAAGGCAAGCGAAGGTAACGAAACACCTCTGGACCTCAGCCCTTCTCCGTCTGCGAATCACAGAGAGGAGAAAACCGTCGAGTCTTCGCCAGCGTCTAGCTCCCAAGCGGCGAGCCCGCGGCGGACGCGGAGGCAACGGAAAAACCCGAGGCCACACAAAGTACGGTCGTCCTCCGATCTTCAGAGCCTACCAGACGACACTCCTATGAACGAAAATGACGAGAACTCGCAGAAAAACTCTGAAGGAGTGAAGGAAGACAAAGACAAGGATGCAACAAGTCCGAATGATACAGATACAACATCATCAAAAGTTGACAACACAGTTACAGACAACAAGGCCTCGCCAACAAACGTCACAGGGCTTGAAAATATAAAAATTGAGAACACTTTCTCCCTCCATGGGATGGGGAACTCCTTCGACTTGAGGGTGTTAGGTGGAAAGCTCCCTCCGAAGTACACAGAAGTCGTGCCTCCGAACGTAACAGTGGGCCAGCACATCCCGAACGGTCCGATTGCCAGAACTCCTGCTTCCAACACGAACACAACCACTTCCAGTACAGCACATCCTAACACCACAGCAGCGCACCAGCTCACAGTAAAGACGGAGAATCTTAACACTTGTGCCATCAACGTCTCTCCACAAGTCATCAGTCCCGGAGCCATCGCTGCCGGTAATGTACTCTAAAGTTTATTGTAATTCTTGCCCGTGGGCTAATTGCAGGTGCAGATATTCAAACAGTGTAAAAACAACATCATAAGTGTCTATTCTAGTCTAAAACTAGTAGGAGCTAACTCTAGATCTTGGGTTATTGGGTTCAACTTTTTCAAAGACAGTGGAAGACGAAAGATCTCACCTTTTTTATTATGTGTGGGTTTTGTGATGTTTGAAGGAGAATTGTTTTCTTTTTGTCAGTGAATGTAAAGAAGTTTGGATTGGATGGAATTTGGTGGCCAGACTCTTCAAACAGCTGTTTTCTTTCGTGATTGTAGAAAGAGCAGTCTGACATAAAATGTGTTTCGTCTATTAAGCTGACTTTCTGGTCCCTACTTAACTTAGGGATATATGAGAAATAAACACACTGACACACACATACTCAGCACCACGTGTGTATTAACTGAGCCTCTTCCATTCCAGACCAGACTCTTCCATTCGTCCAGGGAGGGGGGAAATAGGCTTTTCTAATCTAAGTAATCTAACATTGTCTTCCACCAAGTTTGACGTGCGTTCTTTCCTTTTTCACACGCAGGTACTGCCATCAGGCAGGTCGTGACCACAGCAGTGCCATATCTCCAGCCAGCTAACCTGACCACATTGAACACCATCACTGCACAGCCAGGCAGTGTGACGGCACAGTGTCTACCACAGATAGCTAACACGTTACCCGGGGGAGCCATTATACACCTCCTTCCCAACCCCATCGGCATGAGCCCTCTGCTACAACAGTACCCCTTCCAGTTAGTGGCAGCTAACAGTAATGTACTGCTACAGGTGGGTGCAGTAACTTAACAATTTTTATACTGAAGTATTTTCTTAGAAACCTATGTTATGCTATGTAGCTGCCACTCATCGATTTATGATGCAAATAAACGATTGATTGATTGATTGATTATGTTATGCTGTATTCTGATACCATGAAACGTGATAAATGTGTTTTGGAGAATCTAGACTTTTAAGTCTGATTGAACTCTTTTAACACATACACAAAGCTTTAGCATAAGCAGAAACAAGGCTTTAAGTTTATCAACTTTATGTTAATTCTAGACAGTTCTTTCCATTCTAATAGACCTTTCTCTCAAACTGCTCTTCAATACCCAAAATGTCTCTCCTATCCGTCAAAACTGGTGAGCTTTGTATAAACTTAGGTTGGACAGGACAGATAGTTGTAGAAACACTTATCATTAGCTGAAGTTTAGGTCCTAGCAACAGATTTCTAACCAAACAACATTCTGTCATTCAGACATAAAAATTAAGTTTGATGATAAACTACTTGAAAGAGCAATTGTCTGCTTGTGGAAATATTATATTACTATTATAGTAATATTTCTGTTTCTTGAAGTAATATTGACTTATAACAAAATAATTACCCAAAATTCCATATTTCCAGACATGTTCTTTGTCTGCCGCAAAGGTGTCCAGCACAGACAAGGCCCCACAGCCACAGCCGGAGGCCCACAGTCCGACAGGTGACGTTAATAAGAACACTGAGAACAAGAAGGCACAGCAGAACACTGAGCAGACTGTGCTTCAGGCACTCAGGGTCAACCAGCGACCAGACCAGGAACAGGTGCGTGGGTTGTCTAACGATCAAATGGAGGTACTTGGAATAATGATATCCTGAAAATTTCAGCTGTCTAGTTAAATGCCAAAAAAGGTTTTCTTGGATTTTTGTCTGTGGCCTGCTTAAAGATTCCATGACCTAGAACAGATGTGACTGCGCAGTAAGTTTGTGTCTTTGTTTGATGTGTAATTCCTGGGAAAGAAGGGAAAAACCACCAGATGACCACATGAATATAATTCCAAACCAGTCCATTCAGAATGTAGACAGTGGACTTGGCTTACAAGCACACACTCACACACACACACATCCCTGTATTCTAAATACTCCTGTCATAGTGCACAAACAACTTATTTGTTGTACTTGCCTTGCTTAAACCTTCAAAACATACAGGATAAAGGAAATGATACAAGGAAAATGAAGCTAAATCAAAACTTTTTTACATGTTTCTCTTCCCTCCCAGGTTGGCCAGCCCCACCTGAACATCCCCACCCTGGTGAAGCTGGTTCTGGTGTCGCAAGCCGACGAGCTCGGGGAGCCGGACATCCTCGCACTTATGACCAGGATCAAACCCTCCATCGAGACCGAGTACCCGCCCTCTGTCCTCAAGACCAAGGTTGGTTTATCGGTTTAAACCTAGTATCTGTTTTAAGATCTTCATTAAGTTGAAAGTTCATCTGTGTTGGTAAAAGTCACCCAACCAAATTTTCGAGGACTGACAAAGACAAAAAATGGTGCTCTTCAGTCGAAAATTTGAGTGAGTCCAATTTTTGTGTTGGATATTAGAATAAAATTAGTTCAAGAATATCTTCACTATGTTATTTTAAATGTTAATCTGTAATTTGTCTAAGTCAATAATTTTATATAAGTTTTCACATGTAAAAAGCATGCAATTCAGCCTATGGCTGCGATATAGCGGGAAAAGGGACTGTTCACGGTAGCACCATGCACTGTAGTCTCTTACTGCCATGGAAGAATGTTCACGGTGGTTTTAAGTTCTCAGTAAATTTGCAACGCAAAAACCACAAACATGAAACCACCACAAAAATTTCTGCATTTACAGTACTTTTTTTACCATCATAATGATCAAATAAACCATTCATTTATTCACTCATTCATTTCTTCATTCCAGGTGAGCGCGGCGCTGGATTGCGGCCTGCGCGAGGGAATCTTCACCAGGAAGCGAGACATGAACCAGAGGTCCATCTGGGCCATCAATGCAGCCAAGCTGAAGCCAGTCGTGGAGGAACTCAGGTGGAACGTGTACCGACACACCATCTACAAACACTCCAACATTAACAACTAGCTAGCTGTAGATACAGTAACTGTAAATGCATTTTAGTTTGCGGGGATTTACTTTTGCGGTTCGCGGTGGTTTTAAGTTTGCGATAGTGCCATAGACTATAGTTAAAAAACTATAATCCTTATGGAAAAATGTTTGCGGTGGTTTTAAATTTGCGGTGAAGTGGCCACCATGAAAACCACGGACATAAAACCACCGGAAATATTTCTGCATTTACAGTAGCTACTCTCCAAGCAGAGGTTAGGCTCCGGCTGTTTTTTGACATTTTTTAGACGTTTATATCAGGCTTTCTATCATGGTCGCAAGACATTAACAACTGGTACAAAATAGAAAGCCTGATAAAACTTTAACACCCAGAGCCTAACCTCTGCTTGGAGAGTAGCAGAGAGACAGTTATAGTTGTGTTGTTGCAGAAAGCTCTTATGAAAGTTATGTGTCAGTATATCACCGTAACAAACCTAGTCAACTTTTTTCAGTCATAAAACAAAGAATGGAATCAACCCTGGGGAAGGCAACCAAACTGGTTGAAAGTTAGTTAAGTTCAACTTTTGTTGTGCTGGAAAAAGGTTAGCTACGTTACAACCAAGGAGGTTTTAACATTACTTAAAGTCAGTCCTTTTTGCTTACTAATAGATAGATTTTTCTTTGAAGAATAGATAGAATATGGCGGGAAGAAGAAACATCTTATCCATTTTATAATTCCATAACTCTCTAGCTATATATGTAAAGGGTGTTAGGTAAGATTATGACGTGGCTTCCAGTAAAATATTCCCTTTGTAAAAATGAACAACATTTTTGAAAATTCTACCATTTTGTACAAATCAGACCATTTGAACTGGACAAGTATCAATAACTTTTCCTTAAAAGAGAAGAGAGAAAATGTTTCTAACAAGCAACTGACCTCAGATTTAGTGCCATGAATTCTGTGGCCATCTTTTGACATTCGAACTCCATTTAGCTGAGTAAATAGGGCATTACATTGTATCATAGTAAAGTTCTGTAATCCGATTCCTTCAACTTTTCACTGTGGAAAGTTGAACATATTTTTGAGGGGGTGGATATACAAGTGTTTTTTTAGAAAATAAAGTACCTTAAACTAAATTATAATATATATATTATGAAGCTGCAATACTGCACAGGACAACAAAGCCAGTAACAAAGAAAAATCATATTTTTTCCTCTTCGTGGAAATGAAAATTGGGTGTGGATATAAAAGTGTTTTTCAGGAAATTAAGTACTTATAATTCATTCATAAATCATAATATATTATGAAGCTGCAAAACTGCACAGGACAAGAAAGCCAGTAACAAACCATCTTTTTTCGTCTTCGTGGAAATAAAAATTAGCGGCAAAACTGCAGAGAACAACAAAGCCAGTAATGAGTAAAACATCATTTTTTCCTCTTCATGGAAATGAAAATTCTAGGATTGAAATTTTGAGCAAGGAACTTTGTAGCCAGTTTCAGTATGGCAGGAGGGACACTATATTTTTCCTGTTATCTGTGATCTATTTATTCATCAATATTATGTATTTTTGGATAATGTGGTATTATAACTACAGTCTAAGCCAGTATTTGTTTTCATTTTAAACTTTGCATTTAAAACTTTATTTACATGTTTGTTTCTTTTGATTTACAAAATGTACCACTAAATGACATGTCGGACAACATAGGGTCTTAACATACAATTTTTTGTGAGGAAGTTTGGGAAGCCATTTGTATGGGACAACCAAGCCAGTCAGTCTTGCTTTCTCATTTTATGATGCTGTCTTTAGATTAAGAAGAGGGAAAATGATGCATAGATAAATTGGACCAAAATGCCCACAGTCCATCAGTTTTGGTGAGTTATACTTATAATTAATTGTCTGTCGATGAAGGTTAAACATCCAGGTACTGGTCATAAGGTACAGCAAATTATTACTTGTATATTGTTGCCAGTATAATTACGTTTATATTGTTGCCAGTATAATTACTTGTATATTGTTGCCAGTATAATTACGTTTATATTGTTGCCAGTTACAAAAAACTTTTTCATCTGCCATAAAAGGCAGCTTTTGGATTGAACAATTTTTCAGATATGCTTGAATGATGATATTGATAACTTAAAAGTAAGTGACCAATATTTGTAAGTTTGCCAATCTCTTAAAGAAGTGTTTCTACTTGTGTTAGCCTCTTTTTATAATGTAAAAAAAGCACAATCAACCACACCAAAAACCGCAATGAAGGAGCCAGCTGAAGCTTTAAGTCTGGTAACTGTAGTGGCAATAAAAAGGCTTTATACATCCACAGTGTGTACCTAACAACACACAGTCAGCCCATAGATAATTCATGCGTAGCGAGGCCTTGAGGTAAATTAGTTTTAAATGATTAATTTTTTAGGAGCAGATTTGATAGCTTTTACATAATCCCAACTGCGACATCTGAATCATTGACGGAGGGAGAGAATCAATGTTCTGAATTATTCAGCTTTCCACGGTGAATAATTTAAACCATACCTTTCACCTGTTTCGGGGGATATTCCACAATTTTCTCCTGATGCATAGTTTATGTGGTCCACAATCGGGCACAGTCCAACTGTTTTCAATAGCAGGGTATGAATATTAGAATTCACAATTAAGCAGAAAAAGACATTCCTAAGACTTTTATGACATCTTCCAAAGTCAGCCACTCGTTTGATTTCATCATTCGCTCCAACGGCAGTTCGTAACAACTTGTAATAAGACAAAGTTTCATAAATAGTTACGGTATCCTAAATTTGAAGACAATTTTTGACTTCATACATGTAATATTTTAGATATACATTGTTATTGTTGTTTTCATGAGAGCATACTCTTTTCTTATTGTATCTTGGTTTCTGTTGCAACAGGTATAGCTAAAGATATGAATTTCTTAATATTTTAAGATAAATTTTTTTTTAAACTACAGATTACCATTTTAGAATGTCCTTTCGCATTCAAACTAAACTGACCAACATTCTTTGCATCAGACTTGTACAAAAACATTACGGTTTATGATAGCTATTACTGTATTTTAATGTGTGGATGGAATATGCAATGTGGATCCCTGATAGTCTGAATTCAGAAACAAAATGTCCCATGCTTGTCATTCCAGTGACTCCCTGTTTTACAGAAAGGCTTTGTAAATTCCCATTCTTAATTGTACCCAGAGTGAGTCTAATGGACCTCTGTTCTAATGTGTACCAGATTACACACTTACTGGTACACCACTTACAACAACAAGAAAGCGGTTTTAGTAGTCTCCAAGCAGCCAGGTTTCAGTCAGGGGCTAGAACTAAGGGAGTCAAACAAGGGAGGCAGACAAAAAAATGTGGCCACTACTACTAGGTCTACCTCCCTAACCTAGGCCTCTGCTTGGAGAATACAATTTCAAGGCATACAACTTCGTTAAGACAAAACAGTTTCTCCCATATCTTTACTCCTATCCTATACCTTTTACATTATCTTGTAATCTGTATCTTGAAAGAATCATTAAGAAATATAGGAACTTATTTCTATGTGAACTGTCTGGTGAATTGTTACAAATAGAGGTTTGCTTTTTGTTGTTATGTTGTAAACATGAGAGACAATAGCATCATTTACATGTAGCTGGGCTTGGGAACAACCATTCCGCTTTCTTGTTCTTATTGGCAACCATTTATGAACATAGCTATACTTTATAACATAAGTATGTACGTTATCTGTGCTATTAGAGATATGCCGTTAGCTATAATAGTTACCTGTGAAGTCCTTTTTTGTAAGAGGTGGTTCGTAAATGGTCTAAAGTCCAGTATTTCAGAGGAGCTTCCACTGTACAGTGTTTAAAAATGTACATGAGGGTCTGTTTGATTCAACAATCTGTTGTTGTCCAAAAAGAGAAATATCAACTGTTCAGTACAAGTTGATTTTTCTAACATAAACAGAACAGATTTTTAGGAAATGTGTATTGTTTGGTTGTATGCGGTAGAATTGGCCTGCTGTGATAATTAATCTTTGGTGTGCAAAATGTGCCACAATCCCCTGTGCCATGGAAAATAGTGTCTATATGCAGGACTTCTTCTGCACATCACAGCCAGTATGAAAACTTTCCTGTACCGGAAGTTTTGATTATTTTCTACAATTTTTCACTAGAACCTAAAACATCAGTGAAAGGCACTAGTGGTATGGTGGGGAACATCTTTGAAGTGAAAAGAAAGCTTTAGGAAGGACGCATCCAAATCATATCAGAAAGTCCCTTTATACTTGCGACAATGCATGACATAGTAGAAATTACAATCCATTAGACACACTGTTATGTATCTGTATATGTATATGTATATTTTTCAAATGATCAGTATCTTTATGTATGTGTATATAAAATAGTCTATATGGTATATAGATATCTTGTTGCAATTGTTCACTTTTGTATGTTTTGGTAAAGGGTGTGTGTGATATTGATATTCTTCTGGTATTTGGAATAAAAGGACCTTTTATATATCTGTAGTCTTTGTCATGTCTCCTGTTCAAGATACAGGTGCACTGTTGCTACTAGATCAGTTTTTACCTTACAATTACATGTACCATGTTTTTTTTGTTTATTTGTTTGTTTATTTGTTTGTTTGTATTACATACAGATAAACTGCCTCATGGCATAACACACCAATTTTGTACTAAAGAGTATAGCTTCATATCGGGACCAATTTACATTGTAATTGTCCACTCACACTAGAAAGACCCCTACTCCTTTCAATAAGTGTGGTGGGTTCTTTAAAAAAAATGAAGTACTCAAATATGGGACCTCCATCTAACTTCCTATCCGAATGGCATCCCTAACTGAAGCTAGGTACTCATTTTCACCACAGCGAAGTGAGGAAATTTGTGTCAAGTAACTTTCCCAAGGGCACTGAGTCAAAGCCTCCTGGAGGACTTTTCCTTTCTGTAAGTGTAACCGTAAGAGCCCTACTTTTTGAAGACTCTGAAAAGAAAGCAGCAAATAGTATGCTAAGGTACTTGTAACTCAAATCCAGAGCGATAGCAACTGTTATCTGATTTATGGACAGTTTAAAGGCCACACATTTTCCGGCACAGCATGGAAGAGGCAGGGTCACAGAATCAATAGTTATGGGTAAAATTGATATAGATCACTGATTTAATGGTACCCAACAAGCTAGTGACCTGAACAATGAATATTGGAAATGAAAATCGTTAGCGTCACAGACCAAGACAGCTGAAACTCTATAAAAATACTCTATAAAAGTACAAGAAAAATATAACAGTAATTGCCCCAGTTGCGGCCATAGGACTGAAGGTGAACCACTCACACTGGGAAGGATTCCTACAAGTGTTGTGGGATCTTTAACGTGCTCAAGGTGTGGCTCTTCTCATAGTCATACATTATTTTTTATCCTATTTTCACAATGTTTGCAGAGACACTCCACAGCAAATTTGTGACACCACAATACTGTAAATGCATTTAAGTTCGTGGGGATTCAATTTCGCAGTAGCAGGAAAAAGGACTTTTTGCGGTGCTTTTAAGTTTGCGGTAGCACCATGCACTGTAGTATCTCATTGCCATGGAAAAATGTTTGCAGTGGTTGTAAGATTGCAGTGACCACCACCGCAAAAGTTTCTGCATTTACAGTATTGTATCCTTTTCATCATAACGACTGTGCTACAAAATGATTTCGACCCCAAATTCAAAACACTGTAAAAACCTCCTTTTTCCAACAAAACAAAACCACTATGAAAGTAAATGAATTTACAGTAATATCCAAGGCCGGATGCTTAAAACATTGAGCAGGGTTTGTGCGGGGACTAACATCTGTGGTGCAAGATTTATAAGATGTGACTTTCAATCAAAATCTGGTCGAGTCTCAGTTGAGACCTGCTTAATATTTCAGGGACCTGGTGTATTTAATATTTACTGCCTTTCCTTACTTAGTTAACAGAGGGGTTGTATTTTAAACCTGCATTTGTTTGATTATAAACAAAGTGTGCATTTAAACAAAGCACCTGAAAATGTAACTGCACCCAGTATGAAGGGATTTTGAAGATTCTGTATTGTCAGAGAACAAGATGAAACTAAACAAGTGAAATAAAACCTCAGCCACGCTAAGATGCACTGTATTCTTGCAATTCAGTAGTAATCTGCCAGAGGGGGCTCTACACACTGAAGCACAAGAATTTGACAGCAGAACGGTTGCAACTTAATGTGTAACATCATGTGATCTTGGCAATCACTGATAGAAGACATTATCCCCTTATCACATTGCTTTGCTTACCCTTTCCACTCCAACAGACAAAAATAGCTGCACTGAGGATATTGCATCGTGTACCTTGTGATTCGGACACACAAACACACACACACATGTAGCCGCGGGCGACTGTAGGTCTATCTATTGCTATGCTCTCGACCTACAGTCGCGGACACCAACGTTTACCGAAATGAAAAAATCGCAGAATAAACGAGCCGCGGCACTAATCCACCGATCTCTGGGTGTCCCTCACTTCCTAACAGCCTTACCTAGTGGGCCGCTGGGTTTTTCGGGTCCAAAACTCCCTGCGCTACCTGTGCCGGCACTGTTTACGGCCTGTCCCCACTATTTTCATATCGTCAATCGACCCGCCATTGTTGTTGCGGGTCTCGTTCCAAGGGTAATTCTAGTGGTTACTGAGTGCAATATGTAACTACTCTGGGCACGGGAGGAACCCTGACGAGCAACAATGGCGGGTCGATTGACGATATGAAAATAGTGGGGACAGGCCGTAAACAGTGCCGGCACAGGTAGCGCAGGGAGTTTTGGACCCCAAAAACCCAGCGGCCCACTAGGTAAGGCTGTTAGGAAGTGAGGGACACCCAGAGATCGGTGGATTAGTGCCGCGGCTCGTTTATTCGGCAATTTTTTCATTCCGGTAAAGGTTGGTGTCCGCGACTGTAGGTCGAGAGCATAGCAATAGATAGACCTACAGTCGCCCGCGGCTAACACACATACACTGTTACACAATATACAGACAGACAGACACACACACAAATTGACAGACACACATACACATTAAAAACAGTTAGCAATAGCAGCATCCAGTATCTTTCCTGACTTGACAAAGGTATCGGATGCTATCTGAAACGTCTGGCTGCTTACAAAATCTTCAGCCAGTTGCTTGAGTAATTGAGTGAGAAAAGAGTACAAACAGAAAGAAACAATATCCTGACTCCCACTGGAGTCCCAGGATTCGAACCCCTGCCGATCCCGGGCCGCTAGATTACAACTCCAAACACTAAATCATTACGCCAAAAGGCTTAAAACTGTTTGACATGGTCAGTTTAGCAGTCCTTGAACCCCACTGTTACAGTTGAGTAACATTTGTAAAATTGCATACAATGAATCTTACATAATTCAGAAAATACATGTTGGACCCTCCCACTTACTGGTGACTTGAAGCTGCTGTTGAGGGGTCGTGAATATGGTCCTCGTCTGTACCTGGGAGAAAAACAGATTACCTGTCTTTAGAAATATTGATTTATCTTCACAATATCAAATTGACATTTATAGTACAATTATGCACTACTAGTAGTCTTTGGTTACTTTGAAGTATGGATAATGTTGTCTTCAACATTTAATGAACATATTCAGAGCTGTGTAGCAGTCGTGTAGAACTAAAAGAGATGTTGTAACTACATATTGTAGATAGGAATTTGGATGGCCATGGGAAAGAAGTATTAAATTTTGTGATAAAAGTTTAATTAATAAACCTCGACATCGGAGTCCTCATCTTCGGCCTTGACGCTGAAGTTTTCCCCTTCGGAGTCTCCATGTTTGGTCAGATTCTGTAGCAGAAGGTTCCACTCCCTAACTCAACGGTGCAAGTTCTTCTCCTTGGTCTTCTGACGTCCTGGATGATGATGGGCCTTGGGGACGGTCAAAAGTTATGGGGAGGGGGGCATCGGAAGTCACGGTATAGCTGTGTTTTCCGACTCAATCTCGGTCATTAAGAAACTTTGAAGTCACTTTGAATAATTTGAAGGATGTCTTCTGTAATTCGACTCAATTTTGATACGTAAGCACGAGAAGAAAGTGCAGAAATTCTATGTAAAATTCAGACGAGAACTCTCCGGAATTTCCAAATCACCCGCCGGCGGCCATCTTGTATCCCACGATGCACCGCTTCCATCCAAAGACGACGTCACTACCCAAGTTTTCAGTGACTTCATAAAGTTGAGAAAAAAACTTTATAGCTTACAACTGTTGATTCTAAACAAAGACTTTAACTATTCATCACTATTGAATAGCCAAGTCGTTTTGGGATAGTTTGGAGAAATATTGTGGGACATTGGTTTCGTTTACGTTCAAAACTTGGTGTTCTGGAACGGCATTGTTCTCCCTCTATGTGACGGCTTGTTTTGGAGACCACAGCGCAAAGTGACAACAACAAGAAGTTGCTCCATCAGTCTCGGGGTGGTTCTGAAGGGGAAAGAAGGGACATTTCTTGTTTTTTTGGGCGAGACATTGTAACCTGTGACCATGAGGGGCCGACCAGACTTCCAGAGCATGCAGGGGTGGACTCCGCATGATCAGATCGACCAGCTGAGGTCCAAACTTTCCCTGAAAGGTGAGTGCGTACCTTTCGGGAGCCAGGTGTAACGTTGTAAACTTGCATATACGTCGATATCAATTTCTCACTCAAACAAACAAATCCTCAATTCACCAAGACATGTAAGAGAATAATTCACAGTACAATGAGTAAAAGTTTAGAAAAATGAGTAAAAATTTAGAAAGCTTTCCTGTCCATGGGTGACATTCACTGAGACAATTCGAGGACCTTTGCTTGGCTTCATGTTTAGCGTTACGGGAATCGCCAAAGGGTGAAACTTGCGGCCAGTGTCCCGTTGGCTTTGCTCTGTAAATTGTATGGTAGATGAGTTTACACAGTTCACCGTTAATGTCGATGAATATTAGACTTTGAAACGATTATGATTTTGAAACGGTCAGACGTTTCAAATGATATCCGCTATCTATCGTCAGCGATACTGGAGAGATCTTGCAGGAGAGCAGGTTTTGTATCCTAACTAAAAATTGATATGTAAAGGAGATGAAAATAACTTTCTTAGTTTTAATCCATTTGTGCCTGTCCCAGACCGCGACAGACAGGCGTACTATGAGGCGTCCCAGCGAGCCATCGCTAAGAACGAGAACCTGGTCCTGGCGCTGCACGCCGGGAACAAGGAGCACAGGGTGGCACTGGCAGAGTCGCAGAACGTGAGGATATGTCTTTGTGCTTTCCTTAAACTTAACAAAAAGTCTTTCCATCTTACAACAAACCTAGACTTTCTCAATGACTTCCCACCATAGCGTGTGGCACTGGCAGAGTCGCAGACTGACGTGAAAACATGTCTTTGTATTCTCCAAGCTACCGGTAGCCAAACACACTCCTAGGCCAGTTTCACTCCTCTGTCAGCTTTTGATACTATCTTAGGCTGCCGTGGGATCTGTTTAGAGATTAATGTCTTTGTACTAATGATAAGAAGAAGAACAAGAATATCCTTAAACAATCCTAGACGTTATCAAAGTCTTCCCATCTTAGTGGGTGGCGAGGGCAGATTCACTAGCACTGAGAACGTTACGACGGGTCTTTGTAACGTTACTAGACTAAAATCTCTCAATGTATTTTTCTACTAACTCAACAAGCGTTCTTACCTGGGTGGGATGCCCCAGTAGAGGGCTTTGCTCAGAATCGTATGGATGTAGATGTATAGAAGTCTTCGGTCCCTTTAGTATTGACAGCTTGCAGTTTCGTATGGTAATGTCCATTTCTACTGTCAACACACATTGAAAGCCTAGACTTCCTTACAGTCTTCGGAACGGGGCTGGGGGTTTTTTTTGGGGGGGGGGCGTTGGTCCGCGATTTCAACGTTTGCTGGGTTCTCTTGTGCCGGGAAAGCGAGTTTTCCGTGGAAGGGAGTTTGCCGTGATAGCGAGTCTTTGCCCCGTATAGTTTTGCTATGTCAACATGGGTATTTTTTTCTGGATAAACCATTTGCATTTAGCATTTGATTTATTACGTATATCTTTGCCTTTGGTTCCCAGCGAGACGAGGAGGTGATTCACAAGGTGTTTCTGGAGCGTAAGACGACCCGACTGGCCATGCTCAGGAACACCGCTAAGGTCAGGCATTCTGGTTACCGATATGTCATAGATATAATTTTCAGCAAAGGAAAGCAGATGCAGATACACTAGACATCTGATACTATACTATGGCTTTGGCTTGTGTAAAACTGGAAAAGCTGTTAGATGTTTGAATCATTATTTAGAATAGTTGTCATTTATTTCCCATCATTTTCCTTTTCTGTAATGTCTACACACGTTATATAACACTGTTTTGCTTTATTTGCGATTAGCCTTCGGGCAGTGTTTTGCAAATAAAAAAAATATACACTTTCATTAGCCTTGAGAATTCCTCACACCTTTAAGTGGGGTGACTTAAGTTGGGAAGGTAAAGGCAATGGAAGGAGAGGGCCGGACTCCGCCTTCCAAAACCGTACCTAGACTCAGTGAATAACAACTTTCACAGCCCCTCCGGCCTAAAAAAGGCTATGGCACTACCTTTGTTTTTACCTTTTTACCTTTCACTATGTTACAGAAAGCCATCGACCTGATGGACCAGAAAGGCTGTGAGGAGGCGAAGCGGTACAACGCCATGCAGCACCAGCGGAGCATGTGCGAACTGCGCCTGCGCGACCTGCAGACCTTGCTGGACTCCATGGAGCTGGCGGGGTCAAAAGGACCCAAGGACATCGAACAGGAACAGGTCAGGCTGCTTTGACACGTGTTTTGTGTCTTATTTAGCATCTGAGACTATGATTAATTTGGGAAGAAAAGAGCGGCACTAAAACGGTGTAAAGTCGCCACAGAAGACGTATAACGTTATATAGTCGCTGTACTTTTGTTGTATTAGTAAAGGTAATCATTTATAAAAAAGAAAAACCCCGTACATCAGCCTCGAAATCTCCTTTGTAAGGTAGTATAGGTAAAATGATTGATTCCCAAGTACTATACAAAGAGAGGGTGACATCAATTTTGTGATATGTCAGGTGATTCGACAGCTAGAGAACCGGATCGACAAGATGCGGATCCGGATCAACACAGCCAAGAACATCCGCCACACGTACGAGGAGATCCTGCACTACCTCAAGGAGGTGGGAATGTCTTCCTTTCTTAAAACTGCGTCCCATCTTGAAAAGATGAACACTCAAGACATTGGACCTATACACTGTTTCGTTGTTTGATGTCTATCAGAAGGTAATCTCACAACACAGAAATAGCGCAAACATAACACAATGTCTTGCAAACCAGTAAGAACTTGGAGAAAGCTAACTTCAGCAAAGGTACGAAATCGTTTGATAGCCAGCAAAATTTCACCAGCCAAACAATACACCACTTGTTATTACTTTGAAAAACAAATTGAAAATACATTGATGCAATCTCGACAATATCGTTGTCCGTTTGTGCTTTCCCAGGAAAGCCTAGTGTTCCCAGAGAAATTAGACGCCATGGAGCTGGCGATCCGCGCGCAGAACAAGGAGCTGGCGGAGCTCAGGTCCATCCAGCAGGACGCGCAGCTCTCCAAGGACGCCGCCAAGGTAACGGGTATTTTGTATTTATTTATTTATGTATTTATTTATGTAATTATTCACTTATGTATCTATTTATGTATGTACGCTGTTTACTTCTCTTGTTTTTTCCTTATGTTTATGAGTAGAAGGCTGTATATAAGCATGTATATAATGCTTTTTGCCTAATACTCAAAAAAATATGTGTGAATAAATAAAAGAAAAGGTAACGGGTGGATTTGATGTTGATACGTGTTTGCTAAAACAACCGACTTCGACATTAAGCCGTTATGAGCATTCAAAAAAGCGTTCAGCTATAACCGAGTTAAGAGGTGGTACGTTCGTGCCATGTCTCTAACCTTGGTGCTGAAACGGGGGTCAGTTGGTAACTTGGTACATAACGCTGATCGCACTGTTTCTGACGCTCATTACTTCTTTCCATTCATTATGTGTTGCTTCTAGGTTCAATGTCTAAATTGACAATTTTCTATTACCAATAACTTTGCCCTGTGTCCTTCCTCCCAAAGACAGAAATTAAAATCATGTCACTTCTTATTACAGGTAGATCTACAGAAACAGGAGCAGGCCCACTTCGAGGCGAAGCGCATGCGCGAGCAGACGCTGAACGAGAAGAAGAAGCAGGTGGAGAAGCAGAAGGAGTTCGCGGAGAAGGCCGAGAAACGGGTGAGGGTTGCCATGGAAACGGCACGTCAATCAACATCGTGCTCAAAATAGTGGTTCAAATTCAATGTACTGTAATTAAGCCAATATTGCCATTTATTTGCAAAATTATCCCCGAAGGCTAATTGCATGAACATTCTCAAGAGACAACGAAAGCACTAATGTCTAATGAACTGAACGTGCATCTATTATTGGATTTGACTTAGACGGCAGTGGTTAATGAACTGTACCACACAATGGAAGATATGTGGGTTTTTGATTGATAGAAGACATGAGCTAAAGATAGGGCAAAGGAATTTTTCTAAAGTGATGTGATATGTATATAGATGAATAATTGTGACGTACTATTTATGGAAAACAGGATATACGAATACCTTCACATTGGCTCATCATATCGTTCCGTGCCAGTACTGCAGCCAGGCTACGGCCTTCTCATTAGCTTCTAGTAGGTCCTGGTTGGAGATGCTGGGGCCTAATACGAAGTCCTTTGTAATGTGTCCCATAGTTTGGGTAGCTATAGGGTGACCGCAACGACACTCAGCTGAGTTCACCCGTCCCAATTTCCTGGCTTCACATTGGTTGAAAAAAATCTACAAAATTGTCGTCCTAGCGTTCAACATTCCCTGTGCCATGTTTCGCCCCTGCAGGCCCAGCGCGCCACCTTCCATGCCGACGACCACGCCCATGGTAAGTATTCGATCCATATTGTCTAAAGACTAACGTCACAGAATTCAAATACAATTCAATCTCTTTTTTTTTTATTCAGTTGTAGAGATTGAATTGTATTTGAACCCCGTGATAGAAGCAGAGAAGCAGAACAGAAGTACTTCGCGATTCTGCATCAATCCAGGTTTATTTTAGTACGATTCAATCTCTACAACTGAATTAAAAACAGAGATTGAATTGTATCTGAATATTGTTTACCTGGATGTCTAACATTCATAAACGTAACGCCACGGAAGCTGACTACAAACTTACGAACCAACTTCGGGCTGAAAGCAATCAGACCATCCACTTGAAATGTAACTAATATGTCGTAACTTCTTCCCCACAGACAACCAGGTGTCCCACCTATCCATCACTAAGAGCGCGGAGCAGATCCAGACTTACGAGGAGGCTTTCCGCCTGATTAAGGAGGCAACCGTCGTCTTCGATATCAACGTAAGGCAACGAATTTTTGACTATCATTTTTCTATTGGTTAATGATCAGATGATAAGATACACGTTTACAGACAGTTGCCCTATATACTAGCCGAAGATGACTGCAAAACAAACGTCTACCTGTCATAACGAAGAAAGAAATTTACTCAAAACACTGACGGACAAAACAAAACCTGACAAAATAGAAAATGAAGGAAACTAAGCAAGGACATTGGATCGGGACATTTAATTACAGAATGATGCCAGTACCTCTTCTTAGTTTTTCACATGACGGAAAAGGAATTACGAGCTAGTGATCACAGCCGCAACATTAACCCAAACATCTTCTGTATCTGTATCTGCATCTATAGAGCCAGAAAACACTAACTTTGCAGGCACGCGGCGCGACAGCAGCTTGTTCTATTACACTGAAAGTGACTGAACGACCTATTTTAAAACATTTGTTTTGTGAGCATAGGACAAGAAGCGTATCTGCTTATGTGAGTCTTCTGCTCAGTAAACATAAAACAAATAACGGTCAAAGTCAACGGAAACTACAACAAATAACAAAGGTTGACATTGAAAAGGCTAAATGACAATCAACGGAGGAAAAGTAATAATTGCAGAGTTACAATGAAAACGAACTAAAAACAAGATAACGGCTATACAGACACAAGGCTGGCTTAACAATCAAATTGAACTAAGAGAATCTTCCAGTCTTTGAAATGTAGTTGAACACGTGGTCTAGATTTTGACAGTTTATGGATTGTGGGAGGGAGGGGTTGTCCCTTAAGGTTCCGGTTCGGAGTTTTTTTAAGGATTTGGGGCCGATTTGACTGTCTCTGAGAAAAGCACTAGCGCTTCTCAAAACATCGTTTTTCGGATAATTCAATGTTTCCGATAGAAAAGGGTTTGTTGTCGCTGACCGACAGACTCATTTGACATTTTCTGTAGAAATGTTATTTTTGGTAAAAAAAAAACATAAAAAATATAAGCTTTTCATCCAAAAATTGCTAATTTGGGGCCATTTTTTACAGGCCGCTACACGGAAAAAATGAATTTTCCTGGGATAATGACTGATATGGCAATGAAGGTCAAGACTTCTTCTGTATACTGAGTAAAAAGGAAAAAAAGTTATCCGATGCGTTTTCCGCGAGCTCCGATGGCGCTAAAACACCCAAAACGCACATAGAACGCACGATCTGGGTAATCAGGCGACGAAACGCTTTACCGCTATCGCGCGCACTAATACCAGGAAGTGTTTGCCGCACTATCAAATCGCCGACACCATAAAACGCTACGAACAACAAGCATTTGGAGAAGTATAAAAGATTATAGACTTCTAAAGCGATAGCCGAAAAATCTAGAGCCAAAACTATGGAGACAACCTCTGATTTGCGTCTTATTCTTAGGGACTATTTGGTCATCTGGTCACTTGAAATTCCGAATCGGAACCTTAAGAGGAACATTTTTTTCTCATTATATATTTTTATTACTTAAAAAGTTCATATCTACCATATATCCAAATTTGGTTTGTCTGCGATGGTTACTTTTCCCACAGGAGCGGTTTAAAGTCAAGTCAAAAACACTGTGTTTTGAGGCTGTCAGGCCTAGATGCATATTGGAACTACGTCATAATGGAGAAACATTAAAAGACTTGCTTTTTTCTGACATCGCTTTTCTGAAAACGGATAAAATGGGGTGCAAAGTCTGCCCATGAACTTGTCCGGGAAAGTATGTGCACTCTCCGTCGTTTCGGTGCTGCACATCGGCAGAAAACCGTCTTAAAAAGTTGGCATCGCTGACGTCACGGAGTGACGTCAGTGGTTGCTCAAGGAAAACAGCAGGGGGTCGCGTTTTAAGTCGCTTGTAAGTAAAATGAATCTGGTCACTTGAAATTCCGAACCGGAACCATAAGGAGTAGGTTAAATACTGAACGACCTATTGTAAGCAGTCGGCCCAGTGCACCCAATAACCAATGACAATCACTACCCGTTTATCTGTTCCCCACCAGGACATCGTGTGGCAGTTCCAGACTCAGGACGGCACGACCCGGCACCTGGAGAAGCAGTGCCGAGACGCCGAGCAGCTCCGCGCCAAGCTGCGGGAGGACAAGGGCAGGGTCACCGCCGAGTTCGAGCAGCTCAAGTTCAGCGGGGAGGCCGGGCTCTCACAGTGAGTGGAATTGAATTACGTTTACACCAATAACATAGTATAACGTTAAACGCCTGTCATTTGTGTTGCGGGGTTTGGCGTTTGCATAGCTCTCTTTGCTTAGAATGTAGAAGGACAGTCAGTGCCAAAGAAGAAGAACCTCAAGTACAGCAGCGAGGCCGGGCTCTCTCCGTGAGTGGGTCAGAGTAGCAACAGTGCAATTACGCAACGTTTAACTCCCGTTATTCGTTACATGTTGCGTGGTTTGTATGTTGCTTAGATTTTGGAAGCACTGCCTCAGAGCCAAAGTAGGAGAACCTCAAGAAGAGCGGAGATGCCGGGCTCTCACGATGAGTGCAATGAACAAACGGATACCTTGCATGTGCAAGGAAAGCGAGAGTGGTATCAGAGCAATATTGAGCACACTTGCCGTCTCCTGACATATCTCTTCGACAGCGGGGTTAAATGCATGTTTTAAGTAACGTTACACTGCACGTACTGAGCATGATAAGCAAGCTTTTATGTGAATTCGCGATTTCGTCCTGATTAACCTTTTGTTTCAACCGAAGTAAGAATAGACTATATTTTGGGAGAAGATACAAATCCATCATTTGGTATGGACATTATGGGAAAAGATTTGGCTGTCTTCGATCTAAATATTAGCGTGTGTTGTTGAACAAGACAAGCCAACCGATAGCCCTTTTAGGAAACGATACTCATTCATTCTGTCCCGAGAAATGGTTCTTTAACTCTGACTTTACCTTTTGCCAGAGGAAGAAACTGCAATGTACTTTGTTTAGGAGAATATTTGAATAAAAGAAGAATGATTCTAAAGAGTTCTTTTATCTATAAAAGTAGAAACATTGTCCTTGTCTTTGCCCCACTTCTCTCCCAGAAACGTGCTGCTGTTAGAACAGATGGGAGACCACGTGAAGCAGGAGGATGAGCGGCTGTCCCGTGCGCAGGCCCGACTGGAGAGGACTCAGAACGCGCTGAGACAGGCCACAACCGGCATCCACAACCTCATGGGCAAACTCAGCAGCGTCAAGATCAGCGTTAAGGTCAGGGACTTCATCTACGTTCTACTTCTACTGTTAGTGTGTTTGTTTTTTTGTTTGTTTGTTTGTTTGTTTAAACTTTATTTATTCATGAGAATTTTAAATCGGGAGCGGACACAGAACGCACTGAGGCAGACCACAACAGCCATCCACAACTTAATGGACAAACTCGCCAGCGTCAAGATCAGCGTTAAGGTAAGAGACGTTCCTTATTCACATGTACAGAAACTTAATATACAGGCCCGACTGGAGAGGACTCAGAACGCGCTGAGGCAGGCCACAACCGGCATTCACAATCTCATGGACAAACTCAGCAGCGTCAAGCTAAGCGTTAAGGTCAGGGACTTTGTTTATTCAAATAACATCAAATAATAGAAACCAACGGACAAACATAAAGTGACGTCGGGCTCAAGTTAAATGTACATATATTCTCTCTACCACTTGTACATTATGGAAAATAAAATATTTGACAAGATAATCAGACTTATGAATAGTGAACGAATAGAGACTTTCCTCTCCGATGAAGTTCCAATGTTAACACTAGCCGCTGTACATTAGTGGTGAGACAGAACGTTGTCCCTGTCCTTGGTGCTGAATTCAAGAAAGAGGCTAAACTTTTCTTCCGTTTTCTGGTGCTGGTGTAAAATGTGTTCATGTGTTGTAAATGGCTGGTGGTGAAAACAAAACATTCATGATGATCATGTTGTCCCTGTCCTTGGTGCTGAATATAATGTTCTGGTGGAATTTAACCCTTTCTGTGAACTTCTGATTTAATGTAGATCACGTTTAGACCACCAATACAAATCGTACTATGATGTACTGGTACACATTTTGATATGAAACGCGTACATGACCTTAGGCTTATACCAGCTATCGTTCAAACTGACTCTGATGTCACTGTCCTTAGTGCTGAATACAATCTAAGGGTAGAAGCTAAACCTTTCTTTCTACTTCTGATGTTGGTGCAGACCGCCTTTGGTCAGCATTTCACTACTCTACAAGTTGCACTAGTAAACGGCGTTCAAGCTGGCTGTCCCTGTCCTTAGTCTGAATGTGAGGATGTAGCTACTTTAATGGTTGATGTTGGTCATGCTTCTTCCACTTTTAAACGCTTGCATTGATATTACCCCCTGTCCTTGGTGCTAAATACTTTTCATTGGTGTCATAGCTCTTCCCGCCCTTCGCGGTATCCCAAGGGACGTTACGTTCCTGTGCCTCGTCTACCATCATTAACACTTAAGAAGCCACACCAGCGAAACACGTGAGTGTGGGCTTAAATAAAGTTTCTAAACAGGAATCATACGACCACAACGTTCTTTCTGAAGATATGGCACAAGCGTGTACGATTGACTTGAGGTTGTCCACTACAACTACCGCTTTATCTTTCGTGATACAGAAGTTAGTTTCTTTATTAGCTTTTGGACAGCCGGGGACAAGGTGGCACTGCACTCAACTTATTTCCACAGTAACATATACAGACTAAAGACAGAAGGTATACGTAATGGTAGTCTTTTGCCTCCTCGGCCGAAGTCAGGTACCCATTTTTACACCTGGGTGGAGTAAGGAAGGTCGTGTTAAGTGCCTTTCCCAAGGACACAACGCCGGGGGCACGGCAGATATCGAACTCAGGACCTCTATATTTCGAGTCCACCGCTCTACCAGTTACGCCACACACGCCGTCTTTGTTACAGAAGTTCCCGGTCCCTTCGAGTAAGATGGAGGTGCGGGACCATCTGGACGTGTGCGAACAGAAGCTGCTCCTCCTGATGAAACAGCTGCAGCTCAGGGTCGGGCCGCCAGGGGCCGAGAGGGACAAGAATATGGCGAGCTCCGGGGTAAGTCTACCGGCCCACGCACTTGATACATAAACCCTTTGACGTATAATCAGTTTATGCAGCGGAGCGATGGATCTATTTCGAATGGTTGCGAGAAAGAAGTTTTACCGGATTTCTTCGATTTTGAGACTTCTTAGAAGGGCTATGCTACAGTAGATTAACCTGAATAAGCTATCACCCGTTTTGCTTCTATGAAACACAATGTTTTCTACGGTCGAATATTTTAACTGTTGACTGTAGTTACCACCCCACGCACTTGATATATAACCCTGCGACATACTTTTGCGGTTATCTATCTCAAATGGTTGAAGTTTGTTTTCCGATCGGGTTTCTTCGATTTCGATAGATTGATACGAATGGCAAGAAGACAAGAATAGACCAAACTGGACCTGCTTTTCTCCTAGAAAAGACAATATTTTCTATGGTTGAAAATGTTTGAATTGTCGACTGCAGTTCCAGGCATTCCTGGAAGGCGGCCTGCGTAAAGACAACGTTAGGATCACCGTGGAGAAGGAGGAGTCGGACTATGAAGGTGAGAGTATCTTCTGACCTTCTGTATTTGTCTTGTGAGATTCTTTGCGTGATTAAGCAAGCTCTTCCGACCATTTTTTTTAGAGTTTTGCAATTTTTCCAACTTAATATTATTCGGACTTCAATTATTTCCTTGAAGATTACCCTTTCTTTGTACATCTGATAATGTTGATATTTACCGCATTTGGACCAGCTTGAACGCAAATCGTTCCCTGTCCTTGGTGCTGAATGTAACATCAGGACAGAGGCTAACCGTTTCTCTTTCTTCTTCTTCTTCTTTCCTACTGCCTAGCCTCAATTTTTGAGATTATTGGCAGACTACGCATGGTTTAATTACAATACAAGTGACCGGTACAATTAGACATGGGAAAAATGAAGGAAAATGCTGAGGGAAATAAAAACAAACTGATTTTCTGTGTGCAAAAGACAGGACAGGTGAATTAAGTGGGTTAATAGGACACGTATTTACATATATACAAGACGTGGGGGGGGGGGGCTCAATGCAGCAGGGTCTTCCCCAGCTCAGTTTTGAACTGGGAGAGAGACCCCGCCTGCGCCACACCAGGCTCAAGTCCATTCCACTCTCTGATGGTACGAGGGAAGAAATGTTGCTTTACTTCTGATGTTGCTGTAGACCGTGTTTGGAGAACAAACGTACTTAGTAAACATACACACCAGCGTTACTCCTGAACACACTCACACTCTACCGTCTCACGAGACTAAAGGATACCAGCAACAATATATTTCTTGGTCGCCCTCCCCCAGATACGTACGAGTACAAGAATCTGTCCAGTGTCTGGTACTGAATATTGTGAATGTCATACACATTAAAGCGACAGTTAATTTCTTGTCGCCCTTCCCATGACCAGATACGTACAAGTACTAATTTCTGTCGGATATAATGAATGCCGTGAATATCGCAACCTTTATTTCCTTGTCAACTTCCCAAGATACGTACGAGCAGGAGATTCTGTCCAGTGCTAGATATACTGAATACCATGACTATCACATACATTTAAGTGACCGATAACTCCATGTCGCCGTCCTCAGATACGTACGAGTACGAGTCGCAGGAGCACGAGGAGGCGCTGTCCCGTTCCGACATCAAGCGGCTGGGAGACCAGCTACTGGACGTGCACAGGCCCAAGAAGAAGAAGACCAAGAAGTCTAAGAACTAGACGGCACAGTTATCGCTCAAATGATGCTTGAAAAAAAAAAGAAGTTTGACAAAATGTTTAATCTCTGCTTTTGATAGTTCTTTCTTCCATCGTTGATTCAGGACAGAGAAGACTAAGGAGGCTAAAAATTAGACACCGCTCACCCGCAAAAATTCCGTACTATTCTGCAAAACTGAATAAAAGACGTTTAGATCAGCTTAATTCCACCATTGTATCTGTTATTTCTATTTTCATTGCTTTTCCTTCGTAAAATTGGTGTGGTCTCTTTGCTTGCAGTACTCAATAAAATCGCCAATAGCGCTGCTGTCCACTGGACTCCGTGCAAGAAGCCAACATGTCTCTTGTTGACATTCAACGGTGTCACTTGCTTTCTGAGTCTGAAAAAATAGTGACAATGCTGAGTACACAAATGGAAATACTACTAGTATGTAACCTATCTAAGGATTTCTATTTTCAATTAATTATCCGCCCAAAATATAGCAACTTCTTCCCTAGGGCAAGGTAAAGTCAGAAGAGGAACGTTATAAGAATCCATTCCAAACGAGAGGTTATTAATTAGTTATGCTGACCACAAGTATCCGGACACACAAACAGACAGAAACACACACACATGCACACCAAAAACTATACTTCCATTTTTCATGGAGGTAAATACTAGTACCACTACGAAAGAAAGCAATCTCGTACCAAGCTTAAGTCGCCTTGTCAGGGGTAATGAGGACAGGGCAAGGGAAGATATTAATGCACAGATTAGGGTAAAGGGGACACCGGATGCGGGTCGTTGACCTAATGGTTGGCAGGTTGTGATTGCAGGTGAGTAGAACTCAGGTGAGGTGTCCGGCAGTTGTTGTCTTTAGTGTGTTCCGCCTGGTGAGTACACCTGTCGGGAAACTGTCCACCTCAGCACAGCGGCTTATACCTGTAAACACAACAGACTGTGGTGTTTGTGGTGAGCTGGGGATGTGATGAGATGTGCAAAAACACAAGACTGTGTTATTGATCGGAGTTAAGCACAGTCAGAACCCCCCCTCTCTCCGTTTGTCTCTAGCTTTGTGTGTATGCGTGTGTGTCTGTACGTGCCCACCTCCCCCTCTCGCTTTCTGTGTAACTGCGTGCGTGTGTGTGTATGTGTGTATGCGTCACATCGCACATTACATAACAAGCATAAACGCTTGCTTTTAACGCTGTTCTAATCATTATAGCTCACATTTCCAACATTAGATCTATACGCGAAGCTAAATGTCCATCCTATTCACTCTATTATTGCTGTCCGTTACTCGTAACAACGAGAAGATGATTAGTTTTACTTTGTCTGCCAGCTTCATGAATGACCCTCATTACTACAAACCGCGGGAAGCTATTATTCCAGCGGTCCCACACATTGTCACGGCTTCACACCAAACACATGATTTATCATCGAGAACATAACAATAGAGGCCAACAATAGAAATCTATATTACAACTTAACGGTACATCAGTGGATATTGTAATTATGTAAGACCAATAGTGTACAATCTATCACAACACGAATTGTATACTTACAGCACTACAGACGGGTACTACCATTACTGGTAAAACTATAAGATTCAAAGCATAAAAAAATATAAATAATAAATACAGATTTGATGAAAAACATAAAGCTATCGATAACTCAAAGAAGGAGAACGAAAATGATTTATTTGTAAGACATCGCAGCCTATAGGCTGAATTGTGTGGTACATTACAAGTATATTACAATACATTACAAGCTCACTTAAAATCTTTAAACACACGAATAAGATATGCCTAAAAGACTCAAATGAAAAGCAGCAAATAAAACTAGCACAACATACCAGTATGAGGTATAGTGACATGTATACACGTCCCTGTCATGTTTACGTTTACCTAAGCCCTTAGTCCAACAGAAAACACATCACTACTTCGTAACTCCTTGGTAAGACCTGCACGGAAACCGACACCTGTTACTGACAGGTCGGGATGTTTGTGTTGTCTCACGTCTCCTGTCCACCGTTCGGATGAAGATGCCAAAGTAATTTGTACGTCCGTCACTCAAAATGGGAGCCCATTGAAAAGTTGACAACTTAATTATGTGATGCTTCATTTCTTCCTGGTAAAAGATGAGACTCTAACAACGCTTCTTTTCATTTGTCATTTTGTGTGTTTTTGATCATAGGATACAATCAAACCTACTTGATACAATAAAGCTAATATATTTAGTATCTACTTTCAAATGCGTTGCAATAACCACCTGGAAAATCTAACCACTTTTTTCTGGTCCCTTACTTAGATAACTTTTCCCATTGACACAAGTACACAGGCCTTAACAACCTCGTACATAGTGGCCACCTGTCTATATAGACCCAATTTTATCCGTCCCCTAAATGGTCATCTTGGGGAGGTTTGCGGCTGTTCTGACCGTTTGCAACATTTTTCTTGGAAATCACAGGATTTAATGAAACCAACAGATTTTGTTTTTGATTGCCTTACTTGTCGATTAGTCATAAATACAGTTGGCTTTTGGGATTTGAATTAGTGACTGTTCAAACAACGAAACCCCTTGTTCCTCTCTCGCACTGTTTCCGTTTGTTTTCGGTGTCTTCCCGTCCTTCCGTTGGAGCAACCTGCGGTTTGTGTACATTTTGTCCTGCCGTTTTGTCTTGAATGCGTCCCTATGAAAACACGACATTGTTTTTGCCACGCACCGCGACCGAATTCCGTCCCGTACCGACACGCACCGGTGTCCCTGTACGCTCGTCACTGTCCGGTACTTAGGGCAAACAAGTAACTTATGGGATCGTGTGGCATTACTTTGTGGATCCGAACGCAGAACCCAGAGGTTCTGGGTTCGAATCCTCATGGTAAAGCACATGCCATGTGACCAACTACCGACGTGCTGAAGCGGTTAAAGAGACGACAACAACAACATTATGCCACCGAACTTGAGCCATTGGGACAGGCACTTTGCACGACTTTCCCCACTTCATCCAGGTGTAAAATGGGTACTTGACTTCGGTTGGCGAGGTAAAAGGCAGTGGAAGGAGAGGGATGGGCTCCGCCTTCCAATACCGTACCCTAGACATAGTGGATAACAACACACTGCCCCTAACACCTCAAAAGGGCTAACCGTTACCTTATCAAGCCCACTGTTCTTTATATGTGGCACTGTTAAATCAAGATACTAACTTGACAATGCCATATATTGTCTGTCCAAAAGTAAGGTTGGCGTCACATTTCCGAACCGGGTCCCTGTTTGAGGAAGCGAAAAATAGAAATGTATACGTAATGTACACAATAATGCCAAAAGACTATTCTGTTTACGTCTTGTGTAGTTTTGTGTCTTTTATATGATAATCTTCGTTCCCGAAAGCTGCCCAGCCGGGCCCTTGTTTGGAAATGTGACGTAGGCTTCTTTAAATCAGGAAAAAAAACGTAACGGGCTTGGCCAACCGATACCAAATACACACCCCCAAAAACACCACAACCGGAAATGGAAAGGATGGATTTCGGGGATTTCCTTTTGAGGCTCAGCACCAAAACGAATAGATGATGAACCGTGATGTCCTTTTGAGCCAGTCTAAATATGATTTCGTTACATCAGCGTATCCTACCGTTATGCTACATTTACAGACACTGGGTGCTCCTAGCTCGTGACGAAGGTCCATTGTAATCTCCAAGTAGATCCTACGGTAGCAGTAGTATCAAAAAAACTGCCAGAGGAGTGAAGCCGGCCTAGGAGTGTGTTTGGCTACCGGAGCTGATGACTCCCTTTGGCCAGCTATACTCCTTAACCAGTTTTCATACTATCTTATGTCACTGGTAAATCTGCCTGGAGATTACAGATATATCGCGGATATATCATGAGTAGTAATCGGGAGAACTAGAGGAGCCATATCGGTAAATTTCATAATAAAAACTACTATATCTCCGCGACTCAACCTCTGCTTGGAGAATAGATTACAGACACTGGGGTCACCTCGTGACAAAGGTTCAATGACTTCTAGCAGCGCTCCACGTGGTTATAGTCCAGCGTCTTTGTTTGTCTTGTTCCATGGCCAAATACAGTGACTCTTTGTCACATGGTAATTATGTAATCACTCTGTACTGTACCCTAGTACAAAAACTTGAAATAGAGCAACATTTGGGGTCATAACGGTACACATCGCCCCGTTTCTTCGCCGCTGATTAAACTGAGACGATCTTATGTTTTCCCTATATTTAAGTCCGCTTTGTTTCCCCTTTGTCTGGGTCAAATCACTTGTTATTAACAAGGATTGCCGAATTTCTAACAATTATTCACACAGGTGCTAAGCAGCTAAGAAGAAAACAGAAGAAATAGGTCGAATAGTAAAGGGGCAATTTGGCCAAGTTGGGAATAAAAGTCTAGTAGCAGTTAAATTGGCTAGGAGTGAACTGACTAGATATACTGCAAAAGACTGACTGAAAACCCATAGAGAATAGTAACTTATTTTTCCCTTTTGGCCAAATTCTTCTCTTTTTTTTTTTTTTTTTGACAGTCACACGTCTGCCTGGAGACTACGTTTTTGTGTGTTAACCGTTACATGTGTGAGATTTATGGTGGATTAGGTTGCACACCGCCTCCGTAAGAGATGACAAAGACACGACCCTCCCATCTAAACAGAGCCAATGTACCGTTTAAACATGATGGAGGCGACCCCAAGACGGAACAAAGGCGCGGCAACCAGCGACAGGTGGCCCCCAGCGCACACTTCTCGCCAGGCCCGCTGGGAATTACCCATCGTCCATCGCTCGGGCATAACAACAGCCATGTTATTACCGAAGGGCGGCGTGTCCTTCAAACAATAGAACGTTTGTTTTCCGTAAAGACGGGTCACAAGATTTAAATCAATAACGACTTTTAGCGGCCGGTATTTTCCCACAGAGATAGACATCTCTCGTCGGGATGGACGGCATACCGACCGCCGACCCCCGGGCGAAAAACAAGCGTCGTCTCAACAGAACACCTGTTCGAACAGATGGCGTCGCTAGGCAACCGCATAGAGCGAGATCACGTACTACTACTGTGGTTCCTGTGCACAGCAGGCTGTTTTCTTCTGCTGGGATCTGTTTGTGATAGGGTGCAATGAGGAAAACAAGTGTGCGTCTTTATTACTTGTTTGTACGTAAGATCAATAAATAAAAAATAAATAAATAAATAAATCATCAGTCGACTGGTGTAGCCATTTTACGTGGTGACACACCAGCTTCACAGGCACGTGGCGACGGTTGGTTTCTATTGTATGGTAACATTACAAGTTGTCGCATCTTAAACTCAAATCTATAGCTCATAAAGTTATCTACATATACTCAATAAAGATGATAACGAGTTTGCTTCTACAAAAGTTCATGGGAAGAACAAATATTCGCGTAAACTTAAGCTTGCTCACTTGGAAATTAAGGCAGCCCTTAAACCTATCAAACCTACTGATAACGGCCTTCTGGTAGACACAGCAAACATAGGGAGACCTGATCGAAAAGAAACCAGCAACATTTGCAGGCGACAATCCATGGAAACATACACGAAATGCTACGACTAGTACAAGCGTCTTAAATTCAATGAAATTGACAAGACAAAAACGTCGACATCACGAACAATATATATAAGATTGTTCAAATATGTCATAAATTTTCGTTTTCGTTAATCAGAATGTTTCTTTCATCAATGATTATGTCTGAGTTATAATATTGAGGGTGGTCCTGGGAACGGCTCTGATCATAAATATTTAACCGTTAAAATGATTTCGTTCGAATTTTGCAACAGAAAGACCCCCCACGAGCCACGAAGTTCGTTATTATTAAGATGCGGCTAGATTTTTTTTCCTAGTGTGTGACCCAGGTTCCGTTGTCATGGAAACATGTCCAGTCCTGCACGTGACGTATTTCTTTCTCCCACACCCCTTAAAGGGTGGAGCGTCGGCATCACGAGTTCTCGGCGGGAGTCAATATTTAGAGAACTCCGGCGCTTAAGGAGACGTCAGTGCCCGCCCGGCCGGCGTCCATTGAGAGTCTCTCCCTCCCCAAACATCGCCTGGCCCCTCTCCGTCGTGTGACCCTGCCGCACCACGTTGTTCCCACGACCCGAGGACAGAATGGTCCATTTGTGCCGCCAGGTCCCCCTCTTCACCATCTGTCCTTCTGACTGAATACCCTGCTCTCCAAGCAGATGTTCGGCTCTGGCTGTTTTATTATTCATTTATCTATTTATTTTAGCCTTGTTGAAGGTGTTTTTTGGCCGGCGGACATGAAGAAAACGTCACAGAATGGAAAGGATTCTACACGTCTTATACTTCTAGTGGCCCTATGGAAAGAGCGAAGTGAGCTAACGTTTGGCCACTCTAAAGACGGAAAACGAGATTTCAAACCTGCACGTTCCGTACAGTACCGTAGAAAGTGGCTAGGTGGCCACTTATCGAACTTGACCTTTTCATACACAAAGAAACGGCACCAAAGGCACATCCTTCACTGTAAAGGTAATAGGCCGCAAAAGACGTAAAAAGTAGCTGAATGGACCTTTAATCTGAAGCAGATTACACTACACCGAAGGTCATTCACCCCTCCCGTCTAACTCTACACTCCTACACAGCCGAAGTGCCTGCTTCCTAGTGCTCGTGTCTTTTCTCCGCCTCACCAGATTTCTTACACCTCAGATCCCAGCGATACAAGAGGGCATGAAAGTCGACCCTGCCCTTTTGACCCACATTCAGCCCAAGTGGATGGTTCTAAAGTGGGCAACGTCACTGCTTTGTCTATCACACAGTAGCCCCCATTTTAGCCAAGGAAGACCCAGAACAAAGACGTTCAAGATCAGTTTTATGTTCGTACAGCCGAGAAGGAGTAAACAAACTTGGTTTTCCTTTATATCTATTTCCGTTAAAGTTCCGTAGTTTCTCCAGTGATACTCAGAGACAGATGTTTACTACTTTTAGTAAAAAAAGGCGTCGTTTTATTTAAAACCTGGAAACAGGAATAAGTGACAGGCAAGAAACAGTTCCGTTCAGTGACGTTTCTTTTCGGCAAGATCAAACTTTCGCATTGACCGTCGTCCTTCTTTGAACCATTTCTTTTTTTCTGTATTTTTGTCCTCCTGTTTTTGTCGACCACCGGTTGCACATACGTGGCGCAGTTTTTTTCTCCCTAACAGCCGCTGTGAGAACAGGAGACCTGACAACGGTAACTTCTGTGCCCTGCCAACCACCTGCTGGCGTTTTGTTTTCCCGCCATTCGGGAACTTTCCCGCGCTTTTTCCACCTCAGGTCGTCTGTTCTGTTCACCACGCCTAGCAGGAGGCCTGACGTCAATTGTCCCAGAGTCATGGCCGTACTCTAACTATAACTTACAAATTAACCCTCATAGACCTCCCGTTTCAGGACATTTAAAAGAGATTTTCATGGCGTTAATTTGGGACGGCTAGGAGGCATATTTGCGCCTTTTATCAATAGTGATTCCTAGCAGACTAGCTTGTACATAACGCACCAAGAGGAAGAAGTATTCACAATGTCCATTGAATGGGGTAAAGAAGTGTTTCATGGGCAAAGGAGGAAATCGTAATAGCAGACTCTAAAATCTATGGAAGACAACAATAGCAAAATTGGATCATCAAACTTTCATCAATTGTAGACCTTTGAAATGCAAAACCTTTGTCGCTGATTTTCTTAGTAGCCGTTTCCTGTATTTATAGTGCCATTTCCGACCTTGTGTCGTTGTTTGGGCGCTGTTTAGTCTGAGACAGCAGGTTTTGTGAGCTGTTGTGAGAACGGAATTTCGCGAAGGACAAATGTTTTGTGTCTGTTGTCGCCTGTGGTTTTACACCAAGGGAAAGCGAAGAAACGAAACAAAAACAGTTCTTAAGCGCAAGTGGTTTCTGAGGAAAAGACCAGAAGTTACAAGAAATTACTAATAACTATAGACGATACTGTGTGACTATCGTCATATTCAATATTCTATTTTTGAATATGTTTGCAATGGTAATTGTCTGGTAAAAATATTGTATATTTTATTGCTATAGTGGTCACGACCAAGCTACAAACGAAATCAAAGGTCATGTTCCCTTGTCCGATTTTAGTTATTATTGGACAAAGCTAAAACATATTTTGTTATACAAGTTTCGTATCCAAATAAAGATGACAAAACATTACATAGTGACGCGTATATGTATCCCATACAAGGACCAATATTACGTTATTTCTATCGTACGGTCTGAATCATCGCAAAACCGTTACTTTCCCAATCTGTCACATGTTTAAAATGTAATTAATCAAACCTGTAGCAATTCTACCAACAGTTCTTGCGCAATGGACCGGAAACTAACGGTACATTACTGTAGCCAGTAACAACAGCATGCAAATGAGGATATTCAATTTAACCCTTACAGTCACAGTGAAGAGTTCAGCGGTATTTTTATCCCATCATAAAAGAATAAATTTGCCACGTGAATGTAGAGTCGTTCCCATACGTCCCTCTGGGGCCTGGTAGTGCCTCTGGCGATGTACCATGGTCTGGCATATGGCAGTACAAAAGGCTGGGCCCCTACAGAATAACATAGTAGCCTCACATACAATTGTACGTCTAACGGCCCTGCCCTCCCACCATTCAGCTAATGACGAGGTGTGAAAGCCAAACGGTTACGGGGGCTTTTTTTCTCACAGCCTTTTCCTATTGGTTGTGGGCTGATTTTTTAAAAATACAAAATATCTCATCCGGGTTCTACTGTTGCTAAGGGCGACCATTTTGGACGACTTTTTTGGACGGAGTATATGTTGACAAAGTCGTAGTGTTTGTAGTATGTAGAGATGTTTGGGAGAAAGGTGGAGGAAATGGATGCTGTGGGAAAGTGGACGTCGCTTTGACCGGTCGCAATGCGGCATGACGGGGTATTGTTCACGGAAGTGACGCATGGCCTTCCCACGGAGCCGGGAGAAGTTTAATGAAAGACCGGACCACTGGACACACCGGGACGTGGCGCGAAAAGGTGTCTGTGCGAACGTGAAACGTCATAATTTCTGGATATTATGGCCAAACCGTAAGGCAACGTAGACAAAAGATGTTCAACCATTTGTTGAAGATGCTCAACAATAATACGGCTCAGGTACCATTTGAGGAAAGTTTTCGCTGGAAATACGCTGGACACACCCAGACGTGGCGCGAAAATGTGTGCGAGCGGACAACGTCATATTTTTTTGATATTATGGCCAAAAGTAGACAAAAGGTTTTCAACCATTCGTTGAAGATAGTATACAATATCATGGTTCAGAAAAAAGGTACTATTTGAGGAACGTTTTCACTGGAAATACGCTGGACACACACAGACGTGGCGCGAAAAGGTGTGCGAGCGGACAACGTCATAAGTTTTGGATATTATGGCCAAAACTAGACAAAAGGTTTTCAACCATTTGTTGAAGATGGTAGACAATATTACTGTTCAGAAAAAACGTACTATCTGGGGAAAGTTTTTGCTTGAAATGCGCGAAGAGGCAAGGAGGGCTGGCGAAGAGGTGTCTATGCGAGCGTACGACGTCATAGTTCCTTGTACACTGTACAGCCAAACGTAGACAAAAGATCATTTATTGAATATCTGCACACAATATTACACAAAATGTTAAAGTTATGTGGAAGGTTACAAAATCGTCACGAAATGATGCATTGACTAAACTTGGAATTCTACTAGATTCTAGTTTATGATTTTTCCATCATTATGCATTATGCAAGGTGTTCATTTTGCCGTGTCTTAATGATTGATGATAGACACCAGTGTACTCAATCTGAGCAAGTCTCGTCTCATGTCGGACACGTGATTCGGCCAATTTTTGCAATTTTTGTCTTAAATTTTCTCTTTTTTAGGCAAATTGTCCGTCTTTTTTGTTTGTTTCCTAGTTGCCCTGGTTCTTTGTAAATAGCCTTAATTTGTAAGAACATACCGCCAGACTTCCCGACGACGTCACACTCCGGGTGTAATATCAGTAAAACAACCAGTTGAAAAAAAAGGTCCTTTCATTCTTTCATCTCTTAAAAATCTCCACCGACGAGACCGATAACCCAAGACGTCTCTCTGTCTCCTACACAAGAAAAGACGGTGTCTTCTCAATTTGCGAGGAGCCCCTCCCGTTGGCAGGGTGCCCTGGCCAGGTATGTTTAACCCCTGACCCGGCCATTGTGTCCGAGTTCCCGACCTTTTACATGCCTTTTGCCGAGGCCAAGGAGGCTTTCAATCTCCTTGCCGATGCCTTACAAAGCGGACAGTGAGGGTTAATACGAGTCCAGCCACTTCCCAGACACTTCCCATCGCCACGCGCATTGATACCGATTTGGCTCGGTGCATTCCGCGGCCGGAGCGCTTTGATGGAAGTCTTCCGAACAGGTGACTAGAAGAAGAGCACAGTATGGTGTCTGTGATCTTCTTTAGCCTCTACCGGGCCTTCTTAGGCTAACGTCACATTTCCAGACTAGGCCCGGTCGAGATGTTAGTGGAAACGACAAATAGAAATATAAACATAAAAGTATACACAAATATTTCCTACGACTATTCTCTTTACGTCTTGTGTAGTTTGGTGTCTTTCATATCAGACTTTTCGTTCCCGAAAACTGTCCGGTCGGGCCCCGGTTTGGAAATGTGACGTAGGTCTTACGGGGATATTGAGAATAGAATTCTGCACCATTAAAGTGTACGAGATATCGAATCGAAACCGGCAGTTCTGCTGCTGTACCATGACAAGTCGATATGGGGCCCCAAATCTAATAATTCTAAGGTCTCATCAAGACCTGGCAAATGCCAAATATTGAGACAATCCAACAAGGCATTATCATGTTATCGAGCACAGAATCACACACACGCACGCACAAACATACGCACACACACACGCACGCACGCACACACATTTCTCCCCCTGGACTGTGCAGGAAATTGTTTCCTATGATGATCAAACACCACAGGCACTTGCAAACACTCTCCCTATAGCCAGCGCAGTGAGTCTGATAGAGACTAGGTCTCCCCCCTGTGCTCCGGTCTATCCCTCCCGTTCCGCCGGGTTAAGAGACTGGTGGGAAGACGGGGACCCAGACACTCCCCGTGTGCGTGAGGAAGCGGTCATCATTCCTGGTATTGTCCTCACCGTCTCTTAGTGGGGTCCTTACAAGGTAGCAAGAATGTCGTTCTTTCTCTTATTTGTCAGCAAAACGACTATAACAGGATGATAAAGCATCCAAGAGTGAATGAAGCCTGACAGAGTTCTATTGAGCGTTTCCGAAAAGGAACAAATTCAAATGAATTCCTGCATTGGGATTGATCGTGTAATTGAAAAGAAGCAATTTGCCATGTCAGCAATAACTCAGCGCAAAACTACAAAAAAAGAAACCCAGATACTTGGAAACTAGTCAGAGCAAGAGCATATATACATAGCTGGGTTATATTTTGCAAATAAACAATTTATTATAAACTATACTAGTACTTTATGCAAGCACATTATATAGGACTATGTCTTTGCTTTAAGCAAGAAGACTGAACTGGTAAGAGAAATTTGTTGACCGATGCTTTTTTGACTCTTGGTTATTGGAGATATACATTTATGAATTTAAAATTATAGGAAGGGAAATGGGACAATGGTTTCTTTGTGTCTTCTTTCTTTCTTTCTCTTTCTTCTTTTTCTCTCTTTCATGTCCTCTTTCGTCTTTCATTTTTCCTGCTCTATACCGATTTCAAAGAGCCACGATGGTCACTACAGAATACCCGGCCAGTGAGATACCTTAATCCTATTTCATACCTCAGTAACAGCTACATCTGCAACCCGAGTCAAATTTCAATACTTTTCGTAAAAAATTAATTATTGTCCTAAACGTATCCAACTTTACATTTCCTTACTTGATATGACAGCATTAGTAAGATGTGTAAGGTCGAAATACCAGTACGTTGTGCAGGAATGTAACTGTAACTAGAAAGTACTGAGTATAAATATCTAAATCCCTTCATAGCATGAGGAACATATGATCACTTCTAGATAGTTACTAGTGTTATATGTGATCGGCCACTGCTCAGGTAACTGGCGAGAAAGCATCAACTTGTGATGACTGATGTTCTTTTCAATTTGCCAAAGCAAACCAGGTCACCAATCCTCCTATCGATAAGTGTGTTGGGTTCTTTAACGTATAGAGGTGTTTCCAAGCAGATTCCCAGTAAAGCTGGCTAAGGAGTATAGCCGGCCAAAGGGAGCTCAGTCGGGCCCTCCTCTGGCCAGCTATACAGTACTCCTTGGCCAGCTTCGATACTATCTTATGTCACCGGGAATCTGCTTGTAGATTAAGGCTCCCCTGCTGTACACAGGACAGAAAGCTTGATGAAATCCCGTCCGAAGGACGACCACGATTGCCCATTTTCCGCACGTCGCACCACATTTGATCCCCAGTCGTTACAAACCAATCGGACATCCTGCCGAGCCGACAAGTCATCAACCAACAACAGTACTGATCCGCATTGTTCTGACTTCCCTAATCTAGTTTTACGGGGTTCGACTTCTGAAGATTTAGACTCCTTTCTCATGTGTCTGTCTTAAAAAGGGAGTTAAGGGATTTGGGACCTCCTGTTGACGGTAAACATTCGATGGAAACTTGACACCAGATCATATGTCTGAGTCATGGTGAGAATATGCTAATGTGGGGACGGTAATCCGCATAATCCGCTTACGTCATCCACCGTGACCGTGACGTAGTGCACCGATGTCGTTCTCTTGGTGGGTATCAGGTTTCCTCTTGTCAATCTGTGAGGAAAGGTGGCGGATACAGAGGGTCTGAAAGAGAGAGGGGAAGAGAGAGGGAGAAAGAGAGAGAGAAAGATGGAAACACAACGAAGGAGGGACGGAGGTGGGAGGGAGTGGCCAAATCAAATGAAACACAATAACTGTAGAAAACTGTTTTCACATGCCGCCTTCAAAATGCCGATACGTGAGTAAAGGTGTGATTAGAAATGGCTTCGAATGGGTCATTCTCTTTGATGAGAAAAAGAAAATTGCATTTTAAGTTACTAGACGCACAATCGTATCAATAGAAAACGCCAAAGGTCGCACAAGAGATGGCAAAGAAGAAGACCTTAAAAGTGACGAATTGCCAAACGATTCAATTTGTGGCATGCAGAAGAAAAACAGTTGTTATAGACGAAATCTATGGCACAGCGGGAGTTTGAGACCCCACACATTTTTTTTTTTAAATATATAATCACCGTGCGTGTGGATCAGCTGAGAGAAGAAAAAGACGAGAGAAAGGGAGAGTAAAAAGTACTGTAAGGTATTGACAATGGCGCCCACAGAAGGAATTCCATTGGTCCGAAATCCCTTGCGCTGAAAGCCGAAACCGGGTCATGTTCCACAATAGAACAGGTGCCTTCCCGCCAATACCAGCTGCCCTCGCCACAAAACCCGCTACAGACGGGTCGGACCTGGGGGCCTCACAACGACATTCAGGCCTGTATGGTGTGTAAGGACGTTTGTGGGGAGGGGAGGAGAAGTTTGAGGGTTCCAGTGTTGTAAGCCGGTACCGTGTCGAATAGCAGGACCGTCAGGACGGCTGAACTGAACGCAATGTCACGTCGTGTTAGGAAGTGTGCAGATTACGTCCAGTGAAACTGTGGACACAAGCAGTATTAGTATCTGTAAAGTTCAGCTTGTGCTGCCCAATGCAATGTTTGGGATTCTGGCGTTCTTTCCAGAGTTTTCTAACTTAGAAAAGAATATAACGTTTATTTTTGTATCCTCGACCATGGTGCTTCGACTATCAAAGTTTTCTACTGGCGTGTTTTACTGATCCTTTCCTTCATATTCCCCTTCTTCTTTCTTTCACTCTGTTTTCCTTCTGTCTTTCTTTTCTTTCCCGTCAACTCCTTGTTCTTCTCCATTATACCCCTTCCTTCCCTCTAACTTTTTTCTTTTCTTTCCAAAGTCCTTTCCAACCCCTCTTCTCCTTTCCATGGACCATTACCACCTCGTACCAGGTGAAGACATGACCGTGACTGATACGAACACATGCCGCCTTCGAGGCGCCGTGAAATCTAAGATCCGACACAAGACAGTGAGCGCTTTCATTGCTCAAGACACCTTTAAGACCGAAGCCGACATTGAGACGTCTTACTCAGAGTCTCACACACAAGGGTCTGGTCTTGTGAGAAACGTGACTACGATAATGGTGCGTTTCTTACCTTCAGTTGAACTTTGAACAAGTGGATTGTCTGGCTCCTTCTTTCTCATGATTCATGGTTAATCTACTCTCAGAGCAGAGGATATGGGGAACATTGTGACCTTTTCAGTCTTCTCCCGTATTCCGTGGTGGCGAGCGCGGACAGGAAATCGGGAAGCTTTAGAAAAAGGCCACAATCTTCCCCATAACCTCTGCTCGGAGAGTCTAGTTATCCGGCCTGCAGGCCGTATTGAGTTTGTCGTGAATAAAGAAAGATTCAAACAAACAAACAAACAAACAAAGCTAGTGTACAACCTGTACATGGTTTTAGACCCGAATCGTCCCAGACGAATATATATTTTATATTTCAAGTTTACAAAAACTTCGGTGACAGTTTTCTGACAGCGCCCTTTTCCAAACACTTTACCCTCCTTGATGGTGTCTATGTAGAGGGTTTCCCCACAGATACAACTGATCAATTTCATTTAGAATGTCAGAGACAAAGATTAACACAACACGTTAGCCATTGGACCACACGACAAGCTCTTTACTATATATCAAGCGAAAGCTGAGATGGAATGGTCATGTCACAAGATCGCCAGCTAGGGCTTCCAACTGAAAGTGTACTACAAGGGACAGTGCCATGGAGTCGGAAACACAGGGAGAGAGAGAGAGAGAGACGGACAGACAGACAGACAGACAGAGACAGCGAGGCAGAGACAGAGAGAGAGAAAGAGAGTCAGTCAGTTAGTAAACCGTGTCAAGAATGTCAGCAAGAGAGAGAGGGGGGAGAGAGACAGACAGACAGACAAACAGAGAGAAAGACAGAGCGAGCGAGCAAGAAAGCAAGAAAGAGACAGTCAGGAAACCGTCAAAAGGTTCACAGATATTGCAGGAGACAGGAGGAAACAGGTGGTCTCTCCAAGGGCCTTTTCTGACCTCTACTCTCCAAGCAGAGGTGGATTGGGAAAATTGGAACCTTCTTCTAGTATGTCCGTTTTCTTTGAGCCGGCTGACAGGCATATGAGAAGGTCATAATCTTCTAAATCAACATCTGCTTGGGGAGTAAAGTTAATTGACCACCACATTGCCTAATTCCGAACCAGATCCACGGTGCGTTATGTATAGTATCAAACTCCCCATAGGTGCCCGTTTGACTCCCTTAGCCGGCTATAGTCCCTGGCCAGCTTTGATACTATCTTATGGCACCGTAGGATCTGCTTGGAGATTACACATTGCCCGTCTCATCACCCGAGCGACAGCAACACTGACCACTGAGTCAGTCTATCATTACCAAGTCTATTACTTTTTCTGGCCGGCCGACTCTCCTAGTGTACTATTGTCTTGACTCAATTCGTCCAATTTCTACCAATAGACCACCGATTCGCGGAGCCTGGTAGAGGCTAGTATATTTGTACTGTGGCGTTTGGGCGGTATCATGTGGTTTTCACGTGGAATTTTCCGTCTCATCGACCAAACAACACTGACTGTCGATACTGTCCAGCATCATGCAATCCAACTGAACATGCACATATGATGTTTTGTTCAAAGTGCTGTAGCACCGTTTGAAAGGTGTCACGCTGTTTTCACGTGGATTTGAACGACTTTGCCCTCTGTGGACCCCATAGCACAGATCAATATTAAGCCGTTTAACGAGTTACACCTTAACGACGTCCACTAAGAGAACGATACCTACACTGGGTATAAGAATATGCTGCGTTGCAATTCTGAGACACAGATAAAAGTCTGTGTAAACAAAAGTTGCTTACCTAAGAGTACAGAACGACTTGTGATGATTTGTGTTCAAAGGGCCACGCGTAGGAGCGGTTATGAGAAAATCTTTATGCAAATATTTTGCCTGCTCATTTTACCTATATAAGTGGCATTACCGATGGGAAAAGTAAATACACAGAGCTCGATAAATATTACTATTGAGCTGTTTTCTTAGTGTGTCATCAGTTTTGAATTTAGTAATTTTATTAAACTTTTGTGTACGTTTGGGTAGATAATCTCACTGATAAACTTGAACCATCTATCCAAAGTTAACTATAACATGGATACAGCTAGTACCGCAACAAGTCTGTCTTGGTCTTCGCTGACGATTTGAGGAAGATTTGAGGGGGTTGTCCACTTCTAGAAAAGGCCTCGCTGGTGGAGATTACTGTGTCCTGGGTTGGTGCCGTGATGATGTGGTTCTTCCTCCTGATGCGTTCACAGATTATTATTAGCCCTGTACTTTACCTATTGTAGATGAAGGTAGCTTTAGGAAAGATGAATACAACGGAATTCGTGCTGCTGATGACCTAATTTGCAGCCTAGTAATCAGTGCAGAACCTTCATATTTCTTTTCTGGTGTGTGGTAGGGACTTCATATTGGAGATAAAAGTAGCTTGACAAAAAGTAAATTCAATGAAATATGTGTTACTTAGTACCTAATTTACATAATCAATGACGTCGTTTCTTCCTCCTTTAGGGAAATATCCTGCGTTTCCTCGAAAATATTCCCTTTCCTAGAGAACGACTTAAATATAGCGCCATCACGGGTCGGTTAGGACCTTGACCGAGTCGATATTGCCTCCGCAGTTCGGCCCCTTGATCCGAACCCTGTTTGTCTTTCCGTGACGTCCCGACAAGCATTGATTTCACCTTTGCCTGCCAAAGAAAACAAACAAACACCAACGACACCTGGCTCGCTTTGTTCTCCCGCTCAAAATATCAATACTCACACCGCTGTGTACGACTGGAACAGAACTTCGAAACGTACATAATGTAAAGTAACCCACTGTTTTCAAACTGTTTTTCAAAGTCTTCAAAGAGTCGGTCATGGACAGTTGTGTACGCCTACAAACAGAAGTTCGGAACGCAATATATCGCACACATAAACATGTACATTTGTAAACTAACCCACTGTTTTCAAACTGTTTTTCAAAATCTTCATATGAGTACTCTGACATGGACAGTTGTGAACGCCTATAACAGAACTTCGGAACGTAAAGACATCTCACACATGTACACGTGAATATTAAACTAACCCTCTGTTTTAAAGTTGTTTTTCAGAGTCTTCACAGAGTCATTGACATCTACTCTCCAAGCAGACGTTAGGCTCCGACTGTTTTTTCTTACGCTTTTTATGCGTTTTCATCGGGCTTTCTATTTTGTACCGTTTTGTTGATGTCTCGTTAAGCTGCGAGACACATGGAAAGCTGTACAGCGCATAATAGAAAGCCCGATAAAAACGCATAAGAATGCTAAAAAACAGAGCCTAACCTCAGCTTGGAGAGTCATTGACATTGTGAGTTTGCCTTGCCCAGACTACAGGTACCCTTCGTGTAGTCTCCAAGCAGATCCTACGATGCCATAAGATAGTATCAAAGCAGGCCAAGGAGTATAGCCAGCCTCCGGCCGCATACACACTCCTAGGCCAGCTTCAGTCCTCTGCCAGCTTTTGATACTATCTTATGCTACCGTAGGATCTGCTTGGAGATTACCCTACGTTTGGCGCACCACCAAATTACAATGTTTCCCAAACAGCGCGGGTCTGTGCTCTTATCCGGGGATTTCTGCAGGAATGTGTTCCCTTCCCTCCCGCTGTGCGCCGTGTGCTTAATTGATTAGTTAACTTTAACTCAGCGGAACCGATGAGTTGATTAAAAGTCAAAGCAACAGTAATTCACCCAAGCTGTCAAATCAACCAGTTAGTGCACTTGCGGCAAGGGATTTGGACCGTTTTTCTTACTCCCCAAGCAGAGGTTAGGCTCCGGCTGTTTTTTTAACGTTTTTTTTAGTCGTTTTTATCGGGCTTTCTATTTTGTCATTTTTCTTGAAGTACAGCAAGATATAAAAAAGAAATAGATAGCCCGATAAAAACGACTAAAAAAAAAAACGTTAAAAAAACAGCCGGAGCCTAACCTCTGCCTGGAGAGTACGTTTTTCTAGGATCTAGATCCTCCTACCAAATCGTGCCTTGGTGACCATCACTCCCTCTTATGATACCTACCAACCCTCGTTAAAGTAATACACATCCTTCTCGTAGCAGTCATCTTCATCACATATTAAAGAAAAGTACTCTCCAAGCAGAAGATGTTGGGGGGAAATTGCGACCTTCTTATCATACGTTGCGTTTTTGTCCTCCCTTTCCCACAAGAAAAACACTGCATATACCAAGAACGTCACAATGCCCCCCACCAACTTTTGCTTGGAGAGTTGTAAAACAGTCATGCTGTGTCGAGGTGAAATATCGCGCTCTCAAAATTCTTTGGCAAAAGCCTCATCAGTATAAACCAGGAAAACCTGATTAGGATCGTTCGTTAGATGATAGAAGACTGACTGCTTCAAAATCATATTCAGTCGCTTGAGAAACTATTATTTGGCATTCAGTAATCCACAGCATCATGGGCGTGGCGTCTTTAATTTCGTCGAAACACGTGTTCTCCTTTTCATGTTTTGTTCACTGTTCTACAACTCATGGGTTTGAGTTGAGAAACCTCAGGTTAGCATTTTCTTTAAGATACCATGATAGATACGAAGGTTTCAGTTTCTGCACACTACCTCATATGTCCCAGTCCGGAAGTGTCCTTTTTCCCGCGTGTAGCGCACGACAAGTGCGATGGTAATCATACCATCTAATCCGCACTGTAAACAACACTGACTGTTTCCGAACTGTCGAGTCAGCCAAATTTCACGGTACTACACACACCCGCCGACCACAACACCACAAGCCGTCCGGTATCTCATACATGATCTCCCGTATCTCATCTCACGGTGTACCGGGCCGTGATATAGGCTGTACAGGTACACGTCACCGGGGAGGAATTCGCAACAACCACCTGTTAGTATTACTCTCCCAGCAGAGGTTCCGCTTCGGCTGGGTTTTGGCGCGTTTTAGGCGTTTTTGTCGAGCTATTTTGCCCCATTTCATTTATGTCTCCCTGTCGACCAAAAACACATAAAATACGTCAAATCAAGCCAGACCTGAACTTCTGCTTAGAGAGTAATGTTTGTATGGGGTTATGTAGACTCAAGTTCAAACACAAAGCTTCAGTTTACCTATGTTTCTTTTTATTCAAATTTCTGTGTATATGGAAAAGAATTAACAGTAGCCACATGTTTCTAGATACATGTATATTAGTCAAGCAGAGGTTGGGTCGAGAGGACTGTAGTCGCCGGTATTTTTATCGAAAGGGAGTGGTTTTGCGGGCAACGTAAGAGTGTAGACTTTTATTGATGTTGACAAATTTCTGTAATCTTTGTCGAAACAAGCTTGGAGGCATGCCTCATATACTTGAACATTGTACTTATCATATTAGCTAATATCTGCAAAATTCGTTTTTATATCATGATGAGAGCCATGCTTGATTAATGTAAGGAACTAAATACCCGCGTAAAAGGTACCAAGTATTCAAGCCCGCAGTAGCCTGGACAACAACTCTAAGCTCCCTTACAAAAATTGTTTCTCAAGCTCTCTTTTCTTCAGGATTTGCGTACTTTCTATGATCTCACCGACAAATATGCCGAACCCCAGAGACATGATTATGCCGTCTGCTGATACTCATCTTGATTATCAGAAAATATTCCTGTCTAAATTCCATTTCCAGATTCTGCCTCAGTTCACTCACATACCGACTGCCTAATGTATGATGTAATGCATTACTCTGTCAGCTATAGTGATTGATAGATGTCTTCGTAAGTTCGTTGATTCATTCATCATACCAGTTCTCGACAAGTCAGCAAAAGCTACGTCTAACGTTAGCTACAACTGTCAGGACTGGCGTTTGATTTATTGACTTGGTCATAAACTTGCAAACTAGTGCGTTAGCTTCACTGTCTGACGGTATTTTGGAGAGAGATCTAGGTCGAAATGTGTGGGATTCAATGAAAACAGCAAAACCATTACATTTCTCAAGCTCTCGGCTTCTCGAGTACTGGGCCTTTCTTTTCCGCTGCTACGGGTAAGTTACAATTTTAACTTTATTCATCTGCTCGGGGTTTTGTCAAAATGACGCTTTGGTAAAGATTTTTGCTTCCTAGGCACGATCTGCCATGCCATTTTAGAACGATTATCAAGATGTAACTCTGAAGTCATGTTTTCAGTACAGGTAGTTGTGCGCGCCTGCTGTACGCACGTGTGTCTGTGTACATCTTATTTCACACGCAGGTAAGGTTACACCAATAACGTCTTGAGGAACGATAAGACACGAGCGGAGACGTCTCCCCCGGCAACAAGACCCTGCATGACGTGTGACGTCATCAAACCGTGAAATCCTCCTGCCCGACAGCATTCCTGATGACGTCACTACAATAGTTTCTATAGCTATCAAAAATAAACACAATTCCTAGCTTCGTTAGGTTTTGTTAATCTCCAAGCAGATGTTGTGAGGCGAAATCGTGATGTTTTCCTAGCTACCCGGTTCCGTGACAAACCGCTATTCTCCAAGCGGAGATATAGAGTCGCGGAGATATAGTAGTAGTCGGGACTTTAAACGGCTCGCTCCTATCCCTTCGCGACTCAACCTCTGCTTGGAGAAAAACAAACCACCTCAATCACAGAAACTAGAAGCTGGGAAATCGCCCAACGTGTCTTTTTCATTCATTCACTATGGTGACTTTATGGACTTTAGAGTCTACTCCAAGATACCACGAGGGTTTTTAGACAATAATCATCATAAGTTGGAATTATTTTGAATAAAAGATATCTAAGCCCCAACAGTTATAATTGTAAGGTATTATGGGATTTTCAATCTATTTGTAACGTGATCAAATACATGTAGTAGATACTTTAACAAGAAAACATGTTGTAGTCAAGAGAAATAAATGTGTACAAGGTATGCCAAGTATTTTTATGTCATTTACACAATACTTGTAAATATGTTGCAATGTATGACAATTCATATAACATTACTTGTATATACAATTGCACAATGGTGAATAACATATGAGAACTTCTTTGATTTAATACAGCAAAACAGAAGCGGTTGTCTTTCATGTATCTTTTTATATTGTTTGTCAATAGTACATGTCATATATGCATTGCAACAAGTCACGTAGCATGACGTTAATCCTTGTTCTCTGTGTTTATACAACAACAGCAACAACCACCTATTTCAAATCCCCTTCTCTATCAAACACTATCACACCCACCCCGGCCACGCGTGGGAAGATACAGTAGCGTCCTCCTGAACTTTAAATACACGGATGATTTTCAATGACGCCCTTTAAAAAGAAACAATGTCAATTTATGAACCCCCGCCCAAACCGAACAAGCGTCCTTGTGCTTTCTGCATACCTGTCTCGTGCTGTTAACGTCAAACACTCACAGTCACATTACCCACGCGACACGGAGCAAAATCATCTCCACTTTGTGCAATGATACGTAAGAAACGTCAACCAGAAGGCTAAACAAGTCTGTCTAAACGGTCTGACATTCGCATTACCTGTCCAAAATATACCTGCCCATTGTTAGTCTCCACCTGCCCGAGGTGGCCCTGACGCTACCTGTGCCCAAGCCGCTATTGTTTCCCAAACAGGCCGGTCGGCGACGCGCCTAGGGCGAGAGAAAGTTGGCTCCGAGAGCGTGAGAAAATGTTCACTCCATTAAGCCATGATAGGGACGGTGCCCGGGTAGGTCGCCGGAGACGTGCCCAGCTTTGTCGGGTTATTATCTTACTTAAACTCGGAGAAACACCCTGCTTAAGGAAGACAGAAGACGAGCTACTTAAGAGATCAGCGACGAGCAGGGTGGACAATTGTGTTTTAATCAGTTTCAGTCGAAAACACCAGAAGACTTGTTTGTTTTGAATTAACGTTAAGGGTTTCTGCATTCTCGAGCTAATCTTTCATTTTCCCCACACCTCCAATCTGTTCCATCTGAAGGATAAAGGGATTAAATGACTAGTTTTCCCTCCTTTCTCTGGTCCTGGCAAGCTAGAAAAACTGTATGGATATCCCAACCATAACGTTATATATGGTATCAACAAGTGTGAAAATTCTCTAGCAGGTTAAACATAATCTCCAAGCAGATCTTGCTGTGGCATAAGATAGTATCATATGCTTGTGAAAGAGTTTAGCCGGCAGAGGTCAGGAGTTTCATTTACCACAGAAGCTCCCTTCTTAAGCTTATGGTACTTTCTTATGCCACAGCAAGATCTGCTTGGAGATTAGGTTAAACACTGTGCCTATCTACCAAGTACTTCTCTGTCGCGGTCATTGACATTTGACAAGCCCTGTCTGTGCGAGTGAGTGAGTGAGTCACAATGCCAATTTCAGGCTGTCTGCACTGTTAACTTACCCGATATTTTTCGGTGGCAGCACAATTCTATAGTTACAAAAAACCTCTATGAAGAAGTAGTATTTGTTCAAAATTTCTCTTACGAAATTTACAGTAAGTAAAACAGGGAACATGGAAAGAATCCATTTTACAGATTACCCCCCCCCCTTCCAATTGTGCAAGAAACTTTGTAGCCGTTACTGAATTACACAAACAACCTTAAGCGACCTTTAATACACCCTGCCTAGTGTTCAATTGTGCGTCGTCAGATCCGTGCATTGTGCACAATTGCTTCATCAGTTTTGACAGTTAAATCCTTGTCAATTACAAGCAGTAAGGAGGTTTGAAAAGGAGGTCTAAAAAGAGAATTCCCTTGGTTTGAGTTAGCATTTGTTTTGTTTCGAGCCAAATCGCTCAAACCCCTGGAAGACTAAATTAGAATTTGCTTGGGAGGTGTTTCGTAAAGTTTGTCCAATTACAATGTTTCATCTGTTTCGTTTTATATTGACTATAGTTTGTGGTAAACTTTTTGCTCCTGGAAGATTTGGCGGGCTGCGCCAGCCTCCGAAGGGGGAACATTTACCTTAAGTAGCGTGGACTGACTGCCCTGGCCAATTTTCCGACTTTCCCCCGAATTCTACGATGTCCGTACCCACGTAGGAAGGCTTGGCGGAGGCTACCTCCCTGGACCATAGCCAGACACCTGTCTCTGTTTAGCGCTCTCTGAATTAAGTGTAACGTTCAAACCGCCCCATTTTATCATCAGGTACAGGAGATGAATCCGGGTTCTTCCCGAAAAGAATATTACAATATCAACCTCTGCTTGGAGAGTACTAGTATCTCGGTTATGATATTTGGCTCTCTCTCCTCCCCTACCTGGATCATATCCAAACACCTGTCTCTGTTTAGCGCTCTCTGAATTAAGAGTAACTTTCAGACCGTCCCATTTATCATTGGGTACAGGAGATGAATCCTGACTCCTCGCGGCAGCGCGGGAGAACGGGTCGGACGACAGGGGAGATTCGGTATCCAGGTGACGTCATCAGGCTGTCAGAAACGATGGAGGCATGCGTCCATTCTCAGTAGCAGCATCCTTGGATACAACAGGCCCCGCGGCCGTTTTGATACTTTTCTAACGAGTTTGCTCAGAAGAAGGCCACATACTGTCATGGACCACTACTGTACACTGAACTATCGCTCACTGTTGCAGCTAACTGACTCAATAGTTTCTTTGTTGATGCTGTTTTTTTAGGTAAACTATGTCGTTATTGGTTGTTTTATGGCGGTAGAGAATATTGCCATTAAGTAGTCTGTTACCGTACATCTTCTTTAAAGTAGGGGTCACTGATCACCTAGCAATAAAGAAATCAGTGTGTATTTAAGGTTTTGTCGACTTGTAATGTTTACAACAAAGTGTACAAGCAAGCACACAAGCCAGTACCAACCAACCAACTAACTAACTAACCAACCTACCAACCAAACGACAAACTAATGAACCACAAATACATCATTATCATGACAACATAACCTTGTTGGCCGTCAAACATGTTGGATGTTGCTGCACACATCTGAAAACAGCAGGTGTATTTGTGTTGTTCCACCCCTGACAATATTTCCTCCACACGTAGGCCAAGGCCAGCCCTGCAGTGGGTGAAAGTTCACGCTACCAACCGCCGAGGCTGGCGGGTCCTCAACTCTTAACGACTTCTCCAAACGTCTTCATCTCAAACGTCTTAAAGACGCGAACAGACTCCAGACGCTTTATTTTTGCTGAAGTCAGGTTCACATGTGGTTCAGTTCAGCCGGGCTGTTAGTGAGGACGGGTGTACTGGTGTGATATACGCGGTGAAAACTCGGTCCCATAAAACAAAAGGACGGTTGTGTTGCCTTCGGTTGTGGGAAGAATGCCGCTTGGCAGAGCGCCACCGACGCACTTCGCCACCCAAACCGCCCTGGGCGACCGACGGGAGCTCTCTCTAGCCTCTACCAGGCTCCGTATGTCGCTGGAAAAATAGTAAAAATTGTCCAAATATACTGTGATTTCTTTTCGACCTTTATTGAAACTTGATACATTTTTGGCCTAAGCCGTTTTTCAAGACTTCAATGGTGGAGTAATCTCCAAGCAGATCCTACGGTAGCATAAGATAGTATAAAAAGCTGTCAGAGGAGTGAAGCCTAGGAGTTTTGGCTACCATGCTACGGAAGTCAAACTCACTTGAACTCCTAGACCGGCTTCCGAATGATTCCTCTGACAGCTTTTGATACTAGCTACCTCACGCTACCTTAGGATCTACTTGGAGATCAGGGTGCAGGGGGTTAGATCTTCCCTTCTTGATAGTACACAGTAATTTACAATTCAACATTCCATAATCACTTTAACAAGTTTCGAAATAGTCATAATATCAGTCCATCTTTTCATAGTCTGCCCATAGTTAAACAGTTCTTCGTCGCACCCTACACGTATTCCTAAAAGTAATGACTGAAGGAATCTGCCTCAACTGAGTTCTCCCTCAGACTATTCCTACAGCTTGCGGTACAGAAATTGTACATCCGTTCTCTGACATATCATCTGTCCATCGTGCCAATTTCTACTATTTGTCCAGTGGGGCAAAATATAGTTTTCATTCATCCATTTTGGCCGGCCACAATAGCTATGTCGCAGGTTGTTATCTTTGAGCCTGCCAATTCTTTTGGTGTGTTATCTGTCCATTTTGCCAATTTGATTCATACTATTTACAGCGACATGTGGAGCCTGGTAGAGGCAAAGTTTTTCTGGTCACGAAGGCCAGTGTCGCCCGTCAGATGTGTTCTACCGTCAAACAAAATCATAATTCGACCTGACAAATGCACATGCACGGTCATGTAGAAACGGGGGATAATCCGGGTGTTATATCTTCCAAGTAATTAGCTCTGACCGAGAGATTTAGGGAGGCCTGTCTGTTCCATTTACCGGGGACAGGCGAGAACGCATGTGCTGCAGCTGCTCGGGATATTTCCTGTCGCGACCGGTGGCGGTGGAGGAAAACTTTGACGGCGGCCGCGCACTTGGCCATGATTTCGCCTTGACCCCGCGGGTGGCAAACGCCGGTCAGGTCTGCGATATGGCTCAGATGACGTCATTTTCAGACGACAGCTTGTGTGTGAGGTCTAACGTATAAAGTTACATGCGATGTTGTGTTGTGGAAGCGGAGTCCGGCGGGGTTTACCTCATCACGTACCTTATAAGTACTGGTACCGTCTGTGTAATGTCGGCTGATAGCTATAATTCACCGGACGACAAAACAATTCGTGACAGACTTGAACCGCAGTGAATGAATCAATGATGACTTGATTGATTGTACAAGGGTGTACCTCTGTAACTGTTTTCTGTGATTTCAAAACGTTTGTCTATTGTAACTTGTATAATGTCAAATAAGTATAATCTTTATTTTCCTGTTCATCTTATCTTGAGCGTTTTTGGCTTTGTAAATAAGCGATAATTCAGATCACGAAGTCTGTCAAATACTAATGAAGTTAATTCATTAATTGATTGAATAAACCACATTTCATGAACGACTCATTAAGAGGTTTTGAACTCTTTCTTGTTTTGAATGTGATTTTGTGACGAAATGATCAGTTGTTGTCACTCTTCCATCCAGCCAATCTGAATACTAAAACACTGCAGACATTTATCGCTTTATCACTACATCGCGAATTCTTTTTACGAGCGGTTGACAAGAAGTTGAAAGCAGCTCGCTGACAAGCGCCAACAGGGTGACACCCACTCACAACTCACGCCAACGTGATTATTATCTCTTTAATTAAACATTGCCAATTAGTAACAATGGAATTATAAACAATCTTCTACTCTGAGTGGATATTTGACGTTAATACAATAACTTTACAGCTATTTTGTGACTCCGCGTGTGAAAAGTGAATACTTGTTTTCTTTCACGGCGTCTGACGCGAGCACGAGCGCCCCTGATTGGTGTGAAGTGGAGGAGTAATAAAAACTTGTTCTGTTCTGTAATTTTAATCCGATTGTCCTTTTTTGTAACTGCCCGTGTGAAAAATGAATACTAACGTTAGAGTGCTTGTTCTCTTTCACGTACGGCGTCTGACGTGAACACGAGCGCCCCTGATTGGTGTGAAGTGGAGGAGTAATAAAAACTCTCCTGTCGACTGTATTGTTCTGTAGTTCTAATCCGATTGTCCTATTTTGTGACTCCCCGTGTGAAAAATGAAAACTTGTTTTCTTTCACGGCGCCTGACGTGAGCACGAGTACCCATGATTGGTGTGAAGTGGAGAGTAATAAAAACTTTACGGTCGTCTGCATTCGGTCGGTCGGTCGAGGACATCGTCTGCATTGTTCTGTTGTTCTAATCCGATTCTACTGTTCTTTATCATCCCCCAAAACAAACAAGTAAACAGCATGAAAGAAAACTTTAAGCTTATTTCTGAAACTGAAATAGTGTTGGTAACTTTATCCTTGTATTGACAATGTTTGTGGTTTTACAATGATCACACAAGGAGGTTATATAGACATTCTAGTACCTCCTTGCTTCACAATAGCTTGCAGATTGGAGTATTTATATGTGTCGATAAAAGCTTGTTATGACCACGGGGCTAATACAATGTTGGTATATACTAGTATGATAGGCCGATAACGTTATATCAAGGAGGTCAAAAAACCTCCTTGGTTATATGAACTCTGCTCAGACTTTACTTTCGACGCGCTGCCAACCGCCAATGTCCTAGGAAACCTTTCTGAAATATCAATTAACTTATAATTCATTAACTGAGAGGGCTTATTAGCTTGTACCTGCTAACGATTTTGATGAGCGCATGTCAGCTTCAAAGGGCAGGCTAACACCAGGAGGCTGTCATCGGCACTTATATCACGATAGTGACAGCCAGGTGCCCATGGTGATAAGTTAGCGCAGCCTGCGTCTGTTCTAAGAAATGCGGCGGCAAGTCGAAGGCAGGACGATATAAGATAGCCGTTTCGAAACGGGGCGAAACTTCCTTCCACGGCAACTCCCTTCCTCGGCAAACTTTCTCGGCATAGGAGAACGTTGAAAATCGTAAAGGAGGCTAGATAGCAGACGATATCCCCAACTCTCGACTTGACTGTAGACTTTTCGACGCCAATATTTTTTTGGCATTCACTTTTTGATAGTGATTGAATGCGATACCGTTATTAGCAGGGTCCTTCAAAATTGGCGAAATGGAAAGATGCTATTCTTGCCTGTTGTGTTCTAAGTGATGATACCTATAGATCTTAATTCATGGTACTTTGATGAACCGAAATAGCACAGATAAGGGTACTGAGATATGGTGCGCGACAACAGAAACCAGTTTTTCTGCTTTCCAAAAATGAGCCATGATTGAGCTGAGCTGACCCATCATGTCCCCAAAATTATTAGCAGGGTTCTTCAAAATTGGCGAAATTTGAAGACCCTGTCCATTGTCTTGTAAATGAAGATGTTTCTACATATTGATTTATGGTGCTTAGTTTTAATGAACTGAAATTACACAAATGAGAGATGGTAGGCGACAAAAAACGGGTTTCTCTACTTTCCAACAATGACTGAATGGGCCATGATTGCGCTGGGCTGGTCCATGTCCCAGCTCCACGCGTCGGGCGGAGGGCGGCACGCGCCTGACCGGAACAGCCCACACAGGTACCTCTGCGCGGAGGTGTCGTTTACTGTCTGACTCTGAGGCCACAAAATTGCAGGGAAAGGGAGATAATTTCTATCAAGGAGGTAATCTTGTCCGGAGTTGTCGGTCTGTTTACTGAGGCCACAAAATCGCCAAAATTACAGGGAAAGGGGGGTAATTTCTATCAAGGACATTGTTTCTACTCACCACCGACATGACTGAGCAGAGGTTCGGCTCTGGCCGTTTTTGACGTGTGTTTAGGCGTCTTTGTATTTTCTTCTTTATTTGTATGAGCCCTGGAAGATTACCTCAATCTGAGCTAAAGGGTATCTCAATAAACCAATGAACCAACTTGATGAAAGGAAAACGGTACAAAATAGAAAGCCCGAAAATTCAAAAACAGTCGGAGCCGATCCTCTGCCAGGAGAATACAGACGGCCCACACTGTGACAGGTACCCCTGTCCGGACGTGTTGTTCTGTTTATTGAGGCCACAATATCACCAAAATTACACCTACAGGGAAAGGGGGGTAATTTCCGTGCCTTGTCGTACCCGCCTCCCCATTTTTTGGTCGTTAACAAACTCCCCTGACAAAAAGCCCACATGGAGCACCTTTGTTTTGTCGTGTCTGTTATCTCCTCCCCCAGGAGAGCAGGCCGACGGATGAGCAGTCTCTCCCGGGACTTTAACACATCAGGCCCCGCTCTTTTGTGTTGGAAGCACCTGAAAACACCTGGTAATGTGTTCCTAATACCCGGGGCAGGCTGAGATGAGGGTGTAGATGCCTATCGTAGAGAGAAAGTGTGTGTTCTCTCTCCTACTTGTATTGAGGTTTCAAAAGATAAAAAGTTTTCGTTGTGTATGGAAGATTGCAGTGATAGAAATGAGAACAGCATTCCGATGATATTTCAAAACCTTTGATGATCACTTGAAGAAGATGTGAACACGGAAAGTCTCGACTGTGTTGTAAGTTATCTATATACGTTTTGCATTAATTGATCACTAATTTCACCTGCGTCTGTAGTGGGTTGTTTGATCACAGGTAGAAAACTGGTCTAGAAAACTCCCGTTTAACGTTTTTGGAACAATGGATATTGAGAAGTTCTCTCCGCTAATGACCCGTCTCTTACATTGTCCTGGCATTCCGTCCTGACGCAAAGCACATCAGAGAGAGTGACTCATCCTTTATACGTCGTTACCCACCGGAGTTTGACGGATGACGGTCGATCTGTGAGCCGCTCAGGGAAATGTGACGGAACCATTGCCCATATAGCCTCCAACGGGCGTAGAATTTGGCAAAAAAAAATAGTAAATTGGTCAGATGAGTCAGTCCACGCTTAGATTCATATTTTCCCTTCTTATATTCATATTTCCCATTCGACCAACTTCTATGTTAGCAAAACTCCCCTGGCATTTTTCTCCCTATAATAGCCAGCGAAGTCAGTCTGGTAGAGACTAGCCCATCTGACTCTAGCGTAAAGATGTTGCAAATCTAGTCAGCTCAGATTGACCTGAATCAACTGCGCGTAAACTCTTTTACGATCTTTTAAAGTTGAGTAGATACCTTTATCCCTCGGTACGGGTCGCGGCTCTACCTGGGTGGTTCTGTTTGTTTGTGCGGGGACTCAGCAAGGAGGTTATAGGGAGACTATATGGTACTAGTACATGAATGGTGCTCAGTGCAGTGCGGGCGTGAAAGATTTGTTCGCAACTTATCTCGAGCAGATGAACGGCTCAAAATTGTGACTTTTGTGTTCATATCTCTTTATGTATGTGTTCCCTACTCTCCAAGCAGAGGTTAGGCTCCGACTGTTTTATTTAACGTTTTTTTTATCGGGCATTCTATATTGTACTGTATCTTGTATTGTTAGGTTTTGACAATACAAGATACGATACAAAATTAAAAAAAAAAACAGCCGGAGCCTAACCTCTGCTTGGATATTAGTGTTCCCAAGCAGGGGGATTCTTAAACCTGGCCTGGGTACTCGCTACTCTGTTTTTTTTAGGGTAGCGAGTTTAATTAAGGAGCGCCGGTAGTAATCGAATGGTACCCAGGCTATATTTTACCTTTTTGTTCTTCCTATTATCCTCTTGTTGTGCTTTTTCTTCCTAGGCCAGGGGTAAAAAACGCAATGTCCAAGCAAATGTATTGGTTGAGGCTACATGTTCTCTGGGATTATGCGGTTAAGTTCGGACGCTTGCCCCAGCTCTACAGAGTGGATCCCAGGTCTCTCACCTGCAGCGCGGGACAAAAGGCTGCCCAGGCGAGCGTACCTACCCCGCACACCTGTCGGCACTGTGGTGTAAACAACATACCGAACCTGCCGCCAAAATAAAAGGGACAAAAAGAATCACAAATCTCACAAGAATACCACCTAAATCCCGGCTTAGAAATCCTGGGGCAGCGGTTTTAAACACGGTGGTATCATCCTCAGGTCGTCTGTGCTTTCTGTTAGTTATACATCACAGTCAAGGTCGTATTGCCAATTAAGTGTGTCCTTAAAAACCCCACACATGTCCATCAAAGAACCGCAAATCTCTTGCCAAAGGCGCCTAAATCATGGCTCTGAATTACGGTTCTAAATTGGGAAAGATTCCCTCCCCCTATCGACGCTAATAAGACTGGTGCGGTTAGTATTATCATAAAGTCAGTATGTTTTTGTCAGTCAACTTTTCGCCAAGGTTATCTGGCCAATTATGTACGTCTTAAACAATTGGTCATCAGGTTCAGGCCATTACACAGCGAAATCTGACGTCTGGCACTCAGAGACGACAGCTGCCAGCCTGTCAGTCTTTCAAACTCCGCTAATCACCACTTTGCGTGTCAAGGATAACTCGTCTTTTGAAAGGATACTGGTACGTTTGTTTGTTGCAGAAGATTCAAACTGTAAATGACTGTCGGAAGTTGTAATTATGACGAAAAATTACAATCATCAGTGCTATCTTCCCGAGAAATCGGACTCAGAAAGTGAGGTCAAGGATGGAAAAGAGGCAAACTAAAGTTGAAGATTTTATCTACTGTGAACAGAAATGAAGTTGTTTTGGAACAGCGATTTTAACAACATTCCAGATTTGTTCCCTTCTTGTTTTTTTCGCACGAAGCGAGTAAGAACCAAGTGTACATAACAGTGTACAAAACATCTCAACTAGCTCTGGAACCCAACAACAACAAGACAACTTTGTTATTGGTTCGGAGAAGACAAAAAGATGCTCCAAGGTTCACCTGAGGATAGGTGTGTGAAACACACGCTCGGAATCTTTTGTTGTTGCGGCATCGGCAGGTGCAAATACGTGACGCATTACAAACAGGGAGACAACAACGCCTCCGGGCTTGTACCGACAACTGTGGTTTAAAAGGAACGGATTAAACAACTGTCACGTGTGCATGCGGGCAGGGGTTTAAATTTCGGAAGCGTTGTGACCGTTAGAACATATGTTTGGCTTTTATTTTCGATGAGAGATTTTCCGTTTTTAACGGAATTTCATTGAAAGAAATCTTAGAGCATTTGTTTTACCATTGAAAGCTATTTCCTGAAAATAATTATCTTGTGTAATGGTGGTCCCAGTTGTCAGAAAAAATCAGCCACAGAATTGTTTTACTTCTTAGAATTTTCATGTCACAAAACAACGAGGCTTTGATAAATCACCATCGCCACATTGAGAAGAATCATTCACCCAGAGACTTGCCATCAAACAAGCAAAACTAGTTTGGTAGAATTAAAACCTTAGCCTATGTTTAACATCAACAATCAGTGCTCCCCTAAAAGCCAATGCTGTTAGAAGTCTGCGAAGGATGCTAGGCAAAATCATATATTTGTAATTGTTCTTGGTTGAGATAAGGGTATAACGTGTGAAATGACTTGGGTCAGGCTTTCGTATTTTCAAAACAAAATCCAGATTGCCCTTAGTTGGTGAGAACTGATAGGTCTGACAGTCCTTTAGTCCGATTATGACGTGTTTCGCCCGGTATGAGTTTCATAATCTCAGCGTCGGATAAACAAAGCTTTTAAGAAAAATAAACAATTAGATGATAAGGAGGTTGTGAAACATTAACACGACTGGGCCCTGGGTGAAAGTCCAACCTTCAAGAAAAATAAGGAACAAAACCTCTGTATCCCTAATTTGCTCAAACATCTGTAGGAGAGTAGACTATTGTACCAGAAGTATACACCACATGAAAACAAGTATGTTAAATTTTATTTCTTTGATTTGACTGCCAAAATCATTCTTTTCATTTCTAAGAACATAGAAAATCTTTGTATGGAGAGTCACACCCTTGTACAACAACAACGAAGCTAAGATAATTTTGGTCTTGATGACACACGGTTTTATTTCCAGCTAAGTAAATAAATAGATAAATAAGCGGATAGCCGCATACAAATAAACAGATAAACAATCACAATCACATCGACGAAAATAAAACTCGCCCTGTCATTGAACAATGTCAACTGAAGGATTTATGTAGAAAATGTCCAACGGAGGGTTTGATGTACCCGGGTATGGGTAACGTCAATCAAACTTTAACCACAAAGGACATGGCATCCATTCTGTTGTGACAGAACCCTGGAAAACAACCAAAGGTCACTTTGTGGTGCAGTTTTTTTTAATTAATCATTTATCATATTGTTGACATCAGTTATAGGAAATTAGGGAAAAAAGACACGTTCGATTGATAAAAACGTGTCAGTCCGTCGCAGGCATCTCTCCTCAGTTATCAAAACCTCGTCCTTTGACAAATTGAATCTAAACCTACTATAACTAGCTGCAGAGTCTTTCACTTCGTTTTCTCTCGTACTGAATAGAGTTTTAGATAGAGAAATGCTAGTCTTTTCGAGGTAGATAGAAAGTACTCTCCAAGCAAACGTGATGCACTCCGTGTCCTATAACCAAAGAGAATACCTGACTAGATAAGTTTAGAAAGACCGATAAAACCGTCTAAACGGGCTTTCAAAAAAGCCTAACCTCTGCTTGTAACTTTACTGAAGAGATCGTCTGAAGAGATCTGGCAGCTGTACTACGTTTGGATATCAGTTGGCTACGTCAGTCTCAAGTTGTGTCAACTTATCTTGTCTCTTTTCACTTTCTCACGAACCATGTTACTGACAGCTCATTTTCACTCGATCCCTCCTGCCACGAAAGTGTTACATATGTAATGTTTGTGGGTTTAATATGCCATTTGATTGACAGGGAAGCGCATAGTAACAATGGCGGTATCTTTTATTATAGAGAAGCGGGCATTTTTACAGACAACAACGCGCCTAATTTGTGCCTGGATGCTACCAGGGGTGTCCTGTCATCAGGAATGACAAGATGGAACAGCCACAGGTGCGACTCGTCCTAAACCTGCGCTCTGCACACAGAAGGTGTGAACCGCTTCGCCCCGACAAAGGGGACAAACAAAACATCCAAAAGAAAACGATTGTTGTCGTTTTTACCGAGACGGTTTCTGAAACAAGCTGCCGTGAAAGGAGCTGGCATATGCTTTTTGTTGGCGCCACTTGTCTGTAAGGCTGCTAAATTGGTAGGTATTGTTACTACACTGTACATGGTTTCGTGACGGTTTACAGAACGTTACACAACTTCATAAACTAACTTTGAAACATCAAACAGACTCAGGGCAGTAGTATCACGCATGAGGAGAACTCTTTGTCGTGTGTATATATGTTCTTCTACTCCCAGAAGAGCTAAAGTGAGACCCTGGACCATATGGGAACGTTCAGAAGGCAGGGTTTGTCCCTGTATGGCCCGTGAGAGTGCCCGAGCGGCGCTGATATCGGTAATTAGGCGTTCTACAGCGGTGACCTTGATCTTCCGGTTACCCAGGGTGGGGGTCAACGTCCTGGGGACGTCAAGCTCAAGGCACACCGGATATGCTAAAGACTGATCATCTGATGAATCAATCAATAAAAAAATTATATAGGAATACGTACTGAATAGTGAAACACGGAGAAACGTTTAGAAAGTGTAAACAAGCTTCAAAATGTTTTGAAGTCATCAAATATTATTATGAATCATTACAAAGATTTAAAATATATTCTAAACAGTGGCAACAAACACGCGCACGGTGTCTTGAAATCGACTCTATATATTTTTGGTCCAATTTTTGGCAATCAAATGGAAGAAATATAAGACCCACCAAGGAAGTTCAAATTTTAGTTAAAGCAAATAAACATAGTTAGATCCACCAATGATGATATGAAAATATTTCCTTCAAGCTGAGATTCATGCCCGGCTGTTTTTTTTACGTATTTTTGTCAGGCTTCTGTTTTGTACCATTTTGTTCTTGTTCACGGGCCAGACAAAAAGTATAAAACCGACTCTCCGCTTCAAGAAGAATAAATATTCCTTATAGTGTGCCATAATGCAATTATCATGAAGACGAAAATAATTATCAAAGCAGATGGTAGGGTCATGTTTTTGACACGCGTAGGCTGGTTGTGGCACTTTTGTGTGAGAAACAGAGCGCCCTTCACTCCAGACATCTGCTTGCCTAGATGAGGGATGGCTGGACCCCCACTGGCAGTAGCACGTCCAACTGGGAAGGGCTAGGGCTCGATACGTTCCAGGCGACCTTCACATGACCTTGATAACATCTTTAAGTAGAAGTGTGACAAATTGGGACAGCACGACTGTCTGACCAAGATAAAAGCTCCTTGGTCTGACGAGCAGTTTCTCTTGTTCTCATGTTACTGATGCGAAGGAAAATGGAACACAAAATGTACTTGCGTTTCACCTTGGTTTCAACATTCTGGTTTTAAGTGTAGGAAAATGTAATAATGACTGAATGAAGACCTTTATTGCACATATTAGCCCAGAAGAGCTGAATACAGATGACAACAATCATTACAAAGACAAAACATCTGGTCTGGCATAGAAGTTCGGCTTCGTCCTCTTTTCAACCTCCTTGGTCTCTTTTGGTTCTTGGTGGGTTCAGTATGGTCGGTTTGTCAAAACGCACATGTCTACAGCAAGGATGCTGGTCTACAGTGAGGGAATCTAATTTCTATATGAAAACAATAGCACCAACAAAAGAAGGGTGAAGTGAAAAATATCATCGAACAAAGCAAGTAGGCTATAACTTTTCAAGGGACTTGAACAAAGAAAGTGCCTGTCCCCAACGCTATAGCTATAATGAGTTTAATGTGGCATCGCTCAAGGTCTCCTAAGCTCATTTAGTAATTGCGATCGATATATTCATATTCATTGTTTTTGTACCTGGCTGTATCGTTACTTTTGCCCTGCAGGCACACTTTAATGAACAAGATTTTTAATTGACTTCTCGTGATAGATTTCAACGCCACATTAGCGTCTCGTAGGATACTGAGACTGGAACTCTACCCGCGCGTTCGAGATCCGTTGCCATGGCAGCGTTCTTTTGGAGGTGCAGTGTCTGACGTCACATGGCCTGGTTTCACCGTCACATCCAGCAACGCCAAGGTACATGGCACGTGACCAAAAATAACAAAACTTCAGAAGATCAGCATTGTTCACAGTTGAGTGTTTTATCAGAGGTGTTTGTTGTTGTTGGGTTACTTGTTATGCAGAACAGGGTCAATTACAACATTCTTGTAGCAGAAAGCACACACACACAAAAAGACGTTTTTTCCCAAGCCTGGGAAAGTAGAAATATTCAAATGTTGCCTCATTCAATATATGAACAGAACAATACCAGTTCATTCGCTTTGTGCTCGTGACCCGACCTCTATTACTCAATTTTCAACAATGGATGTAAATTTTCGGGAGGCGCACAGACAGAATCACACCTAGGTGAAAAACTGTGAAGACCAACTCCCCCTCTGAGAACACGGCGTAAAGTCTTTGAACTTGTCGGTACCAGGCGGCGCTAGGGCGAAGTGTTAAAGAGGTTTTATTCAATTGTGTCGCCTAAAGACAAAAAACAACGCGCAGTGCTTTCGGCAAAGAAGGTGCGAACAGCTAGGCGAAAGTCTCGTCTGAGTGAGAAGTGGGCATTGCGCACTTGTAGTCTCTTTTTAGCTGAAACGCGTGCACGCATGTCCAATTCTGTATCATAAAAAGTAAACGTTTTGAGGTTTGAAAACGAGCATCTTTTTTCCAACGTTGGACGATAAGCATTTATATCCGTGCTTAAGTTCCTACCTACGCTTTTGAAGATTGACCTCAGTTGAACTTGATAGGTTAGCGTCAAGATTACAGGACGCCGTCAAACGATATGCATAAGTAGCTGCTGAAATAGGATCACCTTGCTTCGGAACACTTACACAAAATTGGTGAACATTTCTTGGGAAAGTCGGGCTCTAGTGCATTATTCCATCACAAAGCCCACATAAGTTTGTTGTGGAGGAGAGGCGAGCGCACGCGCGCGAAAACAGATCGGCGTGGGAAACTAACCGGAGATCCGATTACGCCGAAATATTTTTTGCCATTGACACGGCCACAATACCCGCGAACTGCGAGCCACCCGGAGTAGAGCCGCTCTCAGGGCATCGGGAGTAAACGATGTGAATGACCCTGTGATGTGGTAACTTTAGCGTCCATAATAAACAGACTGAAAGGAAAGTTTATTGCAAAATTCGTGCCCGTAGGCTAACAAACAAATATCAAAGAGGAATATGTATTTGAAAAAAAAAATGAAAGGGACAATGAAATTCAGAATACGTTACTGATGTGGGGTATGACTTCTTTGGAAGAAGCAGTTGAAAATAGCATAGCGTAGTGCCGTCTGAAAAGAAAGTTTATTGCAAAATTCGTGCCCGTAGGCTCCTTGTTGTAACATACACAAATATCAAAGAGGAATATGCGTTTGAAAGAAAAATGAAATTCTGTAATTCAGAACACGTTATTGATGTGGGGTGCCGTTATTACGTCTCTGGAAGCCGTATAAAATAGCATAGCGTACTCCGTGTATAGTTTGATAGGTTCCAAATATCCGAGTATACTGAGTGAGTATACTTCCAGCGGTACATGCGTGTAAGGTATGTGTGTAATGGTTGTGTGTATAAACATCGATTTGGTGACATTTACGCTGACAAAACTCCCAGCTTATCCATGTTGTGACAATTTCGAGCCGTGGGGAGATTTTTTTCTTCGTGTGTGTGCTACAAACGTCATTCACAAACAGATCGAACCACAACTTCTTTATTACAAAATTAAAGAGGAAAGTAAACAGAAAAATAGTAAATAGAAATTTGAAAAAAATCACGTTTCATGGGTAACCAGTTTTACTCAATACGCAGTTTCACTCAATAGTAATTTTTTTCAGAAAATAAATCGTTATTTCATGCCTCTATATTCGAAGGAAAGGAGCGTCTTATATATCGCATAGACCAACGATGAAAAATGAAATTATATTTTTATATCATTCCACAAGCACGGACGTTTAAATAACGTTGTCCATGTACCACATACGTTGTTACTAGTCCTATGTAACTGGAGGTCTGTGTATTTTATTAGGGTGTTGTTACCATACTTTGAGCAGATTTTAAGATGTTTTTAATTTTATGAAAGTACAAATGCACAAACACAATATCATTAACGTCACCATCTACATGCTATATTAATTATAAAAATACTAAAGTTGCAAAATGTGTCGTCTTGTCAAATATATGTATGGATACGACTTATTTTCTATGTCTTTTCATTCGTATTGTACATATTGTAGTGGACTGACCAATGAAGCAACGAAACGTGGTTCCTCAAATACGAATAAAAAAACGGGTAAAACGTGCAAAATTTGGACAAAGCCCCACATCTGCTTGAGTCCATGCTTCTGTGTGATTGGCTAAAGTGCGGCGGGTTACGCACCAAAGGCGAGTTGTGATTTATGCTAATGAGCCGGTTGTCGCCCCCGGGTGGAAGTGTAACACTCCGCGTCACTGTCCGGACGACACCGTGGCCGCGCGCGGTCTGACATTTCTGCCCCTAAAATAACTTTTTTTGACCCCCCAATTTTTAATTGTCCCCAGAAGAGGATTTACTGTGCTCAGTTTTTGAAGTCTGAGGGAAATATTGTGTTTTTTTCCTCAGTTTTTCCGCCCGGGATCTGGCGCAGTGATACCAGCCTTACCGCGGAGCTGCACAAGCCTCCAAAGTTTGTGTGGGACGGGAAAGGAGGGCAAGAATTTGGAGCTGGGGGACAACACGGGACACGGACACATTCGCACGGATTTCTGGATTTTTTGGACTGTTCCTTCCCCCTTTGGATTACCCAGCAGATCTATGAGGATTTTCAGAAGACGAAGGTAGCGTCAGGGAAGGCATGTGGAGCCTTTTCGCCGTGGGTTTGCTGCTGGCCGCGGCCGGACCGGGGCTTGTCCAAGGTAAGACTCGGACGGCGGCCTATTGTTATGGCAGGCGCCTGTTGCGCCTCGGCCCATGCCGGGTTTTGTTCGTGAAAAGCACAACAAATCTGTCATCTAAGACTCCAAACGAATGTTTTGCGTTTATACTAGTCTAACAAGAGTAGATTATCACCGTCCGTTTGTGGATAAGTTTTAGATGGGCTTGTTTTGAGACGGCAGACTTGAGTAGTAGTGAGGCACCTCCTGTCAGACTGGTGTTCACTGTTTTGAACGACCGACCAAAGGAATGGGGCAAAGTTATGCCTCTCTAGTCTCGTATTTCTGCCAAACACACCTCTAGGAAGGGCTAATACGTCGCAAAGGTGTTACTTAAGTTTCAAAACAAGTCAGATCGTGAGGTGGAACCCCTGTTTTTGTCGTTAAAACCTGTTGCGAAAGTTTTCGGGTGTTCGCCCCCCTCCCCAACCCCCGCCTTTGTTCCCCTTGGGTAATGCGGTGTAAAGAAACTCAGCATTCACACGGTAAAACCGGGCTTCCTCCGCAATCAGAGCGTGCTATTGAGCTGGGAACTCGGGAAAAATCGGCGCCGAGAAGCATCCTCCATCCCCGTGTAGTGTTTTATTGGGATTGACGATCCGTTGTTTGTGAAAATGGGGCAACAAAAACAACATTTGTAGTGAGAATGGAGGGTGGCAGTCGGGCCATTCACCGAGGGTTTTGAATGTTAATGAGGTGCCGTTAGTGCATGTGTGCAGTGTGGGGAGGGGGACGGTTAGGGCCATCTGTTCGCTTTCCCATGGCCCACACTGGCCTCAAGATCGCGATCCTTCCCTCACAGGAACAAGGCAACCTCTAGAAAAGATTTCCCGGGTGCAACCTTTCCGAAACGCGTGTTTTGGGCCACTAATTCGGTGTTAGACGCCCTGCGGATTTGTTTGGTCGTGGGCCTTGAGACCGACACACAGAAGACGTGCTTGTGGGGTTTTGTCCCGCTCAAATAGACAAATACAAGACACAAAGTCTTGATCTAAACCCAAGGAGACAAAACACGAGCTACCAGTTTCCAGAAGGGAACTTTTTTCGTAGTTTGCATGATGTTTACTCCAATAAAATGTAGTTTCAAGTTCTTCCACTCCCACAGAACAATAAAAAGGAGAGGTCCACAAAATTATCATAGCTGTGAAAATGTAAAAAGTCTTAATTCTGATGTGTCAAAATGCACAAATCCTTTGAAAAAAGTGTGAAAGTTACAATTTTCCTTCTCACTTTTTTGGTAAAGCCTTGCAAAATCTAAAGTTTCAGTTTTCCCACAGCTACCCAGCTGATTTCATGGGAACAATAAAAGAGGTCCTCAAAAATTAATGATTGATGAAAATTTGAATATGTGATCCATTGTCTGCAGCTAACGTACCATTTCTATGATGATGTTATTTATTAATACGATTAATGCAAACATAGAACCACAAAACTATCGTGACCAAGGGTTAAAATGCACAGTAGAGACACAAAAATAGACAAGCCAGGAGTATTTTTGGTCGGAAGGGTTCTTTCCTGGGGAGATACTGATTTGATGATGTAATAGGTTCATGTTAGGGCAAGCAAATTGATCTGTTCGCTGTCCATGTAATAAATTGAATCTCCATTGATTGCGCGGCGGATGATAGTGCATTAACTGGTTATGAACACCAATGCTGCTTTGAAAAGGCGTAATGATAGTAGCTGGCAATCAATAACCGTCTATGTGAGGTTCGCAGTCCCCCGGCGATGGTAAAGATATCCCGCCTCCCAGGCTAGATAAAGGAGATAAAGAGCGGAAACCAAATCAATATATTTCCCTTCATAACATGTTTTGGGCAACAGAAATGTTTGTGGTTTGTTTTGTGTTCAGTCCTCTGGAAAAATCTGACGTCAGATGAAACGCTTCCATTGGTAGAATTTACGACAAAAAAGGGTCACGGTCGGAAATACATTTGGAGTCATTTTTAGGTCAGATAATGTTGTAAATTACTGAAACAACAACATATTTTTCTGTTATCTTACAGGCTTAACACTTGAAACTGTTTCATTTTAAGTATTAAGTTACAATATTTTAGGGATGCATCACCTTTGTATATTGCACAACAATAATACAGGCATAAACATTGTCCTTCACAAAAGATGTAAGCATTCTTTGGTGCTTGCGTGTTGTTTTGTGCAGAGGAAAGGCGTCGCATCATTTCACTTTAATACCGATGTTTGCTTATTCATGCTTATTTCTCCTGCTTACAGGGCTGGTGTGCCAGGCAAACAACTCCCCTTGTTTGAATGGTGGTGTCTGTGAAACGGATTCGGTAACAAGACAAGGAACTTGCATGTAAGTATATGGAGCGTGAACTCTTGCCTACCTTCTAACATAATCCCCACTACGGTTTCAAAACTTGACTTAGATTTGAGTTTGTGCAAGGTAGCAAGAAGAAGAAAAAATGTAAGGGGATTTCGTTTTTTTTTTAGTCTAGTGTATCTCTTGTATACAAAATTTGTTTACTGGAAACATTTGCTCAAGGACATTGCATCAATATCTGAAACTTTACAGAGAACAGTAAATGCCAGATATTGATTGATCTTTAGAAACACAAAGTTTTCAATAGTTGGTTCCCCACTTTTACCAGTGGTAACTAACTTTACACAAAGCTATGCATTGCTAGCAGTCTTGTAAATAATGTTGTCCTTCTTATCCCTCGTGATCTGGATTTGTGTATGTTCCCGCAGGTATAAACTACACTGATCCCAGAACTCAGAAATGCTACATGTTATTTGAGTACCCTTGGTGTTGCAAAACATTCTCTGACTAGTTTGCAAACAGCTGTGTTAGGAGCTGAGCATTGATTTCTTTTGGATTGACAGGATGCATATGTTGTGGAACACCAGTTTCAATGTTGAAGCTGACTTCTGAGTTATAATTTGCTTTGAGAGAAAACAAAAAAGGGCAAAACGAGGTGTAACAATATTGTCCAACATGGTTCCAGTGTTTACTGGAACACTCAGTCTGGGATTTGGGAGTACCTGTCTTTCTCGTAACTGATACCTGCATTTAGAATGCAGTTCTCGGAACCTCTTTCCTTTTTGTAAATGATAATTGCAAATAGAAATATTTCCTAAGTAGTAATTTGCTAGTTCTCCACCATACATGCTTATAGTTATATCCCTGAATGTTAAGAACTGATATGTGACAATTGGCATAATTTTGAAGTGATTTTGCTAAATTACAGCATTGTTTGCTGAGCTATGATTACTGTAAGAGTGATGAAGGGTTTTGCTGTGTGTGCAGTTTGCTGACCACACGTGCTTGTGTTTATTCCTATTACAGCAGTGTAATTAACAGTAACAAGAACTGGTGAAGTTACTGTAATTCTCATGTAGGACAAAATGATTAGGTTTTGAGATAAGATAGGCCAGGCACAAGCACAACGGCTCACAAAAAGCCATTTGCTTTTGAGAAATCTTTCCAATTCAGAGTAAGAATTTAAAGAAACCTGGCAGAGAAAAATTTCCAATCAGGAAATTCTTGTGCAGAACTGTCACCCAGTTAGGAACCATTTGGACCCCTAATTTGGCAAGCTCAGGGAAAAACAGGAAAGAAAAGTAAAAGTCAGGATATTTTACTGGTTTTGCTAGGTAACCGTTAGGGATGTGGTTAGAGTTTTCCTCTGGAGTGACTCACTTTGGTCTGTCCTGAAGGTATTTTACACCAGACACTGAAAAGTCGGCACAACGTGATAAACCTTCAACACTTCCTTTCTATAGTTGGCCAACCCAGGCTGATAAATTGAAGGTTTAATTGAAAGTCGGCTGTTACAAATGGAGAGACATGCGCAGCACTTCCTAAATGATTTAGAGTTGACATGCAAAGAGGGGCAATGGAGTGCTTTACGGTGACTTGGTGAATTGTTTGAGTGAAGCTTTTCCCACCGCTGGCGGGCCCAAGAATCGTGTGAGCAAACTGAACAACAAGAGGTCACTCTATGACTGACGGTTTATATTGAGTGCAGAAGAAAAGAATGTCACGTCTCTTGTGGTTGGTATATTTGCTTGTAAAAAAAGATAATCAGGTCTTTTACCCATGAAGGGATTGATACGGAAAAGGCCATTTTTCCACGGGCCACCCGTAGTGGCCAGCATTTGGAAAACAGGGCAGGGATTCCATTCCCATGACTTGTGTATGGAAATATTTTCCTTTTGCAACGGAGGATGTTGTGACTGAAAAAGGACAGTGCCATTTTTGTTGACATGTTCTCTGTGAGTTTTGTAACATCCTCAGCTGTTGGTTTGCTATCATAATGGATTTGGTGTGTTGAAAACCTCGGGCGACATTGTAGGAAGTTAGAACATGGCCACTACCCCTCAGCCAATGGGAGCCCTTCAATTACTGTGATTATATCCACATAGTGCAGAAAAAGTGTTGTACTATCCAAAAAGTGTGGGATTATGTAAAATTTGCATAAGATAATACCACACTTTTTGGATAGTACCACACTTTTTGGATAATCCAACACTTTTTCTGCACCACTGGTCGGATCACACACTGTGCTAATTGCCAAGGGGATTAGAGAGGATTAAGACACAAAGACTCAATGTCATAAAAGTAACCAACAGTTTAATGCTTTCCATAGCTGTAACAAAGAACCAGGTCTTCAGAAAATGACAAGGTTACTGCCGTCAAACTATACAAAACAGTTTGATTCTTTCTACCGAAACAGTACCCAACAGTCAATGATTTCTATCACTGGAAAACACAACCAGATCTTCAGAAAATAACAACATCTGTGCAATATTCTACAGACAGTAACAGGCTCGACCATGCCGTCAAACTTACACACAGTTTGATTATTAAAACTGTAAACTACTGAAAACAGTGTCGCCAATCCAGAAAATAACATGGGTGCCAGGTACGTTAAACCAAGGAGGTTAAACTAAACAAAACAGTTTGACTCTCTCTACTGGAAAGCAAGCTTGATTCATGTTCTCAGTGCTGGAAACAGTGGAAAGAATAACCGAAACAATAAACCAAAACAGAGTAACTCACAGTTCATGATCAGAAATCCCAGTTCAAATATGCTTGCCATGATGATGTAACGTTAGATTCTAGTCCGTTTGGCTGAAAGATGGAAAGCTGTAACAACCCGCTTGACTCTCAAGGTCAAGATGTTCCTTATACCGGTCTGCAAAGTGGAGCCCCAGGCTAGTCGGTCAGTCCAGTCATTGAAAGTTCAAGTCAAAGCCGGTTAAAATTCAGTTTAGCCGTACCAGATCCTTCCCCGCCTGTGGCTGGGTGTAGACTGAAGTTTCACATGGAACAGACTAGATGGAGATGGCCACCCACCGCCATGCCATAAAACACCATGAACAAATTCCATTGATCAATAAATTCTCTATCCATGAGAGCAAGGAGGTCCCCTTTTCCGCCTCCTTGATGAGAGGTAACTCTAACACACTTTGAAGATAATGTGATATCCTGATTGATTCATCTTGAAAAATATCTTCGGGGTAGTGGCCATGTTCTAAAATAGATAGATGATGGGCTTGGCTTGATTATGTGAAATAGGGGTTGCCCCCCACTCGGGGGTTCCTTTAACACCCTCGGCTTCGCCTCGGGTGTTAAAGGAACCCCCTTGTGGGTGGGGCAACCCCTATTTCACATAATCAAGCCACGCCCATCATCTATCTATTACTTAGTGTCTGGCAGAAGCACATTATGAAGACCTCAGAAATGTTTGAACATATCTCACTTTTAAAGTAGACTGTCTTATGCTCATGACTACAGCATTTGTAGGGGTTTAGACTTGTCATAATCCCAGCCCATAGCAACAGCGTCACGTTCCTGTGAACCCCTCTGCCCAGGAAGCTGCTTGTACCTGGGAAAATTCCCCTGACGCCCTGGCAGGCACTGAAAGATCCAATTTGGGGGGCTGTTTGCTACAGGAAGTCCTGAAGGCAGAATGGCTAATGGAATCGTTCAAACAGCCGACATTGAAGCTCAAATTGTTTCAGCGTATGCTGTAAAAATGGTCGCCATCCCAGATGTTTTACACGCAAAATAAAAAGCCGCATTTATAGCAGACGCAGTGGTGTGTATAGCTGTTCCGTTAGGCACCGTTATCCCAGATAATTCCTTTTATACAAGACAGGAGCTGATAAAGGTCAGGTTGTTGGTAACCTTTCTGCACTTTGCCACACGACAGGAAAACGGCTCAAACTCCTGCACTTCAGATTTTATTGAGGCACAAACTTGTTTCACATATTACTCAATGGATACATTTTGTAGCTAATAAAAAAGAAAACTATAGCCAACTTTTCTATCCATCCCCATGGAGCCGTAATAGGTCGGTGTCAGGTTGAAGAGTTCAAGTTGATCAATCATATGTGATACTTCCAGTGGTTATGGCCAACCCGGGGAGGTCTGGCATTCCCTGGTGCACAAATATGCATGTTCCCATATCAAAGGCCTCATACCATAGATTCATTCATATGGTCCGTGTGCGCCTAAATAAGATATGTGTCAATGCCCAAAATATGGACACTGGACTATAGATAGTTTGTGGATACTAGCACCCCAAGCCTGGTTTCTGATAGCGGTTTATACCCATGTAGTGTTGAGATTGTGGTTACATTAATTTCAGACTGTTAGACAAACAGAGATGAATGGGTAGATTGTGGTTTGATATAATTAGACGCTGTGAGAAAGCTCTCACTCTGGGCGTGCCTCTCTAATTTCAAGGCAGTTGATTAGTAGGGACTCCTGTCTGATTTTTTTCAATCGTCAATCGAGGTAAAAGCAAGCTTCAGCTTTATCTAAAGTTTTGACTTGTGATATGTTTGGTGTTGACGGGTAGTAAACCCGGTTTGCCCAAGGTATTTCCCGTGATTGTATGCAGATTCGTCGGTACTTAGTGGTCCTGGCATCCTCGCTCAAGTGTCTTTCAGCAACTTTCCTTCATCTTTGTTGTTTTAGTGGAGTCAGGTCTTTGTTTTGTTAGGGTAGCGTTTCATCCCTGCCCTGTTTGAGTAGACCTCCTATCATGGTGCAGTGTGTGATTGTCCAAAAGTTTATGTTGATCTCAACCGGTCATGCTGTGGGGTTTGCTGCTGAGCCCTACAAACATCCCTCATGCGTTTCTGTGACTGTGAGGTCCAAACAAAGCCTTAACCTCCCAAATTTGGGGTAATCTTTGAACAACGAGAAAGGTCAGAACAGCAGGGCTTGGTCAAGCGCGAAGATCCGAGAAACCAAGGCAGTAGGACAGAACAAAAACCCTCAGAAATGGGAAAGAGAAATTCCTTTGTGAGATGGATTATGAAAACTACTTGTTGCAGATGTATTGGGTTGATTCCCATGGGTTGCCTAATGCACCTAATTTGCTTAAAAACAGGATTTTATAATGAGGAATATTTCCATTGTTTGGCTTGATTGTGTTGTTTGAAGTAAGAAGATTAATGGGTAATCTTTCTGCGAAACAAAGCACAATGTACTCTGGAGAAAACATTGCTGCAATTTGTTGAAAATCCTAAATTTTGCTTTCCTTTTCTTGCCCCTTGCTATTTTAGTATTTAGTTCCAAAGTTGATGGATTATGCCTTTCTAGTTTCTTTTCAAGCACCCAGACATATCTTTACCGTTCACTGCGCATTCAAGTGCGGTTTTACGAAAGTTTCTGTAACACAAGCGGCTGGTTTTGTTTGTTGCCACAGTTAAAAGAATTTTCCCCAGGTAAAAGAAGTCTCCCCTGCTCCATTCTCCCAGAATGGAGTTGAAGTATTAGGTTCTACGTTGTTAACCTTGCCACCATTGTAACAATTAACCCATGTGATCCCCTACACCAGGGAAGGCTCCAAGATCTGTTTACCAATCAGTAAAGCTTGTTGAAGCGCTGAATCCCACACCTTTGTGACACCCTCCACAGACATATACAATCTGTAATGGCATTATGGACTGGTATTGCCCTGTCAAAACCCCAACAAGGCAAGGCTTTCCAACTGAAGTGGAGGTTAGAATAACACCGCACCGTTTCTCTTGTCTTTCCCTGCCATTAGCTAGCTCAGGTATCCGGCGTAAATAGTTGCCTTTTATCCCGAGCGGTCCAGGTTTCTGTAAGCGGAGAGCCGGGATTGTTTTAGAGGGGTGGCTAGATTTCCCCAGTATGTTTAGTATGCAGCCGCGATACGGCGGCGGCCTTACTCCCCTCCCAAATAACCATGGCCGGAGAAACACTACCACACGTGAACGCGGTCCGCTCGGCCGGTGTAAGCCGGAGTCGGGGTGGCCGCCGGTTATTTGTGAACGCCGGTTCCCACCGCGGGTTGGGGCTAAGCTACTGTTGACAGGGAGACCTGGCGGTTGGGAGGGGGGCTGGTTTCCTTATCCAGCAGGACTAGGTCATGGGAACTGCCAGCAAGCTGTTCGTCATGTGTCAGGGAGGGCGCTCCACAATTCCTTACAAGCTGGCCATGCATGGAGGGGCTCCACACTCCATACTCGGACATTCCTCACGTGGCCTGCAAGAAAAGCCTGCAACCAAAAAGGCACGGCCTGGCCTGGAATACAGATTATCTCCTCTCTTCCACCAACCTACAAGTTTCTCTCTCCTTTGTCCTGACATCGTGCCCTTGGAGTGGGATCCTGCAGGGGCCTGTCTGTCTGTCAGGCCAGCTGGGTGGGGAGGGGTGAAGCCCATTCTCTACACACCACTTGTTCCTTTCAGGCTATGCTAATGAGATCATTTGGTCCCGGTGTCCTCAGTGGACTTCTGCCCTCTTCAAGTCCTGGTCGGAGATGAACCATTGTCCCAAAGTCTGTTAATCCGTGACAAAAGGAATCTATCATCATGAGGGTACCTAGAGATTAAGACAATGCATATGCATATAATCCCTCATTTTCCTCTCTGAATATTAAAAAGATTTCTGCAGATAATTGGTTGAAAATTCAAAGCTGCATTGTGTGAGAGAGCCTGGGAAAATCGTAGCCTTCATGAAAACCTTTTTGAGTCAAAGGTTATTTCTTAATTGAGTAATGAGGACAACTTGCCTTTAGGATATGATAGTTACATAATGTTCCTACAGTGACTAATTTGCCATACCTTGACCCCTCTGCCTTCAAGCATAAACAATCTTTTTAAAGTCCTGAAAAATTTCTGGAAAAATGAATGTGACTGTGGTCTTTTGGTTGACCCATTCCTGGAGGACAAAATTGTTTACTTCCTTAGACAGTGTCCCAGAATAACTGGCCCTACAAGCCTTTCTTAGTTGTTAATTTGCCCCGTCAAACAATTTTAGTTGGGAGGGTCAGAGTTAAATGTCCCACGCTATCGTAGAATGCTCAATTACCAAAATTAGGGAGCAGATGCCACATAGGTGGGATACACGAAGCCCAGTCGTCCGTCAGTGATTTGCGTCCGGTTGGTTTTTGTTTGCCGAGCTCTGGAGCGTTGCAAGGACCGTAATATTTACCTCGCATTAAGCCGGCGATGACATTCACAAGCCATGGCCCGACTGTCATCAGAGTTTACTGATTCATATCTCTGCATATCAACTGTTGTACTTGTGACAGAGTTTGTTGAAATATTCGGACAAAGGCAGTTGGTGTTCGGCTTAACCCTGCAGTTCCGCTGGCTTTGAGAGGCGATGTCTGGCCGAGACTTGTAGCAAAGCGGCCCCTCGTGCATGTTTACGGCGGTCGGGGGTTTGTTTTACTTCTTCGTGTCACGCAGAGAAGGAGACATTCCACAGGATGGGGGACGGACGGTGGGAAATGTACGAAATGACAGGATATTTTGGTCTGGAAGGCCGAGCTGTTAGTCTTACCGTGTGTATACTATCCACGGCACTGCCCTTTGTTTCAACTGCATGTGCTTGTGCCCTCGCTATTCTCCTGTTGCAAATGCAGAAACGCATCCCTGCGGGTTGCCATGGCGATGGGGCAAGCTTGGCTGGAGACTGACATGTGAAAGGCAAACATGGGGGAACATAGTGGCACAAGAGGTGCTGGGGATGTGAAGTGTTTCATTGTGGAGCACCCTCCAGAAAGCAAAGACCTCTTCTTCCCAAGCCCTCTCTTCAGCTTTCACGCTGACTCCACTCTGCAAGCAAGCGGGGACTTGAGGGGCTGCATTATACCAAGACGGTTCCAAAGCTAGACTTAACCCAGTTCTTTCCAGGTCCAACTGCAAATATATATCTCTTATATTCTTCCTGTTGGTCTACATGTATTAAAGTCTACTCTATCACCTTTTCATTGTGGATGTATGAATTATTCATCCAATAAATCAATTCATTGCCTGTTATTGTGTTAATAGTGGCCATTCAGCTTCAATTATGAGGTATTGAGGGAAATATCCATACATCTGTGGTAAGATGACATCACCAGTTTGCACTGTTAAGTTGTTCGATTCTTGTGCCAGGGGCTTGGAATAAGGCAATGTCATTTGTCAGTCAAGTAGAGCAACAAGTTGTTTCACTATGTATAGTAGCTTCCCTTTGTTGGTTGTTACTTTGATAGTCATGGAGAGACAAGAAATTGCAGATATTTACAGGGGACAGACTTTGAAGTACAAAGAGGTAGTGGTTCAAACACCTGGTCTGTTATGGCGTTAAGAACAGCAATTCTGACAATGCTTTGTAGTGAGAGGAAGACAGGATTTTTTAAAACATGCTTGACAACGAACAGATGATCACAAACTGACAAAGGGATAGATAGTAGACTAGTGTGTCTGTACATCCTTTGATGAGTCCAACAACTGAATTGGGGAACAAAAAAACTTCCATTCTCTGACACTTGATATGAGTATCTGTAACACTGACATTTACTTCAGTACTGTGTCACACCCAGTGCCTGTTTTTCCAGCTTCTAATGCTATTAAGTTTAATAGGGATAAAGTTTGTTTTCAAGAGAAAAGAGTAACCAGTAGTGTGGGTCCCTCCAGACTACAGCATAAGGCCAGAAGACCTGTGTGTCAGGAGAGGCTGTAGTTCCCATCCCCAGGGCCGACAGGTGTTGCCGATCACAACAAGCTCCAATAACCTGTCAAGTCCAACTGCCTGGTCCAGCCCCTGAGCTGTGCAGGCCCCCTCCCCTGTTGTCAGCACCTGGGGACAGTACAGTAGCTATGGCTGGTGGGGGATACTGTCAGGGGAGCCCTCAATAACAATGAAATGTGGGTGGCCGGCCTCTTGATGACTGATATTGTCCAAAGTGTTTTGGAGAAGTAAACACTAGAGCTGAAAGGATCATAGATGAGGATTTGAGAAATGATTATAAAGTTTGCATTGGTATGGAGAGAGATAGTTATAAGGAAACTGACAACCTATGTGATATAGAGTACGTGTCATAGTTTTCTAATGTCATTCTTCTTTCCTGTGAATTCCGTATATTGTCTTGTCATTTTCCCACCAAATTTTCTATTCAATTTTCCATTGTATTGAGATTTGTATGGTCAGGCACATTCCCCTTTTCTGCACTCTCTTTATAAAGCTGTCAATAAAAGAAAGATTTGAATACACTTAGACGCAAAACGGAAATTCTATAAATCAAAGCCAGACAGTAACATTGTACATGTATTTGCGGCAGTGTTTTGGTGATGAAAAGTTGTTCTCATTAGCTTAGCTAAGGCTTCATCAAAGGGGGGTAATTTGTTTTGTAGTGGGTAGAGCCTGGTAGGGTCAGGCACAATTATACGGAGGTCAGGGAGGTCAGCGGTAGAGACAGGCCGATTGGTGGTTCTGTTGGCCTTTTCACCACAAATGAACTGGCAGACCTTTGGTAATGCTGTTAGGTGTCTGAGCCAGGTCACCGGGGTCACCGTGTGTGTCTGGTGGTGGGGGAGGGACAAAGGAGAGGGTTGGAGAGATGATTCCCTGTTCCTTTCACAAGATAAACGGACTGGGCGATTTTCTTCGACTCCTGGTCTCTGGTCACTACAAGGACTGGAGAAACAATGGCAAAGCCTCAAGCAAAGGCATGGAAAAATGGCCATGTCAAATTGATAGCAAGGAGACCATGATAAGACTGCAGTTTCAACAGCAAGGTGTTTTCCATTAAGAGGCATTAATGCTGAGAAACTTGATCAGATAGGGAGGGGGCTAGGGGACCTAATTGTGTGCCTATTATGGGAGATGTCAGGGTGGAGGTGCCACTGGGGAAACACTTTCAACAGGTGCTCCAGGGATATAACTTCATCTGACAGGTCCTGATACAAGGTAGAGGTTTGTTTTGGGGAGGGGATGTGCCTGGATAATGTACCATGTCAAGGGGTGCAGATGGATACTAGCTATTTACCTCAAACTGTTTGGTGTATGTTTGGGTTTTAGAGTGTGTAACTGTCATTCCTAGAAACCCTCTCAAGTTGAAACCTCTACAAAAGTTAAAACGGTGAAACTTTGGACTATGTAAATCTTGGGTGTACCCTGTCAAGGTTGATAGCTTCCCATTATTTACAGCCAGGATTGCACAAGTTTACCATCTGTTGATCCATGTGAAAAGCACCATGTCTGATAGCGAAGATGGATTTCATGCAGTCTTCCTCAGCCATTTCTCTGGAATATTTCGGTTTCAAAACTAGAAACAGTCATCCCTGAAGCAAATGTTTGATGAAGCTTTAAGAAAGGACAAAGGAAAGAAAACTACGTAGGAGAACTTCAGTGAGGTTTTGAGTGTAAAAAAGAAAAACATAAACAAGTTTTGTGTCTGTTTATGTATGTTAGTCAGTACCTGGTGCCCAAAGCTCTATGGTATTTCAGACAATTAAAGTCCAGCCCAGTGAAACCGGGTGTATGATACTGTAACCCGACTGGTGGTTGAGCTGTTTTCATGTTTGTTCTTTGGTATGCTGATCCCCAAGAGCGCCTTCTAAATCCTCTTCTTATCTACAAATACATGTGTGCTGTTTTCAGTTAGAGAGAATCTGTAACAGTGTTTGTTTGTGTTGGGAGCTGCAGTTGTGGGACAGTGTCACCTCCCCAGTGTTGTCCGACTCTCCGTGCGGCATACTGGAGCGTCCTTTGTGTGCGTGCCTCCCTTCCTAAAGGGCCTGGGGCCATTGTTGGTATGAATGGTGCCCGTTTTTTTCCCAGGCTCTGAGGGGCAAGCGATCAGTATGCACACCTGTTGGGTCTTGTGACCTATTGTGCCATCATTGGCCAATTACAAGTCATGAATTATTCAGTAGCTTATACCAAACTTGAACATCAAGTGGGGAAAACAAGCGTCTCTGGTGGTGGTATCTCTCTCCAGATGTTTTATTTCAAGCATATGTTGTTACAGTGACAAATGCAGATGTGACAAAATGACTCAATAAGTTGCTAGGAGACATAGTTTTCGGTGGGTGATAGTACATGTCTATCAGGTCTGTTTAAATGGCCTCTATTATCCCAATAATGTAATCAGGGTAGGTTTTCCACCTGTTGCAGCGAAACACAGAAAAGCGTGCAACTCAAGATATATTAGATTTGGGTCTATTTCAAATCCATCCTGCCATAATTCTGTACACGCGCTGGTCTCGTAGATATGCGTAGAGTTCGATTTGTTCTTCTCCTTCCTTTGTTTGGGTATTCCCTGCGCTGTGTACCTAGTACGACAGATGTGTAAATATGGGGCCATTCAGCGGTTCCAGTCGTACGTTTGCACACTTCTTAACCCCCAGACAAGTGCCTCTTGCACGGGGAAAAGTCTAAGGAGTTATTTTCTCAGCATGTATCTTTTCATGCGGCTGGCCAACAGAAACTCTCTAAGCCGCGAGTGTCAGACTTGCAAAGTTGGATAACAGCTTATCCCGGCACTGTGAAGTGTCAACACTGTCCCCAATGGTAGTAGCGTTGGCAGCAGTCGGACGTGATTGTCGTGATAGGTTTGTGTATAGAGCTGGGAATACTGTGTAACGTTTCCGGTTTTACTTTAAGGCCTTTTGTGAAGCAGTGACACATTTCCTTTTGTCTGAGAAAGCACTGGTCAGGCAAATAAACCTGTAAAAATAGAAACTACCATAGCAACTACATTTAGATCTCAAGAACTTCCATTAAGTTTAACACATTAGTCTTTAGAGTTTAGTGCAATGAAGTAGAAAGTTACAAGGTGTTAATAGCATGGTCTGGAGAGTGTTTCAGTGACAGAGCATTAGGCCTCTTCCCTTGGTTGTGAACACGGGTTCCTCCCTTTTAAATTTAAAAGGTGAAAAATGCTAACTGCCAGGTTTCACTGTAGCCTGAGCAACAACTTTCTCTAACTTCTAATCTAAGGTCAATACAACATTCTCAAGTGAAGAAGCTGAGTCTTTTTGATGGCCTGGAATTGATATTTTGCCAAAATGTGGATAATTCAGCTTTATGTGCTTGTTCTTGTGACTTGAGCTGACGTCTAGTCATACACATAGATACACACTATCAGACAGGCAGTAGGGGTTGTTACTGGTTGGTATTGCTCAATGATCTTGAATTAACTAGATGATCCCCACAGATGTCTCCATAGATAGCTGGGTGGTCTGATGTCTAGATAGCTGAGTGGGCAACTGTCATAACTCATTTAAGATGCTATCAGAAAATGCTACCTTTCCGGTTCTAGCGCAAACTCGGTCATGTTCAGTGATCTTGCACAAACCATGGACTATGTGGTTCTAGATAGGTGGGCCACTGTCATAGACTCTATCAGTGAGAAAGACTGCTACTTTTCTGGTTCTAGCACAAACCCGGTCTTGTTCAGTGATCTTGCATTAACCATGATCTGTGTTCTCTACAGATGTACAGGTAGCAGTAATGGCTGGGTATCACTAGTATCAGAGATCGCTACCTTTCCAGTTCTAGCACAAACCCTCAGGATCTTGTATTAACCATGTTTTATGTTGTTTTTCCCCCACAGATGTAGAGATGGCTGGGTGGGCGAGTACTGCCAGGAGGTGGACCCCTGCGCGAGCAACCCTTGCCGCCACGGCGGGACATGCGTGGTGCACGACAACGCCACGTGGTCCTGCGACTGTCCCCTGGGCTACACCGACGTGATCTGCCTGACCGTGGTGGACAACCCCTGTGTGACCAACCCGTGCAATAACGGAGGAACCTGCGAACTCATTACCATAGACGACTACCGGTGTAACTGCCAGCCAGGATATACAGGTAACGATTGTTTCACTGGTATTTTCTGTTGTGGACCTCTCTCTCTCTCTCTGTTTCTGTAGTGGACCTCTCTTTCTCTCTCTCTCTGTTTCTGTAGTGGACCTCTCCCTCTCTCTTTCTCTCTTTCTCTTTCTCTCTCTCTGATGATTCAACTTTCCAAAAGGTCCAAAAGATAGCTTAAGTAGCCCGTCCTAGTCCAATTTCCAACTTCATTCTTTGAGACAACAAAAGAACAAAGTATGTTTCTGAAATTCTCAAAGTAACATAAGATCTTCATAATGAATAAGAACTTTTTACAAAGGTTCACATTGGTTCACATAGGTTCCTATCTACATGTAAAACATCACCAGGCTCCTGTGGTACAGACTTGAAAATGAATAACTCTTATATATTTTTCACCAGGTGATACGTGTGACGTAGTTGAGCACTGCTACAGCCAGCCCTGTAAGAATGGCGGTACCTGTACCTCCTCGGAGAGCGGCTACACCTGCACCTGTCTGGGCGGCTTCGAGGGGAGCACCTGCCAGAGCGACATCGACGAGTGCGCGGGGACCAACCCCTGCCAGAACGGCGGGCAGTGCTCGAACACGATGGGGTCGTTCACCTGTAGTTGTCCGAAAGAGCACACGGGCACTCTCTGTGAGGAGGAGTACATACCGTGCTCGCCGTCGCCGTGCCAACACGGAGGGACGTGCGAATCCGTGGACACGTATGAGTACGTGTGCCACTGCATGTCAGGTGAGCATCATGAAATTGTGTGTTTTTGTATTTCTGTGATTCCTAACATACAGACTGCTACGTCAATGAAGGTTAGACATCCAGGTAGTAGGATACGCCAAGAAGCTGCCACTCAAGTAACTGAATACGATTTTGGAAGATTTGATTTTGAACGTTTCCAAAATCATATCCAGTTGCTTGAGTAACTGCTTTTTGGCGTTTACAGACTGCTACTTTTTCACACTTCCTCAACTGCATCCTCAGTTTTGCTATTGTTCACTTTCCCAGTCTAACAAGATAAAATGTCTAAGGGCAAAATGACAGTAATGGCCACCAGTTTGCCAAGTAATCAAAAATGCAACCATCTTCCACTAGCGAAAAGTAGCACCATTTTGCCGTTTTGCCAAGTCTGTTGGCAATCCTCTCATGCCGGCAACATTCCAGAATGTCCAACTTCGACACCCCGACATTCCTGGGTGGACTTCCTTGGCTCAGAAAGTAAACCCTAAAGCTGAGGAACACTGATGTGATGGAAAGTGAAAACAGCCACTTTCACTTTGCAAAACACTTCTTTAGGCATTAGGGACGAACCGTTATGGCTACATAGCTTTGCTTTGGATAAAACTTTCATTTGAAATTATACTTTTCGGCCAACTTTTTGTAAAAACGGCTCCATAGAATTTCTCTGTAATCTTCTATGCTTACTAAGTTATTTTGCTTTCTATGATCCTTCAAAATTGCAAGTCCACTTGATTTGCATGTTTGAAAAATCAGCTCCTTGTCAGTCTTTATATCGTTCTGTTGGCTAATTAATGATTGATATACGGTCAGTTTAGATAACAAATACACTATTCTTGAAATTACACAAAAAGAGAGGAATACCACTAATGTTTATATCAACTGCATTCTTAACATCTTCATTTCTGCTGAACTAGAATATGTTACATTGTAACTAGAATATCTGTTTTGTCATCCAATAAATTCTTATCGCGGGGTCATCCCGGAGGTCACATTGTTGAAGTGACCCCCAATTAGAGCCACTCTGGGTCCATTAGACCCTACAAATTGAAGAACCGACTTCTCAATTGTCAGGGACAGAGATACTTGTCTGTTATACCAATTACTATGTTGGAGAGCCGTGCCTTGGTATTGATTTCCTACTGTAAGGACTTTATATAGGGACAAACTGAAGAAAGATTTAGCAGTAGCATTGGTCTTAAGAAGAAAAGATGTTGTAGATTCTATTGTTGTTTTTATGGTAGCAAGTACAGGAAAATTCGCCAGTAAAAACAAGCATTTGTGCATGTCTATTCTTGTGAAACAAAGAAAAATTGGTCCATAGGCAGACAAGTTTTAGATAGACTTTTTCTGTTAATTTATAGTCAATATCCTGAGTAAATCTTGCTTATAGCAGCCCGCCCACTCCTAGAAGGGGCCAGTTACAGCCCTGGACAGCAGAGTTTGTGTTACACAGACTACATAGAAACTACAAGATCTACTTTTGTTGATGTTGTGTACTATATACTCTCAAACTTATATGCTCTGTTCTGTTCAGGTTTTACCGGAGATGACTGTGAGGTTAATGTTGACGACTGTGTGGACCATCTATGTGAGAACGGAGCTGCCTGTGTAGACGGAGTGAACGAGTACACATGCACGTGTCCCAGTCAGTGGGCAGGTAAGGGAGCTGTCTTTTCTTTCTTCTCTTTTATACCCCCAATGACTGTTGTATGTATTTAGCTATCATTATTGTGCCTCTGCTAAGATTTAGTAGGTAGGTTATGCTGCAACTACGTTTTGTAGGATTGTGAGTTAGATTTGATAACACAGATTTGACTACTAAAAGGCCATGAACAATTTTGATGATTTTTGTTTTTCTACCCAAAAAGGATGGTCCTCCAAAGCTCCCCCTTGCTGCTTCCTTTTAAACTGCAGTTTTGCATCAGAAGCATGTAAATCTTATACAACCTTTGAAACAGTGTCTCTGAAATTCAACAAGTTACTCTAAAGAAGATTTACAAGTTGGTAACAGCAACAATATAGGCTGTTGTGGATTGTTTAGAAATTCTTTCTGTCGAGACAACAGCTGTATTTTGTACAGCTATGGCTAATAAGCATTGCCTGAAACACCAAAAATGTCGCTGGATAAAGTATGCATGGCCAACGTGACATAGAAGCATTCCATCAGGTACTATTCAGGTGACCAGCCGTCAACTCAGACCCTGGAACTTTGAAACGGCTCCAATTATGCAGACCTTCGCCTTGGGAGCCATTAGCAGAAGTTAGGGAGCTGGCAGTTTCTGGAGTTAGGGCATTGTTGAAAGTGTCTGGCTGCCCCCAGTTGAAATTGGGCCCGACCTCCCTTCACGGCAAGTGCCTCTAGTGCCACTTGGAGTCTCTCCCTGGCCAAATTGCTCTGTAGGAGAGGCATCAGATTCAATTTGAGCACCCCTGGCTGTGACAGGCCAGGGAAAATAATGGCCTGAGAGGGTGACTGGAGGTTACCAGGGGACTTAACCCTTCACAGTGAGGTTCATGGCTAGGGCTGTTGAACAGGTGCGAGGCATTCATCACCTTGTGGCAGGGTCTGGCTACATAAGAGTCACCTTAGGGGCAGGGAGGGGGGCAATTGTGTATCTTTTTTTTCCAAGGAAAAATGCTGGACAAGAAAGTTTTGAGTAGGTTTTCACTGGAAAAGTAGTCTTTTTTGGGGTGATGCAGCAGTTTGTTGTAATCAGACAAGTTCTATCCATATCAAAATAATTGTGGGCTATGCCAGCAAACTTAGAGAATTTTCAGAAAGTCTGCAAAAAAGCAGTTTCATATCTAGACCTTCGAAGTTTTCAAAGGAAGTACCCCAAGAAGTCCATCCCTAAATCACTATAACTGTTGTTTTGTTACAGACAATTTTCATTCCTGTTAACTTTTGATTCCAACTTGTACATGAAAAGTATTGAAATAAAACATACAGTTTTGTAACTGTAAGTTGAACTTCAAGGCTGGTCATTTGGGACCAGCCTAGCAACTCAAAAATTGCTTCTTCAACTTTTGACAGTTATTTGTGAAAATGCACCCCATATGACATTGTTATGGGCAGCAAGGGCCATCCAGTTCCATAGTTTGACCTCATTGTCCTAGGGTCAGTGCCAAGTTATTGGCCAATTTTCTCTCCTGTCATATGGACTCCTCTGTGTATTGGCCCTGGTCAAGTGGTAGTCATAAGGCTGGGGACAATCAAAGTAAGTTAAGAGTCATTGGAGTGTGTCTCAGTATCTGCTGATGGTGGATTGTGACAGCGCTGGGTCCGCATATGTCCCCAAGTTCCGACATCTGCGGACATGTCAGGGAAAACTGTCTAGATTGGGCCTTAGTCATAACGCACTGGACAATCAAAGTAAGTTAATAGTCATCGGAGTGTGTCTCAGTATCTGCTGATGGTGGATTGTGACAGCGCTGGGTCGGCCCATGTCCCCAGTGGGTAGGTAGTCCTGACATCTGCGGACATGTTGGGAAAATTGTGTCTAGATTGGGCCTTAGTCATAAGGCTGGGACAATCAAAGTAAGTTAAGAGTCATAGGAGCATGTCTCAGTATCTGCTGATGGTGGATTGTGACAGCGCTGGGTCGGCCCATGTCCCTAGTGGGGAGGGGTGTTCCCTTGGCATGAGGCAGTGCCAGGATCAGCTTGTCTGTATCACCTAACCCCTGACCTTGCTGTTGACAGCCATGCCCTTTTTGAATATGTGAGCTAATAGAAAGGAAATAGGAAGTAGGCTGTGGTCAGCAGCGACCGGAAAGACTTGAGTTTCTACAGTTGCAACTTTCTTGCAGAAATGGAGTACTAAGGACTTCACAGGAGAAATTTGTCTAATTTCAAATCTTAGCGATTGAAATTACACATCTGAGCTATGTTTCTTTCTTCTCTCTTATTTCTTATTATTTGCCTAAAACAAACCAAAGGTAATTTTTTCCTCAATATACATTTGTAGTTCTCTGAGTATTGCTTATTGTGTGACACATGTTTTTATTGATTTTTGGGAATTGAACATTATGCATGATTTTCCAATGTCCAGGTCGATACTGCAATGAGGATGTGGATGAATGCATGCAGTCCCCAAACATCTGCTTGAACAGCGGAACGTGCCACAACACCGTGGGGGGTTACAGCTGCGTGTGCGTGAACGGGTGGATCGGCGACGATTGCAGCGAGAACTTCGATGATTGCGCCTCGGCCGCTTGCTTCAACGGAGCCACCTGTCACGACCGTGTGGGGTTCTTCATGTGTGAATGTGCACCTGGGAAAACAGGTAAGGTTTTCAGCCAAATCTGTTCAACAAAGTTCTTAACACACAAGCAATATATATATATAATCACTAACAGATGTGTCAGTTACTGTCTGGGAGTCTTCCTCAGTGCAGAACTGACTTGTTCTTCATGACTGATGATGATATACTAGTTATGCGCTAAAAACTTTTTCTAACAGTGATTCAGCAACCTAAGGATACTATTCACTGTCAAATAGACTAGAGTATTGCTATATTGCATAGGCCTCAATGTTGCTTCATAGCAAAGAGTTACTCTCCACTGATTTGATGAAAGCTTTCTCAAACGGATGTTGTTTTAATTTCGTACAGGTCTTCTGTGCCATCTGGACGATGCCTGTGAGAGTAGCCCCTGCAACGAGGGAGCGATCTGCGACACCAACCCCGTCAACGGTCAGCCCATCTGCACCTGTCCTGACGGGTACGAGGGACAGCTGTGCATGCAGGACATAGACGAGTGCGCGCTGGGAGAGAATCCTTGCGAGCACGATGGAGAGTGCAACAACGTCCCCGGGTCCTTCACCTGTACGTGCACAGACGGGTTCACCGGCGATCGCTGCGAGGTGAACATCAACGAGTGCGCGTCCAACCCGTGCCAGAACCAGGGCACGTGTATCGACGACATCGGCGAGTTTCGCTGCGCCTGCATGCCGGGATTCGCCGGGGACCTTTGCGAGACGGACGTTGACGAATGCGCAAGCTCCCCTTGCCTCAACGGACTCTGTAGGGATGGCATCAACAAGTATGAGTGCGAGTGTGACCCGGGTTTCGAGGGCACCACTTGCGAAAACAACATCAATGAGTGTGCGAGCGGGCCATGCCGCAACGGGGCGCACTGTTCCGACTTGGTGACCACGTACGCGTGCACGTGTTTGGAAGGTTTTACCGGCACTGACTGTGAGATAAACATTGATGACTGCCAGTCTAATCAGTGCCAGCATGGTACTTGTGTTGACGGCGTGGCTTCCTTTACGTGTTCGTGTGAGCCGGGGTACAACGGTCCCCTGTGTGAGTCCCCGGTAGATGAGTGTGACAGCGATCCCTGTCAGAATGGTGGCACATGCGAGGATCTTGTGAACGGATATCGCTGCAACTGCCTGGCTGGAACATCAGGTAAGGTTCAGCTTCTCTCAGTCCATACTGTTAAAAGATAGATTTGTGTGATGTCTTAAACTGTAAAGATACTACCGCATGAACAGCCTTACAATGTAACTGGTTATGCAGTGATTCTGTTTGCAACATCACTACGTAAGAACATGGCTTCCTCCTGCGTAAACCTCCATTACTAACTATCGAAAATCTTTCCCCTCCCAATGCGCAGGGTCTAACTGTGAGGTGAACCAAGACGACTGTACAGGGAACCTGTGTGTCCATGGGGTCTGTCAGGACGGCCTGAACGACTACACCTGTCAGTGCGACGGGGGCTATGAAGGTAAGAACCTTATCGAGATACTTGCAAGCCATGTTGTCTTGATGCAGTTTGAGTTTGATAAACAGAGCTTTTTTTGTGATAGATGCTTAGCCGTCAGCACTTCCAAGAATACTCTCCACTCACTACCAGTTTAGTAACCTCTTCTGGTACCTTTGTCCTGTACAGCTCTAGGGCTACTGAAAATGTAGATGGGCACTGCCACTGTACACGGAAAGGTCTTAAAAGTGTTTTTAAGGAAGACATTGACATCTGAACTATCTTTTTCAGGTAATAATTGCGAGCGCGAGATCGACGAATGCGCCTCCTCTCCCTGCCACAACGGCGGGATCTGTCACGACCTGGTGAACGCCTTCAGCTGCGAGTGTCCGCCCGGTTACCACGACCAGCTGTGTTACTCCAATGTTAACGAGTGTGAGAGCAGTCCCTGTGCTCACGGCACATGCCAGGTGAGACGCGACTCTTCTGTATGCTCTTTACCAATTAAATGATACTTTGTGTTGTATTTTAGTGTCTTGTATTTTTGTATTTTAATTTTAAAAGAAAATGTCAAAAAACAGTCTTGTGAAACAAGCTGATATAAAACTGAGATGATTAACTTCTCCTTGTTGCTTACCCTGTAACAAATGCAATTTGAATTAGATTTAGTGTACTAGTGGTAGATTTTCAAAGGAAAACCTGCCTAGGACAACCACCCAGGGAATCTGGTCTCTTTTTTTCAGAAAGAAAATAAAGCCACAGTACAACCAAGCAGTGATAGTAATATTGTTCCACTATGCACATGATGAAAAAAGTACATGCAGAAGTTAGATAGAGTCTTAAAAACTTGTATTTCTCCCTTTTTTAGGATGGAATCAATGACTACACCTGCACCTGTGAAAACGGTTACGAGGGGAAGAACTGTGATGTGAACATTGATGAGTGTGCCTCCAACCCCTGCCAGCACGAGGGGCAGTGTGACGATGGCATTGGGAGATACGAGTGCCAGTGTCTCCCTGGATACGAAGGTAAAGTTTGATTCAAATCATCACCTGATATTATGTTACTTGTGTACCTTTATATGTGTACTCTTGAAGAGTATGACATTGTAAAAATGTATGTTTATTTGTTTTGCGTAACCAGTACACTATTGGTGTGTTGCTTATCGTTAGGCGTAACTGATATATAGTTTTGTATAATGAATGAGTATGTAGAAGATTGGACTGAACGGTTCGATCCACTCTCACCTGGAAGGATACTTTATCTTTTTGATGTGTGGAGGGTTCTTCCAACATGCTCTTGTTGTTTGAAATGAGTCCTTCCCAGTGTGAATGAATCAATTCCTACAGTCTGGTCTCCTAGTTGGTATACAGAAATAACACCTGATATGTCAATCCCTCCACAAATGTAGTAAATCCCAACAAGTAAATAAACACATGTACGTGTGTTTCCACAGGTGTGAACTGCGATATCAACACGGACGAGTGCGCCAGCAACCCCTGCCAGAATGGTGGGCGGTGTCTGGACGGAGTCAACAACTACGTGTGCGACTGCGACCTTCCCTTCGTGGGAACCAACTGCCAGACGGAGCTAGCGCCCTGCCGCCCCAACCCCTGCGAGAACTCGGGCGCCTGTATCCCCTCAGCCGACTACCAGACTTTCACCTGCAACTGTGCCGATGGGTTTGAAGGTAAACTGGCTTGTCATGTTTCCACAATGTTCGCTCTGTATGTATGGACCTTCAGGGTCAAATTTTATTACCTGTTATTGACAAACTTTTCCCTTGAAAATGCTTGCAAAAAGTTGAAGTAACGAAGAAAGAGCATATTTTCCTGAGCTGGTTTTTAAGAAAATATTTCTATTTTGTTTGCTAAGTCTTGATTGTTGCATGGCTTTTGAAACCAATGAAACTTTGTCATCTGAATCTGTTTCATCAACAATACTTTCCTTTTCTGTATGTTTCCACCACTCTCTCTCTCCCAAACCTGTCAAATCTACAAGTGTAACTTACAGTGTTTCCTTTCCCCACATCATCATCACAGGCGAGACTTGTGCTGATGATATTAATGAGTGCCAGTCTAACCCCTGTAAGAATGGCGCGCCCTGCGTCAACCTGGAGGGAGACTTCCGCTGCGACTGTCTCACAGGCTTCGCTGGCGAGCTCTGCTCGGTCAACATCGACGACTGCGATCCTGGTAAATACATATGTCTACACTTCTTACTTATCCTTCTAGCTAAAGTACCCTTTTGGCATCAGATTTGTTTTTGTTTTGGTGGAAGCAGGGACATAGTTTAAGATATAAGCTAAGCATCTCATACTCCTGAAAGCAGAAGAAGTCAACTTTACATCTAAACACTGTGAGTCTGTGACCAAAGAGATTTTAAGTGTATAGGAGCAAGAAAACTCAATCCTGCCAGTGACAAAAGGAAGACTTAGGTACAGAAGTTGAAAGTATTGCTCTAGAATTCTGAATCATTCTGGGCGAGTTGTGCTATTTTCTGCTGTGTCAACGCACACTTTTTATAACAGTTTGGACCTCGTGCCGTGCCTTGCTAAAAGGAGTGTCCGGATTAAATGCCTACCACAAAAGCACTTTACCCCCCGACTTCTAATGTGCCCAAAGTTGGGATGGGTTGTTAAGAAAGGAAATGGCATGTATCACAGTACAGATGTCCCAAATGAGGGGGATATGTCCCGCCTACGACCCCGGAATGGCCCTTTTCTGGCCGTCCGCGGATATTTCAGGAATTAACGACCCTGAAGATTGGTTAGATCTATCGCTCACTGTCGCACTTTCTATGGAATTGGCACGAGGAGGATTTTCGTGGCGCGTTTGTCGCTATAAGCGGGAAATGTTTCCCATTCCGACCCGCGTTAAAGGCGCTGCTTGCGCCATGCCGGCCGGGCGTACGCCCCATTTCTCCTAAATAACTTCCAAACCGCCGGCATTTCACAACTTCTCATGGCTGAAAAGTTACGCTTCACTAAAGCACAATGGTGTGAGAACGCCACATTCTTTGTCAGTGAAGCTACCAGTGCGGAACCACTTCTCATATCCAGCCCATAGTGTTACATACAATGCCTACCTGTTGTTAGATTGATGTTACCTGCCCTTTTCACTAAAACTATTGTAAAACTTTTAACCTTTAACAACACAGACGGAAGTATTAGAAAAATGTTAGCTGTCCATGGTGTGAATATGCATCTTGATTAGTTGTTTACAAAGGCTGCTGCAAAAGTTGAGACAGGCCTTTGTGGAGCCACCTTTTACATCCAGTACTGTTGTAAGATAGATGTTGCCTGCCCATTTCACTAAAACTTTTGTAAAAGTTGTAACCGTTAACAGTTCAGACAGAAGTATTAGAAAAATGTTAGCTGTCCGTGGTATGAATATGTATCTTGTTTACAAAGGCCTGCTGCAAAAGTTGAGACAGACCTGTTTACAACCACTTCTTAAATCCAGTAGTGTTGTAAGATGGATGTTACCTGCCCTTTCAGTAAATCTTTTGTAAAACTCGTAACCTTAACAACTCAGACAGAAGTATTAGAAAAATGTCAGCAGTTCGTGGTATGAATATGCATCTTGTTTACAAAGGCCTGCTGGAAAAGTTGGCGCAGGCCTGATATGACTTGACAGGTACAAATTTGTTGGCCTTTGATGTTAGTGGAAAAGTATGGCAGCAATTCCAAACATGCCTGAAAGGCCTTCTCCCCGTAGAAGGCTCTGTGCAAATTTTAATTAAGAAGAGAAGCCAGAACTAAAAGCATTTTTCACCCTTGTTGATAGCGTTCTACACATTTTAAACATTTATGTTTAATACTAAAAAAGCACTGTTAATCAAACAACTGGACATGATTTTGGAAATGGTGAGATGTTTCAGACAACCATCCAGTGTCTTTTGTCAGTGTCAGTGACGCTTGAGAAATATTGTTGTAGAGCATTTTTATATCCTAGCTGTGAATTGCTATGCAAAGGAAATCTAGTTTGAGAACAGGTTTATCCTAACATTCATGTCTTATTCTTCCCTTCCCCAGATCCGTGCCATAATGGTGGAACATGTAACGATGGCATCAACAGCTACACTTGTTCCTGTATGCCCGGCTTCGGAGGTACAAATTGCGAGGAGGACATCGACGAATGTTACTCCAACCCCTGCCAGAACGGAGGACAGTGCATCGATGCGGTGAACGGCTATGCCTGCGACTGCGTGGTGGGATTCATCGGAACGAACTGCCAGACAAACAAGGATGACTGCACCTCTAGGTATGGCGCTGGCGGAATTCACGGCATTTTCCTATATGCAAGAGATGCGGATTGCATCCGCAGATGGTTAAACAATTAACACGATGAGAAAGTGGTTGGGAACTTTCTTGTACTTCAAACATATTCAGCCACAGCTTGTATATTTCTAAAGCAAACAAATAAATAATAGTAAGAAGTACTTGCTAAAAGTGATGGTGATTAAGATGATGACTATACCACTGGTAACAGGTGGTGCATCGTGCACAAACATTGGCCACTTAGAATACAAAAAGCCACTTAACTGTCAAGCAAAGCCCTACTACATATGATAACTTATGTTGAGTTTGCAAAGCCATTTAAAAGTAGATGATGATAGCTTTGTGTAGTGAATGTTACCAGAGGTACTTGATTTGAAAAATTCTTATCCTGTATCTTTCTAAACATATATTGTTCCCAACTGTGCTTTTTATGGGACTGATAGGAACAGTCGCTTTCTTATTGAAAAAATTTTGAAGCAAAACATAAACTAGCTCCTGCTTTGGAGGAGGCACCTGTATCAATGGCATCAACACTTTAACCTGCCAGTGTCTAGAACTCTAAGAAATCTTCAGATGTACCAATCTTTCCAAACATAACTTGACAAATGTACTGTAGCTTTTTTATGGGCTTGAGGAGAAACTTGAAGCAAAACATCAACTCTCCTTTGTACACCTCGTTTCAGCTCCTGCTTTAGCGGAGGCACCTGTATCGACGGCATCTGAGAAACTCTCATAAATCTCAAATGTCCCATATCTTTCCAAAAATAAAATGACTTACTGTACTTATACGAACAGTCACTTTCTCATCGGAAGAAACATTAAGCTAACATCAATTCCATTGTTCTTCCCCACACCACAGCTCCTGCTTTAGTGGAGGCACCTGTATCGACGGCATCAACACCTTCACCTGCCATTGTCCCTCTGGCTTCACTGGCTCAAACTGCCAACACGAGATAAATGAGTGCGACTCCAACCCGTGCCAGAACGGCGCGACCTGTGTGGATCAGACTGGCTACTTCTCCTGTATATGTACCTATGGGTACGAGGGAGTGACTTGCCAGGTAACTTTTCTTTTCTCATTTTCTTTGTCTTTTACCAGAGTAAAAACCACACTAAGGCTACTGCCTGTTTTTTTTTTGTCCCTGGACACATACAGAACTCGAAGAACATAACTGGGACATACACAGTCTTTCTTGTCTTTCTTGTAGTTTATGATGTTTTGAGTTCTTACAGCTGCTCTTTTGCTAGCATGCTGTATGCTTCTGGTGCTGAACTGAATAGTATATTGTTGTGTATAAATTCACAAATACAATCCTTCACAATATAATGATTGTGTTCATAGAAAGGCAGGCCTCAAGCACCTCAGAAAAGCTGTATTGAAAACATAGTAGTGTAATGATCAAAACCTATCAGTTCACTACTGTACTCAGCTGTTACGAAGAACAACTTCTCTCGTAGAACAAGTATGCTATGTCAACTGGTTTCTCATCTGTATCTTCGTTCCAATTCGAAAGCTTATTTTCCTAATGGTTTGAACTCTGTATGGTTACAGAGCCAGAAGGATCTGTGTGCTGATGATCCCTGTCGTAACGGAGGAACGTGCACGCAGTCCGGCGATCGCTACGAGTGTTTGTGTGAGGACGAGTGGACAGGACTGATCTGTGACATGACAAAGGTGTCCTGTGCTGCTGCTGCTTCTGAGAGAAGTGAGTACATTGTTTTCAATAACTTACGTCCTCACATACAGTGGTAAGAGTTGTTGAAAAGTACTACATGAATGAATGGATTTTTATTGCTCAACAATCGCACATGGTATACAAAGTATGGCAAACAACAACTACTAACTGTAGATAATTGTACAACAAGGTTACATACAGAACAACAAAATATTAGATAACAGCACGATCATATGACTTTTGTGAAGTCACATGCAAGACAGGAGAGTTGATTATGTTAAAAAGTGAAGAATTCTTTTGGATTCTAAGAACTTGCCTTGCATGTTAACAAGAAAGTTGACACTTACTAAAAACCCTATTTCTAATTTTCCAGGCGTTTCGCTTGCTAACTTGTGCCAGAACGGCGGCACCTGCGTGGACACTGGCAACAGCCACAACTGCAACTGTGCCGCCGGGTACAGGGGCAGCTACTGCTCCGAGGAGATCGACGAATGCGCGTCATCGCCATGCCAGAACGGCGCCGAGTGTCGGGACGGGCTAGGTACCTACACCTGCGCCTGTCGCCCCGGTTACCAGGGGGTGAACTGTGAGCAGGAGATCAACGAGTGCATCTCCAACCCCTGCCAGAACGGAGGGACCTGTATCGACATGGTGAACGAGTACAGGTGCTCCTGCCCTCCAGGAACTCAAGGTGAGTTTGCTAGTTAACGTGTCATCTGCAACAATCTCTTGCCTGTATTTTATAATCTCTTGATGTCAGGCTGTTTAGGTCTCCTCACAAGAACTCGTAGACCTATACCTCTAAACAAGGAGACTGATTAAGAGATTGAGAAGTATTGATAGTTACAGACAGAATGAAATCACCTCTAAGTGAAACAATATGTCATACTCAAAAAGAACTGAAGGTGAAGTAGCGAGTTTAGGTGACTAGCCTGTGTTAGACAATCTCTTGCTGTAAAACTGATCACCGAGAACTCGTTGACACACTCCTCTAAGCCTGGAGACTGATTTAGAAAATGAGAAGTACCAATAGTTACACTTCATCTCTAACCGAAAGAGATCATCACACACTCTCCTTTTATACTGGTAAGACACATTTAGCACTAACTAAACACACATCTTAACACACTTTTCCTCACTCCCTTCTGTAGGACTTCTTTGTGAGATCAACAACGACAACTGCTTTGCCGGCGCCTGCTACCACGATGGTACTTGCGTGGATGGAATCGGCGAGTTTACCTGTCGCTGTCGCCCTGGTTACGTGGGTCAGCGGTGCGAGGGCGACGTGAACGAGTGCCTGTCCAACCCGTGCGACGCTGAGGGAACGTTGGACTGTGTACAGCTGGAGAATGACTACAGCTGTGACTGTAAGCCGGGGTACACCGGAGGGCGATGTGAGAGGACCGTGGACTCGTGTGAGTCCGACCCGTGTCTGAACGGAGGGGCCTGCTCGCAGAGTGGGAACAACTACGTCTGTGACTGTGGACCGGTGAGTGGGCTGCTGTTATTTGCAAATTCATGCCCATAGACTTAATTGCAAGGGTACAGACAGTGAAAATGTTAACAGAACCTGTGCATATTCTACACATGATGACTCTATAGGAACTTGTTATCCTTTTTACTCTAGCAGTTATTGAACAGTCTGCTTTGATTTTGAAACCGATGCAATGGCCTGTGGGTATAGTTTTCAACTTGCATTCGAAAGGATGGGTTTTCAAACAGTTCATAAGGTTTCTCTGCTTAGCAGTCAATACTTAGGAAGAAAGAGTATTCGGGAGTTGGACACACTCAACTAGCCCGCTATTGTAATGGCTATAGAAATCGCACTGGGCCCCTCCCTTGAAAAGTTTCCATCCTTCTAACCCTTCTGACTTTTTCCTTAACCTTTCCAGGGTTTCGGTGGAGACAACTGTGAGCTAGAATGCGACCTGGAGTGTAAGAACGGAGGCCAGTGCCTGTACGAAGACGGGGGCTTCCAGTGTTCCTGCACCAGAGACTACGCCGGCGATCGCTGCCAGTTCCATGAGAGCAACCCCTGCTTCAGTCTGCCCTGCTACAACAACGGAGACTGTCAGCAGACAGGGATAGACTCCTACCGCTGCATGTGTCCCGAGGACTACAACGGACTCGTCTGCGAAATCTACATTCCTGATATCGCCTCCGGGCCGGGTGTGACCATGATTCCTCCACATATAGGTTAGTTTTCCTCTCAATTTCTCTTAGTCATTGTACAGCTGCTCTATTTATTGAAAGATGGGACCAAGAACTTTTTTATGCACAGAACTGAAGTATGGAATGGGGCTTCAAACTTTTCTACAAGCAACCTTTGTGTAAAGCAGTGTAGGTTTCTTGTAGAATTAATTCAGTTGGAATACAGTATTTCATTAGTAGATTTACCATTGCTATTTTTTTTACGTTGACATTTGTTATGTTGTTGTTTCCAGAGCCAAGTTGTCCCTTGGACAGTTGTGCTAGCAAGGCAAGAGATGGGCACTGTGATGTAAGTCTTGACTTTTCTGTCTTAATTTATTTGTAAGCAATGCTCCTTACATTAGTTCTGAAGTCACTTCTTTATTAACAAAGTTTGGTTGCTATAGACTGTAACCAATTTGGTAAACTAGATTTTTTAAAAATCTGTATATGAACCAACAGTGGTCAATCAACTGTAGTGAGTAACTTGTTGTTCACTTAGATTCTAATTCTATACTGTACTCAAAACGAAACTTGGCAACTATTGGCCAAACTTCTGTAAAATCTTGTGTAAAACCTTCACAGGCTGTTCCTTTTTGTACATGTAGACATAGAAGTTGATCAGAAACAATGTTTACAATATTGATGTTTTGTTTGCCCTGCAGGAGGAGTGTAACATCCACGAGTGTGACTGGGACGGAACGGACTGCGCCTTGGGGAACCACCCCTGGGCCAACTGCACCTCCTCTCTGCAGTGCTGGAACTACTTTGCAGACGGAAACTGCGACCAGCAGTGCAACACGGAGGAGTGCTTCTACGATGGACGGGACTGCGAGGAGAACCCGCATCCCACTTGCAAGTAAGTACAAAATCTGTAATAGTAGTAGTAGTAGTCCCAGTCTTTTTAACCAGCCGTAGGGGCAGCACAACATGTTATGCTGTATCAATAGGTGTAAAATCTGTAATATTCTGTAAAATCAACGGTATTCAGGGGTACTACTGTTCGGGGATAACTCTGCAATTTTGGCTTAATGAATAAAGAATGAAAGATTGAAAATCGAAAGGAGTCTTGTTAAGGAAAATGTAAATGTTTTCATGTCCAAATGACTTTCAAAAGAGGCTCTTGAGAACTTGCATAACATGAAACATATTGTTAATAAATTTGAAACAAGTAATACAACTAAGAATTTTTTTCTGACAAATATGTTGTCTGCACACTTCTAGTGTACACTGTTAGTGTGTGTAGTATTACACAAATACTACATACTGCATTGGTGCACACTATTTGCACCAATTGGGTTTGCAACATTAAGTGTATGTAATTGTTCCTTCATGTAGTATATCAAGCCCTGGTTTACCTGGCCCATATCTGACAGGCTAGGGTTACTTAGACTTACTTGCACAGTCCTTAACTGATGCTAACTAAACCACCTCTGTTATTCTTCCCCCAGCCCTGTGTACGACACCTACTGCGGAAACTTCTTCGGGGACGGGAACTGCGACAGCGGCTGTAACAACATGGAGTGCGGCTACGATGGCGGGGATTGTGACGAGGAGTATCCGCCCGTCACGGCGAAGGGCTACCTGGTGATGATCGTGGCGGCACCGCCCTCTGTCCTGCTCAACAACTCTGTCTCCTTCCTCAGGATGTTGAGTGAGTCTCTTTTAACTTTTTTGTCCCTGTAATATTGTTCCTATGAAACCAGTGCAGTGGATAGAGTGTTTGCCTTTCATAGGTCATAAGTTTGATCTGTCAGAGTCAAAAACTTCGGTAGGTCATGATTTTGATCCAGCAGAGTCAAAGACTTGAAAAATGGCACATGCTGCTTTCTCTGCTCAGCACTCAGCATTTGGTTGCAATGAAAGTTCAACACAAACACCACTACCGGTGGACTAGCTCCCTGCTGTAGTGATTATGCAAACTGTTTTGCACTGCTAGTTAATAGGAAAAAAACAAAACACATTATTCGTTGACAGACTAAGGTTGATCTCTTTAGTTCCTTACATGATTTTAGCTTCTTGAGAATAGTTCCTTACAATTTTTCTTCCTGACTTGTTCACAGGCATCATCTTGAGGAGCTCGATGTCCTTTAAGATTGACGATGAAGGAAACCCCATGGTGTACCCCTGGTATGGTGAAGAGGTCGATGAGACCATCAGCAACCGAGCGATTCGCTCTGTCTTCAGGGCTCTTACTGGCCGCTACAGGCGAGCCACAGAGTCCGAAGTCCAAGGGTAGGTTGGATGTTCTGTTTTCTCCATAAAGTGAGAAGAAACCAGTTTGATAACGATTGAGCATAACATATACAGTGTGAATTTCTCAAGAAGGCTACTGAAGACAAGATTCATAATGCTAGTGTATATGGAGTAAAATGAACCAATGGATCACTAACCAAAAAAGTGGTCACAACTATGGCCAGGTTGTCCTTATGTAGAGGTGGTCACTTTTTTTTTCTGTATGCAGCCCAAAGCTGGTCTGTTCATAGGACTGTGACTTCAACATCAAATGTGACCACACTACTGTGAGACTAGCAAGTTTAGTAATGATTTTGTTTTCTTATTCTACAGCTCCATAGTGTATCTGGAGATGGACAACAGTAAATGTTACAGAGCACATGACGACTGTTTTGAGACAGCGAAAGAGGCAGCAGACTTCCTGGCTGCCCTGTTTCTGCATGATGGACTGTCACAGTTGAGCTACCCAGTCAAATCCCTCTACAGTAAGTTTCGTCTTCATTTACTACAGTCAAAAGTGTCCACTCAGGGGACTCATAGAATCTGGTTATGTAGACTGTAGACAGGATTTTTAATGCTTGCATCAATGAGAAAAATGATCTATGGAACCACCAAAAAGTGGCTTCTGATGTCAAAAAAAGTCAAGCAAGTTTTAACCAGGTATTTTGTTTCTGAGTATACTCACGAGATGAGGATTATGTTATTAGTGTCATTTCGGTGTATGATACCATGTTGTTATTATAAAGATATGGTAGACTTAATGCCAGAGGATTTAGTAACGCTGTACCAGAATAAAACTAGAACAAGTACTGCACTGTATGTTTTGATTACTGTCTGCATGTGACGTAAAAGTTAAAAAATCAGACAGTCAGCCCATGGACACTGCTGTTTGATCACACGACAGTGTCCCATGGTAATACTGTAGGACTTGTCAGTGTGTTGGAAGACGCAGGTATGTTTACCTGTCGGTTAGGACTGGACTAGACCAGTTTCCCAAACAGCTGACTAACCCCTGGTGTCACATTACAGGCGGTGAGGACCCTGCGCCTCCAACGACGCAACCTTTCAACCCCCTGTACGTGGTGGTGGCCGCGGTGGGGATACTCCTAGTCATGGTGGGCCTTGGGGTGCTGATGACCACCAAGCGGAGGAGAGAGAGCGGTCAGCTCTGGTACCCTGAGGGATTTAAGCTGACCAAGGAGAGCAGGAAGGACGCTCGCCGGTCCACCCGCCGCCGGGACCCTGTCGGTCAGGAGGTTGGGATGAAGTAAGTTTGTACAAGATGAATCCCTGTTTTCTGTGTGTGTGTGTGTGGATGTATTTTAGGCAGTATCTGTTTCAGGGCAGTCTCTGGGATGGACGTTTGCTTCTTTGGGGCAGGTAAAGATTTCACCATATCTGTCTAAAGAAGCTGAACTTGCCACGAAATTAGCGAAACTTATATTATCATTAATTTTAAATGGCTGATTTAACAACGAAAATTAACAACTGGGCTCGTAAACAATGACTGGGACAGACCTGATCCCTTCCTACATTTTCATTTACATTTTAATAAAGAAGCAAGGTAAAGAAAATAACTACAACAGGGGCTGGAAAGACCAACTCAAGTCTTCACTACCCATGAGTTTGTTATTCTTAAGCTCTGTTGTCGTGATCATCTAGCTTCATTTTTCTAAAATTAAACAACTGTTAGAATAAACTGTTGTTGTTAGGATGGGTGGTCTATGGTTGCCACACAGTATCCGATGTATCGCATGTCTGTTGTGTTAGGAAGTGGGGCGCGACTGTTAGTCACAAGTAGTTTATACAGACCAGTCGTCATCACATGTAACATGTGCACAAGTCTGGTTGTTTGAACTGTAGACAGCAAAAAACCCTGATGACATCTTGGTAAGTGTTGATGAGTTATAACAAAGCATGAAAGCTGATGTTATACCTTGACTTGTGTCTCATTGACTGCAAGAAACTAACATGTATTACTTCTGTTTTCAGGAGCTTCACTCCACCCCAAGGTGCAACTGCTAATGTTGATGACAACGATAACGAAACTGTACGTGACTCATCTGCCTGGGAAGATGACATGGTACCTCCGGAAGCCAAGCGAATGAAGGTGGGAAGAACTTACATGAACTGCTTAGAAAACAAAGTAAAAGTCAGTTCACAAAATAATATTATTATGTCCCTTTTTTCTGTAATCAGGTGTTCGCGATGTTAATAACATACCTGAACAGAAAGCTGCTAAATCTTATACATATGCTGTTCCCGTGTTTTTTTTCCTTGTGGCGTGTTTGTCCAAGATGACAAAATGTCCTGTACTTTCTCGGCAATTAGGATATAAATCTTCAATTATATATGCCCTTAATGTGTTAAGAACAAGGATAGGAAGCTGTTACACTGTAACCTTTTACATTGTATTTCTTCCCTTAGTTGTATGTCTAACTAAGATGACAACCTAAAGTAGAACATTGTTGTTTTTGTTATCGTTAAGATATTGAAATTTAAGATGTCATAATATGTATCTGTAGTCATGAAGTCTATAAATGTATCCTGGTTGTCAATGACTCCAGGGAGATCAGTATTCCTATGTTGTTCCACTAATGGAGTTTCCTGACAAACACAAAACTAAAGTGGATCGTTGTTGTTTTTGCCCCGACAGACACAGCAGCCCACGCCAGGCGGAGATGCCACCGCCGACCAGACCCTGTCGGATTACGACGACACGGACCATCGCCAGTGGACCCAGCAGCACCTGCACGCCGCGGATATCCGTAACCCCGCGTGCCTGGCACAGGTCGCGCTCACCCCCCCACAGACCGAGGGAGAGGCAGACCCATGCTCCGTGGATGTGAATGTTAGAGGCCCTGGTGAGTATTACTTGCTAGGATGTTTAACATACAAACCCTATGAATTGAACGTCATAACACCTGATATATCTATGAAAGGAGTTAAGTTCTCCTGTTTTTCTTAATTACACAAAGATTCTGTCTGTGTATGGTAGTCTTTGCAGCATATCTTGCTCATTAACAACACTGTTGTTAATGAGCAAGTTGTAACCTATCAATTGAATGATGTCAAAATACTTTTCTTGAATATCGTTCTGAAGTAAGGAGTGAAATTATTCTGTATTTCTTTATTATACAAGTCTAGTTTTTACACAAATCTTTGTAGCATACATTGAGGATTAACAAACATTTGCAGCAATACAAACAAAGTAAACACTTCTGTGTATCATATACCACTTCTGACATCATAGTCACTACAGTGCCAGCGTTGTAAGTTTTCCCTGGTTTGACATAGCAAGCTTACAGTTAAAGTATGTCTTTATGCTTTATTAATTTTAGAAAGTTCTAGATAGAAATTGAACAATATTCGTAGCTTTGGGATAATGACAGCTCAGAGACAGTATTAGACCGGTTTCGACTTAATTGTCTTTCTCAAGAAAATAAACATCATTAGGCTTTACTTAGCCACTGCTGTTATGTTTTTTATGTTTTTACCGGAGAGTAAGAGTTTTACCTTGTTCCCAGATGGCCTGACCCCGCTTATGTTAGCATCGTTCCGAGGCGGAGGCCTGGAGTATGTGGAAGACCAGGAGGATGGAGAGGACGAGTCTGCTAACGTGATCACCGACTTACTGATGCAGGGGGCAAACATCAACGCACAGACAGACAGGACAGGTAGAGAGACTCCACATCCCCTTGTCATAAACCTGCCTAGAAAAATAACTGGCCTTAGATAGATGAAAGTTTTCGAAGGAGCTACATTCTATGCATAGTCTTAGGGAAGAAAGCTTATGAGTAAACTGTAAGTTGTTCAAGATTCTATTTTGCTGAAAAGATTACTGACACGTCAAAGTCCTATTGCTAACTCAATGATTGTTGTCAAAGCAATTTACTCATTGTCAAAAAAACATTAGTTTCTATGCAGCCTATTCTGTAGTATGCCTTCTTTTGCCTTGTGAAGTCCATAACTTAAACCTCTTGTTTCTTGTTTTACAGGAGAGACATCCCTCCACCTGGCAGCCCGCTATGCTCGAGCAGACCGTGCCAAGAGACTGCTCGATGCTGGAGCCGACGCCAACGCCCGAGACAACACCGGCAGGACTCCCCTACATGCTGCAATCGCTTCTGATGCCCAAGGAGTCTTCCAGGTTAGTTACTTTGCTTTATTATGGTTAGAAAATCTTCCCTTTTTTTAATTTTTAGCACCGAGTATAGTGTATAGTGTAAGAGTAAAGCATCGAATCCACTTTTTTTTTACCATCATCACATTTCTTTAGATTTGAAGCCTTTTTTATTCTATAGATTCCATCAATCAAATTTAGTTCTTGTGTTTCTGACTTTGTGTCTTTGATAGTTGAGACTGAGAAATACCACAGTATTGTGAAAGCTTTTATTGCTATTATGAAATTGTTTTGTTGTTTTATCTGTCAACTCTTCCTAAAAGATGTCATCTTGTTATCTTATAGATTCTGCTGCGTAACAGAGCAACTGACTTGGATGCAAGGACCAACGACGGCACCACACCTCTGATACTGGCAGCACGTCTGGCTGTGGAGGGTGTGGTGGAAGAACTGCTCAACTCGCATGCTGATGCAAATGCCTGTGATGATAATGGTAAGCCACAGCTGTATGATATGATATGATATCATACCTCAACTACCTAGTTAACTTGTTGAGCTGAAAATAAAACTCAAGATTCTCTGTGTCAAGGAGTAGTGTATGTTGTTGAAAAAACATGCAGATTTCACGTGTTTTATAATGAGTTATATAATATTTGCTATAACATGTACACAAATGTAGAAGGTTGTTTGAACCTCTTTACGTTCTTGCTCTGCTACTGATGTACTGGCATGCATTTATCAGGCTAGACCTTGAAACATTTTTTTCTCCATTTCCAGGCAAATCAGCTCTACACTGGGCTGCAGCCACCAACAACGAGGAGGCTGTCATCAGCCTGCTTAGTCATGGGGTCAACAAGGACGTACAGGACAACAAGGTGAGGGGCAATTTTTATTGGTTTCTAGGTTTTAAATATCCCAAGTTAACTGGTCAGGTGTTGGAGAAGTATGTCCTTGCTTAGAATTTGAAGCAATTTTCCATGGCACTCCCTAACTGTTGAAAATAAAGTGAGACAAATGCTTTTAGTGTGACAGATATTTTTGTAATATTACAGGTTTAAGACTGTAAAGTAAAGCTGGCCATGTTGAATTTGATGGACCTAAGAAATCTTGAATGGATGTTAGCTCCATTTTAGAATCAGTCTTATGAAGACATGAAAGTCTGCATTCTGTTTTGGTGAAATTCAAAACAAAATATTAATGCAATGTTTGTTCTTACAGGAGGAGACCCCGCTGTTCCTAGCTGCCAGGGAAGGCAGCTTCCAGGCCGCCAAGATCCTCCTGGACCACTACGCTAACCGCGACATCACCGACCACATGGACCGACTCCCGCGGGACATCGCGCAGGAGCGCATGCACTCTGATATCGTCAAGCTTCTGGACGAGTACAACCTGGTTCGCAGCCCGTCGCAGGCAGCCAACTGCCAGAGCAACTTTGGCGGCCACCACTTCATGAATGGCCCGGCCACCCAGCAGAAGAGAGCCAAGCCCAAGAGACCGAACAAGGGCATGCAGCACCACACCATCGCGCGCGCGGATGCCTCCAAGATGCGCCGGAAGAAGAAGATGGAAGGGACGGGGACGATGCCACGTCACATGGATTCAACGGCGCTTTCTCCTGACGGTTCTCTCGGAGGTTCGCCGCACGGATACAACCACGGGGAAACGCCACCGCCGAACTCCATGTATGGAGTGTCGAGCCAGCATCTGGCTTTGTCTCATCCCAACCTGCACGGCGTGGAGTCGGTCGCCCTCACCAGCGGCACGCCACAGGTCGTCAACACGTTCTCCCTCGCTAACGGGCAGCCCATGCCGCGCCTCTCGCACCACACTGCCGATTCCAACTCCCACCAGGACCAGTCCACTCTGCGAGGGGGGGAGACCGGGCTGGGCTTGCACCTCGACCCTCCAGTCAGGGTGCCGAGCGACTGGCTCGCATCGTTGGACTCCCGCAACCACCACTACACGCAGTTCTCCCCCCGCATGCACATGTCGCACGCGGGCATGAACCACATGCCCCAGCAGAGCCAGAGCCCACCGTCGGGTCTCCTCTCGCCTCCGCACAGCCACGGGAGTATCACGGGCGGATCCCCCGCGCAGATGGCCGCCTTCCAGGCGCTCTCGTCGTCTTCCAACGCCAAGCAACAGCAGCTTGCTCACCAGACCAACCACCACAACAACCACCGGCTGTACCACGATCAGCACGGCGTGCACGGGGGTAGCCCCATGGGAGGGGGGCACATGCACGACCCGGGCATTCCACTCAATGTCATCCCGCCGGGCGAGCTGGCGGCGCACCCCCACCAGACTGTCCTACCTCAGGGCTCGTGCGCGCAGCAGTTCGGTTCCCACGGCAACCCGGCGGAGCAGCTGCCCACCCCGCCCTCGCAGCACAGCCACGGCAACCCGCAGAGCCACGAGTGCACTCCTACGCACTACCTGAGCCACGCAGAGACTATCGTGCCCGAGAATTACCTAACCCCGTCCCCAGATTCCCCCGACCAGTGGTCGAGCTCGTCCCCCCACTCCGCCACGTCGGACTGGTCCGATGGGATCTCCAGTCCGCCGGCCGCGCAGAGCCACCGCCAACCTTACATTCCGGAGACACAAAACACGAGACAAGGCGGGCACAGCGCGTTGCCCGTGTTCATCTAGTATACTGGTTACTTAATAAGATTGTACAACGCAGAGAGAAATGTGTAAAATATTTTTGTACTGATATTGTGCCAGAGGTATTTACCTAGAAACCTAAAAAAACAACACTTTGGTTAGGAAAAGTAACAAATGTAAAACATGTCCAAGGGCTGCCTTAGTTCTTATGGTCTTTCGTTTACATTCAACAATGTGGAGGACATATTAACCATAGAACCATGAAACTCTTATTTATTATATGTACATTTTGTGTTGCCTTCCATGCTCATCTCTACTTTGATACATGTAAGACTGAAAAGTTTCCAGTAGTAGATTGTACAGCACTGGTGGATACAGGTTAGGGAGCGCCTGTCACGGAGTTTGAAAGTTATTTTGATGTGTATATATAAGGATCTTTTATTTTGAGTTCTTAAGTCTTGCCATGTGGTGGGATTATTATCATTATCATAAGGGGCGTACGAAGGAAAAACCACAGTAAATTTTAAATGGTTTTAAGTGCTGAAGTTTCTAGCGTAGGTTCGAATCATGATGTTCTAGAGTCGACTTTTGTAAAGAGGTGTAAGAATCATGACAGAATCATGTGAGAGTATGTGTGAGGAAATTTTACGACAAAGCAAGAAAGAGCTAATGAAAGTTTTGGGTGATTTTCATAGGTGCTAAATGCTGTTCTCCTAGAGTTGAAATTTAAAGAATGCGTGCCTCCAATCCAGCGCTTCCTAATTTTTATCGGGGCCTACATTTTATTTCTTGGATATCTACAACCAAAGATGGGGAACTTCATCAGTTTACCACACTGCTGATTGCATTTTAGCTCTTCTTTTATGGAAGAAAGCTTTTGTGGAACTTTCAAGGCCACGAGCTTTGATATCTAATTTTTATGGTTTGACAAAAAAAGGCTGTATATGTGTATTATTGTTCTCTTTTCGGTTTGCTTGGATATGAACAGCAAACGATCGCTTACCTTAGCCAGCATCTGTACATGTACTCATCATATATTTACTGTACCCTTCAGTATTTTTTATAGAGAATATTTTAGTTCAACGTGACCTTTTGTACTTAACAACTTATTCCAGTTTCTGTGATTTCAGTAGTTTAGCGGAACAGGAACAATCGACCAACTGTATACTAATTTCTACCAGTCGACAGATATAAATAAAAAAAGGTCACTATTCATAATCCTGTCTTGTTGTTTCTCTGGTCTGATAAACCAGTGAAGGGTTAGAAATTAATTATTTCTAAGCTTGGGGGAAGATTATGTACTCTTTCAATTGCTGTATTTTCAATGTCCTTTTATGTTCACGCCAATCACGGTTTTCATGGTGACGACCGTAACGTAAACTTTCTCAATACCGAAAACAAATAATTCGTCTTGGTGGTGATACCAAATGATTGGTTCACATTAAGTTCCGAGAACAAGTTGAATTTTCTCAGACCGTGAAATAGTATAGTAACAGTAACTGAATAAAATAGTTTGCGTCTGGTGATATTTTATTAACTGAGAGAGCTAGTCAGCCTATCGTGTTTGTCAGCTACTCCTTGTAAACACATACCCAAAGAACATCCAGACAAAAAACGATGTCCCGCAGCCCGCTTTATTTGTAAAATCAGCCAGTCCGTACATTTTCGTATACTCGTCAAATAAACTAGTAGAGTATATTTTAGACCTTGGTGGTGGAAATTAAGCTAACAAACTATATATATACGCCCCAAAGCAAATATTCAAGCAACTGAATATGATTTTGGAACGCCAAAAAGCAGTTACTCAAGCAGCTGGATATGATTTTCCAAAATCCAAGAAAGTAAAATAATTGCCTTTGCCACATCACACAAGCAGTAAGTAGCAGTACTAAATTTAGATATGAATCAAATGATTCTTAAATACTCAAGAAAGAAAGATAGGCTGTTGTCTTCAACGTGCTATGCTATAAATTCAATTCTCTACTCAGTAACATTACTAGATATTAATTCTTTACATACCCGGTTCGCAGGTATTATAATATAATACTATTGACCTTCAGTGCGTAACTGACACCAGCATAAAGAAAAAAAACGATACATGTGCATTCAACACGCTATGCTATAAATTCTCTATCGGTGGGTATGATGCCACATACCAGTACAATTTGTCTTGTAGTCTCCTGTCGATCGACAGGAGCTAACACTGTAAATGCAGAAATGTTCGCGGTGGATTAGTGTTCGCGGTTTTCGCGTCTGCCATTTCACCACGAACTTAAAACCACCGCGAACATTTTTCCAAGGCATTAAGATACTTCAGCGCATGGTGCTACCGCGAAATTAAAACCACCACGAAAAGTCCTTTTTCCCGCTACCGCGAAATTAAATCCCCGCGAACTTAAATGAATTTACAGTAACTAATCTAAGAAAAAACATTCTAGTTTTACAACATACAAAGCGCATTTCTGGGGAAACAAGTGTTCTCTAGCAATTGCAAAATGTACAAGATTATTATTGTTATCTAATCTAATCTTACTGGCATGGTTCAATAAAAATGAGCTTTGTATGTTAAACTAAGAAAAGGCATTCTAGTTAAACAACATACAAAGCACATTTATTAAGATCTTAAGAAATCAACGTTCTGTGGCAATCACAAAAGGAAGCTATACAGAGGATTATTATTGCTGTCTATTCTAACCATACTCGGGTTGCTCAATCATTACTTGTCCTGACTCACGTCCATTCATTGTTAATGTTGGGGGCTGAAATAGCACATGTTGAATAAGAGTACAGATCTCAATAGGTAGCAAGTTTATTTTCGTTTCTGGACTTTAACAGTTTTTCCTTTACAGCTGCTTTAATGGAGTGATCTGTAATAGTGAAGCTAGCAGAAGTCATAGAGGTTACTAGGATCCTGAATATTTGTCGTATATTCATCTCAATGCTTACGTGGTTGTAAAGGACAGTTTGGCAGATTTGCCTTCAATATTATAGTAATCTACTAAAAAGGATGATTCCGGTCGACGCTGGACAAGCTTCCCGGGGAAATTTCACATATATATGTGTACATAAATGGGTATGGAGTCACGACTGGAAGGAATATAAGGTACTGTAAGGTTCGCACTTTTACAGATGAGTTCGCACCCGTCCCAGGCTCCATCGTTGCAGTTCTGCATGTCGTCGCCGCCAGTTTCGGTGGACCCTTCTTCGCATTGGTAGTTACATACTTCCACTTGTTCGATGGGGGCGTCACATCCGTCTAGAACCGCACAGTCCATGTTTGGTGGATCATTATAGTCCTCTGGCAATGATAGAAAAAGGCAGGCCTAAATAATAGTTAAAAGTTTAAGACATTCAGTCTAGAGCTAGAGGTCCACGGCCTCATACCTTTGCCAATGATTTTAACATTTACAGCTGGTGTATAATGTGTGCTTGTCATTTGTTATGCAAATAATGGCAGCCCTCATTCGCATGCATCTTATTAGTTGATCATATCCTCTACTCAAATGTTAGACCAATCTTAAGAAGGTTATAAAAGTACTTTTCATTATAATGGGATTATAGCATTTTCTAATTAACTATGCAAATAAGGTCATTATTTGTGTAATGTTCATTTGTTTCTTCCTTACAAATGTCACATGTTGAAATAGTCCTATTTATTTATTTATTTATTTGGATTCTCCGTACTGGAGGGTATGGCGGAACAGGTGTTCAGAAACAGACCGGGTTCAGAAAATTTCCTCATTAATTATGCAAATAAGATTCCGATCGAATCAGGCACCGCATACGTTGCATTTAAGAGGTGATAAAAGTATTTTAAACGGAGGCATGAAAACAAGCGTAAGGTACGCACTTGTACAGATCAGGTCGCACCCGTCCCAGACTCCATCATTGCACTCCAGCATATCGTCGCCGCCATTTTCGGTGGACCCTTCTTCGCATTGGTCTTCGCATACTTCCCCATGTTCGGAGGAGGCGTCACCGGCTGGGGCTGCATCTGGCGGATCATCATACTCCTCTGCAGCTGGCAATGCTAGAAAATGGCATTACACACTAGTAGACTTGGAATGTTCTAGTCAGTCGTTACTTTCTGATGGCCTTTTCAGAATCATTACTGGATATAGGAGAATTATTGTACACAACCAAAATCAAACTTACTTGCTTATGCTTCGGTGTCTATCAGACACCTTCCTCAGAGTTTCTGACTGGAGTTCTGCTTCTCGCCGCTATATGTAGCTAATTTAGGTGGCGCTTTTGCGGCGATAACACAATCCCAAACGTGTCCTCGTCCCAATTCATTACTGTAGGACATTATCAAAACGAAGGTGATAAAACACACGTTTAATGAGGTACCTTCACACACTAGATCCTCTCCACTCCATTGACCTCTCTCACAGACTTTCCTCGCATCCCCTGATGTATTGACAGGGCAGGTGATGTTACACACGTGCCCGGCTGGGTAGGGGGGCTCGTCTGGACCACAGTCACTGGTGGAACCTTCGGGATGGCTCGGTGGACTGTCACATGGGTTCTCTGAGTAAATGGAAGTGCCTCTAGTTGTTAGGCAACGTCTGCTTGCAATTCAGCATTATACTAAAGAAAAGTTCTGTATATTAAGATCTAGTTGCCCCTAGATGACGTTAGAGAACTTTTGCGTTAAACTTTTCAGGTGTAAAACAGACAATTTAAAGCGAAATACGCCGCAAGCTGAGAAAAGTTGATGTCCTCGAACAAATGTAACAAGTAGCAACAAACAGTTCCAACGTCCGAATCCAATATTCGAATCGTATGAAAGTATCGTACAAAAGGGCAACAACTAAACACACATAACGTTAAACAATTAGTCATGGGCATGAAATGTGTTTTCGCAGAAATCCTGACAGGGCACCCGTTGATGATCCAATGGGTGTTAATTCCTACTTTTGTGAATTAAATGTCTGTATTCCGCTGCATGTTTGTCTTTTGGTGCTTACAATGCAAAAATCGCAAAGCGTAAAACCTTTATTTGCATCGCAAATAAAACAACAACAAAAAACTAGAGTTCAACGAACACATACCTTTGCCAAATAAACCAGGTTTGTTATGTAGAATGATGTCTGTAGACATAAATGTGTTACTCATTACATTTTATTTTATATGCCTGGAGTTGGTTCATAACATTTCGCCATTGCTTATGCAAATTAGATCCCTATGCAGATTAGATTTACATAATAATATTAAATTGTATCAAGCATCATTTAAGCTATCAGCATACCAAAAATCATGATGATCCTTTCATCCCTTATTCTCTTTCAAAGTAGGAAACTAAACCGGCTCCTGCAGTTCAAGAAAAGACGTTAAGCGGACCCAAACATTCACCTCTTATTCTCTGCCATCTTTCTCAGTTACATATGTGACAAGTTTGAAAGTCCTATCACGGAATGCAGTGGATTTATCTTTCCTCATTAACCATGCAGATTAGCTGTTAATTTGCATAACTAGTATCTCATTATGTAAGTTTTTACTTCGGCTATCTACATACCAAAAATCATGACGATCCGTCAACACGTTCATGTTTTGCTATCAATCATGCAAATGAGATCATCATTTGCATAATAAATGTGTATTGATATTTCCTTCTTTCTTAGCTAAAAATGTGACAAGTTTGAAAGTCCTATAAGGAATGCAGTGGATTTACAAACTTTTCTCATTAATTATGTAAATTAGCAGTCGATTTGCATAATTATAATTCCATCATGTAAGTCTTCCCTTTGGCTATCTACATACCAAAAACCATGACGATCCGTCAACACGTTTATATTTTCTCATTAATTATGCAAATGAGACCGTCATTTGCATTATTAGTATGCATTGATATTTCTCCCTTCCTCATCTATATATGTGACAAGTTTGAAAGTCCTATCATGAAATGCAGTGGATTTATAAACTTTCCTCATTAATTATGCAAATTAGTTGCTGATTTGCATAATTGGTATTCCATTGTGTACATTGTTACTTGGGCTATCTACATACCAAAAACCATGACGATCCATAAACACGTTCTCGAGTTATTCTCGTCCAAAGTTTGAAAGGAAATCGGCGACTGCAGTTCCAAACAAGCCGCTAGGGGGTCCAAACTTAAAGCACTTACTCTCTGTCCCAAGGGCTATCTACCACTCAAAAATCATAACCACAGCAGGTCCAGAACACGAGATAAAAAAAATTGAGGTTTTGCTGCAGTACCTTAGCAAGCCGCTAGGGGGCCCATTATCGAACTTGACCTTCGTTTTCCCGACCCCTACCCACCTACCAAATATTATTAGGATCCATCAAAGGCTTCTTGAGTTATACTGTTAACACACAGACAGACAGACAGACAGACAGACACACAGACTCACAAGCCTAAAACATAACCTTAGCCATTCTGGCAAAGGTAAATAGATGAAGATTAGACATCCGGGTAATAAGATACGCCAAATCTCAATCAATCAAGCAACTTCATATGATTTCGGAAAGGGGCAGACGTTTCAGGTACGTTTCACGCAGGTTACTATTTTTCGTCAGTGACACAGTGCTTGAGTAATTGCTTGAGTAAATCATATCCAGTTGATTGAGCCTTGAGTAACTGCTTCTTGGCGCAGTTAAAACAGTTAAACCCTTCCCGCGCCTGATGGCGCATAGCCATAGGGCGATGCCCATTTCTGTTTCCTTAGCCCTGGGGCACACAACGCTATCACTACAGCAGGGGGCTAGTCCACTGGTAGTGGTGTGTATTCAACTTCCATACTCTTTCCCGAATGCTGAGTGCTGAGCAGAGAAAGCAGCATGTGCCATTTTTAAAGTCTTTGGTATGACGCGGCCGGGAATTGAACTCACGACCTACCGAATGCAAGGCGAACACTCTAACCACTAGGTCATTGCACCGGTTCTAGCAGTAGTAGTATCTTGGCGTAAACAACAACAACAAAAAAAAACCCACAAAAATAGGTACCTTCGCACACTAGGTCCTCTCCACTCCATTGGCCTCTCTCACAGACCTTCCTCGTATCCCCAGATGAACCGACACGGCAGGTGAGGTTACAAACATGCCCGGCTGGGTAGGTGTCCTGGTCTGGACCACAAGCAATGGTGGCACCTTCGGGGTGGCTCGGTGGACTGTCACATGGGTTCTCTGAGTGTGCAGAAAAGTCACGGTTGTTAAGCAACGCGTACGTCTGCTTGTACTAGTAATCAGGCCTTGCACTACTGTTCTGTATATTAAGCCGTTATACCCCTGTCACATTTGGCGAAAATCGATCGGGCAACGATTCAGCGGCAATCGCTTTGATAACAATAATAATAATAATAACTTTACTGCACAACAATTGTACAAGGTACAATGATGTACGTGATATGTGACAGAGACGGTTTTCAGGTGAAAAATACGCGCAACCCTCTGTCAGTCTTAAATATGGCCCATCTTCCATCGGTACGCCCGAAGATCGTGGATAATGTGACAGGGGTATTAGAGAACTTTTGCGTTAAACCTCTGAGGTGTAAAACACACACACTATCTTTCATCAGTGACACTGACGAAAGACAAATGATTCTACCTGAACGGTCTGACCGTTTCGAAAATCATGTCCAGTTGCTTGAGTAACTTCTATCTGCCGTAAAGAACAAAAACACAAAATAGGTACCTTCACACACTAGATCCTCTCCAGTCCAGTGGCCGTTCGTACAGACCTTCCTCGCATCCCCTGATGAACCGACAGGGCAGGTGATGTTACAAACGTGCCCGGCTGGGTAGGGGGGCTGGTCTGAAGCACAGTCAATGGTGGCACCTTCGGGGTGACTCGGTGCACTGTCACATGGGTTACCTGTGAGTAAATGGACAATGCCATGGTTGATAAGGCCTAGAAAAAATGTTATGATGTCCTGAAATAAATTAGAATCGGTAGGTATGGTACTACTTAGATGCACTTCATATGTTATATATTGTGCAAGAAATCTATTTGGGTGGGAAAAACCCCTTGGACTCTTCTCAAGCTACTGGTAATTATAGTTGTAACGTTACATGAAATAGTGCAATATTCAATTAGTGCAATACATTAGTTTTACCATCTTCTTGTGCAATACGTGTAACGAATTTTAAAAGTTTGTATTTCAGCAGTCCGACGCACACGATTGTTATTTTGATTGTTATGTCTTACCTTGCGCACTTTGGACACACTAAGTCCAGAAAAAGGGTTGACCTCGGTATTTTTTGTCTGTCTTTCATCTTGTATTTGTACGTCAACGACTCAATAAAGATGATTCTGATCTTCAGAGCCACTGAAAAATGAGTTGTGTCCTACCTTCATACTATTCTAATGTTATCATGACTCACAAAGACACTTAAGTCCTTGGCCTCCGATCCACCATTTTGTCCTTCCCTTGACCTTGCATTCCCTCCTTCTGCTTCCCTTATCCTTCACACACCCCTCCACGCAGTCAAATGTGCAGACGGTCCCTTTGGGGTAGCGGCCTTCGGCATTTGGGGTCTGGTCGCACTCCCTTGTCGTGTTTGTAAACGCCAAAGGCTTGCACTTTTCTGCAAGGTATATGCCTTTCGTTAGTACTCTCGGACTACTTTCTCTCGCGGAAGAAAAAGAGAGACGCATAGAACTCTCGACGTGGCTTTTCGGCTGGATGAACGGACGGACAGACATGAGCAGACAGAAAATCAAAAATTGTGTAACACAACACTCCAAGAGGGCATGGAGCAATCTTTCACAGTGTTGCCACATTCTGTATCTGTATCATTTTTAGTAGCCGGACAGTATATACTTCATACCCACATACACATCACACCAAACTAGTTAACTTGCACAAGTACTAGTAGGTGTCATATTCTCCTGTTCAAATACAACAATTTCCAAGACTTACTGGTAACTTTTCTTCCGCCGACAGGTGCCACATACAGCACAAGGGTGACACAGAGCAGAAGGCCAATGATGACCCTGAAACAGAAAGAACTATCGCCATTTAGATTGAAAACCCAACCTATAGCTATCAAAATCGTATTTTTAAACTAGGTCGCCGAGTTGGTCTTCTTAGACAAGCTTGACTGTACTTTGAAAGTTATGTAAGACGTAAACGTATACATGATTTCTAAAACAGCAAAACACACAAAACGTTGCAAGATTCTTTCTTTATCATTAAAATTCGTTGAGTAATCTTTCTAATCTTTGGTAGCGCATGAAAAGATGCTAACATTTGAGTCGCGCTAAGAGGTTGCCGGAAAGATTCCACTTAAGCTAAGGGCACAACCCGCCGTACGTGAAATATGTGCTGTCTACGTGCCGAAACGTGGGCAATCTTTTGGGATCCGTAAGTGGTAAGTACCGCCTCCGTACGAACTCGAAGGGAATCCGACGGATTTTGGAGCACGCAGACACGCCTCAGAAATTTACCTGCAGGCAAAACTTTGTGACGTGCGTTGACGTACTCCCTCCCCGCTAAAGCCAGTCGTTCCCCACGTTTTCAGAAATACGTGGTGGGCGTGGCTTCCCAAAAAAACGTGCGGCAGATTGCACGTACGGCGGGTTTCACGTTGATGAGGCAAATTTGCCATCGCAGCAAGAGCGCCATGAGAGCGCCGGAATGGGGATATAACTCATTTGGCATGTGACCTGTCATCATCATCATCATCATCATCGGTCGACGTGTTCGCACACGACGGGATTATACCGGCCCTTAAGCCCCCTTCACACGAGAGCAAGAATCAGCCGGAATGCCGTCAGAATGAAAATTATTTTCTATTTCTGCCAATTCCTGACAATTCGTAGTGTGTTCCAGAAATTCCAGCTATTTGTGCCCGTTCTTTTGGCTAGCCCGATAAGTTTTTGACATGTTTCCCAATTGGAATGGCCCCGAATGTGGCACGAAGTTTGCAAATACTTCATTCCGACTGCTTCTGCTTGATTCCTGCTGATTCGGTTTCCGTGTGAAGGCCCTATTACGCGGTGTTACCCTTTCGCCAGCTAATTACAAGACGGGGATGCGCCAGGTCTTCCGTCCTGTGACCTGTGTTCTGTAGTGGAAAAGGTAATCGCAAATTCTGTTCTCCGTAGGCCAAAATACAGACCGAGTTCGGCAAGAGATGGTACAGTCCAAAAAAAAACAACTTGTTACCGTGCCAGCTCACACAGAAGAAAATGAATAGGAAGATTTAAGCTGTATTCACTGTAGCGACCTACTGGGATCAAGGCCACAACACCCAAAAAGTATTCGACCCATTCAACAACAACTGTGCGAAAGGAATCACCGTGTTCCAACATCTCATGACGGCAATGGGCAGCTCTAAACATTTCCAACGTTCTCAGTTCGTATTTTGTAGTTCCTACATCTAACTTTGCACGCACAGGACTGATGTTTCCAAGCAAGATATGCGACCAAAATTCACAAAAACATTCACCAAGAAAAAGCTCAAATTGGTCAGGAGATAATATCGCGTGCAAATGTCTTAACATGAGTCCGATTTCTCCTTATCTCTAAGTTTGGGTGTGACATAATCCTCTATCTGCTACTACACAGGTGTTGACTTGCTGGTTTCATAAGAACTCTATCCAACTCCCTTTACTATACAGGTGACTACTCTGAGCCATGAGCTAATATTCACTCTAACTTTGGCCGTCAGCCAAAGGCAAGCGCATATTTCGTCCTTCGGCTCGAGATGGTACAGTTCAAAAGCAAACTTGTCACAGTGTCATCAGCTTACGAAGAAGATTATTGTCTTGGTGTCTCAATGAGATAGTGTTGCGCAGCGGCAGCGTCTTTGATTCGAGACCGAGAGGTCTGGGGTTCGAATCCGGCTGCCGTGTCACCGATCTTGTGCCCTTGGGAAAGGCACTTTACACGGCTTTCCTCGCTTTACTCAGGTTAAAATGAGTGCCTAGGGCTGTCCCTCGGATAGGACGTTAAATGGAGGTCCCGTCTATAGGGAGAGCCATACCCCATGCACGTTAAAGAACCCCCACATGTGCGATGGTGCGGTGTGTGTTGGTGCAAATCCTTCTGTCTATCTGGAGTTGATAATTCACTTCAAATCACCCGGATGGAGGCCTGGCAAACCTCTGTCTCGTATCAGCCACGTATGCACATGGTGATTTACATCATTCACTCGGACGGGAGACCTGGCGCATCCCCGTTTTGTAATTAGCTAGCGAAAGGGTATGTCACCCCGTAAGGGACGGTATAACTTCGTCGTTTGCGAACACGTCGACCGATGATGACGATTGTCTTGGAGTCTACATCTGACGGTGCCGTCAAGGAACTGTTTTTGTTACTTTATTATCGGACAGGGAAAATATATCCACTCAATAAATTTGAAGGAAGACTAGGTGGACAGAGCTACACTGACAGCATGGAAAGGTGTCTCATTAAAGACCTCTTGTTTACAAACCCAACTTGACAGGTGAACTGAACTGGAAAACTGGAAAGTAATCGTTTATGCTATTTTCTGCAGGCAAAGTACTGTCTGGTACTGATAGCGTACGTTTTGCCCTTTTCCATGATCTACACATGGAATTGAAAAAAAAATCGAGCTACGCTGACAGCGTGGAAACGTGTCTTGGTGAAAACCTCTTGTGTTATACCCCTTTTCCACTGGTTCGGTGCTCTCACGCCGCTCTCTCTGCGACCTCAAATTTGGAAGAGCGCGTGAGCGCGCGGTGGGATCGCCAAGGTCGCCGAGGGAATGCGCGATGGGAGCGCAATGGTCGCCATGGTCGCCATTACCTCCGTGACTGTTTTGAACCTGCTCAAAACAGTCGCCGTGAGAGCGCCGTGGACGGCGATCCAACGATGAGCGCAGAGAGAGAGAGCGCCAATAGAGCGCGCAGCGAGCGCCGTGAGCGCCAACAGAGCGCACAGCGAGCGCAATAGGTCTCAACAGTGTTTTATGATACCAACTCCTTTCCACTAGACGGCGATCGCGCTACGCTCTCACTGCGACCTAAATAGGATATATGTAACCTTCCTTTCACACAGGGTATACCCTACAAAACGTAAACGTGTGAATGAGAAGACAACGAAACACAGAAAGTGTAAAAAGATTCGTTTCTTTTCTATACAATTCGTCGAGGGGTACGTCAAATTTTAGGTCGCAGAGAGAGCGCGGTGAGAGCGCCTTCCGAGTGGAAAGGGCAACTTGACAGGTGAACTGAACTGGGTGGTGAATAATCGCTTATGCTGTTTTCTACAGGTCAAGTACTGTAAATGCAGAAATGTTCGCGGTGGATTAATGTTCGCGGTTTTCGCGGTGACCACTTCACCGCGAACATTTTTCCAAGGCAGTAAGAGACTACAATGCATGCTGCTACCGCGAAATTAAAACTACCGCGAAAAGTCCATTTTCCCACTACCGCGAAATTAAATCTCCGCGAACTTAAATGCATTTACAGTATATCCTGTCTGTTCCTGATACGGTACGATCTTGATCTACACATAGAACAGAACGTGGTCTACACATGGAACAGAACAATGTTGTAGAGTATGAGCAAAGTCGACCTATAGATTTCAACCTTAACTTCTGTCCCTGCAGGATCCGAAGATAGTTCTATCGCTCTATTGACGCCTAAGCCACGCAGACACGGCGAAGGGTTTAGAGTGTAGAGCGAACGAACCGTTCATTCGTCATTCATTCGTCCCATAGCCTGTTATGCTGTATCAATAGGCATTTTAGTCCTCTGAGTCTCCGAGGCAAAACGAACCATGAACGATCCGTGTCACAATGCTAAAGAATCCAAAGGTTTCTATATCACAGCTTCTAACCAAACTCCTCTGTAATTATTCTGTAGGTACTGCATAGGGTCTATGGCCAGTGTATCTCATCGAATATATATATATGCTACAAAAGTGTCTTATTTTCACAAATCACCGCCACCTCTTCCCTCATGACCTCAATGAAAAGCGGTCTGCAGGCCGATTAGAGCTTTCATGAATAAACAAAGGTTCAAACAAACAAACAAACAAACACCTATTCACTAGGAGACTCTGAACACTGCAGAAAAAGCAACTGTAACCTTATGTCTTCTGCAAACACGAAGCATACTGAAAACAAACAGGTCCACCAGAAAACGGTGAAATCCTGGGGGTTCAAAAGCAAGCGCCGCCTTTTAAGGTCGAAGCCTGCTGCGTCATGCCGATTTTTAGAAACACATTCGGAATTTTCCCACGTAGTCCAAAGACTGAGCGAGAATAAGAACAAGATATAACCTACTTCATGTTGTTGAAGGTGGAGCCAAGTACGTGCTCAATGGTGTTGGGAGAGTGGTGCCAGGGCTTTTTCCTGCCTAAATGTTCCTCAGTTCGCCAGAAATGAGAGCGGGGTTCAATCTTTTGACACTCTAGATCTGGAGGATTGATCAATTTGAAAAGAGGGCGTGTTCTGTAGAAAAATCGGTGTACGTGTGCGTCACGTGAAATGTCACTCTTTTGAAGTTCAGACAGGTAGGGCGTAATTTGGATTAAGGTATCAGGCCTGAACGGCCTATGGGGATTTCTATAGTGAAGGACCTCAAGGTGACTGGCTTCGACGTGGAAAAATATAGTAGGGTGCACTTTAGGAATACCAAAAACGGATATGTTCGAGTTCAGGGTACAAGCCACAAAATATTGAAAAACAACAAAATTCTGTCGGCGCATCGCCCTCTCACGCCCACTTTGAAACGCCGCTCTGCGGAGGTCACATAACTGCAGCCGGCTCACACTAGAAGGGCAGTTGCGTCCAGGGGCGCATTTATACACGAAATAGAAAACTTTCACAATCCAAACCATACAGTCTCAGAGTCTACACCTTCCGTGACCACGCAGCACAGGGTATAATTATATCTGACTGCCCCTTGAATAAGTCTTTTTACCTGTCTTTCAATGAGTTTATCCGTACTACTATAAGTTATGTACCCGCGTCATAGACCCCCGGGGTTTGCGGATAAATACTGTGTTCTGCTACCTTAATTTTGGACTTCGGGTTGCTCGTTTTTTGTCACATTTGTTGACAGGAAAATCATGATGAATGACATGACTTCCATTGTCTCTTATGAACTAAAATAACTTCGGTAAAATCTGTGAAACGAATCATTGATTTTTTTACACAAGGCGTATTGTCGATCTGATACGAAAAGCCCATAGTTCCCTACTTGCCGCTCAAGATGGTACAGTCCAAAAACTGAAAACAAAGTTGTTACAGTGTGAGCTCACGCAGAACATGTGAAGGTCACACAGAAGACTATAAATATTAGATATAAAGAAGATTCGGCCATTGACACTGACAGTACCGGTTATCGACTTGGTACCATTTTAGTCTAACATGTCGGACAGGGAAGAAATGTGTTCATGGAATAAAACAAAAACAATACGGCTCGAAATGGAACAGTCCAAAAGCAAACTTGTGTAATGTGAAGGTCACAAGGAAGACTATTGATAAGAAGATTCGGTCATTGACACTGACAGTACCAGTTAAGCTAAGGGCACAACCCGCCGCACGTGCGAATACGTGTTGTCTACGTGCCAAAACGTGGGCACTCTTTTAGGATCCGTACGTAAGTGGTAATAAGTACCGCCTCCGTACGAACTCGTAGGGAATCCGACGGATTTTTGAGCACGCAGACACGCCGTAGAACGTTACGAGCAGGCAAGCAGGAAGAAATGTGCTCATGAAACATCAAGGAAAGCCAGATGACTGTGGGCAGCATGGAAAGTCTGTTTTGGTGACTGAGACCATAAGAACGCTTGAAAAGTGGCACTGCAGATGGGACCTACTGCAAATACGTCTAGATGGGCGGATTGTTACATAATATCTATAGTTTTATGTTGCGAAAAAGATAGTATTTCTAACCCTCTGTTTTGTACTTTATTATGACAATTTGAACAACTTTATCTATAATTATAATACTACACAAAAACATGCAGATATGTGGGTGGTTAGTAAGATCAAAACCATGTCCTTCACTTTGACAGTAATTGACAGTATCTAATATTTTCGCCTTGTAAATTGCCACGACAATTTGTTGATTCCCGGGTTTAAGAGAAGAACTGCAAACTTAACACGTGGTTGGGGTTTGAGGGAAAAGCTTGGTATATATAGCATCGGGGAGTGAGTGTAGTCAGATTCAAATTTTCCTCCCAGCCCCAATTTCTCTTTACTACTTGCCGATCTTTTAGGGAAATGTCCAACAACCAAGAAAATTAATTTCCGTGGCCTCAGGGATTCAGAAACGTTTTTGTAAGTTCACCGGTACATGTTATGGTCAGATTCAAATTGTCCTCCTAGCCCCAATTTCTCTTTACTACTTGCCGATCTTTTAGGGAAATGTCCAACAACCAAGAAAATTAATTTTTGTGGCCTCAAGTAGAAATTACAAGCTGTAAGAAGCCGCCTCTTGGGATTCAGATGCGCTTTTGTAAGTTCACCTGTTATTGACAGGTATAACCAATGGTACGGTCTGGTCTCGGTGGTTTTTCTACTTCATGAAGTCAAATTAGCGGTTAGTCGATCCATGATTATGCTGTTGCTATGACGATGACCTCACGTTTTCACCTGCACAGGTAGAACAAGGAGGCAGGTAGCCTGATCTTTGTTACATCGTCCTTGGCAGGCACTGAGCCAACAGATGAAGAGATACAATAGAATCCTGTTAATTGCATGACCCAGTAGCACTAGTGTATATTGAACTCAGCCCCTGCAACGTGGTTGAGAGGAAACTTTAACCTCTTTGGCCCAATTGATACTTCGGCATAGGTTGCATCTAGTTAATTTATAAAGTCCGTCGACTGAGTGGGTTTGAAAATCATGTTGTCGTGAAAGTACTTTTTCCTCGACGATACACAAGTTTTCTTAAGTAGAATTCAAACTCATCAATGATTAGTTTGTAGGGAAGTAACGCAAGTTCACCTTTATCCACAGGGTGACTTATATTCGTTGTATTTAAGAATAGGGTATTAAGTGATATGAAGTCGACGAACGGCGGTTTCAAATTGCAATTGCTAAAAAGATACTGCAGCTTGAAAACACTGTCCGTCGACTTGATATCTCTAAATACCCAGCTTTTAAATACTACGGAAATAGGTTACCCCGTGGATAAAGGTGAACTAACGTTAGGTAGCTTTGTTGACCAGTGGTTGATGTATACTTCTTTGTTATCTATTGTAGCATGCCAAGCCTCTTCTGTCCTCCTCATAAACATCTGGGATGAGGACGAAAGAGACTTGACAAGTATACATTTTTTTTATTTACTTTAAGTTCTTCACAAAACAAGGCTCATGACTCGTGCGTTTTTAGTCACAGTACTCGATTCTGAAGACAGAATGTTTGCTTACCCTTGTCTTAAAAGTTTCAGATTAGAAATAGGATGTCGGGCTAGGTAAAATCTAGTCTTAGCATAATACAATTGATCACAAGAATTTCCTACTTCCTACTTACATGCTCAAAACACATCCAGACAAAGACAGTTGTCCCGCAGCCCACTTTATTACCGAGTAAAACAAGTAAGTCCGTACATTTTCGTACAATCGTCAAATAAACTAGTGAAGTATTTTAGACCTTGGTGGTGGAAATTGAGATAACAAACTATATGTACACCAAAAAGCAGTTACTCTAGCAACTGGATATGATTTTGGAACGCCAAAAAGTAGTTACTGAAACAACTGGATATGATTTTGGAACGCCAAAAAGTAGTTACTGAAACAACTGGATATGATTTTGGAACGCCAAAAAGTAGTTACTGAAACAACTGGATATGATTTTGGAACGCCAAAAAGTAGTTACTGAAACAACTGGATATGATTTTGGAACGCCAAAAAGTAGTTACTGAAACAACTGGATATGATTTTGGAACGCCAAAAAGTAGTTACTGAAACAACTGGATATGATTTTGGAACGCCAAAAAGTAGTTACTGAAACAACTGAATATGATTTTGGAACGCTAAAAAATAGTTACTGAAACAACTGGATATGATTTTCCAAAAATTTGCAGTGTCTTATTACTTGGATGTGTAACCTTCATCGACCAAACCATATGTAAATTTTTAGTTACTCCGGTGACCATGTCTATTGCTACATACTGAAAATCTTGACATGTTCTCGATGGTATTGTTCTTGCACTGACCTCTGCACTATATATGTATGATTAAGTATGTTGTCGCGAATTAACAATTACATAATTCGACTATCTTGCCACTTATTACTTTAAACTGCAAACGTAAAAAACCTTGAAGATCTATTTCGACGACTAGCCGCACAAATAAGTCCCGCAAAAACGTTCAAATGTACAGTGTTGTAAGGAAGTAAAACAATTGTCTTTTCCACATCACACAAACAGTAAGTAGCAGTACTAAATATAGATTAAATGATTCTTAAATATTCAATTCGCAGGTAATATCACTATGAAATAGTATTGCGTTTCAGTACATAATTGACACCAGCCTAAAGAAAGATAAATTTGTCTTCAACACGCTATGCTATAAATTCTCTACTCCGTGGGTATAATGACAAATATCAGTACAATTTGCGTTATAGTTTCCAGTCGATCAACAGGAGCTTATAACTAATCTAAGAAAAAAACATCCTAGTTTAACAACATACAAAGCACATTTCTGAAAATTAGCGTTCTGTGGCAATCACAAAAGGAAGCTATATAGAGGATTATTATGATTGCTGTCTATTCTAACCATACTCGGGTTGCTCAATCATTACTTGTCCTGACTCACTTCCAATCATTGTTAATGTTGGGGGCTGAAATTGCACATGTTGAATAAGAGTACAGATCTCTATATGTAACACGTTTGTTTTCGTATCTTGACTTTTACAGTTTTCAAGCTGCTTTTATGGAGTGATCTGTAATAGTGAAGCTAGAATTCATAGCGGTCACTAGGGTCCAAATGCTTACGTAGACTTGTGTGGTTGTAAAACACCAATACGTTGGCCATGTTTCGTCTCGCTTAGTCCAAGGAAAATAAGTTTAAGTCATAAGCATTACACGAACACACTGCTGACCTGATGACCGCTCAGATTCAACTGTCTTCACTGCCACACCTCACTCGGCCATGGCAGCTAAGAGTTACGCTCAGAAATGAAAATAAGTATTTGACCCATGAAAATACTAGTATGTATGTATTATGACCCACGTGCAAATTCAGCCGTTTGCAATAACCGGAAGTAGTTCAAGTCAGATCTTTATTAACTTGCCCTTATAGAAGACTTTCAAACAGGTGCGTCCACAATCCTTGTAACAGCAGTTCTCGGTCCCGCTACAAAATTCTTCACGGGACCTCTAGCCACTCTCGAAATCACCCGAATACTGAAAAAATACAATGGGTAAAATTATAGTTCTCATCAAGAAAGGTACCAGTGAAGCTATCATTCACGAGCTATCTACAGTGGATAAGAGTACTTGACGAAAAAAGTTCAGTTTTTCTACAACTTGAGTTTTTTTCCACGCTTCTGGGGTGTGCACACTGACTGTTGCATGTACCTCGGCCAATGAGGTTGCATTTCCGCCTACCTGGCTTCTAGGTTTATGTCTATGAGCAGGATAAATAAAGAACATGAATGAATGAATGAAAGAATAAATCTATCATTCAACCCACAACCTCTATTCAACATGGTCATGGATAGACACGTCGGCTTTAGCATGATAGCATCTCTTCCGACAAGTGGAGTGTGAACATGATGGGTGAGGTAGTGATGATTTACTCATGAATGAATCTGATGATTTCAGATTAGTGAGTTCATGTCTCTTGTGAAATGATTAATAGTGATAATGCCTTTATCTGAGCAAATATCAGGTTAGATCCAGTCACTATTACCGAAAGGCATTGTATACGTACAAAATACGTACTTATCTGCAATGCCTGGGTCGGAGGTGGAGTCGGTGGATTAGTAGGAGGTGGAGTCGGTGGCTTAGTAGGAGGTGGAGTCGGTGGATTAGTAGGAGGTGGAGTCGGTGGCTTAGTAGGAGGTGGAGTCGGTGGCTTAGTAGGAGGTGGAGTCGGTGGCTTAGTAGGAGGTGGAGTCGGTGGATTAGTAGGAGGTGGAGTCGGTGGCTTAGTAGGAGGTGGAGTCGGTGGATTAGGCGGATCTGGAATCGGTTTCCCTGGTCTTGGCTTCTCTGGCAGTGATAGAAAAGAATATTCCACAATATTCAAAGTTATAGTACAATGCTTAACTTTCTTCCAACTCAAAGGTTATAAACGTTTAAAACTTTCAACGACCAATGTCGCCTTCTTCAGGATCAATACTGATGACAAACAGGGATCGGTTTAGCACATTTTAGGCAGAAAAGAGAATTTGATTAAGCTTACATTAGATTATCGACCGACATGCTCATGTAGAAATGGCGTTTTTGCATCTATCAGTGAAAATGGCTTGCATATTCTATAGCAATTAGTGTTTACCAGCCATGAATTATACACAAACTGTTACATGTATTAAAGTCCTATTATGAAACCCATGGAATTTCCTTAACAATCGTGTAAACGTAATTAAGTCTTGATTTGCATAAATTGCATGTCATTGTGTAATCCCTGTCTAAGCTACCTGCATACAAAATAAGAAGGAAATCTTTTGTTACTTTAAATTTGTTCAGTTATCCCCCTTGAAAGATTTTACATAAATGCACTTGCTGTTCCAAATCAACCAGTTAGCCAAAACTTATACCTTACATGAAAAGCTACCTGGTACTAAAGATCAAGACAATAGTATGTGTAGGACAAAACGGACGTTCGGCTGCAGTACCAAGGTCACACACACACACACACACACACACACACACACACACACACACACACACACACACACACACACACACACACACACAGTCCATAACAATAAGTCGCATTGTAGAATGCAAAATGTTTCATACCTCATTCACAGTAATGACCATGCCTTGCTTGCATACTGGTAACTGTAACATTAATTGTAAGATACTTACTTTTCTTTACACATATCCGCCTGGACCCAGTCCAGGCAACACCGGACCCCGCCTTAACGCAGGTCCTTGTTTTGCTGCCTCTGACTCTGCGGTATCCTTTGTGACAGGTGTAGGTACATACTTCCCCTGGAAAGTACGGAGCGGCACATCCAGATATGTCGGCGTTGTGACCATTTGCTGGTTTAGAGCAGGTCTCTGTGATGGTGAGAAAGAAGATATCAGAGACGACGTTTAGCTCCAAAGAAAGGAAGCATGTAGTGATGGACATCTTATAACGTGACACGCCTGTAATACATGTTTGCTTACAACTTCATAACCATTTGTTTGTCTATCTAGTATGCAGATTTATTCCCGCAAACACTATAGAAGAAGCATTTGCCATGTAACACCCATACTGGTCAAACCTCCACTAAAATATCCGTGTCACACTGCGCGAAAATCGATCGGACGACGAGTCTGCGAGATCTAAATGATATTTTCGGCAGTAACATGAGAGCAAGAATCCACCCTGGCCAGCAAAAAAAAAAGGGCCGGACGAACGAAAACTGGATATCGTCTAGGGGCTAACGTTACTATGTAATGTAGTGCGTTCTCCGGAGCTGAGTCGTCACGGCTCGATATATGACAATGTCTATTTGATAATAACGTTAATGACCCGCTTTCCTTCGGTGTATACGTTTTTTTTTTGTTTTTTTTTTAATTTTTTTTTATTTAAGGCTTTATTCGTAAAACAAACAGTACATTTGTAAAAAAAAACAGAGTATCTAAGCTACTATTGTACATGGAGTAATTCGAAGTACTAGTGTCCGCTGTCGTATAAGTAAGAGTACCTTTCTTAGGCACAATTGGTAAAGCGCATGGAAAAGGAATCTTCGTCTATATAAGCATTTCTCTCATGTACTTATACAGTAACAGGCTATATGTATAACCACTATACACCACATGATTGCCACAATTGTCATGGAATAATTATGATACATGTAAATGGCTACACAAACAACAAATTATTTTTAACATTCAAGACTTTTTCTTTTTCCTTCGGTGTATACGGTGCCATAATTCATGGCCGCTTCCTATAACCACCTCATAAACGCTTCATTCGGTGGTTATAGGAAGTAGCCATGAATTATGGCACCGTATACACCCCAGGGCGTGTCATTAACCCTATATTCATGCCCTATCGGGCTAAGTGCATGCATATAGATACAAAAGGACGTAATACAGTACACATGGTGACATTGGGATGGTTTATAAGACTAATCTAAAACAAGGGTTCTAAAACTATGCTAATACATTTGTATTTGTTACGCGCGATCCCCTATCGATCTTAAAATCGACCGACCTTCCATCGATCGCGACGTACGCCCGAAGATCGTCGACAATGTTACAGGGGTATTCGGACCTGGATTATACAAATAAGACGTGGCTTCTCCAGCTGACTGTGCAAAACGTTCAGTTTCATAACAGGCTAAGTTACAGGTAGCCTAAGTGATTGTCAGATTATCTGGCGTCAAATTATTACAACCTCTTATAAGGAGTTTCTATTATCAGCTGCCTGGTGTTTCTTGTCTGTGAGTGGGATAATTGGAGAAGTTATCAATGACTCTGATGTACGTCAGCGAGTGCTGGCTTGAAGAAGAATATTTTGAGGCAGATTCGGATTTCAATCAAACAATTTAGCGAGAAAACAGTTCCATATGCAAAATGTTTCATACCGCATCCACATCAATTATCGTTCCCACAATGCATGGCCTTGCCTTGGCATGGTGGTAACTGAACATTGATAGTAAGATACGTACTTTTCTTTCTGCAAATCAGTCTGGACCCAGTCCAGCCACAGCCGCGCTTCTTCTGAATACATGTCCTTGTTTCGTCGCCGCCGTCTATGTGGTATCCACTTTTACATGTGTAGGTACATACTTCCCCTTTAGTGTACGGGTAGGCACAGCCAGATAGGTCGGCGTTGAATCCGTTGGCTGGTGTAGAACAGGCCGTCTCTAGGATAGTGGGGAAGAAAATATCAGAGACGACGTTCAGCTTCATTTTTAACACAATGGGAGCCACCAAGTTCTGACTGGGTTGGGAATTCCGGAAGGAAACATGTAATGATGGACATCTTATAACGTGACGCGCCTATAATACATGTTTGCTGGCAACTACATAACCACTTGTTCTTCCATCACATATGCAGATTTATCCCCACAAACGCTGCAGAGGAAACCGTTAACCATGGGCCATAGTAAGAAGGGAGATATCAGAGACGTCGAAGTCCAGGTTCATTATCTTCGCCAAGAAGGTGATATTTGGGGTGTGCTTATCTGTGTGTGTGTGTGAGTGTGTGTGTGCGTGTGTGTGTGTCTGAGTGTGTGTGAGTGTGTGTGTGTGTGTGTCTGAGTGTGTGTGTGTGTGTGAGTGTGTGTGTATGTGTGTGTGCGTGTGTGAGTGTGTGTGTGTGTGAGTGTGTGTGTGAGTGTGTGTGTGTGTATGTGTGTGTGTGAGTGTGTGTGTGTGTGAGTGTGTGTGTGTGTGTCCGTGTGTGTTTGTGTGTTTGTGTGTGTGTGAGTGTGTGTGTGTGAGTGTGTGTGTGTGTGTGTGTGTGTGTCTGAGTGTGTGTGTGAGTGAGTGTGTGTGTGAGTGTGTGAGTGTGTGTGTGTGTGTCTGAGTGTGTGTGAGTGAGTGTGTGTGAGTGTGTGTGTATGTGTGTGTGCGTGTGTGAGTGTGTGTGTGTGTGTGAGTGTGTGTGTGTGTGTGTGTGTGTGTGTGTGTATGTGTGTGTGTGTGAGTGTGTGTGTGTGTGTGTGAGTGTGTGTCCGTGTGTGTTTGTGTGTTTGTGTGTGTGTGAGTGTGTGTGTGTGTGTGTGTGTGTGTGTGTGTGTGTGTCTATCTGTCTGTCTGTCTGTCAACAGCAAAACTCAAGAAGCCTTTGATGGATTCTGATGATATTTTGTAGGTTCGTACTATAGAGGTCAGCGAAACGAAGGTCAAGTTCGGTAACGGGTCACCTTGTTGCATTCTAATGTACTACAGCAGAACTTCCGTTTTCTATATCTCGTGTTCTGGACATGCCGTGGTCGTGATTTTACGTTATAGATAGATTTGAGCAGAGACTAATACGTGCTATACGTTTAACCCCCTACCGGATTTTTTTTAACTACAGCAACCGATTTGGTTCAAAATTAGGACGAGAATAACTCCAGAACATCTTGACGGATCGTCATGATTTTTGGTATTGTAAAAAGCAAAAATGATGACTCACATCATGAAGTACTAATCATGGAAATCAACAGCTAATTTGTATAATCAATGAAAAAGGCTCTTCTATATCCACTGCATTATATGATAGGACCCTCAAACATGTCACAAATGTAACTGAAAAAGATTAGAGGAATGTAATTGGATATAAACTATGCAAATGAAGACCTCATTTGCAAGACAAATGAGAGAATACTATAATACTATAGTGGTAAATGAATGGAATTTCATACTTGCAGCATTATAAAGCTGAGGTAAGATGAATATTGTTAGACATAAACCATGGAAATAAGTGTCACATTTACATAATATATGAGGAAACAGTTAAATTGCCTTTTTTCGGATATAAGACATACTTTGATCTATTTCCGCCTGCCCGGCCGTTCTGGTATTTGTCTGTAAGCAGGATAACTGGAAAATTGATCCGTCACTGTGATGATTTGTGCGTGAGCGAGTGCTGGCTTGAAGGAGAATATTTTGAGGCAGATTCGGAAGATCATACAATATAGCAAAACAGTTCCATATGCAAAATGTTTCATACCGCATCCACATCAATTATCGTTCCCACAATGCATGGCCTTGCCTTGGCATGGTGGTAACTGAACATTGATAGTAAGATACGTACTTTTCTTTCTGCAAATCAGTCTGGACCCAGTCCAGCCACAGCCGCGCTTCTTCTGAATACATGTCCTTGTTTCGTCGCCGCCGTCTATGTGGTATCCACTTTTACATGTGTAGGTACATACTTCCCCTTTAGTGTACGGGTAGGCACAGCCAGATAGGTCGGCGTTGAATCCGTTGGCTGGTGTAGAACAGGCCGTCTCTAGGATAGTGGGGAAGAAAATATCAGAGACGACGTTCAGCTTCATTTTTAACACAATGGGAGCCACCAAGTTCTGACTGGGTTGGGAATTCCGGAAGGAAACATGTAATGATGGACATCTTATAACGTGACGCGCCTATAATACATGTTTGCTGGCAACTACATAACCACTTGTTCGTCCATCAACTATGCAGATTTATCCCTACAAACGCTATATAGACCCTTGTGGACAGCCCCTACGGCCACCAGCTACGGGTCAGAGTGAGTGAGAGAGCTATAGAAGAAGAAGTTTACCCTGTGCCACCCATACTGGTCAAACCCCCACTATAAGGACCTGGGTCATACAACGAAGCCGGGGATTGTCTAACTGACTCAGCAAAAAGTTCAGTTTCTATTAAAGCAAAGATATTTTCGTGTTGGAAATATCGAATCGTCACCCGTCCTATTCTATTAAAATTCTACTTTTGCCTACCTGATCTTTTACAATGGAAAATGACAAACTCTAGGCAGAAAAAAAATAGCTAAGCTTACTCCGTCTACCTACGAGTTACATTGGTGTTCAATTTCTTAATTAGATTCTTAATTAGAATGTTTGAGAAGGGAAGACAACATTTCGGAAAAAGACGGATATCAGGGCCCTCTTTTATATAATACTTCCTGAATATCGAATGTGTAAACAGACTTTTGACATGTGTAATTGTTCTAGAACAATAGATGAAGTCATGCTATAGGTCACCTAAGGTCAGGGCAACCTGCCCCTAGGATCTAAGGGGCGGTATGCACCAAGGGCAGAGTGCACTGGAAAGGTATATAAGTGCAAACTTCATTGTACTTGTGTCATTTAGCCTCTAGCCACTGGAGAAGCTGTATATAGCGTATCAGTTTGGCCGACAGGCTGAATAAAAGTTAAAAACTGGAACTATGCGGCTCCAGATGTCTTTCTGAGGGACGACTGCAGTGTTGGTAGCTTGAGGGATGAATCTACTCTATGACTATATACTAGAATGTTTGAAATGAAAGCTTTTGGAAATTCTTCAAGGTAGACATTTTTGAATGAAAGTAACCATCAGTGTTGCTCATTGCTTGAGTTGATACACAAAAGCACTCACAGACCAGGGATCGAATAAGACATTGCGCATGTCCACCATCTAAAAGGCTCTACGGGTTGGGCTCCAAAAGCAAGAACGCTAAAGCCCCCGTCACAAATCAATAACTGAGCTCGACCGCCATGTCGGCAAGCTCCGAATGAATGAGCATTTTCGGTCGAAGTACGGTCGACGTCCTGGCGATTACTAGGACGGCTTCAGGCGATTTTAGCAGCTCGTCCGTTGGGATTTAAACCACCGTGCAATATCAGCTGTGTACCAAAGAAGGAGAAATGACCTCAACTTTCCGGAATGAAACACCGAGCCTAGCCCAATTTCCGATTTTCAGCGAAAAATATATACGGTAAACGATAGGGCGATTTTGAGATTCGGTGAGCTCAAGCCTGTCTAAGAATTCGGCCGGCATACGCTTGAATTGTGACGCAGGCTTTATAGGAGATAAAGACTATAATACCGAAATCCATACTTAACTTGTGTCTACAAAAATACGACCATTATCAAGGATGTACAAGGACATTTTACAACAGCTTGAGTCCCTTACGAGCTGCGCCTGAGTCCAGAAGAATGGCAGATGTCACAAAAAGTAGAACCTCGCAGCACAGACACCTGGAAGTAGAAACAAGTAAAAACAAGAGTTCGGAGACCTCACACTTCCATGAAATATTTAGTGATTTTTAAATAAAGATTATTCAAATTTCTTTCACATTTGCATAATCCATGCATGGTAATGCTCATGTTCACATTATTTGGTTAGTACATAATTAGTTTCTGTTGGGGCCACAGCAAGTACTTTGTATGGATGACATTATCAGGATGACATGGACTGCCAAAATAATGAGATAGGGCAAAAAAGATGGCTAAATTTTCAAATTAGACACTATAAATATTGTAACAAGAAATGAAGCAACAAAACATGGTATCACAACCAACAAAGCATTAATTCCTGTACTCAAGAAGTCCACTTTTGTAGTAAAAGTGACACTAGTGTGGTATTACTTATCAAGTTGTCAACTTCACTCATGGCAACTAGTCTTCTACAACTACACTCATAGCTACCCCTTAAGTGTCACTTCTACAAGGACAATCAATAGGGTACAACACAACGTATTTGCACATTTTGGCATTTTGGTACTTCCACCTCATGTTGAACATCCCCAAACTAGAAACATCCCCAAACAATAAAAAATCTGGTGAAAATTAGTGAGCGCGCTGATGTCATCCATAAAATTTACTTGCTGTGGCTTAGTGTTACACCTGTCCTTAATTATATATACAACAGGTATAAAAAATTCTGGAATTATGAGAACTCTTAATTAATTATGCAAATCTATCAATGTTCCTTTCTTTCTTAACAATTTTCTTCACAATTTATGCACCTTATCAATATATCGATCACCAATAAATTTCACAACTGAAAGCAGGGAACAGTTTTAGAATGGCCCACAGTAATAATGTTCAACAATACTTAACTTCAACATGTAAATGGAAGTCCAACACTTTATCATTGAGGAATAAAACAGCCCTCCATCTGCTTGGAGTTTCAAGGTCACATGCCGTCCAGATGGACACATATAACGTTACAGGCCATAGACATACTGTCCCAGACAGACTAAACTATTTGTTACCAAAGGGGGTTACAATGGCATCACAGAATATCCTCATTAATTATGCTAAAAAATCATCATTAGCATACATGCATATAATTGCGTACATCTTTGCCTAATTATAAGCTACCTGCATGCCAAAAATGGTGCCAATCTGTCGTTCCTTTCTTCAGTTATCCTCATTGGAATGTATTGACAAAAGTGTCAAAATCAAATGTTAGGGGGCTCAAACTTGTCACACCTTGTCCTACCCAAATGTCAAGACTACATCATGTCCGGGACAGGAAATACATTAAAACAACTACATGATAAAATATTCTAATTAATTAATCAAATTTTCTCATACTTTGCATAATTTATATTTCATTTTGTACATCTTTGTCTAAGCTACGTACATACCAAAAATCATGACAAGCCATTGTGCCTTTCTTGAGTTATCCTCCTCGGAAGTTTTTGGCAACAATGCCCCTGCAATTCCAAAACTAGACGCTAAGAGGCCCAAACTGATGTAACTTCTTCCAGAGCACAAGAACTATCTAACACATCACAAAATATCGCAATCCATCCTAAGCTACTTCACACAACTTTACTTACAACATAGAAATAAAACACCTTCTGTCTTACCATCGCCATCCACCAAGAGGCCAAAAAGTGCATAACGATCTTCACGATCACAACACCTAACCACGTTACAAATCTCATCGCAACCCATCCACAGCTTTGAGATATTCGCTGCACACACAAACATCCACAAACCAAACACTCCTGTTGATCTACAACAAACAGCTACAAGGCTGAAATTCACAGCAAATCAACATCCGCCATACACCTACCCACAATAAATAATAATAATAGCCTTTATTGCACATTCATGCCCTATCGGGCTTAGTACAGGCATGTAGATATAAATGGTAGTAATACAGTACACATGGTTTCTAATACTAATCTAAAACATGAATTCTAAAACTAGTCTAATACATTTGTTCGGCTTCTTCTCGTTTCTCAGTAATGTTAAATATGTAGCTAGAGATGTGTTTGTATAATGTCGTCTGATCAAAACTCATAAGAAAAATGAATTTTTCAACGCTAGACAAAGATTCGAAGCGAGGGAACTTTCCTATAATATAGCTGAAAAGAATACTTCTATCGTTACTATATAAACTACAATCTAATAAAAAATGAGATTCATCTTCGACCTTGTTCAGGTTACAGAACTGACAGATTCTTTGCTCCAGAGGTGTGCGGTTGTGCCTTCCTGATTCAACACCGAGTTTGTGGCAGCTGATAAAAATCAACACCACAGCAAGTCCAGGTGCAAAAATATGACAAAAACGTGTTGCTGCAGTACCAAGGTCAACCAACAGGTGGCGCAAAATCCACCTGCACCATCACCATCCCCACCCCTAACCACCCACCAAAACCATTGCTTCCAACGGTTCTTGAGATATATCCCCCACATAAGCGCCAGACTGAAAACAATATGGCAACAATACTTCCATTTTCATGGAAGTAATAAACATTTGTCATTCTAGTTGAGAAAGCCTTAGTACGCGAAATACCTGGCTGAAAACGTTCCAAGACCTCATACTTTAGCCAAATGATGTTGTGATGTAAGATAAATGTTTCTCATTGATTAGGCCCAAAAGGTACAAATTTGCATCAGTCAGTTGATCATCTTCTCGAATCTTTTCGACTAAAATACTTCAAGTTGTTCAAAGTATGAAAGTCTTATCTAAGCAAAGGCTATTATAGCATTTTCTCATAGATCATTTAAATGAGGCTCTAATTTGCATGATTTAGATCCACATTTACATTGCTTCCAATAATAAAATGAATTAAATTCCCATCATCTACTACTATGGAATCATTAATTATACAAATTAGATGCCCATTTGCTTAATTTACACCTTATAACTTGACAAGTGACCTAAAATCTGTGGTATGGAAGATAAACACTAATGCTGTTCCCTGACCCTCAGTTACAACGCGCGTTTTGCATTTTTCCATGATCTACCTTTAGAATGCATCAATGTCGTGGAGGATTGGCAAAAATCAACCTATGAAAGAAATTTTATTCTGTACCACGAGAATAAAAAAGACCAAAGTGGATGTGTTTTTAGACTGGTTTAACAGAAGTGTCAAGGCCACGGAAATCCACAACAAGGCGACGGGTTCAGAGTGCAGATGTCACAAAGTCAATGAACCCAAAGTTTCATTTGACATGGTCAGCTTGAAGCCTTCATAAAGTTCTCATTACTTATTTTTTTGGAGTTACTCTATATGGAATCCTGTAACTTTGCTGAAGCCTGGGTTTCCAAGACATGCCACAAAAGTGTCATCTTTTCATGAACCAACGCCATGTTTGTGTTTAGATCTGCAAACTAGCTGTTGCAGATCTAAACACATACATGGCGTTGGTTTAAAAAACTGGGCGTATTTTGTAGAAAAGTCGGTGTGCTTGCGCGGTGTGAAATGTCACCCTTTTGAAGTTCAGACAGGCAGAGCATAATCGTAATTACTTTTAATTCTGCGGTAGGCGTTGCTTGTGTCGTTGTCTTGGGAGACAAGCAAAGTATGATCAATTGTTCCCTTCGGCGTCACACCAGTCTTGTCTGCTGCTGCACAGGTGTTGAAATGGTTTGGCCATCAGCCAAGGCCTTGTTTACATGAACCGTTTCCTCGAAAAATTCAAACTCCAAGCGGTGTGACACTTTTCACACATAAATGTGTGGATTTGTCCATTTGCCATTCAGAAGAAAGTTGAGAAGATTCGAGTATCGAGGGGGAAGGTCAGGAATATGAAACACCAGGGTACGACTGGACGTTAACGGTGCGTAAGTAATTGCAGGCGACGTGAAAACTAGTGACACCTCATTATTGTTACTTGCACTGCTATACACCAAACTTAGTATATAAAGAATATTTTGCACGTTTTCTTTTACGCCAGAAGTATTTTAGACCTGATGCAAAGGAAAAATAAAGTTCATATTTCGTTGCCTGTGGCACGAGATGGCACGGTCCAAAAACAAGCCTGTTACAGTGTGCGGTCACGCAGAAGGCTATTGACAGGGTCCCCAAAACTAAACGTCTTGGTCATTCACAGTGCCATCCCGGGCCGGCACAATTTTATCATGTCGGTGAGTGGTGCCCGCACTTTCCCCGCCTCTCTGTTCAGGAGTGTGCCTGAAATCAGAGCTTGTGCGTTCTTGATAACTGACTGATTTCAAATACTGTACATAGATGTTCGCGGGGATTTAATTTTGCGGTAGCGGGAAAATGACTGTTCGCGGTGGCTTTAAGTTCGCTGTAGCATCATACACTGTAGTCTCTTACTGCCATGGAAAATGTTTGCTGTGGTTTAAAAACTGTGAACATAAAACCTCCGCGAAAATGTATGCATTTACAGTATGCAAAAAGGGGCGTGTTTTAATTGTAGAAAAAATCCAGTGTACGTTTGCGTTGTGAAATGTCACTCTGTTGAAGTTCAGATGGTGGAGGGTAATTTTGATAAATTTTGGACTAGGCACTGTTCTCTTATTCTTGTCTTGAAGGACAAGCATATTATGATGACTGATTTTCATTGTCAATTGCGACAAACAAAACTTGTTGCATGTACTGTTTTAGTTCAAGCGGAAGAAAATAAATAGTACTAGGAGCGAGGGTCGCTCAAAGTATATGCCTTGGTCCCTGACGGCACCGTCAATGTGCCATTTTATCATGTCGAACAAGGAAGACATTTCATGCTATAAAGCAAATCTAAAGGAGACACTCTAGATCTGCACAAAGCTAAGCTAACAGCACGAAATAGCTCGGTAAAGATCACTTGTTTACAAACCCAACTTGACAAGTGACATGATAACAACATGAATGTGTATGTGGTGTGGGAGATCATAGAAGTAGCTGATTTTTTTCGAAGTTAAGCAGATCTAGAGTACAGCATTACCCTGACAGCGCACATTTTGCCCTCGTCATCATGATGATACAACACATGGGATACAACAATGTTGTGGAATACGTGAAAAATCCGACTTTTAAATCTCAACATTAAATTCTGCCGGAAGAGGATACAAAGATCCCGGAGCCGCAACGGCGACATGTTGAGAGTGTAGACGGATGGAACAGATCTCGACTTCTACTATCATGAGGACTATCGCATGGCGGCAATGACAGCTTTAAGCTCTCCAAAGTTCTCAGTACTTATTTTGTAGTTACTGCATGGGGTCTAGTGTATCTCGTCGAAGATATGATACAAAAGTGTCATGTTTTCAAAACCCACCACCACCTGTGCACTTAGGAGACTCTGAAAACTGCAGAAAAGCAACCGCAACTTTATATTTGGGGCACACAGGTCCTCGGGAAAACGATTTGGAGTTCAAAGGCAAACGCTGCCTTTTAAGGCCGCAACCTTCTGCATTATCGGGATTTTAGAAAAAAAAACTTTCGGAAATGTGACTATTGAATAGGAACAAGAGTTAACCTACTTCATGTTGAAGGTGGAGCCAAGTACTGTTCACGTGCAGAATGGTTTTGGAAGAGTGGTGCCAGGGCTGAAATGAGAGATTGAACGGCGGGCTTCAGCCTTTTGTCTCTCCCGACCGCCTGATAGTCCAGGAGTGCGCCTGAAATGAGTGTTGGATGCAATCTTATGACGTTCTTAAAACTTAATTGACATCAAAAGGGGCGTGTTTTGTTCAAAAGCCGGTGTACGTGTGCGTCGTGAAATGTCACCCTTTTGAAGTTTAGACAGCTATGGCGTAATTTTGATTCATTTTTGAACAGGCGTTGCTGGCTTATTGTTGACAAGAAAATCATGATGAATGTATCTACATTGTCTGTTGCGAACGCAAATGACTTTGGTAAATATGAAAACATTTTAGCTGGCCTTGAAGCGTTGTGCACTGATCAGGAGATATATTGCGCCTCATAGTCCTGCGCCTGTATCTGCTACATCACACATGTTCAAATGCTAGCAAATCAGTCAGTTCCGTTCCGGATTTCCCCTTTTCATTGTGCGGCAAGATATGATGATGACTGTGCATGCCAATGGCAACTTATCACTGTCATCTAGTCGACCCCACCTACATCAAGGTGTATTTTGCCAGCCAGTAGATACCCAAGGTCATCAGCCGAAGGCTTGCAAAAGTGCTGCTAACACGAACCATTTCCTGTAGCCAGGTCGTGGGGCACCTTTGCAGTATGGCGTAAGAAACCGTCCATGTTTATCATGTTGTTGGTCAGGAGAAAGTTATGAAAAGTGGACACAAATTCAGCTTCTGGGGGTCAGAGAAATTAATTATGAGGGCACGTCTGTCGTCAACTGTGCGCAAGTAATTGCAGGGGATTTAGAAAATGTAGATTTCATTGTCACCTACACTCTTAAATTGGCAAATAAGATATCTATGGCGCATATCCAATAAGATAGTTCCTTCTTTTTACATCAGATCTGATAAAAACATATATAAGTCGGCGAAGTCTATATTTTTCTTACGGATTGAGATGGTACGTTCAAATCAAAACAAAGTTGTTACAGTGTGAGCTCACGCAGAAGATTATTGATATTAAGAAGATTCGGTCATTGACACTGACAGCACCCGTAGCAGCAGCCTGGTAACATTTTGACATGTCGGACAATAAAGAAATGTCTTGCTGAGAAAAAAAGACCAGAAGGGCAAAGCTACGAAGCATGATAAAACTGCGTCTCACAACGAATACCTAATTTCTACCAGACTGACTACGCTGGCTATTATAAGGGAACAATTTGCCAGGGGAATTGCTACCAGGGGGACTGCTAACATAAGCGTGTGCTGTCTCCCCCTGGCCAATTTCCAGATTTTTTTGCCGAATTCGACGGTCCCTGTACCTCCGTAAGACGACCTGTTGGGGACTAACGAAGACCACAAAATCCACCTGAAAAGTTGTACTGATACGTGTAGGACGTACTGCAGACACTGCTGAATGAAGGTCGTATACCTAACAGTGACATCTATGAATAGTTTTGTGTAGCAAAGATCTAGAAGATACCACAGTACAGTAAAAGAGAAAATGTTCGCGGTTTTCGCTTTCGCGGTAACCTCTTCTCCGCGAACTTGAAACCACAGCGAAACTCTACTTGTTCTCCCTTCTGTCAGCCTACCCGCTTGTTTCAACCGCAAAATTAGAACCAATACGGACACGTTCTCGCTACCGTGACTTTAAATGACAGCGAATATTTTCCGATTTTACAGTAACCCTTTGTTTTGTATGGGAGACGCTTTTTTGTCCAATTTGAGCTTGCTGTTATTTTGTCAGCCTTAAGTAACATCTCATTAACAGTTAATATAGAAATTAAACGTCTCACTTAAATCAAGACACAAAGAAAACAGGGTAAGGTCCAAAATTGGCCCTGACCTTATTCTTTTCGAGACCTACCAACTTGCTAAATATCATTGTAATACACCCAGAGGTTCTTGACCGGCCGAAGTGGAAATGCGGAAAAAAATCAGAAACAGCTATAAGGACAAACTGACAGACAGACACACTCGCAGACAGACAGCCACTGCCTTGTGTTGACAGAGGTAATAAAATATTCTGATAGATGTGGATTTATATATAAAGTGCGCTGTTCCAAACCAGCATTGAGTGTGTTTGTGTGTGTGTGTTACGGTGTGTGTGTGTGTGTGTGTGTGTGTGTGTGTGTTTGTGTGTGTGCCCGCGTGTATGTGTGTGTTTGTGTTTGTCAGTGTGTGTGTGTGTGTGTGTGTGTGTGTGTGTGTGTGTGTGTGTGTGTGCAGGTGTGTGTGTGTGTATGTGTGTGCATGTGTGTAGGTCTGTGCGTATGTATTGTGTGTTTGTGAGAACAGATATGGACTACGAACCCTGAGCTTTCGCTGTACCATATGCTTTGTACCATATGTTTATGTAATGATATTGGCAATCTGTGCTTATCATGAATAAGAAATAAAAGTTCAAACAGACAAGGTACATGCACATGTATGTATGTATCGAAATGTATTCTTGAGGCCTCAATAACACCGTTTTTTTTATTAGGCGAAATGTATATTGGCGTTGACGTCATAGCTACGTACGACAGCACGTACCGTGCACAAACATGTTGTAATTTGTCTGAATAGTGTGCGTGTTGGCGCGGGTAGTCAGTGTCAAGGTTTTGCATACAGCATGTAACAAATATCCGAGTTATGTGTGGAACCAGTGTCAGCTGTACGCACAGAGGTAGGTAGTCTCATTGCCTTTTTAAGGTTAAGGCCATAGGGGCAGTGGGTTGTTATTCACTGTGTCTGGGGCACGATATTGGAAGGCAGAGCCCATCCCTCACCTCCCATCGCCTTTTACCTCTCAAACCGAAGTCAGGGACCCATTTTTGCACCTGGGTGGAGTGAGGAAAGTCATGTAATGTTCCATTTTCGCAAGATCGGTAGCATGACATACTGGATTTGAACCCAGTACCTTTGCCTTCTGGGCCAAACACCCTAGCTGGTCTGCAGTTACGTATATGCCACACGACTCCACGTGCGGAGAGAAACACCGCTAAAGCTCGGGAGGTATAAGGCCCCCTTTCCACTAGACGGCGATCGCGCTGCGCTCTCACTGCGAACTTAATAGGATATGTGTAACATTTGCTTTCACACTGGGTATATCATACAAAACGTAAAAGTGCACGTGTGACTGAGAAGATAACAAAACACACAAAGTGCAAAAAGATTCGTTTCTTTACTAACAACGTTATAGAATTCCTCGAGCGATAAGTCGAATTTAAGGTCGCAGAAAGAGCGCGGCGAGAGCGCAGGTCTAGTGGAAAGGGGGCATAAGAATGAATGAAGACCTTTATTGTACATGTTTGCCCAACCGAGCTATGTACAGGTCACAACAAGTCAAAACATATTTACATTAAAAATATCACAGATCTAGTCTAACACTGAAGTTCGGCTTCTTCTCGCTTCTTAGAAATCGTGAAAATGTAGGACTCTGTGAGTTAAGCTATGGTCGGTTTGTTAAAACGCATGAGGAATATAAACTTGTCAGTGCTACTCATGTGTCTAAAGTGAGGGAATCTACTTTCTAATAGATGTAACTAAACAGAATCTTTGTATCATTGACATACGTAGCACAATCAACAATGAAATGCACTTCATCTTCTACCATGTTTGAGGTACAAAATTGACAAATTAATTCTTTGTTCTAGAGGAGTGCGGTTGTGCCTTCCCGATTCAATTCGCAGTTTGTGACAACTAAATCTTACTTTAGCAATGGCAGTTCTGTGCCTCATGTTTGTAATTTTCAAATACTGTTCTTCACTATAAGTATAAGTGGATAAGAAACCTGTTTGAAATTACCCTCCCTCTCACCTGTTCGACGTCACTGAATGTTGGACAGGTCAGCTGATCGGCACGGCTTTATGAATATGCTACAAAATTAATTACATTAATAGTCTACATTCAGCAAAGAAGCGGAAACAGCGCGGTCTCTACACACTCACCATAGGAGCTTCAAGGAGAGGTAAGACGTTTTGTTACTTCGTTTTTATTGAAAGGAAGAAAGTATTAGTTTTGACGCGTTTCTCTATGTTACTCTCCAAGCAGAGGTTCGGCTCTGGCTGTTCTTTGACGCGTTTAGGCATTTTTGTTGGGCTGCTTATTTTGTACAGTTTTCTTCATGTTTGGCTGGCGGACATGCCGAACATAGTACAAATTAGAAAGCCCGACAAAAATGCCTAAACGCGTAAGAATCAAACAGACGGAGCCGAACCTCTGCTTGGAGAGTATGTCAGTGTTTCTGTGATTCCAATCTACACAACTTAGCGTTGCCAGACATCCTTTCAGTTTGCGCTGCTGCCCTGGGCGAACATACAGCCATGGTTTTGTTTCCTTTTAAACTCAAAATCCAGCGCGGGGGCGGCGTACTTGTTATAAGCTGGGATAACCTGGATGTTGTCGACGGGCTAGATCGTAAAGGGCCCCGCCGCTTGTTGGGGGTGTGGGGGCGGCAGGTGCGGGGTCTAGCTCACACGGCATGACGTAACTACTTTCGTCTGATCTCTTTAGCAGGCTGTAAGAGTAGGACTATTTGGGGTTATAATGATTGTTTGTTTTCTGATGGCATTTCAGGTCAGGTTGTGCTCGGTTTCTTGTGGAGCGAGCCTCCAGTGCAGCCTTAGCCGAGATGTTCCTCTGACCATGGGTCTCCCAGTCACAAACTTGTGAGGCCGCTGTCAGTTGAGCCACAGGGACATCCCTCACTTGACATTCGCCTGGAAGAATTCTTTCTTTTCTGTCATAGTTTCATAACATGAGAAACAACATCATGTTTGCTGTCTTTGCTATCATGGTGCTTCTACAAAACTTGGCACAAATAAGCGCACTTGGTTCTTGCTGGACTGACGGCCAATGCGCACGACATAGTCCCAAGTTTAAGACCATCCCCGGCGATCTAACATTCAGCACTTTGTCTCGACTCATTCTGAAGTTCAATGCCATAGAGGAGGTGAAGTCAGTGCCTGAAATGCCGAGGCTGACACATCTGGTCTTGTCTTACAATCGCTTGAAAGAATTCCCGTGGTCCTCTCTTCACAACGCCCCGCGCATCACCGACTTAGAACTCGATAACAACGAAATCACACGAGTGGATGCCTATGTGGACTTCCCCCGCTCACTAACGCATCTTCGCCTTCAGTCAAACCGCATTGCCTCCATTCCCGAGACCTTTCTAACCGGAGCCAAGCCGTTTGGAAACATGTTCTATCTGTGGATGTGGCACAACCCGTTGCGGTGCGACTGTGAGGCGCAGTGGATCGCTCGGTCTCGGCGGTGTGTGCTGGCCCACCGCGGCGACGGCTGCGTCAACACCACGCCCGAGAGAGTGAAGACCTGCATGCTGGCAAACTGCAACTTTCATCCGAGAGGCGTGGTGATCGTCCTCGACGTGCCGGAAAACCGCTACATCTCTCAGCTGATACATACCTTCGTGCTGAAGTGCAACTCTCCCATCGAGTTGAAAGGACAGTTCGTCCGAGACGTGAACCTTCCGACGTGCCCCTCTAACTCTCTCAGCACATCTGTAAAACCAGAAGGGACAGAAGCTTACATGCCAACCACTTCGGGAACACAACAGCTCGAGAAGAAAGAACTGGGAGCCATTTTCAGCGGACAGATGACCACTGCCAGCAACTTCAAAGCTCTGGCACAAGTAAGCGCACTTGGTTCTTGCTGGACTGACGGCCAATGCGCGCGGCATAGTCCCAAGTTTAAGACCATCCCCGGCAATCTAACATTCAGCACTTTGTCTCGACTTATTCTGAAGTTCAATGCCATAGAGGAGGTGAAGTCAGTGCCAGAAATGCCGAGGCTGACACATCTGGTCTTGTCTTACAATCGCTTGAAAGAATTCCCGTGGTCCTCTCTTCACAACGCCCCGCACATCACCGACTTAGAACTCGATAACAACGAAATCACACGAGTGGATGCCTATGTGGACTTCCCCCGCTCGCTAACGCATCTTCGTCTCCAGTCAAATAGCATTGCGTCCATTCCCGAAACCTTTCTAACCGGAGCCAAGCCATTTGGAAACATGTTCTATCTGTGGATGTGGCACAACCCGTTCCGCTGCGACTGTGAGGCGGAGTGGATCGCTCGTTCTCGGCGGTGTGTGCTGGCCCACCGCGGCGACGGCTGCGTCAACACCACGCCCGAGAGAGTCAAGACCTGCATGCTGGCAAACTGCAACTTTCATCCGAGAGGCGTGGTGATCATCCTAGACGTGCCAGAAAACCGCTACATCTCTCAGCTGATCCATACCTTCGTGCTGAAGTGCTACTCTCCCATCGAGTTGAAAGGACAGTTTGTCCGAGACGTGAACCTTCCGACGTGTCCCTCAGACTCTCTCAGCACATCTGTGAAAGCACAAGGAACAGAAGCTTACTTGCCAAGCACTTCGGGAACACAACAGCTCGAGAAGAAAGAACTGGGAGCCATTTTCAGCGGACAGACGACCACTGCCAGCAACTTCAAAGCTCTGGCACAAGCAAGCGCACTTGGTTCTTGCTGGACTGACGGCCAATGTGCGCGTCATAGTCCCAAGTTTAAGACCATGCCCGGCAATCTAACATTCAGCACGTTGTCTCGTCTTGTTCTGAAGTTCAATGCCATAGAAATGGTGACGTCAGTGCCAGTAATGCCGAGGCTGACACATCTGGTCCTGTCTTACAACCGCTTGAAAGAATTCCCGTGGTCCTCTCTTCACAACGCCCCGCGGATCACCGACTTAGAACTCGATAACAACGAAATCACACGAGTGGATGCTTATGTCAACTTTCCCCGCTCACTAACGCATCTTCGTCTCCAGTCAAATAGCATTGCCTCCATTCCCGAGACCTTTCTGACTGGAGCCAAGCCGTTTGGGAACATGTTCCATCTATGGATGTGGCACAACCCGCTCCGCTGTGACTGTGAGGCGGAGTGGATCGCTCGGTCTCGGCGGTGTGTGCTGGCCCACCGCGGTGACGGCTGCGTCAACACCACGCCCGAGAGAGTGAAGACCTGCATGCTTGCAAACTGCAACTTTCATCCGAGAGGCGTGGTGATCATCCTCGACGTACCGGAAAACCGCTACATCTCTCAGCTGATACATACCTTCGTGCTGAAGTGCTACTCGCCCATCGAGTTGAAGGGAAAGTTCATCCGAGACGTGGACCTTCCGACGTGTCCCGCAAACTCTCACAGCACCTCTGTAAAACCACAAGGAACAGAAGCTTACCTGTCAAGCACTTCGGGAACACAACAGCTCGAAAAGAAAGAACTGGGAGCCACTTTCAGCGGACAGATGACCACTGTCAGCAACTTAAAGGCTCAGTTGACGGGATTTTGGAAAGGTAAGGTTCTTGTTTTATTTCTTGTGACATAGAATGACTTAAGCTGATTTGGAGCATTGAAAGTGCAGTGCCTTTAAAGAATAACTGAAATGAGATTTCTGCTTTAAGTCGGTACCTGAGTCACGTGAGGTCAGAGTAGCCTCTACCAGGCTCCGCGGTGAGGAAAAGTATTCTTCTGGTGGCTAACTAGTACTCCCCTAGCGTATTTGTCCAATTTCTACAATTAGACCACCGAACGGCGGAGCCTGGTAGAGGCTATGGTTCCACGCCGCTAATTACATAATCTGACCTGCATTCCTGTTAATATTATTATGTTCAGAGTGCCCGTCCACCCTACTCATGCACTAAATGTTCTCAAAAACTCAGAAGTTAAAGTTGATCCAAATATCACCTATTTTAACTACCCAGTTTTGTTGATTCCCACTTCGTCCATGTCCAAGAGGTGCCAAGAGTCTTGCCTTCTTCCATCTCATGGGGATATACATGTAGCTATAATCATTAGTGTTGGATAGACGTCGCCAGAGCCCCGTCCAACTTGTTAAGGGGCATATTTTCAGCGAAAAATACATCCAATTGTACTCTCCAAGCAGAGTACGGCTACGGCTGTTTTTTTAATGTTTTGTTTAGCCGTTTTTATCGGGCTTTCTATTTTGTATTTCATCTTGCTGTGTCAAAACCTAACCTACATTGGTCTTGTAGATTCTAGTGTGTCATCATTTTGTTTGTTTTCTTACATATGTTGATGCTTATTATTATTATATATAATCATTCCATTAAAAAAACAACACAACTTTTCTCCCCTCCCCAGCATTTACAGCAATCTTCCTCGGCACAATCCTTGCCGTCCTAGTGGTGGCCAGCTTCAGTGTCCGCTCTTGGCAGCGGCGCAGAAGACGAGACGACCGTCTACAAAGGGCACGCATGCGCAGACGGGCGAGAGATCGAAGAAGGCACCAAGACGGACACTTCGAAGAGGAAACGGGGTTCTAGAAACTCAACGGCGCAGTTTTTTGGTGGGAAATCTGCCCCATTTTACTTGGTTTCTTCTAACTGGGCCCAGCTGTAGAAACCTAATAAATATTTATTAAGAAAAAGCTCCTTGCAACCACACATACTGCACGTTCCACCCCCTGAAGCACACGTACCACGGAGTCGCAACTCAGACTAATGAAAAAAGCAGTTCCTGGAAAGAATGCAACACATATATGATTATGGAGACGTTGGGACAGGAACCGATACCTTTCTTTCACTGTGATTCACTGTGTCGTTTTTCTGTGATTTTTTACACCAAGGTTGTTTGTGTATTTGAATTTTCGAGACTACAATTTCGGCTTAACTACTTTCTGAACAAAGTGGACGCACAATCACTTGTATCGCATGTTGCTATATGCAGGCGTAAACCAAACTTCATAATACCCCTGTCACATTTAGCGAAAATCGATCGGACGACGATTCTGTGGCAATTGCCCGAGCCTCGCCGTTATTGCACGAGAATTGTACAAGGTACAAAGTATGGCTTGTATGTCACAGGGGCGGGTTTCAGGTGAAAAATACGCAAAACCCTCTGTCGATCTTAAATATGGTCGATCTTCCATCGTTACGCCCGAAGATCGTGGATAATGTGACAGGGGTATTTCACATATTTGATGCTGTCTAATCATATTCCTTGTGGTAAAACATCCATTGTTTGGCATCTTAACTGTACATAAACCCCATATATGCTCTCCTTCCACTACTGATAAACACACAAAACAACAAAACAAAACGAAACAAAATGTTCAGTTTACTAAAATATGAAATTGACAGAAGTAGCTATAGAAGCTTCACGTTTTTCCTTCCTTACATAAAGAATCACTCATCACTCACTACCACACACACACGCACAAACACACACGAACACATGCACACGCACCCTCTCTCTCTCTCACACACACACACGTACAGACACACAAAGTTAATAGTACTCTGCTCTTAACTGGGACTTGCCCGTATGTAATTATATCTAATGTAACGTTACCAATAGACTTTAAACACTGGCGCTGGTCAGTGATTGATGCAGTGGCACAAAATCTAGAAGCCGTTATGCTTACAACATTTTTCATTAGAAACAAGTATTATGGTAATACTTGAATGTTCATCTAAATTACGGTAATCAACGCTATGATACAATCTTAAACTTTATAACCATACACAAAATAAAGTGCTTACCAACATGCTTTCGATCAGTCCTCTGATCCTTTTCAAGTTGAGAGGCTTTGGGCTATTACAACTTCAAAAGGATCAGAGGACTGATTGAAAGCTTGTTGCTAAGCACTTTATATTTTTGTGTACTGTTATAAAGTTTAGAATTGTATCATCATAAGTAATGGGAATGAAAACAAGAGGCCCATTGTAAGGGAATACCACTACAAGTGACTTTAATTCAAAGATAGGGTCCGATAATTTGTCCTTTTACAGTTCTCAACAACAGCTAATTTTATACAACAGGTAAAACGCATAAAACGCCACATGATGACCTTCTTTCCTCTAAGCACCCATCTTGTCTCTTCTCAAGTTTCTCACCAACAGCTACGTTACGTCAACTGTCAGAATTAAGAGGAAGTACAATTGTACAGCAGAAAGAACTTGATTGCACGACGCTGTCACAATCTCTGAAGAAGTTCTGTGGTACTTGAAACGGACTCAAGTTACGAAGAGTCTTGCCTTCTTCCAAAGTGACCTCAGTAAACTCTGTACAGAATGTAGACCATTATGGTACTTTTCTTGTTTCCCCACACCTATACAAAAATGTCATGTAGAAAAATTCTTGAACAGACTTTTACAAGCAATCCGAGGTCACCTAAGAAGCAAGGCAGAACCAACCTAAGAACGTACCACGTTGTACCACCATATACTTAGTTGTACTATTGGTTTGACTATTGGAGCCCACATACAGAATGCAGATATACATGTACAGCAGTGTAAGCCCTTACCAATGTACACAGCTAACACCATTTCTTTTGCTATGTATATTACAGGTAATACAACAGAAATCTTCAACAATTTTTAAACTTAAATTAGAATTACAGTACATGTTGAAACATCCTTTAACAGCGGATACAACTGAAAAAAAAGTATTTTTATCAAGGCTAAAAGCACTTACATTGTATTGTCAATTCAATCCATATTAACAACTTTCAATATAACATGTCAATAATACATATTCTTGCCTACCAGATTCTAGTATATTGCTAATCGATTTACATAAACAAGAGCTACATTTGAAAGAATGACTTGGCTTTTTGTCCCTATTGTGTACTTTCAACAGCACTGCCTTAAAAAGCCTCTGTGGCAACTTGTATACAATTTCTCCAAGGCATTCTGTGTGGACACTCTCGAAACGAAAATCAGCTTTCCTGCAACTAAAAACGAACCCCATCTATTCACGTTGCTAAGCAACCATGGACGTTGCTAGGCAACTGTGGGTGAGAAGAATAACTTTGGCACCGGGGTGTTTTCCTACATTTCTGACTGAAACGTTTCTTCACCACTACTCTACATTCGGCGCCTGCTAAAAAAATTCCGGATCAAGAACGGTCCTCATATTGTACATAAATACCTATCATTGCACATTCTATGTATGTATATTCATTCTTGCACATAATTCCTTTTTTTTGTCTGTACAGTGTGGCCTCTCTGGCAATTAACAATCTCTGCTCAAATCGATAAACAGCTCCACCCTGTGGGTGTCGCCAAAAATCTACAGCCCCAAAATTGAATCAATTCTTATCTTACACAGCCTGGGAACTAACTCTCCTCCAGTCCTAGAAAATAAGATGTACAAATTACAAGACAGTAGAAGTAGAGTTTAGGTGCTGTAAACCCAAGGTTGTGGGTTCGATTCCCAGCCTAGTGAGACTTCCTATTCCTCTCTTTTCCTCCCTTTTTCTAACTCACACTACTTTGGAGAATCTTCAAAATTCAATGAAATGAAATCAGGAAACAGTTTCAAGTCCTACACAGAGAAGAGTACTACAGATGAGACTTCTAAAATCTGCTTTCCACTTTATAAGTTGTCAACCTTCATCATTTCACTGCTGTGTCCTGCTACCCCTTTCTTTTCTTCAACCCATCACACAAATGCTATATTTCATCCACCTACATGTACAAGTAATTTGGATATAGAGGTTTGGACAAAAAAAAAAGACGACTGACAGAATGTCAATCTTTTTAAGAAGACTACAGATTAAATTACATTGTACCAAGCAACTACAGAAATCTGTACAGCAGTTAGAAAATCACTTTTGCTATTTTCTATTTTTTTCCAACCTTTCTGCTTACACAAGCAATCCTGAGTAGACAGTACAGAGATTTAAAGTACATAAATGGACATAAATCCTTAATCTCCAAGCAGATCCTACAATAGCATATTAAGATAGTACCAAACTGAAGAGTGTACTCAGCCAAAGGTGTCTATTTGCCTTGTAGTGAAACACACTCCTAAGCCAGCTTCACTCCTCTGCCAGCTTTTGATACTATCTTATGCTACCGTAGGATCTCCTTGGAGATTGATGAATCCTAATAAATTCTAGAGATGAGGCGTGATGATGATGATGATGGTGGTGTAGTGCACTAGCGCCCTCTAGCGTCTCATCTGGGTCGTGCATATCTCGGCCTACTGCCCAGACCGGAGGGCCCCTGGGTAGACACACAAAAAAGGACAAACGGTAAAGACTGTGTCACAGGGCTCTAGCCAACGTCCGTTTTTCCGTCAATTGACGGAAATTTACTGCGTCTGACAGAAAAATTTTAAAACCAATCCGTCAACCTTGACGGACAAAAATCCTAGGTGGAAGCTACAGGCGGCTTGGGGACGCTGTCCATGGCTGTAAAAGCCACACACTGTTTGTTTTGCTATTGTTATGATTGTTGACAATGTGTGTCGGCGCTCTTTCGCATACGATAATCTCATTAAAACCGTTTTTTCAAGGTCTCAATGGCAACATTTACTACTTTGTAGTGTAATAGGGAAAATTAATTTTCGCGATTTTCACGACGATTGGAATTGGCTGACAAAAAATTTTAGCTGGCTAAAGCCCTGCTGTGTCAGTTGTGTTGCTTAGGCCTAGTAGAAGGCGAATACCACTTTGTCTTAGAATGTCCATTTTTAAATTTACTGAAAGAAAAGTTCACTCGTCCATATTACTCAAAGCACCCAAACACGCACAAGTTCTTAGAAATCATGAATTGACCTACAGTAAACATCACTAGAGAATTAGCAAAATTTATTCTTTTAGCAATTGTTATGAGAGAAAAGAAACTGATGAAGGTCCCGTAACTTTACGTAAATCGTCCTTGTATCTTATTGCTTTTACTATAATTGTTTCTCATATTGTTTTCGTCTGTCATTGTAGTAGTTTTAGTATTGTTACTCAAATTGTTTCTTTTATCATTGCGGTTGTTATATTTTATGTTGGTTACATTGCTATGGACATTTCCTGCCTGAAAGCAAAGAATAAAGTTCCAAAGTACTGTAAATGCAGAAACTTTGGTTTAATGAGTTTAATGTTCGCGGTTTTCGCGGTGGCCGCTTCACTGCCATTTCAAAACCACCGCAAACAATTTTCCATGGCAGTAAGAGACTACAGTCCATGGTGCTACCGCGAAATTAAAACCACAGCGAAAAGTCCTTTTTCCCGCTACCGCAAAATTAAATCCCCGCAAACTTTTTAAAATGCATTTACTGTACCTGTGCTGGGGAGTTGAAGGGGGAGCTCTGGCTGCTGAAGGAGGAGGGGTTGAAGAACATGGGGGGTGCGGCCGTGCTCTGGGGGGGTGCTGCCATCCCTTGGTCTCCTGGAGGGGGGCCTGCATTGTCTTGAGGCTGCTGGGGGGGTATGAAAAGAATTATCAATCATTGATAGACCTTCATTGCATATTTATGTTCTTGCAAACTAAGTACAAGTCAGTGACATAAGCATTAATTGTTCATGTATAAATAAGCAAAGCTGAAATGGGTAGATACACTTTGCCTAGACCTAGGAAAAAGATGTTGTGTTTCCTGTTTCCCGATCTACCCTAGGCCCGGTTTACATGAGGCAAAAAAATGACTTGTCCTAAAAATGACCTATGACGTTTTTGCCCGGGTAGAATGATGTGCCACAGTGCGGCGTGCCACAGCGCGTTGTTTTCGTTTTTACTTGGGCAAAAAATTTCAGGACTGAAACAGGAACATAATTTTTCCTAGGCCTTACAAAATATAGTGAGCTGTTGTTGGACACAAGGTGTGTATGGTCAAGTATTAGATGGTTAGTAGAAGTAACAGTTATCTTGGCTCTGAGGAATGGCATCAAACTAGAGCTATGGAAGAAAACATGTATCTCAAACAAAATTTAATAGTTTCTCCATTAAAACATTGTTTTGTGAAAATATACCATCTCTCAATAAACAGCTATGTACTGAAAGCCATGAAATATTTGTTGTATTTTCTGTTTTTTTACTGAACTCAATACACCTGATGACCTGACTGTATTATGAATTTTAACTATAATATAAGGATATACAATGCAGGAAGCAAGAATGGAAGAAAGGTGCTGAGAGGTACTCTCTTGTTACTGCAAAAAGAAACTACAATCTACAAGTAGAGGGAGAAATGACTGTATGAGTGGACCAGGAAGGATGTGGGTATGGATTTCCAATCTGCATTGGACGGATCCTACAAAACTTGTTTTCACAAGAAACTGGACGGAAAAGAAGACAAGCACAAAAAGTTACATGACTGTTCCAACACATTCCACAGTGATCATTCCTAGTACACCCCTACAGTATAAGTAGCATGGGTTAGTCCAAGTTATTTCCTGTCATTATTGTATTGTGTGAGTGATTCCAAGCACAAACTACAGAAAAACATAGCCCAGTGCCATCACAAGGATTCCCATACTCACTGTGAAGGAGTGAATATGGAAGTCCCAGTTAATGTTGGCTACGGTCACACATCCAAATCGGGGACAAGATGTTTGGCGAAAAAAGTGTTTACCTAGGAATATAACAAATTATAATCATGGTTATTTTTTAAACGTTCTGTGTGCTCTGTTGTCTTTTACATTATACTTTTCGTTCCTGAAACCTGGCCGTCTGGGCCCCAGTTTGGAAATGTGACTGTTGCACAGCTCGCACGGCACCAGACTGAGAAAAATGGTGCAGAAATTAGTGTGTTTTTTTCTCTCTAATGATGACAGACACCACAAAAGCCAAAGCACAACTCAGATACCTGGGCTTTAAGGAGGTGGCTGACCTCGTACGACATAGAACTCATAGAGCTCGACCGAGACAGCTATAAGTGTGGGGGAAACAACAACACACCCATTACTATCAACTCAACTGGCTTGTCCATGCAAAAATGTGGGAGAAAACTATAGGGTACAAATGGCAGCAGTTCAGGTAGTGCCAGTCTCAAGTAGTGCCAGTATTTGCTGTAAAAATGATGTCTTGAAAAGCCATACATTTTTCCCCTCACGAAAAGCAACCTTGGTTCTTTTTATTGTTTAACAGAATTAACTTTCTCAATTATAAAAATATTGACAAAGGGACAAAATCTCTTCTTTAACTTTGATATTGCTGTTACTGACTTTGTTACTTGCAGGAGCCTATGGCATATATTTTACACTCAATAGATTATTATCAGTATACAAGTGCATTGTAAGAGGAAGATATCTGTGAACAAATTGATTGTTTGGCATTTAAAAGAAGAAAAATAGATTAACAAGGATCTTAACTCCTGTATTGGCACAATTCTTAGATTATTACACATTATGATCATTGAACTGCATTGTATCATACTGTAAATTAAGCTGTAGGCATTAAAGAAGAGGAACCACAGCAAATAGTTCTCAATGATTTCTAATTTGGTATCCTAATCAAGTGGATGATAAGGATTTTATTTCTTAAATATTTACTACTTGAAGCCAAGACTCCTTGAACTGATGCTGCAATCTTACATCACTTCAAGTTTAAGAGATAAAAAACTGGGGAAAGCAGCAGTGCAGACAGAGATTTAACCAAAAATATGCTGTTCAGGTAGCGAAGAGGACAGAATGTTTCAGAATCTGAGAAGTGCTTTGGGTTTGTGTGATGTCTGTATATTCAGAGAAGTCAACACTGATGGAAAAAAGATGCGAGGGATAAATGGAAAATAAAAACAACAAACAACAGGTTTGTGCAAGGCACAAGACAGATGCACATTCTGTCTGCTCTTTTCTGACAAACAAACAAACAAACAAACAAACAAACAAAATGTTACCTGAGCCTGCGTGTTAGCGATACTTGTGGGCGTGGCCTGGCCGCCTGCTGTCATTGGATCGTTGGGGTTATAAAACTACAGGGGAGAAAAATGCATGTGCATGTGTGAGACACATGGTTCTGTAAAAAGCCCTGATTACACAGTAGTTAGTGGTATTAGTAGAAGAGAACATTGTTTTCTTTTCTTACCTCATTTACTCTTTATCATTAAACCCATGAGTTGAAACGTAGTCAAAATGTTTGTCGTCATCTTGGGCTATGTAAACATAATCTAGTCACTGAAATTTGATAGCTAGGTTCTAATAGCAACTATTCTAGGCTTCTACTGTTAACTGTTAGTTGTTAGAGCTACTTTGCCTAGGGGTTGAAACATGGGGGAGGCACTACAACCTAAACTTGTGGTGTCTACTACTAGTCACTTTGATTTATCAGACACTAGCTGAACTGCTGGAGGGAGGGGGGGGGGGGGGGAAGTCTCTGCTTCTGCGCTCTACGAGACACTGTAAAAGTTTCCTCAACTGACGGGCGATCCCCTTTCAGTGATGGTCTCCAGCGAGCGAAAGACGACACTTTGCCCCAGCCCAAACGTGGTCGCGGTCGGAACCATATTCTGACTAGCCCAAAAGGCTCTCCTCACCATGGGTGGCTGTTGCGCCTGGGTCGGTGCATGGGTCCCCTGTGGGGTGCCCTGGGTCATGGTCCCCTGGAGCTGAGATCCCTGCGGTTCGTTGGCATCTGACGTGGGTACTGCAGGGGGGAGGAAATAAGCTTAGACAGTGCAGCAACGCCCCCTAGTGAACCATGCTGGTATAGCAGCTAGCAGTGCATAGACTTAACTTCAAGTAGACTACAAATGCCAGAAAGTAGAAGAGGATGAAACTGAATAACAATATGCCTTCCATCTGTTACAGATGCACAGGTAACTTTAACTTTTCTATTCTGAGAATGAAGTGCAGTTTAATAACAAATGTTTCAATATGATATTGAACATCTACAGAGTACTTTGATAAGAAAGGGGGGGGGGCAGGGCTCAATGCTGTATGCAAACAATCAACAAATTGTTTGCATATATAAAACATACCGGTACCACAGCATAACTTGCTACTTGTCACATAACCTCAGCACTTCTTTACTAATAGACTGAGATTTACACTCTACATCTCTACAGGATGCCATCTGTAAATTCAAAGTTATTTGGTCGAATGTTTATTGATTTCAATGGATCTTATCTCACCAGCAGCGGGTACAAACAGGTTGGGCATGGCGTTCCCTCCTGGAGCCATCCCAGGGAACAGGTCGGGGGGAGGGGCGGCCGGCTTGGTCGTGCCGCTCTGGTTCAGCACGTCTACGTACTTTCCTGTGGGGCCTGGGGGGAAAAACATGCAAACTTTAATTTATAGTGCTCATCAGGATAGACTCATTAGGATTGACTGTGCACTAGGATGAGTGGAAAAGAAGATAATTGGCTGACAGCTCATGATTGAGGTCTTCAAAAATTAGTTATTCCATAAATAGGAGAGATTGAACTGAAGAACTTACAGTATAACTACATGCCAAAGGGTACATTTTGTGTAGTTATACTGGCGATACAAATACAGATACAGAAGCTGGTGTGTTATACTGAAGGACAATGATACCAGCTACATGTATACAGAAACTGGTGTGTTGTGCTGAAGGAAGGTTATACCGGCTCTACAGATACAGAAAATGGTGTATAGCACTAAAGGGCAGATACAGTCTGATACATTTACAGATACTGACAGACAAATAAAGCATAGCTAGGAAAGGTGCATGAAAATATTATGTAAGTAGTAATAGATAAAACAAAGATGTCTGACCTGCCCTCCTGGAGAACCTGTTGGGAGTGTTACCAGGTGGAGGGGCGGGTCCTCCTGCAGGGGATGGCATCATGGGGTCCTTGGGAGGGGGAGGTGGTGGCGCGGCATCCTGGGGGAGGAGAGAAAGGTTTAAGTTTGATTTGTGTCCTTTCTTTATCAATAACATCTGACAGGCCACAATAGCAATGGCAGAGCCAGTTATGACAAGTAGGTTCTTGTTTTCAAAAAGTCAATTAATGCCAAAACTGGTCAAATACAAGTTTCAACGCCATCATTTTCCAATACCATGAAGCACACCACCATGGAAACTCTAGTGTCCAGTATGTCCTACACTCTTACCTCCTCTTCGTCTTCATTCTGGTTCACCCATTTGTTCCTTGTAGCATCCCAAACAATCTGAAAAGGAAAATGCAAGTTTTCAGCATGGTTTCACAAAGAGTATAAAACCTCTTGAAGAAGAGATATATGACAGACGAGACGTTCTCTTGGAAGTTGATAAAACACTCACAGATTTGTTGGTGTCGTCAGGAAGGTGGATTTCGTTCTTGCCCCTCATCATTTTAGTAAAGAGTCCTCCCAGCCATGACGTTCCTCCTGACCTCTGTGGGGCAACAGGCAAAGGTTAAGGTTGAAAGGTCAGTAAGAGACAACTATTAATACAAACTACATGTAAGCTGCTGGGTGCAGGGAAACATTGACAATTTCAAAATGTTTTAAACATTCATGTAAAAGTACTGGAAATCAAGGACTTTTTCCTTGATTATATCGTGCCAGTATATACTATATAGAAATCACCTGACTGTATGCTAGTTTCAGTACGGATGCTTTACCAGGTTACATAGCAATGTGTAGTTTTAGAAACACCCAGAAACTTTGTCCAAAACATGTAGCACTAATAGTACTTGTTAGAGAGTCCTTAGTTCATAAAAAGACCCACAACCATGGAAACCAGGTGAAGTGCTGATGTTTGTTAGTCCCAGTGTAGACAGAGTGTCTCCAAAGAAGGACAGAACAGTAGAGACCAGCTTATGGTTACTCTTACCATACCTCTTAACCATAACATGCAGCTATCTTGGGCTATACCATATCCAACCCACCATCTACGTATACCTGCCAGTGCTTTTTTTTAAGGAAATGAGTGCAGACAAAGTATCATTGATCATCTTTGGCGTAGAGTATAATGGGGACTTTTAAAACCAGTCCTCTTGACTTCTGTCTTTAAACAGTACAACGCATTTTCAACAACTTCAGTCAAAAAGATTCAGTTTGTCTCATTAGGCTCTTTATTGTATATTTTTTGCACTGGAAGATATTGGATAAGTGTAACCTCCTTTTCCCCTCAAAACATGCACAAAACCAAAACAAAGTGAAGGTGCCTTAAAACAGTAACAAGCTAAACCGATGTCAATGTGCTTCAAGAACAAATATGTGCGGCTGTGTTGAGACCACTACCTGGGTGGAGGATTTTTGTCCCTGGTGACTTTGTGAGGCCTTATTTGAGTCCATTGGTTTGGTACTAGCCTGCCTAGAGTTGGGAACCTGTCAGGGGAAACATGCACGCAGAGAGAGAGAGAGAGAGACATGAGGAGTGAGTGAGAGAGTTGTATGGACTGGTTCACATGATGAGAGATCACAACACACAGTATTGAAAGGTGTACAACAAGCTGTGGATGTACAGTGTACAGGAATGCAATAAACATATATCATACAAGTACATCATACAAATAGTAACGCTGGTCTTACTGCAATATGGTTTTGAAACCGTTTAAGACAAACAACCACAAGCACATACATGTATTTTTAAGAATCATACTACAGCACAGATCAGGAAGAATTGTCATGAGAAGGATGATGTAAAAATGCCTGAAATTATGTTTTTGTTCTGTAATGTTGTTAAGTTCACTGCAAATTTTTTGTTCCCCCTGGTGATTATCTCTTCTATTTTAACTTAACTGCCCTACAACCCTTCCTGGTCCAGCTCTGAACTATCTTGAATCAAATTTTTACAATGCACATATAAAGTAACAACAAAGCAACTTCATCAACATAAAGAGCAACAGCTGAAGATGGTAATGAAAGGGGAACACAACATCAGAAACACAACATGAGAATAGCATGGGGTAACACAAACAGGCTGTCTGGGGTAAAGTTATAAAAGGTGTGCAAAGAATGCTACCAGAATACTACATGTATGTCCCCAACTTGGTTCTAAAACAAGAAACAAACAAACAAGCTATGACGTGAATGAAATATGTCCTGGGAGAAAGCAACTAGCAGGACCAAATATCATCCACAGAAAAGAAATCTATAAAGAAGCAGCTGTTGAAGGCAACCAAAGAAAGACAACTTCTTCCAAAAGAAAAACTGGTAACTGTTAGTTAAACCGCCAACTTCCTTGTCTACCTCTGACTCCTGCACTTTCTTCCTGTCTGAAATTTCTTTCTTCTCAAGCATTGTTTCCTCCTGGCCTTCTACAACCCTGACATCACTTTGGGCACTTTTCTGACTTTGTGGAGGAAGATTTGATGCTGTTGAGACTTCTTGGTCAACTTTTCTTACTGCTCCGTCCTTTTCTGCATCTGTTTGCTCGTCTAAATCTTCCCTACATCTTGGAGAAGTTTGCTCTCCTTCCTGTTCTTGTATCACCTCTAACTGAAACAGTTTCTTTCTGACGCTGGCATCTTCTCTCCACAAATCACCTCTGCCCCTTGCATGTAGCTCACTGCCCACATCCTGACTCTGGTCCTGTTGACTGTGGCCTGTTGGCATGGCCAGTTCTAGCTTGGCTGGGTCTTTGCTTAGGCTCAGTTCGGTAAACTGTTCAGGAGTTTCCTGGTATGGGCTCACACTCACACGTTTGGTCTTTCTGCCGCCTGACAACTAGATAATGTTCATAACAGGGTGGGTGTTTGTATGAAAAATATTGAAAATCTGAGATTTAACTCAAGAAATCTTGTAGCAGGGATCATTTATCTCAAACATTTCATACCTAAACAGTTTTTACAGGATCAACTGTACTCCCCCAGGAACTTTTCATTTGGTTTCTTTGGTCTACCTCATGTCACAATTTAAGAAAACATAAGGCACAAGTCTTCTTTCTTGAAAATAACACCTAAACAGCTTCAACAGGCTCAACTCCAAATTTCTAGGACATTTATTCTTTTCTTTATGTCAACATTATGACCTAAGCTCCTGGTGTATAATAAGAGCTCACAATCTGACCTCTATTTTAAAACAAAAAAGGTTTCAAAAGAAAATTACTGTATGCTCCTGCTAAAACAAGCTAAAAAGAGGAATTAGAGATATTCCTGCAAGCAAAAATTTCTGATGAGGGACCTTGTCAAATTTAATCATTGGTCACTTTTCACATACCTTTTCCTGTTTCTTCTGGCCTTGTTCCTCCTTAATGTCCACCTGAAGAACATACAAAAAAATTATCACTACTTTGAAATCTTAGAATGAAACCAATATCTACTGGCTAAACAATCATAAAAATTGCCTAAACAAAACTTGCAAACCATAAAACATACACCATAACATATTTCTTTACATAGAACTTAAGTGATCAAGCTCACCAAGGATTCTTAACTCTTAGAAACTCCTCACTTGAGACTTGGAAGTTATCCTCTGTTTGAGGGAATTATCTATATTTGTTCTGGGGTTTCAAATATGATGCTCTTCTCAAATACATCCCATTCAAGAGAATATTCCTAACTGAAGCTAGGGACTCATTTTCAGCTGAATCAAGTGAAAATTAAGGTGTAAAATGTCTTTTGCAAGGGTACAACATTGAGGCTTGCTAAGGAAATCGAACCCAGAAGCATAAGTCAACAACCCTCGCTAAACTCAAGACCACCTTGCCACTTGGAGAAAGTGTTCTGAAGAGCCTTCTCACCTGTGCAGACGCTGTCCTCTGCAAATTTATGTTTGTAGTTACATGTACTCTCCAAGCAGAAGTTGGAGATTGTGACCACCAACCTCTGTCTCAGATATGATGCCACAAGATAAAATCTCTGAAGGACGTTAGGAAGAACCTCACCTGTGACGACTCTGAGGTTGTCCTCTGCCTGCGTCTCATCCTCTGTGACCCGTGGGACAGCTGTGACGACCCGCTCATGGACCTGGCTCGCGTGGTGGAGGCGTGGGAACTGCCGCTGAGGGCGCGCAGACGTCCCTGGGAACCCTGGGAGTCAGGCGTGCCTCTGTGCTGCTGCTGTACCATTCGCTGCAGAAAAGAAGGGAAACTTGTAAGTTCTAAAGCCACATCTTTCTAAGTATAAAAAATTTTCATAAAATAAAAGACATGTTCATATATGTACAATAAGGATTATTGTACATGCATTTTGACTTGATATTCCTCTTGAAATATGTTTCAAAAAGCACACAGCAGTCTTTCAGCATATTTGAATACATTATTGACAACTACATGTACTATTGTAACTACAGTAGTAAAGCAGCCAATGTTTTATAGCAATTAAGTTATCAACATTTGAACGCTTTGCTATTAATATTTGTAATTAATACTTAGCAAGTAAACCATTTATTAGATACAAAATAGGAAGGAAAAGAAAAAAATGATCTTGTTAATTCAAGAAACAACAAAAAAACATATCAAGGCTTCAAGCAAACTGAAATGAAACAACTGGTAAATAAGTACTTCTGATCCCAGCTATCAATTCAACAGTGAAAGCAAGAAAGAAACAAAACTGAATAGAGAAGATGATATGGCAACACATGCACCTTTGAAATAACAGGAGAAAAGACATGAACAGCTAGTACAAACAAGGAAGATCTGGGGAGGGTCAGGTGAAAGTTTATTAATGTTTACACCTTGTCCCCCAAATACTTCCTCTTTCTTGTCTTTTTGTACATGGGTTCCTGGAGCATTCTCTAGCCAAAGCAGGCATACATAGTAGTGTGGACTCATTCCTCAGCTAACCAACATCTAAATGAAGTGTGCAAGATGTCACTAGCTTGAGGAATGAATCCACTCTCCTATATACTAGCCACAGCAGACAGTTAGTCATGCAACAGACAGAAGACTAGAGCGATTACAGGGCTAGATTCTGAGTCCTCCTCTGTCGCGTCATCCGGACCATCTCCTGGGCTCTCCTCAGGAGTACTGGGGGCGAGAGTTTTGAAGCTCTGGGTGGAGAAGAAATGTGAGAGAGAAAGAGAGACACTTGTGTGTGAGAAACGGGAGGGAACACACTGTGCTAGTACAAGGTGAACCGGACTACATAGATATTATAAGACTTGTGATAAAGAAACAGAGGCGAAGAAAGAACATGCAAGACCAATTTCTACTCTAATTTCTACTCTTCTCAAGACAATATTGCTCTACACATAGATATTACACGACTTGTGGTACAGGAACAGAGGTAAAAAAGAACATTCAGCTAATTTCTACAGTTGTCAAGGCAAAAATGCTCTTCCTTCCAATCTTTTGAACTGGTGATAGCAGCTGTGCAGGACTTTTGTACAAAGAAAATTGACCATTCAAAACAAGTTATCAAGTTAACAAGACATTCAACCAAGCAGTCAATGCCTATAAAACATAGTACCAAATGGTGAGTCTCATTACCACTTCAGCTAAACAAATTTGGGCATTACAGCTTTTGTGTACAGCTATTGCTTTTGAAAAAAAAAACGATAAGGAAAAGAACAACAAAAACCTACCACTTGTCCAGCCATCTGGTCGTAGTAATCCGGTACATCATTCTCCACCTCCGTACCACCATCGGTCGTGGTGGTGGTTGCAGACGTGGTGCTGTACTCACTGTTCATGGAGGCCATCAGGTTCATGTCAGGCGGGGCGGGCTTGGACCACGGCTGGTACGAGCTGTTGGGATCTGTGGGGTCAGAGGCAAACAAAATGTCTATAGCGAGCTTTAATAATTCATCATAGCTTTCCATGGCCTTGGCAACAGTTTGGGAGGAAGGAAATGATCTGTGAATAGTTTCATCAGGTTGGTACGTCATTGAATAAATAGACTCTTTTTACACAACCACAGCTTTATTTACTCCAACGTTTTGGGGACCGTGGCATGAATAAAGCTGTGGTTGTGCTCTTTATTCAATGAAAGGAAGTTTTGCTTTCAATCTCTTTTCTATTCATTCTTCTACAATTAAGTCTAGCAATTTAAGCCATCTTCCAAAAGTCATCCAACCCTAGCACTTATGTGGAACTGTTGTTGGATGTGAAACTAAAGTAAGTACCCATTTGTTGCTGTTGTTGATTGTACTGCTGATATGGGCTGTCTGTTCCACCCTGCTGTTGGTAGGCTGATGGGTCCATTCCACTGGTGTTGTATCCTGCAAGAAAGAAAGTGACAGATTCCATCAGAAAGTAGTATATCAAATTCAACATTCTTATGCACCTTGTGTTTTACATTTTGTAACTTTTAAGGGCACCTCTTTTCCCTTCTTAAGTGTACTTTCATTTTGAAAAGTTCAATGGCATGATGTACAGTTGCAAAATGTATGAAGGGTACACCTCAACACAATCCTTTAGAAAAGCATGCTTCCCTTTTTATTATCTATTAGCATTTTTCATTTCATTTTTAGTATTTTTATTTAGAGGTTTCAATTTGCCAGCAAAATCTTGTTAAAGGTTCTAAGTTCCCAGTATTTTCAAATTCCCAGCAATTCTAGTAACCAGTATTTCAAGTGACCAGTATTTCACTTTTCATCATTGCTAACTGTACAGGTATACATAACAGTTTTATCATAAACTCTTACTCTCCATACCTTCGTACAGCTCCTGCTGCTGGTTGGGGTCGTACTGGGGCGTCCCCACCCCAGTGAAGGTGGTCTCCCCAGGGGTGGGGGTGCTGGTGCCGTCAATGCTAGGCTCCGTAGAGCCAACAAACATGGGGGTGTCACTGGCTGAGGATGGCAGCAGGGCGCCCTCCTGAAATGGGAGTCAGATATCAATGAAGATCAGGGCATTAATATGGCAAAAATATACAAATTCAATTTAATCATTCATACTCAAAAAGATTCTGAATGGTTTACTTTTCCTTGCTGTAGGAAGCTGAAATTTTTATACAGTGCACATCTCTATTGGCCACTTGCTTATTATCATTTCTGAACTCCTAACAGTTTCCCTTTTAGAGCTGCTAGAGTGAAACAAGGTGTGACAGTGGAGACAGTTGAATGTAGATCAGTCATCAATGTCTAGTTATCAGAGGCATTCATCAAAAGTTTTTCTTCATTCCTTCATTCCAAGGGCTGAGAGTAATGAAACTTGTCAGTTGTTGGTCTTTTGGCAACTTAATATTGTGCGCAAGTGTAATTATTCTCCTATTACTTTTTTTTAGTTTCTCCAAGTATTCTCTGGCCATAGAATGATACATAACTACTTTAAGTTTCATTTATATATACTATTTATTAGCTTTTACATGTATTTTGCAGCCATAAACACAAAACTGATAGAGTCTCACCTGGACTTGCTGGTTCATGTATCTGATGCTGTTGATCCAGTCGTAGTCCTGATCCTCCTCTGTGCTGAGGCTGGAGAACTGGGGATCGTGCCAGAACAGTCGCTCCGACAGCTGGTGTAGCTGGGAGATCAGTGTGCTGCTGAAGGATGTGGGCGCTCTCTCCACGGCTGACACTATACACTCACAGTACGTCAGGGCCTGGGGAGGGGGGCGGTAAGGGAAGGTTATGTATGTATGTAGGAACTGTGGTGAGAGATCAGGGTGCTACTGAAGGATGTGGGCGCTCTCTCCACAGCTGAGACTATGCACTCACAGTACGTCAGGGCCTGGGGAGGGGGGCGGTAAGGGAAGGTTATGTACATGTGTGTAGGAACTGTGGTGAGAGATCAGGGTGCTACTGAAGGATGTGGGCGCTCTCTCCACAGCTGAGACTATGCACTCACAGTACGTCAGGGCCTGGGGAGGGGGGCGGTAAGGGAAGGTTATGTACATGTGTGTAGGAACTGTTGTGAGAGATCAGGGTGCTACTGAAGGATGTGGGTGCTCTCTCCACAGCTGAGACTATGCACTCACAGTACGTCAGGGCCTGGGGAGGGGGGCGGTAAGGGAAGGTTATGTACATCTGTGTATGTATGTAGGAACTGTTGTGAGAGATCAGGGTGCTACTGAAGGATGTGGGCGCTCTCTCCACAGCTGAGACTATGCACTCACAGTACGTCAGGGCCTGGGGAGGGGGGCGGTAAGGGAAGGTTATGTATGTATGTAGGAACTGTGGTGAGAGATCAGGGTGCTACTGAAGGATGTGGGTGCTCTCTCCACAGCTGAGACTATGCACTCACAGTACGTCAGGGCCTGGGGAGGGGGGCGGTAAGGGAAGGTTATGTACATGTGTGTAGGAACTGTGGTGAGAGATCAGGGTGCTACTGAAGGATGTGGGCGCTCTCTCCACAGCTGAGACTATGCACTCACAGTACGTCAGGGCCTGGGGAGGGGGGGCGGTAAGGGAAGGTTATGTACATCTGTGTATGTATGTAGGAACTGTTGTGAGAGATCAGGGTGCTACTGAAGGATGTGGGCACTCTCTACAGCTGAGACTATGCACTCACAGTACATCAGGGCCTGGGGAGGGGGGCGGTAAGGGAAGGTTATATACATGTGTGTAGGAACTGTGGTGTGAGATCAGTGTGCTACTGAAGGATGTGGGTGCTCTCTCCACAGCTGAGACTATGCACTCACAGTACGTCAGGGCCTGGGAGGGGGGCGGTAAGGGAAGGTTATGTATGTATGTAGGAACTGTGGTGTGAGATCAGTGTGCTACTGAAGGATGTGGGTGCTCTCTCCACAGCTGAGACTATGCACTCACAGTACGTCAGGGCCTGGGGAGGGGGGCGGTAAGGGAAGGTTATGTACATGTGTGTAGGAACTGTGGTGAGAGATCAGGGTGCTACTGAAGGATGTGGGCGCTCTCTCCACAGCCGAGACTATACACTCACAGTATGTCAGGGCCTGGGGCTTAAGGAACGAAATGTTATGTACATGTACATGCATGTATGTAGGAAGTGTGGTGAGAGATCAGGGTGCTACTGAAGAATGTGGGCGGTCCTGTACATAATGCAAACAGTATAACTTTCCAAACGTAACTTTCACACGTATATACTTGAAAATGCTAGCAAGGACGTAAGGCTTTCTGTACAGAAACAATGATTGCCATAGATATGAATGTTGTAAAGTTACAATGTTTCACCAAAAAGTTCTCAAAGGGAGAAGCAGGTTTACATACCTGTGCTGTCATGCCACACTCTGCTAGCCTTGTTGCATACAGAAACTTGTACTCCTGGAATAACACAATAAGAGAACATTGAAACCCTTATTGAAACAAAGATTACAATGATAGACTGAAGACAATAAAGATTCTTCCAACAAAGAGAAACAATTGCATGATGTCTTTCCAGCCTACCTGGAAGCTGGGCAGAATGTAGTGTGCAGCATTGCCCAGAGTCATAGCGTACTCGTACACTTCTGTCATCTGGATGGCCTCGTTACTCGCAAACTCCATGAAGGGGAGGCTAAAGGGGGAAAGACACAGACACCAATGAGCAATTATTTGATGCATTTATCAATCTCTCTTCACCACAAAACAGTCAGTCATACAGTTCAGTGTTCTAGCCAGCCTGAAATTTTTTTCTGTCCCCTGGATTTTGAATAGAAATCCTGTCAAAGTCGCGACAATCCTACAGGGGTCTGGGGCTATATGCTTCCTGGGAAAATTTTGAAATCTAGACCCTCTGAAATGCTATTTCCTTCAATTATTATCTTTTATTACATGCCAATTTTTGTCTGTCACAGAGGACAGAAAGGGCAATCAAAGGACGATAGGACAGACAATGACTGGAACCCTGAATGTAACTGTCAAAGGTAAAACTGAAAGACAGCCCTTCTACCTGTGACTCGACCCCAGTAGCACCATCTTGCTGGCCTTCTTGCTGTAGTGTCCAAAGTTGGCCTGTGCCATCAGGTAACAGAAGTGGGCTGCGTGGAGAAGGCCTCGGGAACCTAGGGATGGATCAAGAAAAGATTAAGTCTGATATCTTACATCTTCTGCCATACCCAGGACTATGTTTTGTATTGTCTAGTCATTTTGTATTGTCTAGTCTTATACTGTCCATTTCTTAGCAGCTAAGGCCTGAATATTATCGCAAGTGCCTATCTTTCGAAGAAACTAACTTAACCAGTAACCATGGTTTAAAGTCTGCTGTTTTCTCCATTCAAAAACAAACCAATGCAACCACTTCCTTGGTCAAACAGCCACTTTCATCAATAGACACTTTTTTTTCCAGTCCCTTGAACTTTTGCTGAAAGCTGTTTGGCATTTTTCTAGTTCTAAATTTAAGTGGAATTCCAAAAAGTTTTGTCTTTCCAAGTAGAATTACCAAAGTTTCATTTTTTTGTGTCAGTGTAAGGTCGGTAAAATGGACCACTTATGGGCATTGAACTAACGCTCACTATAGCAGCATCTCTTCCCCCTATGTCAGAAACATCAAGCATACGCAAGCTCGGCTAACTGACTCAACCTTGCATACCTAGTGTATCTCCAAGGGTGATGATGCTCTTCCTGTCTACCTCTGGTCGCTGGGTGTGGTTCGACAGAACCATCGCTAGGTGTGGTCTCCAGTCGCCCCACCTCTCATCTGCACAGCTCTGCAGTTCACAACAAAATCACAAGGGGGAGTTAGTGAGCAGTGATAACAGGTGGCAACTGTGTGAGTTTAGATAAGACCATCACCAGTGATTACCAGTGATTTTGCCACATTCTTGCTTGACAGTAGTGTCTGAGATAAAGATATCAAAATCTCAAGTTACTTTACTGTTAGTTTGGGATAGCTGAAAAAAGTTTGGGATATCTGAAAGAAGTTTCTATCTAAATATCTCAAGTAGTGACAGCAGCATTGACCAAAAACAACAGCATGTCTAAGTCCAGGACACCTTCTTGGAATCGAACCACGGGATTTAGAAGTGGAACTGCCATTAAAAGTTAGCTCAACTTTTAAGAGAAAAGAAACAAGTTAAGACTCACGGTGACAGCAGCAGGTTGGCGGTGGGACATGAGCTGGTACAATGTCTGAAGAGGGTCGTTCATCGGCAGGCTGTTCGCAAACCTAAAGACAACAAACATTTTGCTTTCTTTATTCTGTTCTATTCTGTCAGAATACAAAACTGACAAACATACAGATCAAGTGAAACCTTTTTGATTTATCTGCCTAGCAAGGCAACAAATAATAAAAAGATAACCTCCTCATAGGAGATGATATCAAGTATCTATCCTTGACATGGAGAGCAGATGGTTTGAGCGTGCACGTGGGGTCAAATAGGCCATATACATCAGGTCCTGTTCCCCATCCTTACACTGTAATCAAGGTTTCTATTCTACAATACTTTTCCCAGGTCACGTGATGTTCAGAGTTAAATGACGGATGCCTCTTGAAACCTTCTCAAGCTGACCTCTTTTATGATCTAAGCTGTAACATTACAAACAGCAAACGTCACCAACCTTGTCATGACGTTAGCGTGAGCTCTGGAGTCCATCTTGCTGGCCAGCAGCAGGGCATGGCCCCACAGACCCCCCTTCATGGCCCACTCTAGCGCATCCTGGGGGAAAAACAACAAAACATTCAAATCTTTACATTATAGGACATTACAGTACAGTACACGAAGGACCAGTATTCTTGGTACCGATTATTTCCTTTTGGTAGGGGCAACAGTTTTCTTTTGACTTCAAATCCACTTGCCAAAACCAAAGGAACAACATCTTTGCATTTTATGACACTTAATCAAATCAGAAATACCACCTGAGCACTATCCAGCAACATTATAGTACCCACAAATACAATGTATCTGTATTGGTTACTGGGTATATCCGCAAGATTCTTCCAGTCTAAATAATAAGTATTAACCCTATGGATTCTACTTTACAACCTTAAAGATACCAACAGAGTACAACAACCAACAATTAATAGATTGCTGTTTGTAAGCAAAAACAAGTTTCCCCCTCTCACCTTTTTCCTCCCAAACAGCAGCAGTTCCCGAAACTTCTGCGTCAGCCTCTCGATGTCCGCGGCCTCCGTCCCTCCCACGGTGCCTTCGCTAGCGGTGGAGGCCTGAGACAGGTCCCCCTGGCTCCCTCGGTCCTCTCCCTCTGCTTCTGTACGCTGGGGATACGCCATGGATGGGTGGCCCTGGAGAAGGAGCTCTGCAATGTCTGTACCCACGATTGTCTGGAGGGAAGGAAAATCATTGATTTAGGAACGATCTATCATCATTAATATCATCATCATCATCACCCTCTGCCTCTGTACGCTGGGGATACGCCATGGATGGGTGGCCCTGCAGCAGGAGCTCTGCAATGTCTGTACCCACAATCGTCTGTTGCAAAGGACAAAAACAACTATTTTCTAAATCTCTGTATCAATAAAATTAACAATTGTCTGTAGCAAACTATTTAAGGAAAAACATTCATTTAAGAATGATCATCACCCTCTTCTTTTGTCCAATTGGAAACCACTTTAGTGCCAGCCTGGGGACAACCCATAAACATCCATGAATAGCTTCATCACATTGCTAAGTCATTTACAACTTAGTAGACTTCTTAAGCACAATCACAGTAAGACACCACCATGGACACATTGATGACGTCAGCTAAAACAAACAGAAATATTTTTCTTCGTCCTTATGTATTTTACCAACTCAGAAGAATTCTAACTCTGAGTCTGTAAAGATACACAGCACGACATGAAACCTTAACAAACCTACCCCGTTCTGCCTACAGAGCAACTCCAAAAGCTGCCACAGCAGTGCGGCTGACTCCTTGTCCCTCAGGTCTGTGCTGGCCAGACAGGCCGCAGCCTTGTCCTGGCAGAACCGGATCACATCGCTCTTGTGGGTCACTCCCCTGGAAACAACAGGCAACAGAGTACATAAATCTCCACAACCATCTGAGTGATAGGTTACTTCTACTATTTTTTTCAGGTCTGTGCTGGCCAGGCAGGCCGCAGCCTTATCCTGACAGAACCGGATCACATCGCTCTTGTGGGTCACACCCCTGGAACAGGCAATACAATAAGAAAATTTGCTTAAAGCAAAAAAACAAACAAACAAACAACAGAAACCTTTTGTAACACATCATACCTTTTGTGTTGTTTGTATGCAATATTTGCAATTTGTTTCATAATTCAGCACTTGCTTCTTAACTGTTTTGGTATCAGTAATTCTTCAATGTTTTTCAATCTGTTAATTTTTCATTCTGTCAATTTTACACAGCAGTATAGTACTAACACAGAACATCTGAGTAGCATAGAAGCCTTTTTTTTAGAGGTAAACTTTAATTTGATGAATAGAAAAAAATTGGTCATCTTCCTAGGACTTGCTATCTACCCAACACATATACTAAGTAGTGAAATATTTTCCAAAATTGTAATTCATATGTGTCTCTTGTGATAGAGGGTATACAACATTGCTACGAAAACCACATGTGGAAGAACGCAAGCTGAATGACATACTTGATGAGCGGTCCATGGAAAGTTCTGAGTTCCTCCACTTCATTGTTGTTCACTAGAAGAGTCTGTAAAATAAACAACAAAGATGGTGGTAAAGAGTTAGGGTCTGTGTGTATTTGAACAAGAGATAGAATGTTTTGCTTTTCTCTTAGATCTCTCTTAGATGAAGAGTTTGGGCAAATTTCATTTATTCTGCATTTTTCATATCTTACGTCACTGCCAGAGTTTCAGCCCTATAAAATGCTATTAATGCCAGGCTTGGCCGCTGACCTCCAAAAAGAGACCCTCGAACAAGGCCGTAGTCCCTAACTTCCGGGGTTCGTGCGCTACACGTGCACAAAACTGCTACTTCGGGGGAATACGCTATCCCGGTTATAACCGGGCACGGCACACAGGGCATGTATATGTGTGCCGGATATATCCGGGTTTGGCAGTTTAAGGGTTTTAACAGGTATTCACGTTTATCCATCCTTCCCCATTATTCTCTGACTCATCTCTTACCTCCAGCCCGTGCACCTCGACCACAGCAGGCATGCCGTCAGCAGGGTTGTTGGGCAGCACCTTGATCATGTGACCTCCCGGCCCGAACCGTGCCAGCATGTGGGGGATGTGGAATTTAGCGGGCGTGGTCCTGGCAGCAGGGGACATTCCTGGGGGAAAGATAGAGACAAATTATCACTCCCATGCAGTAAAAGATAAACTCTCTGCACTGTGTAGGAGACCAAGGAAATCCTGGTTGGAATGTTTTAGGAGAGACATCAAAATGTGCGGTCTAACTAGGGTGAGCCCGCTGGACAGAGTCGCATGCAAAGACTAGCTGACTGCTGCCTAGCTGTGTCAGGGAACCCAGCAGCAGTATTATCAAATACCGGATACTACTACTACTACTAAAAGCACATTATAGTGGATGTCCAGAGTCTGGTGCAAAGTCGTTTGGAGTAATATAATCAGCTGCTGGGTTACTGTATACAAAGGCATGTGTTAAGAAAAGGACAATACCTTGCTGATAGGAGTCCCTGTACCAGTCCCCGTACGCAGAACTGTTGTGTCCGTACCCGCTGGTTTCTGATTGGGTTGAGTCACGGTGGAAGTCTCGCGCAAACCTGGATAAAAGTGACATGGATGCAAGAAATTAACTCCCTCCAGTACTGTACATCATGACAAAATGCAGTCATTATGTTTTTCCTAACAAGAAAACATTGTTTTTGCTGGTGTGTTCTTTTTCTTTCTTCCTCCTTGCAGAAAGGGTTTACGAGAAGACTTGGCTTCCTGGGCTGTCTACCTGGACTGGCTATCATGTCAGGCTACTCAGATACCCCCAGTCATGGACCCAATTCTTTTTTTTTTCACTCAAATACACTACTTTGGGGTGAGCCTAATGGTATGGTATTGTATGGGAGCATGAGAGATAGCTTTAAAGTTTGCTTAGATTTAACTCATATCTAAAAGTAGGTTTTCTAATGCACAGCCGTCATTGCTTTACTGTCATGCATGCTTTTCAGATGTTAAACAGTCTGCAAAGCAAGTTGAATGAATGAATGAATGATGAAATGAATGAATGATTGGCGTTGTTGATTTGTCTTCACCTGCTGTCAGATTTTGATTTTCAGTGTCTTCAAATTTAGTCTCAAGTCTAAATTTGTTAACTTTTTGGCATTGAATATAAATGCAATCAAGATGCCAGGAGTTTGAGAAATTTTAATCAGCTGTACTTATCATCATAAGAATTTTTTGATTTTATGTGTTTATATACTAACAGTCTTTTTTTTTAAATCTTAAAAATTTTAAAACTTTTAAATCTTAAAAAAAATCTTCATTGGTCTGATTAATGACCTATTGGGAATATCACACTTATATCACCGAGTTCCATACTAACATTTCTTGTCTTAGGTTAAGTCATCTTTTCAGTTGGCTAACCAGGCTGCACAACATGAAAAAAACAACTACTTCCCTACAAACTTTTACCTAAGCCAGAAAAATGTCAATACGGAACACATATTCTGGAAATAAATGCAAGGGTCAATAAGTGCCAGAAATTGAGTAAGTGCCAGAAATCAAGAACACGAAAGGCGCTAAAGAAACCACCAACAGAAATTGAGAAAACAAAATGTGCCAAAGAAAACTCTAAAGTGCCAGAAATCAAGAAAACGAAAGGTGCCAAAGGAAACTCCAACAGAAATTGAGCAAACAAAAGTGCCAAAAATTGAGAAAACAAAAGGGTGCCAAAGAAAGACAACTCCACTCCAAATCCACGCCACGCCACATGTTAGTAGTTACCTATCGTCGTACTGTCCTCCCCAGCCCTGGGAGTGATGACTGTGGGAGCTGTGCCCGCTCATGTTGCTGTGCACGCTACGCCGGTCGTCCTCGACGTATTGCTCGTCATCGTACGTGTTATCGTAGCGAGGGTCGTAAGCGTACATATCGTACCCCTGAGACTGCTGCTGCTGCTGTTGTTGTTGTTGTTGTGTGTGCTGCTTGTAGTACTCGTAGTACCGCGGGTCGTAGCTGTTGCCGTGCCGACCGTAGTAGTAGTTGTACCACTCCTGGTACCGCGGGTCATTTGCCCAGTAGTCTGGGAAGAAAAAAAGCATTACTCCTTTAAGTCTTAAGTTTTTATACAAAAAGCTTTAAGTAACAACTTTGTCAATACAGACTGTCATGTTTCGAAGGCCAGTGTAGACAGCCCTGTATTGTTGAAAAGACTAAGAATATCGCTCTTAATAATTAGTTCAATACAAACACATCCCTGTATGAAGGGAGTTAAAGGGGGTTGCAGGAGCAGTGTGTTGGAAGCTGGACTGTAGACTGAGTTAGGTTTGGCGTGTCACTTGAAAGAGCATGCTTTCTAAGTTTCTTCTCTGCTATGTCAATCTTTACTTTTGTCATAAACATGGCTTTATTTCAAATAGAGCTATTTCTGCCTACTACTACTACACAAACTTGTCAAACTACTAGCACTAGACCCTATCTGATCACAGAACATAAGCAAACAACTGTTTCGGAGAGCTGGCACACTGTGCCTTTAGTGGCCAAACATCACACTACACTATCACACTCTGTATCACCTGTGTCATCCACTGATTTGCTCCTCTGACTCCCACGCTCTTCAGCCACAAGTAGCACAAGCAGAGGGGAAACAAGAACACATGTTTGTGACAGTCACACAGCCAGAAGTATGATAAAAGATGACAAAAGGTGACAACAGTATGGTTGAGAAATTCGAACATAGTGTTATTGTTAGTAAGCACAATGAAAACTTGGTGTTAAGGGTTACTGTATGATAAAGATATAAATGACAAAGACGTTAAGACACATGTTACCAACTTGGAAATGAGAGAACTTGTTAATGTAAGTAGAAATTCAGTAGGGTCTGACTTTAGGCAGCATGGAAGAGCTTGCTCAACGAAAGCAAACAGAAATGGCCAAATCTCACATACAAAGGAACAGGTAGTGTGAGAGTTTTTTTACCTCTGCTATATCTTGGATCCCTTTGTGTCCTTGAGTCATATTCTCTTCCATAGTAGTCTCTTCTTCTTCTGTACTTTTCCTGATCGTAGTACCCACTCCTGTCATATTCAGCGCTGTACTGTCGGTAGTAAGCTTCCCTATCGTAGTCTTGTCGCGAGCGTGGTCTCTCTCCCTGCCTTGAGCTTGGCCGCTCCCTCTCCTGTCTGGAGGATGGTCTCTCCCTTTCCCTCGACTCCTGCCTGCCGTAGTAGCTGTCGTACGATCCCTGTCGGGCGTAGCGTGGGTCTTGTTCGTAGGACCTGCTTCGGTAGTCCCGATCCTGGTAGTAGTCGCGCCTGTTGTCGTACCTTTTGAAAGGAAATTAAAGAGTAATGCTTCTCTCTCTCTCTTTCCAGAATGAAGTTAATGTGAAATCAAAGTCCTGATTCATTTTGATAATTTATGGTACTTATTTCATTAAATTTTGTTAACCCTGTTTAGTTTTGATTATGTACAATTAATTCAAACCATTTATATCGTCTAATTTCTGGTAGGAGGTCTGTATCATAATATTGTTTTTCATTGTTCGTATTATGCAAAAATATACAAACAAACAAACCTCCGATCCCTCTGGTCGTACCAGGAATCTCTTCTGTCCTGTCTGTCATAGTATTTGTCATCCTTGTCCCAGTCCCTGTCACCCCCCTGGTTAGAGGAGCGACTGGACGGTCTCTCCGGCTCTTGTGTAGAATAAGACGTGTCCCCTTCTCTTCCCCTGTAGTCTCTTGTTCTCGAATAATCGCTGTCAGAGCTCAGCTGCTGGTTACTCTGCGTCGATGGTGGCATGTCCCGCCGGGTGTCTGTCGGCTGACTAGCCTGCCCTGCAGGCTTCTGAGGCTGTCCACGTTGGCTGTACCGGACTTCAGGCTCTCCCTCGTTGCCTGCAACTTGTCTGGGGCTACGAGAAGGCGATGGCTGGCTTTCTTGTGGGTTCCTTCTTTCCTGTGATCTCTCCTCAGTTGGTCTGCTCGGCTGGCTGCTGTAGGAGGAGTTAGACACCGTGCTTGTCTGTCGCGAAGAAGGCGTGCTGTAGCTCTGGGTCGATGCTGGTGGCATGTTTTGCTGCTGACCACCAGCAGTTGTTGAGTCAGGGGGAGGGGCGGAGGCATTCCTATAGGTGTCGCTAGACGTAGGAGACTGCTGGGAGGGTGTGGGCGCAGACGTGGTTGGGGCGGTGGCAGCAACCGTGCTGGGTGTACCGAAGGCACTGGGGGAGGGAATCGCACTCGCAAGAGGCTGTTGTTGCTTCTCTGGAGGGCTGGTTGAAGCAGGGGGAGGGGCCTGCATGGTGTTGGGGAGGTTTGGAGTGGGCACGAACATGGGGACGGGATGGGGCTGGACTGACGGCGCCTGGGTTAACGTGGGTGGGGCCGCGGGTGCAAGGATCACGCTGGGAACGCTAGCAGGGACGTCCGTTGCCGCCCAGAGAGATGCCGTGGGGGTGGATTCCCGACGCTCATCTGGTTTACGATGGTGCGCGTGGTGATGTGGGTGAGACTGGCTGGGAGGAGGCTGTACGGGCATCGGCGGTGGGACGCTCTGCTCTCCCTCTGCGCCATCGCGCGGTCCAGAAGTCCTCCTGTCTCTTGGCTCCTCTCCAACATTTCTTATATCCTCTCTCCTGGGCAGGGGCTCCCTTTCCAGCAGGTTCTCCCTGCTGTGCTCATGGTGTTCATCTCTGGACGACTGTCGCATGACCTGTGATGCTTCCCTGTCTTGTCTGCCCGTCGCTGCAGCGTCGTTGTCATTACCCGATGTTGGCGTGCTGTCCTGCCCTTCCCCCGGGAAACCGTTGTGCTCAGTTCTTGCAGGGAAAGGCTGTGGTCTTGTTGCGACGGGCTGGAAAGGACTGCTGGCACTGTGCTGTATGGGGGAGGGCATACTGGGTCCGGCCGGAGGGAAGCTACTGGTGAAGGGAAACTGAGGTGCCATGGAGCCTTCCATGGGGGAGAAGATGGGGAAGTTGGGTATGCTTGGCCGCGAGGGGGGAGGGGGGCTGTGGCCGCTGGGCCTGGCTTGTGGGGGCCGAGTGTTTTGTGGCGGAGGTTCAGGCTCGCCGTCGCCTTGCTGAGGCTGCGTGGGTTCGTCGGGGCTTGCTGCACCTTCCGGGGAGTCTCCTGGACCGACGTCCGAGGGCCTGATGGTCTGGGGGCTGGGCGCTCCATCACCAGGGCTTTGCTCCTCCATGAGGGGAGGCTGGGAGGATAGAGCTGGGTTGCTCCCAGCACTGTGGATGGAGTCGTTGGACTCTGCACGGTTGTGGCGTGACAGCGAAGGCGGTCTTCCGCTGCTCCCGCTTCTGCCTGACTCCGCGGATCCGGACCGAGTTCGCTCCATGGCTGCGCCCTCCTGGTACGGCACGTTGAGCGGTGGCGCGGGCGGCACGCTGGAGGTGCTCCTGTTGCTCCGGGCACTCCTCCCCGACTCTGCCGATCCAGACCGACTCCTCTCCATTCCTCCTGCAGTCTCCGGTTGGGCAACAACACTCTGGGGAGGGCCATCAGCAATTCCTGGACCGCTTCGACCAGAGTCTATGGACCCAGACCTGCTGTGGTCACCCACCGGTCTTGTGCCTGCATCAAAGTCTTCCCTTGTGCCACTGTTAGAACCACCGCCTGGAGTGACAGCTGGCTGAGCCTGACCCTCTACAATGAGGGAGCTAGCCCTGCTGCCACTGCGAGAGGCGTTCCCTTCCTTTCCGCTCCCCAGGCTGATCGCGTCAAACTGCTGGGAACCGCTACGGGAGTGTCCGGGGCTCGGTGTTGGAACCCCAGGGCTTTGTGTGGGAACCCCTGCAGCTGGCTCTTCTACAGTTAACACAGGAGGAGCCTGTTGTGGTCCGGGCGGTTGTAAAGCAAACTGCGCGGGATCTAGCGGCTGGGAGTCTAGCCCGTCCTCTTGCCCCGTCAGTTCTCTTCTCATCTCCTGATGAGGCGCCCCTCCGTAATCCCAGCTGCTGTTTTCAGGGCCAGTTTGGGAACCGTCCAAGTTTGGATGCAGTGGAGGCTGGCTGTTCTGAGGTGGTGGAAAGTGTTTGACGTTTTCCGCTGGCTGCTCCTGTTCTTGGCCTGTTAGTTCTCGTGTTAGTGTCCCTTCCCCGCTGAATTCTGCCCCCTCTTCTTGACCCAAGCTAGCAGCACTTCTTGACTCTTCTGGTAGGCCAAACTGAGGGTTGAACATGCTGACTTGTGGCATACTCGCTGGCACCGGCGCTACATTCGTATTTCCTGGACTGGAGAAGTACTGTCCTACAGGCCCTGAATCGTTCGGTACAGAATTTCCCTCCGGTTGTCGGAACATTGCCGCTCCTTCTGACGGTGGCTGCTGCATTCCGTCTCTTGGAATTTCCATCCCGCTTCCGTCGTACGGATAAGCGCCCTGACCGTAGTCCCCGGCTGCTAGCATAGGCGAGGTTCTCTCGCTAGAGTTCAACGATGGATTTTCACTGGAAAAGTTGAAGCCTAGGGTGGAGCTCTGCCCGGATGACTCATAGAAGGACGAGGATGCCCTACTGTCAGCCAGTGGGTCTGAGACCGGAGGGGCGTACAGGTCCTGTTCTTGCCAGTTTGAGTAGGGTTGTTGGGTGTACTCGTTTTGCTGTACATTCCCACCCTGGTAACCCCCTTGGTGAGGTGGACCGTTCTGAACCTCGTGGGAATTCCAGGTACGTTGCTGTTGCTGTGGAGGGTACGTCGGGTGATCCCACTGCTGCTGAGGGGGGTGGGCAGGACCTTGCTGGGGGAGGAACGGAGGGACGGCGGCAGTGTCGAAGCTGGCAGGGTTGAAGAACATGGGAGGCCCGCTGGCAGGGGCCGGCATCTGCTGGGGGTTGAAGAAGGCTGGTTTCTGTGCAGAGTCTTGTGGAGGCCACCCTTGGGCAGGCTGGGGCTGGGCATAACCACCGTGGAACTGTGTACTGTGTACAAAACAACACCAGACAGGATATGAGCAGGTGGGAAAATGTCAGGTAAGCATCCTACTCTGATGCAATGAAAAGACTGAATTCGTAGTAAATAATAAATTTGGGCTGAAAGATTTATCCTACATGATTCAAACACTGGTACCTTAAAATATCATTTGGGTCATTTTCTATATTGACACAGTGAACTGAACTATGATGAAAATTTTACATCTTATGTTTGATCAATTTCACTGTTTTGAATCCTGAAAGCTAAAAAACAAAACAAGTACAACATGTAATTAAGCTAGGTTCTCACCTTTTTTCTGCTCTCAGTATAAACATCAGGGAAAGTAAATACTCATAGATGGCAGAGTAAAATGTTTGGAGGATGTTCCTATCACTACTATTCATGATTTTAACTCATCCCATTGGGGAAGTTTCTTCCATGTTTAAAACTGGGTTAATATGAACCAAACATATTTCTACAAATTTCACTTTTCCATCCCTTGGGATGCCATGGAGTTTGTAAATTTGGAAGTACAAGTATCAAGAACACAGCAACAAAATTAAACAGGAATTCAAACAAAACTCCTGCTGTAATGTTTCCACTTAAGCACATTATATGTTGGTTCCTGGCCATTACATGCTGTATGACCTCATCCTTCCCTTTGTGACTCCTATGATATATTGATCACATGTCCAATGGCCTGTCTACAAGCTGTTAGCTGTTACCTACCATGTGATCACACTACAGTTCTTTCCATAAAAAAGTCCAGTTTTTACTTTGCCACAAAAATCAATACATATCGTTTGTGCCCAATTTTTGCCATACCAAATAGAGGCACTGACAAAGAGACAGAAATCAGGGTGTAAAACTATCCTTTACTAGACTAAATTAGAGTTCATGATGTATTGACTTTAGACATGAGACAAAACCAACAAACCTTCAGTATTCAACAGCTCTTACCTGTCGTCAGCAGGTTGGTCCGCCATGTTGAACTGGGGTCACCACCTCAAGTACAGACTGTGGAAACAGAAAACCAAGAAGACTTAGGACCTAATATATGATCATACCATGGTGTTTTGTTAAGATAGGTGATATAGATTAGTATCTTAAGTTCTTTTCTACTTTATGGCATGACATCTAACTTTTTATTCTGCAGAATGCAAAAGGTATATGATAGAAATAAAAATCAAGTTGAATAAATAGGTTAGGAAAATGCAAGAAGTAGGAATCATCCTTTCTGCAACAGTAATTTGATATAACATACATGTATTCTCAAGCTATACTTGTAGTTACACCATTAGATAGGGATTAAGAATGCATGCTTTCCAATACATCCCACGACAAGGTACTCACTCACACACACACTATCCATGGTTAGATTAGGTAAAGCAATACAAATGTCTTCTGTAACAATGATCAATTTCTTATTGACAGAGTGATCTGTTAGCATTAGCAGTTTTCTTCTTTCCTAAATCCTACCCATCTGGTTTTACAAATTAGGGACTTATTGGTCATTATTTCTAACCTTGATACATGGTTGCTAAAGAGGCTATCACACTCTTGGGACTCTGTCTAATCATACTCATAGTATGGAATCTTACCTGTCCATCTGGATTTACAAATTAGGGACTTTACGGTCATTATTTCTAACACTGATGTATGGCTGTTTGAGAGGATTCCACACTCTTGGAGCTCTGTCTATACCCAGTGTAAATGGAATCTTACATTACATAAGTTACAACTTTAAACACGGCAGACCAACCATATCAAGTATAACATCCTGGACACTGTGCAAATAATCTCACCATCACAAGTGTTCCCCTTCCCTAAGCTTGCTATTAGTATTACCAGTACTAGTAAATGGGATGGCCACTGCATTATATGTGTAAGTGTAGTATTGAATATTGCTTCTAGTGTTCTTGTGTAAATCATTTTTCTTCACTGTCTAATAATTTATCTTCAATCTCATTCATAATCCTTAAAGTTAATTTTACACGGTTCATTTTACATGAACAAGTACATCATTAATACTGTGACATTTATATAACCTCAAAGACAAAGTTTAAACCATGGATTTGCTAGAAGTCTAGCTTGCTGGCTGTTCTTCAACAACCCTGATTATGAAGTCCAGGACTCTGATTTCCTGGCTTGCAACCAAAAGAGACATTGAAGTTGACATTGTCCATTTGATGACCTAACACTGACATTCAGACAGACTTTGAGCATGGCTGTAATACAGACAGCAATGACCATCAATGGACCTGTCACAGCTGGGTCAACAACAGCATGTCAATCATCCATGGTTGCCATGGTGACAGGATCTCTGATATGTGCCAAAGCCTCCTGACATTACTGACATGGACTCCCAACAACAATAACAAAATGAACGGTGTATTTTTTGTCTTTACCAAATGATATTTGAGAACGTGAAATGCATTTATGTAATCATATCTAAAACTACAGTAAGATAAAATGTGAAGATATCTTCATCCAGTAGTCAGCTGAATGAAAGGAGTCTTTTTTTATTGATGGAGTATATGGATTTACAACTGTGTGACAAGGTTTGTGATTAGCATTTGCCTTGTGTGAAAGTACCAGTACCTAGCTACAACTTTCTGTACTTACTCTATGTGCTCAGTAAGGTTATACCAATGCACACTATGGGGAACAACATTTATGATATAGCAGAGGTCAAAGTACAGAAGGCTGTGAAGAATGGACTGTGGAACAGAGCTCTGTCAAGGTTAAAGGTCAAGGTCAGGGTGAGGAGATGTGATGGGATGTTATTTTTACAGTTAGATTATAACAACATCAACACTATGAGTTTCTTTTCAAACAGATACAAAATTACAATGGGTCGAAATAAAACATTGGTCTCAAAAGACCCCTCCACATTTCTTGGGTATATGGGGAGAGAGGCAATGGTTGGTGGCATATGGCTACTTATTCAAGACAATTCATCAGTAATTTAGAACACTGCACACATCAGGTAGACCCCCTTCCTGGTCTGACAGATTAGTTGTTCAATAGCTCAGGCAGGGAGCTCAACTCTGTGATTGTGCATGGAAGTGTATTGATATCATTAAGTTTCACTCTTACTAGAACACTTACTTATGCTTACCCCAAATCATATTAGACAACATGCTTTTGTAAATTGGTAATTGGTACATTCATTCATTCATAACACTTTAGAGCCATAATTATTTCAGCAAGTGCCACCTCATTGGTAGTTGAATCTGTGCTATAACAGAGACAAAAACAGAGACAAAAACAGACCATCAACATGCTATTGTTGCCTCATTGTTAGACAATAGGACAGACACTGACAGACTGAACACCCTTAATAATTAATTGTTCTAGCAGATTCCACCCCTTCCCCTCCCACCCCCTTGCAATGACTGATGCCATAAATTATCCGTACACACCCCAACCATTCACATATCATGCTAGATTCAAAAGCAGAGGTTATCTATGACATAATCTATGTGGTTGGTATTTGGCTTCAACAAGCAGAGTAAGTCTAAATATTATGTCAGATCCTGGTGGAAGAATCTTACCAAATCCACCTGTCTGTTGATTCGTATACCTCGTTTCACAGGTGCTAGAAATGTCCACTTAGTTAGTGTGTGCGAGTAAATCTAAACAAACTACATGTCGGCGATCTTCTACAATGTTATACTGTAGAATATAACGTGTTTATCATCTGTACTTACCAGAATTATCCTATCAGAAGATGATGGACCTTCCTAACGCGTTCTTGGTAGTCGTACCCTCACCATACGGATCACAGATAAGACTATTTCGGGGTAAAACTGCTCGTTATAGTCGCCGTTTAAACCAATTTGTAAGTCAGATAACCAACTGTAAGTAGCTTCTTGTCTTTGTCCAGTCTCCTGGCCGTCGTCTGACGTTAAAACAAGCTCGTGTGGCTTCTCAGAAAGGCGAGTTTTTGTGTAGAAAGTGCAGAAATGCTCACGCTGTCGGACAACCGGCCGCCATGTTTTCCGGAACTAGTGCGACGTGTCAAGCACGCATGCGCACAAACGAGACAACGGATTTTCGAAAATTTGAGAAATCCTGGAGATTTTCAAACACGAAAACACAGAAAATAGTGAAATTTCGCTGTTTTCTCAGCCAACCAGGGATTAGAATCGTGCAATTCTGTCGAGAAACACGATTTCAGACCACTTCCGCATGCTGCCGGAAATTGCCGATGATTACCGACCGAGAACGCTGAACTTTAACCTCTGCTGAGAATCGAGCGGCAGCCACGTCACCCCGGTAAAAGTTGCGGTTCCTGACGTGTACGGGACGGTTTCAGGGTTAGATACAGGTACGGGCGGCAGGAGAAGGAGCGAACATGGTGCTGATGACGATGATCGCCCGCGTGGCGGACGGGCTGCCGCTTTCCGCCTCTATGCAGGAGGACGAACAGGTAGGTCCGACCAAACATGACCCGCCCCCCTCCCTCTTTTGTACGAGACTTCATATATATTTTGAATGATTGATCCAAGGTGGACGTTTGCCAGTACAACGTTATACATACACGTATCCGTGCTGTTAGTATTACTGCTGGTAACACATGGCTAAGGACACGTTGCAGTGTAGTTTTGCCGACTAAGCATTCAGATGTTCACTAGTACGGTCTAGAAACGAGATATTAAAAATTTTCTGACACTGTGACAGATTATATTTATCAATTAGAGATTATATTATTAAAGCTTATGAAGGCATAGTTTAAGAATACAGGCTACTTTTTTGAGAACTAGAGTGTGTACATCAATTAAGGTTAGAAATCCAGGTAGTAAGATTCCAAAGACAACAGTTAACTCAAGCAACCAGATATTTGTAAATGGTCAGATGTTTCATTTGGCATCCTATTTTGTTCGTTTGTGACGGCAGATACAGAGTGAAACGCCTGACCGTTGAAAAGTCTATCCAGCTGCTTGAGTAGCTGTTACCTTGCATAGAGTGAACAAATTCCAAGATGAGCCATGTCTTAACCTCTCACGACTCAGTCAGTATCCAGGAAATGGTTACCTATTCCCCAATGGCACTTACTTTTGTGTATCAAGGAGGTTCAAATTACCGTATAGATTGAACCTCAAGTTTTTATGTATACATCATGTGATTTAGCTGTTCCTAATCATAGCAACACATTTTGACTACCACATCACCCCAGAGAAAGTTTCAGTTCCTGACTGCCACATAGTAGCACATTACTATTACATCATATTCCTTGCCTTCCTTCTTCCATGTGAAGGTAGTCTATAGTATTGGAACCAAATTTGAAGTGCCAGAGTTGTGAATGTTAACTATGCTTTACAACTTAAGATAATGAATGATTTTTCTTCTGCTCTGCTTACCTTTCACCTTGGAAGGGGGATAAGGTGCAGTATAAGTCTCTCTAACTTTCACTTTCAAGAATGGCATGCACAAGCCAGTGGCTAGCAGCTTTATTCAGCCTGAGTACCATCCTATCGCTAGTCAGTTTTATTTGAATTCTGAAGGAAACTGCAGTTCGACAGTCATTATACTTAATACTAGTACCAGTATGTACAGCAGAAGCCATTTAATTGCACAGCAGATTACAGAACACTTTTGATTGCACTGTTAATTTGCACAATTTGCACGGGGTCCCAAAATCCCAAACCAGTGCAGTCCAATTAGAAAACTTGGCATTGTTGCACCATCCGGATAATTGCAGGAGACACAGGAGATATGCTGGCAAATAGGGTGTTCAATTTAACAGCTTCTACTGTGTGAACCACCAACACAGATAAACTGTCTTGCTAACCAAATGTTGTTGTGTTCTCCCCTCAGATGGGGCGTAACTACATGGAGTACCAGAACCAGGGCAAGATGCTGTTCAGGAAGCTGAATGAACAATCTCCACCCAGATGTAGTATCGAGTCAGGACCCATGATCTTCCAGTACGTAGGAAAAAGAACTATGATTTTCTAACTTTCATGCAGTCAGTTGAACTTGTGACCATTACTAATAATGTAGACTTTGTAGAGTAACACTAGAGATCCACGACCTCAATCATACCTTTGCCAAATGGTAACAGTTTGATTATAAAGAAGAAATTACTACACTTATGATGTCAGCTGCTTACTGTAATGTTGAAAGAAGATTGCATCATTCACTCCAAGTGATAGTAGGAATACTAGGATGAAGCACTTGATGTGTGACTCATACTTTTACATACCTTTTTGTAACTCATAGGTTACTTTGTATGTAACCCTAACATTTTCATATTATGCACTTTGAAGCAATAACATGTGCACCTTACTTTATCTACTTTCAAACTTTTTTTTACATCAATCTATACTATCAAGCAGGCAAGTCATCATAGTAATGCAATTACTGCTCTTCTGATTAAACAAGGACATATACCTGGTAGAGATTGAAAATATTACAATTTGTTTCCATATTGTTATACCCTTTGTTTCTCTCTAGCTATCTGATAGAGCGAGGTGTGTGCTACCTGGTCCTGTGTGATAAGAGTTACTCCAAGAGGCTGGCTTTCTCATACCTGGAGGATCTACAGGGGGAGTTCCAGATACAGTATGGCAAGAGAGTGGCAACAGTGTCCAGACCTTACTCCATGATTGAATTTGGTAGGTATTAACATAAACTGTTACAGACCAATGGTTGCTGTAGTGACCAGATCCATAATGCTAAACTTACTGACTCCGAGTATACAAAAAGGGCTGATGACTCATCACAGTAAGTATGATGTCATGAGCTTCCTTAGTTGATAAACTACCAATTAAGTGGGTCATTGGTACATTCATGTAGGCATTTGTGGACTCATTGTTAAAATTCAGTATGTGGTGTTGTAATATGTAGATTTAGAAGGGACAGTTTCAGAAACACATTCTGTCATCACTCATACTCATAGAGGAGTGGATATTTTGTACAATTTATGTTAGTCTTTATTCATTGACTCTGCACAGGTCTTTCAGATACTTCTCTTTTTGCCTTAAGGAGCACATTGCCTTTGAAAATAGTCCTCTCTGAACATGGCATCTTTTAAGATATAATACAAATGTTTGCATATTCCAGACACATACATCCAGAAAGCGAAGAAGTCGTACATGGACTCCAGAGCGAGGCGAAACCTGACACATCTCAACACAGAGCTACAGGATGTGCAGAGGATCATGGTCCAGAACATTGATGATGTCCTTCAGAGAGGAGAGGCCTTGTCAGGTAAGGAGGGGTCCAAGGGTTTAACTCAACCTCTATGAAAAGCAGATCTGATGAACAAATAGAGACATTTTGAGTTTAGGCACAAACAAAAAAACAAGGGATGGTGGTGCAAGTTGGTAATTTAAGATTTGTCGGTTATACAAAAACTGTTTTTATACAAATGTATTATGAACACATTCGTGATAAGTGGAGGGGTTTTGTGGCTCTTTGTCCTAACAGTCAGAATGGCTTGCTAACACCTTCAGGTTTTAGTTTCCAATGTCCAGCATGAATTGAAAGTATCTAGCATGTTTGGTTTCAGTTTCAAGAATCTTACTCATTTGTTCATGTGTAACACACTACCTAGTACATGTAACAAGAATAAACTCAAATCGAAAGTTAAACCCTTGTTTTGACAGAGCTTCAAGCAATTTTTCTGTATTTCTTTTGTTATTGAATTGTGCTAACATCCTAACATCTGATTCATAAATTGTTCTTACTCCAGTTCTAGACGACAAGGCCAGTAACCTGGCGGGGCTGTCTCAGAAGTACAGAAAAGACGCCAAGATGCTGAACCTCAGGTCAACGTACGCCAAGGTCGCGGCCGGAGCCATCATAGTCACTATCTGTGTCGTCTTCTTCAGATTCTGGTTATTCTGATTCATGCAGCTCATGTAGAAAATAGTGAACAAAAGTTGTACATGCAGAACTCCAGTAGGGGACAGGGTTTGGGAGGGGGGCTGGGGCCTCGTATGCAGTTTCTGCCCATTTTTAAGTGCCATTCCTACATTAGTGTTATCTTCTAGTGATTTTTGCACAGTTTACCCGTCCTATTTCCCCAGCATTTCAGCTACACATTTTACACCACAGTGATTGTATTATTGTGTACTACATTAAATGTTGACTTTCAGTTTTATAAGGGCAGTGCTGGTTATATTACATTTGGAGAGACATTGGGAATTTAGGATTGAAATTCCTAGTTTCTCAAATTTAGAGTTTGCTCAAGTTTGTGCCATTTATTTTGTCCTGCTTTCATTATTCTGTAACATTTATTTTAGAAGAATCATTTAACCATTATACATTGTAATTTGATGACCCCTGAACTGATACATGTGCATATATAAGTATATGTGCATGTATGTATTACAATGTATATAGGAATGCCCCCTCCTAGCTATAGCAGCATCTAGATCTGTGCTTTTAGCACACAGAAATGTAGAGAATCTATCTGGGTCTATTGTGAACAAAATTATCACTTGTCTATATGGACTGTAATTCACTGGCTCACTATACATTGTACAAACTGGCAAAAAAGTGTTATTTGTTGTCATTCTTTCATCGCATTTCAGGCATTTTGACAAAGTTGTGTAAAGTTATGTGAAGCAAAATAAAACATGGCTCTTCAATATATAATTTATTAATTTGACCAAATTCTGTCAGTATTTTTGGTAGTACAAGCGCTGAGATATCAGTAATTTCTTTCAGATATGTGCAGAGTGTCAGCATTGTAGGCAAGAAAAAAATTGCTACTAATAGACCGATAAATAGTTTTATATCTTGTAGTAGGTACTTGCATATACATCTACATGTAGTTGAATTTGTCAATAATGTACTACAAGGAGGAACATTTCGTTTTGTTGTACAAGTTTAAAACTGTAGACAGATCACCCTAAATATACATATGATTTTTTAATGAAATAAGATGACACAAGTAATTGATGGCGCAAAACGTAATTTAGAAATCTCTGCAAGTCTTAGCCAGGACTTGCTAGTTGTTCATCACATGTATGTAGCAGAAGTAATTTATGTAATGCTGAAGAGTTTTAGGGGAAGTACACGTGTCTTTGTCAAGTCACATATCAGGGTAGCCTAGTTCTGCTATGTTATGCTAAGACCACAACTAAATTTTATGAAAAACATCCTTGAACGAAAAATTACTTCTGTTGCAAGAAGTGGACAAACAACAGTAAGAATTTATACCATTCAACAGAAAAGGGAGTCCCTTGCTGTATTTTTTGTACATAGTTGAAATTAAACTAATAAAACATGTACATTAAAGATAAAAACTGATTGTAAGCTTACACTTAAGGTTGTTTGTAAGATATCTACTGACAGACCTCATAGGCTATGTTACATTATAGTACATAAGAATTTCTAAATGGATTTTCAAATCTATGTAGGAATTGTTCTAAAAGTGAACTGAAGATAACTTTATATAGGCTACAAACGTGTAATACATGTGCAATCTATATAGAATTATCTTCAGACTAAAAACAACGTTAATTGTACAATCTTGCTGGCTGGCAGGGCTATGGGGATTCTCTCGGGAGCTATACACAACGTCATAACTTTTCACTGCTTTGAATAGACCTTGGCGCACACGTCAAAACTGTCACTTTCGGCTTTCGTACATACATAAAACGTTACCTTGCCAGAAGACGTCCAGGTAATCAGATACGCCAAATATTAGGTAACTGGATATGACTTTGGAAACGGCAAGACGTTTCAGGTAGCATCCATTTAATACCTTTCGTCATGACAAGAGATCTGAGTCAAACAAGAGTTCAAGAGGAGCGGTTCCAACTGGAGTGTTACTCCCACCGAATCGAAGAACTCTGGTAGAAAACAGGTTTTATAACGTTTATAACAGGTTCTACGTGTACATGTATACACATCCATGGCTATGTTATCGTGACCTTCCTCTTCAGCAGCCACTGCGGCACGTCCAGCACACACAGCCCCACCCCCCGCACGTCCCACGGCAGTCTACAGTGCGTGTCCCACCGCTCGGTCTCAGGATCAAACTCGTACACCACCCCTTTACTGTCGCTCTCTCCCTTCAGCGCCACGTAGATCCGGTAGTCCATCGCCACGGCTCCGTGTGGTGACAATCCCGCCAGAACACGTTGCTTGGTTACCACGCTCCATTGTCGTGACGTCACGTCGAAGCGTTCGACGTCCCCGTTGCCCTTGGACGCGCCGCCGAACACGTACATACCTTCTCCTAATACCTGGAGGTTCAGGACGTAATGTTTATTATACCAACTTGAAAAAGCTGGCACCGACTGCAAGATGCCAGGAACATATTGTTGAAGACTTTATAACTGAAGAACGCGAGAGACTGGCAAATGTGATGTGTTCTAGAATGAACGTCTGACGTACTTTTGAAATAGAATAGAAGCGTTCTCTGTATAGCAACCACTAACAACTTGGAATGGTTCGAGAAACATTGGAAATACGAACAGCGGACAGGTAACGTTAACACTGTTGTCACTCTCTAAGTTTTTCGACAACTTTTTGGTAATTTTTTATCTTAAAATGTCCCTGATAATAGCGTTCTTGGAATTGGCACTCTCCTCTCTATGTTTATATCTTCAAATCGTGTGTCAATTTGCGTTGTTATGCTGAAATTTGAGTGAGAAATTCCAAATTCAGTGATCCGTGTATTTTTCCGAACAACTCACTTGCATGACGTGTCGTGCCCGGGGTGCGTTCATGTTGGCCTCTCGTTCCCAGGGCTCCCCGGGGCCCGGACAGCTGTAGACCCACCTCTTGCTGGCGGACTTGGCCGGGCCGCTGTCGAAGATGCCGGCGGGCTGCGTCACCGCTCCGCCCGTCACGTAGAGTTGGTTATCCGGCCCCGCTACGGCCGCATGGTCGTACACTTCTGTCGGGAACGCTATGAGATCCAGATATATATGACAAGTATATCAGGTTAGTGTTGGTTGAATAAACCTTGAAACTAGTAAAAGACACCCGGAATTCTAAAGGGTCAGTCTGCCAGTCTATCTTTTTTCTATCAGGCTATACCGCTTGTGCTTGTGTTTGGGACGGCTTGAGACTGTTCATGTCTTCAAATCATAACTGATATTGTCCATGAATTTACAGTGATACGCTATTATTTACAGTGATACGCTATCATGCGAAGTTTGAGTTGTCTGTGACGTAACAGGTGGTTGAAATTTGCGGTGTGGGACAGTGGGAGGGAAGATTTTGCGGCTCTAGGCCTGCCAGGAGATACACAATTCATTGCGGTATACAATTCATTGCGCATAATGGTGAAACGTCACAGTGATGTTCTCCTATTGTCCAACGTCCTGCAGTATTATGAAATTATTTGTACAGATGCTGAATATTGTGTGAGTCAGGAACTGATGCTGTAGTTATGGAGGCGAAGTTCAATGTAGCCAAATGTAGCTTCTTTTGACAAAGGAGGTTTGATAAGACCTTTTTTTTACCGACAAACCGACAAACAAGATTCACCAACCAGAAAATCAATTTATTAGTATATCATTTTTAATTGTCATCTGGTTAAAAAAATACCAACGGTGGGTAAAGATATGCACGTTTGTCACGACGGCGGTATAAGATACAACTCATTTATAACACACCTGTGATAGACTTCCATTCGTTTTCCGTGGGCACGTACTCCTCCACCGCGGTCGTGACCGCACACTTCCCGGCGATGAGGAAGAGGTGCTCCCGCCAGGCGCTCATCGCGTACCCGATCCGCCTATTCTCGGGACCGGCCAGCTTCTTCCAACCTTCAAACAAACATGCAAACAACCCACTCTTTTCTGACGTTTAAACCATAAGAGCCCCTTGTATTAGCCTCGTGTGCCCAGTTCTTATCTTGATAAATCTTAACCATTAATTATTTGATTATCCTTATTGTATTGTTGTCACGTTCTATTACATGTACTTAACTTTATATCTATATCTATATCTATATATTCTATTTAGTATAGAGGAGGAAGGCCTAGCATAGATGAGCTATATACGCCGTTTCCTCGCCCTACACCCATTTTACCTATTGTTTATCGTATTATGTATTACGTGTACTTGCTTGTTGCATTCTCTTACGCAGAGGGGACCAAAGTCGTCTCAAAACTCTTGGTCCCATCAGCTTAGGAGAATGGATTGCTGTGCAAACAAACAAACAAACAAACAAACACAGTATAGAGGCCAGTATATGTAAGCTATACTACGCTTTTTCCTCCTCCTGTACCCGTTTATCTATTGTTTATCGTATCATATATTATGTATTTTCTTGTTGTGCAAATCAACAAACAAATAAACAAACCTTTGACCCCTAGGTCGTACCGGTACAGCTCGTGTCTGTCCTTCAGGTCGCTCAGGACGTACAGGGCGTGGCTCACCATGGCAACGGCGTGCCTGGAAACCGTTCCCGGAGGCATGGAGGACAGGTCCACCCAGTCGTCCCATTTCTGCTCGTAATATCTGCAAGTAACAGGGTGTCATTTTCGGACATGTTGTAAGGGATGCTATCGTCTTTCGGAAGGACGTAAGACGCGGGTCCCGGTTTCAAATGTAACCACTGCGGCCGTTCCTACCTGGCCTGACGAACTCTATGATACGACTATGATTAACTGTTAGGTCAATCTAGATGGGCATTTATGGTAAAGGTAAAAATAGTCCTTCAGCCTTTCTGAGGTCTAAGGGCAGTGGGTTGTTATCCCGTGTGTCTAGGGCAAAGTATTGGGAGGTGGAGCAAAGCCCTATACATGTACCGCCTTTTATCTCCCCAACCGAAGTCAGGTACCCATATTTGCCCATGGGGTGACTGAGGAAAGTCGTGTTAGGACAGGTCCACCCAGTTGTCCCACTTCTGCTCGTAATACAGTCAAACCTGCATGAGCGACCACCTCTTCTCAGCGACCACCTGGCCATTTCGACCACTTTTTCTCGGTCCCGATTTATTTTCCCATTGACGTAAGCATTAAGCGACCTTTTCTCAACGACCACCTGGCCAACGCGACCGCGACCGGCCCAAATTGGGACCCATAACGACCGCATCATTTTCAAAATTGAGGTTTTCATCGATTTTTGATGATAACTAGCACGATTTTGTGCCGAAATCGGCCCGTTTTCGTCGGATTTTGGGGTTAAATTTACAGTTTACAGTGTGCCTGTTGTATTTGAGATTAAAGACCTCGCTTCTTTGCGTGCGTGCAGTGTGCTTGCTTTATGCCATTAAGCACAATGGAAACCATTTATGGTCTCATTGATGAGTTTCTTCTTCCCATAGACTTCTATGTTATAATTCGTGGTTTAAATGGGCGCGTTCATAATGAAGCTACGTGAAATTTCAGCAGATTTTTCATTCTTTGTCGAGCACATTTACCCTATATCGTGGGAAAAAATTGCCAATGTAAACTATACATAGAAACTTTTTTTATAGCAATTACAAACTACGATTAGTCAATCCCCACAAAAGGCACTTTTTCGCTGCTATTGTACAACCGCACCACTCAGAACCCACGACTGTGTACCTCCGATCTAGCGCGCGGCTGCCAAACTTTACCTGCTTATTTCTTCAGTTAGAAACAAAATTTCACCAATCTAACTTTTGATATCAGTTCCGCTGACTAAAAGGAAATTTCTCACCGCTAAAAACATGCGTCTATACAGCCGTTCAGTTTTTGGCTCGGATCTCTTTTAGGGTCCCCACTAGCGGAGTAATACATCAATGAGACCTTATACTTTCCATCGGGCATGTTTTGAGTCGATACTCTCCTCAGCGACCACCTGTCCAAATCGACCGTTTTTTTCCGGTCCCCCGGGTGGTCGTCTTGGGCAGGTTTGACTGTATCTGCAAGGAACAGGTGGCCATTGTAACCGTAAAATCAATCTAAATGAGCATTTAGGGTAAAGATAAAAAGAGTTCCTTAGCCTTTCTGAGGTCTTAGGGGCAGTGGGATGTTATCCACTGTGTCTTGCACTCCGTATTGGGAGGCGAAGCCCATCTCTCTCCTTGTACCGCCTTTTATCTTCCCCCTCCTTCCCAACCGAAGTCAGGTACACATTTTTACCCCCGGGTGGAGTAAGGGAAGTCATGTAAAGCGCCTTTCCCGGCCAAGGACTTAACGTCTAGCCAGGCATGTCAGGAATCAAACCCGTCACCTCTCGATCCCGAGCACGCTATGTGTCCGCTAGCCTGGCCGTTTGTCCATTTGACGCCACAAGTTGCATCAAGAGCATTAAGGGGTTTTGTAACGTTTTCAACACCAAAGAACTCCATCCTACAAAGGCAATGCTGGCACTAGGTCTGTTCCATTGGGCTGGGGCCAGCTTGAATTTGACTTGAAAGAATGCATGGAAAACCATCATTATGTCATTTTAGTGATCTCGTTACAAGCACTGACGGCCAGAAGACGGAAGTACATATATATCAAAACACAACAACTAAAAAAGAGACAAAGATATACATGGAATCGTCACCTGCAGGTCTGATAGACTCTCGGAATGTCCTCATGTCCCTCCCCCAGGATGACGAGCTTCCTCACGGGTGCACCTCGCGGGGTCTCCGCTAGGCGGCTGATGGAGTCGCCGTTGCTTTGGTGCAGACGACTTTCCACCACGTCCTGTACGACTGCCATGACTCCTGGATTAGCTGTGGAAATGTTTGAAAAATTTTAAACGATTCAGCAGCACAGAGAATTCGTATCTTTCTTACATTTTCTTGAATCAAATATCTTCATATTAATGATAACTACCAATGGCCAGACAGAAATGAAGATGTCATTAATGATTATAATATTCTAACTGCTTTCAGGACTCCAAATATGGTAACTTATCAAACTTTCCAACTTTGAAATGATAGTTCACAGGATAGACTTTGAATACCACGTATTGTCATGCTGTGAATATATGCGTTTTGGCTATACACACCAAAGACAAACTAGGTGCCTTCGTCGTTTGCCAGGTGTCAAGAATGGCTAAACATAGCCAGTCACCTCTTGTCGTTTCACTTTAGACATATGACATGCCAAGGACGTTGTACAGCTGTGTTGATACTCGCACAACATTTCCTTTACCAACTTTTTTAGTAATCAGATTCAAGGCCAGCATACTGTCAGAAAAAGAAGTTTCTAAGATGGACCCACCTGTTAGCACATTCTCGCACACCGCTTGCAGAAGGTCCTCTTGCGACATGAAAGAAAACCGCACCCGTCCCAAGACAGCTTCGGCATGCTCATATCTCTCTTCGTCGTGCGCTAACCATCTTCTCCCAGCCTCAAAAACCTCCTTCTCCGTCGACACCACTAGCCGGTCACTGCTCAAAATCTCTTGTACAGTCTCACTGTCAAGATTTATAAAGTCTTCTGTCTTGGAGACTTCGGAAAAGTTCTCATGTACGTGCTGCAGTATGTACCTTCTGTCCAGGTCGGGGAGCTCGAATTTATCAGCGATGCTCAGAAACTGTAGACACGTCTCCCTGTCGACCTGTGTCTGGAGATACTGCACACAGAAGTCGGTGGCCTTGGCGACTTGGAGGATCTGTGCAGCCCGGAGGAGATCCTCGATGGTCTCGGGACTCAGCGCGAGCTCGCCCGAGTACATCATGGCCACGATCTTGTGCACGGCGTCGAAGTTGACGTTGGCGACCTCGTGAATTGTCGTGTCCTGCCGCTGCTCTTCAGTCCCCTCCGCTTCTGAGGTGAAGACGGAAAGGAAGTAGTCACTACAGGCGGCCAGCACGACTCTGTGAGCCGGGATGGTCTTCCCCTCCACCACTAGGATCACGTCACAGAGAAGCTCCTCTCGCCGCATGGCCTGCAGGCACGCCGTCAGCACCGAGCAGTGGTCCGCGAACTTGCCGAGCACCACGCTCCTGTGGCCCGGGCTGTTGTTTTCAGCGGGAAGGGTGTCGGCGATGGCAGCCATGTTGTCGCACAGAGTCCTCACGTCGCGCTCTCTGAGGTGCGGCTCGCTTGATTATTTACAGAGGTGAAGAAAATATGACTTATCGAACTTTGACCCGCCTAAGTTACCTATTCGTGCCTCGCCCCCTAAAACGTGACATCCGCCTTTATATACTTGACACATACACAGCGGTATATTCACAGTGCTTGGACGCGCTAGTTTAACTGTTCGCCAAAACTTCGGTACTCCGATAAAACACTAAAAGAACAGAACAGACCTTGACAAATTCAATATACTTTTTGTTTACTGTAGCTTTAAATCACAGTCAAACAAAACTCTATTATGTGTTATGATGCGTTTGTTTAACTTCGTTAGTTACAAGTCATTGGTGACGCGTGGCGGCAGTGTCCCGTCCGACAGGTCTTTAACTAGGACAGCGTGAAATTTAGCCATGCAGACTTGCCTCTGGGTACGGTACTACGGCTTTAGCGCAGGAGGGGGCATGTCTGAGAAGCGTCTGTTGACTCAGAACTCAGTTGACCCGAAGAAAATGGTCTTGTGTATGCTTAGCATGAAAGTTCATCTGTGTTGGTAGAATACATTATATATCTGTTGGTAGAATACATATAAGAAAGTTTAGCAATTTCTATAAAGTCTTGTGTATGCCTTTGTCTCAAATTCGATATATAGTGTATTTAATATCGACTCAGAATTTTCTGAACTCTGTACTTGCCCCAAAATGGTACCTTTCTCTAACATTATGAAACCATAGATACTAAGTTACAAGTATCCTAGCCTTATCGACATCTAAATTTTATTCTTGTCCATCAAATTGAACTGTTCGCTCCTACAACATTCTGTGTATCTGACCGATGCATGTCATTGCTCCCACAAGAAAATCATTATATTTAGCAGGGATTTTTTTCTTATTCTGACAATCATCGAGACATGACCGAATAGTCATAGCAGAGCTCTGTCACATATCACCATGATTACTCTTTATTTGTACAGCGATAGTAACAAATTATAAACCATACCGCGGTCTGAAATCCGTCATTTGCACTTAACACTTCAACTATTAAGCCATTAAAATTCATTAAAAGTCCAAACTAATATTTAAAAACGTATTTCTTGATGAGCTACACTTAAGGCATCTTAATCTTCCTTTCCTAGACCTAGAAGAGAAGACGTGATCAGCCAAAGCCCGTCTTGTCAGATGAAGATGAAGTTTGTATGTATATGATGCCGTCAGCGCAGTTCGGTGGGACCACCCGTACCCACAGTGTGCGCTGGGTCCGGTCCACTATCCAGCCTTCCGACGCGTCGTCTGACAAGAGCCTGTCCAGAGAGGCGGCCTTGGGATACACGTGACTCGTGGGGGTCGTTACTATGGAAACCGTTTCTAAAGGGGAGAGAAATAAGTCAGAAAGTTTATTTTTAACATAAATGACTAGCTAAACCGGTTTGGTCACAATCAGCAAAGGCCTTTCTTACCAAACTACAAAGCGAAACATTGGAGGAGTGGAAAATATAAAGCTCACACTGTTAGAATGCAGTCAAAACTGCTCATTGCGAAGAACACTCAAGGGACGATCAAAATATGGTCTAATTGGACAGGTGGTCACTATAGACAGGAGTCATAATGCTTGTGTCAACGGGAAAACTATTTTATGAACCATAAAAACGGGTCACAGTGGCCAGGTGGTCCTTTCATACGGGTGGCCCTTATTTACAAGTGATCACTTGTACAGGCCTGACTGTACTTAAGCTCGATCAGAGCATATATGATGTATGATCTATGGAAGGTGCGAAATAAGTGTACGTTGGAAAAACGAGGAAGTTATGACTGACCCGTCCATGGTGCTGAAACCTGTAGGATGTTAGTTCTGTTCGGCGTCATGTCGTTAAAAACGATTTCCCAGTGCTCTGAAATAAAAAGAAATTACAACAAAATTACAAAAACTAACAAGAAGGGATCTGGAAAGTGGCCCTCATGTAAGTATATTCAGTAAAACTGCGGTTACAAAGTGAACTTTTAAACTTTACAAAACTACTATGAAAAATCAGACAATACAAATTCAATACTACAACAAACAAAAAGAGCCAGAATAGCTGGTCCCATATAGCTACTCTCTGTATATTCAGTAAAACTGCTGTCATAAAATGAAACTAAATTTTAAAAGCTACCCACTTGCGTAGATGACATGGTACATGGACCACCAGGACCTGTCATGGAACTCGAGCTGTGCAGAGCCGTCCTCGGTGGGCCAGACCCACAGATGCAGTAGGTGCTACGATAGAGGATATAGACATAGTTCATTTTAGGTACTACTGCCACATTCGTCATACGATTTAGTTATCTTAGGATTTTCGGCAAGCTTCGACAGAACTGACCGTCGATATATTCTCGCAGATGTAACCCCTGCGACCTAGAACTCAGCTTGGTTCGACTCTGCGTATGAGAATACAGTCGAGAAGGATCTTTGGCATCGTTTATCGCCAGAACACGTACAGCTGCAGTTTGCACCGCTTTCCCTAGAATGCCCCAATTTGTTGTTGTTGACAAAGAAAATTAGCAGCTAGACTATTTCTCACTGACCTGAAGGCGCTTCATGGTGATGACCTTTGGATCTGTGGCATCGCTGAGGGTCATAACCCTGGGATCGAGAACAGGCACCATCGTTCCCGCGCGAACAAACATGGGAACGACGTCCAGAGGAGCGGAGACTCTCACCGTTCTGCAATATGATCACACAAAGATAAGGAAGCAAAGCAATAACGCAACGAAATCATTTGATGGTACGAAAAAACATGCTGAGAAAAATAGAAACAATAAGCTCTTTCATATTAGTTTTCCAAAGCAAATCAGAAGGCTGCGGTAAACTTAGTATCAGGTGAGATTTTTTAAGATTTAAGGTGACACTTACCTTCCACCCTGTGTATAGTTCGTAAAACCCAACAAGAAACGGCCGCTTTTCTCGTCGTACTAAGGTATGAAACGAAGAAAAAAACATTTCATTTTTCAGCGTTGGATCAAGTTACTGGAGAGATTAGAAATGGCACTTAGAATTACATCTACCTGGAGGGTGACCTCTCTTGTGATTGTGTAGGGTATGATTGTGTAACCGAAAACCTACATACATATCAAATATCATTACAATCCATCCAAACTAAATTTATAAATGTCGCCCGGAAACACCAACAGACACGCACACAAACACAGAATCACCGCCCCCCCCTACCACACACAGACACACACACACAGACACACACAGACACACTTCCTGACCTTGAGTTGACTGCTGACATCTATCCATGTCTCCCCCTGGGGCAGGTACACGTCCCAGCCCCTCCGGCCCTGTTCTATCACCGGGGCAACCAGGAACGACGGACCGAACATGTACTGGGGAGAGAGCACACCGAGAACAGCTCAGTAAGATCATAATTTTGCTTTTCGTGGTTTGAAAGTTAGTATCTGTATCTGTATCTGTATCTATATAGCCGGTATAACCGCCATTCGGCGTAACACACCAGCTTCGCAGGCACGCGGTGCGGCAGCAGCTGGTTATATTACACTGAACGATCCGTCACACCTAACTTGTGTGACCGTCGATATAATAATCAAGTTTATTGCAAATTCTTGCCCGTGGGCTAATAATATTAGTAATGATATATGTAAACAGAATGAGGGCATACAGAACGTGGTAATGTAGGTGCCCTGGACTTAGATGGTAAGAGAACAGCGAGTCCAACCTGTCTGCATGTTTTTTATATACTTTGAATAGAGACAGATGATGCATGCATGTAGCATCAGACTCAAATTTGGAACAGCTTTCATTTTTCATGAGCACCTAGGTGGTCCATATAATAATGTCAATATTACGTTTGCCATACTGCTTGGAAAAGACCGAAGAACCTTTACTCTACGATGACTCACCTGAAAGTTGTGACTGATGGCTTGAGTGTCGTTGGGAAAGTCCAGCAGGTGGTGCCGCATGATGGGCAGACCCGTCTGGAAATAACAGGTAGCACATACACGTTGGTGATGTTAGTTAATTCTATACAGGAACTTGGGCCACACAAGCTTGATTGTATCGACGATATTTACGAACTTAAGCACCAATTCCTCAAAATGTATCCCTTTTTTTCGAAGTCTTCGACATCTATTAGAACTTAATGTTGCAACTAAATCGTCAGAAACTAACACTAACGTTACCAACCATGATATACACGGAATATCATTTAAAGTGCATCAATGGAAAGCTTTTGTTGTTCTACGTCTATCATCTCGCTAGACGTGGTCTCTTGCAATTGGTGCTGGATTTCACTTGATTCAAAGTTCTCTTCCCGCTACTAGATTTGTAACCTGTTTCTAACCTGGTAGGCCTCGTGTGCGGCGTTGTACAGATACGGGAAGAGCTGGGTGCGCAGCTTGGCGTACTTCCGCCAGATCCGCGTGCCTTCAGGGGTGTCGAAGATGTGGGTCTTCTCTCCGAACCCCTTTCCACTAGCTGTTTTAACAACGACATGAATAACAATTAACAGTACAATAATAATCCATCCAGTTAGCTCGGTATCGCTGTGAGCTACTTAAAGCTTTGTTCTCATTTTATATAGCTAACTTAAAATCATGTGGTCACTGGAGTTAGAGCTAGAGTCAAATGGTAGTCGATTTATCATTAGGCCCTCGCGGATCGGATTCTCGCGAGGGAGTGAAGAATCGTTTTCCCTTTGTCTGACCAAAGATCGAGGTGGAATATTTTCCACCGTTTCACCAAGGAGCTTGCAGTATGTGTAACCAGACAGCAGTACGAGTATGGGCTTTGATTTCAAGAGGGGCGTATTATCCGAAGACATATTATTCATAATTCCCGTCGCTGCGCATGCATACTTGAAACGGTGAACGTTCTTAACTTGTTCGTGCATGGTTGTCCTAACCTTGTTCGTGCATGGTTGTTCTTACTTTGTTCGAAGAACGGTGTTCTTACATTGTTCGACGAACAGTGTTACTACCTTGTTCGAAGAACGGTGTTCTTACCTTGTTCGAAGACTGGTGTTCTAACCTTGTTCGACGATCGGTGGTCTTACCTTGTTCGTGCATGGTTGTTCTTACCTTGTTCGTGCATGGTCCCACTGAAGCAGCCCACCTCTGCCCACCGGCACCACAGCTCTTCAGTCGGCGGGGGAGTCAGGTACCACACAAACCCGCCTGGAAACGGTATAGGTTGGTTAAGTTAAAAATTAAAGGTAAAGGTAGACTTTTCAAGGCCGTAGAGGCAGTGGATCGTTAGCCACTGTGTATAGGGCACGGTATAAGCCCTTTCACAGAGGTTGCAACCCATGTGCGGTCAAAGGGTAAGACCCCGAATTTGAAAGCAAAACCCGTCATTGTTATGCAAATCGAAACAATGGTCAAGACAAGGACAGTTTACAGTTTCGGGGCCTTACTGTACTTCTCACTATGGCCTTACCCTTTGACATATTACCTAGAATTCCTGTCGCCGCACATGCGTTCTGATCCCTGTGAAAGGGCTTATTGGGAGGCGGAGCCCCAAACGCTCCTCCCATGGCCTTTTACCTCACCAACCGAAATCAGGTACCCATTTCACACCATACGTCACAAATAGGTACTTTTTTTACGCCATACATGCGTGTGTCACATTTTGTATCTGTAAATCAGCACTATGTTTCTAACGATTTTGGATAAGTCGGGACCATTACGAACTTCTGGGTTGCTTGCGCTACAGGTGTTCATGTGAACTGGGCCAGTAGCGTAATGGATAACGCGTCTGACTTCGGATCAGAAGATTGCAGGTTCGAATCCTGTCTGGCTCGATATTTGTTTTTTTCTTCTTTATTTTTAGCGGATTGTCTCGAAACCATGACATCTGACAGAGAAGCTTTTGCCATCGTGCTGAACAAACGCTTTTCTTAACTTGTGATAAATAACAGAAAAGACTCCATTGGTTTTTCTCTGGTATTTTGACCCACTCACTTCTGGAATGTGACTTAGCTATATGTTCTAGATCAAGCAACACATATGAACTTTCATTCTGATGTCGTTCTATTGTTAACAATATCTTCATTCTCAAAACAGGGTAATCTCCAAGCAGATCCTACTGTAGCATAAGCCAGCCTAGGAGCAAAACACACTCCTAGGCCGGCCTCACTCCTCTGGTAGATTTTGATACTATCTTATTCTACCATAGGATCTGATTGGAAATTAAAAACAGGGAACATTTCCTCACCTATATCTGACCCGGAGTAAGGCATCCCCGACAGACCCACCGTGAGGCTGGCGATGATCTGGGCGGGAAGGCCGCTGGAGTCGGACCTGCGGACGGACCAACGTATGTCTCCGTGACAAAGCGTGTAAGAAATCACCGCTAGTTGCCTTTGTCTTCAAGCCGTCCTATGTTATAGTTCTATATCCATGTCCAATGTCTCTTTCAAGACTTTCTAATTGTTCGCATCTGTCCTCGTCAAACCCTGTAATTCCTAACACTACTATATTCATTTATTTTGATCAGCTGTTTGTGTGTTTTGCTATCTGTTAGCGAGCCGTTTTCCAGAAAGACTTACCAGTCGGACGTAGGATCGCCTGTCCAGTGTGACCACGTGTACCGCTGAGAGCCCGTATAACCGGATCTGTAGTGACAGAACAAAACGGTTTCTGTGTTCCATTTCACGTGGCTTTCAATATGGGCTTCTTTTTCCTGCAATGTTTGGCGAACTTTAGTTGTAAAATTCATGTACTATCAGCGTTATGCACCAAATGTCAAAGATTTCTATGGCAATGAGTCATTCGGACAATCATCAGTGTCAGAGTCAAGCACGAGAAAGTGAACACGAAATACACAAAGTAGGACCTCAAGCTTTTTACCGCAAAACTAATGCTACGGTCACAATTGGTAAAAGGGAACCCGCCGGGTAGTTTACGGGCCGTGTGTTGCAATTTCGGGCGTGACTCCTACGTGGCCCCATGATACATACTGCGGCTACTGGGCTATATCTGGGCACGGCCGGGCCCCGGCTTTTTTTAAGTCGGAGTTAAAGTCAACTAGGGACCCGACGACAAATAGATGCGGTAACCTAACCCTAAAAACACCGAGAGGTTCCCCCACGGTATACGGCAGTCCATCGGGACAAACCTGTGGATTCAGACCCCTGCCGGGGCTACACCTCCGACGAACCACCGGTGACCGAAGCATAAGACATGACGCGTCTTTAGATTTGGACCCACCTGACGTAGACTACAAAGTCCGGCGCGTACTTATCCGGTTCAGATGATGGGTACTTCCGGGTCAGGAGGTCATAGGTCGCATTCTGGTACAGGAGCACAAATTTGTTGTGCATCTCTAGTCCTGAAGATAAAAGAAATATCGGTTAATCATTCATGTACTATTATTTGCATACCTATCTATAGAATGACTAAACTGCAATAAAAGATGACCATTTAAGCTTTTTCTGTCTTTAAAAGATTTCTCTCTCTCGTGTTTGCTTTCCCAACAGAATTGTTTCTTTCTCCCAACCCTCGCCAACATGTAGTTATCTGTTGCAACTGCACTGTTGACGCCCTTACAGTAGCGGGTGACATTTCAGCACTCTGGACAGAGGCGAAGACACTAAGAAGCAGTTAATCTGCTTCGTTTGGCCCTTCTGTCAGTCACTGTTTACGTACACCTGTCCTTTCTTGATTTGGTCACGAGGGAGGGTGAAATACACCGTAGTTGTTCGCAAATATTTCCTTTCTGTCTAACGTTACATACAGCTACCTACTTTTAATTCTCTTTAATAGTGCTGACTCGCAGTTAGTACTTTTAATTCTCTTTAATAGTGCTGACTCGCAGTTAGTACGACAACCATCCAGCCTATTTCTGAATTAAAAAAAAAATCCTTCAACACAACATGCACAACACACAACCGTGTGGAGATCGAGCAGCTTATCATACAACATGGCCGTTCAAAAGTTCGAACACGACTGTGACGTCACGTGAAAAGAAAGGCCTTAGCAACAATAAAAGTGAGATAAACAAAGCCTCGGGGGCCTTTGTTCGACAGGGCAGCGTATGTGGAGATTTTTAAAAACATTTACACGGCGTTAACGGTAGCGGTCCGGCTGAATACGATGTTGCAACGAGGTCTTGTGTGCCTGAAACATTGTGGTAACTTTCGCTTCAGAGGAATTTACTGTACCGTCCGTGCCGTCGAAGCTGAGTGAGTCAGGCGGCGTGTACTCTCCGTAGTCCTGCATCCAGCCGCGGAACCCCATCCCGATAGCGTACTCCAGCTGGGACTGGTACCACGTCACGGCGGCAGGGTTCGTGAAGTCCAGTTGGGACACCTCTGGGTAACCTCTGGTGAAAAACAAGAAAATAAAAACTATCAGCATGAACATTAATCTATGTTGGTGCATAAGATTTTCATAAGAACGACATTTACTGGTAACTTTCGTTTCGACCAGTCCTTTGTTTTTCTTTATGGTATTGATATTGGACACAGTACCGAATCACATCGTTTGGGGAGAAACAGAGACTACATTTATATAGATTATCTGTCAACCGAGACAGGGGCAGATACAGACTACCCCCCCCCCCCCCAAAGAAAACATACAAAAAGTAACACACAACTGCGATAAGAACATTGTACTTCTGGGCCACCATATTCTATAACGTAGTATTGGGAGGGATGGCCTACAGGTAAGTGTAGTTGTACATTTCCCCAGTCTGAGTCTTCAGCAGGTAGTTGTTCCGGGCCGCCAGCTCGTACGTTCCGTTCCAGCTTAGCGCCACCATCGGGTTGAAGTAGCCCACACACTGGAATAACACAACACAACACAACACAACACTCATTATAGCAAGTTCTACGTCTTCATGGTGGGCAAAAGTTCTTAGTCTTGGAGCCAAACCTTGATCCTAAAACTTTCGGTTCGCTTGTGCGACAGACAGATGTCATGGTAATATAACCACTATATTCTGTATTGTGTAATGATGTTAGATTAGTACACTAGTGTAGATAGGTTTTAGTGTTACTTGCCATACATTGTGCATGATGCAATTATTGTGCAATAAACTTGACTATGATCATTACTTTAACCAGCTGCTGCCGCGCTGCGTGCTTGCGAAGCTGGTTTATTACGCCGAAGCGTGGTTATAACATACAGGTAGATGACGGCAATATCGTGAATGGGCCAGTAGCGTAATGGATAACGCGTCTGACTTCGGATCAGAAAATTGCAGGTTCGAATCCTGTCTGGCTCGATTTTTTTTTGCTGTTTGTGTTTTTTTGCATCGCTGTTTATCACATAACTTTGTATAAGTAACTCTGAGTGATTAAAGAATTATCCTAAATTGTTTCAGCAACATTTCTGACAATCAGTTTTTGTCGTTCTTTGTGTCCATGTACTTAGAATATGTGGTCAAGTGACGTCCAGAATCTTTAAGGAAAAAAATAAATCTCACCTTGATACCGATGTCTGAAAGTTCTTGATGGTCTTTCTACATTGAGGAAAAGCATGCGGAAATATTCAAATAAGTCTAATTCCATATTTTGTTACAAAATTAGCAAAATAAGCTAGTTTGAACAATTTTAAATGTCATGTAGGGATGAAATAAATGCAAAACAGGAAACTAAAGCAGTTTATCTTGACAAAAATAAACGAGAAAACGGAGAGAGGAAACGAGAAAGATGTGAAGAAATGCAGAAGGTATTTTGTTATTTCTTCTTTTTTTTAAGCCTTATAATAATCACCTTCCTAGTGGGCACAATACTCGGGTCTACACCGGAAGGGAAGAAGTGCAGCGGCTCGATACACAGCGAGAGCGGGATGTCCTGATCGAACAGCAGTTTTCTGTGTGACGGAACAACATCACCATAGCAACGGTGGTCACTTAGAACTTTTTGGAAGTTCTGTCATCAATTCCATAGTAATAGAGATATGTGGTTTCACGCATTTTCACGTTTCCATTGTCCTTCCAAACTCAGGCATGAGTTTTGAGTCAATTGATGCTGAGAAATTCAACGTATGAAAATATTTGGATGCATTCATGCACAGCACCATTTTTATGCGTTGTATAATGACAAAGTCTTCTAACATTGACTCACAGTATAGTATGTACATATGCAAGTATACTTTTGTACTACATGCATACACCGCGATGAAAAGGAGAAGAAAAGTATTCTGTTCCTGCCTGGCTCGGGTGACGATCGTTTCTTCTTTTGTATCATCAGAAAACTGGTTCCAAGGACCAAACTAGAGAGAGCGAAAAGTTATAAATATTCTAAAAAGTTATAAATATGTTAGAAAGGTTATAACTACGTTAGAAATGTTAAAAAAGTTATAAATATGTTAGAAATTAGATACCTATCAGGTCTCGCGAACGCACAGAATTCGTGGAGCGAGCTCACTTGTATGTGACTAATATCTGCCAAAAACATTTTACATTTCGAAACTGCACTTGCATGGATTAAACTGTTTCCCTTCATGATTGATTGGTTCAGTAAGTCCTCAATCATACTGTCTGAGCAGTTGAGCTGGTATTAGCATGTTACATTTCCGACTTGGAAAAGGGGACGCTGTAAATTTGAAGTGGCCTTTGGGTCTTATTACCGGGTGAGATCGAGTAAATAAAGGCAGTGTAGTTATAATCGATACCCTTATGAAAATATTACAATATTTGTATATTCCTTACCTGCCATGGCGGCGGTATGAGCGACCTGCCGTTCTGATCCGTCATCATCTGTAAAGTTTCCTGTGAACATAAAAAGGTTCCATACAAGTATACGACAAAATTCAACACAGAGGACCTACATCTGAGACCTTAGTGTTGGTTAAAAATGACTACATAGCAGGTAAATGCGAATTCAGCTACGCAAACAAATAAACTATCAAACAAACAAATGACCAACATTTCGTTGTTATGGTGCTGCATTTGGGAGCCAACATACATTTTCATTCCATTTGTTCCAGAACCTGAGTATATGTGTTCGTAACAGTGCCAGTCGCGAAAGCCGTTCCATGGAACACCTTTTGTACAATGCGGCCTGTTTCTATGGAATATACACTCCTTGTAAACAAAAGCTTCAGTCCTTTCATGTATCTACGTACGTCGGTGATTTCACAGCACAAAATTGTCGCTCTGGCACCGAAAGACTGAAACGCGAAAGACCAAACTCGCCGACCAACCTTATACTAGTACATTAAGTTCTTCGGTTTTACCGAGGTACGTGGTTAACGTTGTAGAAGAGAAACATCGTTTCTGCCACTGCAATGTCCTCCGAAATAGCACTGAACTTTCCAAAACAGCAACAAGAAGATGGTGTGACCAAGGACGGTGTGACAAAGCCGCCAAGGCCAGCACCCTGGAGGCGGGTCTGGACGCCTTCCACTGTCGTAAAGTGGACGATAAATGGCCGGGTGATGCACGTGCGCGTGCCCGTGTGCCAAGAAGACGAAGATTCGGATTCAGAGCAGACGACAACTGGAGAAACTCTCTCGGTCACCGCTGATGTTCACAGAGATGCTGACGGGAACGTTGTGGCCCCATATGTCCGACAGTGTGGTGCGAAGTCAGCTGGCGACGGCGTACACACTGACCATGTCCAAAGAGATGTCCAAGGTAACGTTGTAGAAGAACTTTATTGCACGACAATTGTACATGATACAATGTATGGCAACAAAGTACAAAATAGAGGTATAGGATAAATCTTAACAACCTAGTGAACATAACAATATTAAAGGGCTAACATATTTTTTTTTAATAGTATTGCAAAGGAGTAGGCTAATCATATTAGTTTCGTAGTCCCACTGTTGTTGTTGCCCTTGTTTTATGTCTATTGTTCCGCTAGACACGAGCCCTTGGTACTTCTCATTTTCATGATACTTGATGGTTGTTGGATTTTCTTTCTGGTACTTCTCCTCTGGTAGTTTGAGCTTTCGTGTTTATGGACTACTGCTTACTAGTAGTTCCCCTCACTGATTCTTGATGTTGATTCAATGTAGTTGGACAGCGCCTGGTCCCACCAATCAAGACCTCATCAGTCGGGAAAAGCACCACGAAACCAGTGTCCAACGGCTGTGTATACACCGGTAGGCTGGGAATTACATATCATTGGACAGAATCTGGGAAAGGCCGTAAACTAAAGATCTACCAAAAGAACTTTGAGGAAAGTAGAAGACAAAGTCGGACTGTTGGAGACATTTGGCCATGGCGCGCTAACGGTACATCTACGCATACAGCGAGAGGTCGAGGAAAAATTTACCGGGATCTTTCGTCGAAAAAGGAACAAGAAATTTGCTGGTGCTGCCGTTTGATGTAACTACACCACTTCCTCGTTTGATGTTAACCATGATGTGAGATTTCTCTTAAAACTCATATCCATAGAAGAGTGTTTGTTATCATGATCAGCTACGTGTAGCCAACGTTGTCATAGTTATGACGTAGGGTGTAACGGCAAAGATTAACAAAGGAAAGTACCGTTCACGAACGCGCCTTTGTATGATCACCGTATTCGATGTTCGATTGTCACAATAAAAAACAATCACGAGTTCCAGACAAGTTTGCGTCCAAGACAACAGCAGCAACAACATAGTACGTTTGATCTACGCCTCCTATGCGTTCGCCATCTATAAGGTCGTATGCAATTGTTATAATCTATGGGGGGAAGGTAAGAGTGTGTAAAAAAGTTATCTAGTGAAAACGAAAAAGCTGTACGTACTCTTGGTAATCTGTAGTTACGTAGTAAACATCGTAGTCTACTACTGTAGTAGACTACAGATTCGCGTCCGGTTTACACACACCACAAGGTCGTACGTACCCTTGGTGTCCTGCCGGCGAACAAAGTCATGTGGAAGAAGTCAGTTTCTGCTTCGATGTACATGACGTCATCCCAGCGTTTGAAGTCAAACACGGTTCTGTGGTAGCGAAGAAAGCAAGGTACAAGTGATTTGTGCGAGATTATTCACTGCAACTGGAAGGAAATGAAAGCTTACTCTTGTAAGACGATTTACAGAGTCCTCCAACCGGTATGTAACCATACTACTGGTGATTTGCAAAATTACTCTGCTCAAAACAGTCAACCAAACGAATTTTCGGACGACCCCTACCTGTGGTACATGTCCATCTGTAGGCCGTACCCTCTGGAAGATATAGTCAGTGGCATCGGGGCGTACGTGCACAACTCGCCTTTGGGTACCTACAGGATGCATGGATGCAATGATGATGAGTATATCTATATACCTGTCAATTTCAATGCTTCTGATGTATCAGATGGACTCCTCCTCTTAGCCCTTGAAATGGGATGCCTAAAAGTGACTGTCTGTATCACACTTCGTGACCCATATCAAATGACGAAATCAGAGCCAAACTCGGGATAGAGCACTTTGTTGTCGAAACCATCCGGTTAAGAAGCTTAAAGGTGGTTCGGGCACGTAATGAGGAGACCACTTTGGTCCAGGAGGAATTTGGTCCATAAAGTTCACAGCCAGGAGTACCAAGACCCCGGTGAAGATCTCCCAAGTGTTGGAAAGCCAAAAGTAACGTAAGACACATTATAGTAGCCTCTACCAGAAATTGATTTACCCGTGGTTTGGATAATGGTCCTACTCGGCCGGCTGATTCCCCTAGCGTACTATTGACTCTATTTGTCCAATTTCTACAATTAGACCACTGAACCACGGAGCCTGGTAGAGGCTAACATTATTGGGGAACCTCACGTAGAGGAGCAAGGGGTCGGTCCCTGGCCATGGCCTAGGCACTTAGGCAAGTTATCAGGTTACATCAAACTTCGTATATGATTATGACGGAGAGCCAGCCACACACTCACGCGGAGATCCTTGTCCCAGTTGCCCAGGCCGAACGACCCTTCCTCCAGCCAGTGTCCCACACGGTGGCCGCGCTGGTTAACGTCGTTAAACCTTCGAGGAAAGTAATAACCAAGGTTAGAGCGCAAATCACACTATCATTTCTCTACTTATGCTGACGAAGGCAAAACTATCTTAATATAGATCTAGATATGAGGATGTATACGCCACTCTACTGACCTCTCTCCAAAGCCGTAGAAACCCTCGGTCTTGTTCACCAAGTTGAACCCCATCGCTACTCGATTTCTGTAGAGAGGGATTATAAGAAAATGTAGCTTTAGAATAACAAATATGTGAAGCTTTGAATCAATAAGTCTCTAGAAAAACAACCCTGCGACGTAAAACTTATCCAAACAAGCGTTCGCAGAACTCAACCTTCGTGAAATGGGTGATGGTGCGGTGGTGGAGGGTTTATATGTAGACGTGTCATTGGCTAGCTTTAGTTCTGTGTCGTCCACAGAGCGTCACTTGTAAGTGGAAGTGAGAAGGCGAGGTGTTGAGAGGATGTTGTTGGTTTTAAATATGAAACTGTGAGGTGCATGTCAGGATGAGCGTTTTCTACGTCAGGCCGACATTATTGGAGACTTTTGTATGTCATTAAGAATCTAAAAGGCAAGTTACTTGGAATCTTGGCAGTAGGTGGTCAATGTTATCTGTGAAATGCATTGAGAAGTTGTAGAATATAATGCGAAGACAAAGGGTTTGTGGTTTTTACTATGGAATGGAATGTATGTGTACGTTATGGCCTGCTACAAACTGTGTAAAATGAAACCGTGTCTCTACGATTTACGGGAGATGAAGAAGGCCTGCTTACGCTTTTTGGGAGAAAGCATGGAGACCGTCACATAGGAAGGTGCGCCGAAAAAAGTGATATAGGCAGTAGCTGTATTTTAAAAGTATTCTATCATCCATCCTTTCTTGTTTGTGCACATGACACAAACTGTCCTGTCCATTCATTTCCATGGACAAAGCAAATACCTTTCATTGTCTTTTGAAGATAAAGACTTATATTGACTGGGCTAAAATCGACTGTTGCATCAAAATATCAATAAAATAACACATAAAACAATAACGTTGACCACATCAACGCCGTCATTGGTGAGATCCACATAAATGATCTTCACATCCCCAGCGAACACCTCCAAAATGTGATGGCTGGTGTCGTCACGGAATGCTCCTCCTCAAGTACATAAAAGTATAACTTCCATTTTGGGCTTGCGACTTGGAACTCATGGAACTTTTCAGATGACCCCTTTTCTCTTACCCAATCGTTTTAGTAACCTATCAGTACAAATGGCATGAATCTGCTAACTAGCACCTGCGACCTACCCTAGATTAAATTGCAGAGAAATCAAGACATCAAAGTATAACTATCCATCTGGGCTTGCGACTTGTGACTCATGGAACTTTCGACATGACCCCGTGCGTGTCTCTCACCTAATCGTTCTCGCGACATGTCGGTACAAATGACGTGATTGTGTTAATTACCACTTGTGTCCTTGTTGTGACCTATATACTCTACATTACATCGCTTGGAAAACAAGACATAAAAGTATAACTTCCATTTTGGGCTTGCGACTTGGAACTCATTGAAATTCTGACATGACCCCGTGTCTCTTGCCCAAACGTTCTCGCCACATATCAGTACAAATGGCCGTGCCGTGGCGGGAACGCTTTATCCGCCCGCACGGGGCTTGTCAGTCAATAGGACTATACGCCTCGCGACACCTTTTCTGTCCGGGATAACATAAAACATGCATAATTTCTTCCTTGGAAGAGAGACCAAATGCTTATCCCGACAAGAAATTTGTCCAATTTCAGCAGGTAGGAAAACAAATCCACCGCCGGAAGCAAATGTATCAATGGTTGCAACAATGATGATGTCGTAACATTCTTTGTTTCACAATGCAGTCCACTACATTGTGTATCCCATATGTCTAATGTAAACTCCCTATAAACAATCTCATCAATGACTGCAAGTTACTGTGAAAAACAAACCCTGCTTTGTTCATCAGTGTACTGTACCGGTAGTAACTGTTACATGTGCAACCCTTTTAAAACGTGTAATACACGCCCCTGTATACAATATCATCATTGCCCTTAGTCTACAGATTATCAAATCTTATGGGGAACATGCACACCCCATCATGTATAATGTACTGTCCCTATAAACCATTTTCTCTATTGCGCAACTATGACCTTTGGGATCACTTCCTGTTGGGACGGGGTAAGCATGAAGCCCATCGGCATGACGTAATATCACCTAAATATAGCACGATTGCGTAATACCCACGATTGCGTAATACCTACGATTGCGTAAAACCCATTTTCCACCTACAAACATCCCCTGCAAAACCGTCAAAAGCCACTAAACGAAAAAATGCCTCGTACGTTTCTTCTCCTTCTCAAGAACTACCCACATACCAAATATCAGATCAATCTGTCATGCCGTTCATGAGATTTTCTGTCCACAGACACGCACCATACAACGATTTGCACACATACCTATTGCATTCTGCTAATTACCTCCTAATTTGCATAATAATCATACAATTATGTACATCACTACCTAAGCTATCTGCATACCTACAGTCATTCCGATCCATCGACCCCTGCTTCCATAATTCCTTCTCAAAACCTAACACAAGAATGACTTTCACCGCCCCAGCAAAACCCCTAAGTGGCCAAAACTTACACACCTTACTATTCATTTACACAGCTACTTACCACTTAAAAATCATCACCCAAACATGTCCCGAAAAAAAAAAATCAAAACCGGAAGTTCTGCTGCAGTACAATAACACTCCGCTAGAACGCCCTGCCGTAACGCAATTCCTACCATTCCTTCGTCATGTCTAACCCTACCCACATACCAAATATCAAAACAATCCATCCATGCCTTCCCCAGTTATCAGGCTGACAAACGTCCCTCTCACAAAAAAAACAGCACTCAAAACAAACCCTTCGTTTCACGAAGGGAATCAAAAAGTCACAGCAAGAATCATATATCTACTACTGTCTACAATCCCTTTGTTGCTTTCAATCCTAAGACAAACCTTGCAAGACTGCCGACAAAAATTCACATTTCATCATTTATTTATGGAAGAATCGTATCTCACTGACCCTTTGCCCGGATGATTGACGTTGATTTTGAACGATAGTTTGAACTGCTGGGGGTTCTCTATGGTAACGGTGATGGTGGCGTTGTTGACGGTGTCGGAGGTCCCGACCACAAACGTGGCGGGTTTCTGGTAGGAGAGGAGTGACGTGGCGTGGTACCACTGCGTGACGTCGCCCACACGGAACAGGTACCCCTCGTAAATGTGCAGGTACTCCCCCTCCCATAGGCCGAAACCCTAAGAAAAGGTGGAAGGAAGGCGTATTTACAGCAACACAATCATAGAAAAATTGGTTGACGTTGGTGTGATGTAACTGGTCGAGCGTTGGGCCCAGAACCAAGAAGTTCCGGGTCCGTTACTCGGCATGCCCCCGACGTTAACGTTGTGCCCTTGGGAAAGGCGCGTTACAGAGTTTCCCTGACAGTGCAGTGACACCCACCAAGCTTCTCGGCTAATCACAGAGAAAGTATGTGCCATCATGTAAATGCCAATATCTGCCATTTTACCGAAAAGAAAAAAAGTCTTATTTTTCGCTCCTTTGATTAGAGATCTGTATATGCAACATAGAAAAATACAATTAACATATGTAGAGAAAGAACTTGTAATTAAATTAGCTTCCATACCAAAACAAACAACGTTGCCATTTTTGCTAATTACTGACGGTTTTGTGCTGTTAAAGTCACGTGCCATAATTGATTGGTCATTCGAGCATGTTGAAGGCAACAGTAGGCAAATGGTAGGCACAGTCAAACACTATGGGACTTCTTTTGTTGGTATGTTGTTTGTCAGGTTTTTATGCTAAATAACCAATTGACTTACATTATTCAAACCAAATGTCGGACTTTTTAAAGCATCTTTAACAAGACCTTCAAATCGTACCAGTTTCTTGTCGATGTCCGTGCTCTCTGACAAGATGGCGGCCTCAGTCTTGTTATCGAACACCTGCAGTCGCCATGGTGATTTGTCGATGGCGACGGTCAGGTTGGTGTAGTACAGGAGGATACGGTCGTAGTACTGGCAGGAATGAATGAATAAATGAGAATGAATGAATGAATGAATGAGTGAATGAGTGAGTGAGTGAGTGAGTGAGAGTAAGTGAGGGAGTGAGGGAGTGAGTGAATTCTTGGATGAGTTATTGAATGTATTATCGAATTGATCGATAAATGGGGGGATTAATGGCTAACGAACTAAATAGTAGTTATGTTTTTATGGATAAATGAATGGCCATGACTACATATATGCAACCGTCATTAGCGCTTTACACGATAGTACAGCAGGTAGTAAAAAGGAGAGCAGTTTGCGACCTGGGCAACTGTTCTCCTCGGCCAACCAACTCCTCTGGTGTGTTTTCTGTCTATTTGGCAATTTTCTACTATTTTCTACTATTGGGAGCCTGGTAGAGGCGAGTTGAAACATGCAAAATACCGCTCCAAGCACCTGTTTAATCAAACCCGCCATTTCGCATGACCCCTTAACTTGGTCTCTGCGAGATTCGAAAAGGTTCGTGGAAAAATATGCCAACTTGGCAAATATAGAAGGAACAATATGTCACAGGAGTTAGGCTGCCCGAGAAGTAATCTCCAAGCAGATCCTACGGTGCCATAAGTTAGTATCAAAGCTGGCCAGGGAGTATAGTCGGCTAAGGGAGTCAAACGGGCACCGGTAAGTTTGATACTAGACATTACGCACTTTGGATCTGGTTGGAGATTACCTGAGGAGTACAGTATACAACCTACACGGCGTCTGGCATAGACTATGTGAAGTACGTGTTACTGTATGTGGCCAGTCGGATCAGTCCAGACATATGTACATTTACAATAACAGCGCGATGCTAAGCTTGATAAATCCGACGGTAATCTCCAAATCCCGTTTGTCTACAGTGGAAAACTCTGAGTAAGGCAATAACAAGGTTCTAAAACACGTGTCTCGTTTTAGACACACATACAATGCATGTTTTGCCTCAGACGTCAAATACGAATAGCCAGAAATCTCAGAAAGGATCGATGGTCAGAAATATTTGGACGCCTCTTGTTATTTTTTCTATTTTAATTCCACAATCTTTCTGTAATACCCTCCCCTCCGTTTATAGATATCATAACCTTACCTCTTCTGTAATCGGTTTTCCCTTATGACGAAGTCCGTGGGTATACGACAGTGAACACAGTATGATCATAGGGGTAAGAAACAGCACAGGTTTCAACCGCACACCCGCCATGTTTTAGACCCTGGACATTGACATCGGAATTAGCGGGACGGAGGTAAAGTCTGCCGTATAGAACACAGAACACAGACGAAGCGCAGAGCAAAGTCCGTGTGTGTGTGTGTACAGGTCAATGCGGGTCAAAATAGTAGGACACCATATAATCATACGTGTAAATCAGTGAATAACAACCAAGTGTTTTATTCCACCGACGTTTCTGTCACCTTCCTCAAGGCAACTCTGACCTTTTCATAGTGTACTGCAGCATAGGTGTCGCTGCTTACAGATGCGGTCCCAAGCGTAAAGTATTTATATATTATACATAGATAGTCAGTAGTCACTGTGGTGTTCACGATGCGGTCCCAACCGTAACGTATTACATCAGTGTACATGTATACATAAATGTTGTCAACCAACCAACCAACCAACCAACCAACCAATCCCTGACATTTGACCTCACCAGTGACTTAGGCTTAGGTCTCATTTCCAAAACGGGGCCCGACCGTGATGTTTGCGGAAACGAAAAATAAAAGTGTTTACCGAGAAATATACACATATTATGCCAATGACTATTTTTTTACGTTCTGTGTGTTTTGTTGACTTTCTTATCATACATGTATTTTTCGCTTCCGAAAGCTACCCGGCCGGGCCCCTAGTTGGGAATTGTTACACTCCAAGCAGAGGTTGAGTCGCGTAGATGTAGTAGTAATCGGAAAAATTACACTGATTCCACTCTTACTAACACAGATTTTGAAAGGATATCCCCGCCCCTATGCATCTTGAGGCAGAGGTAAGAGGAGTGCCAGTGTAATTTTTCCGGATACTACTATATCTATAATCTCCAACCAGATCCACGGTGCGTAATGTATACTAGTAGTATCAAACTTCCCGTAGTTGCCCATTTGACTCCCTTTGGCCGGCTATACTCCTTGGCCAGCTTTGATACTATCTTATGGTACCGTAGGATCTGCTTGGAGTTTACTATATCTACGCGACTCAACCTCTGCTTGGAGAGTAGGGAATTGTGACCTAGGCTTTAGGACACCAGAGTAGTCCCACTTCCGTTCCGCCCTTTTTGTTGCCAGGCCTTGCCCGCGTGATTGGCAGTCACGTCAGATAAACGCAGAGTCAACACGGCTCCTTCCGTGCTGAAATAACACATTAGGTGACGAGGCGGCCTACGGCACATTAGGTACAGGTGTCTGTTTTTACTGTAAGAAATCCTGTAAAATATGTACTTGTACAAATCAACGTATCTTTCGGGGAAAAGTAGTGTTTCGGCGACAGTTCCTGAGATAAACGCAAAATCAGCACAGCTTCTTCCGTGCTGAAACAACACATTAGGTGACGAGACGGCCTACGGCACATTAGGTACAGGTGTCTGTTTTTACTGTGAGAAATAGAGTAAAAAATCTACTTGTACAAATCAACATATCTTTCGGGGAAAAGTCGTGTTTCAGCGACAGTTTATGAGATAAACGCAAAGTCAGCACAGCTGCAGCTTCTTCCGTGCTGAAATAACACATTAAGTGACGAGGTGGCCTACGGCACATTATGCACAGGTGTCTGTTTTTACTGCAAGGGATAGGGTAAAGTATCTACACGTACATATCAACATTAGCGTCTCTACCAAACTGACTACCCTGGCTATTGTAGAGAGAACAATTTGCCGGAAGAGTTTTGCTACCAGGGGAGTTGGCCGGCCGCGCAGAGAGGGAAACATGAACCTTAGCGTGGACTGACTTCCCTGGCAGATTTCGAGCTCGTATCCCCCATGGGAAGTCATAGTGGAGGCCATATCAACATTTCTTTCGGGGAAAGTATTGAAGTCTTGCCAGTTTCGGCGACGGTCATTGAAGAATGCTGGTAAATATCTAGAGCCACGATACACAATTACACGATATATGAAATTAGACAGTACTAAAAAATGGAACCTGGTCGACCGATACTAACTGGCCAATATTAGTAGGCATCCTTCCATTTTTGCAGATGATGGTAGCGCTCTGTAATAAAAGGTTGGTAAATATATGTCGTGAGCGAGGTAGTTGAAATAAACTGTTAAGCTCATTTACCACCTTGGCAACGTCGACGTGAAAGGAGCAATTCACCTGGAAGGCCGGGTGAGCAGGTGCATTGTACAGTGTCAAGATTTTCACACGCAAGGCTTGAAGACAAAACGTTCATTGTGTAGGACATTAACAGAAAACCATAATGTTCATGATATGCTAAAAGTAGTTCTTTGCTATCGCTTTGTTGATACTATCTTAATCTCGTTGAAGTGGCCGCTGTAAGATCGCAGGCGGACGGTCGAGGGATAATGCTCGCTTTTAAGAAAACCTAAGCCAATCCGGCACGTACTCTTGGGTCAACACTTGATAGAGTTGTCGCACTAACGCTGACACTATCAGCCCTTAAACTAAGGTGTGGTGGATAAAAATGGGCGCTCGGCAAATACACCGCAAGCACGCAGGGCGCAGTTTGGCCTCGGCTACACGGCAGAACAAGTCAGGCTCCGTTAATCATTAAAGAGGTGTCGTCTGCAGCTTTTGTCGGGTGTTTGGACGCGTTTATTTGACTTTTCCTGTGTACACTGCGCAAAGTCCGTGTTACTGGGACTCAGTCGGAGCGAGGGCCTCGTTGGTGATGTTTGTAGTTCCACCGGCTGCCCGAAAAAAACAGCAGAGAATCACCATTTTAGAAAGATGGAACGGACTGAAGCGCCAGCGAGCACATGTAGGCTTCGGTTGAAGGAATGAGGTCGCCGCTGGGAGTTCTCTGTCGTTGCTTCGGCGTGATCACAGAGGCAGGATTAGAAGAGCAAAGTAGGCCGGTAAGGAACACTTTCACTCAGAATTTTTCAAAACAAGACACTTCGACAACGGCAAGCAAAAAACGTCCTGAGAGACAATCTGACCGACGCTGACAATGTCCAACCCTCTCGAACCACGTCGGGAACACCTCAAGATGCGACTGATCTTAAAGACTGTTTGCTGTGCCTGAGAAGACAGTAGGCTCCGCAGGTGAGGGTTTGGAACGTCAAGCAACTTGTTTGGTTTGTTTACCACTGACCCCACTCCTAAGAATGGCCGTGCTCATATCAACAGTTACAGTCGTCTTGATTGCCACTTTAATAGGCTGGATTCTCTCACTCCGAAGAAGGGATAAAGATGGCCGAGCGGCGTTGGAAGCAGCTTTGCAAGAGAAAGAAGCGTTTAGAAGCCAGCTAGAAGAGTTAGAGGTCGAGAACAAGACCTTGCGTGAAGAGAGAGAGGAGAGTGACAGGTGTAGTTTGGAACAGGTTCAATGTTTACAGGACAAACTAGAGCAAACGAAGCGGAAAGCGGAGCAGTATGGGAGGGAACTGGACGGCATGGCCGCGCTGTCGGACGAACTGGCGCTCTTGAAAAATCAACACCAGCAACTGCAAGACAGGATTACAAAGCAGGGGAGAGGCGTGTCGGCTTTCCGCGGCATCGGCAGGGTGGTCACATGCGACCTGCTCCGAGACAAGGCCAGTCTGGGGGAGAGGTTAAAGGTGCTGTCACGAACTGTCGACGACAGGGAGGCAGAACTCGTCAATGTTCGGCAGGAGCTCGCCAGTTTTCGGGCGACGGAGTCGGAGCGGCGGCGCGTTCTCGAAGAAGAGATCTCCGATTTTCAGGACAAGTTAGACAGGATGTTTAGAGACAAGAAGCGCCTCGAAGGTCAAGTTCAACACCTCAAATTCGAACTGGACGAAGCCAAGACATGCGAACAAGTCTTAGAAAGCGAAGCGGAGAATCTAAGACGAGAGCTAACGAAGGAGAAACAGCAAAGCACCGAGGAAATCCACTCGCGCTTGAAGGAAGCGAACGACTCCAACGAGCGCCTCACAAACTACTGTTTACACCTGAAGAGGCGCATCGGGCGGCTCAATGATAGGGCGAAACAGGCAGAGCAACGGCATGCGGAGTCGTCGCAACGGTGCGACGAGCTGTACCGGTCTTCCCTGAGTCTCCAGTCCCATGTGGAGGCCCACAACGAAGACGCCGCTCGGGTGGAAGAGTTGCGAGCTGAGAACGAGCGGCTGGCGGATGAGGTGGAGAAGGCGATGGAGTGGCGGCTGTGCTCGCTGTGCGGCGTGAACGAGCGCGCCGTGGTCACCTTGCCGTGCCTCCACTTCGCCATGTGCCGGCAGTGCCACGGCAAACTGCCAGGGGGCGGTGCTCTCACGCGCCCACAGTGTCCCTACTGCAAGCGCGGCATCAAGAAGACTCTGGACGTTTACGTAGTGTAGCTTGTCACTGGTAACTCTAGTTCACCTTTATTGGAGGGGTAACCCATTTCCGTATTGTGTAAGACAAGGCTAGGTATTTAGGAATATCAAGTCGATTGCTGGTGGTTTAAAGCTGTAATATTGTGAAAATATTGCGATTTAAATCATTGGCCTATAATCTTGATATTCCGAAATACGATGTTTTTACAAACGACGGATACAGGTAACCCCGTGGATAAAGGTAAACTAGCGTTAACTATAAGATGGAAAAGGCAAATTAGGCATCGATTTGGGACCTCAGAAACGCTGTTAACAAATACCTCTGTAACTATGTGCTTTTGCGGCGAACACTAGAATACATAATACTGAGAAAAGGCCAGTAGGTGTAATATACATTTTTGGACACTCTCAGTCCAAGGCTCTCTGGCGCCTTTCTTCTCTAGGTGTCTGTATCTCCCAGTGGTAGAGTTGCGTTAATTAGACAGGCTAAAAATTAGAAATGTGAAATTTTACAACATGCCTGTCAACAATCAGAATGCGGAGGCCTTCCGTACGTCGTCCTTGAAATTTCATGTGATGTGCCAAATTTAAAGTGACTAGCTGTTGGTAGTGGCTAGACTGTTTTTTTAGACCTAGAGGTGCTTCGAAATTAAGTTGCAAAATGGTGCTTTTAGGACTTCCTTTGAGGAGAATCAAACAAGTATAGGATCGGCATTGCTTGTTTGACTCAAGATATAATCACCCAAGGATGATTATGGTATAGATATGATTTGTTGCTTTAACAAGTTGCTTTAATTGGAAACTTGTAAAGAGCAAATATGAATTCGTCCATGTCATATACACGTATGTTGCACCTTTCTCAATACCGTCCTGTTTCATAAATTAACAAGCAACATATACTAGTACGTTAGACAGTGTATAAAGAGTATCCATTAGTATGCAATAGTACAGCCTTGCCCAGGTAGATCTTCTTGTGGTTACGACCGGCTGTAGCTAACGTTGTTTGCCGCCAGAGGGCGTGTGATTACTATGTGACAGCTCCAGTGTTTAACATGGATGAAAACCGAAGACCTCACAGTCGATCTGCATCATGGCCATGTGGCCCTGGGGAGTGTCCAGCAGGGTTTCTGTGGAAGGGAACAAACATCAGGTCATAACAAATATTCAATGTTTGGAAAAGCGGTGTGAAGACTAGCCGACTGTTGAGGGCCCATGTGTCAATAAAATCAAATACTGGATACTACTATAACTGTCCATTTGATCATATGAACTTGATCTCATGAGTGGCATTCTTTTTAGACCACAAGTTAGATTGAGAGTGGGACACAATATGAGCAATCCTTCCCGTGTTTATCTTTTACGGAATCTATGCCTTGGACGTGTACAAAAACCATCACACTTGTCACAGGCTCCAAAGTAATATAGGTACATATTTTAAGCATGGTTTGTGATAGTGCAAACCAGTTAGCACCTTACACAGCAAAATTGTTACATTACACCTTGTAGCAGTGTACTCATAATATGATTCAGAATAAGAATAAGGATAGAAAGTGGAGAAGGCCAGTTGTACCTACCGTTGACAGCAGGCATGAGTAGAGACATGCGTGGCCTCATGGTCTTGTTGTGAGCCGTGGCTGGCAGCAGGAGGTGGTCCTGGGAACGGGGGAAGAAACAACAGGTTTTAAACAACTGTCACTGGTAGAAATAATACAGGTAAAGATAAAATGATGAAATACATTTTTGAGGGTGCTAACAAGGGTGGGCAGAAAAAATCTTGCAGCATTCAAAAGAATTTCAACTTTTGCTTTCTGTTATAATTAGGAGTTTTTACTGCTCTGAAGATTCAATGTTGTCCAAATTTGGATCTGAGATAAACCTGACTTTAACATAAAGACAAGAAGAACCAAAAATATTTCTCATTTGATCATTCCTATGTGTTGCTATTCACATGTTGTCTCTAGAGTGGGAATTCCAAACATTTAAAAAAAGAACGCTCTAAGTCTGAGACAAACAAATCATACTTTTCTGAACATGCTGGATATCAAAGAAAATCACTTAAGACATACCTTCCTGAAGGAGACGACGTAGAAGGTGTCCTCTCTCCTGTTGATGGCCTCCAGAAACTCCAGGTAGCTGCGGTCGGGTCCGCCGAATACCTGCACCTCGTACACCTCGTTATCAGGGTGGGGGGCCAGGGCTAGGTGGGTGTTCTGGTACCGCTTGGGGGACCTGTGCACTGCAGGCTGTGGGGTGGAGACAGCAGTTTGAAAATAACAGTGTAATTAATTATGTTTTCTAAAGTTCTATTCTCATTGGCAGCAAATGTAGTGCAGAAACATCCTCCAGAAGGCATAACAAACAGGGCATTCTGAGGTATAAGAATCGTGCTATCAACCCACCCTTTTCTTCTTGGGCGGAGGCTTCTTCTTGGTTTTCTGTTTCTCCTTGAACTCCTGTTTGTGCAGGCCTGCCAGCCAGCCCGTCAGCTCGTCTGCTAACCTGTCAATAACCAGAAATAACCAGCCATCAATAAAAAAAGTCACTATATACACTGTAGTAGAGTGGACTCATTCCTCAGCTAACTGACATCTATTGCATCACAGTCATCCCTCAGTAAGACCAAGACATTTGGAACTGCATAGTTCACGTTTCAAACTTTTATTCAGCCAACAACAGTCAACAAAAGTTTAACATATACATTTTTTAAAAATCAATAAGTGTCTTATGTACAATTAAGCAATGGTTTAATGAGAATCTGTGGTGTGAATTTTGGTGACTTTCTTTTAGTACATTATTATAAGTTTTATATTCCTCTCATCTACCAACTTGTCAATCACAAAGGTCATGTACAACAAAGCAGTTTTTCAGATATTTGTAGAATGGATTTTTCCATCCTGTGTTTAGCAGATCACCATAGGCACAGCCTGTCTACAGGCTTGTCAGTCACTTGTCTAACAAATGACTGTATGATTGTCCATCACTGAAAACACATGGACAGGAAATCAGACAAACCTGATAGAGTCTGTGGTGTTGAAGAGCGGACAGGAAGGTAACACCCTCTCTTCAATGCCAGGCTTACTGCCTCCAGGTTTGGGGAACTCTGGGAGGATCATGAGGGCCTTGTCACTCAAACTGGTCCTGCTCTTCTCCTTTCCAGGTTTACTCTCATTCCCGGGCACCACATCCTCTTCTGGGGCACTGTACCTGAAGAAATATTAATAAACATGAATCATATATCTTGATCAGTTTAAATATACTGTATAGAAACTGGTTGTTAGAAGAAGGAAACAATTATACGTAAAAGACGTACAGGTTCGATATACAGGAGAAAGTTGTCTCATTCTTTTTTTAGAAGTAAATCCACTCTTTCATCAGCTGTGTCAAGAGGAACAGACAATATATTCATATTTTTTTCAACTGGTACCATGCACAGTAGACCACAGCTAAACATCCTGTACATGTATTAATGACATTTCCAGAAGTGTGCAAGTCAAGAGAGACAACAGCGATCAAATTTTGGTCCAGAAGCAAGGGTCCTAACAATTTGACTATAAAGTATCCGTGAATAATTTCATCAAGTTGATATGTCATTGAATAAGTTTCATCAAGTTGGTATGTCATTGCATTATTCACTCCAATGTTTTGGGAACCAGTCAGAATTGCCTTGAAGAAGTGACAGATGCTCACTGCTTGAATAAAGCAATGGTTGTGTAAAAAGAGTCTCTTAATTCAATGACCATATAGTAGTTATAAAGAGTTACCTGAAGTCATTAGTCTGATCAGGGTCCTGGGAGTACATGTTGCCATCTTCTGAGAACTGCAGGAGTGTCCGCGCATGTCTGATGGGCATGTCTCCTATCTCTGGGTCTGATGTTCTTCTGAACAAACTGGGGGAAGAAGAGGAAACATTGTCAGTTCAGTTCAGCTCAACTCAGTTCAGTTCAGTTCAGTTCAGTTCAGTTCAGTGCAGTTCAGTTCAGTTCAGTTCAGTTCAGTTCAGTTCAGTTCAGTTCAGTTCAGTGCAGTGCAGTGCAGTTCAGTTCAGTTCAGTTCAGTTCAGTTCAGTGCACTTCAGTTCAGTGCAGTGCAGTTCTGTTCATCCATCCAGTGACACCACGAAGTCCCTTCAGACAACTCTGTCGCGCATGACAGACAGGAGGTCCCTGTCTTGGAGACCAACATCCTCTTCAGTCAACTTCCTAAGAGTCAGGGATTGTTGACCAAGTCTTTGCTTGTCGTCGGGCTGCCAGAGAACTCTTGTGGCCATCTCATCATATTGTTCTCCATCAACAAACATCAGTTTTTTAAGTTTGGATAGACACTAGAAATTAGTAACATCCAGAGATATAATACGTCCAAAACAACTTATGCAATGATATAACTGAAGTCCGTGTGGCGTAGCTGGTACAGCAATGGGCTCAGAACCAAGAGGTTCTGGGTTTGATACTCGCCATAATGCTGACATTGTGCCCTTGATGCCCACCGAGCCTCTCGGCAAATTTGTCAAAGGCGTGCTAAAAACACACAAGGATTGGGTTTTCCAGTATGCCATCATATATGTGCGAACATTTGCCACGCAGAACCATAAATTCTTTAATGCTATGACAGAAATATGGAGACTCATACATGAATATGTTAAAGATTTAGGAACAAGTAAAATAGGGCTATCAATGAAATACCATTGCAGAATCTCCTACCTGTATGTAGCTAGCGGTGCCAGGTTAAAGCAGACCAGGAACAGTATTGCCATAGCAACAGTGGTCTGTTTGCTGCCGAAGAGTGACTTTGAACTCCGTAGTCTCTCATTCTGGGGGAAAAGATGATAAAAGTTTTGCATACAATAAAATTGCTGTTTATATTATCATGTTAGAGATAGATCAACTTTACTATTACAAATAAGAGTTTCTCACTGGTCCTTTCCAGTCTGGAGGTATCTATTCAGAACCATCACAAATCACAAATTTCTTAAGTCTAGTAAATGTAACTGTATCACTATACAAATACATAAAACATTTAAAAATTCTAGAAAAATATTTCAAAACATAGAGGTATACATGATCTCCAATGCAAGAACTTCAATAGTACATCTTGCAAGTTAAAATGCAAGTATTGATAAACAGCATTAAAACATGAAAAACAACTTCTACAAACCTTGAGATTTCCCATTTCTTACCTCATTGTTCAGAAAGTCTACTCTCTTTTTAAGTAAAGTGTTTTCCTGGCGCAGTTTCTCGTTCTGTCTGCCGAGAGCCTTGAGTTTGTCTTCAAGACCCTGCAGATATTCCTTCTTTTTCTTCCTGGACAGACAGGCCGACTCTCGGTTCTTAATCATCCGCTGTTGGCGCTTCAGCACTTTCATCTGTGGGTGGCAAGTCATGTATTGGAATGGGTTAGTCACAATTTCTGTGCCGTGCAAGTTAAGTTATGAGATATATACATCAGGGCATTCATTATAAAAATTGCAAGATCATGCCTGAAGGCTAATTGTAAACAATGGAAAAAGTGTAACATTTGGTAGCAAAACTATGGCTAAGATGTCAACTGACGGGTAGATTTGCAAGAAAATTAAGAAATTCTAACTACAGAGAAACAAGCAATTGATACTTGTTCTTTCTCAATCTCTAAGATGAGAGAAATAGCTGCATTCACAAGGATTAAAGCTACGATTCACAAAGTAAACATTAAATACTGTCTGGTAGAATACAAAGAGAATATTTTTGTAACAGTTTTTAAAAACATACAAGTATTTGGGTGTTCATTCTTCCAAATCATGTGACTTACATCTACATTGCCATTGGCCAGTGAGGCGTTGGACATGGCAGGTGCAATAGGCTTGGCAGGGGGCACCTGGACTGGAGCTGGGGCTGGCTGCTGATTGGTCAGCGTGGCTGCAGGTTGCTGGGTCGTTGTCGTGGTAACAGGCTGCTGATTGGTCGGCTTGATGAGCCCCTGTGCTGCAAGTCTGGCAAACTCTGCCTGTGTCAGGACTATGGGCTGACCTGGGGGAGAGAGGTCAGGGGTCAAAGGTTTAATGGTGAGAGTATAGAAGCAGAATTTTCTAAACAATTGGGACTGGGTCTGACTCTTCTCATAAAGACGGTAGTGCTTCTCTAATCATTACTATAGGACAATTGAATGTTTCCCATAGAAAGGGGGTCTTTTCACTGACTGACAAGCTTAGTTGACATTATCTATGCATAACACTATATAGACTATTTAATGTTTGATCATATATTTAGAAACTTAGTTCAGTTTGGGAGAAAAAATGAATGGGAGCTGATTCTATGAAAAACTTTTGTTTGCTTCCCTCATTGACCTCGTATTCATCCTGTCATGTCCGTCGCATGAAAAAGGTATATTTAAACATATCCTTACCTGGAGTCTGTGCCTTGAGGTTCTGTAGTGTGTCCTGTAGACTGGGCTGTGTCTGTGCCCCTGTGGGCTGGGCTGTGATGATGGGCACACATTTGGGCACAATGGGCGTAGGTTTACACTGGTAGGGGGACATGGGGGGTGGGGGAGAGGGGTTCTGGGACCCGGGGGTCAGGGGAGGGGTTTCCAGCTTCACCTCCACGATGCCGTTCTGGGGGGACATCTGGGGGTTGTCAAAATACTTCTGGAAAAAGAAAGAACAATTGATTATTGGTTAATGAGAAAATAGGGAGACATTCCAATAACTCACAGCTCAAGTGCTTCTAGACAAAGTAAATAAATACTGTACTACAATTACAAAATTTAGTGTAGGGATTTTATAAGCTATACCGAAATACAGAAAGGTTATCGGCTTCACAAGCTTCGTGAAACAGGCAACAGATAACAAGCTTATCTGGCAACTTCACCAAAATGTTAGCCTGGGTATCATGGTACCCAGGCTACCAAAAAGTGGTCTATGAAAACAAAGACTTTGTTATTACCGATGTCTCATCTACAGAAACTACAAGGACCAGGACTACTCTATCCTTCACATGTTTTTATGTATTTCTACTGACCTGGTTTGAGAATCCCTCCCCTGAGGAGTCGGAGCAGGAGGAGGGTGAAGGAGACAGGGGCTCCGTCTTCACCTGGATATCTGGGGGCACGGGGGAGGTGACAGGGTTATTTTACAGCAACAAAAACTTATCAATGACAATGAGAGAATAAAGCTCTGGTCATTCCAATCAGATTCAGGTCAAAATTTTACAAAAACCTAGAAACATCTTACTTTGCTCAAGGCTTACAAGCAAATGGTAACATAACCAAAATTCAAAACTTGCTATACTACTAACTAGTCCTGGATAAAGGAATGTAGCAGCAGAACTATTGGCAATCAAGATCTCTAAAAAGCTAAGTTCTGACTTTTAAAGATGATAAAGGAAAAAAAGAAGATAACAATTCATTTGACCTTCTTTATGCACAAAGAAACAAATCCCTGAAAAAAAAAACATGATTCCCTTTTGAGGCTATAATTTGTATAAAAGACAATAGATACCTATCTACCAGACCTGACTTACCTTGGAAACCATTTTGGTCGAGGCCGACGTCCATGTCAGACCAGGGGTCGTTGAACCCATCTGACAGCTTGAGGTCCGTCCTGCCATCCAACAGGTCAGTCCTGCCCCCCAGCAAGTCATCAAACTGGGCGGGATGGAGATAGTGGGTTAGTCTGACTGGGAGCCTGGGGGCGTGACAGTGGCTGTACCAGTGCAGGTGTCGTGCAACATTATCTGTACTAGACAGATTCTACCTGCACCATGACAGATTTCTAGCCTGGGTACCATTCTATTTCTACAGGGGCTCCTTACACTCCTCACTTCACCTCTCCCATAGCCTAACTCACTGCCTAAAAAATTGTAAGGAGCTCCGGTGAAATAGGATGGTGCCAAGTCTACCATCAGGAACTGTGCATCACAATGGATACAGGATAGGAACTATTTCTGTTCTTTGTTCAGCAAGAACAGGAATTGTTGGAAACAAATACACACATGCACTGACTTGCACAAAGTACATTGGACCAGTACAGTTTGGTGTCAGGTCAGCAGATACTATGCCTACATGAGTCAAATTCTACCAGCATGAATGAATACTAGGCAATGCACTTGTTCTATTAGTTGGCCCTCTGAGTCTGACATTTGCTAAGTGCTGTCCAAAATTTGTTCAATATTGACAACAAAACGTACAAGTAGAACCTTTACCTTTGCTTTTGGCTTTCAGAAGTTGGAGTTTCTGAAATAAATGGGAACAAAAAAGACCCAACCCTCACCTCTATGTCTGGTATCCTCTGTAAGAGGTCGTCTGCACTGCCGAAGTCACTGATGTCAGGCAGGTCCTCAATGTTACACAGTGTGCCATCATCTGGGGAAACATGGGAAAGGGCTTTGTTAAAAGTTTTAAAATCATTTTATCACCATACTTGGATACCATATCATATGCACAACTGTGTATTCAGATTATTTGCCATATAAAATACCAAATATTTGTAACACTACAAGTAATGGTATTTTAGTCTTTCATCTTTCACGTAATAGTACTACCACAGTAAACTATTGCATTTGCGCTTTATTTAGCCCATGTGGACACAAGAATGTGCAAATGTGAAAGAAAGTCTTTATACAAATACCATATTCTTATAAAGAATATTGTGCAATACAGTCTTCATTGACATTTATTATCTATTCATAGACAATGACAAAAAAGATCTGCCTGTAAAATTCCTAAGCCCTTGTAGTTGTACAGAAATTTCTTTGTGGTAAGCGTTTTCTGAACTGAACTGAAGCGTTTTCAATTCACTCCCTTTCTTTGTAACAATACACCCCCTCCTTTATTCCAGCTAGTGTTCTGGTGTAACCTCATCTCTTAGTCATTATCTGGCATGAAAAATGCATCATCAGTTTGTTCTGTACACCAGACCAATCTAATTACCAAAGAACAAAGGGACAGATGTCACTGTGTACAGTTTTCCCCATGGGAATTAGCAGGGGCTACCAGCCTGGTAAAGGCTAAGGTAATATTTGTTCTAGATAAGTTAGAGAGAAGGGTAATTTCAGCAGGTGTACATATGTTATTATCTTGTAAAATATTTACACTTTCTGATGTACAGGTGCACAGCATAAATTTTCACTGCCAAGGAAGCAGGCAAACGCATGTTATTACGGAGATCCTAATTAATCCAAACCAAACTATCTCGAGAAATATTTACGCTTTCTGATATACAGATACATACTAATACTATTACTAACGTAGCAAAATTTTCACTGCCAAGGAAGCAGGAATGTATGTTATTATCTCAAAAAATGTTTACACTTTCTGACGGACAGGTACAGAGTTTTTCTTCGAATAAAACTAGCAGCCATCTTTTTCAAAAGTATACCAATAATTTGGCGAAAACTTCTTAAAAACCTATAAACAATTGTGAAAAATAATCAGATGTACATGCACTACAGGTACTTTTGCAGACAAGGCAACACTGAAAAACAGATGTGTATGTTCATCATACTGCTATTTAATTTACGAACAAAGGGACAGATATATCTACCTGTACATCTTGTCAAGCAAATCAGTGTATGTTCATGGTGTATGTTTTTGTGCCACGTGTACTAACGCATGAGAATTGTATTCACGCATGTTCTCACACCCTCTACTGTTGTACATGTAGACTTGTGAATCACCTGTAAACGTGTCCTGTACACCATTGTATACAACGGCTTTGTGCAAACATTGGAGTCTCAACTAGACTGGTGGCAGCTGGTGTAATATTTGTATGGGGATATTACAAAATTACAATAGTGGCCAGGGAGGACCTGGTTCAGAACAACTGCCTTTCGTACACCAAAAATGTTATACAAAACAAAAAAGAACCTACAGCATATCAAGTACTAGTACATGTATCTAACTTCTAAGGGTTCTTTGATATGATCTAAGAAAACCTAGTCTCCAACTCCAACCAGATGAACTGGCCACTCAGGTTTTTTTTGTCAGCCTTCAGGGATCTTTTCTGTGTTCCAGCTAGTATGCTACCTTTTCACTAATGCAGTTGAGAGAGGTACCGATCCTAACCAGAAAAATAGTTTTGCACATCTAAAAAGTGAGAGGCCTTTGTAAAGAATTAAAGGATTTTTTGTGCCAGACAATCAAACTGTTCAAAGCACCCTTATTTACACGGTATACCCACAGTTGGGTAAACAAACGTACCAGGATATGCTCCCACGTGAAAAAAAAACAAAAAACACCTTGAGTCTGAGTACCTGGTGTCTACACTTGCTGTACAGACTGATCATACATCAACAAAGACAACCAGGATGTTTCATCTCTTTTTTCCAAACACCATCTCCTATTTATATTGTCCTTTCTCTTTCTCACACATGCGTTTTTTGTAGAAGTTTCTAGAACCCAATTGCTTGTTGTTCACATCATGATGAGAATACAATGGTTTCATTATAATTTATAATAATATTAAAAAAAATATTTTTACATTTTTCTGTTTAAGTCATGTGGCTTAAAAAGCAAAGCTACAGAAAAAAGTGGGTGGGGTAACAACACGTTATGTAATGGCAATTCAAGGATGAACAATTAACGTTGGACATTCAGACAGTAAAAAAAAAAAAAAAACACTAGCAGGGTTGTATACTTCTCCTGGTTAGTTCTCCACCATCTTTACAAGTTATTACCACAAAATCCTAACTATGAAAGTATCTACTTGAGTCCTGTAATGAAAATAAAGGGACCCTGAATCTTTAGTTAACCATTAACTATTGAACACACATGCTGGCCCACATGTCTACCTGTGCTACCAGGTGAGCTGCGGCAAAACACAAACTGATGCAAAACTATTTAGGGGTAGCGGTAAGTAACAATAGTAAACTGTATTCTGCATTCTTCACTAATAACATACATCCAAACTGCTAAAAGTAAAGTGGTGTTGTTTTTTAAAAGCTTTACGGGTAAAAAAAACGCCCCTTTCAAAACAAGCCACATCCGGAAGTCGAGAAGCGGACCTTGAAAATCCCCATAAAAACATGTGTGGCTAGGTTAGGGTGCGGGCAACAAATCGATATACAACACAGCCAACGTGGTGAAAACACGTGTACTGCGTACAAACGCTTGAAATTACAGTTAAGTTGAAATATGGTGTAAAAATCACCAGAAAACGAGGCAAAATTGCGCAATAATACTGTTTATGTTGATAAATGGTCAACGATCTTTCCAGAGAAAAGGACACGTAACCCGTTCCACCTACCCCAGTCCTCGCTGGACAGCAAGTTGTCGGCGAAGAATCGCGAGTCCGCCTCAGAAATGAAGTCCAACGCCATCTCTAGAACACCATCTAAGTCTACTGTTCGTGAAAAGATCAGATATTCAACAAAATCGTGATTTCTGAGGAGAAAACTCTCCACAATATGTTGTTTCTTCCTCCACCGGTGAAGATGGCGTCTGCTTAGTTATACCCAGCATGCACCGCGCTTTCGCGGAAATGAAATTCTGGGAAAAGCCTGCAGTTCTAATTTAAGTCGCTACAAGTTGTTACAACGACGAGAACCACTTGTTGAATAGAAAAACCAAGGGCGTCATATAACCAAGGAGGTTTACCTCCCATTTTACCTCCTTGGAAAAACCTTCTAGCATCGAAAGTTCGTCTGAGCAAGGACGTTATATAAGCGTCTGAGTCAGCAGTTAACTCTAAAGAAAGCTGCAACATTGTTCCAACCAAGATCTCATATAACGTCCTTGTTCCAACACAACAAGTAGGCGCATCAAATCTCCAATGCCCGACTGCACCTTTTCCTTGGTTCTTCTGGTTCAGAGAATGTATGATCTCTGTGTGGATCTAACCTCCTTGTAGTTGTACAGACTCATGTCTGAAGTTTAATAGTAAAGGCACAAACAGATATCAAACGCTGTGCAATAACGTGAAAAAGGTAAACAAAAAAGATTGTCTATACTATCTCTCGCATGTTTCAACGTTACCTTTTATACTGGGGTTGACTTCAATGTTTGGAGGCAGCGACTGATAAATGACACTGCATTGTTGTTCTTTTGTTTCAACCAAATGAATGAACAAAACAAAAGCTATTGCCACGGTGCCTTGGGGACGGTGACGTCACGCGCACCGGGAAGCCATTTCTCTTCCCAGCTCCTCCAAGAAAGACGCCGCATGCCCAGTACGTGTCTGCCCTCTGCCAACGCTCGTGCAAAATTAGCCCGCTGCCAGCACCAACAGATGTTCTTGTAGAAGTGTTACTGTGAACCTGCGTATACATTCCAACAAGTGATATCGCTAAAAAGCCGGGCTGGTAGCTCAGTCTTTTCAAAATGTGGGTGAGTACTGATTCAAAAGTACAGCATTGTAGACTTTCTGTCGTAGTCCAAGGACGTTTAAATGAGACGTCCTTGGGTAGTCTATTATTAAACCTCCTTGCTGTGTGTTGGAATTCGTAATCAAAATTGATGCGTTGCAAAGTCAAACCCGAGGGCTAGTGATTTAGACATAACTGTAGGTCTACTAGTATCTGTCTTTTCTTAGCAAAGTTTTCACTGGGGTGGTGGAGGAAGGCAGTAACCAATGAACAATTTTGCGTTTTCAATGATACAATGTACATCTGGCGGTCTTTCCTTGGTCTAAAAAAAATAGGCGTAAATTACCCTGGCGTAATGCATTCCAATGGGGCCCAGGGTAATTTAAGGGCCCTTAAGAGCCGCGACGCGATACGCGATCGCCATGGCTGCCCAGCCGTGCGCCTGGCGTAGGCGCTCCGGACGGGCACCGTAGTCTGGGGCATAGATGTCTCTATCTCGACATATATTGCCATGATACATTCCTTGGCTCAACAGGCAGGCGTGACGTCATCACCCTGGCCAGGTAAAGACCCACTTTCACCTCTCCAGGCGCTCAGACGGCCCCAGACCCCGGCTCTTTCGCACTAGGTCGATGCGGACGTGCGACCAGCATGTCCTGGTGCTAACATCTGGCGGTCTTTCCTTGGTCTAAAAAAAATAGGCGTAAATTACCCTGGCGTAATGCATTCCAATGGGGCCCGGGGTAATTTAAGGGCCCTTAAGAGCCGCGACGCGATACGCGATCGCCATGGCTGCCCAGCCGTGCGCCTGGCGTAGGCGCTCCGGACGGGCACCGTAGTCTGGGGCATAGATGTCTCTATCTCGACATATATTGCCATGATACATTCCTTGGCTCAACAGGCAGGCGTGACGTCATCACCCTGGCCAGGTAAAGACCCACTTTCACCTCTCCAGGCGCTCAGACGGCCCCAGACCCCGGCTCTTTCGCACTAGGTCGATGCGGACGTGCGACCAGCATGTCCTGGTGCTAACATCTGGCGGTCTTTCCTTGGTCTAAAAAAAATAGGCGTAAATTACCCTGGCGTAATGCATTCCAATGGGGCCCGGGGTAATTTAAGGGCCCTTAAGAGCCGCGACGCGATACGCGATCGCCATGGCTGCCCAGCCGTGCGCCTGGCGTAGGCGCTCCGGACGGGCACCGTAGTCTGGGGCATAGATGTCTCTATCTCGACATATATTGCCATGATACATTCCTTGGCTCAACAGGCAGGCGTGACGTCATCACCCTTGCCAGGTAAAGACCCACTTTCACCTCTCCAGGCGCTCAGACGGCCCCAGACCCCGGCTCTTTCGCACTAGGTCGATGCGGACGTGCGACCAGCATGTCCTGGTGCTAACATCTGGCGGTCTTTCCTTGGTCTAAAAAAAATAGGCGTAAATTACCCTGGCGTAATGCATTCCAATGGGGCCCAGGGTAATTTAAGGGCCCTTAAGAGCCGCGACGCGATACGCGATCGCCATGGCTGCCCAGCCGTGCGCCTGGCGTAGGCGCTCCGGACGGGCACCGTAGTCTGGGGCATAGATGTCTCTATCTCGACATATATTGCCATGATACATTCCTTGGCTCAACAGGCAGGCGTGACGTCATCACCCTGGCCAGGTAAAGACCCACTTTCACCTCTCCAGGCGCTCAGACGGCCCCAGACCCCGGCTCTTTCGCACTAGGTCGATGCGGACGTGCGACCAGCATGTCCTGGTGCTAACATCTGGCGGTCTTTCCTTGGTCTAAAAAAATAGGCGTAAATTACCCTGGCGTAATGCATTCCAATGGGGCCCGGGGTAATTTAAGGGCCCTTAAGAGCCGCGACGCGATACGCGATCGCCATGGCTGCCCAGCCGTGCGCCTGGCGTAGGCGCTCCGGACGGGCACCGTAGTCTGGGGCATAGATGTCTCTATCTCGACATATATTGCCATGATACATTCCTTGGCTCAACAGGCAGGCGTGACGTCATCACCCTGGCCAGGTAAAGACCCACTTTCACCTCTCCAGGCGCTCAGACGGCCCCAGACCCCGGCTCTTTCGCACTAGGTCGATGCGGACGTGCGACCAGCATGTCCTGGTGCTAACATCTGGCGGTCTTTCCTTGGTCTAAAAAAAATAGGCGTAAATTACCCTGGCGTAATGCATTCCAATGGGGCCGGGGTAATTTAAGGGCCCTTAAGAGCCGCGACGCGATACGCGATCGCCATGGCTGCCCAGCCGTGCGCCTGGCGTAGGCGCTCCGGACGGGCACCGTAGTCTGGGGCATAGATGTCTCTATCTCGACATATATTGCCATGATACATTCCTTGGCTCAACAGGCAGGCGTGACGTCATCACCCTGGCCAGGTAAAGACCCACTTTCACCTCTCCAGGCGCTCAGACGGCCCCAGACCCCGGCTCTTTCGCACTAGGTCGATGCGGACGTGCGACCAGCATGTCCTGGTGCTAACATCTGGCGGTCTTTCCTTGGTCTAAAAAAAATAGGCGTAAATTACCCTGGCGTAATGCATTCCAATGGGGCCCGGGGTAATTTAAGGGCCCTTAAGAGCCGCGACGCGATACGCGATCGCCATGGCTGCCCAGCCGTGCGCCTGGCGTAGGCGCTCCGGACGGGCACCGTAGTCTGGGGCATAGATGTCTCTATCTCGACATATATTGCCATGATACATTCCTTGGCTCAACAGGCAGGCGTGACGTCATCACCCTGGCCAGGTAAAGACCCACTTTCACCTCTCCAGGCGCTCAGACGGCCCCAGACCCCGGCTCTTTCGCACTAGGTCGATGCGGACGTGCGACCAGCATGTCCTGGTGCTAACATCTGGCGGTCTTTCCTTGGTCTAAAAAAAATAGGCGTAAATTACCCTGGCGTAATGCATTCCAATGGGGCCCGGGGTAATTTAAGGGCCCTTAAGAGCCGCGACGCGATACGCGATCGCCATGGCTGCCCAGCCGTGCGCCTGGCGTAGGCGCTCCGGACGGGCACCGTAGTCTGGGGCATAGATGTCTCTATCTCGACATATATTGCCATGATACATTCCTTGGCTCAACAGGCAGGCGTGACGTCATCACCCTGGCCAGGTAAAGACCCACTTTCACCTCTCCAGGCGCTCAGACGGCCCCAGACCCCGGCTCTTTCGCACTAGGTCGATGCGGACGTGCGACCAGCATGTCCTGGTGCTAACATCTGGCGGTCTTTCCTTGGTCTAAAAAAAATAGGCGTAAATTACCCTGGCGTAATGCATTCCAATGGGGCCCGGGTAATTTAAGGGCCCTTAAGAGCCGCGACGCGATACGCGATCGCCATGGCTGCCCAGCCGTGCGCCTGGCGTAGGCGCTCCGGACGGGCACCGTAGTCTGGGGCATAGATGTCTCTATCTCGACATATATTGCCATGATACATTCCTTGGCTCAACAGGCAGGCGTGACGTCATCACCCTGGCCAGGTAAAGACCCACTTTCACCTCTCCAGGCGCTCAGACGGCCCCAGACCCCGGCTCTTTCGCACTAGGTCGATGCGGACGTGCGACCAGCATGTCCTGGTGCTAACATCTGGCGGTCTTTCCTTGGTCTAAAAAAAATAGGCGTAAATTACCCTGGCGTAATGCATTCCAATGGGGCCCAGGGTAATTTAAGGGCCCTTAAGAGCCGCGACGCGATACGCGATCGCCATGGCTGCCCAGCCGTGCGCCTGGCGTAGGCGCTCCGGACGGGCACCGTAGTCTGGGGCATAGATGTCTCTATCTCGACATATATTGCCATGATACATTCCTTGGCTCAACAGGCAGGCGTGACGTCATCACCCTGGCCAGGTAAAGACCCACTTTCACCTCTCCAGGCGCTCAGACGGCCCCAGACCCCGGCTCTTTCGCACTAGGTCGATGCGGACGTGCGACCAGCATGTCCTGGTGCTAACATCTGGCGGTCTTTCCTTGGTCTAAAAAAAATAGGCGTAAATTACCCTGGCGTAATGCATTCCAATGGGGCCCGGGTAATTTAAGGCCCTTAAGAGCCGCGACGCGATACGCGATCGCCATGGCTGCCCAGCCGTGCGCCTGGCGTAGGCGCTCCGGACGGGCACCGTAGTCTGGGGCATAGATGTCTCTATCTCGACATATATTGCCATGATACATTCCTTGGCTCAACAGGCAGGCGTGACGTCATCACCCTGGCCAGGTAAAGACCCACTTTCACCTCTCCAGGCGCTCAGACGGCCCCAGACCCCGGCTCTTTCGCACTAGGTCGATGCGGACGTGCGACCAGCATGTCCTGGTGCTAACATCTGGCGGTCTTTCCTTGGTCTAAAAAAAATAGGCGTAAATTACCCTGGCGTAATGCATTCCAATGGGGCCCGGGGTAATTTAAGGGCCCTTAAGAGCCGCGACGCGATACGCGATCGCCATGGCTGCCCAGCCGTGCGCCTGGCGTAGGCGCTCCGGACGGGCACCGTAGTCTGGGGCATAGATGTCTCTATCTCGACATATATTGCCATGATACATTCCTTGGCTCAACAGGCAGGCGTGACGTCATCACCCTGGCCAGGTAAAGACCCACTTTCACCTCTCCAGGCGCTCAGACGGCCCCAGACCCCGGCTCTTTCGCACTAGGTCGATGCGGACGTGCGACCAGCATGTCCTGGTGCTAACATCTGGCGGTCTTTCCTTGGTCTAAAAAAAATAGGCGTAAATTACCCTGGCGTAATGCATTCCAATGGGGCCCAGGGTAATTTAAGGGCCCTTAAGAGCCGCGACGCGATACGCGATCGCCATGGCTGCCCAGCCGTGCGCCTGGCGTAGGCGCTCCGGACGGGCACCGTAGTCTGGGGCATAGATGTCTCTATCTCGACATATATTGCCATGATACATTCCTTGGCTCAACAGGCAGGCGTGACGTCATCACCCTGGCCAGGTAAAGACCCACTTTCACCTCTCCAGGCGCTCAGACGGCCCCAGACCCCGGCTCTTTCGCACTAGGTCGATGCGGACGTGCGACCAGCATGTCCTGGTGCTAACATCTGGCGGTCTTTCCTTGGTCTAAAAAAAATAGGCGTAAATTACCCTGGCGTAATGCATTCCAATGGGGCCCGGGGTAATTTAAGGGCCCTTAAGAGCCGCGACGCGATACGCGATCGCCATGGCTGCCCAGCCGTGCGCCTGGCGTAGGCGCTCCGGACGGGCACCGTAGTCTGGGGCATAGATGTCTCTATCTCGACATATATTGCCATGATACATTCCTTGGCTCAACAGGCAGGCGTGACGTCATCACCCTGGCCAGGTAAAGACCCACTTTCACCTCTCCAGGCGCTCAGACGGCCCCAGACCCCGGCTCTTTCGCACTAGGTCGATGCGGACGTGCGACCAGCATGTCCTGGTGCTAACATCTGGCGGTCTTTCCTTGGTCTAAAAAAAATAGGCGTAAATTACCCTGGCGTAATGCATTCCAATGGGGCCCAGGGTAATTTAAGGGCCCTTAAGAGCCGCGACGCGATACGCGATCGCCATGGCTGCCCAGCCGTGCGCCTGGCGTAGGCGCTCCGGACGGGCACCGTAGTCTGGGGCATAGATGTCTCTATCTCGACATATATTGCCATGATACATTCCTTGGCTCAACAGGCAGGCGTGACGTCATCACCCTGGCCAGGTAAAGACCCACTTTCACCTCTCCAGGCGCTCAGACGGCCCCAGACCCCGGCTCTTTCGCACTAGGTCGATGCGGACGTGCGACCAGCATGTCCTGGTGCTAACATCTGGCGGTCTTTCCTTGGTCTAAAAAAAATAGGCGTAAATTACCCTGGCGTAATGCATTCCAATGGGGCCCGGGTAATTTAAGGGCCCTTAAGAGCCGCGACGCGATACGCGATCGCCATGGCTGCCCAGCCGTGCGCCTGGCGTAGGCGCTCCGGACGGGCACCGTAGTCTGGGGCATAGATGTCTCTATCTCGACATATATTGCCATGATACATTCCTTGGCTCAACAGGCAGGCGTGACGTCATCACCCTGGCCAGGTAAAGACCCACTTTCACCTCTCCAGGCGCTCAGACGGCCCCAGACCCCGGCTCTTTCGCACTAGGTCGATGCGGACGTGCGACCAGCATGTCCTGGTGCTAACATCTGGCGGTCTTTCCTTGGTCTAAAAAAAATAGGCGTAAATTACCCTGGCGTAATGCATTCCAATGGGGCCCGGGGTAATTTAAGGCCCTTAAGAGCCGCGACGCGATACGCGATCGCCATGGCTGCCCAGCCGTGCGCCTGGCGTAGGCGCTCCGGACGGGCACCGTAGTCTGGGGCATAGATGTCTCTATCTCGACATATATTGCCATGATACATTCCTTGGCTCAACAGGCAGGCGTGACGTCATCACCCTGGCCAGGTAAAGACCCACTTTCACCTCTCCAGGCGCTCAGACGGCCCCAGACCCCGGCTCTTTCGCACTAGGTCGATGCGGACGTGCGACCAGCATGTCCTGGTGCTAACATCTGGCGGTCTTTCCTTGGTCTAAAAAAAATAGGCGTAAATTACCCTGGCGTAATGCATTCCAATGGGGCCCAGGGTAATTTAAGGGCCCTTAAGAGCCGCGACGCGATACGCGATCGCCATGGCTGCCCAGCCGTGCGCCTGGCGTAGGCGCTCCGGACGGGCACCGTAGTCTGGGGCATAGATGTCTCTATCTCGACATATATTGCCATGATACATTCCTTGGCTCAACAGGCAGGCGTGACGTCATCACCCTGGCCAGGTAAAGACCCACTTTCACCTCTCCAGGCGCTCAGACGGCCCCAGACCCCGGCTCTTTCGCACTAGGTCGATGCGGACGTGCGACCAGCATGTCCTGGTGCTAACATCTGGCGGTCTTTCCTTGGTCTAAAAAAAATAGGCGTAAATTACCCTGGCGTAATGCATTCCAATGGGGCCCGGGGTAATTTAAGGGCCCTTAAGAGCCGCGACGCGATACGCGATCGCCATGGCTGCCCAGCCGTGCGCCTGGCGTAGGCGCTCCGGACGGGCACCGTAGTCTGGGGCATAGATGTCTCTATCTCGACATATATTGCCATGATACATTCCTTGGCTCAACAGGCAGGCGTGACGTCATCACCCTGGCCAGGTAAAGACCCACTTTCACCTCTCCAGGCGCTCAGACGGCCCCAGACCCCGGCTCTTTCGCACTAGGTCGATGCGGACGTGCGACCAGCATGTCCTGGTGCTAACATCTGGCGGTCTTTCCTTGGTCTAAAAAAAATAGGCGTAAATTACCCTGGCGTAATGCATTCCAATGGGGCCCGGGGTAATTTAAGGGCCCTTAAGAGCCGCGACGCGATACGCGATCGCCATGGCTGCCCAGCCGTGCGCCTGGCGTAGGCGCTCCGGACGGGCACCGTAGTCTGGGGCATAGATGTCTCTATCTCGACATATATTGCCATGATACATTCCTTGGCTCAACAGGCAGGCGTGACGTCATCACCCTGGCCAGGTAAAGACCCACTTTCACCTCTCCAGGCGCTCAGACGGCCCCAGACCCCGGCTCTTTCGCACTAGGTCGATGCGGACGTGCGACCAGCATGTCCTGGTGCTAACATCTGGCGGTCTTTCCTTGGTCTAAAAAAAATAGGCGTAAATTACCCTGGCGTAATGCATTCCAATGGGGCCCAGGGTAATTTAAGGGCCCTTAAGAGCCGCGACGCGATACGCGATCGCCATGGCTGCCCAGCCGTGCGCCTGGCGTAGGCGCTCCGGACGGGCACCGTAGTCTGGGGCATAGATGTCTCTATCTCGACATATATTGCCATGATACATTCCTTGGCTCAACAGGCAGGCGTGACGTCATCACCCTGGCCAGGTAAAGACCCACTTTCACCTCTCCAGGCGCTCAGACGGCCCCAGACCCCGGCTCTTTCGCACTAGGTCGATGCGGACGTGCGACCAGCATGTCCTGGTGCTAACATCTGGCGGTCTTTCCTTGGTCTAAAAAAAATAGGCGTAAATTACCCTGGCGTAATGCATTCCAATGGGGCCCGGGGTAATTTAAGGGCCCTTAAGAGCCGCGACGCGATACGCGATCGCCATGGCTGCCCAGCCGTGCGCCTGGCGTAGGCGCTCCGGACGGGCACCGTAGTCTGGGGCATAGATGTCTCTATCTCGACATATATTGCCATGATACATTCCTTGGCTCAACAGGCAGGCGTGACGTCATCACCCTGGCCAGGTAAAGACCCACTTTCACCTCTCCAGGCGCTCAGACGGCCCCAGACCCCGGCTCTTTCGCACTAGGTCGATGCGGACGTGCGACCAGCATGTCCTGGTGCTAACATCTGGCGGTCTTTCCTTGGTCTAAAAAAAATAGGCGTAAATTACCCTGGCGTAATGCATTCCAATGGGGCCCGGGTAATTTAAGGGCCCTTAAGAGCCGCGACGCGATACGCGATCGCCATGGCTGCCCAGCCGTGCGCCTGGCGTAGGCGCTCCGGACGGGCACCGTAGTCTGGGGCATAGATGTCTCTATCTCGACATATATTGCCATGATACATTCCTTGGCTCAACAGGCAGGCGTGACGTCATCACCCTGGCCAGGTAAAGACCCACTTTCACCTCTCCAGGCGCTCAGACGGCCCCAGACCCCGGCTCTTTCGCACTAGGTCGATGCGGACGTGCGACCAGCATGTCCTGGTGCTAACATCTGGCGGTCTTTCCTTGGTCTAAAAAAAATAGGCGTAAATTACCCTGGCGTAATGCATTCCAATGGGCCCGGGGTAATTTAAGGGCCCTTAAGAGCCGCGACGCGATACGCGATCGCCATGGCTGCCCAGCCGTGCGCCTGGCGTAGGCGCTCCGGACGGGCACCGTAGTCTGGGGCATAGATGTCTCTATCTCGACATATATTGCCATGATACATTCCTTGGCTCAACAGGCAGGCGTGACGTCATCACCCTGGCCAGGTAAAGACCCACTTTCACCTCTCCAGGCGCTCAGACGGCCCCAGACCCCGGCTCTTTCGCACTAGGTCGATGCGGACGTGCGACCAGCATGTCCTGGTGCTAACATCTGGCGGTCTTTCCTTGGTCTAAAAAAAATAGGCGTAAATTACCCTGGCGTAATGCATTCCAATGGGGCCCGGGGTAATTTAAGGGCCCTTAAGAGCCGCGACGCGATACGCGATCGCCATGGCTGCCCAGCCGTGCGCCTGGCGTAGGCGCTCCGGACGGGCACCGTAGTCTGGGGCATAGATGTCTCTATCTCGACATATATTGCCATGATACATTCCTTGGCTCAACAGGCAGGCGTGACGTCATCACCCTGGCCAGGTAAAGACCCACTTTCACCTCTCCAGGCGCTCAGACGGCCCCAGACCCCGGCTCTTTCGCACTAGGTCGATGCGGACGTGCGACCAGCATGTCCTGGTGCTAACATCTGGCGGTCTTTCCTTGGTCTAAAAAAAATAGGCGTAAATTACCCTGGCGTAATGCATTCCAATGGGGCCCGGGGTAATTTAAGGGCCCTTAAGAGCCGCGACGCGATACGCGATCGCCATGGCTGCCCAGCCGTGCGCCTGGCGTAGGCGCTCCGGACGGGCACCGTAGTCTGGGGCATAGATGTCTCTATCTCGACATATATTGCCATGATACATTCCTTGGCTCAACAGGCAGGCGTGACGTCATCACCCTGGCCAGGTAAAGACCCACTTTCACCTCTCCAGGCGCTCAGACGGCCCCAGACCCCGGCTCTTTCGCACTAGGTCGATGCGGACGTGCGACCAGCATGTCCTGGTGCTAACATCTGGCGGTCTTTCCTTGGTCTAAAAAAAATAGGCGTAAATTACCCTGGCGTAATGCATTCCAATGGGGCCCAGGGTAATTTAAGGGCCCTTAAGAGCCGCGACGCGATACGCGATCGCCATGGCTGCCCAGCCGTGCGCCTGGCGTAGGCGCTCCGGACGGGCACCGTAGTCTGGGGCATAGATGTCTCTATCTCGACATATATTGCCATGATACATTCCTTGGCTCAACAGGCAGGCGTGACGTCATCACCCTGGCCAGGTAAAGACCCACTTTCACCTCTCCAGGCGCTCAGACGGCCCCAGACCCCGGCTCTTTCGCACTAGGTCGATGCGGACGTGCGACCAGCATGTCCTGGTGCTAACATCTGGCGGTCTTTCCTTGGTCTAAAAAAAATAGGCGTAAATTACCCTGGCGTAATGCATTCCAATGGGGCCCGGGTAATTTAAGGGCCCTTAAGAGCCGCGACGCGATACGCGATCGCCATGGCTGCCCAGCCGTGCGCCTGGCGTAGGCGCTCCGGACGGGCACCGTAGTCTGGGGCATAGATGTCTCTATCTCGACATATATTGCCATGATACATTCCTTGGCTCAACAGGCAGGCGTGACGTCATCACCCTGGCCAGGTAAAGACCCACTTTCACCTCTCCAGGCGCTCAGACGGCCCCAGACCCCGGCTCTTTCGCACTAGGTCGATGCGGACGTGCGACCAGCATGTCCTGGTGCTAACATCTGGCGGTCTTTCCTTGGTCTAAAAAAAATAGGCGTAAATTACCCTGGCGTAATGCATTCCAATGGGCCCGGGTAATTTAAGGGCCCTTAAGAGCCGCGACGCGATACGCGATCGCCATGGCTGCCCAGCCGTGCGCCTGGCGTAGGCGCTCCGGACGGGCACCGTAGTCTGGGGCATAGATGTCTCTATCTCGACATATATTGCCATGATACATTCCTTGGCTCAACAGGCAGGCGTGACGTCATCACCCTGGCCAGGTAAAGACCCACTTTCACCTCTCCAGGCGCTCAGACGGCCCCAGACCCCGGCTCTTTCGCACTAGGTCGATGCGGACGTGCGACCAGCATGTCCTGGTGCTAACATCTGGCGGTCTTTCCTTGGTCTAAAAAAAATAGGCGTAAATTACCCTGGCGTAATGCATTCCAATGGGGCCCAGGGTAATTTAAGGGCCCTTAAGAGCCGCGACGCGATACGCGATCGCCATGGCTGCCCAGCCGTGCGCCTGGCGTAGGCGCTCCGGACGGGCACCGTAGTCTGGGGCATAGATGTCTCTATCTCGACATATATTGCCATGATACATTCCTTGGCTCAACAGGCAGGCGTGACGTCATCACCCTGGCCAGGTAAAGACCCACTTTCACCTCTCCAGGCGCTCAGACGGCCCCAGACCCCGGCTCTTTCGCACTAGGTCGATGCGGACGTGCGACCAGCATGTCCTGGTGCTAACATCTGCGGTTCTTTCCTTGGTCTAAAAAAATAGGCGTAAATTACCCTGGCGTAATGCATTCCAATGGGGCCGGGTAATTTAAGGGCCCTTAAGAGCCGCGACGCGATACGCGATCGCCATGGCTGCCCAGCCGTGCGCCTGGCGTAGGCGCTCCGGACGGGCACCGTAGTCTGGGGCATAGATGTCTCTATCTCGACATATATTGCCATGATACATTCCTTGGCTCAACAGGCAGGCGTGACGTCATCACCCTGGCCAGGTAAAGACCCACTTTCACCTCTCCAGGCGCTCAGACGGCCCCAGACCCCGGCTCTTTCGCACTAGGTCGATGCGGACGTGCGACCAGCATGTCCTGGTGCTAACATCTGGCGGTCTTTCCTTGGTCTAAAAAAAATAGGCGTAAATTACCCTGGCGTAATGCATTCCAATGGGGCCCAGGGTAATTTAAGGGCCCTTAAGAGCCGCGACGCGATACGCGATCGCCATGGCTGCCCAGCCGTGCGCCTGGCGTAGGCGCTCCGGACGGGCACCGTAGTCTGGGGCATAGATGTCTCTATCTCGACATATATTGCCATGATACATTCCTTGGCTCAACAGGCAGGCGTGACGTCATCACCCTGGCCAGGTAAAGACCCACTTTCACCTCTCCAGGCGCTCAGACGGCCCCAGACCCCGGCTCTTTCGCACTAGGTCGATGCGGACGTGCGACCAGCATGTCCTGGTGCTAACATCTGGCGGTCTTTCCTTGGTCTAAAAAAATAGGCGTAAATTACCCTGGCGTAATGCATTCCAATGGGGCCCGGGTAATTTAAGGGCCCTTAAGAGCCGCGACGCGATACGCGATCGCCATGGCTGCCCAGCCGTGCGCCTGGCGTAGGCGCTCCGGACGGGCACCGTAGTCTGGGGCATAGATGTCTCTATCTCGACATATATTGCCATGATACATTCCTTGGCTCAACAGGCAGGCGTGACGTCATCACCCTGGCCAGGTAAAGACCCACTTTCACCTCTCCAGGCGCTCAGACGGCCCCAGACCCCGGCTCTTTCGCACTAGGTCGATGCGGACGTGCGACCAGCATGTCCTGGTGCTAACATCTGGCGGTCTTTCCTTGGTCTAAAAAAATAGGCGTAAATTACCCTGGCGTAATGCATTCCAATGGGGCCCGGGTAATTTAAGGGCCCTTAAGAGCCGCGACGCGATACGCGATCGCCATGGCTGCCCAGCCGTGCGCCTGGCGTAGGCGCTCCGGACGGGCACCGTAGTCTGGGGCATAGATGTCTCTATCTCGACATATATTGCCATGATACATTCCTTGGCTCAACAGGCAGGCGTGACGTCATCACCCTGGCCAGGTAAAGACCCACTTTCACCTCTCCAGGCGCTCAGACGGCCCCAGACCCCGGCTCTTTCGCACTAGGTCGATGCGGACGTGCGACCAGCATGTCCTGGTGCTAACATCTGGCGGTCTTTCCTTGGTCTAAAAAAAATAGGCGTAAATTACCCTGGCGTAATGCATTCCAATGGGGCCCAGGGTAATTTAAGGGCCCTTAAGAGCCGCGACGCGATACGCGATCGCCATGGCTGCCCAGCCGTGCGCCTGGCGTAGGCGCTCCGGACGGGCACCGTAGTCTGGGGCATAGATGTCTCTATCTCGACATATATTGCCATGATACATTCCTTGGCTCAACAGGCAGGCGTGACGTCATCACCCTGGCCAGGTAAAGACCCACTTTCACCTCTCCAGGCGCTCAGACGGCCCCAGACCCCGGCTCTTTCGCACCGGGGTTGCGCTGGTCGATGCGGACGTGCGACCAGCATGTCCTGGTGCTAACATCTGGCGGTCTTTCCTTGGTCTAAAAAAAATAGGCGTAAATTACCCTGGCGTAATGCATTCCAATGGGGCCCGGGGTAATTTAAGGGCCCTTAAGAGCCGCGACGCGATACGCGATCGCCATGGCTGCCCAGCCGTGCGCCTGGCGTAGGCGCTCCGGACGGGCACCGTAGTCTGGGGCATAGATGTCTCTATCTCGACATATATTGCCATGATACATTCCTTGGCTCAACAGGCAGGCGTGACGTCATCACCCTGGCCAGGTAAAGACCCACTTTCACCTCTCCAGGCGCTCAGACGGCCCCAGACCCCGGCTCTTTCGCACTAGGTCGATGCGGACGTGCGACCAGCATGTCCTGGTGCTAACATCTGGCGGTCTTTCCTTGGTCTAAAAAAATAGGCGTAAATTACCCTGGCGTAATGCATTCCAATGGGGCCCGGGGTAATTTAAGGGCCCTTAAGAGCCGCGACGCGATACGCGATCGCCATGGCTGCCCAGCCGTGCGCCTGGCGTAGGCGCTCCGGACGGGCACCGTAGTCTGGGGCATAGATGTCTCTATCTCGACATATATTGCCATGATACATTCCTTGGCTCAACAGGCAGGCGTGACGTCATCACCCTGGCCAGGTAAAGACCCACTTTCACCTCTCCAGGCGCTCAGACGGCCCCAGACCCCGGCTCTTTCGCACTAGGTCGATGCGGACGTGCGACCAGCATGTCCTGGTGCTAACATCTGGCGGTCTTTCCTTGGTCTAAAAAAAATAGGCGTAAATTACCCTGGCGTAATGCATTCCAATGGGGCCCAGGGTAATTTAAGGGCCCTTAAGAGCCGCGACGCGATACGCGATCGCCATGGCTGCCCAGCCGTGCGCCTGGCGTAGGCGCTCCGGACGGGCACCGTAGTCTGGGGCATAGATGTCTCTATCTCGACATATATTGCCATGATACATTCCTTGGCTCAACAGGCAGGCGTGACGTCATCACCCTGGCCAGGTAAAGACCCACTTTCACCTCTCCAGGCGCTCAGACGGCCCCAGACCCCGGCTCTTTCGCACTAGGTCGATGCGGACGTGCGACCAGCATGTCCTGGTGCTAACATCTGGCGGTCTTTCCTTGGTCTAAAAAAATAGGCGTAAATTACCCTGGCGTAATGCATTCCAATGGGGCCCAGGGTAATTTAAGGGCCCTTAAGAGCCGCGACGCGATACGCGATCGCCATGGCTGCCCAGCCGTGCGCCTGGCGTAGGCGCTCCGGACGGGCACCGTAGTCTGGGGCATAGATGTCTCTATCTCGACATATATTGCCATGATACATTCCTTGGCTCAACAGGCAGGCGTGACGTCATCACCCTGGCCAGGTAAAGACCCACTTTCACCTCTCCAGGCGCTCAGACGGCCCCAGACCCCGGCTCTTTCGCACTAGGTCGATGCGGACGTGCGACCAGCATGTCCTGGTGCTAACATCTGGCGGTCTTTCCTTGGTCTAAAAAAAATAGGCGTAAATTACCCTGGCGTAATGCATTCCAATGGGGCCCAGGTAATTTAAGGGCCCTTAAGAGCCGCGACGCGATACGCGATCGCCATGGCTGCCCAGCCGTGCGCCTGGCGTAGGCGCTCCGGACGGGCACCGTAGTCTGGGGCATAGATGTCTCTATCTCGACATATATTGCCATGATACATTCCTTGGCTCAACAGGCAGGCGTGACGTCATCACCCTGGCCAGGTAAAGACCCACTTTCACCTCTCCAGGCGCTCAGACGGCCCCAGACCCCGGCTCTTTCGCACTAGGTCGATGCGGACGTGCGACCAGCATGTCCTGGTGCTAACATCTGGCGGTCTTTCCTTGGTCTAAAAAAAATAGGCGTAAATTACCCTGGCGTAATGCATTCCAATGGGGCCCAGGGTAATTTAAGGGCCCTTAAGAGCCGCGACGCGATACGCGATCGCCATGGCTGCCCAGCCGTGCGCCTGGCGTAGGCGCTCCGGACGGGCACCGTAGTCTGGGGCATAGATGTCTCTATCTCGACATATATTGCCATGATACATTCCTTGGCTCAACAGGCAGGCGTGACGTCATCACCCTGGCCAGGTAAAGACCCACTTTCACCTCTCCAGGCGCTCAGACGGCCCCAGACCCCGGCTCTTTCGCACTAGGTCGATGCGGACGTGCGACCAGCATGTCCTGGTGCTAACATCTGGCGGTCTTTCCTTGGTCTAAAAAAAATAGGCGTAAATTACCCTGGCGTAATGCATTCCAATGGGGCCCGGGTAATTTAAGGGCCCTTAAGAGCCGCGACGCGATACGCGATCGCCATGGCTGCCCAGCCGTGCGCCTGGCGTAGGCGCTCCGGACGGGCACCGTAGTCTGGGGCATAGATGTCTCTATCTCGACATATATTGCCATGATACATTCCTTGGCTCAACAGGCAGGCGTGACGTCATCACCCTGGCCAGGTAAAGACCCACTTTCACCTCTCCAGGCGCTCAGACGGCCCCAGACCCCGGCTCTTTCGCACTAGGTCGATGCGGACGTGCGACCAGCATGTCCTGGTGCTAACATCTGGCGGTCTTTCCTTGGTCTAAAAAAATAGGCGTAAATTACCCTGGCGTAATGCATTCCAATGGGGCCCGGGGTAATTTAAGGGCCCTTAAGAGCCGCGACGCGATACGCGATCGCCATGGCTGCCCAGCCGTGCGCCTGGCGTAGGCGCTCCGGACGGGCACCGTAGTCTGGGGCATAGATGTCTCTATCTCGACATATATTGCCATGATACATTCCTTGGCTCAACAGGCAGGCGTGACGTCATCACCCTGGCCAGGTAAAGACCCACTTTCACCTCTCCAGGCGCTCAGACGGCCCCAGACCCCGGCTCTTTCGCACTAGGTCGATGCGGACGTGCGACCAGCATGTCCTGGTGCTAACATCTGGCGGTCTTTCCTTGGTCTAAAAAAATAGGCGTAAATTACCCTGGCGTAATGCATTCCAATGGGGCCCAGGGTAATTTAAGGGCCCTTAAGAGCCGCGACGCGATACGCGATCGCCATGGCTGCCCAGCCGTGCGCCTGGCGTAGGCGCTCCGGACGGGCACCGTAGTCTGGGGCATAGATGTCTCTATCTCGACATATATTGCCATGATACATTCCTTGGCTCAACAGGCAGGCGTGACGTCATCACCCTGGCCAGGTAAAGACCCACTTTCACCTCTCCAGGCGCTCAGACGGCCCCAGACCCCGGCTCTTTCGCACTAGGTCGATGCGGACGTGCGACCAGCATGTCCTGGTGCTAACATCTGGCGGTCTTTCCTTGGTCTAAAAAAAATAGGCGTAAATTACCCTGGCGTAATGCATTCCAATGGGGCCCGGGGTAATTTAAGGGCCCTTAAGAGCCGCGACGCGATACGCGATCGCCATGGCTGCCCAGCCGTGCGCCTGGCGTAGGCGCTCCGGACGGGCACCGTAGTCTGGGGCATAGATGTCTCTATCTCGACATATATTGCCATGATACATTCCTTGGCTCAACAGGCAGGCGTGACGTCATCACCCTGGCCAGGTAAAGACCCACTTTCACCTCTCCAGGCGCTCAGACGGCCCCAGACCCCGGCTCTTTCGCACTAGGTCGATGCGGACGTGCGACCAGCATGTCCTGGTGCTAACATCTGGCGGTCTTTCCTTGGTCTAAAAAAAATAGGCGTAAATTACCCTGGCGTAATGCATTCCAATGGGGCCCGGGTAATTTAAGGGCCCTTAAGAGCCGCGACGCGATACGCGATCGCCATGGCTGCCCAGCCGTGCGCCTGGCGTAGGCGCTCCGGACGGGCACCGTAGTCTGGGGCATAGATGTCTCTATCTCGACATATATTGCCATGATACATTCCTTGGCTCAACAGGCAGGCGTGACGTCATCACCCTGGCCAGGTAAAGACCCACTTTCACCTCTCCAGGCGCTCAGACGGCCCCAGACCCCGGCTCTTTCGCACTAGGTCGATGCGGACGTGCGACCAGCATGTCCTGGTGCTAACATCTGGCGGTCTTTCCTTGGTCTAAAAAAAATAGGCGTAAATTACCCTGGCGTAATGCATTCCAATGGGCCCGGGGTAATTTAAGGGCCCTTAAGAGCCGCGACGCGATACGCGATCGCCATGGCTGCCCAGCCGTGCGCCTGGCGTAGGCGCTCCGGACGGGCACCGTAGTCTGGGGCATAGATGTCTCTATCTCGACATATATTGCCATGATACATTCCTTGGCTCAACAGGCAGGCGTGACGTCATCACCCTGGCCAGGTAAAGACCCACTTTCACCTCTCCAGGCGCTCAGACGGCCCCAGACCCCGGCTCTTTCGCACTAGGTCGATGCGGACGTGCGACCAGCATGTCCTGGTGCTAACATCTGGCGGTCTTTCCTTGGTCTAAAAAAAATAGGCGTAAATTACCCTGGCGTAATGCATTCCAATGGGGCCCGGGTAATTTAAGGGCCCTTAAGAGCCGCGACGCGATACGCGATCGCCATGGCTGCCCAGCCGTGCGCCTGGCGTAGGCGCTCCGGACGGGCACCGTAGTCTGGGGCATAGATGTCTCTATCTCGACATATATTGCCATGATACATTCCTTGGCTCAACAGGCAGGCGTGACGTCATCACCCTGGCCAGGTAAAGACCCACTTTCACCTCTCCAGGCGCTCAGACGGCCCCAGACCCCGGCTCTTTCGCACTAGGTCGATGCGGACGTGCGACCAGCATGTCCTGGTGCTAACATCTGGCGGTCTTTCCTTGGTCTAAAAAAAATAGGCGTAAATTACCCTGGCGTAATGCATTCCAATGGGGCCCAGGGTAATTTAAGGGCCCTTAAGAGCCGCGACGCGATACGCGATCGCCATGGCTGCCCAGCCGTGCGCCTGGCGTAGGCGCTCCGGACGGGCACCGTAGTCTGGGGCATAGATGTCTCTATCTCGACATATATTGCCATGATACATTCCTTGGCTCAACAGGCAGGCGTGACGTCATCACCCTGGCCAGGTAAAGACCCACTTTCACCTCTCCAGGCGCTCAGACGGCCCCAGACCCCGGCTCTTTCGCACTAGGTCGATGCGGACGTGCGACCAGCATGTCCTGGTGCTAACATCTGGCGGTCTTTCCTTGGTCTAAAAAAAAGGCGTAAATTACCCTGGCGTAATGCATTCCAATGGGGCCCGGGTAATTTAAGGGCCCTTAAGAGCCGCGACGCGATACGCGATCGCCATGGCTGCCCAGCCGTGCGCCTGGCGTAGGCGCTCCGGACGGGCACCGTAGTCTGGGGCATAGATGTCTCTATCTCGACATATATTGCCATGATACATTCCTTGGCTCAACAGGCAGGCGTGACGTCATCACCCTGGCCAGGTAAAGACCCACTTTCACCTCTCCAGGCGCTCAGACGGCCCCAGACCCCGGCTCTTTCGCACTAGGTCGATGCGGACGTGCGACCAGCATGTCCTGGTGCTAACATCTGGCGGTCTTTCCTTGGTCTAAAAAAAAGGCGTAAATTACCCTGGCGTAATGCATTCCAATGGGGCCCGGGTAATTTAAGGGCCCTTAAGAGCCGCGACGCGATACGCGATCGCCATGGCTGCCCAGCCGTGCGCCTGGCGTAGGCGCTCCGGACGGGCACCGTAGTCTGGGGCATAGATGTCTCTATCTCGACATATATTGCCATGATACATTCCTTGGCTCAACAGGCAGGCGTGACGTCATCACCCTGGCCAGGTAAAGACCCACTTTCACCTCTCCAGGCGCTCAGACGGCCCCAGACCCCGGCTCTTTCGCACTAGGTCGATGCGGACGTGCGACCAGCATGTCCTGGTGCTAACATCTGGCGGTCTTTCCTTGGTCTAAAAAAAATAGGCGTAAATTACCCTGGCGTAATGCATTCCAATGGGGCCCAGGGTAATTTAAGGGCCCTTAAGAGCCGCGACGCGATACGCGATCGCCATGGCTGCCCAGCCGTGCGCCTGGCGTAGGCGCTCCGGACGGGCACCGTAGTCTGGGGCATAGATGTCTCTATCTCGACATATATTGCCATGATACATTCCTTGGCTCAACAGGCAGGCGTGACGTCATCACCCTGGCCAGGTAAAGACCCACTTTCACCTCTCCAGGCGCTCAGACGGCCCCAGACCCCGGCTCTTTCGCACTAGGTCGATGCGGACGTGCGACCAGCATGTCCTGGTGCTAACATCTGGCGGTCTTTCCTTGGTCTAAAAAAATAGGCGTAAATTACCCTGGCGTAATGCATTCCAATGGGGCCCGGGTAATTTAAGGGCCCTTAAGAGCCGCGACGCGATACGCGATCGCCATGGCTGCCCAGCCGTGCGCCTGGCGTAGGCGCTCCGGACGGGCACCGTAGTCTGGGGCATAGATGTCTCTATCTCGACATATATTGCCATGATACATTCCTTGGCTCAACAGGCAGGCGTGACGTCATCACCCTGGCCAGGTAAAGACCCACTTTCACCTCTCCAGGCGCTCAGACGGCCCCAGACCCCGGCTCTTTCGCACTAGGTCGATGCGGACGTGCGACCAGCATGTCCTGGTGCTAACATCTGGCGGTCTTTCCTTGGTCTAAAAAAAATAGGCGTAAATTACCCTGGCGTAATGCATTCCAATGGGGCCCGGGTAATTTAAGGGCCCTTAAGAGCCGCGACGCGATACGCGATCGCCATGGCTGCCCAGCCGTGCGCCTGGCGTAGGCGCTCCGGACGGGCACCGTAGTCTGGGGCATAGATGTCTCTATCTCGACATATATTGCCATGATACATTCCTTGGCTCAACAGGCAGGCGTGACGTCATCACCCTGGCCAGGTAAAGACCCACTTTCACCTCTCCAGGCGCTCAGACGGCCCCAGACCCCGGCTCTTTCGCACTAGGTCGATGCGGACGTGCGACCAGCATGTCCTGGTGCTAACATCTGGCGGTCTTTCCTTGGTCTAAAAAAATAGGCGTAAATTACCCTGGCGTAATGCATTCCAATGGGGCCCGGGTAATTTAAGGGCCCTTAAGAGCCGCGACGCGATACGCGATCGCCATGGCTGCCCAGCCGTGCGCCTGGCGTAGGCGCTCCGGACGGGCACCGTAGTCTGGGGCATAGATGTCTCTATCTCGACATATATTGCCATGATACATTCCTTGGCTCAACAGGCAGGCGTGACGTCATCACCCTGGCCAGGTAAAGACCCACTTTCACCTCTCCAGGCGCTCAGACGGCCCCAGACCCCGGCTCTTTCGCACTAGGTCGATGCGGACGTGCGACCAGCATGTCCTGGTGCTAACATCTGGCGGTCTTTCCTTGGTCTAAAAAAATAGGCGTAAATTACCCTGGCGTAATGCATTCCAATGGGGCCCGGGTAATTTAAGGGCCCTTAGAGCCGCGACGCGATACGCGATCGCCATGGCTGCCCAGCCGTGCGCCTGGCGTAGGCGCTCCGGACGGGCACCGTAGTCTGGGGCATAGATGTCTCTATCTCGACATATATTGCCATGATACATTCCTTGGCTCAACAGGCAGGCGTGACGTCATCACCCTGGCCAGGTAAAGACCCACTTTCACCTCTCCAGGCGCTCAGACGGCCCCAGACCCCGGCTCTTTCGCACTAGGTCGATGCGGACGTGCGACCAGCATGTCCTGGTGCTAACATCTGGCGGTCTTTCCTTGGTCTAAAAAAAATAGGCGTAAATTACCCTGGCGTAATGCATTCCAATGGGGCCCAGGGTAATTTAAGGGCCCTTAAGAGCCGCGACGCGATACGCGATCGCCATGGCTGCCCAGCCGTGCGCCTGGCGTAGGCGCTCCGGACGGGCACCGTAGTCTGGGGCATAGATGTCTCTATCTCGACATATATTGCCATGATACATTCCTTGGCTCAACAGGCAGGCGTGACGTCATCACCCTGGCCAGGTAAAGACCCACTTTCACCTCTCCAGGCGCTCAGACGGCCCCAGACCCCGGCTCTTTCGCACTAGGTCGATGCGGACGTGCGACCAGCATGTCCTGGTGCTAACATCTGGCGGTCTTTCCTTGGTCTAAAAAAAATAGGCGTAAATTACCCTGGCGTAATGCATTCCAATGGGGCCCAGGGTAATTTAAGGGCCCTTAAGAGCCGCGACGCGATACGCGATCGCCATGGCTGCCCAGCCGTGCGCCTGGCGTAGGCGCTCCGGACGGGCACCGTAGTCTGGGGCATAGATGTCTCTATCTCGACATATATTGCCATGATACATTCCTTGGCTCAACAGGCAGGCGTGACGTCATCACCCTGGCCAGGTAAAGACCCACTTTCACCTCTCCAGGCGCTCAGACGGCCCCAGACCCCGGCTCTTTCGCACTAGGTCGATGCGGACGTGCGACCAGCATGTCCTGGTGCTAACATCTGGCGGTCTTTCCTTGGTCTAAAAAAAATAGGCGTAAATTACCCTGGCGTAATGCATTCCAATGGGGCCCGGGGTAATTTAAGGGCCCTTAAGAGCCGCGACGCGATACGCGATCGCCATGGCTGCCCAGCCGTGCGCCTGGCGTAGGCGCTCCGGACGGGCACCGTAGTCTGGGGCATAGATGTCTCTATCTCGACATATATTGCCATGATACATTCCTTGGCTCAACAGGCAGGCGTGACGTCATCACCCTGGCCAGGTAAAGACCCACTTTCACCTCTCCAGGCGCTCAGACGGCCCCAGACCCCGGCTCTTTCGCACTAGGTCGATGCGGACGTGCGACCAGCATGTCCTGGTGCTAACATCTGGCGGTCTTTCCTTGGTCTAAAAAAAATAGGCGTAAATTACCCTGGCGTAATGCATTCCAATGGGGCCCGGGGTAATTTAAGGGCCCTTAAGAGCCGCGACGCGATACGCGATCGCCATGGCTGCCCAGCCGTGCGCCTGGCGTAGGCGCTCCGGACGGGCACCGTAGTCTGGGGCATAGATGTCTCTATCTCGACATATATTGCCATGATACATTCCTTGGCTCAACAGGCAGGCGTGACGTCATCACCCTGGCCAGGTAAAGACCCACTTTCACCTCTCCAGGCGCTCAGACGGCCCCAGACCCCGGCTCTTTCGCACTAGGTCGATGCGGACGTGCGACCAGCATGTCCTGGTGCTAACATCTGGCGGTCTTTCCTTGGTCTAAAAAAAATAGGCGTAAATTACCCTGGCGTAATGCATTCCAATGGGGCCCGGGTAATTTAAGGGCCCTTAAGAGCCGCGACGCGATACGCGATCGCCATGGCTGCCCAGCCGTGCGCCTGGCGTAGGCGCTCCGGACGGGCACCGTAGTCTGGGGCATAGATGTCTCTATCTCGACATATATTGCCATGATACATTCCTTGGCTCAACAGGCAGGCGTGACGTCATCACCCTGGCCAGGTAAAGACCCACTTTCACCTCTCCAGGCGCTCAGACGGCCCCAGACCCCGGCTCTTTCGCACTAGGTCGATGCGGACGTGCGACCAGCATGTCCTGGTGCTAACATCTGGCGGTCTTTCCTTGGTCTAAAAAAATAGGCGTAAATTACCCTGGCGTAATGCATTCCAATGGGGCCCAGGGTAATTTAAGGGCCCTTAAGAGCCGCGACGCGATACGCGATCGCCATGGCTGCCCAGCCGTGCGCCTGGCGTAGGCGCTCCGGACGGGCACCGTAGTCTGGGGCATAGATGTCTCTATCTCGACATATATTGCCATGATACATTCCTTGGCTCAACAGGCAGGCGTGACGTCATCACCCTGGCCAGGTAAAGACCCACTTTCACCTCTCCAGGCGCTCAGACGGCCCCAGACCCCGGCTCTTTCGCACTAGGTCGATGCGGACGTGCGACCAGCATGTCCTGGTGCTAACATCTGGCGGTCTTTCCTTGGTCTAAAAAAAATAGGCGTAAATTACCCTGGCGTAATGCATTCCAATGGGGCCCGGGTAATTTAAGGGCCCTTAAGAGCCGCGACGCGATACGCGATCGCCATGGCTGCCCAGCCGTGCGCCTGGCGTAGGCGCTCCGGACGGGCACCGTAGTCTGGGGCATAGATGTCTCTATCTCGACATATATTGCCATGATACATTCCTTGGCTCAACAGGCAGGCGTGACGTCATCACCCTGGCCAGGTAAAGACCCACTTTCACCTCTCCAGGCGCTCAGACGGCCCCAGACCCCGGCTCTTTCGCACTAGGTCGATGCGGACGTGCGACCAGCATGTCCTGGTGCTAACATCTGGCGGTCTTTCCTTGGTCTAAAAAAAATAGGCGTAAATTACCCTGGCGTAATGCATTCCAATGGGGCCCAGGGTAATTTAAGGGCCCTTAAGAGCCGCGACGCGATACGCGATCGCCATGGCTGCCCAGCCGTGCGCCTGGCGTAGGCGCTCCGGACGGGCACCGTAGTCTGGGGCATAGATGTCTCTATCTCGACATATATTGCCATGATACATTCCTTGGCTCAACAGGCAGGCGTGACGTCATCACCCTGGCCAGGTAAAGACCCACTTTCACCTCTCCAGGCGCTCAGACGGCCCCAGACCCCGGCTCTTTCGCACTAGGTCGATGCGGACGTGCGACCAGCATGTCCTGGTGCTAACATCTGGCGGTCTTTCCTTGGTCTAAAAAAAATAGGCGTAAATTACCCTGGCGTAATGCATTCCAATGGGGCCCAGGGTAATTTAAGGGCCCTTAAGAGCCGCGACGCGCGATACGCGATCGCCATGGCTGCCCAGCCGTGCGCCTGGCGTAGGCGCTCCGGACGGGCACCGTAGTCTGGGGCATAGATGTCTCTATCTCGACATATATTGCCATGATACATTCCTTGGCTCAACAGGCAGGCGTGACGTCATCACCCTGGCCAGGTAAAGACCCACTTTCACCTCTCCAGGCGCTCAGACGGCCCCAGACCCCGGCTCTTTCGCACTAGGTCGATGCGGACGTGCGACCAGCATGTCCTGGTGCTAACATCTGGCGGTCTTTCCTTGGTCTAAAAAAAATAGGCGTAAATTACCCTGGCGTAATGCATTCCAATGGGGCCCGGGGTAATTTAAGGGCCCTTAAGAGCCGCGACGCGATACGCGATCGCCATGGCTGCCCAGCCGTGCGCCTGGCGTAGGCGCTCCGGACGGGCACCGTAGTCTGGGGCATAGATGTCTCTATCTCGACATATATTGCCATGATACATTCCTTGGCTCAACAGGCAGGCGTGACGTCATCACCCTGGCCAGGTAAAGACCCACTTTCACCTCTCCAGGCGCTCAGACGGCCCCAGACCCCGGCTCTTTCGCACTAGGTCGATGCGGACGTGCGACCAGCATGTCCTGGTGCTAACATCTGGCGGTCTTTCCTTGGTCTAAAAAAATAGGCGTAAATTACCCTGGCGTAATGCATTCCAATGGGGCCCAGGGTAATTTAAGGGCCCTTAAGAGCCGCGACGCGATACGCGATCGCCATGGCTGCCCAGCCGTGCGCCTGGCGTAGGCGCTCCGGACGGGCACCGTAGTCTGGGGCATAGATGTCTCTATCTCGACATATATTGCCATGATACATTCCTTGGCTCAACAGGCAGGCGTGACGTCATCACCCTGGCCAGGTAAAGACCCACTTTCACCTCTCCAGGCGCTCAGACGGCCCCAGACCCCGGCTCTTTCGCACTAGGTCGATGCGGACGTGCGACCAGCATGTCCTGGTGCTAACATCTGGCGGTCTTTCCTTGGTCTAAAAAAATAGGCGTAAATTACCCTGGCGTAATGCATTCCAATGGGCCCAGGGTAATTTAAGGGCCCTTAAGAGCCGCGACGCGATACGCGATCGCCATGGCTGCCCAGCCGTGCGCCTGGCGTAGGCGCTCCGGACGGGCACCGTAGTCTGGGGCATAGATGTCTCTATCTCGACATATATTGCCATGATACATTCCTTGGCTCAACAGGCAGGCGTGACGTCATCACCCTGGCCAGGTAAAGACCCACTTTCACCTCTCCAGGCGCTCAGACGGCCCCAGACCCCGGCTCTTTCGCACTAGGTCGATGCGGACGTGCGACCAGCATGTCCTGGTGCTAACATCTGGCGGTCTTTCCTTGGTCTAAAAAAAATAGGCGTAAATTACCCTGGCGTAATGCATTCCAATGGGCCCGGGGTAATTTAAGGGCCCTTAAGAGCCGCGACGCGATACGCGATCGCCATGGCTGCCCAGCCGTGCGCCTGGCGTAGGCGCTCCGGACGGGCACCGTAGTCTGGGGCATAGATGTCTCTATCTCGACATATATTGCCATGATACATTCCTTGGCTCAACAGGCAGGCGTGACGTCATCACCCTGGCCAGGTAAAGACCCACTTTCACCTCTCCAGGCGCTCAGACGGCCCCAGACCCCGGCTCTTTCGCACTAGGTCGATGCGGACGTGCGACCAGCATGTCCTGGTGCTAACATCTGGCGGTCTTTCCTTGGTCTAAAAAAATAGGCGTAAATTACCCTGGCGTAATGCATTCCAATGGGGCCCAGGTAATTTAAGGGCCCTTAAGAGCCGCGACGCGATACGCGATCGCCATGGCTGCCCAGCCGTGCGCCTGGCGTAGGCGCTCCGGACGGGCACCGTAGTCTGGGGCATAGATGTCTCTATCTCGACATATATTGCCATGATACATTCCTTGGCTCAACAGGCAGGCGTGACGTCATCACCCTGGCCAGGTAAAGACCCACTTTCACCTCTCCAGGCGCTCAGACGGCCCCAGACCCCGGCTCTTTCGCACTAGGTCGATGCGGACGTGCGACCAGCATGTCCTGGTGCTAACATCTGGCGGTCTTTCCTTGGTCTAAAAAAAATAGGCGTAAATTACCCTGGCGTAATGCATTCCAATGGGGCCCAGGGTAATTTAAGGGCCCTTAAGAGCCGCGACGCGATACGCGATCGCCATGGCTGCCCAGCCGTGCGCCTGGCGTAGGCGCTCCGGACGGGCACCGTAGTCTGGGGCATAGATGTCTCTATCTCGACATATATTGCCATGATACATTCCTTGGCTCAACAGGCAGGCGTGACGTCATCACCCTGGCCAGGTAAAGACCCACTTTCACCTCTCCAGGCGCTCAGACGGCCCCAGACCCCGGCTCTTTCGCACTAGGTCGATGCGGACGTGCGACCAGCATGTCCTGGTGCTAACATCTGGCGGTCTTTCCTTGGTCTAAAAAAAATAGGCGTAAATTACCCTGGCGTAATGCATTCCAATGGGCCCGGGTAATTTAAGGGCCCTTAAGAGCCGCGACGCGATACGCGATCGCCATGGCTGCCCAGCCGTGCGCCTGGCGTAGGCGCTCCGGACGGGCACCGTAGTCTGGGGCATAGATGTCTCTATCTCGACATATATTGCCATGATACATTCCTTGGCTCAACAGGCAGGCGTGACGTCATCACCCTGGCCAGGTAAAGACCCACTTTCACCTCTCCAGGCGCTCAGACGGCCCCAGACCCCGGCTCTTTCGCACTAGGTCGATGCGGACGTGCGACCAGCATGTCCTGGTGCTAACATCTGGCGGTCTTTCCTTGGTCTAAAAAAATAGGCGTAAATTACCCTGGCGTAATGCATTCCAATGGGCCCAGGGTAATTTAAGGGCCCTTAAGAGCCGCGACGCGATACGCGATCGCCATGGCTGCCCAGCCGTGCGCCTGGCGTAGGCGCTCCGGACGGGCACCGTAGTCTGGGGCATAGATGTCTCTATCTCGACATATATTGCCATGATACATTCCTTGGCTCAACAGGCAGGCGTGACGTCATCACCCTGGCCAGGTAAAGACCCACTTTCACCTCTCCAGGCGCTCAGACGGCCCCAGACCCCGGCTCTTTCGCACTAGGTCGATGCGGACGTGCGACCAGCATGTCCTGGTGCTAACATCTGGCGGTCTTTCCTTGGTCTAAAAAAAATAGGCGTAAATTACCCTGGCGTAATGCATTCCAATGGGGCCCAGGGTAATTAAGGGCCCTTAAGAGCCGCGACGCGATACGCGATCGCCATGGCTGCCCAGCCGTGCGCCTGGCGTAGGCGCTCCGGACGGGCACCGTAGTCTGGGGCATAGATGTCTCTATCTCGACATATATTGCCATGATACATTCCTTGGCTCAACAGGCAGGCGTGACGTCATCACCCTGGCCAGGTAAAGACCCACTTTCACCTCTCCAGGCGCTCAGACGGCCCCAGACCCCGGCTCTTTCGCACTAGGTCGATGCGGACGTGCGACCAGCATGTCCTGGTGCTAACATCTGGCGGTCTTTTCCTTGGTCTAAAAAAATAGGCGTAAATTACCCTGGCGTAATGCATTCCAATGGGGCCCAGGGTAATTTAAGGGCCCTTAAGAGCCGCGACGCGATACGCGATCGCCATGGCTGCCCAGCCGTGCGCCTGGCGTAGGCGCTCCGGACGGGCACCGTAGTCTGGGGCATAGATGTCTCTATCTCGACATATATTGCCATGATACATTCCTTGGCTCAACAGGCAGGCGTGACGTCATCACCCTGGCCAGGTAAAGACCCACTTTCACCTCTCCAGGCGCTCAGACGGCCCCAGACCCCGCTCTTTCGCACTAGGTCGATGCGGACGTGCGACCAGCATGTCCTGGTGCTAACATCTGGCGGTCTTTCCTTGGTCTAAAAAAATAGGCGTAAATTACCCTGGCGTAATGCATTCCAATGGGGCCAGGGTAATTTAAGGGCCCTTAAGAGCCGCGACGCGATACGCGATCGCCATGGCTGCCCAGCCGTGCGCCTGGCGTAGGCGCTCCGGACGGGCACCGTAGTCTGGGGCATAGATGTCTCTATCTCGACATATATTGCCATGATACATTCCTTGGCTCAACAGGCAGGCGTGACGTCATCACCCTGGCCAGGTAAAGACCCACTTTCACCTCTCCAGGCGCTCAGACGGCCCCAGACCCCGGCTCTTTCGCACTAGGTCGATGCGGACGTGCGACCAGCATGTCCTGGTGCTAACATCTGGCGGTCTTTCCTTGGTCTAAAAAAATAGGCGTAAATTACCCTGGCGTAATGCATTCCAATGGGGCCCGGGGTAATTTAAGGGCCCTTAAGAGCCGACGCGATACGCGATCGCCATGGCTGCCCAGCCGTGCGCCTGGCGTAGGCGCTCCGGACGGGCACCGTAGTCTGGGGCATAGATGTCTCTATCTCGACATATATTGCCATGATACATTCTTGGCTCAACAGGCAGGCGTGACGTCATCACCCTGGCCAGGTAAAGACCCACTTTCACCTCTCCAGGCGCTCAGACGGCCCCAGACCCCGGCTCTTTCGCACTAGGTCGATGCGGACGTGCGACCAGCATGTCCTGGTGCTAACATCTGGCGGTCTTTCCTTGGTCTAAAAAAAATAGGCGTAAATTACCCTGGCGTAATGCATTCCAATGGGGCCCAGGGTAATTTAAGGGCCCTTAAGAGCCGCGACGCGATACGCGATCGCCATGGCTGCCCAGCCGTGCGCCTGGCGTAGGCGCTCCGGACGGGCACCGTAGTCTGGGGCATAGATGTCTCTATCTCGACATATATTGCCATGATACATTCCTTGGCTCAACAGGCAGGCGTGACGTCATCACCCTGGCCAGGTAAAGACCCACTTTCACCTCTCCAGGCGCTCAGACGGCCCCAGACCCCGGCTCTTTCGCACTAGGTCGATGCGGACGTGCGACCAGCATGTCCTGGTGCTAACATCTGGCGGTCTTTCCTTGTCTAAAAAAAAGGCGTAAATTACCCTGGCGTAATGCATTCCAATGGGGCCCGGGGTAATTTAAGGCCCTTAAGAGCCGCGACGCGATACGCGATCGCCATGGCTGCCCAGCCGTGCGCCTGGCGTAGGCGCTCCGGACGGGCACCGTAGTCTGGGCATAGATGTCTCTATCTCGACATATATTGCCATGATACATTCCTTGGCTCAACAGGCAGGCGTGACGTCATCACCCTGGCCAGGTAAAGACCCACTTTCACCTCTCCAGGCGCTCAGACGGCCCCAGACCCCGGCTCTTTCGCACTAGGTCGATGCGGACGTGCGACCAGCATGTCCTGGTGCTAACATCTGGCGGTCTTTCCTTGGTCTAAAAAAAATAGGCGTAATTACCCTGGCGTAATGCATTCCAATGGGGCCCAGGGTAATTTAAGGGCCCTTAAGAGCCGCGACGCGATACGCGATCGCCATGGCTGCCCAGCCGTGCGCCTGGCGTAGGCGCTCCGGACGGGCACCGTAGTCTGGGGCATAGATGTCTCTATCTCGACATATATTGCCATGATACATTCCTTGGCTCAACAGGCAGGCGTGACGTCATCACCCTGGCCAGGTAAAGACCCCACTTTCACCTCTCCAGGCGCTCAGACGGCCCCAGACCCCGGCTCTTTCGCACTAGGTCGATGCGGACGTGCGACCAGCATGTCCTGGTGCTAACATCTGGCGGTCTTTCCTTGGTCTAAAAAAAATAGGCGTAAATTACCCTGGCGTAATGCATTCCAATGGGGCCCAGGGTAATTTAAGGGCCCTTAAGAGCCGCGACGCGATACGCGATCGCCATGGCTGCCCAGCCGTGCGCCTGGCGTAGGCGCTCCGGACGGGCACCGTTAGTCTGGGATAGATGTCTCTATCTCGACATATATTGCCATGATACATTCCTTGGCTCAACAGGCAGGCGTGACGTCATCACCCTGGCCAGGTAAAGACCCACTTTCACCTCTCCGGCGCTCAGACGGCCCAGACCCCGGCTCTTTCGCACTAGGTCGAGCGGACGTGCGACCAGCATGTCCTGGTGCTAACATCTGGCGGTCTTTCCTTGGTCTAAAAAAAATAGGCGTAAATTACCCTGGCGTAATGCATTCCAATGGGGCCCGGGTAATTTAAGGCCCTTAGAGCCGCGACGCGATACGCGATCGCCATGGCTGCCCAGCCGTGCGCCTGGCGTAGGCGCTCCG